>OX457124.1:24430771-25818271 GCA_949752895.1 Dendrolimus pini
TAGCGCTGTGGGAAAACCTCGGCTGGGAGCTCATTCCAGAACCCCACGGTACGCAAGAGAAACGTTCTACAGAACCGTTGCGAACATGAGCGAAGTGGCTCAAGAAAGTGGGGGTGAACTCCCAACCGATGGCGAGCGGTGCGATGGTAGAAAGAGGACGAAGGCACCATTCTAAACAGTTCTTCGGAACACTCCCCGTTATAGAGGTTTAATGTACATTTCATAAAAATATAAAAGGTCGGCCCGATTGATACTAAGTTAGTTGAGTTTTTACTGCGATCGAGGTGTTACTTAGTAAACATTCGGAACGGGAATATCATATTGACGGAATTTACGTGATTTATGCAGCGGCGGATTTACTAATAGGCTGAGTAGGTTGGAGCCTAGGGCGGCAGATTATGAAAGGGCGGCTAATTTTAGGGCAATCATTTATTTGTCCTACAAAAAATATTAAATTCTAAGACTTAATAAGATGTTTGTGTGGACTTCTTATGAAGTCCACACAAACAATTCAACATGTAATGTTTCAACAATCAGATACAATTTGCTACAATTTGAGTATCTAGTCGCTTTTGGTGGCTACGGCAGAAACCAATCCATCGATCCCCTGCTTCACAATCTATTACTTTACGACAAGAAAAGATCGTAAAGTTAAGACGGTAGTGCACAACTAATCATAAAGTTAAATTACATTGACAAAAAATGTAATTAATCGGATTATGAACTAGGGTATCGATATGTACAGGCAAATGTCTAAATCCGCCCCTGGATGTATGTTAATATTATGGTTTTCTGTTTTTAACCGACTTCGAAAAAAGGAGGAGGTTCTCAATTCGTCGGGATCCTTGTTTTTTTTTTTTTGCTTTTTTTTATGTATGTTCGCCGATTACTCCGTGATTTATGATCCGATTTACGTGATTCTTTTTTCGTTCGACGCGGAATAGCTTCTAATTGGTCCCCTAAAAATTTTACATAGTTTGGCCCAGTAGTTTTAATTTTATGAACATTTTTCATGAAAATAATTTTCACTCCGTTCCATATGTACACCGATTTCTCTGAGATTTATGATTCGATTTACGTGATTCTTTTTTTGTTCGACGCGGAATAGCTTGGGGGCCTATATTTTTTAAGAAGCGCGGCACCATTCGTTTGTCCACCCATACATAGCTAGACACTAAAAAGTAACAAATAAAAATAAAAACTTCGTTTAAAAAAACCGACTTCAAAAACTAAAAAACTAAAATGTATAAAATAACTTATTTCTAAAGCTATTATTATTAATATATATTATCTAAAACATCTTGAAGTCGGTGCAAAGCAAAACATAAAAATTACTATATTTTTTAAATTACTAAGCACCGACTTTAAGATGTTTTAGATAATATATAATAATAATAATAGCTTTAGAAATAAGTTATTTTATACATTTTAGTTTTTGAAGTCGGTTTTTTTAAACGAAGTTTTACGGTCTGGACTTGTCGTATTCGGTTATGTTTGTAAGAACTGTGAATTACGTGTGTGTATTTCTAATAAAGATTGTGATAGTTCCAACAGCATTTTAAATTCGAATCCCTCAAATTTGTAACAATACTATGAGAATAATATAAAAAAGCCATAATATATTAAATATTTATGCTCGAGCCTCGCATCTCGAAACAGGCGAGATAATATTAGGTATATTCGTAAAAACAATAACTTCAATAATTATTAATTCATTCAGTAACTCCATGCCCTTTCCGTGTAAAAATGACATGTAAATAATCATACAATCACAATTGCATTGGAAGTAAAAAATGCATGAGTAACGGTTAGACATTGGTAATGGTTGGGAGACGCTTAAGTCAAATTTTTACAGACAGCCTCACTTATGTTTGCTAGTGAGCAAATTGGTAGACGGACGTGTTAGGACCATGCTGAAGTCATTATTTTAATTATAGCTCGCTGGGTCGCCTCGATCGGTCTGATACCACGCTCTCACAGGATCATCATCATCCGAACGTTAAATCCCGGTTGCGTTCGGAGCGTTCACTCCGACGCCCAGGGTCCGCTTGCCTACTTTTTCTACTCTACTTCGCGCGGTCTTCAGCATCCCCCGTTTTGAGACCATTGGCACGCATGTCATCCTTCACGACGTCAAGCCAGCATTTCTTGGGCCTTCGCCTTCGACTGGGACCTGGCGGAGGTGGCATGGCTAGACATTTGTTCCCCACATAATTAGCCGACCGGTCTGCGTATAACGTGGCCGTAAGTGAAACTCTTGCAGTTTGTCTGCTATGTCACGGGCTAGAAGACTGCCGCGGATGCGGGAGTTCCTGACCCGGTCTTTCCGCGTCACTCCACACATCCATCGCAGCATATTCATCTCCGTGGACCACGCTCTCACAGGATATCGGCGTGAAACGGGTAGCCTGGAGCTAATTGTGTGTCATATTTACTGTCGTGTATTTTAATTATAGAATTTTCGTTAATATTTTTTTTGGTTTAATTTTAATTTTTTTGTCTAGTTCTAGTGTTTAATTTTATTATAATTTGACATGTCTTTAATTTATGACAAACTAAATAAATAATTACTCATCATTATCTATGGGCAACCATATCGAATCACTTTCCAGCAGGTAGGCCGTTAGACTGGCTGCTGATATCCAGCAATAAAAAATAACAAAGATTACTAGATCAGTATGTTAAAGAAATATCTTGTTAGAACCATTGTTATAATCGTATGTAGGCGTCGGAATACTTTAAGGGTACCCTGTTTGTCAAAGTTGATACGGTCCAAGTCCTACAATAACTATTATGTAGGTAATAAAACGCAATAGAGTTAGCAAGACATTAGTCAGGAAGTTATATATAATATATATTGAATAAAGACTGTTTGCTACAACTCCATTAATTCTTAGAAAGTCATTCTGTAATATACTTCTGTATAATACTTTTAAAAAATAACTTGAAATATAAATGGAACAAGAAATATATAAAAAAAAAACAATTTTTAGCTAGACGTGTTGCTGGGGAGTTTCTTGCCGCTTCTTCTCCTTAACCCTAGAGTACTAATCTGAGTCATTTTGACTCGCACCGAAAATATTACTCGTTATCTCTCTCCAACGAAAGCATGGATCGTCGTGATTCTTTAAACTAGCTCAGTCGCGGGTTAGCCCTTTACGAGAGTGACAGCGTTATGTAGCTAAGTGCCGCCATTTTGTAAATACGATGCATCTCTTTTGATACTAAATGTTCACTATGTATAAACTTTTTTTCTTTAATACCTGTGTCAATATAGCGAATACCTTTATTAAATAAAAATATAAACATAAAAAAGTATTTGATGTTTAATTTATGAACTTATTCGTGTGTAGTCCTCATGATTAGTATATTACGTTTGTAAAATATGATTAGTAGTCTATGGTTAACAGCAATAACACGTTGCGAAGCGGTGTACATAGACTAGGAAGTAAAAAAATAATAATTTTAACCTACTATATGTACCTTCAAAAAGTGTTCTCCAGTGGAACTTATTTTGAATAAAAACTATTGAATTTGAAAATTTGAATTTGAATATATTATGTGTTACTAAATATTTCAAACTAGAATACATTAGAGCGTGGGCACACGATGCGTTGCGGCGCCGGAGCTGTGTCGCTGCGTCATTTTACATAGAAATATCTGTGGCATGTCACCTTCGATCAACTATAGTATGATCGAAGCATGTCATACGATGCGCTGCGGCGCCGCACCGGATTCGCAACCACCGAGAAGAGGCGGGGAGGGGTGAATGAGTTGCGATTGCGACGTCGGAGCGGCACCGCTCAGTTGTTTATGCGTCATACGCACGGGCACATAGTAGTAGGTATATATAGTAGGCTAACAACAGACATATTTTACGATCCATTTTTATTAAGCGACTGTCCAACGCTGCTGGGGCGCCGCTGCGACACAACAACGCTACGGCGCCGCACCGATCGTGTGTGTTGTAATTGGTAATGCCTACTGATTAGTACCTCTCTCTTGACTCCAATTGTGCGTGTCGAACAGATACACTAATTGTCTTTTACTCGAAATAAAATCCACACAATACAAAGTGATACGTAACACACTCGAGGGCTGACGGGGAGCCGACTGTGCGACAGCTCTTCAATATTCGAACATTACAATTTTCGCTGAATTGCAACTGTCGCCGGCCACCACAGTGTGCCCGCCGATACGGCGAAATCTTTGCGGTGCGGCACCGCAACGCATCGTGTGCACCCGCTCTTATGTAGCAGATCACTGCTGGCGCGGAGCGTACTGTAACGATTATAACTTTTTTAGTTGTCGTTTGTATTAAGAAATATAAATATTCAAATTCGAATAGAGAAAGGCCTCGTTAAACAATCGATATAATTATTGTATCGGGCCGCGCACGGAACAGATGTAACAGCTTCTTGGTTGAAAAATAAAGAGTATATTCCCTGAACCAGTTCATCATTTCAAGCTCCGTACCAAGCTCGAGCCGCCGGCCGCCACAGTACACAGAAGGCTGCCTGCATTGTCACGCTGTATTGCAATGCTTAGAGGCCATTAATTACGTGAGGCATTTTTGAGAATTTTTTCCTCCCCCCCTCCCCTAATCTCACGCGAGATTCTTCAAAATATATTATGTTTTGGTTGTAAACGTGTTGGATTATTGAGAAGAAAAAAAACAAAAACACAACTTGTTCTATTACTTTTATTGAAGACACTTGTGAATATTACCGTAATTTAAAATTACGTACATAAAATGAAATAATAATATTAATTAAAAATTTATTCAGTCCATACAGAGTCGCGCACGGCCTCAAGAGTGACTACTGTAACCAACATATGCAAGTGATTTTCAATAAAATCATCTGCTCCTTAACTTCGCTCTGAATTAGCCACTCTAAGCCGTTGTCGCTTGCGTACAGAAGCTCAGTAGCACGTCTTGTGACAATCCGCGAGGGTCGCATTTGCGATTATATTGCTTCGGTAGCACTTTCAGCGCTAATGTGGCTCTCGACTATTTAATAAATAATCGATCGCTACGTTACTGGTCTGCGGTCGAATACGACAAAAATAATTTTATCAGATTTGGGCATATTTTATTCTTTTTCATGCAATTTTACACCGTTTACTGCTTAAAAAATTACGTGATATTTGCTAAGACACTCCTCCCCCTTAAGTTAGATTTGGAAAAATTCCTCCTCCTTCCTTCCTCACGTAATTAATGGACGCCCCCTTATTTGTTGGACGAAATACGAGCAGCCTTCTGATCGCTGGTAATGTCAAATAGTTGTTTCCCATAGGCTACGTTCCATTAGAGACTCACAACGACCACGTTCACGACCGCGATGTTTCCCGTTCCACTTGCTTACCGGCATTACAATCGTAAACCCAAGTGGAACGATTATTCGACCCACCGCTTGACATGTGTCGTTGTGAGCGTTGTGATAATGTGTGTGTCATCATTTTGTGACGTCATTAGTGACGTTTTCACCACGACCCCAACGACCGCAGTCGCCTTGTGGAACGGCTAACGGAGCATTTTGGGCGTTGCAAGCTACTAATGGGACGCGTTGATAGATGTTTAAATAAAACTCTGCCGAATGGCGCCACGGGCCCAATGTTTCAACCTCGAAAGTCACAAATATGTAACCTTTCCTAAGGCTCCATGTTTTCCTATTTATACATACTATGAATAGGAAAATATGGTATTTAAAAAGAATGATATTTATATTGGATAAAAAAAACGGCTGCAATTAAGCATTGGTTTATTTTAAACATCAAATAATTACATGATTTTTAAACAATTCGCTTACAAATATACAACAAGCAGGGATTAAACGTTCCTCTTTGCGAAAACAACGTTCTAAAAAACGCTATTAAAGGGATAACACAAATATTATGTTGACAAAATTAAATAATTAAAAAAGAAAATATACGATACGATAACAATAGATTATCATTTATAACAAGAAAATGTCAAATATATTACTTTTTGCTTGTCAAAACCCTCTCAGACGGAAGCACCACAAATTTGTTTCCGAACACCACCACCACCAACACACCTCATTGAGAAGTACCAGAAATTTGTGGTCCAATACAGATAATTGAAACGAACGTTGAACTGATCCTTTCTCCCTCTAACTACATATAATTGTATTAGAATAAAAGAGACGATATAATTCTCTTGGTATTGGCGCGGCAATTTTGATAACAGCTGGCATTGTGGCTAAAAATAATATTAAATCTGGCCCCTGGAAGAAGTTAAATGTGCCTAAAATGTGTTTTTGACGAAACGCATAGCTTCTAGCATAGAAACATATGACATTTTTGTGAGAATAAAGTGTGCAGAAGATTGTCAAGCGGCCATCTTGAAGACTGCTTTAGCCACGACACCTGCCTTCAAGTCTTTAAGAGCCTCTTCATAGTCTTTTAATGCATAGGTCTTCACTCCAAGCTTATCGTAGTCCAAATATCTAAAACGAAAAATATGATTTTATACCACATCCCACCGAAAAATTAGTTATTCTTTAATAATAGGATAGAATGCATGTCATTGCTCGAGAACACGGACATAACGATAAGGCTCAAAAGGACAAAACCATTTGAACTAGTGCTATAAACAAAACAAAAGTGTAGTGTAATGTGTTAGCTATTAATAAAGAACACATGAACCAAGTGTCTTCTGCTTAATAGAGACAATAAGAAAAGTGTTAATGGACACTTTCTTAGTAAGAATATTTTTAGTTAATGTAGGTTATATTTAAATTACTTATTAGTATTTTTTGATTATATGGTAGTATTGATGAGGAATATTTATTTTTAAATATCTTATTTATAAAAAAAATACTGTCGTATGAATAAAGTATAGAAGGCCAACAAGAGTTTATCGATATTTTTTTTAAATTTTGATATCCATTCACAGATTTTCAAAAAATCAAAGTAAAGATATTATAAACAAGAAACTTATAATATTATAAAATTTAAAAATATATATAATACCTGCTTCCCATTGCCTTCAGCAAGCCGATAGCGTTTGGAAAACTGAAAGGATTGATCTTCACTCCAATAATAGTCAACTCCTTATCGTAGATATTGTAAGGATTCACTCTGAAAAAATATTAAGATATCTATAATATTATAAACTTTTAAACATGTCGTGTATGTAAATTGAAGCTATATATAATAGATAAAAGAACTGTATAGTAAATTCTTAGACTTAAAATCTGCGCTACTTTTTATCCTGGGAAACTCGCGAGAATTTTCCCGGAAGTAGTTTGAAATTATCCATAGGCTGGTTTTATCATAGCAAAACACCACTACAATTTAGATAAAAATTGTTTTTACATTTATTTATATTAAAATATATTTTAGACCGATTCAAAAAAAATGTATGATCACTTCATTAGCGGTACTGCCTTCAAAATACTTACGAAGCCTGGTGAGTTGGTGGGCAGCATCCGAACAACACGTATTTACCACCCTCCGCCAGATATTTGAAGTTGATTTCCATCACTTTGCCGACACCTGGAATAGTATTAATTTTATTAATACCCAGGCGAGCATTGCTTATGGAGTAGAGCAGATGCTCATGGCCTCATGCCCGACCCCAACATAATTGGGGAGATAAAATCTCACCATCATTGGCTCGGTCATGTAGACCGAATGGGGGAGTGAAGAAAGCATACTTGGGGTCGGTCGGCAGGCGAGCGGTTAGTCGTCCTAAGTATCGCTGGAAAGATAGAGTGCAAGCTGACTTGACCGTAATTCAAGCTCATAACTGGCAAGACACTGCACAGGGTTCAGAGCGAAATTAAAGATATTTTTAAAAGAGCAATAACATGCACAACGCGACCTTAAACATGATACAAGTGGTATTTAATTTAATTGTAATATCGTTTCAGGTTATTTACTTTAATTTTTTAAAGAACGTATCTACAAAACTATTTATTCCCGATAATGAGTTCCCCTATTTGTATCTATTGTGTATATACTATGTATGTGTGTGTGGGTGTATATATGTGTGTGTACCCGCTGCTGTACCCGGCAGACATTGTCCTGCCTTTAAAAAATAAAAATCTAGAACCCGATTCCAGCGTCATCTACCGGGACCAAATGTTAATCTAAACTATTCTCAAATCCACTTGAACAAACAAATCCAATCCAAACACCTTTAAACCTTAAACCTTAAATTCTGGTACCGGATTGCAGCGCCATCTACCTGGTTCAAATTAAAATCTAAATCATCCCAGTAGAAAATTATAAAAATACTAATATCGTTATTAAAAAATAGGGGTTGATCGTAGAGGGTTGAAAATTTAGGGTTGTATGTATTTTTTAATGCTGTATCATAAATTTTTTTTATCTAAAAATTAAAAAATATATATTTAGGGGTGGACTAGACTACCCTTAACATTTAGGGGGATGAAAAATAGAATCAGTCAAGCCATTTCGGAGGAGTATGGTAACTAACACTGTGACACGAGAAATTTATATATAAGAGAGAGAGAGAGAGAGAAATATATATATATAGTTTGCGCTGGTTTTAACCATCCGGCATTATGCCGAGACTGATGCCCATTTTGGGACAAAATTATATTATTCTAGTTTTTAAATTTGTTAGCAATTATAGTATTATTTATATAATTTATCCTCAAATAAAATTATTTTCTTTCTTTCTTCTTTCTTTCAGATAGGCGGACTGCCCATCCAATAGTAAGTAGTTACTATCACCTATGGGCATTTGCAACACCAATATGCTGCCGACCTCAAAAGAGAAAATGGAATCTTGTTACTACTACCGCAAAACACTTCAAGGTTGTGACAGCGGCATCCTCTAAATCGGGGATTGTAGCCAGCCAGACGAGAAAATGCACTACCGCTTGGTTGTGGCTTGCTTAGTCTCTTTTAAAGCTGAAATAGCAACAATGAACTATTGTGCCTACCAGTACAATCGATTATCACATCAAACACCGCCTGTTCCTTTTCTAAGACCTCTGGAGTGACCAATCTGTAGCCCAAATCTGAAAAGATAATTATTTGAATTTTAATTAATTAATTTAGGGTCCTGAGGCCATGAGCCTCTACCAACATTATCGAAACGGCTCATTGACTCTTCAGGTGATCAGAAGGCTGGTGCCTACCTCGGCCAACGGATCAGTATGGCGATACAGCGAGGAAACGTAGCCAGCCTTCTGGGCACCTTACCCATAGAAGACGGTGATCTGGGCTCAGTATTCTACTTATAGTCTTGAAGGACTATGAGTAGAATACAACACAAATAAGTTAAGTTTTCTTACATTGTATTCAATAGTATGTAATTTTTTAATTGTTTGAATAATACAGAAAAAAAAAATTTGTTCCTAATTGATACGTCAAGTAATCAGACGAATTTATCAGTCACCAGCTAGAATTTAGATGACTGAAAAATTAACGGGAAGAAGGTTAAGAAGACGAAGAATGAATATACGGGGTGTCATAACAGGGGAATAAAAATCATGTGACAAAAATAATGACACTGGACGATTGATTGATATAATAGACTGGAAAGGCTAGAAAAAAGATGAATGGGTTATACAAAGGATGACATGATGAAATGGAGAAAGAAAACATAACTGTGCACTCCACAAATAACTGGAAAAACTATAGGAAAGACAATTTAAATTGAATAAACTTACTACAACCCGCAAGAGTTAACTTGAGACTTTGCTCGGATGACGTAAGCGCGAGGACTCGATCATACGCGACGATGGCAAGAGCAGTAACAAGGGGGGGTAGGGAGGAGAGCGCGCATTTCACTCAGGTCTCGAGTTAACTCTTGCGGATAATATAAGTTTTTTAATATTTATGAAGTATACAGGTACATTTTTAACTTACCTAGTTTCTTAACAATATCAAGCCTAGTTTTGTTCATCTCTGAAATTGTCACTTCCCTATGGCCGTGATGATGCAGCGTGGTAGCCCACAAGTTACCTAAATAAATAAATAGTATAAGTGCTTGGCAATCTGCGCACAATTAAGGGTCCCATAGAGGTATAAAACTTATTCCATTTTCGTTATTTGGCTACCAAACTAAACTAAACCATAAAGAAGTATTGCATCAAAGCTCTACTAAATTAATTATAAATTTAAGTTTTACAAGCTTAGTTTATACATTTCCATATCATGATACAAAAAGTCAGAGCAGGGTCATAACTTTCACGTCTATGGGACGTTTATGAGCTTGCCATCTATAGACTTCATTAAAAAATATTAAAGAATGGCGTTACAAAGAAACAATGTATATTGAAAATAAATTCAACCCTTAGTTGCATGTATAACGGCTACTGAAAGTAAGTTTTGCAAGATTTCATACGATAACTTTGTGTTGGAGCCAGTGGCGGATTTACTAATAGGCTGAGTAGGTTGGAGCCTAGGGCGGCAGATTTTGGAATGGCGGCAAATTTGAGGGCAATCATTTATTTGTCTTACAAAAAATATTAAATTATAAGACTTAATAAGATAATTCTTATGAAGTCCACACAAAAAATTCAACGTGTAATGTTGCAACAATCACATAAAATTTTCTACAATTTGAGTATCTAGTCGCTTTTGATGTCTACGACAGAAAACAGTTCCTCGATCCCCTGCATCTTAATCTACTAATTACGAGAGGAAAGGATTGTGTAGTAAGACGGTAGTGCACAACTGCACAATCATAAAGTTAAATTACATTGACAAAAAAAATATTAATAGGATTATGAACTAGGGTATCGATATGTACAAGTCGCTATTGGCGGCAAAATTTGAATAGCCTACAAGCGGCAAATGTCTAAATCCGCCTCTGGTTGGAGCCTAATCAGTTCTGCACTGCTAGGAAGGGGAGTCGGCAATGTCATAATCACAAGACCATTAACAAATTAGTCCGCCTAATGCCGTCCGGTGACGCTTGCGCATACAATAAATCATAGATCGTTTCCTTTATCGCGTATAATAATACCTCTAGTGTGGGCTTAATAAAGCTCATATAATTATAACAGTCCACCGCTTACTTCAAGAATATCATACGAGTCAGGAAAGTGCTTAGAAACTTTGTAACGCCATCGCTTACAAAGTACGCCACATCGACCTGTCTTTCATATACTCCAGTAAATTCTGAGAAAAATTACTGAGACGTACAAAACAAGATAGATATGACGAAAACAAGTTCTCTTTTTCCAAAATGGCTACAAGACCTTAAAAGTAGTGAAAGTCCACCTGTAAGGAGCTATTGAAAATTGGTGATCTATTACGCCCTTGGATACCTTTAATTGTAATTATTATTTGCGTTCATCGTATCTTATCTTATATCTGTTTATAGTTTTATCGAGCGACCATTATAATTCTAATCATAAAAAAATATCTTCCCTATAAATATTATGATACCCATAATCTCTTTAATCTCTCATATAACGACACAGAGTAAAAAATATACCTAATAGTAGTTTAAAAATGTAAACTAAAAATATACATCTCTCACCCGTTCATTTGCCTTACTATCGGTTAAAAATACAGGAACTTTATTCAAGAATTTAAATCAAAAATTAACAATATTAAAGTTAAAATAAAGAGTAAAAAATATAACTAATAGAAGTTTAAAAATGTAAACTAAAAATATACATCTCTCACCCGTTCATTTGCCTTACTATCGGTTAAAAATACAGGAACTTTATTCAAGAATTTAAATCAAGAATTAACAATATTAAAGTTAAAATAAAAACTAAAATATCCTATAAATAAACCTAACTTAAAAATATATATACAATAGTAAAAAACTTAAATTAAAATAAAAACCTATATTAAAGCCCGTCCAGCGCCATCAAACCACTGTCGCTGGGCATTGTACCTAGAAGGCTGGCAGCATTACCTCGCTGGATACAGAGGCTAATCCTTTGAGCGAGGTAAGCTCCAGCCTTCCGGTCTCCTGTTGTTAAAAATTGACATAAACATTATTCATCATGTATTCATCATTAAATTTAGTATATATCACATAAATAAATAACACAACGTGTAAGTTTTCAGACATATAAAATAATTTCAGCGATAAAAGTTCTGGCCTGGAATCTGTGGATTTGCAAACTCAAAATTTATTATTAAAGAAATGTTTGCATAGCGTCGTAAAGGATGACACGCGACCAATGGTCTCAAAACAAAGGCAACTAAAGACCGTACGAAGTGGAAGGGAAACAGTAGAAAAATGATCATTACCGATAATGCCGGCTCCAACGATGAGTATCTTCTCTCCAACCATAAGAGGTGACGCTCTATCAAAGCCGTGTGACACGCAGGAGTAGGGCTCGCAAAGTCCAGCTAAATCACATAAAAACAGACTTGAGTCTGAATTAAACTCTAAAGCGGGTGATAGACGTGCAAGTACATATTGTACATAGTGTAGCTCTATACTCTATGCCATAATGTCTCAGACGTCGGACCCGTCAGTACCCGAGCGTCAACTGTCAAATTTAGTTGACGCCGGGAAGAATTTGCTACAACCAGCCTGAAATGATCAAAATACGTCTCGGCATGGATTTGATGTCCACACTAAGCTTCCACGCCTAAGACTTCTCGGACGTGTGCATCGGCCTAATGCAGCTCTCGCTTCAAATTCTAATTTTCGAGCCAGTCGTGTAACTACATCGTGCTATCCATTCAATTTCCTTACTGCTAGTTAAATTTTGACAAAATCTCTATATAAGTAATACTGGTGCAGGTGGAAAAGGTAATCATGTTGATATTGATAGATGGTGGAACACAGAAAACTCCACAGCTTATTTTAGCAAGCGGCGAGTAACCTGCAGTTTTCAATCCTCGAACCTTTGGACTTGATAGTCGTCTACCGAAGTGTCTGAGCAGTTGCATTGGCATAAAGTCCAAAAATCACAAACATACATAGAAGCTTTGGTAATTATGCATTAACCCGGAATGGAAAAATAAGCATTATTTTATATTACAAAGATTATTAATATGGTTTGCTATGATACAAAAACGATATTAAAATCGTCGGCAAGTTATCATATAGGCAAAAAATTAATAAACAATAGAATTAATTACGTTAAATATGTGCGTCATATTTTCGATAGAAATAATGTTCAATTTTAGCGTGAAAACTTACCTAATTATGAAAAAAGCACAGCATATTTAATTTCAAGATTATATTGCAAATTTATAATATAACTATATGTAATAATTAACTGATAAAACCAATTTAAAATTATAAGTATTGTATCACATTACGCCATTGTTATTTGCCACAATCACAAATTACTATTTATTTGCTAATAACCATGAATCAGGCAAAGGAATCTAGTCCATACAGCCAATTCTGATATATGAAGTGTTCGTATAGCTTCAGTTCATTGCAGGTGAAATTGACGCCATTCAACGGAGTTCTTGTGACAACTGAAAAAGCCACATTTGATTAAATCAAACTTTAAAAAATATATTTGTGAGGCTGTATGGTCTAGGATCTTTGCCTGTTCTTCAAATAGTGAAGAACACAAAACTACTACTACACATGTTTTAAATAAATAATTTAGCAAATTAAGTAAACGTTTTTTTTTTAGATTTTGCTAAACACCAGGCTAAGGAATTAAATATATACAGCAAAAATTTTATATTTAATTATAGAATTTAATTATTTAATAAAATGGAAGATTTCTGGATGATATGAAAATATGGAATATTAGATTTTTCACATTATTGTAAATAAGATAATTAATATACTTTTGTAGTTTGTACTTATGTCATTTCCAACAACATGTAATGAATGTCAATGTTAGCAAAATCAAGTAAGTATAGGTTATGAGGGGCAGTCAAAGGTCGCAACCAATAACCATAACAGTGAGTTGGGTTCGGTTAGCTTTAGACAGAACCGACTGTAACCATTGTTTAAATAGTTACCAATGAATAAATGGTTACCAGTCGGTTCTGCCACTCGCCGGCCGCTGCCGCGGCACGCTCGCTCCGCTCGCTCGGCTCGTGGGCTTCGGTCTAAAACTAACCGAACCCAACTCACTGTATTTGATGTGATATTATATCTTAATATTCAAACTTACCTAATTGCTGGGAGGATATAATATACCAGCTGCCTTCCAGAACTCGTGAAATCTGTTACCAGCGGAAGTAAAAGTTTGGCAAAATCTAGCTTCAGCTAAATAACCAGTAAAATGTTGTTCTCGACGACCATATTGTGGAACATTTGCTTTTATGTCACGCCACAACCTTTCTATATTTTGAGTATGTGCGCCGAGCTACAAGAATCGAGCTACAAGAATACTTACACAACAGACCTGTCTGTATGGACTAGATTCCTTTGCCTTGCCATTGTGGTGAACTAATAACTATACTAATAATATGGCGTTTCTAACGGGAACTGGGAAGAAAATGTTTTGTAGTTTTCTAAGCAAAAAATATGAACTGCTTTATTGACTAACGTTGTAAAATATTGATTGGTTTTAAGTTAAGTTATGTGTTTGTGCTCAAAATCACAACGTTTTGGTAAATTGTGCTATTATTTTTTATTAATAATATTAGTTTATTAGGCAGTCTGTGTAAAATCGTATTAATTTGATTATTTCTTTGATTTTAATCTAAATGACGGCTTTCCGACGATTTTAAAATCGTTTTTATACCATAGCAAACCATATTAATAGAATTGTAATATATAATAATGCTTTTTTTTCCATTCTGGGTTAATGCATAATTACCGAAGCTTTAATGTGTTTATTACAGTACACTAATTTGGTGTGAGTGTGATGCTAGCAAGATGGGCACGAAAATGGTCATCCACCGGAACGATTCTTAGGCCCCCGACATGTTGTGCTGCCCGTATCTGGCAGACGTGTAGATGCGGGAAATTGAGGAAATAAGGTGCTTAAGTAATGTCAATTTTCTATCAATGGTAAGGCAACAGAATAGATAGTAAGATATAAAATCCAGGCAAGCTACTACCGTTTATCGAGACTACTGTTTCTACCTTGTTTAGTAGTAATGCCTTCGGGCAAAGCGTAGACTTGTTGCTGCAGTACGCAGCAGTACTGGGCCCAGCCACCGTCCTTCCAGATCCCTATTGTGCTAATCCCAGCTGTCAGGCAGTAATGGTACTTCCCCTTGCGACACGATGGGCACATGTTACAGGCGCTGGTGAAATTGAAATGAAATTTATTTACTTGACGAGTATAGGGAACATAAGATCATATAACAATACGAGGACAATTTTATAGGAGCGTTAAGTTAAGTTAACTCTGGTACCCGAACTAGGTCTCTACAGATGCTTTGTGGCAAGCCGCAGTGGAGTTCGCTTCGGTTATTAGAGTCAGTCTCCCTTATAAATAAATAATATTTCTTTCTTTCTCTCCTATTGAGTAGAAATTAAAAAGGAACTTACGACTTTCAATTTATGACTGACTTAAATTTTAAAAATATGTTTTACATAACAAAATAAGACAAATAATTCCTAACACGGCTGTGTTAGCGGGCGCAGCTACTGCGTGGCTAGAGGACCTAATACGCGGCAAATATGCATCCCTTGGTAGCGGATACATTTATGGTAGCGGATACATTTATGGTAGCGGCTTTTGGTGTCGAAACTCTAGGGCGTGGTCTGACAAACTTAGGGTGTCCAGAAGCTCACCGCCTTTATCGCGCCCTATCTACACGGTTGATAGAAGTCTCACGTGACAAAAAGGCTGGTCTGTATTTTGGGCAACGCATAAGCGTTGCCATCCAACGTGGTAACGCGGCCAGTGTTTTGGGAACGTTCCCAACTGACGGTGATTCATTAGTTGTACATTTTTTAAGCTGTAGAATATTAATTTAATGTTAAGTTTTTTTTATTTTAATGGTAAAACATAATTTACCTTTTTAGGTTGTCTGTTCAAAAAAACATAATTAAGTGAAACAAGACAAGACATACCTATATTGAAAGTTTTTTTGAGATTTGCTATTAAATTAAGAACCGTCTCAAAGAAGATGGTGCCAACTGTATCATAAAAATGTTTTACAATTTACGTATGTTACTGAGTGATTACTGATTGTCACACCTTTAGTAGGTATTCTTGTTACACAGTTAAAACTAAAGACGACTTTATCCAATTCATAATTTTCCATATCTATGGTTTGTTACGAGCTTCTCTTAACATAAAAATACAGTGAAATCCTTGGCAGTCCACGAAATATGAAAGTTCGTGGGGGAGGGAGGCAGAGATTGAATGTTCTGTTCATTTGGCTATATAACCACATAAAAAAACAATTTAAGAGGAAATACCGCCATATCTTAAAAGACCCAACCAATCGTAATTGGTTGGGTCTGGGCCAACTTTTCAATAAAAGAATTTTTGAAGCTCTAAAATTATTATTTTTCGAGATTTTCCATTTCATATTTAAAAATTTAGAAAGTACATTTTTTATTGCTCGAATTCAGACAGGTAGACGGACCACCTGATGGAAAACTGTTACCATCGCCTATGAACACTTGCAACAAAGGCGCTACAAATGCGCTGCTGCTCTCTTAAGGGAGACTGGTACCTGGCCACACTCATGCTGGAACGCGATTCAAGGTATTTATGGCGGCATACTCTCGACCAGGAGTGGTAGCCATCCAGACGGGTAAACGCCTTAGCATCTGGCTGTGTGTTGTTTTGTCGCCTTTTACAACAGGCCGCCCGGCCGCAGGAAAGTGTATTATTTCTCCGTTTCTGCACGGATAAGGGACTAGAAATACTAAAGGGAGTTAAAATGATTTACACATTAAAATGATCTCTATTGTGTTAACGTTATTCGTATGGCGCCATTTCATATTGTTACGAGTCGTGAGACTCGAATTAAAATGCTGTTAGAATTACTATAGAGTTTATTAAAACTATCAAACACGTATAATACAGGTACAAATATAACCGAACTCAACAAGTCCAAACGTAATGGAGAAGGTCATAATTCCATAAAACGCGCAAAGTCCGTCACTTAAGGATTCCCGATTGTAGTACACACGTCTTGCTTCTTTCGTGGTTATCGCTCGACTGGCTCCCCCCCCCTGCATCAGGTCATCGTTTTATACTGCGCAACTGCAATGTACCCACCCGTATCTTAATCCGACACACCTGGCTAATGACTGTCATAGAAGATTACAATACAACAATGGGCTGTTTTCTAATCACAAATTTTAAACACAAAGTAAACAAAGAAGTCCAAATACCGAAAGGTAATAAAATGTGTTTTTACAGGTATGCGGTGTGAGTTTGTTTTTGTCGGCGTCTAGGTCGTAACAATATATTACTTCCCTGACAACTTTTTACCCTATTATAGACCCAGTAGTTTCTAAAAAAAAACACTGTTGCAGACGGACGAATGGACATAAGAAAAATATAGGGGTTCCGATTTAGTCAAAATGGCTACGGAAACCTAAAAATATTTATTATACTCACCAGTTTGCATCAACGACTACTTTCTGGCCTTTCTTAAAGACGGATTTGGGACCCACATCATGGACTACACCGCTGAACTCGTGTCCTAACGCTAGAGGGCGCTCTTTGCTGGCAAGAAACTCTCCCTTAAAAATAAGAAAAGTAGACAAGTAAGTAGTCAAACTTCTACGGAACATTTCATAGTGAGCACTTTGATAAACGGAAATGTGCACACTATGAAGTGTTCCGTAGAAGTTTTCTTTTATTGCGCACCTGGCAAATAGGCAGGCGGCCCACCTGATGGATGAAATTGACACCGTTGCTTTTATAATATAGAAGTGACAACTGTCAATAACAGCCCATAAATGTCCCACTGCTGGGTACGCGCCTTCCACTATAGGGGAACGGACAGTAAACGTGCCGCGCTTCCCCAAGCGGCTTGGCAGCTTTGACACATCGGTTATCTCGATGCGCAGGTTTCATCACGATGTTTTGCTTTGACGTCACGCCTCGATGGTCAGCCAGTAGGGTTGACAAAAAAGGTTACATAAATAGTTGTTGCAATAAATCTGTTATGTTAATTTATTATTGTATATTCTTTACATAAGTATATCCAACAATAGTAGTCATCGGCAAACCTGCGCGCGGTTTATATTCTACGACATTATGTTGCGGGATATAGGTTACATATTCTCTAAACCTATAGTGAAAAATTACTGTGACATTTCAGGACGGACATAAAAAATAAAGGTTTTGTAACAAAATCTCTACAGAACTCAAAATAATTACGATACTTACTTGGATGATATGCAAATCAGTACCGCAGATGCCGGCGTACTCAACTTTCACTATAACGTCGGTGTCATTCACGAATTTCGGCATAGGAAAATTCGGGTTATACGTCACTTTTAAGGCCTTACCATCGAAAATTACCGCCTCCATTTCGACCTATATAAAAAACAAAAATGCTATATTATGTCTCTATATATTTGTAGGAATCGTATTTGTTATTATAAAGTAACCATGACGGAAGTAGTCAAAAACCGGATAGTATTCTTTCATGTAGTAATCGGAACTCATATAACCGGATGCTAACGTAAAAACATTTATTATCAAGCTAACGAATATCAAAAATGGAGTAACAGGAAGTTGGTTTTATGAAGAAAGTTAAACTGAAGTGGCGCCTAAGCATTACCGGAAATTGCCACTGGGGCGCGCTACGAAGACCATAGTAGACCATAAATACGCGGTGTTCCGGCAGGGAGGAGACAGTCTACAACGAGAATTTACGAACATAAGTCCACAAGTGCAGTCTGCGCGGGCAGTCTGAAGCAGTCTTGGACAAGGAGCGCATAATATATTGTGGTCGATAATTACTGTCTGATGATCGCAGTATTCTTGGAGGTCAATTGCTGCCCGACACCTAACAATCGAGGATGGAACTATCAGAGTTGTCCTAATATTTCTGTGTATTAATGTACTTGTAATAATTATACTGTAATAAACTTTGATTATAATATTTCAGATTAGTATTGTTACTCTCTTTCTTTCTATTTGACCGGCGTGAGCATTATATTATTTTACCCTTAGGCTCCATATCAACTAGCAATAGCCGCCTAGACTCTAGACAATTCGTTTGAGCGGCCAGCCGCCTGACGCGGCCGGAATAGTGACTGACCCCCATAGCGGCTAACTGCGATTTTGAGCCGTGTCACGCTGTTGAAGCCTTAGAAGTCCGAGGAGGTACTGTTCATCCATAAACAAAATCGAAGCTGCCCGAGGTGGCTATGTTATCTATTATTACCTACTCCAGAAAACAAACGAAACATAACAAAAAAATACTGGATTCATCCTTTACTGGAGATAACTAACGAATCTGGCCAGTACGTCAGTTTTGAAGAATATTGTTTTTTTTAGACTTAAATTATTTCTATTTGATGTGAAACTATAAACAAACTTATGATAATTATAGATTACAGACTATGAAGCAAATCGTTGCCAGGGGGAGCATGCTATATGGCGATACTTATTAGTTGGGCCAAATATGCGCGCAAGCCTTTTGATCACGGGTGGCATCATAATTTCTTGCAAATTTCTTTGAAGAAACTATTTGCCGATGGACCCCACAGACCTAATGTTTAAACTCCAAACGACACAAGTATGTATCCCCTTCCTAGGGTGCCATATTTGCGCGTTTTGAGAGCTTTACCTTTGTAGCAGCGTTGCCAGCCTCTAAACTCAATCATTGGAAGAAATAATCAGTCTTATACAAAATTATCAAAAGTCAAGATATTAAATTAATTAATCATGGATGTGTAACTCGTGAAAAGGGGCCATCAACAAATTACGTCGCATGAATTTCGTGAATCTCTGACCCCTTCCCCGTCCTTGTCACAGCTGTTCACATTCGTGAGACTCCTCCCTTCTTACGTGACGTAACTTATTTTGCAATTTTACATCAAATTATTTTTATTAGTAAACTAGTAAAACTAACAAAGAAAACGTAACTTATTTGTATTGTATTCTACCCATAGTCCTTCAAGACTATAAGTAGAATACTTTGCCTAGTTCACCGTCTTCTATGGTTAAGGTGCCCGGAAGGCTGGTTACGTATCCTCGCTGGATCGCCATACTGATCCGTTGCCCAAGGTAAGCACCAGCCTTCTGATAACTTGAAGAGTCAATGAGTCTTTTTGATAAATTTTAGTAGTGGCTCATGGCCTCAGGACCCCACGGTCCAATTATTAAATTAAAACATTGGTTCCGTAATTAGCTTAAGTACATTAAATTTTGAAATGTGATATCACGAATTTTGAGACCCCTCCCATTCCTTGTCATACAATGTCACACTTT
This sequence comes from Dendrolimus pini, assembly GCA_949752895.1. Classification (NCBI taxonomy): domain Eukaryota; kingdom Metazoa; phylum Arthropoda; class Insecta; order Lepidoptera; family Lasiocampidae; genus Dendrolimus; species Dendrolimus pini. Next base: position 24,451,036 of record OX457124.1, read on the forward strand.
GTCAACCCCCTTTATTGAATCCGTGCGCTAAACTTCTGTGGCGTTTAAAACAAAACTATGATCATAAGTGGAAGCTTATTAAAATGAAAAACCGGCTAACCGCGCGGTTAACCGCTAGAGTGCATCAGGGCCTTATCTATTTACTTACAAATTATACGTCAGTCCCAGCCGACACTGTAAACGAAACTGCTTCAATTATATTTGTAAAATCTTAACTTCAATAATAAGATAGTGTAAGTTATCATATATCATGAGCATAATTATGTATATATATATATATATATATATATATATATATATATATATATATATATATATCGAGCCCTTACCGCCATTTTATCGTAAGCGACAAAAAACAAATTTTACAGGAGAAGGTTTTTTTTAAATAATTTTACAGATAAAAGTGCTATTAAATTGAATTTTAAAATATAGTGACGATTTTTAAATTCTTACGTGTAACAGTTCAAATTTATGAAAAAATATTTGATTTTAAGGCTTTTTCGGCGCTTACAATATTTTTGCTGTCTCAATCTAACGACGTTTTAAGCTTTCGGGCGTTTGAGTTGACCCTTGCGATAAAAAATATCAGTTAGAAGTTTTAACGTAAACGACAATTAGTACCATTAACTTTGGATAAATAAATAAATTTAGATGGGTAAAATTAATATTTTGGTAAATAAAAAAGAAATTAAGAATATATAATATAATTATATAAATATAATTATATGTATTATACAGTTTAAAAGAGATGACAATGACAATGTCACACAAATAGTAAATGTAATAGTAAGCTAAAATGTTTGTAAACCTAGGGTGTATGTTTACAAGAGATGGAAACCACAAGAGTGATATTAAAGGGAAAGTAATATCAGGAGTGAATGGAACGCTTAACTCTTTTATGAGAAGATATCTGGCTGAAGATAAAGGCACGCCTGGCTGTCCATTAAGGTGTGTTAGTACCAACGCTAATTTCTGGCAGTCAAAGTTTGTTATGGCAGAAGAAGCATGAAAGTAGAATAAACGAAGTTGAAACGAGATCTTTGTGACGTATATGTAAGGTTAATTTGATTGATAGGATAAGAAATAGTGTGATAGGTGAGTATTGTGGATTGAAAGAGAATGTAGTGACAAGAGTTCAATAATTCGAACTAAAATTATGATGTGCATGCGACTCCAAACTAATTCTCTTTGTCACTGTCATCTGCATCCGTTTCGGGCAAAACATAAGCAACTGCTCCGTCATTCTTCACGTTTAAATATTCTTTATGGTATCTGTTTGGAATAATATTTTTAGTACACAGATCAAATAGATCTTTATATTTTGCTGCGGAAATTGTTAGTTCCTCATGGTATAATTGTGCTGGTCCATTAGCGATAGTTGCTTTATTTGCTCTCGATCTGATAATCAGTCCATATTCAACTCTTGTTTGTTGCTATCTTCAAAGAAACCGCATTGGAGTGTAATTACTGGATTACCGTTTTGAAAATACACCATTATTAAAGAATTAAAAGCTATTTTGAACTTCGCCGGTAATAAAGCTTGGGAGAAAGACTTCCAATGCATAAAATCAGTGTAATTTAAAACATTTACAAAATAGCCTGTTGGATTTGATCTTCAATTTGTAATCATAGTTGGCCACTCAGAAGGAGCCCACACTGTTACGACAATAATAAGATGGCACAGTAGGCAACATCTCAATGAAAGATTTTAAATGACACAGTTTTTCTGAACTGGATTTGTTGTAAGGAAGAAATTTCTTTTTGTCTTTTTGAGTATTCAGTGTAGTATTTGCATTTTCAAACGTTTACTTTAAAGTCATTTGGGATATATTAAGAGTCTTAAGTAAAAATTGTTGACAAATTTTAATAGTTTGATCTTTAAAGCTTATAAAATAATTGTATGATATTTTGCGAATGTCACTGGTTGCTCGCTTTCTACCAATTGGTTTTGCCCTTGTACATGAAAGTAGAGTCTTTTTGTCTTTTATCAGATCCTATTCCCCAATAGTTTTCAAAAATAATCCACCAACCAGCCTCACTAAATTTATCAGTACATGAATTGCCGCATCTTTTGTTCAAACACGGATTAGGTTGTACAGATTTCCCAACAGCAGCTTGGCGATTTTTCTTCTTCAAAAGTCTTTTCGGTAAAAGGTTTTTTCTTCCGTACCCTCTTTTTCCAACACTAGTTTCTTCTTCGACTTGTCGAGCTGTATCACTTGACGGCGATGGTACCCATGAATTCTCAGAATCAATATAAGAAAATTCAAGAGACGCCGTGGGTATGTTAACTTCTGGTTGGCCAGACTATGAACTGGTACTTGGTTGTGGTTAGGTTTCATTTTGAGTACATCGAAAAGTAGAAAGAGTTTGATTAACAGAAGTAATTTTATTATAAATAAATTTGTTTTCATCTGATTTTTTACTATAGTTGTAGTCTAAATCCATTAGGGTGTAGGAATTCTCACTATTAAAATCACTGTAATCAACAAGACATTTTCTTGTAACTAAAGTCGAATCATCTTGCTTGGGACTATGACCTGATATTAAAGTGGATTCAGCTGTATACTACGACGTCATTCCTCAGGTAATTATTTTTTAAGACTAAAAATTTAAATTATAGGGCAAAGAGATAGGTACTGCATCACACTTTTCACTGGAATGAACTTGTCGCAACACGTTTTTTGGGACTTTGTTTATAGTAAACGACGTAATTATAATGTACTCTGTCGGTTACGATAACAAGTAGGGTTACTTACGCTAGAATTCATAGATAATTATTACACTTACAATAAATCATTATTGTGTTGGTTACTCTAAAATATGAAAAACGGTTGTGCTAACGATAAACTTAGCATTTGCTATAACTTCTGATTGAAGTTATTTTGGCGGGAAATCTCATTGTGCCCTTATCCTGTATAGTATAAAATGTCGTTTGCGATAAAAAAAGCTATTTTGGTAAAAATGTCGCTTACGATAAAATGGCGGTAAGGGCTCGATATATATATGTGTATGTATATATATATATACACATAGTTATGCTCATGACATTCTTTTTATGAATACAAAATCTTTACGTCTCTAAGTCCCCTATATTCTAGACTTTAGAGGTTTTAGAGATTCATTTTATCAAAAACGGTATTTAGATACTATTGCTATATCCGTCCGTCCGTCTGTCAAATGTATTTCACTACCATTCTTGCCATAAACTACTGGGTATGTATGCATAAAAAGTTATAAATCTATAATCTTATATATAAAATTCTCGTGTCACAGTGTTAGTTACCATACTCCTCCGAAACGGCTTGACCGATTCTCATGAAATTTTGTGTGCATATTGGGTAGGTCTGAGAATCTGCTACTATCTATTTTTCATCCCCCTAAATGTTAAGGGTAGTAAACCCCAATTTTTTTTTTTAATTTTTACATATTATTTACGTATTTATTTATTTTCAAAATTTTACATTTTTTTAAAAATATATAAAGAAATTTTTTTATAAAAAAATAAATAATATTATTCTTTTATAAAAATACATCAGAAATAAAATATATATTTAATAAAAAAATATAAAATCTTGCGGATCACCGCCAGCGGGGCCTCAGGTCCAAACTACCGGTGGTTAGGGCTCCAGAGATAGGAACCTCCTCACAATTCGTGCCGTGTCCAACAGTGCTGCCTTCTGTATCTGGCCCTTCACCCAGCCTCCCAGCGAAAGCCTCTCTAGGTGACGGTCGAGGCTTTTCGCTATAAGACCATTGACGGTGACAACTATCGGCACAATGCTCGTTGACTCCAGCCGCCACATAGCGGTAACCTCGTGAGCAAGATCTAAGTATTTACTTAGTTTTTCTTTTTCTTTCTTCACGAGGTTATCGTCATGCGGGATACTGATGTCAACGAGTATTGCTCGTCGCGCAGATCGATCTATTATCACGATATCAGGCTTATTGGCTACAATAGTCCTGTCCGTGATAATTGATCGATCCCAGTAGAGCGTGGCACAACTGTTTTTAAGAACTGGCTCCGGCGAGTACTGGTAATAAGGCACCTCCGTTTCCACAAGACCGTATCGAAGGGCAAGTTGCTGGTGGATAATCCTGGCTACGAGGTTATGTCTGTGCAAGTATTCGCCGTTAGAAAGATGTGAACAGCCGGAAACAATATGCCTGAGGGATTCACCTGGGCGATGACATGCCCGACAGATTACATATTATTATTATTATTATTATTTTTTATGATACAACATTAAAAAATACATACAACCCTAAATTTTCAACCCTCTACGATCAATCCCTATTATTTAATAGCGACATTGGTATTTTTATAATTTTCTACTAGGATGATTTAGATTTTAATTTGAACCAGGTTGATGGCGCTGCAATCGGGTACCAGAATTTAGGTGTTCTTTTTGTTGTTGTATGTGTTGAAGTTTGTCCCGAAATGGTTTAAATAAACGATTGGACCCAGTAGGTGGCGCCGCGATACTCCTAAACGCTGGGCCTGATTTTGATGAAATTTTTTGTTTGTTCAAGTGGATTTGAGAATAATTTAGATTAACATTTGGTCCCGGTAGATGACGCTGGAATCGGGATCTAGATTTTTATCTTTTAAAGGCAGGACAACGTCTGCCGGGTACAGCTAGTAACTATGATAAAATTCTAACATGCCGTCTCTGTCAATATACAGACAATGTGGGCAAACTCCGCGTGGAAAGCTAGCTTTATATTGAAGTATATCTCCATGTCATATAATAATAAAACACAGTACGGTGTTACCTTATCAAATAGGTAATAATTCTTTTTATTACATAATAATATGCGTATAAGTTTATCAATAAAGCGACCTATTGCTCTGAGATAAAGATTATAAAATTGGTATATTTACTCGAGATAATTGTGTACCAATAAAAATATTTGGAATTTTTCGTATTATAATACACTTGACTATGTAAACCGATTTCGATAATTAAAATCGTTATATAATAATTTTGCGAACCTATAATAATACTTTACATGTGTTTTATTACCCCTTGGAGTTTTAATTATTTGTCACACTTTATAATTTTCTTGTTTTATATATATTATATATATATATATATATATATATATATGTGTGTGTGTGTGTGTGTGTGTGTGTGTGTGTGTGTGTGTGTCTTCGTTCCATCCTTAAAATTTTTATTTTTTATAGTTGGAGTACGGCAAACAGGCTGACGGCCCACCTAGTGGAAAGCGGTTACCGTCGCCTATGGACGTCAACATCAGAGATGTCACCAACGCACTGCTGGCCTCCAAGAAATATTATAACACTCTTTTTGAAAAACTCCATATCGTAGCGCTGTGGGAAAACCTCGGCTGGGAGCTCATTCCAGAACCCCACGGTACGCAAGAGAAACGTTCTACAGAACCGTTGCGAACATGAGCGAAGTGGCTCAAGAAAGTGGGGGTGAACTCCCAACCGATGGCGAGCGGTGCGATGGTAGAAAGAGGACGAAGGCACCATTCTAAACAGTTCTTCGGAACACTCCCCGTTATAGAGGTTTAATGTACATTTCATAAAAATATAAAAGGTCGGCCCGATTGATACTAAGTTAGTTGAGTTTTTACTGCGATCGAGGTGTTACTTAGTAAACATTCGGAACGGGAATATCATATTGACGGAATTTACGTGATTTATGCAGCGGCGGATTTACTAATAGGCTGAGTAGGCTGGAGCCTAGGGCGGCAGATTATGAAAGGGCGGCTAATTTTAGGGCAATCATTTATTTGTCCTACAAAATATATTAAATTCTAAGACTTAATAAGATGTTTGTGTGGACTTCTTATGAAGTCCACACAAACAATTCAACATGTAATGTTTCAACAATCAGATACAATTTGCTACAATTTGAGTATCTAGTCGCTTTTGGTGGCTACGGCAGAAACCAATCCATCGATCCCCTGCTTCACAATCTATTACTTTACGACAAGAAAAGATCGTAAAGTTAAGACGGTAGTGCACAACTAATCATAAAGTTAAATTACATTGACAAAAAATGTAATTAATCGGATTATGAACTAGGGTATCGATATGTACAGGCAAATGTCTAAATCCGCCCCTGGATGTATGTTAATATTATGGTTTTCTGTTTTTAACCGACTTCGAAAAAAGGAGGAGGTTCTCAATTCGTCGGGATCCTTGTTTTTTTTTTTGCTTTTTTAATGTATGTTCGCCGATTACTCCGTGATTTATGATCCGATTTACGTGATTCTTTTTTCGTTCGACGCGGAATAGCTTCTAATTGGTCCCCTAAAAATTTTACATAGTTTGGCCCAGTAGTTTTAATTTTATGAACATTTTTCATGAAAATAATTTTCACTCCGTTCCATATGTACACCGATTACTCTGAGATTTATGATTCGATTTACGTGATTCTTTTTTTGTTCGACGCGGAATAGCTTGGGGCCTATATTTTTTAAGAAGCGCGGCACCATTCGTTTGTCCACCCATACATAGCTAGACACTAAAAAGTAACAAATAAAAATAAAAACTTCGTTTAAAAAAACCGACTTCAAAAACTAAAAAACTAAAATGTATAAAATAACTTATTTCTAAAGCTATTATTATTAATATATATTATCTAAAACATCTTGAAGTCGGTGCAAAGCAAAACATAAAAATTACTATATTTTTTAAATTACTAAGCACCGACTTTAAGATGTTTTAGATAATATATAATAATAATAATAGCTTTAGAAATAAGTTATTTTATACATTTTAGTTTTTGAAGTCGGTTTTTTTAAACGAAGTTTTACGGTCTGGACTTGTCGTATTCGGTTATGTTTGTAAGAACTGTGAATTACGTGTGTGTATTTCTAATAAAGATTGTGATAGTTCCAACAGCATTTTAAATTCGAATCCCTCAAATTTGTAACAATACTATGAGAATAATATAAAAAAAGCCATAATATATTAAATATTTATGCTCGAGCCTCGCATCTCGAAACAGGCGAGATAATATTAGGTATATTCGTAAAAACAATAACTTCAATAATTATTAATTCATTCAGTAACTCCATGCCCTTTCCGTGTAAAAATGACATGTAAATAATCATACAATCACAATTGCATTGGAAGTAAAAAATGCATGAGTAACGGTTAGACATTGGTAATGGTTGGGAGACGCTTAAGTCAAATTTTAACAGACAGCCTCACTTATGTTTGCTAGTGAGCAAATTGGTAGACGGACGTGTTAGGACCATGCTGAAGTCATTATTTTAATTACAGCTCGCTGGGTCGCCTCGATCGGTCTGATACCACGCTCTCACAGGATCATCATCATCCGAACGTTAAATCCCGGTTGCGTTCGGAGCGTTCACTCCGACGCCCAGGGTCCGCTTGCCTACTTTTTCTACTCTACTTCGCGCGGTCTTCAGCATCCCCCGTTTTGAGACTATTGGCACGCATGTCATCCTTCACGACGTCAAGCCAGCATTTCTTGGGCCTTCGCCTTCGACTGGGACCTGGCGGAGGTGGCATGGCTAGACATTTGTTCCCCACATAATTAGCCGACCGGTCTGCGTATAACGTGGCCGTAAGTGAAACTCTTGCAGTTTGTCTGCTATGTCACGGGCTAGAAGACTGCCGCGGATGCGGGAGTTCCTGACCCGGTCTTTCCGCGTCACTCCACACATCCATCGCAGCATATTCATCTCCGTGGACCACGCTCTCACAGGATATCGGCGTGAAACGGGTAGCCTGGAGCTAATTGTGTGTCATATTTACTGTCGTGTATTTTAATTATAGAATTTTCGTTAATATTTTTTTTGGTTTAATTTTAATTTTTTTGTCTAGTTCTAGTGTTTAATTTTATTATAATTTGACATGTCTTTAATTTATGACAAACTAAATAAATAATTACTCATCATTATCTATGGGCAACCATATCGAATCACTTTCCAGCAGGTAGGCCGTTAGACTGGCTGCTGATATCCAGCAATAAAAAATAACAAAGATTACTAGATCAGTATGTTAAAGAAATATCTTGTTAGAACCATTGTTATAATCGTATGTAGGCGTCGGAATACTTTAAGGGTACCCTGTTTGTCAAAGTTGATACGGTCCAAGTCCTACAATAATTATTATGTAGGTAATAAAACGCAATAGAGTTAGCAAGACATTAGTCAGGAAGTTATATATAATATATATTGAATAAAGACTGTTTGCTACAACTCCATTAATTCTTAGAAAGTCATTCTGTAATATACTTCTGTATAATACTTTTAAAAAATAACTTGAAATATAAATGGAACAAGAAATATATAAAAAAAAAACAATTTTTAGCTAGACGTGTTGCTGGGGAGTTTCTTGCCGCTTCTTCTCCTTAACCCTAGAGTACTAATCTGAGTCATTTTGACTCGCACCGAAAATATTACTCGTTATCTCTCTCCAACGAAAGCATGGATCGTCGTGATTCTTTAAACTAGCTCAGTCGCGGGTTAGCCCTTTACGAGAGTGACAGCGTTATGTAGCTAAGTGCCGCCATTTTGTAAATACGATGCATCTCTTTTGATACTAAATGTTCACTATGTATAAACTTATTTTCTTTAATACCTGTGTCAATATAGCGAATACCTTTATTAAATAAAAATATAAACATAAAAAAGTATTTGATGTTTAATTTATGAACTTATTCGTGTGTAGTCCTCATGATTAGTATATTACGTTTGTAAAATATGATTAGTAGTCTATGGTTAACAGCAATAACACGTTGCGAAGCGGTGTACATAGACTAGGAATTAAAAAAATAATAATTTTAACCTACTATATGTACCTTCAAAAAGTGTTCTCCAGTGGAACTTATTTTGAATAAAAACTATTGAATTTGAAAATTTGAATTTGAATATATTATGTGTTACTAAATATTTCAAACTAGAATACATTAGAGCGGGGGCACACGATGCGTTGCGGCGCCGGAGCGGTGTCGCTGCGTCATTTTACATAGAAATATCTGTGGCATGTCACCTTCGATCAACTATAGTATGATCGAAGCATGTCACACGATGCGCTGCGGCGCCGCACCGGATTCGCAACCACCGAGACGAGGCGGGGAGGGGTGAATGAGTTGCGATTGCGACGTCGGAGCGGCACCGCTCCGTTGTTTATGCGTCATACGCACGGGCACATAGTAGTAGGTATATATAGTAGGCTAACAACAGACATCTTTTACGATCCATTTTTATTAAGCGACTGTCCAACGCTGCTGGGGCGCCGCTGCAACACAACAACGCTACGGCGCCGCACCGATCGTGTGTGTTGTAATTGGTAATGCCTACTGATTAGTACCTCTCTCTTGACTCCAATTGTGCGTGTCGAACAGATACACTAATTGTCTTTTACTCGAAATAAAATCCACACAATACAAAGTGATACGTAACACACTCGAGGGCTGACGGGGGGCGACTGTGCGACAGCTCTTCAATATTCGAACATTACAATTTTCGCTGAATTGCAACTGTCGCCGGCCACCACAGTGTGCCCGCCGATACGGCGAAATCTTTGCGGTGCGGCACCGCAACGCATCGTGTGCACCCGCTCTTATGTAGCAGATCACTGCTGGCGCGGAGCGTACTGTAACGATTATAACTTTTTTAGTTGTCGTTTGTATTAAGAAATATAAATATTCAAATTCGAATAGAGAAAGGCCTCGTTAAACAATCGATATAATTATTGTATCGGGCCGCGCACGGAACAGATGTAACAGCTTCTTGGTTGAAAATATAAAGAGTATATTCCCTGAACCAGTTCATCATTTCAAGCTCCGTACCAAGCTCGAGCCGCCGGCCGCCACAGTACACAGAAGGCTGCCTGCATTGTCACGCTGTATTGCAATGCTTAGAGGCCATTAATTACGTGAGGCATTTTTGAGAATTTTTTCCTCCCCCCCTCCCCTAATCTCACGCGAGATTCTTCAAAATATATTATGTTTTGGTTGTAAACGTGTTGGATTATTGAGAAGAAAAAAAACAAAAACACAACTTGTTCTATTACTTTTATTGAAGACTAGTATTTGTGAATATTACCGTAATTTAAAATTACGTACATAAAATGAAATAATAATATTAATTAAAAATTTATTCAGTCCATACAGAGTCGCGCACGGCCTCAAGAGTGACTACTGTAACCAACATATGCAAGTGATTTTCAATAAAATCATCTGCTCCTTAACTTCGCTCTGAATTAGCCACTCTAAGCCGTTGTCGCTTGCGTACAGAAGCTCAGTAGCACGTCTTGTGACAATCCGCGAGGGTCGCATTTGCGATTATATTGCGTCGATAGCACTTTCAGCGCTAATGTGGCTCTCGACTATTTAATAAATAATCGATAGCTACGTTACTGGTCAGCGGACGAATACGACAAAAATAATTTTATCAGATTTGGGCATATTTTATTCTTTTTCATGCAATTTTACACCGTTTACTGCTTAAAAAATTACGTGATATTTGCTAAGACACTCCTCCCCCCTAAGTTAGATTTGGAAAAAATTTGCTTGATCCCCACCCCCGCCCCTCCCTAAAACACCTCACGTAATTAATGGACGCCCCCTTATTTGTTGGACGAAATACGAGCAGCCTTCTGATCGCTGGTAATGTCAAATAGTTGTTTCCCATAGGCTACGTTCCATTAGAGACTCACAACGACCACGTTCACGACCGCGATGTTTCCCGTTCCACTTGCTTACCGGCATTACAATCGTAAACCCAAGTGGAACGATTATTCGACCCACCGCTTGACATGTGTCGTTGTGAGCGTTGTGATCATGTGTGTGTCATCATTTTGTGACGTCATTAGTGACGTTTTCACCACGACCCCAACGACCGCAGTCGCCTTGTGGAACGGATAACGGAGCATTTTGGGCGTTGCAAGCTACTAACGGGACGCGTTGATAGATGTTTTAAAAAAGCTCTGCCGAATGGCGCCACGGGCCCAATGTTTCAACCTCGAAAGTCACAAATATGTAACCTTTCCTAAGGCTCCATACTTGCGCATCATCATACACATGTTTTCCTATTTATACATACTATGAATAGGAAAATATAGTATTTAAAAAGAATGATATTTATATTGGATAAAAAAAACGGCTGCAATTAAGCATTGGTTTATTTTAAACATCAAATAATTACATGATTTTTAAACAATTCGCTTACAAATATACAACAAGCAGGGATGAAACGTTCCTCTTTGCGAAAACAACGTTCTAAAAAACGCTATTAAAGGGATAACAGAAATATTATGTTGATAAAATTAAATAATTAAAAAAGAAAATATACGATACGATAACAATAGATTACATTTATAACAAGAAAATGTCAAATATATTACTTTTTTGCTTGTCAAAACCCTCTCAGAAGGAAGCACCACAAATTTGTTTCCGAACACCACCACCACCAACACACCTCATTGAGAAGTACCAGAAATTTGTGGTCCAATACAGATAATTGAAACGAACGTTGAACTGATCCTTTCTCCCTCTAACTACATATAATTGTATTAGAATAAAAGAGACGATATAATTCTCTCGGTATTGGCGCGGCAATTTTGATAACAGCTGGCATTGTGGCCAAAAATAATATTAAATCTGGCCCCTGGAAGACGTTAAATGTGCCTAAAGTGTGTTTTTGACGAAACGCATAGCTTCTAGCATAGAAACATGACATTTTTGTGAGAATAAAGTGTGCAGAAGATTGTCAAGCGGCCATCTTGAAGACTGCTTTAGCCACGACACCTGCCTTCAAGTCTTTAAGAGCCTCTTCATAGTCTTTTAATGCATAGGTCTTCACTCCAAGCTTATCGTAGTCCAAATATCTAAAACGACAAATATGATTTTATACCACATCCCACCGACAAATTAGTTATTCTTTAATAATAGGATAGAATGTATGTCATTGCTGTTGAAACCCACGAGCATCGGCTTTATCACCCCGTTAATGTCGAGGCGATCCAGCTCCTCGACAACACGGACATAGCGAGAAGGCTCAAAAGGACAAAACCATTTGAACTAGTGCTATAAACAAAACAAAAGTGTAGTGTAATGTGTTAGCTATTAATAAAGAACACATGAACCAAGTGTCTTCTCCTTAATAGAGACAATAAGAAAAGTGTTAATGGACACTTTCTTAGTAAGAATATTTTTAGTTAATGTAGGTTATATTTAAATTACTTATTAGTCTTTTTAGATTAGGTATATGGTAGTATTGATGAGGAATATTTATTTTTAAATATCTTATTTATAAAAAAATACTGTCGTATGAATAAAGTATAGAAGGCCAACAAGAGTTTATCGATATTTTTTTAAAATTTTGATATCCATTCACAGATTTTCAAAAAATCAAAGTAAAGATATTATAAACAAGAAACTTGTAATATTATAAAAATTAAAAATATATATAATACCTGCTTCCCATTGCCTTCAGCAAGCCGATAGCGTTTGGAAAACTGAAAGGATTGATCTTCACTCCAATAATAGTCAACTCCTTATCGTAGATATTGTAAGGATTCACTCTGAAAAAATATTAAGATATCTATAATATTATAAACTTTTAAACATGTCGTGTATGTAAATTGAAGCTATATATAATAGATAAAAGAACTGTATAGTAAATTCTTAGACTTAAAATCTGCGCTACTTTTTATCCTGGGAAACTCGCGAGAATTTTCCCGGAAGTAGTTTGAAATTATCCATAGGCTGGTTTTATCATAGCAAAACACCACTACAATTTAGATTAAAATTGTTTTTACATTTATTATATTAAAATATATTTTAGACCGATTCAAAAAAAATTGTATGATCACTTCATTAGCGGTACTGCCTTCAAAATACTTACGAAGCCTGGTGAGTTGGTGGGCAGCATCCGAACAACACGTATTTACCACCCTCCGCCAGATATTTGAAGTTGATTTCCATCACTTTGCCGACACCTGGAATAGTATTAATTTTATTAATACCCAGGCGAGCATTGCTTATGGAGTAGAGCGAGCTAGAGAGATAATTGGGGAGATAAAATCTCACCATCATTGGCTCAGTCATGTAGACCGAATGGGGGAGTGAAGAAAGCATACTTGGGGTCGGTCGGCAGGCGAGCGGTTAGTCGTCCTAAGTATCGCTAGAAAGATAGAGTGCAAGCTGACTTGACCGTAATTCAAGCTCATAACTGGCAAGACACTGCACAGGGTTCAGAGCGAAATTAAAGATATTTTTAAAAGAGCAATAACATGCACAACGCGACCTTAAACATGATACAAGTGGTATTTAATTTAATTGTAATATCGTTTCAGGTTATTTACTTAAATTTTTTTAAGAACGTATCTACAAAACTATTTATTCCCGATAATGAGTTCCCCTATTTGTATCTATTGTGTATGTACTATGTATGTATGTGTGGGTGTATATATGTGTGTGTACCCGCTGCTGTACCCGGCAGACATTGTCCTGCCTTTAAAAAATAAAAATCTAGAACCCGATTCCAGCGTCATCTACCGGGACCAAATGTTAATCTAAACTATTCTCAAATCCACTTAAACAAACAAATCCAATCCAAACACCTTTAAACCTTAAACCTTAAATTCTGGTACCGGATTGCAGCGCCATCTACCTGGTTCAAATTAAAATCTAAATCATCCCAGTAGAAAATTATAAAAATACTAATATCGTTATTAAAAAATAGGGGTTGATCGTAGAGGGTTGAAAATTTAGGGTTGTATGTATTTTTAATGCTGTATCATAAAAAAAATTATCTAAAAATTAAAAAAATTATATTTAGGGGTGGACTAGACTACCCTTAACATTTAGGGGGATGAAAAATAGAATCAGTCAAGCCGTTTCGGAGGAGTATGGTAACTAACACTGTGACACGAGAATTTTATATATAAGAGAGAGAGAGAGAGAGAGAAATATATATATATAGTTTGCGCTGGTTTTAACCATCCGGCATTATGCCGAGACTGATGCCCATTTTGGGACAAAATTATATTATTCTAGTTTTTAAATTTGTTAGCAATTATAGTATTTATATAATTTGTCCTAAATAAAATTATTTTCTTTCTTTCTTCTTTCTTTCAGATAGGCGGACTGCCCATCCAATAGTAAGTAGTTACTATCACCTATGGGCATTTGCAACACCAATATGCTGCCGACCTCAAAAGAGAAAATGGAATCTTGTTACTACTACCGCAAAACACTTCAAGGTTGTGACAGCGGCATCCTCTAAATCGGGGATTGTAGCCAGCCAGACGAGAAAATGCACTACCGCTTGGTTGTGGCTTGCTTAGTCTCTTTTAAAGTTGAAATAGCAACAATGAACTATTGTCCCTACCAGTACAATCGATTATCACATCAAACACCGCCTGTTCCTTTTCTAAGACCTCTGGAGTGACCAATCTGTAGCCCAAATCTGAAAAGATAATTATTTGAATTTTAATTAATTAATTTAGGGTCCTGAGGCCATGAGCCTCTACCAAAATTTATCGAAACGGCTCATTGACTCTTCAGGTGATCAGAACGGATCAGTATGGCGATCCAGCGAGGAAACGTAGCCAGCCTTCTGGGCACCTTACCCATAGAAGACGGTGATCTGGGCTCAGTATTCTACTTATAGTCTTGAGGGATTATGGGTAGAATACAACACAAATAAGTTAAGTTTTCTTACATTGTATTCAATAGTATGCAATTTTATAATTGTTTGAATAATACAGAATTATTTTTTTTATTTGTTCCTAATTGATACGTCAAGTGATCAGACGAATTTATCAGTCACAAGTTAGAATTTAGATGACTGAAAAATTAACGGGAAGAAGGTTAAGAAGACGAAAAATGAATATACGGGGTGTCATAACAGGGGAATAAAAATCATGTGACAAAAATAATGAAACTGGACGATTGATTGATATAATAGACTGGAAAGGCTAGAAAAAAGATGAATGGGTTATACAAAGGATGACATGATGAAATGGAGAAAGAAAACATAACTGTGCACTCCACAAATAACTGGAAAAACTATAGGAAAGACAATTTAAATTGAATAAACTTACTACAACCCGCAAGAGTTAACTTGAGACTTTGCTCGGATGACGTAAGCGCGAGGTACTGACTCGATCGTACGCGACGATGGCGAGAGCAGTAAGAGTAGGGAGGAGAGCGCGCATTTCACTCAGGTCTCGAGTTAACTCTTGCGGATAATATAAGTTTTTAATATTTATGAAGTATACAGGTACATTTTTAACTTACCTAGTTTCTTAACAATATCAAGCCTAGTTTTGTTCATCTCTGAAATTGTCACTTCCCTATGGCCGTGATGATGCAGCGTGGTAGCCCACAAGTTACCTAAATAAATAAATAGTATAAGTTCTTGGCAATCTGCGCACAATTAAGGGTCCCATAGAGGTATAAAACGTATTCCATTTTCGTTATTTGGCTACCAAACTAAACTAAACCATAAAGAAGTATTGCATCAAAGCTCTACTAAATTGAAGTTTTACAAGCTTAGTTTATACATTTTCCATATCATGGTACAAAAAGTCAGAGCAGGGTCATAACTTTCACGTCTATGGGACGTTTATGAGCTTGCCATCTATAGACTTCATTAAAAAATATTAAAGAATGACGTTACAAAGAAACAATGTATATTGAAAATAAATTCAACCCTTAGTTTATTTATTTTTTTAAAGCTGGAGTACAGCAAACAGGCTGACGGCCCACCTGGTGGAAAGCGGTTACCGTCGCCTATGGACGTTTGCAACATCAGAGATGTCACCAACGCGCTGCCGGCCTCGAAGAAATTTTATGACACCCTTTTTGAAAAACTCCATATCGTAGCGCTGTGGGAAAACCTCGGCCGGGAGCTCATTCCAGATTCCTACGGTACGCAAGAGAAACGTTCTACAGAACCGTTGCGTACATGAGCGAAGTGGCTCAAGGAAGTGGGGGTGAACTCCCAACCGATGGCGAGTGGTGCGATGGTAGAAAGAGGACGAAGGCACCATTCTAAACAGTTCTTCGGAACACTCCCCGTTATACAGTTGGTAGAATACGCAGAGAGAAGCAAAGTCTCTCCTAAGGCTAAGCGTATCTAAGCCGTCTGTGAGTATGGGATCATCAACAACGCGAACGGCTCGACGTTGAATAGAGTCCAGGGGATTGAGTTGGTAGGCAGGTGCTCCAGCCCAAAGGTGTGAGCAGTACTCTATATGCGGCCTTACCTGGGCTTTATAAAGCACAAGGCGTTGCCGCGGTGAGAAGTACTGCTTGGACCGGTTTAGCACTCCCAACTTCTTAGAGGCAAGTTTTGCCTTGCCTTCAAGATGGCCCCTGAACTGTACATCGTTCGCGATGTCAACACCAAGGATCCCTATACTCTTGGAGGTGGTAAGGGGAGTTCCTTGGAACTGTAGCGCTTGCTCGAATGGAGTTTTTTTGGCAGAGAATACGCAGACCTGTGTCTTCTTGGGGTTGAAATGGACAAGGTTCTGTCTGCCCCATTCTGAGACTCTCTCTAAGGAATGCTCAACTTCAGACACAAGTCTAACCCGACTTTCCTCCACAAATGATCGAGGGACGTTTGCACGACCAGAGTACTGCGCATCGCCAGTGCTGTCATCCGCATAGCAATGAATGTTGCAAATAGACAACATATCATTGATATGCAAGATGACCAACGTTGGCGATAGCACACAACCTTGGGGCACACCAGCGTTGATGGGCTTGATACTTGAACAGCAACCGTCGACAACGACTTGAATGCTGCGCCCATCAAGAAAGCTGGATAGCCAGGTGCAAAGTCCCTCAGGTATCCCATACGATGGCAGCTTCGATAGAAGAGCCCTGTGCCAGACCCGGTCGAAGGCCTTAGCAATATCTAGGCTAACTGCCAGTGCTTCCCCTTTGCTCTCAATGGCTTCAGCCCAACGGTGGGTTAGGTAAACCAAGAGATCCCCAGCTGAGCGACCGTGGCGGAAGCCGTATTGCCGATCATTTAGCAGCTGGGAATCTTCGAGGTAACCCAGAAGCTGCGCGTTGATAATACGCTCCATCACCTTTGAGAGCAAAGAGGTTATTGCTATAGGCCTATAATTCGACGGGTCCGTACGGTCCCCTTTTTTGGGGACAGGGTGCACATGGGCAATCTTCCACGAAGCGGGGACACAACCCTTGCGGTAAGAAAGAGTGAAAAGTCGGGCAAGGACTGGGGACAGCTCAGCTGAACACGTCTGCAGCACAATGGCAGGAATGCCATCAGGCCCAGAAGACTTCTTGACGTCGAGGGAGCAGAGAGCACATCGGACTGCTTTTTGAATAAAGCGCACCTCCGGCATCCTAGAGTCACACTCTGGGATTGTAGGTGGAGTTTCTCCCCCGTCGTCAAGAGTCGAATTGGCCGCAAAGATTTCGCCCAGAAGATCGGCTTTATCTTTGGCGGCGTGTGCCAGACGGTCGTCCAGTGTACGCAGAGTTGGAAGAGACGCCCGACAGAAGTTTCCCTCGACAGCTTTGGCGAGGGCCCAAAAAGCTCTAGTCCCAGAAGGGTAACTAGAGAGGCGCTCACCAATTCTGCCGATGTGATTGAATTTTGCTCTCGCGAGCTGTTTTTTGAGGGACCTGGAAGCGGCATTGTATCTCTTTTTCAGGTCAGAGGAACTTGGATCCTGACGAGCTCGCGCTGCAGTCCACGCTCGATAAGCCTGTTGCTTTAGCTTTACAGCCTCAGCGCAAGACTTATCGAACCATGGTTTGCTCGTACCACCGATGGGTACCGTTGAGTTTGGAATGAAACATTCCATTCCCTGCAGCACCACATCGGCGATTGAGTCTGCGCATGCGTCAGGATCTTCTGACGAGAAACATAGCTGCCTCCATGGGAAGGATGCATAGAATTCACGCAGTCCATCCCAATCTGCTGACCGGTATCGCCACACCTTCCGTCGTCCAGCGGGACGAGTCCGATTGGGAATAGGAAGGGGCACCACCGAAGACACCAGACAATGATCAGAGGTTCCCAGTGGAGCACTGATCGAGATCTGGTAATTCTCCGGGTGTGTGGTCAGCAGAAGATCCAACAAAGAGGGCTCATGATCCACTCTATCCGGTATTCGGGTAAGCCCCGTGATCACCTGAGTGAATCCATGGGCGAGAGCAAAATCATAGGCAGTAGTCCCTGGCAGATCAGTCCTCGGGGAACCCAACCACTCAGCGTGATGAGCATTAAAGTCCCCGAGTATAACTACCTCTGCTGAAGGATACTGCCCAAAAACTCTGTCGGTCACCTCATGAAGGTGTTCAAAAAAGCGAGCTGTTTCAGTCCTTGCGCATTCCCTGCCTGACCGGTATAAGCACGCATAGATCCGAGTGGAACCACCAAAATCTATGCGTACCCACAAGATGGAAAGGTCCCTATCTTCAAGGCCGTGGAGACGGCGACAGCAGATATCTTCCCGAATCTATACACAGACCCCGGCTTTTGACAGAAACAAGTGTTCCAGATTGTAGCCGGGGTAGTGAAGGTATGATGTGTCGACCGGAGAAGAAATCTGAGTCTCCGTCAAAAACAATAAGGCCGGCTTTGCCATCTCGAGGTGGTGATGGACGGCATTGAGATTGGCGTGAATACCTCTTATGTTGCAAAAGTCCACTTTAATTGTGGAGTCAACACCCGCTGTGGTAACTTTATTCCTTATTATTCGGCTCATGAAGATAAATAGAAAAAATAAAAAAAGGGAAGTCTAAGGAAGTGCTAATGTATCTGCGAAGAAGAGGAGAAAATGTGAGGTATGCCATTGTCCCTCAAATGCGCAGGTTGTATGAAAAGCTGATGTGGGGCACGGAAGGGCCCCCGATCCTCCCCGGAGAACACTGCCTGGCCACATCCGGTCACCAACCGGCACGACAGTGTTCGCCAAGATTATGCGCCAGTTGGTGGGTCAGCCTCCATGGGATTGGTTAGTCCGGGTTCAGGTCCCCTACTACCTGGCGGGCGGCCAGCGGTCAACCGTTTCTTCGGATCTCCCTGACCCCCACCTCACCTCATCACGCCCACGGAAATGCAGAAGACTTAGGCACACAACGAGTTCCAGATTTCGCAGACACTGTAGCACTTCGGAAATGGGGGGACTGGAACTTGGCCTCTAATACCGGAACACTACACAAGGCAGTTATGGCGGCATACTCCAGACCAAGGGTGGTAGCCATCCAGGCGGGCAAAGCCCTACCACCTAGCTGTGGGTTGTTTAGTCGCCTCTTACGACAGGCCGCCCGGCCGCAGGAATTTGTATTCTTTCTCCGTTCCTGCACAGATAGAAAGTTGCATGTATAACGGCTACTGAAAGTAAATTTTGCAAGATTTCATACAATAGCTTTGTGTTGTAGCCAGTGGCGGATTTACTAATAGGCTAAGTAGGTTGGAGCCTAGGGCGGCAGATTTTGGAATGGCGGCAAATTTGAGGGCAATCATTTATTTGTCTTACAAAAAATATTAAATTATAAGACTTAATAAGATAATTCTTATGAAGTCCACACAAAAAATTCAACGTGTAATGTTGCAACAATCACATAAAATTTTCTACAATTTGAGTATCTAGTCGCTTTTGATGTCTACGACAGAAAACGGTTCATCGATCCCCTGCTTCATAATCTACTAATTACGAGAGGAAAGGATTGTGTAGTAAGACGGTAGTGCACAACTGCACAATCATAAAGTTAAATTACATTGAGAAAAAAAAATATTAATAGGATTATGAACTAGGGTATCGATATGTACAAGTCGCTATTGGCGGCAAAATTTGAATAGCCTACAAGCGACAAATGTCTAAATCCGCCTCTGGTTGGAGCCTGTCAGTTCTGCACTGCTAGGAAAGGGAGTCGGAAATGTCATAATCACAAGACCATTAGCAAATTAGTCCGCCTAATGCCGTCCGGTGACGCTTGCGCATACAATAAATCATAGATCGTTTCCTTTATCGCGTATAATAATATCTGTAGTGTGGGCTAAATAAAGCTCATATAATTATAACAGTCCACCGCTTACTTCAAGAATATCATACGAGTCAGGAAAGTGCTTAGACACTTAGTAACGCCATCGCTTACAAAGTACGCCACATCGTCCTGTCTTACATATACTCCAGTAAATTCTGAGAAAAATGACTGAGACGTACAAAACAAGATAGATATGACGAAAACAAGTTCTCTTTTTCCAAAATGGCTACAAGACCTTAAAAGTAGTGAAAGTCGACCTGTAAGGAGCTATTGAAAATTGGTGATCTATTACGCCCTTGGATACCTTTAATTGTAATTATTATTTGCGTTCATCGTATCTTATATCTGTTTATAGTTTTATCGAGCGACCATTATAATTCTAATCATAAAAAAATATCTTCCCTATAAATATTATGATACCCATAATCTCTTTAATCTCTCATATAACGACACAGAGTAAAAAATATACCTAATAGTAGTTTAAAAATGTAAACTAAAAATATACATCTCTCACCCGTTCATTTGCCTTACTATCGGTTAAAAATACAGGAACTTTATTCAAGAATTTAAATCAAAAATTAACAATATTAAAGTTAAAATAAAGAGTAAAAAATATAACTAATAGAAGTTTAAAAATGTAAACTAAAAATATACATCTCTCACCCGTTCATTTGCCTTACTATCGGTTAAAAATACAGGAACTTTATTCAAGAATTTAAATCAAGAATTAACAATATTAAAGTTAAAATAAAAACCAAAATATCCTATAAATAAACCTAACTTAAAAATATATATACAATAGTAAAAAATTTAAATTAAAATAAAAACCTATATTAAAGCCCGTCCAGCCCCATCAAACCACTGTCGCTGGGCATTGTACCTAGAAGGCTGGCAGCATTACCTCGCTGGATACAGAGGCTAATCCTTTGAGCGAGGTAAGCTCCAGCCTTCCGGTCTCCTGTTGTTAAAAATTGACATAAACATTATTCATCATGTATTCATCATTAAATTTAGTATATATCACATAAATAAATAACACAACGTGTAAGTTTTCAGACATATAAAATAATTTCAGCGATAAAAGTTCTGGCCTGGAATCTGTGGATTTGCAAACTCAAAATTTATTATTAAAGAAATGTTTGCATAGCGTCGTAAAGGATGACACGCGACCAATGGTCTCAAAACAAAGGCAACTAAAGACCGTACGAAGTGGAAGGGAAACAGTAGGAAAATGATCATTACCGATAATGCCGGCTCCAACGATGAGTATCTTCTCTCCAACCATAAGAGGTGACGCTCTATCAAAGCCGTGTGACACGCAGGAGTAGGGCTCGCAAAGTCCAGCTAAATCACATAAAAACAGACTTGAGTCTGAATTAAACTCTAAAGCTAAAGATAGACGTGCAAGTACATATTGTACATAGTGTAGCTCTATGCCATAATGTCTCAGACGTCGGACCCGTCAGTAACCGAGCGTCAACTGTCAAATTTAGTTGACGCCGGGAAGAATTTGCTACAACCAGCCTGAAATGATCAAAATACGTCTCGGCATGGATTTGATGTCCACACTAAGCTTCCACGCCTAAGACTTCTCGGACGTGTGCATCGGCCTAATGCAGCTCTCGCTTCAAATTCTAATTTTCGAGCCAGTCGTGTAACTACATCGTGCTATCCATTCAATTTCCTTACTGCTAGTTAAATTTTGACAAAATCTCTATATAAGTAATACTGGTGCAGGTGGAAAAGGTAATCATGTTGATATTGATAGATGGTGGAACACAGAAAACTCCACAGCTTATTTTAGCAAGCGGCGAGTAACCTGCAGTTTTCAATCCTCGAACCTTT
Source organism: Dendrolimus pini (assembly GCA_949752895.1). Classification (NCBI taxonomy): domain Eukaryota; kingdom Metazoa; phylum Arthropoda; class Insecta; order Lepidoptera; family Lasiocampidae; genus Dendrolimus; species Dendrolimus pini. The sequence goes on from OX457124.1 coordinate 24,472,878, forward strand.
GGACTTGATAGTCGTCTACCGAAGTGTCTGAGCAGTTGCATTGGCATAAAGTCCAAAAATCACAAACATACATAGAAGCTTTAATGTGTTTATTACAGTACACTAATTTGGTGTGAGTGTGATGCTAGCAAGATGGGCACGAAAATGGTCATCCACCGGAACGATTCTTAGGCCCCCGACATGTTGTGCTGCCCGTATCTGGCAGACGTGTAGATGCGGGAAAGAGAGGAAATAAGGTGCTTAAGTAATGTGAATTTTCTATCAATGGTAAGGCAACAGAATAGATAGTAAGATATAAAATCCAGGCAAGCTACTACCGTTTATCGAGACTACTGTTTCTACCTTGTTTAGTAGTAATGCTTTCGGGCAAAGCGTAGACTTGTTGCTGCGGTACGCAGCAGTACTGGGCCCAGCCACCGTCCTTCCAGATCCCTATTGTGCTGTTAATCCCAGCTGTCAGGCAGTAATGGTACTTCCCCTTGCGACACGATGGGCACATGTAACAGGCGCTGGTGAAATTGAAATGAAATTTATTTACTTGACGAGTATAGGGAACATAAGATCATATAACAATACGAGGACAATTTTATAGGAGCGTTAAGTTAACTCTGGTACCCGAACTAGGTCTCTACAGATGCTTTGTGGCAAGCCGCAGTGGAGTTCGCTTCGGTTATTAGAGTCAGTCTCCCTTATAAATAAATAATATTTCTTTCTTTCTCTCCTATTGAGTAGAAATTAAAAAGGAACTTACGACTTTCAATTTATGACTGACTTAAATTTTAAAAATATGTTTTACATAACGAAATAAGACAAATAATTCCTAACACGGCTGTGTTAGCGGGCGCAGCTACTGCGTGGCTAGAGGACCTAATACGCGGCAAATATGCATCCCTTGGTAGCGGATACATTTATGGTAGCGGCTTTTGGTGTCGAAACTCTAGGGCGTGGTCTAACAAACTTAGGGTGTCCAGAAGCTCACCGCCTTTATCGCGCCCTATCTACACGGTTGATAGAAGTCTCACGTGACAAAAAGGCTGGTCTGTATTTTGGGCAACGCTTCCATCCAACGTGGTAACGCGGCCAGTGTTTTGGGAACGTTCCCAACTGACGGTGATTCATTAGTTGTACATTTTTAAGCTGTAGAATATTGATTTAATGTTAAGTTTTTTTTATTTTAATGGTAAAACATAATTTACCTTTTTAGGTTCTCTGTTCAAAAAAACATAATTAAGGGAAACAAGACAAGACATACCTATATTGAAAGTTTTTTTGAGATTTGCTATTATATTAAGAACCGTCTCAAAGAAGATGGCGCCAACTGTATCGTAAAAATGTTTTACAATTTACGTATGTTACTGAGTGATTACTGAATGTCACACCTTTAGTAGGTATTCTTGTTACACAGTTAAAACTAAATACGACTTTATCCAATTCATAATTTTCCATATCTATGGTTTGTTACGAGCTTCTCTTAACATAAAATAATAGTTTAAAAAAACAAAAAAAAACACGCTTTTATAAAAAATCCAACTAAAAAAACAAAAAATAAAATTTAATATAATATAAAAAAGCGTGGGGTGTATTCAAAGCGCTTTTTAAGATATTATATTATTAATTGAATACACCCCACGCTTTTTTATATTATATTAAATTTTATTTTTTGTTTTTTTAGTTGGATTTTTTATAAAAGCGTGTTTTTTTTAGTTTTTTTAAACTATTATTTATTTTTCATTTTTTAGTTGATTTTTGTTTAAATGTTTTTAAATACAAGCTTTTGAGATCCTGCATATCATGTAGCAGCAGAGTGCTAGCCAAGACAAGTAAAACGAGCCCAAACACGACGGGTCTATCTTGTTTAGTACAGGAGTTCCTATGGCCACCTTCCGACTCCATCATCAGATCAGCTCCATGGTACCATATTATTGCATTGTCACGCGATATAAACATACGAGCCCAAACACGAAGGGTCTATCTTGTTTAGTACAGGAGTTCCTATGGCCACCTTCCGACTCCATCATCAGATCAGCTCCATTGTACCATATTATTGCATTTTGACGCGATATAAACATACGAGCCCAAACACGACGGGTCTATCTTGTTTAGTACAGGAGTTCCTATGGCCACCTTCCGACTCCATCATCAGATCAGGTCCATGGTACCATATTATTGCATTGTCACGCGATATAAACATACGGGCCCAAACACGAAGGGTCTATCTTGTTTAGTACAGGAGTTCCTATGGCCACCTTCCGACTCCATCATCAGATCAGCTCCATGGTACCATATTATTGCATTGTCACGCGATATAAACATACGGGCCCAAACACGAAGGGTCTATCTTGTTTAGTACAGGAGTTCCTATGGCCACCTTCCGACTCCATCATCAGATCAGCTCCATGGTACCATATTATTGCATTGTCACGCGATATAAACATACGGGCCCAAACACGAAGGGTCTATCTTGTTTAGTACAGGAGTTCCTATGGCCACCTTCCGACTCCATCATCAGATCAGCTCCATGGTACCATATTATTGCATTGTCACGCGATATAAACATACGGGCCCAAACACGAAGGGTCTATCTTGTTTAGTACAGGAGTTCCTATGGCCACCTTCCGTCTCCATCATCAGATCAGCTCCATGGTACCATATTATTGCATTGTCACGCGATATAAACATACGGGCCCAAACACGAAGGGTCTATCTTGTTTAGTACAGGAGTTCCTATGGCCACCTTCCCACTCCATCATCAGATCAGCTCCATGATACTATATTATTGCATTGTCATCGACCTTTGACAGGTGTGCAAAGTATGAATTAAATCTGATCGTTCAAAGTAGGACAAAATCGAGCTCAAAGGGGTCGGTTACAGACATACTGACATACAAGTGAAGCTAATATAAAGCGTGTAAAAATACAGTCAAATCAATCACATTAAAATGATCTCTATTGTGTTAACGTTATTCGTATGGCGCCATTTCATATTGTTACGAGTCGTGAGACTCGAATTAAAATGCCGTTAGAATTACTATAGAGTTTATTAAAACTATCAAACACGTATAATACAGGTACAAATATAACCGAACTCAACAAGTCCAAACGTAATGGAGAAGGTCATAATTCCATAAAACGCGCAAAGTCCGTCACTTAAGGATTCCCGATTGTAGTACACACGTCTTGCTTCTTTCGTGGTTATCGCTCGACTGGCTCCCCCCCCCCCTGCATCAGGTCATCGTTTTATACTGCGCAACTGCAATGTACCCACCCGTATCTTAATCCGACACACCTGGCTAATGACTGTCATAGAAGATTACAATACAACAATGGGCTGTTTTCTAATCACAAATTTTAAACACAAAGTAAACAAAGAAGTCCAAATACCGAAAGGTAATAAAATGTGTTTTTACAGGTATGCGGTGTGAGTTTGTTTTTGTCGGCGTCTAGGTCGTAACAATATATTACTTCCCTGACAACTTTTTACCCTATTATAGACCCAGTAGTTTCTAAAAAAAAACACTGTTGCAGACGGACGAATGGACATAAGAAAAATATAGGGGTTCCGATTTAGTCAAAATGGCTACGGAAACCTAAAAATATTTATTATACTCACCAGTTTGGATCAACGACTACTTTCTGGCCTTTCTTAAAGACGGATTTGGGACCCACATCATGGACTACACCGCTGAACTCGTGTCCTAACGCTAGAGGGCGCTCTTTGCTGGCAGGAAACTCTCCCTTAAAAATAAGAAAAGTAGACAAGTAAGTAGTCAAACTTCTACGGAACATTTCATAGTGAGCACTTTGATAAACGGAAATGTGCACACTATGAAGTGTTCCGTAGAAGTTTTCTTTTATTGCGCACCTGGCAAATAGGCAGGCGGCCCACCTGATGGATGAAATTGACACCGTTGCTTTTATAATATAGAAGTGACAACTGTCAATAACAGCCCATAAATGTCCCACTGCTGGGTACGCGCCTTCCACTATAGGGGAACGGACAGTAAACGTGCCGCGCTTCCCCAAGCGGCTTGGCAGCTTTGACACATCGGTTATCTCGATGCGCAGGTTTCATCACGATGTTTTGCTTTGACGTCACGCCTCGATGGTCAGCCAGTAGGGTTGACAAAAAAGGTTACATAAATAGTTGTTGCAATAAATCTGTTATGTTAATTTATTATTGTATATTCTTTACATAAGTATATCCAACAATAGTAGTCATCGGCAAACCTTCTGCGCGCGTTTTATATTCTACGACATTATGTTGCGGGATATAGGTTACATATTCTCTATACCTATAGTGAAAAATTACTGTGATATTTCAGGACGGACATAAAAAATAAAGGTTTTGTAACAAAATCTCTACAGAACTCAAAATAATTACGATACTTACTTGGATGATATGCAAATCAGTACCGCAGATGCCGGCGTACTCAACTTTCACTATAACGTCGGTGTCATTCACGAATTTCGGCATAGGAAAATTCGGGTTATACGTCACTTTTAAGGCCTTGCCATCGAAAATTACCGCCTCCATTTCGACCTATATAAAAAACAAAAATGCTATATTATGTCTCTATATATTTGTAGGAATCGTATTTGTTATTATAAAGTAACCATGACGGAAGTAGTCAAAAACCGGATAGTATTCTTTCATGTAGTAATCGGAACTCATATAACCGGATGCTAACGTAAAAACATTTATTATCAAGCTAACGAATATCAAAAATGGAGTAACAGGAAGTTGGTTTTATGAAGAAAGTTAAACTGAAGTGGCGCCTAAGCATTACCGGAAATTGCCACTGGGGCGCGCTACGAAGACCATAGTAGACCATAAATACGCGGTGTTCCGGCAGGGAGGAGACAGTCTACAACGAGAATTTACGAACATAAGTCCACAAGTGCAGTCTGCGCGGGCAGTCTGAAGCAGTCTTGGACAAGGAGCGCATAATATATTGTGGTCGATAATTACTGTCTGATGATCGCAGTATTCTTGGAGGTCAATTGCTGCCCGACACCTAACAATCGAGGATGGAACTATCAGAGTTGTCCTAATATTTCTGTGTATTAATGTACTTGTAATAATTATACTGTAATAAACTTTGATTATAATATTTCAGATTAGTATTGTTACTCTCTTTCTTTCTATTTGACCGGCGTGAGCATTATATTATTTTACCCTTAGGCTCCATATCAACTAGCAATAGCCGCCTAGACTCTAGACAATTCGTTTGAGCGGCCAGCCGCCTGACGCGGCCGGAATAGTGACTGACCCCCATAGCGGCTAACTGCGATTTTGAGCCGTGTCACGCTGTTGAAGCCTTAGAAGTCCGAGGAGGTACTGTTCATCCATAAACAAAATCGAAGCTGCCCGAGGTGGCTATGTTATCTATTATTACCTACTCCAGAAAACAAACGAAACATAACAAAAAAATACTGGATTCATCCTTTACTGGAGATAACTAACGAATCTGGCCAGTACGTCAGTTTTGAAGAATATTGTTTTTTTTAGACTTAAATTATTTCTATTTGATGTGAAACTATAAACAAACTTATGATAATTATAGATTACAGACTATGAAGCAAATCGTTGCCAGGGGGAGCATGCTATATGGCGATACTTATTAGTTGGGCCAAATATGCGCGCAAGCCTTTTGATCACGGGTGGCATCATAATTTCTTGCAAATTTCTTTGAAGAAACTATTTGCCGATGGACCCCACAGACCTAATGTTTAAACTCCAAACGACACAAGTATGTATCCCCTTCCTAGGGTGCCATATTTGCGCGTTTTGAGAGCTTTACCTTTGTAGCAGCGTTGCCAGCCTCTAAACTCAATCATTGGAAGAAATAATCAGTCTTATACAAAATTATCAAAAGTCAAGATATTAAATTAATTAATCATGGATGTGTAACTCGTGAAAAGGGGCCATCAACAAATTACGTCGCATGAATTTCGTGAATCTCTGACCCCTTCCCCGTCCTTGTCACAGCTGTTCACATTCGTGAGACTCCTCCCTTCTTACGTGACGTAACTTATTTTGCAATTTTACATCAAATTATTTTTATTAGTAAACTAGTAAACTAACAAAGAAAACGTAACTTATTTGTATTGTATTCTACCCATAGTCCTTCAAGACTATAAGTAGAATACTTTGCCTAGTTCACCGTCTTCTATGGTTAAGGTGCCCGGAAGGCTGGTTACGTATCCTCGCTGGATCGCCATACTGATCCGTTGCCCTAGGTAAGCACCAGCCTTCTGATAACTTGAAGAGTCAATGAGTCTTTTTGATAAATTTTAGTAGTGGCTCATGGCCTCAGGACCCCACGGTCCAATTATTAAATTAAAACATTGGTTCCGTAATTAGCTTAAGTACATTAAATTTTGAAATGTGATATCACGAATTTTGAGACCCCTCCCATTCCTTGTCATACAATGTCACACTTTGTCAACCCCCTTTATTGAATCCGTGCGCTAAACTTCTGTGGCGTTTAAAACAAAACTATGATCATAAGTGGAAGCTTATTAAAATGAAAAACCGGCTAACCGCGCGGTTAACCGCTAGAGTGCATCAGGGCCTTATCTATTTACTTACAAATTATACGTCAGTCCCAGCCGACACTGTAAACGAAACTGCTTCAATTATATTTGTAAAATCTTAACTTCAATAATAAGATAGTGTAAGTTATCATATATCATGAGCATAATTATGTGTATATATATATATATATATATATACATAGTTATGCTCATGACATTCTTTTTATGAATACAAAATCTTTACGTCTCTAAGTCCCCTATATTCTAGACTTTAGAGGTTTTAGAGATTCATTTTATCAAAAACGGTATTTAGATACTATTGCTATATCCATCCGTCCGTCTGTCAAATGTATTTCACTACCATTCTTCCCATAAACTACTGGGTATGTATGCATAAAAAGATTATAAATCTATAATCTTATATATAAAATTCTCGTGTCACAGTGTTAGTTACCATACTCCTCCGAAACGGCTTGACCGATTCTCATGAAATTTTGTGTGCATATTGGGTAGGTCTGAGAATCTGCTACTATCTATTTGTCATCCCCCTAAATGTTAAGGGTAGTACACAATAGGGTAGTAAACAACCCAAAATATATTTTTTTAATTTTTACATATTATTTTTTTGTTTTTATTTTTTTATGATACAACATTAAAAATACATACAACCCTAAATTTTCAACCCTCTACGATCAATCCCTATTATTTAATAGCGACATTAGTATTTTTATAATTTTCTACTGGGATGATTTAGATTTTAATTTGAACCAGGTAGATGGCGCTGCAATCGGGTACCAGAATTTAGGTGTTCTTTTTGTTGTTGTATGTGTTGAAGTTTGTCCCGGAATGGTTTAAATAAACGATTCGACCCAGTAGGTGGCGCCGCGATACTCCTAAACGCTGGGCCTGATTTTGATGAAATTTTTTGTTTGTTCAAGTGGATTTGAGAATAGTTTAGATTAACATTTGGTCCCGGTAGATGACGCTGGAATCGGGATCTAGATTTTATCTTTTAAAGGCAGGACAACGTCCGCCGGGTACAGCTAGTAACTATGATAAAATTCTAACATGCCGTCTCTGTCAATATACAGACAATGTGGGCAAACGCCGCGTGGAAAGCTAGCTTTATATTGAAGTATATCTCCATGTCATATAATAATAAAACACAATACGGTGTTACCTTATCAAATAGGTAATAATTCTTCTTATTACATAATAATGTGCGTATAAGTTTATCAATAAAGCGACCTATTGCTCTGAGATAAAGATTATAAAATTGGTATATTTACTCGAGATAATGTTGTACCATTAAAAATATTTGGAATTTTTCGTATTACAATACACTTGACTATGTAAACCGATTTCGATAATTAAAATCGTTATATAATAATTTTGCGAACCTATAATAATACATGCATGTGTTTTATTACCCCTTGGAGTTTCAATTATTTGTCACACTTTATCATTTTCATATATATATATATATATATATATATATATATATATATATATATATATATATATATATATATATATATATGTGTGTGTGTGTGTGTGTGTGTGTGTGTGTGTGTGTGTGTGTGTGTGTGTGTGTGTGTGTGTGTTTGTGTGTGTGTATCTTCGTTCCATCCTTAAAATTTTAATTTTTTATAGTTGGAGTACGGCAAACAGGCTGACGGCCCACCTAGTGGAAAGCGGTTACCGTCGCCTATGGACGTCAACATCAGAGATGTCACCAACGCGCTGCTGGCCTCCAAGAAATATTATAACACTCTTTTTGAAAAACTCCATATCGTAGCGCTGTGGGAAAACCTCGGCTGGGAGCTCATTCCAGAACCCCACGGTACGCAAGAGAAACGTTCTACAGAACCGTTGCGAACATGAGCGAAGTGGCTCAAGGAAGTGGGGGTGAACTCCCAACCGATGGCGAGCGGTGCGATGGTAGAAAGAGGACGAAGGCACCATTCTAAACAGTTCTTCGGAACACTCCCCGTTATAGAGGTTTAACAGGGTGATAAGAGACAGAATGCGTTTTTAGATCGATTTCTCAACCATTTTTACAGTAGTTATACACACTTTATTGCGGTGAAAAAAATATATGTCAATCTTGATCATATTTCTGACGTAAACTTTGTACTCAGAACGCATTTACGATAAATTTTCTCGATAGAAAATAATTGCAAAGTAACCTCTAAACGAGTTATTCAATCTTGGTTATTGTTATTACTGTTAATCGTACATCGCTAAAATAAATAACAGTAACATATTATATTATAACAAATTCAATTATAGATCTTTTATTGGGTTACTTAACTTAATTTGGAAGTAATTAATTATTTTATTAAAAATGACTCCAAAAATCCCGCCTGCCGGTCCCAATGTATGGAATTTATTAGATCGCTTTAGAGCGTCGGCTAATACGGACGCGCTGCTCTTCTCCACGACCGCCATTGAAAAATAATTTTAAATAAACGAAGGAGCAATAATAACAAGAATTTTGAAGTGGTCGCGCTATACTTATTTGGCGTATACGGTAGAGGTCTGGTCTAAATCACTAGCTGTGTGGGTTCGAACCCTACTAGTTTCACTTGATCTAGAAGATTTTTTTTTTATAAGAAAGTTGATAAAATGCTCTTTTTCTCTTCATAAATAATTTTATAAAATGCATTAAAAATACTTTTCTAAATTTTTATATTTCATTTCATCTGGACTTTTATACTATTGACAATAAAACGTATTTAAATCAATCTTACCGGTAACATTAAAATTCGAAAGCGCCATCTATGATTCTTCATAGAAAATTACGTTGACACGTGGATAAGTAGAGTTATAAATATTACAAAACTTTCAATACTTTCTTCAATGTTATTGTGGTAGAGTGAGTTGATACTAGTACACGTACGATTAGAGTTCATGGTTCGAGTGCTCATTTCATTTTTCTCTCTAATTTTTTTTATGTTTTATCTATTATAATTTTATTTATTTTAAAGTTCTTATCTATACAGATAAACAAATGGTTTGTTTGTAATGTCAAAATAAAAACAAAAAAATTGGACCAGGAGATTCCAAAAATGCAAAGTGAAGTGCCTGTTTGAAATCTCAAAATAAATTGAAAAAAAAACGGGCCAGGAGATTCCGAAAATGCTATTTATAGAATTTTTGTCTGTCTGTCTGTGTGTCTGGATGTTCCGGCTAATCTCGGACACAGCTGGATCGAGTTTGACGTAATTTTAAATGGCAGATAGCTGATGTTATAAGAAGTACCTTAGGCTACGTTTTTAGGGTTCCGCGAAATAAATTCCTAAAGCATATTTGTCTTTCTGTTTGTTATCCTTTTATGGACAGACTATTGAACCGATTTGGATGAAACTGGGTACATATGTTATTTTAATATCGAGGGTGGCCAAGAACTACTTTTCATCCTGAAAAATGAGATAGTTTCCAATATGAAAATATATTTGGCCGAACGGGCCTAAATGATCAAACGGCTGAATGACACAAATGGTCGAATTGACCGAAACGACTGAAATGGCTGAAATGGTCGAAATGGCTGAAATGGCTGAAATGGCCCTAATGACCGAAATGGCTGAAATGAATGAAATGGCTGAAATTGCCCAAATGGCCGAAATAGCTGAATTGACTGAAATGGCTAAAATGGCCGAAATGGTTTAAATGGCCCAAATGGCTGGAATGACCGAAATGGCTGAAATGGCCCAAATGGCCGAAATGACCAAAATGGTCGAAATGGCCGAAATGGCTAAAATGGCCCAAAAGGCCCAAATGACCGAAATGGCCGAAATTACCGAAATGGCCTAAATGGCCAAATGGCTGGAATGACCGAAATGGCAGAAATGGCCCAAATGGCCGAAATGACCAAAATGGCCCAAATAACCGAAATGGTTGAAATGGCCGAAATGACCAAAATGACTGAAATGGCTGAAATGACCGAAATGGCTGAAATGGCCCAAATGGCCGAAATGACCGAAATGGCCGAAATGGCCCAAGTGGCTGAAATGGCCCAAATGGCCGAAATGGCTGAAATGGCTGAAATGACCGAAATGGCCGAAATGGCCAAAATGACTGAAATGGCTGTAATTACCGAAATGGCTGAAATGGCCCAAATGGCCTAAATGGCCAAAATGACTGAAATGGCCGAAATTACCGAAATGGCCTAAATTACCGAAATGGCCTAAATGACCAAAATGACTGAAATGGCCTAAATGGCCAAAATGACTGAAATGGCCCAAATGGCTGAAATGACCGAAATGGCTGAAATGGCCGAAATGACCAAAATGGCCCAAATGACCGAAATGACTGAAATGGCCCAAATCGCTCAAATGACCGAAATGGCTAAATGACTGAAATGGCCCAAATGGCCCAAATGGTTGAAATGATTGAAATGGCTGCAATGACCAAAATGGAAAATCACAAAAAACCTACCCCATTTTTTAACCCATAATATTGATTACATAAATCCATTATACCGAATTTTAACTAAATCGGTTCGGTAGTTTTTCCGTAAAAGGATAACAAACAAAAAGACAAGTATATTTTTATCCCGGAAACTATTCCATATTTCGGGATAAAAGCAATAAAGTTTAACTGTATCAAAATTAGTTACAAAAAGAGAAAAAAAAACCACCTGTGTGCGGATCGAGTCTTCAACCTCCTCACTACCTTAGTATTAGAAAACCACTAGGCCAAACATGTTTAGTACCTCGTGTCGAATTTTCAATACGTATTATCCACGTGAACTTCTCTCACTTTATCATGTTTTGTCTCGCTTCCTCTTGTTCTCAGACGCATGAATAGTGTGATATCGGTGCCGTGCAATGTTCGTTAGCTACGTATACACCTATTTATGTTACGTAGCGTATGTTCGGTGATATACAATATTTTACCACACGCACGCACGTGTTAGAATCGTATTTATTATTGCATAGAATCGTATTTATTATTGTAAAGTAACCATATGACGGAAGTAGTCAATAACCGGATAGAATATTCATTAATGTAGTAATCGGAAGTCGTATAACCGGATGTCAACGTAGGTGCATTTATTATCAAGCCAACGGATATCTAAAATGGAGTAACCGGAATTTGGAAGTTATACGGATGGCGGAAGTTGGTGTTACGACGGAGGTGAAGTGGCGCCAAAGTATTACAGGATAGTGTCGCCGCAGACGCACTACGAGGATCTTATAAATACTCTGTGTTCGGGCAGAGGGGGGCTAGTCTTCAACCAGTCTACACCTAGACTGCAAACGATATTCAGCTAGTCTACAACGATAGTCTACGTTCATCGGTTGAACAGAGCGAAGGCTCTGTTGGGAAAGAGGCCCATAGTATATTGTGGTCGATAACTACTGTTCGATAATGGCAGTATTCTTTAAGGGCAGATTGATGCTCGACACCTGATAAGCGTGGAGACAACTCTTGTAGTTGTCTTAATATTTCTGTGTATTATTGTGCTGTATTAATATTGTAATAATTCTAGTGTAATAAACTTTTGATTTAATGTTTCAGATATTATTATTCTTTCTCCTAACATCAGAAGTGGGATCGTCTCGTGCCTACAACCGAAGATGATTGACATGTCGCGGCCGTCAACGGGAAGCGGCCGTCGGCAGGGCTAGCGGCGGCGTAGTGGTGGCGCCTTGAAGGTGCCTGTGGAGCGACGGTGTGTCGGCGTGTTGGCTCGCTGTGCGGCTAGTGAGGGTCCATACTGCTGTGAGTGGAAGTGCAATTTCATGGATTTCGAAGGGTAAGCCAAGGTAACAATTACGTGAGTACCTGGCACAAAAGGTATGGCATTTTTTTTATATTTTAAAACTATGCAAAGTAATATGACTTTTACAAATAATAATTATAGTTCACCTTTCGAGGTAAGTAACTGTACTACCCTCATATTCAAGTGATAATTTTTCTTGTATGAAAAATTAGGATATGGTTGCAAAAATGAAAATGTTGAACAAATTGCGTAATGATTCTACTATAAAAAAAACGGTTTTTTTTTTGGAACGTAGTTCCTTATTTTTTTTTAAGTATCGATTTATGATGTAGCCATAAATTCACTTATTGACACAGGAGCTAATTGTAGTGTTATCAAAGAATCAATAGCAAAACAACTCGATTGTCATTTCAGCCCGTGTCATTCCTATCTTCGTGGTATAGGAGTAGGCAGATTAATTAAAGTAATTTGCTAAAATTACAGTACCAGTTAAATTTGAGGACTTGTGCCTTGAATTAGATATTTTTGTTGTAAAGGACGCTGATTTTTGCTATGATCTTTCTTGATAAATACAATTTTTTTATTCAACACTGTGACTGACTACTTAGGTTCCCGTCTAGACGAAAAAAAAGCCACTAAATGTAGCTTTGGTGGCAATTATATAAACAACGTTTCTGGTTCACTTTCGGAGCTCTTGATCGTGGTATGTTAAAAACTGTGAACTTGAAATAAAATTAAAAAGGGATGAAGTTATTTATTACAGAACATATCGATTAGCCTCCGTAGAAAGAGAAAAAGTTAAAGAAATAGTCCAAGGACTATTAGATCATTTTTGTAGTATCTTTGGTATTGAAAATGTCCATAGGCGATGGTAACCGCTTTCCATCATGTGAGCCGTCTGCCTGTCTGCTGAACTCCTGCAATATAAATAATAATATTAATAAATAGATAACCATATAATTAACTAAAGTAGTTCACCCTTCGCCAGCCCTATGATATAAGTAAAAAAAAAAAAAAAAAAAGATGGCAGCGATAGAATATGCATAGACTATATAGAGCGTTAAATAAATTAATAGAAAAGATAAATAGCCCTTTGATCGAAGATCAAATCGACAAGCCAGGAAATTCTAAATGGTATACTTATATCTATAGATATGAAAAATGGTTTCTATCGGATCCCTGTGTCAAGTTATTCTACTAAATATAATGCTTTTGTAACGCCAGATGGACATTACGAGTTTCTGAAAATGCCTTTTGGTATTTGTAATGGCCCGTCGGTGTTCCAAAGAGCAATCACTAAATCATTTGATTTTGTTTTTTTTCTTGCATACATAGATATGTTAATTCCGTTTAATACAATAGAAGAAGCACTAAATTATTTGGAACAGACGGTCTCGGCTCTTGACTCCTCTCGTTTCAGTTAGCCTTTAAAAAAAAAAAAAAGTAAATTTTTCGTAGATAACATTGAATATTTATGTAGACATATATCGCGAGATGGTGTTAGGCCAAGTGAAACCAAAGTAAATGCTTTAGCTAATTCTCCCGTCCCCAGTAATATTAAACAAGTTCGCTAATTCATGGGTCTATCCAGTTGTTTTAGAAAATTCATCCCTGATTTTGCATCGCGAACCGCCAGTATTACTAAATTAACCAAAAGTAATGGGAATGGTGTCCCGAACAGGATATAGCCTGAAAGTATGTAATTGATCATCTTGTTACCAAACCTTTATTAACTATTTTCGATCCCCAACTACCGACAGAATTGCACACGGATGCTAGGTCCTTAGGCTTCGGAGCAATATTATTACAAAAAGTAGGTAACAATAAAGTCGTAGCTTATTATAGTAAACGGAACAGCCCCGCAGAGTCTAGATACTGTTCTTATGATTTAGAAACATTAGCAATTTTTAATGCCCTTAAGCACTTCAGAGTTTACCTTCTTGGTATTAGCTTTAATATCATTACAGATTGTAATGCAATAAAATCAACTATGACTTGAAGTCTCTGATACCGTTAGGCCTGATTCTTGGTTGAAACTTGATCAGACAAATGACTCTCAAATCAAAAATCTAATATCTCAATTACAATTAGGAGACTTGGACCCTCTAATCATTATTTAATGAAAAATGGTCTATTAAATTATAAAACTAATCCCGATACCGAGCCAAGAATGTTCGTACCAAAAGGTTATAGATTAAGTATATTAAAACTATTTCACGATGAAAACTGTCATGTATGATAAAGTTTTACACAAAAATTTAAGTGCTTTTGGGTTCCTGGAACGGTAGCCTTTGCTAAAAAAATATATTTACCATTACCATCTTATCTGTATAGAGAAAAAGGGATGCTCTGGCCCAAAACAAGGACTATTACACCCAATAAATAAAGTTGCTACCCCTTTTCATACCATTCACTTAGGCTGCACTGGGCCATTTACGGCTACCATAAACACATTCTGTTACTCATTGATGGTTTCACTAAGTTTTGCTTATTAAAACCTCTTAAAACTTTAAATTCTAGGGAGTTAATACCAATAATAAGAGAAATGGTTACATTATTTGCTATTCCGCCATTAGTGGTCACTGATCGTGTCACAAACTTTAGTTCAGGTCAAATTTAAGCACTTTTTAGGGAACTTAATATCGAACACCATATGATAGCTATGCCCCGAGGTAACGGACAGATCGAACGATATGACTATAGGCGTAACGATAAATTAAAATCAAAATTTAAAGGTCCCTACGCAGTTCAATCTATTCTCCCTAATGATCGCTATTCTCTAAAGGGCAATAAATAATATGAGAAATATTATTGTTGCTAAAGAAGAATTAAGATTCTGGCCTGGAGAATGAGTAAACGAAAACATTGCTGTTGAAAATACCATATCTATCTATCTATCTATCAATAATGTACAATGTTTCTGAAGATAAAAAAAAAAGTTTTAATTAAATTAACCGCTGGACGGCCTCCTATTTGGTGTCAGTCGTCTCATTGGCAGCGGGTGAATGTGACTGACATGTCTAGGTAGTTGGCAAATAATAAAATCAATATACATGTATTTTTTAAAGTTTAGAAACATTGTGCAGATAAAAAATAAAATTAATATATATTTTTTTTAATCGCTGGTCGGCCTCCTATTTGGTGCCAGTCGTCTCATCGGCAGCGGGTGGAAGTGACTGGCATGTCTATGTAGTTGGCAAATAATAAAATTGATATATATTAATTTATTTTTTAAAGTTTCGAAACATTATTCAAATAGTAATATTAATATATATTTTTTTAACCGCTGGTCGGCCTCCTATTTGGTGTCAGTCGTCTCATCGGCAGCGGGTGGAAGTGGCTGGCATGTCTATGTAGTTGGCAAATAATAAAATTAATATGTTAATATTTATTTATTTTTAAAGTTTCGAAACATGGTGCATATAATAAAATTAATATACATATTTCTTTTGAAGTTTAGAAACATTGTGCAGATTAAAAATAAAATTAATATATATTTTTTTTAACCGCTGGTCGGCCTCCTATTTGGTGCCAGTCGTCTCATCGGCAGCGGGTGGAAGTGACTGGCATGTCTATGTAGTTGGCAAATAATAAAATTGATATATATTAATTTATTTTTTAAAGTTTCGAAACATTATGCAAATATAAGATCAATACATATTTTTTTTACCGCTGGACGGCCTCCTATTTGGTGTCAGTCGTCTCATCGGCAGCGGGTGGAAGTGACTGGCATGTCTAGGTAGTTGGCAAACAATAAAATTAATGTATTGATGTTATTTTTTTTTAAGTTTCGAAACATTGTGCAAATAAGAAATCTAATGTTTGGTACGTAGAGATCATGAGATTATTTATGATATTATTCTTGAAATAAAAATCGTTCAAGATTTTGAAAGTTTATGTTGATGGAAAGTCGAATTATTATTGGTCGGGAGTGGCCGAGTGGTTGTGTGAACAAGTACTGCGTTTTATTTTTGTTCGCAGATTGGCAGACACACGAGGACGTGTGAATTGCAGGACGGCCGTGTTAGAATCGTATTTATTATTGCATAGAATCGTATTTATTATTGTAAAGTAACCATATGACGGAAGTAGTCAATAACCGGATAGAATATTCATTAATGTAGTAATCGGAAGTCGTATAACCGGATGTCAACGTAGGTGCATTTATTATCAAGCCAACGGATATCTAAAATGGAGTAACCGGAATTTGGAAGTTATACGGATGGCGGAAGTTGGTGTTACGACGGAGGTGAAGTGGCGCCAAAGTATTACAGGATAGTGTCGCCGCAGACGCACTACGAGGATCTTATAAATACTCTGTGTTCGGGCAGAGGGGGGCTAGTCTTCAACCAGTCTACACCTAGACTGCAAACGATATTCAGCTAGTCTACAACGATAGTCTACGTTCATCGGTTGAACAGAGCGAAGGCTCTGTTGGGAAAGAGGCCCATAGTATATTGTGGTCGATAACTACTGTTCGATAATGGCAGTATTCTTTAAGGGCAGATTGATGCTCGACACCTGATAAGCGTGGAGACAACTCTTGTAGTTGTCTTAATATTTCTGTGTATTATTGTGCTGTATTAATATTGTAATAATTCTAGTGTAATAAACTTTTGATTTAATGTTTCAGATATTATTATTCTTTCTCCTAACACACGCCTTAAATTAGCGCTGTCCCATCGAAGTAAACATTGGTTGCGCGGGGGTAAACTATGTGAAACACCGATTTGAATTAGTAGTATACAGGCTCTTAATGTACATTTCATAAAAATATAAAAGGTCGGCCCGATTGATACTAAGCTAGTTGAGTTTTTACTGCGATCTAGGTGTTACTTAGTAAACATTCGGAACGGGAATATCATATTGACGGAATTTACGTGATTTATGCAGCGGCGGATTTACTAATAGGCTGAGTAGGCTGGAGCCTAGGGCGGCAGATTATGAAAGGGCGGCTAATTTTAGGGCAATCATTTATTTGTCTTACAAAAAATATTAAATTCTAAGACTTAATAAGATGTTTGTGTGGACTTCTTATGAAGTCCACACAAACAATTCAACATGTAATGTTTCAACAATCAGATACAATTTGCTACAATTTGAGTATCTAGTCGCTTTTGGTGGCTACGGCAGAAACCAATCCATCGATCCCCTGCTTCACAATCTATTACTTTACGACAAGAAAAGATCGTAAAGTTAAGACGGTAGTGCACAACTAATCATAAAGTTAAATTACATTGACAAAAAATGTAATTAATCGGATTATGAACTAGGGTATCGATATGTACAGGCAAATGTCTAAATCCGCCCCTGGATGTATGTTATTTATTATGGTTTTCTGTTTTTAACCGACTTCGAAAAAAGGAGGAGGTTCTCAATTCGTCGGGATCCTTGTTTTTTTTGCTTTTTTTTATGTATGTTCGCCGATTACTCTGAGATTTATGATTCGATTTACGTGATTCTTTTTTTGTTCGACGCGGAATAGCTTGGGACCTATATTTTTTAAGAAGCGCGGCACCATTCGTTTGTCCACCCATACATAGCTAGACACTAAAAAGTAACAAATAAAAATAAAAACTTCGTTTAAAAAAACCGACTTCAAAAACTAAAAAACTAAAATGTATAAAATAACTTATTTCTAAAGCTATTATTATTAATAATATATATTATCTAAATTATCTTGAAGTCGGTGCAAAACAAAACATAAAAATTACTATATTTTTTAAATTACTAAGCACCGACTTTAAGATGTTTTAGATAATATATAATAATAATAATAATAGCTTTAGAAATAAGTTATTTTATACATTTTAGTTTTTTAGTTTTTGAAGTCGGTTTTTTTAAACGAAGTTTTACGGTCTGGACTTGTCGTATTCGGTTATGTTTGTAAGAACTGTGAATTACGTGTGTGTATTTCTAATAAAGATTGTGATAGTTCCAACAGCATTTTAAATTCGAATCCCTCAAATTTTTAACAATACTATGAGAATAATATAAAAAAAGCCATAATATATTAAATATTTATGCTCGAGCCTCGCCATGTATAGGCGAATTGTCAGTTCAATTAGCTTGTCCAAGACGAATTAGCAAGTTTTATAATTATATCGGTTATCTCGGTGTGTAGATTTCCTCACGACGTTTTTGACGAAATTAAATATTTAGAATTTAGATTATCATAATTTTCCGTTTGATCCACTACACTCCACCGCCACAACAGGACTCTGCTGTGCCGTGGACAGCGGATCATGGCGGTGAGGACTATTCGTGGATACCGTACAGTGTCGTGAACAGCGTCGACACTCTTGGCAGGCGATCCGCCCTGGCCTCTCCAGGCGGACATACTTGCCAAAGTTCGGTGCTCCCGACAGGATGCTCTCGGTCGTGGCCTGTTCTTCTGCCAGGCCGAAATCAAGGCGATCAGGGCGCGGGAAACCGCCTCCATGATCCAATCTTGGTCTGTAGAGTTAGAAAACCCTGCGGCCGACGTTTACACGGTGGAAGCGATTCGACCGCAGCTGTTGCGATGGCTCTCGCGGGAACGCGGGATCCTGACCTTCAGAATGACGCAGATACTTACCGGGCACGGTTGCTTCGATAAGTATCTGCATCAGATTGCGGGCTGTCAGCCTTCACCCGAATGCCACCAGTGTGGCGCGCTTGACACGGCGTTTCATACGCTAGTCGAGTGTGTAGCTTGAACGCCGCAGAGAATTCAACTCGAGACACTAATAGGCCCGATCGATTCGCTCGGCAGCCTGGTGCAAGCCATGTTGCACAGCGAAGATTATTGGGTGGGTGCGGCTAACTTCTGTGAGACAGTAATGTCTCTAAAGGAGGCCGCTGAACGAGATAGGAAGAGAAATAGAATTGCGCGTATTCATGCGCCTCCACGTGGGCGCCGGCGGCATGATTTCCCTCCCTAAATAATACCGCTTCAGGGGCCCTCTCGCATCAAGGGAGCAGAGGAGTCTTCACCCCTGTCGTCGAAGTGAGTTAGCTCTTCCAGGGGCTTCCTCAGGCACTTTTGCGCTAGGATCAGTGTGGGCGTAACTACGTTCTAAGTCTCATACCTTTCCTGCCATAAGCGCGGGGCATCGGAGGAGGGTGGTTTTAGTGGGTATTAGCCTTTGTACGTCAATGGTTCGAGTCTCCACACAAGCTGATCAATTACTGTTTGGATTGCCCATAGTGGAATGCCTCCATAATTGATAACGGTCTAATCCCTCGCAAAGGACCCACCAGTATGTGCGTAAATAGCATTTCCCCTGCCTCAAAAAAAAAAGAAAAAAAAGATGATCATAATTTTACAAATACGGGACGCCGCCAGCCAAGTCGATAAAACAGCACGACTTTTAAGTTCAAACTATTTACAACGTATTACTGATGACATGTTAATTTGAAAACAAACCCAGTTTTAATTTAAAAATAACATGATAATCATCTAAAATATAGGCATAATGGACTTGATAATTATTTGACGTATATTGATGATTTTACGATCTCACAGTTAATTACTACATCTAGTGGCGGTTGGAGGATTTAATATTAATTATACCTACGTACTGGCAGGAGATCCTGCGACCTTCGATGAAAATAGCTCAAACAAATGAACGTCAGGACATATCGTATTATCTACGGTCAGGACCTTCAGGACAATTTAAATTAATTGAGATACTCAATGTTTTGAATTCACTTTATGGAAAACTATCTCGAGGAATAATGTCACTCCTTATTTTTATCGATTTAAAATGACAAAATACTTATTATTTTCTTATATTTGGAAGAATATGTTTGATATTTCTTTTTGACCTATATTGACGACATTAGACATCAAAATACAAAAATAGTACTACACTTTTTATCAATAGTACTTAAGGACAATTACTTAGATAATTCTTTGAGTTATAGGTACTACGTACGTAGTACATTATTCCTCAATTTATATTGTAAATAAAGGTTTCGTTTGACATTATTTTCAATTAATTAATTGAATCTATATAGATCTTAGAAAATCTGTTCACTTAAAATTTATAGGAGTGTCAATAAGTTATTTGTAATATATTAAATAACAATAACACAATAGTTCAAAAGTGAGTAAATGAGACAGAGGGATTATTTTTTTTACTTTATTTCTCACTAAAACATATAATTACCAATAATGTACAGTTACAATACTTCTTAGAAAAACAAGAAGTTTTTTTACTTTTACGCATAAATATTATGCTTGGGATGTCAATATAAAATTAATTAGACTTAACTCTAAGATAATTTTTTTAATTTAAACATATGATAGTAAAACAATAGGTAATCGCTCAATTAAATTCCTTAGCTTACGACAAGCTGGGTCGGCAACTTATCTTTTAGTACTTTTATTCAACTTAATGCATAGTATGGCGAGAAATATTTTGTTATTTTGATTTTATTGGATATGTTTAATGTAGATCAATTTGCGGCCAGCAAATTTTACGGAGTAAACTTTGACTATTCAATTTATGTTATTAACACAGCTCGTAATCTGGTGGCGTCAAACGATTAGTTTACGACCAAATGAAGTTTTTCATCTGGCAGCAATTTACTATACAGTACAAATTGACTTATTTTATTTTACTATTTAACATTATCTTTTAAACTATTTTAGGATGTATTTTATTTATAAATTACATCTCATAAATCGTGATTATTTAAAAACATTTATTGTTGTTGTAATTTAAGACTTAAAACCTCATTGTAAAGTTATTTTTCTATTGACTTTTCTTGGTCGATAAATAATCACAAAGACGATTCCAAAACGTCTGGAGGTGTCCGAGAACTGAAAAATCGTACGATTTGATCATTTTTGAAATTTTCAATTATTAAAATAAGAAATAAACAGGAAAAATGGGAAACTAGTATTGCCAGTATTTCTATCGCATTCAAATGTAAAATAAGTAAATAAATAGTTTTCTTTGTGTGAACAATTTTACTTTAAAAATGAAAAGTCCGCTAAGTGGTCGTGGACTACTCTAGATATGACACGTTTGCCGTCACTGGGCTAAACTTTTCTCGAGTCATATTTAAGTTTTGCAAGTACTGTACAGTTGTTTAATAATAAGGACATATAATTTACTAACCTTCACTTTCCAGTTCAGCGTTTAACAAGAGTTACACACGGACGATAATATTTTTCAAATTAATTATGTTCTTCATCATGTCACCCGCACACAGTACATGTATAGACAATGGGCTAGCGTCTTCTATTTGAATGCAGTAAATGATTAGACGGTCACCCTCCAGTGACGATGTTTTGTATTGTCGACAGTAAATGAAACTTCTTTTTAGAGACACAGATTAAATAAAATACTGAGAGCATCCATTTCATTACCATACCACTAAAATTTCTTGTCACGAAAGAAGAACACTAGGAATAAACAATCTGATATTGTAGATTGTTATTTTACATGAATTTTGAAAGGCTCGTAAAGCCTATAATATGACTAGATGGTGCAAGAGGTCACTCAAATTCAAATTCGTTTATTTGTATAAAAACATGGGTTGTACGAAGATGTTATATATTCACAAAGTAAAAGTATACATATTTACAGTTTTATTTTCGACTAATTTGATCTAAAATATAGATTTTGTATAATATAACTTTACAAGTTGTCAGTGCTGCAGCGGTACCGAATCGATATCCGAGTCGACAAAGATGCTCATAGAAAATATAGGCATTTGGTAAGCTTTCGGTACCACGCTTATCGAGAATAACGATTTCATATCGCTGCTGCACTAACAAATCAAAAAGTGACATAAAAAACGAGAGATAAATAACTTCTTGGCATCTAACTTTTAAACTATGAAAGAAGAATATTAAAAATGACATCCACCATATTCATCTTCCATGGTTTTAAGGGGTCAAAATACATTAGAGACAATACTGCTTTAAATACAAAAAGACAAAACTCAAAAAGTCAGTTTCTATAATATGACAGTTTTTTACATATTTTGTTAATTTGGGGCTTCCAAATTAATTTTTGATCAATTATTTACACCGGATCAAAAAACGTGCTCTGTACTTGTTAAAATCATCATCAAAACCAATAGACCGAATCTGGGGTCAGTCTGGGGATTTTTTGACTGTATTTTAATATATGAACGCGCGCATGATTAACATAGTACATTTCCACAAAATATAGGTACCTACTCCCTGACCAAGATGCTGTACATTGTATTTTACGTGGGCAAAACCGTGGGGGCGAACACAAGTAAATTAATAAACCTGTTTAATATTAGTTTGGTCGCTTGGAAAAATTACAAAAGTAAACGTTTGTTTGCACATAGCACTGTTACATTTAGACTCTAAACTACTGAAACAATTTTGACAACATTTTACAACTGCAAAATATATCAAATGCTTCTAATTTAAAAAGTCTTTTTAATTATCTGTGAGTATATTTAAAGATTATCAGTCTGTGAATAAATTCCCTGAAGATCCTGAAGTTTCACTTCTACTGCGTGTGAACTTCACACACATTTTTTTATGGTAACATTGCGATCTTGATTCACGAAAGTAGAAATTAAATACCACTCATAAAATTAAATTGGAGTGGAAACTTCTACTAAAACAATATTTCAGTTCAGAACTTTAAAAAGATGCCAAAATTCTTTTTCTCATCTTTTATACTTGAACGAAGAAATACCAAACGTGATGAAGAACGCAACATATCAGACTCGGTTTGAAGGTTTTTTTACCCGGCCAATAAAATCTTAAAACTATCTGCGCCATCAAGTGTTGAGTAGTCGAATTAACGATGAATATTATGAAAACTGTTTTGCTGACATTTTTAGGCGTGGCCATGAGACATATTTTATGGTCATCACTATAATAATTAATATTCGTTAATTATTGATGTACGAATGGTTTAGAAATGTGTTGCCAGCTACAGATCAAAGAATTATCAAAGAAAACTATAGTCAAAGCTCATATTAAATTGTTAATGACCTGACCTTGTATCATATTCACCGTTAATTTGTCTTGCGGTTAAATTTTGACATAAAGTTCATACTAGTAATATCAAAATTCAGTCGGTGATAAGGCAAGTGAATGAAATCAAAATCATTTGAAAAGTAAGTAAAATAATTTAATGTTTTAGAAATAAAAATACGTTTTAATGTTTTTAAGCGCGGTATTTGTTTCATTTTTGAAATTTCAGTGGCACCTAATTATGTGTACTAGTCACGAAAATTCTACTATGAAATCTATTTTTAAAATTGTTTAAATTTCATAAAATATATTTATAGCAAATTATTAATCATAAAAAATATGTTAACATTCGAATTTTTATTAGTTCTATATCCGTTCAACAATTTTATTATTTCATTCAATTCATTCTTCTTAAAGAAAATTGTTTCTGCTTCCTACTACTATCCTATAGGGAGCATTAATTTAGTATCCCACAACGCCCAAAATTCTTCGTCTGTCGTTTCACGTGACGGCCACGGCCGTTATGGTCATGACGAAGACGTCACTAATGACGTCATTATTTTCGATCAGACAGCGCTCACATACGTAGTATCCTATAGACTACGTTTTATCAGAGACTCACTGGGACCACGTTCACGACCGCGATTTCTCCCGTTCCACTTGCTTGCCGGCGTTGCAATCATAAACTCAAGTGGAACAGTTATTCGACCCACCTCTTGGCATGGGTCGTTGTGAGTGTTGTGTGATTGAAAATGATGACGTTATTAGTGACGTTTTAGCCACGATATCAACGATCGCGGTCGCTTTGTGGAACGGATAACGGAGCATTTTGGGCGTTGTGAGCTACTACTGGCATGCTCTGTCCGCTCACAGCGACCCATGTGAAGAGTTGGGCCAAAGTGGGCGTTGACCAAAGGGCATTAATTCTCTCTATCGATTGACATTGAAAAGGGTGTGATTTTCAAATCAACATTTGTGTATTTCGTTGTTAATGACATAAACGCTCCATAATGTGTACCACTAGAGTTTTTATTGCAACGCCCACAAGCAAGTGAACCGTAAAAATTGCGGTCGTGAACATAGTTGTTGTGAGTCTCTTGTGGAACGTAGCCATAGTAGTCTGTGCTATGCTAACTATATATATAATATTGGGAGTTTTTGGCGGGAACTGAAAGGAGACGTTGTGCTGTGCAGTTTTATTTTCTAATAATGAGCAAAATTACTCTAAAATGAACAATAGTTGTAGGATATTGATAGTCTTTGAGTATTGATTATGTGTTTTATGAGAAATGTGAACTGTATAGTCAAATGTGGCCTTTTGAGTTGTTACAAGAACTCCGCCGAATGGCACTAGCATTACCTACGGTTCAGCTGTGCTACACATAGGCTTAAGAAAATGAAGAAGCTATATTGTAAACTAAGATCTGGCTTAAAGGCCTAGTTGCCAAGCCATAAACCTAAATAAAAATAAATATATATAATATTTTATCTGCGAGCTCACTGTTACCAAAGGGGGGCATTTCCTTAAAATTCGGGTACTTTTTGACGTCGGCGGGAGATTCGGGGTTAAAGATTCTTTGGGGGACATCGGAAAGTGACAGGTGCCTTAGTGTAACTAACACGTGTTTGGAAACTTTTTCGCGATATTTAATCGTTTTTCTCTAAATCACAAGGACTTATGTTGTCTTGTTGTGTTGGTGGTGGTATTATTTAAGTATTTGTAAGTTTTAACATTATTTGCCATGTCTTTTTCCGTAGGAGAGAACGTTCCCCCTGATAAGGGGCGGCGCTCTCTTGATTTACAATTGGACGAACTGGCTGCTTTAAGCCAAATACCAGACAAAATCGGTTCGAAACGTTCTGCTGATTCAATGAGACACGATATTTTAGAAAAACGCGCTACTGTATGTCCCGCGTCTGCGTCTGTTCAGCACACTTACACCCGTCCTGGTTATGAGCCAACTTCTGACCTCAAATACTCAGAGAATGATAGCGGCCCATTTGTCGTTATTGTATCTCGTACTACTGAGAACGATCTACCAAATTTAACAAACACAATGAAAACCCTCAAAATTGCCCGTATAATTTATAATAATAATGTTCCCGGAGTTGACGAAATCCGCAATGTCGGTAGAAATAAAACTTCTGTTTACTTCAAAAACTTTCAGGATGCCAGTTCCTTTGTGTCCAACCCACTCTTATCTAACCATGACCTCTCTGCTTCTATTCCTCGCTATCAAGTGACTCGAATGGGTGTTGCTCGTAACATTCCACTTGATTGGACCCTAGAAGATCTAGTGTCAACAACAGAATGCCGGCCAGGTTCTTCATTAATTATCAAAGCCAGACGTCTTAATAGGAAAAAACATGTTGAAGGTAAAACCATTTGGGAACCCACAGGTACTGTGGTGTGTACTTTCTTAGGCCAAAACTTACCAGAACGTATTTACTCCTGCAATATGTCACTACCTGTAGAGCGATACATCTTGCCAACAATTCAGTGTCATAAGTGTTGTCGATTTGGTCATGTCCGAGACCAATGTCGCTCAAGTCCGCGTTGCTCTCGCTGTACTGGCCCCCACGATTCTACAACCTGCAATGTCCCAGATGACAAAATCTCCTGTCTATATTGCTCGGGAAATCATAAAGCCACCGAATCCAAATGCCCTGAACATTCTCGACAAAAATTAATAAAAAATGCAATGTCTGAAGATAACATTAGTTACAGTGAAGCAGCACGGGCATTTCCTACAGTCCGTACCCCGTATGCTGATATTGTGTCTTCTCCCCAACCTCTAAGATTCTCTGGCCAAAGTAATATCCATTCTCGTCCAACTATGCCCTCGACTTCTTCTAGTCAACACCCTCCATCTTCCTCCTATAAAAAGTCAGTGTTTATAGAGCGACGCCCTAGACCTGCCCTAGGGAAATCCTATGATGTACAATCTCACTCCAATATTATTGCTACCCCCTCCTCCTCTATGTCCAATGGTTGCGCCCTAGACCCTAAATCTCAAGATATCCTACAGAACGATAACTTAGCTGAACTTATGTCATTGACATTAATAAATATATTCTCCAAGTTTGGAGAATTGATACCGTACAACGTCCTCCAAACTTCACAATCACTTATTAGTACGCTTTTAAACTCCCACACCAAAAATGGCGACATTCCTTCAGTGGAACTGTCATAGTATAGTAAATAAAAAACATGACATTATTTACCTTCTAAATACTTTCAAACCCATTATCTTTGCTGTCTCTGAGACATGGTTAAAACCTGGTTCCCTATTTAGGGTGCCGGGTTACTCCTGTCTACGGGATGACAGAGACGATGGACATGCAGGATGTGCTATCCTTGTGAATAGGAAAATATGCTTCTCTCAAATAACCCTCCCCCCTCATTCCTCTAGTTTTAACATTGTTGCAGTTTATATAAAATCACTTAACATTACTTTTGTTTCTTTATACATTCCATACCCCAATATAAACCTCCTTCAGGAACTTTCATCTATCCTATCATCATTCCGCAATCCTTTGATTATTCTGGGAGATTTCAATATTCGCCACACTCTTTGGGGTGCACCCGTGTGTGATTCCATCTCACCTCAGTTTATTGAAATCCTTGATAATCTAAATTTATATATCTTAAACGATGGGACTCCAACTCGTAGAGTTTCACCCATGCAAAATGTTAGTGTTCCTGATTTAACACTTTGCTCTCCATCCTTAACAAGTAGATTATCATGGTCAGTTATGTCTCATTCATATGGCAGTGACCACCTCCCTGTCTTAACTTTCTTATCAGACTCTTCGCCTCCGGCTCCCAGTCCCGCTCCTCTTTTAAAATATAGATTAGGTGAAGCCGATTGGGATAAATTTTCCTCCTTGGTCCAAAATAAACTTAACTCTCTCCCGGAAATTTCTCAACATAATGCTCTAGCTGCTTATTCTGAATTTATATCTACTCTCTCTTCGGCAGCATCAGAATCAATTCCCCTAAAAAACTGTGCCCAGTCCAAAATTCCTTCTCCAGCATGGTGGGACTCTGAATGTTCTAGCAGTGTGAAACAACGAAAGGTTGCAGAATCAAAATTTATAATGACGCCAAACTTGTCCAACTTCTTAGATTTCAAAAAAAATGTTGTCCGCTCTAAACTAATCTAATCTAAATTCTATCTAAGTCTAATGTTTATCATTCTCACAGGTATCTGTGAGAATGATAAGCATCATTTGCGAAATGTTCATGGAACGGTCCATTCTGATTCGATCTCCTGATGGCAAGTTCTCCACCCCAAGGCTCGTGTGGAAGGGTCTGCCCCAAGGCTCTGTCCTAAGCCCCATTCTCTATAATATAAACACGGCAGACCTAGATACTTCGGTAAATTGCTTCTGCAACATATTGCAATATGCTGATGATATTGCCTTATATGCTTCATCAAACTCTTTTACGGACGTTACTTCCCGCTTAAACTCCGCCCTATACTACCTTAACTCTTGGCTGCTGGACCATAACTTGTCCCTTTCATCTACAAAAAGTAATGTAGTTATTTTTACTCGTAAAAGAGCCCTGTTCTTGATATAAAAGTGAATAATTGTCCCATTCAAATAGTTGATGCTGTGAAATTTCTAGGGGTTTTTCTAGACTCGAAGCTCTCTGGCATCCCTCATCTAAAATATATCTGTGAGAAAGCGGAAAAAAATGTCAATATACTTAGAGCGCTCTCTGGGATAAAATGGGGATCAAATCCATACAACCAAAAACTCCTCTATAACGCCATAGTCAGGAGTCATTTTGATTACGGCTGCTTCCTTCTAGAACCTTGCCATAAACTTACTTTATCTAAATTGGATGGCATTCAAGCTAAATGCTTGAGAATCATCACCGGTACCATGAGGTCGTCCCCCACCAATGCTCTTCAAGTTGAATGCCTGGAACCGCCTCTCACTCTGCGTAGACAGCTGTTTGCTGACAGGTTCTTCTACAAAGCTCTTCAGCTATCCAACCACCCTATCTTTGAAAGTCTCGACAATCTATCCCAATTGACTGAATCATCTACCTACTGGAACCACAAGAGCCTACCTCCTTTAGTTAACTCTTTCAATAAATTCAAAAACCTTTCTTCTAACGTTTTTCAAAACTACAGACACCGATTATTCGAAACCGATTTTAAAAGCTTAATGTTTCGCCCAAGAATTATATTTGATTTTGGTATCGAAAAACATTCTCTGGTTGCCAATCAGTTATTTAATAGTATTTTACTTGAAAAATGGCCTGATTGGCTTCCAATATTTACCGATGCTTCAAAATTATCTTCAAATGGTCCTACAGGTGCTGCTGTATGGATACCCAAATATAAAATAATCCTTAATTATAAACTCCCCATTTACAGTTCGGTTTTCACAGGTGAGGCAATTGCCATCCTTGAAGCCACGCTATACATAGAGTCTCACAGGATCAGAAAGTCAATTATTTTCACTGATTCCTTGAGCTGTCTACGAGACATTGCTAAGCCCCCTTTTCGATCTAAGGATATATTTCCCATTTCATTACAAATCAAAGCTACTCTTCACCGCTGTCACGATATGGGCTTAGAAGTAGTTCTAGCTTGGATCCCCGGCCACTCAGGCATTAGAGGAAATGAGACGACTCAGGTTGTGAAAAATGTAATAAGTGTTTCCCTAGGGACCTTATTACCCTCTCCAAATCCGAAATGTTTAATTCTTGGCGCGATTTATGGCACCAATCCCGTCAATCTAAAGGCAAATATCATGGTCAACTTCAACCTAATTTGGCTCAATATCCATGGTTTTTCCGATTCCGTAATTTATCCAAAAAGATGACTTCAGCTATCATACGCTTAAGATTAGGCTTTATATGCACCCCAATCTTTTTGGCTAAGATTAGGGTACGTGATCATTCTCTGTGTGAATGTGGTCTTGCCGAAGGTTCTCTGGAACACATATTTTATTACTGTCCAAACTTATCTTCACCCCTATATGATATTCTGCCCCATGATATCCCTCGCCCTATCAATATTAATTTCCTTTTGACTTTAGTTTATAGTAAGCATATATTGATTCTATGTAAATTTTTATCACTTAACAACATATTCCTATAAAGTAGTTAGTCTAACATAACTGTTTGTGCTGTCTTGTCCTCAAGTTTCTGGAAAAAGATTACCGACCACCAAAATTTCTTCATTTTGTCAGCTATATTAGCATTTATTAACACCTGCCTCTTTTACTGTGACATTGGCAAAATCAATGCCAAAGGCGTTGGAGCCAACAACAACAAAGAAGAGAGAGAGAGAGAGAGAGAGAGGGGGGACATCGGGGGAAATATTTTGTTGTGAGAAATTTTGGAGCTATTTTAACTATCAATAATTCATCTACAAACAATTCTCATATCTAAGTCATACAATTATTATATCTAAGTCATAATACGGTATAATTACTTTATCTTAGTATTATACTTTACTAGTGAATCATACTTCAATTCAATAGTTCATTTTAATAATTCAATTAATTCGTTCGTTCATTTACATTATTTATTTATTAAGCCGTCTCTACTTGTATGCCTCGTATCTCATAGGCTACTTTCCGTTAGAGACTCACAACGACAGCCGCGGTTTTTCCCGTTCCACTTATTTGCTGGCGTCACAATCGTAAACTTAAGTGGAACGGTTATTTAACCCACCTATTGACACGGGTCGTTGTGAGCGCCCCGTGAGCGAAAATGATGACGTCATTAGTGACGTTTTCGCTACGACAGTGGTTTTGCTTTTTTATTTCTTCTTTAAAATAAGTAAAAACTGTTTTGGAGTTTTTTTCTCATTATCTATGGTGTTTTTGAAACAAAAATGGGGATTAATTGACATGGTCATCTGGCAACACTGTGCGAGCCACTGCGAGCGAGCTATTGTTTGTTGTTTGTGAACCGTTACCGGATGAGTACAAGAAAATGGAGTTTTTAAAATTCATAACTTATCCCTGTGTTTTACTCTGTTTTGCAGCATTCGGTAAGTGAAATATTTTTTTTATCTAGATTTCTATTAAATCATTATATTGCATTACATTTAGCATTACATTGCTTCACCAGACAAACTGGATTCCCAACGAAAATTTCTCAGCTAACAACATGTAATTTGCTAGATCTAATGTATATTCTGATATTTAGCTTACAGATTCAAGTATTATAGCCGTTCCACAATTGTTAAGGATGTTTAAGTGTCCCTAGATTTTGTAGTGTGTTTCCGGCGTCTTATTTTCCTGATCCAATAAGAGTGTAAAACAAGTTTAATGTCCCAGATACGGTTTCGGTTTCAGATGTGGTTTAAATTACTGAATACAATAGTAGGTACAAAAGAAAAATACCATGATTAGGCCTATTTAATTCAATGTATCATGCCCTACGTAATTTTTTCTTTAATACAACATGTAATCAGCCAGATAAAATGTAATAACTGCTAAACTTGGGCCTCGTATTTATATCAGTAAATGCAGCACCCAATGTTTTCCTTCACTGTTACCACTTCCTAATACGGTAGTTGACAATTTTTGAGAAACAGGTTTATTTTGAGTCTTATGGGTCTATTTTAGCCAAAATATTAATATTTCAGCAAAAAAACAACATTAACATATTTAATTTAGCAATTTTATAAATATTTTGACATTTCGTCACAAAAACGCGTCAAGCTGTCATGGCTCATGGCTAACGTGACCATACGTCCCGATTTGGGCGGGACAGTCCCGCTTTCAGGCAGTCTGTCCCGCTGTCCCCAGCGAGGCCGCCATAGTCCCGCTGTCCCCAGCGAGGCCGATATAGTCTCGGTTTTGCAAACAGACCAAATGATAAATTTATTTCAAATTCCACTTATTTTTAGCTGCTTAACAAACTTGAAACAATAGTTTTCAAAACGAGCATAATAACTGTTTCTACTCTGGGTGAGGCGTTTCAAGTTTAGTAAACAGCATAATAAAAATTGGTGAAATTTAAGCCTGCATTTTTCTCCATGTACTATTTTGTGTTTAGTGCGCTGATTATTTTGTGTTATTCTATCTTATATAATAAAATACTTATAAGACACTAAAAACTTTTTTTTATTATATAATGCCGCAAATGTCCCGCTTTGACAAAAAATATAAATGGTCACGTTACTCATGGAGTCTCGCATGATGTCACAGTGCGCAAAACAAACATCTGTTTCATTGAAGTGTTATCTGAGAAGTCATTGATAACTTCTTGTGTTTTGTACACTTTGACGTCACGCGCTCTGATCGGCGTTCATTGTCACGTGGCTAATGGCTGCAATATAACAATTTTATTTCTCAAAAATATCAAATAGTATTTAATATTTTAGTTAAAAAAAAATTTTTTGTCATATTTAGATCGTAATCTACGATATATATTAAAATCAGTCTATATTTTTCATACAACTACCGAATTGTAAAAGTATGCAACTTACCTCAGAAAACTGGGTTAAACTTTAGCTTAGTGGTTACTGAATTTTAAGTAGCGGAGGGGGGAAAATTCTCCTTTCTGCAACCCCTATGTCTAGGAGACATGTAGGTTGTGAGATATTATTATTTTTTGTTCATTCATTCATTATAATGAAGCCATAACAAACTGGTCACCATTGTCTTAATATATGGAGACAATGGGGACCAGTTTCTTATGGCGCTTGCTGCAGCACCCTAGCTAAGCTCGTACGACTCATGCGCGTTAGTTTCGAGTCTAACTTAACCTAACCTAAGTCACCATTGTAGTCACTGATCGAGTCTTTCGAACAAAGCCCCGACAAGTGAGTGTGCTATAGCAGAGGTCAGGTCTTAACCGATTTGTAACTATTATCACATTATATATCCAAAAAAAACTAATTTCATATTTAAAAATTAATAAACTATTTCAAAACTTGTTTGCTATAGGTACTCAAAAACAGTTTTAGTGTTTATATTACGCATAAAAGTATTCCTTAACACAAATCACACTTTGTTATGAACAAAAGTGATATAACCATGTTTATTTAACATATTTTTGTTTTTCCCATTATTCATTCAAAACCTTATTTCCTAACCCAATAGGTGTAGTGGCTGTCTGTATGGCATATGCCTTATACCCCTAAACTCAAATTACCCTTAATCTCATGCCACCCTCGGTTTAAGTGCAGAGAAAACAGCTTAAATGGTTCATGATTACTGTAATCAAATGTTTTGTTTCACAGATTTAGATTTTCATGCTATTTTATCTAACATTCAGATATTATTATATTAAAATGTTTCCACTTAACTCCTTCATACGTCTATATTTATATATTTCTGACATTCAGGCCACTTGATTCTAAGCCCAACCCAAACAAAAAGAGAAAAGAACACAGGAAAAATTACCATCCATACTCTTGGATTCCTACTTCTATCAGAACACTGTTTCTTATATATATATATATAATATTATATAATTGTAGAAGCACAGTATCTATTTTGTTCCTTAAATTTTTTGATTGAAATTCATACAAAACTATTAGGCCGATTTCAATGCAGTTTTAAACAATATTTATTTTAGTAATTGTAGTTGTGTATGTCTTAGTAACTTTCCCGAGTTTTTACTGGAATTTCTGGGATTCATGTATTTTCGTACCCATCTAAAGTAGACAAAGTTGCTAGCAAATGCTAGTCAATAAATAAAAAAATACTCTTTATCATTGAAATAGGTTGAAGTTCACAACAACAAACTAATAATGAAACTGATAACAGCAATCAACAACACTCTCTCTTATTTCATATCTCATTTTCTTTGTCCAGAGTAGGGGTCGGCAACCTTTTCAGTCGGAAGAGTAAAAAAATACAATTTACGAAATTTCACAGTTTTTAAAGTGCCACAATTCTTTTCTTGCCAACAATAAATATTACTTGAATAAATTAAGTGTTCTGATAAAAACAAACAAATCTTTTTATTCATATATAAGTAGTGTTTTTCACAACAAAAAGATAATATGTATGTGACATTATTAGATAATTAATTATTATTAAATTAAAAAAAGAAAACAATAATTAACTTATAACACTAACTTATGCTTCAATAACAAAGAATTTCAATGAAAGCCTTTGTCTTTTTTTACGTATATAACAAAAGAGCCGCAGCTTTACATCCAAAGAGTCACATGTGGCTCGCGAGCCGCAGGTTGCCGACCCCTGGTCTAGAGCCATTATTTATTACAGAATTACCAATAATAAAATAAATAAAAATAGCCTTTATGTGACCCTGTGACAAGTTTATAGTTTACTAGTAAACTATAAACTTGTAAAAACTTTTATTGTAGTATTGTAGACATTGTCTCAAAAGTATAATAAGATCCCCTCAAAAGTATAATAAGATCCCGTGTCTAAAGATATGCAAGGTCGGAGGTCCCGAACAACAGGTTTTTTAAATATCTTGTTTAGATATTAAATGGTATTCACATGTATTGTAAACATTATAAAGCATAAAATTCTATATAGGTCTGCTTTTACACAATTTACATTTAATCCTTTTTGAGATTGACTGTGCAGTCTCCTTTTGGCTTTTTTTCAATATGTAATTTTTTACATATCCTTCACACAAACATTGTACCTCACATAATAGAAAAGCGTCCTGTATGAAATTATCATATTTATAATTGAAACCAATGGACTAACTGTATTTTTGTTCTGCACATATACACTTATATCAAAGATAAAAATGTTTGCAACACCAGGGGCGTTGCCAACTCGTTGCCGGCCTCTGAAATTTTATAACGCTTAAATGACCTCATGTCGTTGCGCAGAAAGAAAACCTCGGCAGAAAGTTCTCCCCAGATCATTGTTGTACGCAGAATAAACGGCGGAATAAACGTTCTAGAACCGTAGGTGTTTTTGAAAGAAAGAAAATAATGTTTAAATTAGAGTTATTTAAAATTATTAGAGTATACATATGCAGTTTAATAAAAGCCAAAAACTTAACTAAACTCTAAACAGGCCCTAACTTAGCAAATGCTGGTTGATAACAACCAACGCTGGTCTTCCGTTAGTGCCAGGCAGTAACGTCACCTTCACAGAAGAAAAAAATTACTAATGAACATTTAATATTATTTATAATTATAATTTTTATGGCTACTGTAATTTTTAAATTGTAAAGTTAGAGATTGGGGTAATTTTTAGGAGGTTCTGGTAATTGTTACGGGGTTCTGGTAGTTTTAAGGAGGTTCTGGTGGTTAGGTCTTGATAGTTTATATGCCTTATAAGACCTCAAGGCTGGTTCCTATAATTATTCAATGAATTGACTTACTACTAGTTAAAATTTTACTAAAACTAAAACTAATAAATACCAGGTTTCTATATCTTACTATCTATTTTTTAAATCTCTATACAATAATTTTACTCATGATAAGGTGAAAGAATGGAAAGTATGTTTTTTTTTTATTGCTTGAGTTCAGCAGCCAGGCAGATGGCCCACTTGATGGAAAGCGGTTACCATCGCCTGTGGACATTAGCACCAAAAGTGCTACAACTGTGCTGCTATTCTTTTAACAGAGACTGGAATCGGGTCATTAATGCCGGAACACAACTCAAGGTTATCGTGGCTATCTTTATACTTTAGACTAGTGGTGGTAGGCATCCAGTCGGGCAAATTCCCTTCCACCTGGCTGTGAGTTGTTTTGTCTCCTCTTCCTGCACGGATAAAGATGATAAATGATACAGAAAGCTGCCATTAGTCTTCCCAGTGTTTGTAGTGGTCTGCATCAACAAGCTGGTCACTGCCAATCACACATTGTTTTTATCCACAGCTTCAGCGCAACGTACACCTACCATATCGCATATAACCCAGGAGCAGATCCGTGATATAGGAGGTCAGGTTGATTTGGACTGCTCAGTCCACTATGCTCAAGATTTTCCTGTTATATGGGTAAGTTTAGACTTGGGAGAAGATATAAAATAGCATAGCCTTTGAAATTGTTGTTGTGGAGTATTTGTTAGAGACAATGTGTTCTTCGAATTCATACATGTCATAGCATAGAACAAAATTATAATGTTCACAAAATAGTACGTACTAGTGGTCGCCCGTGGTCGAAATTCGACCATTATAATTAATAATATTTTCTTAAGTTTTCGCGACTTATATACATAATAAAACTACGTTTTAACGGTTTTAAGCGCGGTAATTTATTAAGTTTTGGTTTGCCCGACGTTTCGGCCGCTACTACTCTAGGCTACTCTGTTAATTTTTCTTGAACAATAAACAAAAGAATACATATGAGTGTGTGTGTGTCAAATACATGTTAGTGTTTGTAATGTTTTTTTATTGATTCAATGTATTTTTAATGCTTAATAATAAAAAATTAGCATTCGTCGATTCTTCTCTATAGGTATATGAACTATAAGTGTGCGAAATTTCATACTCCATCCGCGCAATTTTCGTAAAAAGGGATAGAAAGTTTTTGATTCACGTATTAATATAGATAGATAGTTGAGATGGATTTTGCTGTCTTGCTTGGTCTCGCTCAGCTGGTTTCTAGACTCGCATGCCTGTAACAAACTTAAGTTCCGAACAAATTACTGCGGCTGACAGCCGCTACTTGTGGGAGATGGAGATGGGCCAATGAGCATTAGGACATTTTCTTGAAATATGGATGTTTTCAGTGTTGCGTTGGCGACGGTGTTTTCTGTGCGAAAACGTCGCTGCGTCATCTAAAAAAAGCTTGGAATATATTTTGGATAAAAGTACGAACATAAAAAATAACTACTAAAATAAATTACTGTATTAGAAATGTTTGTCTCTTGACGATAATATTCCGATACACGTTATGTGAGTGAAGAGTTATAGAATTAGTATGTTATGGTTGTTATTAACATATATTATTAAATTTTTCCAGGTGAAATATGACCGCTACAAGACTATCGAATCGATACCTCTGTCCAGTAACGCTGGTTTGATCATTAAGGATTCAAGATTCTCACTTCGGTTTGATGATGCCACAGCTACTTTCACTCTGTCCGTGAGTAACTAGGTTTTTTTTTCTGTAATAAGCGCCTTGTTGTTCACTTTCTAAGTGATAAAATTATTCCTCTTTGACATTTAAATTATAAATAAATAATCCCTATTAATATTATAAATGTGAAAGTAACTCTGTCTGTCTGTCTGTCTGTTCCGTTTTCACGTAAAAACTACTGAACCGATTTGGCTGAAACTCAGTATATATATATTTTAGATACCGAGGATGAACATAGGATACTTTTTATCCCGAAAAATGGGATAGTTTCCGGGATAAAATGATATTTGTCTGTTTGTATGTTATGCTTTTACGGAAAAACTACTGGACCGATTTGGCTGAAATTCGGTACGTATGTAAATTAAATACTGAGGATGGACAAGGGATAATTTTCATTTTGGCCTTTTTGGTAATTTTGGCCTATTTGGTCATTTTGGCCTTTTTGGTCATTTTGGCCTATTTGGTAATTTTTCCTTTTTGGTCATTTTGGCCTATTTGGTCATTTTGGCTAATTTGGTCATTTTGGCCTATTTAATCATTTTGGCCTATTTGGTCATTTTGACCTTTTTGGTCATTTTGACCTTTTTGGTCATTTTGACCTTTTTGGTCATTTTGGCCTATTTGGTCATTTTGGCCTATTTGGTCATTTGGCCTTTTTGGTAATTTTGGCCTATTTGGTAATTTTGGCCTTTTTGGTCATTTTGGCCTATTTGGTAATTTTTCCTTTTTGGGCATTTTGGCCTTTTTGGTCATTTTGGCCTATTTGGTCATTTTGGCTAATTTGGTCATTTTGGCCTATTTAATTATTTTGGCCTATTTGGTCATTTTGACCTTTTTGGTCATTTTGGCCTATTTGGTCATTTGGCCTTTTTGGTAATTTTGGCCTATTTGATAATTTTTCCTTTTTGGTAATTTTGACCTTTTTGGTCATTTGACCTTTTTGGTCATTTGGCCTTTTTGGTCATTTTTGCCTATTCCGTCATTTTAACCATGTCGGTCACTGTGGTCTTTTGGTCATTTAGACCATTTTGGCCTTTTTGGTCAAGTTTTGTAATTTATTTTGTTTGCAGATAGACGGGGGATGGTATATATAATTAGCGATATAAAATGAAGTGAATGTTCCGTGGGCAAATACATAAAAATGTAATATAATATAACCTGTAGCACTTGCTCTATAAACAAGAGACACGCACTAGAGGTTAACCCGCGGCGCAGCCGCGGGGTAAACTCTAGTAATATATAAATCAGCCCATAAATGTCCACAGCTGGGCTCAGCCCTCCTATTGCAGGGGGGAATGGACAGTATACCCGCCACGCTTGTCCAAGGTGGCTTGGAAGGTTTACACATCTGTTGTCTCGATGTGCAGGTTGCATCACGATGTTTTCCTTCACCGTTGTTAGCACATGGTAATTGTAATATTATGCACATTAGATCAGAAAACTGACTGAGTGGTGCATGCGTTCCGGCCAGGATCGAACCCACGCCCTTTGAGTTTGGGACGCGTGTGCTAAGCATTCCGCTACCACGAGTTGTAACTTTTTTTCTTCAAGTTATAAAGTGGAAAATTCTGATAAAACATTATTTGTATCTTAGGAGAGTTATCAATTGAGCATTTTACTCTTTTTACTTGGGACTAATTTTTTGGTTGTCAGTAACGCCTCCTTGTCAAATTATCGATAAACAAATAAATGTATACTTGAATCTTGGATTTTTAAATCACAAAAATGCTTTCAGATTAGGGATATCCAGGAGAATGATGCTGGTTGGTACCAATGTCAGGTGTTGATGTCTATCAGCAACAAGATAACGGCTGAGGTGGAACTGCAGGTGCGGCGACCGCCCATCATCAGCGACAACTCGACCAGATCTATTGTTGCTAGCGAAGGAGAGAGTGAGTGCTTTATCTATAATAAATCGCCTTTACTCAGACACCATACGTAATCTATCTATACATACAAATAAATAAAATTGAATTGTCTGTTTGTAATGTCAATATAACAGCTTTTTACTAAATGCATGTCAAAGTATATACAATATTTACATAAAAAGATCGATTTTTAGATTTTCTATGAGTCTGTCTATTTGGATGTTCCAGTTAATCTCTGAAATAACTCGACCGATATTGACGAGAGGTTTTTTGTATGTTCATTTGTTCGGGATTAACGTTAAAACTACTGAGGGAATTTCGATGAGATTTTCGGTAATCGCTAGCAAATTGTCAGACTTAAAATCTGCGGTACTTTATATCCCTTAAAATCCCGCGGGAATTTTTTGGGCAGCGGTTTAAAGTGACCATGTTGAAAAAAATTCTGATTCCGACGCGATATTATCACTGATCGATAACATATTTATTTCATATCCTGGACATTACTTATCCCGAGTTTTTACGGTAATCTTCAGAATTCATGTTTTTTCATCCGGCAAATGCTAGTTGTAAATAAAATAAATATATAATAATAAATATCGGCAAACAAACACACTCATTGTATATCCCCAAATTAAGCAAGTTATGCTTGTGGTATATACAATGGGTCACTTATGCCAAGAATACGGTAGTTGACGATTTTTGAGAAACAGGTTTATTTTGAGCCTTATGGTCTATTTTAGCCAAAATATTAATATTTCAGCAAAAAAACAACATTAACATATTTAATTTAGCAATTTTATAAATATTTTGACATTTCGTCACAAAAACGCGTCAAGCTGTCATGGCGTCTCGCATGACGTCACAGCGTGCAAAACAAACATCTGTTTCATTGAAGTGTTATCTGAGAAGTCATTGATAACTTCTTGTGTTTTGCACGCTATGACGTCACGCGCTCTGATCGGCGTTCATTGTCACGTGGCTAATGGCTGCAATATAACAATTTTATTTCTCAAAAATATCAATTAATATTTAATATTTTAGTTAAAACAATTTATTTTTGTCATATTTAGATCGTTATCTACGATATATATTAAAATCAGTCTATATTTTTCATACTGTCAACTACCGAATCGAACCCAATGCCTCTGTGTTAAGTGATATTGGCCGGCGAACGCTTAGCCCGCTAACTACAGAGAGAGCTTTAGCGCGCGGCCGACTCGCACGCGGCCACTTGTTCTGAGTCGAGTTTTTATTTTATTGTTACAGGTGTAGAGATGCAGTGCTATGCTGGAGGTTTCCCACCACCGAAGATATCTTGGAGACGTGAGAACAACGCCATTTTACCTACAGGTGGCTCCATCTATAGGCAAGTATTTATCGTTGTAATTTTATCATGTGTTCATATTGTGGCTGTCGTGAAAAATGCCATGTGTATTAAAATATATAAAAATATATCCAAATTGGTAGCATTTCTGGTGCTGCTTTTTTGGCCATTTTTATTGCATGAGCAATAAAAATGGCCAAAGCGGAAGATAAGCGCTGGTTGCCTGCAATCTGCTGAGCTAGAGCCAATTTAGAACATGCAGCTTTATGATTTTTATTATTGTTAAATAGTATTTGTGCATTGTATGTACTTCTAAATAAATACATTTTCTTTCTCTCTTCTTTCAATCTCTGATAGGAGTCCTGCATCATACGCAGACTGACGAGCAGTTATCCGTTTTATTTCTCGTTATAGAGGCCACATACTCCGCATAACGTCCGTCCACAAGGAGGACCGCGGCACCTACTACTGCGTCGCCGAGAACGGAGTGGGCAAAGGCGCCCGCAGGAACATCAACTTGGAGGTGGAATTCGCGCCCGTCGTCACCGTACCGAGGCCCAGGCTGTCGCAGGTCGGAAATTATTTTATTTCAATAATAAATGGCAACATAAACACACATTGTATCGAAAACTCTTGACGCCTGCACACACTTCATCCTATTATGATAATTCTTTTACGGTGCAGGCTGTCAAACTTTGGAATATGCTGCCTCTTACTGTCAGAGAGGCCAAATCCTTACCAACATTTAGAAATTTACTCAACACTATTTGTCCACAAATAGCTATTTCTGTTTTACTAATATAATCATGCTAAGACATTTATTTATTATAATAACTTATGTGTTATTGTATATATATGACTATGTATATATGTATTTGTATATTTATTTCTTAAAGTAGTTGAGTATTTTTGTATTGTGTATATATTGCCTTTTTCCTGCACCACCTATTTCGCCTGATTCAATCTCTGTTATTTAGGTTGCCTGGAAGAGATCGCTTTGAGCGATAAGGCCGCCTGTTGTATTGCCTAGAAAATATTGTAAACATGGTCTGTTTTTGTAATTGTGTATTTTGGTGTGCAATAAAGTGTTATCTATCTATTGTATTGTAGTACATTTTAATTCACCGGCAAATACTAACCAGTCAAGTAAATGGTGAGTGAAATTATATTGTGAATGGAGGAGACTTATTCGAGGTATAAACTCACTCACCGCATACACCAACT
This sequence comes from Dendrolimus pini, assembly GCA_949752895.1. NCBI lineage: Eukaryota > Metazoa > Arthropoda > Insecta > Lepidoptera > Lasiocampidae > Dendrolimus > Dendrolimus pini. The sequence continues at coordinate 24,513,526 of OX457124.1, forward strand.
CATATAAACTCACTCACCACATACACCAACACGTATAAACTCACTCACCACATACACCAACTCATATAAACTCACTCACCACATACACCAACTCGTATAAACTCGCTCACCATACGCACTCACTTAGGTAAGCTCACTCGCCTTACACGCCCACTCATATAATACTCATACAAACTCACTCACCATGAACACATTCACTCACCATATGCATCTACTCTCGTAAACTAGCTATGTGTCTACCCGTGTTTTATTTTTTTGTTGTACTAGCTGTGGCCGCCACTGAATTCGCGTAAAAATAATATTTAGATTAAATTGCGAAATGGAATATAATTATGTATGTAATTTATTCACTAAAAAATAACCACTACATACTCATGTGTTAATGTTGGCTGTCCCCCTCTCACTTTGTACTAGAAATGGAGACAGGGTAGATGTAATAATTCAGACTACCTCATATTTATTAATGGGTACATAAAGCGCAAACTTTTAGCATCTTCGTCAAACCCTTTTGGGTTTTAGGGTGTAGATATGTAAAAATGTTTTTGTTTGAATAAATAAATTTAAAAAAATGTTAACTGAAATCCGTTTAGTTATTTTGAAGCCTTATCGGAGCTGTCAAATGAATTTCTTCCCATAATTTTCCCAGCCCAATATGGGGCTGTTCATAATGAGAGTAAACAGACATTTAAAGTCCCAATAAGGTAAGCAATGTATTGGCCCTCTTAGTATTTATTCCAAAAGCCCATGATGTGACAGTAGTGACTTACCGTTCATTGGCCTATTTTCTAGTTTGTATATATAAGCATACAAAATAAAATCCAGTCATAACAGATTTCTATTTAATTTGTTTTATAATTTTCAGGCTCTACAATATGATATGGACCTTGAGTGTCACGTGGAAGCTTATCCCCCACCCGCAATCATTTGGTTGAAGGATGAAGTACAGTTGTCAAATAATCAGCATTACAGGTGAATATATTGAATGAACAGACTATTGTATGTTAAAATGTTGAACTGATGCTTTCTCTAACTACATAAAATTTGTATTTGAGTAAAAGAGACGATATAATTGTCTTGGTTTTGGCGCGGCAATTTTTATGGCAGCTTTTGGTCCCTTTTAAGAGTTAACATTACTATGCACGGTAGAGATATGAACGACCATTTTAAATATTATTTTAATTCAAAGTGAATCCAAACCAATGTGGCAGCATTGCCAATCACAACAATTGCCATCCTGTCAATCTATTAAAGATATTAAGAAACCTCATATGTAAACTATACCCACCAGGTATGTGCCATAGTTGGCACCACCATCATTATCCGTGCAGGAACTGGGAAAGAATACAATTTATTGCGGTCGTTTTTATCAATTACATTTGCCCGACTGGATTAGCTACCACCCCTGGTCAAACGTGTGTCGCCATAACAACTTTGAGTTGTGCTCCGGCACTAGTGACCAGGTTCTCGTCTCCTTTCAGAGAGTCGCTGAACTACGGCAATGAATAAAAAAACATGGTGCCATAGTTGGCAGAATGATGGTGCCATTGTTGGCACCCCCATTGTTTGCGATTAACGCAACTACTTCATTCCATAAAACCTCATTACATCGAAACATTATATTATTAAAAATCACTCATGTCACTCGCCTTACATACGTCTAACCATCAACAACAAATATTAATTGTATAAAATCTAAAACCAAATAAAACTTGTGAAATCCATAAAATATATTATTAAGATCGCAACAGACATTTCAATTAAATATATCCACAAAACACCCATGAAGCCTATGTATTGAATTATGTTGTTACTACTATGTATTTGTTGGTAGGATATCGCATTTTGCGACCGCCGACGAGTTTACCGATACAAATCTCCGTGTGATCACCATTGAGAAGCGTCAGTACGGCATTTTCACATGTAAGGCCCAGAACAAGCTGGGCAGCGCCGAGGCCTACGTCGAGTTGACCGGTGAGCTTATTCCCAGTTAAACCTTACAATTTTCAAAATTACTTCGTCATATCCATCCTCCTCTGTGTATATATTTGTGGGTAATGTGATAAGAAAGTATATCCGTACACATGTTGCTGTAATTAGCTTGCGTCAGTAAAGAAAGAAGACGACCAGGGTGGTATGGGCATGATGTAATGAGGGATGGAAGTCATGTTACAAAAATTAGTTCTCTGCATAACGAAGAGGCAGATGGATTGGCATGGTGAATTGTAGAGATGTATGTGGGTGTGTGATGTGTGCAAGGAATATGTTTATTTGTATCTGGTATCATTAGTCAGATTTTGCAAACGTCGCGTGTAGACGATTGTTACACCGTTAGCTGCTTTGCCAGCCTTTTAATCCGTGCAATTATTATAAGTGGTTATAAAATGGCATATTTAATATAATTATGTTCATTGAAATATGGGTATATTTATCACACAATATAGTATTTTTAGCAAAAATATATAGTTAAGTAAAATTGATTAAACTAATTGATCCGTCATCGAGTGGTCAAAAGTTAAATAAACGATGATAACAGTGGATTCACCTCTACGAAGGCCTTTGTTGTGCATGGATTAATGTATATGCCTGATCTTAATGTTAGTTATATAGTGATATATTTTTTAATTTAGTCATATATATATACCAGGTATTGTATGTGCATGTATTGTTTTTTTTTTGTAATTATCTTAGTGGCATGCTATATTTGTTTTTTTTTTTCATCGTCCGTAGAGTCGATAATCCCAGTGTGCCCGCCCGCTTGCAGCCAAGTGTTTTACGGTGGCGCGGTGCCTGTCGCTCCGTCTGTGAACACCCTTATTTCGTTGTTCGTCGTGTACGCGGCCTACATGGCTAGGAGGTGAGTGTTGTTGCTTCTTGTATGCTGCTTTGCTAGTGTCATTTTTTTTAATTCGCCTGTAAGATGATTTTTGAGGTAGATCTAGTTTTTTACATTATTATTTTTTATAGTCATTCCAACTAAGTGGTTAACTGACTTGCATGTAAAGTGACTCTTGTGGAATCCTGGCCGGAAAGCATGCACCACTTGGGCAGTTATCTAACCTGATATGCATATTGTTGCGATTGTCCTGTACTGAAGATAAACGAAAAACATGGTGATGAAACCTGCACATCGAGATAACCCATACGTTTATCCGTGCAGGAACGGAGAAAGAATACAATTCTCTGCGGCCGGGCGGCCTGTCGTAAGAGGCGACAAAAAACACACAGCCAGGTGGTAGGGCATTTGCCCGACTGGATGACTACCACCTTTGGGCTAAAGTATGTCGCCATAACAACCTCGAGTTGTGTTCTGGCATTAGTGACCAGGTTCCAGTCTCCCTTAAGAGAGCAGCAGCGAATTTGTAAATTGTAGCATTGCTGGTGTTGCAAATGTCCATAGGCGATGGTAACCGCTTTCCATGAAGTCGACCGTCTGCCTTTCTGCTGAGCTCCTGCAATAAAAAAAATGTAAAACCCGCCAAACCGCCCTACATCCAAGCCCAGCAGTGGGATGTTTATGGCGGTAATCATTATTTATATCTATTTTATATGTTTCTATTATTTTCAGAATCGCCAATACCAGATATTAATTATCCGGGCATACAACCGGATCCATTAGTATACGGATATCCGGATAGCGGCTCAATATTCCGACCGACACATATCATTCTTACGCAGCTAATATTGGTTTACTTTGTGCAATATTAAAGGTTCAACCGGTTTTTTAAAGAATAATTTTGATAGGAATTTTATACCACTTTTGAAGCTTGTTTTACAATGTACATGTGACATGTGTACATGTGAAATATACAAATCGAAAAAGAATGGGAGTTGTAACATCTTGCTTATCATCATAGCATTGAAATAATGTCTTAAGTATAATTACAATTACTATTTAAGCAAAATAATTAATAATCTGTTTCACTTATTATAGACATTATCATAAAATTACTGAACCTGTGACTTACTTAAGATAAGAAGTATCTCTGGATTCAACTTTAATTGTAGGGTAACATTTTATTATTATATGCATTATAGTGTCATCTAAAACTTATCTGTTAAATCATCAATCATTTCTATTACAATGTGAGATATGCCTTATATAAAAAAACGCGGTATTAAATGTTCAACCGGGTTTTTTTATAACCGGTTTTTTAAGAAAATAGGTAATAATTTTTGTGGCATATTTTATAAATAGTAATAATTCCATAATTTTGGCACTTCGCAAATCAGTTATTCAAAGCGTTTCCAATGCGAAAAAGCAAAAGTGAAGTTTGCCACATACTATGCTTTCATATGACATTATTCAACTAAAGTGCAGTGCATATAATATGGCTTTAGTCATTGGATAACTTATCTTTGGATTATTTATGCCTTGTGTTACATTGTGAAACAGGCCTTAACATTAAAATTACCAAACCAATATACTAAATTAAGCAATAATATTTAAAAATAATAATCTATAATTATAACATTACTAAAATGCAGTGTATAAAAATAAACAATGTATGTAAAATGCCTTTTTATAAATAATATTATATTACTAATAATATCACGAGATTTTGATGAGTATGGCCTCTTTAAATTTGTAGTATACTGCCAATTAAATAATTTTATATGAGAAAGCATTCGATACTGAATTAGTTTGGCGAGGAGAGTAAATACTTCACTGTCCTATGCCGCCATTAAAGTAACTCTAGTGCACATATCTGACTTTAGTCATCGGATAACTTATCCTTGAAATAATTATCCATAATGTATGTGTATGTATTGTGAAACCAGTTTTAAATATTAAATTAGTAAATAGTATAACCTAACCGGTAATGTTCATATTTTTGACATAATTATTATGACTTTTAATATAATTATGAATTGGCAGTCAAAGTAAAAACTTAGTATGTAAGAGTAACATATTTAAAATTAGGTTTTATAAATATACTAGCTGTCCCGGCTGACGTCGTCCCGCCCAGAAAAGTTTCAATCGATATGCCGACAGCAGTGCCACCTACCGGGTCCAATTGTGAACCAACTCGGAAACCTTCTCTGGTTCATGCACAACAACTTTGCTAAAGATCATCACATGATCAAATGTATAGTTTACGATTTTATAATGGACATATATACTAACATTCATTATTATATACAAAGATTTCCATCATCAATAGTACAAAATCTTTTGATACATATTACAGGATTATTTAGTCTACACAACAATTTCTAGGGTCTGTAGATTAGTAAAGTAGGTTGTCCAGAAACAGATACTGTAAGAGAAAGAGACTTGCGCGAGATATCACGTTATACAACTGAAACCCAGTGTAGTAATTGGACGACTTATCTGTTATATTATTAATTCCCTGTGTTACATTGTGAAATTAGAAAGCCATGTAGATTAATAATAACTTTTTCACACTATTACAATTGTCGAATATCACTTGTAATTGTGGTTGTAATGAAATTTAGTATAAGATTAATGATATTATTTATAATATGCATATTTGTTTAGGGTTTATAACCAAAAAATTAGTTTCGAACAAAACCTGGCTAAATCAACGCCCTTGACCAAAACGTGTATGAATAATAATACTAGGAACTCGACGAATGGATAAAAGTATAGACTGAGACTACTTGAACAAAACGGTCAACGAATGAAGTGAAGTATTTTTTTAAACTTGTGTGCGTAAACTTTTATAAGTATATACGTTATTTATCTGTATGGGTGGGTATAGTATTACACAAATTGTAATTCCGATCGGCAGTTTTCGTTTGGGCAGATAAGGAGGCTCGGTTTTCGACAATTTAAATATTCTTTATTGAACTTTATTCGCAAGGGCAGAAGGCAAAGTGTTGTTGCTTAGTTAGTTGTGTAATACTATCATAGTAGTATCTACTGGAAACTATGGGACCATCCGCAAATTACTTCACGAATTTCATCATTTTTGTCCACTCCCCCCTCCCTTGTGTTTATATTACATATTATGCAATTCTACAACAAGAAATTACTAAATTAAAATCCGTAATTAGTTTTATTTCCATTTACATTGTTTTCTTTTAATTTAAACACTGCTCATACAGATACCGAGTTGGAAATATTTTGATGTTTTTTCGTAAATAGTTGAAATTTAGTGTTTTTTAAACCTTAAATATATTCGAATTTGAACGATTGATGTCACGAAATTTGCGACCCTACCCATCCCTTTTGTCATAGTGTCACACTTTGTCGACCCCCCGACGCTCTCGTAACCCATTGCGAGGGATGTGCTTCCTTTAGCCGGTTTCACTCTTGTGAGCGCGGGGTGCAGTCTATCTATTTTGTTCGTCTGAGATGGAAATTAAGACGTGTCCAGTAATTCATAAATCCTCCACGACTAGATGGCGCTGCAAGTTATTCTTCGCGCTGTGGTTTTATTCGCTACAATGGCAGGCAAAGGGAAGGAGTTCATTGTCTGATATAAAGTCTTCAGTCCGAATTGTAGATCTTCGACTGACGACAATAAGACAAAATTTGACAACACCGGTCACATTTATTACTAGAACTGGTGTGCGTAGACATTTAACCGATGGTTAAAATAAAACAATCGCCAAAACTATACACGACTAAGCAGCGATTATTTTATTTTAACCGTCTGTTAAATGTGCATGCACACCACGCTAAAACACATAATTGCAACTCATAAACTCCCCATATCCTACAACTATTGTTCATTTTAAAGTAATCTTACACATTTTTAGAAAAAAGAAACTGCTTCTCTTCTTAACCTCACCTTTCAGTTCCCGCTAAAGACTTCAGTCTTCTCTGGCTTGACGATTTATTATTTTAAAAGATTAGAATAAAAAATGACCTGACGCGCCATCTAGTGACATAGGGTTAAAATGATGTCACTTAATGTTTTTACTTTGCAATTTCATTCCTAGTAATTTGATATAAATACAATCTTCAAAATTTTGCAGTTAGAGAATTTTTAAGTAGCCGTGATCACAAGGAAGACAAAGATGTCAAGTGTCAATGAGTAATGTTAAAGTTTTTATTTAGCATAGAAACTTGACATCTTTGGCTTCCCTGATCACGGCTACTGAAAAGTGGCCAAACGTTGGAATAAAAATCAAATACAATACCGCGCTTAAAACCCGTTAAAACGTAGTTCAATTACGTGTATTAGTCGCGAAAAATGAAGAAAATACTATGCTTTATATATTTTAAGAATCTCATTTTTAATATTTGTATTTAAATATTTTTTTATTGAAGATCTGAAAAAGTACCTTATCAATTTTTCTATTATTAATTGTGTTTATGGCTTTTATTCGTTAAGATTACTAACAAAAACATTATTATTTATTATTATAGACGGCAATTTAATTTGAAAATATAAATTTTTACCTGATTTTGAACTGCCTTTGATTAGTTTATAAAAGACCAAAGTTTTTTACAACATGACGTGAGTTTGCTTTAATAGATGTTTAAAAGTTACCTATTGCCAATTCATAATTGAAGCTATAGAAACCGCATTAAAATAGATACAAAAAAAGAGTGTGTAACGTTCACACGCGATTGAAGTAAAACTTTTTTACTAATTTTTTTTTTCAAAATTTTTTGATTCATTTGTTTATAAACTATCTATTGACAAAAAAATTTGAAAACCGGATGGTACAGAAACGTGACGCCATATTGCCGTAACGGACTTCCGTTGCATTGCCGTCCAGTTACCTCCTAGTCGCGCCTAAAGAAGTTTTACTTCAACATCACATGTTCCATATTTTCGCTTATGACTTTAAAAACGTGTTGCAAAGGAACAACGTATACTGAAGTACATTCGTTTTATTTACAAGCATGTGACTAGTTCAAAGCATATCGATACATGATTTGCTTCAAATTATGAAAAGCACATTCAGTTGGTATTAATTCAAAATTGATTTAGAAGCATTCTTAGAACAGTTTTATAAATTAGAACTTGTCAATTTACACTAAGGTCTCGATAAAACTTACGTTTTTCGTTTTACTCGCACTCGTGTATAGTGTATTACTTTATATGAATAAAAGAGCTGTTAGAGAAGTTTTAGTTTAGCGCGGTTTCTATAGCTTTATTGTTTTGATATTTTCTGCATTTGCAATTTATTAGTAATTGATTGTCGACGACAACAATTTAAGGATTTTAGATGTTTTTTACTAATTTTGGACTGTATTTAGACAAATCCATCCAGTTTAAGACTTTTATTATTATTATGTGTTTTCTTAGAGATAATAAAATTGGTATGAATTTAATATTGTTTTTCTTACTTTACTTGTTACTGGCATGTCTATTTTTCATATTACCCCATTATAACTATGGTAAATGAATACAGAATGACAATTACCTAGTAGAAAACTGAAAGCTCTTAAATTCTACACGATTAAATTGTGCCACAGGATCTTCGCTTTTTGATGTTTTAATATGCATTTAAAAGTAGTTGAATTTTAAGATCAGAGTTAAGTTATTACTCGTCGATAGCTTTTCTTAAGCATCTTCCGCATTCTTATGAAATACGGATATGTAGAACAAATTCTAGCGAGTATGTGGAGAGCATATTTATTAGTGATGTCCAATTTTATTCGATACGTTATGTACTTTATAGGCGATAATTTAGGGTATTTTTATCACAGAAAGTGGAGCAGTTTCCAAGGACCATGGATGAAAAGTCACTGGGTGTGAAGCTACATATTACTGGCAGAATAAAGTATAAAACTCAAAATGTAATTACAAAAAGTTTATTTTATCGTTTGTACAAGCTTATACTATAGACCATATCCTTAAATTTAATTTAATATACAAAAATAGCACCAAGTAAACCAACTTTAAATTAAATAATTTGTATTTAAAGTTACGACTTGCAAAGTTTTGTTTGCAATCTGTAGTAGCCGTTGAGTAAGCTAAAAGGCTGCGCAGTAGTTCATTTATAAAAAAAACTACTGCGCAGCCATCTTTTGCTGACACAATGATGACAATAAAACTTCATTAGAACCACATAAAAAACGATACTTTCGTAATTTCTATCACTGGGCCCTTCGGTCATTGGTTGGACGTTCACTCCCACTTTTTTCCCACCAAGTATTGAAGTTATATAATAATCTTCAAGCAAACACACAATTTACCAAATAATTGAATTTTTTGATACAAACATACAATTAATATCCTCCAATTATTGTTTCTTTGAACAAAAATTACACGGCTTTAAAAACAACATACGACAAAACATTTCAAGTTTTCGCCAAAAGTTGAAAGAACAATCCATAGACAAAATCTAACTAACTTCCAATTTGACATAGTGTAACATTTAAAAATTAAAATCTTTTATGCTTTGCTACGTAGGAACACATACATTGAGCCAACGAAGGGGGTTCCTTGGCCATCTCAGTTCCGTCGAACAATCGAATGTATGAATTCTTTTGATGTTACTGCCAAATGGTCGATTTCCAGCGAAAGTTCGATGACTCAGTGTATACGCAGCCTCGGAGTAAGTTTTAAATGCGTCCGTGAAGTTTGTGCGCACCATTGCATAGAACATAGAATACAAAGGAACACAATTGGACCTACTTATGCAAAAAAGAAACCAATCCACAAACATGCCAAAATTGGGTTAAGGATGCAGAAGGCTTTCAAAATACACCTTCTATCGACTCAATAGAGAGAAAGAAGAAGAAGAAGAGAATAAAACATTTTTATCACAAAGTAGCTAACCCACAAAATACCAAGAGTATAATAAAATAACAAGATCTGATAAGAATCTGAAGATATTCTAATTTTTTTTCCAAAATATATAAGTAGGTCCAATTATTATAAGGTTCATGTAATAATTCTTTACCCTGAGGGTTCATAAGGTAGTACAGAGCTGAGATGGGATAGTGCTGCGCTCTCTCATACTAGGAGACCCTCTCCAAATCGAAATTTCCAATTCTAGCCTTCTGGCTAATGTCGGTTCAGTAGCCGGCTAAAAACCAGGTGATAGCTAGTGAATGAATAACTCATTGATAGGTAACGGCAAGCCGTAAACTTGCCAGTTTACGGTTTTATTCGACAACGACTAGCCAGCTGACTATTTTGTGAATAACCGTTATTTTGATAGTTTTTACAGATCAAATCAGATATAATAAATATTAACTGATGAGCCCCGCGCAAACTCAAGGAGCTACTTTCTTTTGAGGAGTATTTAAGTTTTGCGCGTATTATATAAGCTCACCTTACATACACAATATTTTCCTTGTTAGTTATTGCTTTGAGCACGAATCAGATTTAATCTAACTGGTAACACTAGTATACATCATAACTTATAGCGTTTTACATAGCTGTCACTATCAATTATTTAAAAATACACATTATACCAAAGTACTTAGCAAAATGAAATAACGCAAAAACCTAAGTATCTCTATTTACATATTGATGAAGATAATTCACATCATAAATTAAAACCACATCAGGTTTTAAGTTATGTCGCCTTTAAGAGATCGCTTTTAAGGAGTTGTCCATAGCACATGATGATAGATTTTATCTTCTTGAACACCCTTAGCCTCTCGTCACATTACGCCACACTTCTGTGACCGTCCTATAAATGTCTAGCTACACGCCCTCTCTTTGTTTTCCTTTACTGCGAGCGTCACATTTCCTGAGACTGCGTCCCGCTTTTCACATTTTGTCACACCAAACCATACCTGAGAGGCATTACTACGTTTGCGAACTTTATGGACGGCCCCTAAGTAAGAAGTCTGCCAAAAATTGATTTTCTAAGTGTTGTAATAATCTGAGTTACATGTACTACTTACTAGTACATTATAACCTCAATGGTAATAATGATTTTGTGAATAATTTGTTATTTATTTAATAACAATAAAAAATACAAGAGTATGTTAAATATCAAAACTGTTATCAAACATATTTTAAATATAAAAATGCTAAAACATATTTTGTCTACTCCGAAGATTCAAACAATCTTAAAAGCTATTGATATTAATACGGAATTTAGTCGGATGTCTTAAATATAGCATTGCGTTATTTCAAATACATCTTGTAATTAACCATATTTTAATACTGTTATGACATCACCACAATATCGATAACACTGACCATAGACTATACAACGCTAGGACAGAGAAAATGACTCGAACTATCTGGTGGAGATAGTATAATCTGTAACAATAAAATATTTTTAATTAATGTATGTGACGCACGTGCGGTATCGCCATCGGAGACAATGCCCTTTCGCCCCACGCAATCTGGTACCCAGGCGTCGTATGTCACTTTGTCTTCACCACAAAACCTCTACAATTTTATTATTATAGTATTACGGGAAGGAAGAACAAAGAAGTTAAAGAGGAGTACCTTTTCCATTTGATCCTCGCTCTGGGCAGCGTGTCGTCGCTCTCCTTGAAGAGGTGCCTCCTGATGCCGACCAAGTACTCCTCGAAGTACTCGTCCCAGCTTATGTCGCCCATGCTGAACGGGAACAGCTGGACAAACAATTGTTGGTATTGTTTTCTAAAGTTTTTACGACTATAGTAGAATTATTTTCTCCGTGCAGTTTGGGTTATAAATAATCGGAGCGGTGAAGCGAGTATTTCGCTCTCTCTTCCACTCACGGGCCTTATGGGCAGGCATAGTGATACGCATTATTGTTGTCGATAAGCGTTATTGATATTGTATTTAGTTTTGTAATTTTGTGGGTTAGTGATATAAATGAAAGAAAAAAAATATAGATAAAAGAACGTATTTATTAGAATAAGAATAATAATGATTTAAAATAAATTATTAATTACGTATCTATGTATTAAAAAACTATAAGTACAAAAGTTTAGAATGTAACAAGTTGTATTAAAAATAAATATAAATACTTATATCTAAGTTTAAAATTAACAGCAAAAAAGATAATAATGATTTTTATAAGAATGATAATCTTTCTTTGATAAGAATGAGTTTTTGTCGTTAATTGCGTTGCGCTCGCGCAACATGCTCACCACCCTAGCCGGGCTGAGGCCGAGTTTGATTTATAATCCAAACTGCACGGAGAAAATAATTCTACTATAGTACACATAATAAAACTACGTTTTAACAGTTTGAAGTGCCGGTAGTATTTGATATTTATTCCGACGTTTCGGGTACTTTTCAGTAGCTATAGCCGTAAAATGTCGCGTTTAAAACCGTTAAAACGTAGTTTTATTAATCGTTGTTATTGTTTTAATTGCTTAAATACCGCAGACAGGCTGACGATCCATATTACATTTCATGCAATAACCTACCTATGATTTTAGAGTAAACACACCACTAGTTCGTAGTAGATAATAATAGCAGTTTCACTTTAAAAATATCACGCAACACTGGGACAGCTACCTATAGATATATCGGATACCTTGAATTTTCCAAAAAAAAAACACTCAAGGTTTTTAGGTCAAGGTCATCGGTTGGAGTTCCAACAAACGTAATGCCAGAATACAAATCAAAGTTGTTCTGGCGGCATACTCTAGATCAGAGGTGGTAGTTATCCAGGCGGGCAAATACCTTACCCTACCTGTACCTGGCTGTGGGTTGTTCTTAACCGATTTCAAAAAAGAAGGTGGTTCTCAATACTACGTGTAAATATTTCTTTTATGCATGTTCAGCCATAACTTTGAAGCCATAGCTTCTGAAGTTATTGTGATGATTCTTTATACGTTCGATTCAGCAAAGCTTCAAAATGGCCTCATATAAATTTATTGCGAACAGCCTTTGTTTTCCGAGGATATAGCAGAAACCCCTGAAATCAGGCTGAAATATGAAATTTATACTGTTTTTCAGACATAATTTTCGTGCCTTTATTTCTTACTTTTTTATCATCTTCACTAGTTTGCTTCCAGAGTTCTCTCGTCCGCCTGTTGTCAAATGATATCTCCCTAGTGCAGAAGTACGCCAAAACTGAAGAGAACTTATGTATCTTCTTGTACACTTTTAACATCCTGCAAATAGAGAACGCAAGGTTTAAATTTACAGAAATTAAGTACAAAAGAAGTCTAGAGTCTGTATAAAGAGCTATCAAAATAGTTCATCGACTCTTTGAAAATCAGAGTGCTGGTGCCACCTTTGTACAACGGATCTGTATGACAATCCAGCAAACTAACGTAGCCAGCCTTCTGGACACATTACTCATAGAAGACAGTAACCTATGCCCAGAATTCTATTTATAGAGAATTTAACAAGTTAATTCTTCTTTATTGTATTAGTTAATTATGTATCATGCTTTAATCAATTAGTATAACATAATATGATATCGATGCTTTACACGCCCTTAACATCAACGCGAGAATTTCTCGAGAACAACGTGAGTAATGAAAACGGGAATCCGTTCCACATTATGGTTTCCTGCGCTATGTTCGCAGTATTCTTCTTCTTCTAACCTAGGGCTTGCAAGATTTCGAAGAAGAGAAGACTACTCCTTCAAATTTTTCTATAACTACGGTACTAGAAATGACAATCGTCCATTCAAAAATAGTAATTTAGAAAAAGCATCTAAATCCCTTTAGAACACCACAAGACATTGTATGGGGTGATATATTTGTATAGAGTATATGTAAAATTTTAACCAGTACTAAGTTAAATGAATAGATAGTAAGATATGGGAACATGATAAAAGTCGGGTAAAAACTTACTTGGGCTTTCTTCCCAGGCATACCGCAAGGCAGTCCACTAAGGCCGCAGGTATTAAGTGTAGGAAGAATATGTATATGTTATTCATAAATGTTGACTTCACTAGCCTTAATGATATATACCTGGAATGAGCGAGTGAGGGACATTAATTTGTGAGAAACAATATGTAATTTTGGTCATTAATTACTTAGTCTTAAGGGATTATAGGCAAAACACAATATAACTAAGAAGTATTTATAAATTAGGTTTATTCATGATGTTCTGTGCTATATTCGTTTTTAATTTATGTGTATTTTGTTTGTAATAATTTCTTTCCTCCGGGGTCGGAATTCCTTCATTTAGGAGAATGTATGACCATAATGAAAAACTTAAATGTGCTTCTGAGAAGTTAGCAGTGTAAACTTACACAGCTACAATCAGTTTTTAAAGTTTTTTTTAAAGGACACAGTGTAGTGTGAAAGAGTTGGTGTGTGAGCCCGGATAGTGTGCAAAACTCCTGTCTTAGCTCTGTACGTATCACCTCGTAAATCTTATCATTGTGTTCTGCACCATGACATGTACGAACTTCAAGGATGTATTTGAGTTTAGAATCGATTATTTTGAAATATATTTACCTGTCTATATACATTCAATAACAAAATAGGAGCATGAGGAAATAAAGAACTCGTACATTTTAAATATATATAATTTTCTGTTAATATTGACACTTAGTAATTTATACAAAATTAGATAAAATAGGATTCAAATAACTGAACTAACTGAATATTCCGAAATTATTTATACGTAAGTATAATTTTCAAAACGGAGTTATATATTTTATATCTTGGAAAACTGATCAAACTCCGCGTGATCCTAACCTAAATTGACCTAGAAAACTAGAAACGCCATGTGAAATGCCCTAACGAAGAAGAGTAAGTAAGAAATATCTTACCACACTGCATCTGAAAAAGGATGCGTGTCAATCTGCGCCATATTTTTCGAGACAAACTCTCCCCAAGATAACCTGTTCTCGACTGAACTTACGTAGTTGAAGATCGGTGGGTCGGAAGGCGGTGTACTGGAAATTATCATTAAAGTTTTATATTCCTGCTTGCTAAATTTTAAACACCAACTATTATAAGGTGGGAAGCTATTATAAGCCGTCAAGATGGGGGTGCCACGTATTCAGCGCGCGCTCACCTCCCTCGTGGGGCGCGTTACAGACCGCCCCTCGCAATGAGAGCATGAAGATGCCGGGGGACAAAAGTAGTTCGGTGGCAGTGGATGAGGCCGCTGGGCTAACGCCTGCCAGAGCCCCCGGAGAGGCTAGTCCACATTCTCGTGGCTTTAGTATTAAAGGTGAAGGACGGAATACTAAGGGGCTTTTGTGGGAGAGGCGATAGCTAGATCTATCTATTATTTAGTTAGATAGTTCTGGCTAGAGGTGCTAGTGCCACCCCGACTTGGCGTACCCCACACACCAGGCACGATTTTTCACCTATGCGCGGGTGATGGCCCGCTATCGGGTTTACCCTGGTAAAAAAGGGGAATTATTATAAAAAACTAGCTAAGTAACGGATGTTCCAAATTGTGATGGCTAACTTGCCCGGCAGCTGACTACTTGATAGTTACTAAATATAACAAAAAATCGTCAATTAGAAACGGTGTACACTGCTGGCTTAGCCCTCAGCATCACTACAAAATACAAGTAGTAAAGCAAGGTTTGCGTAAAAACGCTTGTTATACGACGAAAGATTTTTTAGACGACCCCACCGAATAAAAATAATGCTAACGCTATCAAACTTCTTACAATAATCATTCCTACAAATTACCTTGTTCAACCTTGTATTATTATGAACAGCGCGTTCCATTAGTAGCTTACAACGGCCAAAATGCTGCGTTAGCCGTTCCACAAGACGACCGCGGTCGTTGTGGTCATGGCGTAAACGTCACTAATGACGTCAACATTATCGATCACACAACACTCACAACGACCCACGTCAAGGTGGGTCGAATAACCGTTCCACTTGGGTTTACTATTGTAACGTCAGCAAGCAAGTTGATCGGGAAAAATTGCGGTTGTGAACTTGGTCGTTGTGAGTCTCTAATGGATTGTAGACAAAATATATTTAAAAAAACGAATGTATTCTTAATACAAAATAGTTATGATGTAATGTTACTGGGGAGTTTGTTGCGACACTTTTCCTCCTTTATCAGTCACTAATCTTGGGTAGCGATAGTAGAATCATTTTTGTCCGGCAGGGACAGAGAAAGAATACAATTCCCTGCGGCTGGGCGGCCTGTCGTAAGAGGCGACAAAACAACTCACAGTCGGGTGTTAGGGAATTTGTCCGACTGGATGGCTACCACCCCTGGTCTAAAGTATGTCGCCATAACAACCTTGAGTTGTGTTCCGGCATTAGTGACCAGGTTCCAGTCTCCCTTGAGAGAGTTGAGAGAGAGAGCACATTTGTAGCACCTTGGTGTTGCAAATGTCCATAGGCGAAAGTCACCGGTTTTCATTAAGTGGGTCATCTGCCTGTCTGCTGAACTGGTGCAATAAAAAAGACAACACTTTTATTGAGTAATAATGTAAGATTACATTTTGAAATAAATACATTTTTTTACAAGCCAGCTTTGGGTTACACGAAGTCTTTATCAGACTTATCTCCATACACATGAGCCTCGGACTCCAGTTTCAACTCGAAAACCTATATGTGTCCATTTTTTTATTAATTTTCTGTACATATGGGGAGCTTTAAGTAAAAGTTAACGGAAAGAATTATACCTTCTTCGATAGTCTGAATGGACATCGGCTGCGGCTGCCATCAAGCAGTTCACAACTAAATCCACGGGCACTATATCTGCTGTCACCGATTTGTCGCATTGAACTGTCCTTAGGATTCCTGTTGCTATATTAATATTTAAGTGAATTAGAATGGTGATCCAATAGCCACCAAACAGTCTTCTGTGCATTTACTTACTTTTTTATATTTATGCTAGAGTGAAACCCTGGGCAGTAGCACTATTTTACTAACATAAAAACCTAATTAGATTTTTTTATATTAAGTATCTCTATTTTCTTTCACCATATCCCAATTAATTGAGGTCGGCACAATATGTCTTTTCCTTCGAAACTCTTCTATTCTGTGACACCACATATCATCATATCATCCTTCACACAATCCATCCATCTTTTTTTTGGTCTACCTTTACATTTATTTGTACCCATCCATTTTGTAGTTAAACATTCGTTTTGTCACGTGACTTTCATCCCTCCTCATTATATGCCCATACCAACTTAGTCTTCTTCCTCTCAATTTTCCAGTCACGGGTGCAACTTGCAAAGATCCCCCTCATGTACTCCTTTCTCACCTTATCCATTCTTGTAACACCACACACTCAACATTGGAGACGTTAATGTGTATATATATAATCCTTCAATAAAAAACAATCCAGCTCATATTGAAAATAGCTACAAAACGCGATGAGTGGTTTAGGATTCAGCGGGATATATAGATAGACGCAGAAAGCGATTTTTTATACTAAACTATCTGACCCATGCCCACTTCGCTGGGCATCATTAAAACATACAGACGTATGCACATGAATCGATGTTCAATTAACCTTTGTAATCTTTAATTCATTCTTAAACGCAGAAAGCAATCGCACTGCCTCGCACGAGTATGTGCGCAATTCTTACGCAGAACGTTATTGCAATTACATATTTGACAGGCGTTTTCACGCCCACTTCGCTAGGTGTCATTACAATTTTTTTTTAATAATAACAATCATATATAGGAACATAGCCTATGTCACTTAGGAATAATGTAGCTTTCCACTGGTGAAAGAATTTTCCAAATTCGTTCAGTAGTTCAAGAGATTACTTCCTATACGCAAACAAACAAACTCACAAAGTTTATCTCTTTATAATTTTAGAATAGATACATATAGATTAATAAGTTTGCTCGAAAACCATCTAATCTAGATAATACCAATCATAGTTATACGTACTTTTTCATGGTACGAACGACTATACTTAAGAAGTTTATGGCGACTAAAAAGTCAATATAGTTACTAGAATTTTTTAATTCTCTAGAAAATTATGTATAACGAGCATTCGAAAATCTCGAGCGACCACTAAAGATCGAGCTAATCTTCGGAAGAACTTTTAAAAATTATGAAAATTATCTTCATAAAAAAAACGTGCAAAATATAACGTATTGGGTCACACGAAGTTTCACTTACCACTTCCAACAGCGACTCCGGTGGGTCCATACATATTGTCAAGCCAGCACTTTAAAGGCTCCTTGGCCGTTGATGTCACTGCAAAAAGTACAAGATCTATTTTAAAAAAAAACATTCTTACTTTAAATTCGTATTTCTTGTTGAAATAAACTGTAACAAAAAATAAGGTAGGTATTTAGCAGATAAAATAATCCAGTACAATACAAATTCTGTTATAAATCTATTATAGTTTTATTTTATTTTATTTGGGGAGCTAACAGCTGTACTCATACAAATTAAGCTACAAAGATAAGTGAAGATGGGCTAGATAATAAGCCACCGCAGATGAAAAATTATATAACCTCCTATTTCTAGATGTAAATGAGGCAGCAAAACTAGGTGAAAAAAATGTCTCATACTAACGACTTAGCGAAAACGAAAAATGCTACTTAGTTTATATTAATAAACACTTAGATCATAGACATGTTATATTTCAATAAACATAACTGGAATGTAAAACTTAAAATCGTACAAGTTAAAATATATGTAAAGTAGGATATTCCAGCGACATCGTCTACGTTTGACTTGGATTTCCCGCGGGATTCCCAGGACACAAAGTATCGCCAGCTATCGTTTTAGTGAAAACTGTGTCGGAATTAGTTAATTTTTATGCATCCAAATGATTTCATACCACTTCCGAAAACATTCTCCCGGGATTCCTACCGTAGTACGTAGTGCAGGTATTAAGTGTCAGAAGTTGCCGACGATCAGTGAAAACAGCATCGAAATCGACCAAGTCGTTTTTACGTGAATCCCGAACAAAAAGACAAGAAATTAAAAAATATATTTTTATCTGTGTTCTCCATCGTTGTATATTGTATTCTAGTTGTTTTTGTAATAACTTCAATTCAATGGACAGACACGCTTTTTTTTAAATGTTAAAGTTTTATAGACTAGCTATTCCCGCGACATCATTCACGTGGAAATTGTTTTTAAAACCCACCGATTTTGAAACATTATTCATTGGTGCTCCGCTCCTATTGGTCTTAGCGTGATGATATGTAGCCTATAGCTTTCCTCGATAAATGGGCTATCAAACACTGAAAGAATTTTTCAAATCAGAACAGTAGTTCCTGAGATTAGCGCGTTCAAGGAAACAAACTCTTCAGCTTTATATATTAGTATAAGATTGTATCGCTCACTGACCAAAGTAAGAAGTTTAATTTTGTATGTGTACATAATGAGGGATAAAAGTGAAATACTATACGTATGAGTATTTATATGTGAGTTACACTCTCATAATTTTACTTTATTAGTGGAAATAAGAATCCTTTCTGCCATGGTTCTTGGCTGAATCAAACAAGCTAGCAGTTTATCTGATAGAAAGTAGTTACGATCGCCCAAGAACATTTACAACACGAAAATATTACTAATATTGTTTATTATGTCTTCCAAAACAAATATAGTCGATGTAAGTACTACAGATGCTTACCAATAGCAGGTCTAAATATACCCAAAGGCATGCCATTGCAGTTTATCCTCAGTTCCTTTTCGGCTAGTGCCTTTGTGAAGGTGTATGTATTGGGCCAGGGTCCTAGGATCCTGAAAATAATCGGCCAAGTGCGTGACAAAGTGTAACAGCAAAAGGTTTCGTATAGTTCAAAAAGTTCACACTTTTCGTGATTTAACTACGGAACCACAAATAACGCACATATGGTTGATTAATATAATGGTTGATACACATTTGTGTATTGATGATATCAACATTCCATAGTCTATGCCACTTCAGTTTACGATTGTAATGCCCGCATACATGCAAGTGAAACGAGAAAAATCGCGGTCGTGAGCGTGGTCGTTGTGAGCTCCTAGAGGAACGTAGCCAAAGTAGGAACCCTTAAAATAAAAACTGAGTAAAAGCTCCTCTCGTTACTCTTGGGGAACGTATCCAATGTATTAAAATAATATAAGTAACCACATTTTCAGAAAATAAAATCGAAAACCGAACCACCGAATTAGCGTTGGCATACAACGATGGAACTCGGCCATGATTTTGGAAATACTCCCCACTGACAGCGATCTGGGCTATATTTTTTACTTGTTATTATTTTTTAAATAGTAATTAATTTTTAAGTTTTTTTTTGTAGTGTAGTGTAATTTTTAAGATAGTTTAGTGTACAATTTAGTTTAATTATTATTTGGCAGTTTTACGTCAAGAAATTATATAAATCAATTCAGTGATTTTCATGTAACGCTCATTATCGAATAATAAAAAGTTATTGAAGCAAAGAGGCGTCATGGAGACTGTAGAAGGTAGAAGACAGACATGATAGACAAACGACGTTTAATTTTCGCCAAAAATGCTAGGGAACCCTAAAAAACTTACTTGGGTAAAACGTCGTTTATCTGATCATCTGTAAGCTTATCTATTGATCTCTCAAGTTGCTCCAGATCTGAATCGCATCGGTAGAACCTTTCTTCAACCAGGGGCAGGTAGGGATTTGAATAAGCTGTGGATATGTGCATTAGTACCTGGAAAATAATTCAACTCATAACAATTCCTATTAATTTTAAATAATATAATACTCGTATTATTTTTAATCGAATACCTAAAGGAGGAAGTTCTCAATCGGTCTGTTTATTTTTTTATTGCAATGAGTTCACCAGACAGGCAGATGGCCCTCCTGATGAATAGTGATTACCTTCGCCTATGGACATTTGCAACAGCAAAGGTGCTACAAATGCGCTGCTGCTATTTTAAGGGAGACTGGAACCTGGCCACTAATGCCGGAACACAACTCAAGGTTGTTATGGCGGCATACTCTAGACCAGGAGTGATAGCCATTTAGACGGGCAAATATCCTACCACCTGGCTGTGGGTTGTTTTGGCGCCTCTTACGAGAGACCGCCCAGCCGCAGGAAATTATATTCTTTCTCTGTTCTTGGACGGATAAAAATATTGTATATTTGTTACGCGATTTCTCCGTCAATTGTGGATCGATTTTAATTTATTTTTTATTCGACAGAGTATACTCGCGAGGTGGTCCCATTGTCACCAAGTCAGGATCACAGGGAAATCGAGAGCGACCCTTGTTGACTACGACAACTACACCGAATAGTGAGATGGCAAACACGTATACGCGTGCCAGAAATAAACTTTCTACAGCCGCTTAATATATTATTTCTAAATCTATTTAAGTATTTGCGTAATCAAAAAGTATTTTTTTAACATAAAACAACAAAATTGCAAAATATAGTAATTTTATGTTTTACTTCGTACTGACTTCAAGATGTTGTAGAAAGAAATTGGTTAAATATTTATTTATTGCTTGTTAGCTTGAAGTTTTTTGTTAATTATTTTTATTATTGCTGAAGATCGGCAGACAGGCTGACGGCCTACCTGATGGAAAGTGTTTAGCGTTGTCTATGGACATTTGTGACTATAAAGGTGTTAAGAGCCTGTATACTACTAATTCAAATCGGTGTTTCACATAGTTTACCCCCGCGCAACCAATGTTTACTGCGATGGGACAGCGCCAATTTAAGGCGTTCGTGCGTGTGGTAAAATATTGTATATCACCGAAAATACGCTACGTAACATAAATAGGTGTATACGTAGCTAACGAACATTGCACGGCACCGATATTACACTATTCATGCGGCTGAGAACAAGAGGAAGCGAGACAAAACATGATAAAGTGAGAGAAGTTCACGTGGATAATACGTATTGAAAATTCGACACAAGGTATTAAACATGTTTGGCCTAGTGGTTTTCTAATACTAAGGTAGTGAGGAGGTTGAAGATTCGATCCCGCACACAGGTGTTTTTTTTTTCTCTTTTTGTAGGTAACTAATTTTGATACAGTTAAACTTTATTCTAATGATATTAGTTTTTAGATGTAAATGTTATAAAAATCATTTCATTGTATTATGGAACAACAATGAATTCATATTATCCCTATTGATATTATAAATGCGAAAGTAACTGTCTGTCTGTTTGTTCCGTTTTCACGGAAAAACTACTGGACCGATTTCGCTGAAATTCATTTGATATATATTTTCGATGCTGAGAATGAACATAGGATGCTTTTATCCCGAAATATGGAATAGTTTCCGGGATAAAAATATATTTGTCTTTTTGTTTGTTATCCTTTTACGGAAAAACTACCGAACCGATTTAGTTAAAATTCGGTATAATGGATTTATGTAATCAATATTATGGGTTATCCCAAAAAATGGGGTAGGTTTTTTGTGATTTTCCATTTTGGTCATTGCAGCCATTTCAGTCATTTCAACCATTTGGGCCATTTGGGCCATTTCAGTCATTTAGCCATTTCGGTCATTTGAGCGATTTGGGCCATTTCAGTCATTTCGGTCATTTGGGCCATTTTGGTCATTTCGGCCATTTCAGTAATTTTGGCCATTTAGGCCATTTCAGTCATTTCAACCATTTGGGCCATTTCAGCCATTTCGGCCATTTCGGCCATTTTGGTCATTTCGGCCATTTGGGCCATTTCAGCCATTTCGGTCATTTCAGCCATTTGGGCCATTTCAGTCATTTTGGCCATTTAGGCCATTTCGGTCATTTCGGCCATTTTGGTCATTTCGGCCATTTGGGCCATTTCAGCCATTTCGGTCATTTCAGCCATTTGGGCCATTTCAGTCATTTAGGCCATTTCGGTCATTTCGGCCATTTGGGCCTTTTAGGCCATTTAGGCCATTTCGGCCATTTTAGTCATTTCAGCCATTTCGGTCATTTCAGCCATTTGGGCCATATCAGTCATTTTTGCCATTTAGGCCATTTCGGTAATTTCGGCCATTTCAGCCATTTCAGTCATTTCAACCATTTGGGCCATTTCAGTCATTTTGGCCATTTAGGCCATTTCGGTCATTTCGGCCATTTGGGCCTTTTAGGCCATTTAGGCCATTTCGCCCATTTAAGTCATTTCGGCCATTTCGGTCATTTGGGCCATTTAAACCATTTCGGCCATTTCAGCCATTTCAGTCAATTCAGCTATTTCGGCCATTTGGGCAATTTCAGCCATTTCATTCATTTCAGCCATTTCGGTCATTAGGGCCATTTCAGCCATTTCAGTCATTTCAGCCATTTCGGCCATTTCAGCCATTTCAGTCGTTTCGGTCAATTCGACCATTTGTGTCATTCAGCCGTTTGATCATTTAGGCCCGTTCGGCCAAATATATTTTCATATTGGAAACTATCTCATTTTTCGGGATGAAAAGTAGTTCTTGGCCACCCTCGACATTAAAATAACATATGTACCCAGTTTCATCCAAATCGGTTCAATAGTCTGTCCATAAAAGGATAACAAACAGAAAGACAAATATGCTTTTGGATTTTTTTTCGCGGAATCCTAAAAACGTAGCCTAAGGTACTTCTTATAACATCAGCTATCTGCCATTTAAAATTACGTCAAAATCGATCCAGCTGTGTCCGAGATTAGCCGGAACATCCAGACACACAGACAGACAGACAAAATTTCTATAAATAGCATTTTCGGAATCTCATGGTCCGATTTTTTTAATTTTTTTTTTGAGATTTCAAACAGGCAATTCACTTTGCATTTTTGGAATCTCCTGGTCCAATTTTTTAGTTTTTATTTTGACATTACAAACAAACCATTTGTTTATCTGTATAGATAAGAATTTTAAAATAAATAAAATTATAATAGATAAAACATAAAAAAATTAGAGAGAAAAATGAAATGAGCACTCGAACCATGAACTCTAATCGTACGTGTACTAGTATCAACTCACTCTACCACAATAACATTGAAGAAAGTATTGAAAGTTTTGTAATATTTATAACTCTACTTATCCACGTGTCAACGTAATTTTCTATGAAGAATCATAGATGGCGCTTTCGAATTTTAATGTTACCGGTAAGATTGATTTAAATACGTTTTATTGTCAATAGTATAAAAGTCCAGATGAAATGAAATATAAAAATTTAGAAAAATATTTTTATTGCATTTTATAAAATTATTTAGGAAGAGAAAAAGAGCATTTTATCAACTTTCTTATAAAAAAAAATCTTCTAGATCAAGTGAAACTAGTAGGGTTCGAACCCACACAGCTAGTGATTTAGACCAGACCTCTACCGTATACGCCAAATAAGTATAGCGCGACCGCTTCAAAATTCTTGTTATTATTGCTCCTTCGTTTATTTAAAATTATTTTTCAATGGCGGTCGTGGAGAAGAGCAGCGCGTCCGTATTAGCCGACGCTCTAAAGCGATCTAATAAATTCCATACATTGGGACCGGCAGGCGGGATTTTTGCAGTCATTTTTAATAAAATAATTAATTACTTCCAAATTAAGTTAAGTAACCCAATAAAAGATCTATAATTGAATTTGTTATAATATAATATGTTACTGTTATTTATTTTAGCGATGTACGATTAACAGTAATAACAATAACCAAGATTGAATAACTCGTTTAGAGGTTACTTTGCAATTATTTTCTATCGAGAAAATTTATCGTAAATGCGTTCTGAGTACAAAGTTTACGTCAGAAATATGATCAAGATTGACATATATTTTTTTCACCACAATAAAGTGTGTATAACTACTGTAAAAATGGTTGAGAAATCGATCTAAAAACGCATTCTGTCTCTTATCTCGCTGTATTTGGAAATATGGGCACTGGAACCTGGCCACTAATGCTGGAACAGAATTTGAGGGATTGTTATGTACTAGTATAGTAGGACTTCAACCAAAATGCCAAGTGGCATATAAAATATTACAAATTGCGATTTTATTGGTTAGATAAAATGGCAATGATCCGGCTATATCTGCCGCAAGACCAATGGCCGATACCGTCTCTAGGTAAAAATAATGTAAATCTTCTTCCGGTCCGAAGGACCAACGACCTACGCAAGGTCGCCGGCAGAGGACGGATGATAAAAACGAAACACTAAGATATGTATGTAGCACAAACTTGAGTAGGCCTGGAGTGGCATGCGATTGGCTGCTAATGAAAAGTAGTAAATAAATCACTTACATCTAAATTCTTCATATCTCTAGCCAGCCTCAGCAAGTGCAGCGGCGCCCTGACATTAGTCGCCAAAGCTGCTCGTAGATGTTCGTCAAACTTCACAGTAGCCGCTGAGTGGAAGATTATGTTCACCTGGAATTATTCATAAAGATATACTTGTAGGATAGGACATGCCGAAGAGAAGAAAAGTAGTAAATCAGACCCCAGATTCAACTCTAGGATAGCATATACTTGTAGGTAAGCGTATAGAAACACATGGTAAAATGAATCCCTTTATGTCATCTCCGTAAGTACGGTACCTTTAAGAAATTGAATTTTCTTGTTATCTAACCTTTTCAATGATCATTTGCCTGTCGGATATCGTTAAGCCAAGACCCGCAGCTTCGCAGTCAGCTGGAACAACCACCACCTTATGCCTGAACTTCGGCACTTCTTCTTTCAGCCTGTCGAATACCTGAAGAACATAAAAACCATTTTACATCATGGAAAATACTTATACTGATTGTCACACTAATCTAAACTTCTACTTACATACATTCAAAGCTATCATTAGTCAGGTCTTAAAAAGAATAACAATCCCTAATATTTTTTTCAATAATGTCAATAGGCAGTGAGATTAGCTCCCAAAGCCGTCAAAATTGTCTTCCTCTCTCTAAATTTTAATTTATGAAGTGCTTAATTTTGAAAAAAATTCAGAATATGTAATAATAACAGCTCATAAACATCCCACTGCTGGACTCGGACCTCCCACTATAGGGAAACGGATAGTATACCCGCCACGTTTTCCCAAGGCGGATTTGACACATCGATTATCGCGATGTGCAGTTTTATCGCGATGTTTTCCTTCACCATTGTTAACACGTGATAATTCCAACAATATACATATTGGGTTGAAAAACTACCTAAGAGGCACATGCGTTCCGGCTAGGATTCGAACCCGCGCCATTTGAGTTCTGGACTCGTGTGCTAGCCATTACGATTTTAGAATGTTATAATAGTGTTACAACTTAAGTTCCGAGAAAAACGAATTCCAATTCTTATCTGTAAAAAACACATTATTACCTGTCGGCATTTGAACCAATTGTAATTCTTTTGTAATCGTTTTCTTTTATTTACTTATTTATTGGCACACGTTTCTAGAGAACAGCCTACTGTTTTATTGCACTTGCGGCTGAATCATTAGCCAGGTGTTGCGTGTTATGTCGACTACGATTCGAGCACATGTGTATTTGTGAGGTATAAAACGACGGCCTAATGGAGAGGGAGGGCAGTTCAGCGACAACTACGATCAAGGCGTGACTTGTGTACAATTGGGCATCTAATAGTGACAGACTTTGCGCGTTTTATTTAATTACGACCTTCTGCATTTCGTTTGGATTTGTTGTGTTCGGTTATATTTGTAACAATGTTTCTATAGTCCTAATAAACTCTATAATAATTCCAACGACATTTTAATTCGAGTCTCGCAAATCGTAACAATAGAATGTAGAACAAATTACAAAGTATTCTGCGAGTTTGTGGTTCGCGTTTGCTCAACGGTCTTACAATGTCCTAGGAGTACAGTGTAATAATGCGTTCAGGGCGGTGTTGCGACTCTCGCGTTTCTTGCAGTGCATCCGGGATGGGATGATTGTGGCTGCACGCACGGATGCCTTTGACCCCATCTGGCGAAAGAGAATAGCCTCCCTGCTTAGCAGAGTGTGAGGGAGCAGCAACAGCATGCTGAACGTAATTGTTGGAATCAACCTGTTTAGTTAATTTACTTTTTTATATTTTGACACTGTCCACATTCATTTGTTTTTTTCCTTTTTTACGCACTCTATATTTATCCTTGCATTATTGCGTGTCGTTATGTTATATCTATTAATATTGTAAGAAAATTATCGTATTACTTCAAGTCCAGTAATAGTATATACAGTCTACGTGCTCTCCAGACATAATATCCAATAAACACGATAGTCCTCTGATGTTTGCACTCACACAGAAGACAAAATCGTTATTTTCTGTAAATCACTAACACATATGTTTAAGCTTTACTAACTATAGTAATATTTGGACCTTGTTATTTGTACATTTAAATAAATAAAAATACTTTCAAAGGTTTGAACAATCCTTTGAGTAGTTTTTGAAGGGAGTAAGATTAAATGCTTTTGTATGGTTCTGTAGCCAAATCACAAACAAGTGGATGTTTGTGACCTTGCCGGAACTCTTTATTATACTTGGAGTGTATATCACGGAGCTGAATATACTGCAGTGGGTGTGACCGCGTCAGGTGCAGGTGCAGGTGCAGTCATATCCGTGACACAGCAGACGAAGGTCTAAACAGACAAACTACAAACGAGAACTGCTTACGCTGGTATGGCCACGATTAACGGGAAGCGACTAGTTATGTGAAGAATAAAATCAAATATCTATCGATGCTTCATCCGCCACTTTCTGGTAGAAGAAGTAGACCTAAAAATGCTTGCTTCATCGCCTATATAGATGTGGAACCCTTCATAGTTCGTGGATAACTTTATACGTGCAGCAATGGAGAAAGAATACAATTATCTGTGGCCGGGTGGCCTGTAACAGACGACAAAAACAACCCACAGCCAGGTGGGAGGGTAATTTCCCGTCTGGATGGCTACCACCCCTGGTTTAGAGTATGCCGTAACAACCTTGAGTTGTGTTCCGGCATTAGAGGCCATGTTCCAGTCTCCCTTCAGAGAGAGAGGGACAACATATTGGTAGCAACTTTGGTGTTACAAATGTCCATAGGCGATTGTGACCGCTTTCCATCAGGTGGGCCGTCTGTCTGTCTGCTGAACAGTGAACTCCTGCAATAAAAGAAACTACGCCATTGTCACATTTTATTCGACATGCCATCTATAATTCCTTATGGAACAGTGGTTATATTTTTAAATTGATATTAATATTGTATTGATATTAAAACCTAGGCGTCGACAAAGACAAATTCCACGTCCACGTTCCAAATTCACAAATTTGTAGAAGCACATTTATTACCTGTCGGCATTTGAACCAATTGTAATTCTTTTATGATCATTTCTTTTGTTTACTTATTTATTGACATACGTTTCTAATTATTGTAGAGAATAGTCTATTCTCCTATTGTACTCGCTCATTAGCATAAATAGCCAGGTGTTGCGGTTTCATTTACATTTGTGTAGTATAAAACGAGTGTGTATAATTGGGAACCTCATAGTGACGGACTTTGCGAGTTTTATTGAATTACGTCCTTCTACATTACGTTTGGACTTGTTGTGTTCGGTTATATTTGTACCTGTGTTATACGTGTTTGTATAGTTCTAATCAACTCTATAATTATTCCAACGGCATTTTAATTCAAGTATCGCACATCGTAACCATATAAAATTAAAATGATAACACTACTTACAGGTTCGTCAAATATTTCTTCCATTCTGGTGTAAATGTCTTTCCCACGTTTCTGTCGGACTAACAGGTACAAGTTTTCGACTCCTGGACAGCACCTCAGCAATTTCTCCACTAGAATCTTGCCGAGGAATCCTATACAAACACAATTATACAAATAATATTGTTAAATAAGTGTTTAAATATTTTAAAACAAAGAAAACTTAAAAACATAATTATTTAATAGAGTTCTGTAGCCTATTTGACAGCAAAAAAAACTACTATCAAATCTCAAATTTGACAGGTAAGTGTAGTGTATGAGTATATGGTACAGATTTTATAGCGTAGTGAACAATGATATACACAATGGTGTATTAAAACCGGGAAACAACAAAAAATTAAGGGTTGTCGCCATTTCTGAAAGTAACATATATAACTATATATTATTGTTGTATATGACTGTTACGTATTGCGGGGGATCAATCAAATGCCGATTGAAAGATCTCATACATTCTTCAAGGCACTTAAAAGTTCAAATCGCTTTTCTTTATTTGTTTTTATTGCTCTATTTCAGACGCAGTAGACAGGCAGACAGAACACTTGATGGAAAGCGGTTACCATCTCCAATGGACATTTGCAACACCGAAGGTGCTACAAATGCGCTGCTGCTCTCTTAAGGGAGACTGGAACCTGGTCACTATTGCCCGAATACAACTCAAGGTTGTTATGGCGACATACTTTAGACCAGGGGTGGTAGCCATCCTGTCAGGCGAATGCCCTGCAACCTGGCTGTGGGATGTTTTGTCGCCTCTTATACGACAGGCCGCCCGGCCGCAGGATATTGTATTCTTTCTCCGTTCCTGCACGGATAATATATAAAAACGAGTCTTTTTAATACCGACGTTAGATTATTAAGGCCTGGTAACTTTTTTGATATTTCTGTAATGAATTGTTTGTAGCTGGTTACAAATGAAACCACCAATTACCGATGGGACTTATCTTCCAACCGATCGCTAGACATTTTGTATGGAAACGACAGATGAAGTGTTTCTACGAGTATATTTATAATCACTCGTTGTCAACAATACTATTCGAAAGAATTTGATTACCGCCGAATTCGGCCGGTTGCCGGTTTATTTGTCAGTATAAATACGTGATTTTAAATTACTTAATTAAATTAAACTCAAATGTTTTATTTATTCTTGTGACTTGATTAAATTCTTATTTATGTCTTTCAAATTCCCTATTTCTGTCTTTGAAAGTTCTAATTCCAATTCCAGTATTCCTTCATTATTCATCGTAACTTTGTCTGTCTGTTTGTCTGTTACGCTTTCATGGAAAAACGAAACATGGAGCATTTGGTTGAACCTCTGTATATATGTAAGTTCAATATCTACGGTGGACGTAGGAAACTTTTCATCCCGAGAAAGAGATTGAGTTTGGGATAGATTTATGTTAGGGTTATTCTAGAAAGTAGGATAAGTTTTTTTTTTTTCATTTTTATCATTTTTGTCAGTTTGGTCATTTTCATCGTTTTCGTAAATTTAACCGTTTTCGTCACTTTCGTCAATGTGGTCATTTTGATCCTTTCCGTAATTTTGGTTATTTTGGCCATTTTGGTAATTTTCATCGTTTACACCATGTTCGTCAGTTTAGTCAGCTTAGAAAATATATTTATTTTTAGTTATACCTCGACTCATTGAATTACGTTGCATGTATTACTACTAACGACGTTGCGTTAACAAAACGCTTGTGACGGAATAGGAACTGATAACCGACAGTATTACCAATTGTCAATGAGCTTGTGAAATGCTCGTATACCCCTCTTAACCATCGTTGATTGGTAGCTTCGAAATCAATCAGTTACTATTACAGACAATCGTCGGTATAATATAGAAACCGGGGGTTAAGTAATTACGTCTATAATTTACTGTTGTTAACAATGTATTAAATAAAAAGTATTATGATTTTTACAAATAGTGGAAATAATCTAATTAATGATATACTAATGTGTGCGGTACTTTCGTTCTACCAGTTTCCTTGTCACTTTGTTTCTTAAAATACTGATGTGATGTGATGTGTATTAACTATCATCATTACTTATTTTTATAACGATCTTATTGTATAAAACTTGGCGGGAGTGGAGCACGCAAGTTAGTGTAATTCAAGGTGTACCACAAGGCAGTATATTAGGCCCATTGCTCTTTCTGCTGTATATAAATGACTTGCCTTCAGTGACAAAATATCAGTGTGTTTTATTTGCAGATGATGTGTCTATAGTTGTAACAAGAACGGATAAAAATGATGATCACCAAAAAATAATGCAAAACGAAATAGGAATAGTATTAGACTGGTTAAAAAGAAATAAGTTAAAGGCAAATGTATCTAAAACCAAATTTATTTATTTCCATAATTACAATAATATAGACAATTTCGATGCTAACTTAACATTTAATAATGACATAATAGAAAAAGTTGACGAATTTAAATTTTTAGGTATATTACTTGACAAACATTGTAACTGGAAAGCACATGTAGATTTGGTTTGTAAAAAATTAAACAAATTTGTATTGACCCTAAATAGACTAAGACGCACAGCCAATCAAAAGACGGCTCTAACTGCATATTATGGGTATGTTGAATCGGTGTTACGTTATGGATTGATTATTTGGGGAAATTCCACAAACATTAAAAGAGCTTTCATTGTACAGAAAAAATGCGTAAGGGCGGTCTGCGGAGTTGGACCCTTCTTATCTTGTAGACCACTTTTTAGAAAATTAAAGGTACTCACGTTAACTAGTTTATATATATTTCAAATAGGAAGTTTTGTAAAAGACAATCCATTAATGTTTGATAAATATTCTGATAGTGTTAGTTCTTGAGTAAAATTTGGAGATCCCACTAGATTAGTAACACCAAACTGCAACACCACGTTAAGACAAAAAAACTGCCAAGCGATGATCATAAAACTCTTTAATTCAATACCCACATCAATAAGAGAATTGCCGAAAAGAAAATTTAAACTAAAATTACATTCATGGCTGATAGAAAAGTGTTTTTATGACATTAGGGATTTTATTAGGTAAATAATATATTTAATTTATATTTTTAGCTCTGACATCTGATTTTTTTTTTTAACTTTATTCTTTATTTTTGACATTCTTTAATCTCTGTATTTAATATATTGTTAATCAAACTAGGTTTATAAATTTAGAATTATTATAAATTTTTTTAATTGACATGTAAGTACCAAATATTTGTATGACCATATTTCGGTCAAATACAGCAACACCAATCGATATGTAAACCATCTTTTGTACCTGTATTTCAACAAATAAAGATTCATTCATTCATTCATTCTGTATCAGAAGTGTGAGGAGGGTAAGTTCAAGTGCTCTGTTTAAATCAGAAGAATAATAATACATTAAAGTTATTTATGAATAAAAATGCTTCTTCTTATTTCTGGACCTTTTTACTATCTATATATATAAATCAATTATTGTTTTTTCGTCTCGCTGAAACTCGGGACGGCTGGACTGATTTGGCTAATTTTGGTTTTGATTATTTGTAGAAGTCCAGGGAACATTTAAAAGGTGAGTAGATATGAAAAAATGCTTGGAATATAGTAAAAACAACAATTTCACTTCCCCTTAGAAATTATTCCTACCTGTCAAACATTTGATGTTCGTCCCGTCGTTTAGAAATCAATTAAATTTAAAAGTCGTTCAGAAATCAAATTAAATTTAAAAGAATACTTTTGAGGCGGTACGAAATTTGCCGGGTCAGCTAGTTCGTACTAAAATTATATTACACCGAGTTCATTTGATAATGCTATTACAACTGAAACCAACTAGTCCTACTCTGGGTCCATTTATTTGCACAATATCTCAACAGAAACGCCTACATAGTAAACCTATAAAAAACAGAATGCCTTGAATGCGTGCATGCAATACAGCCGGTATAGAGTTACTTCACCCGCGTAGCGGCAGTCCAAAGGAAATCTTTATAATTAACGGATGACTAATAAAACGTAAACTTTCGGCACAACATTGTTAATACAAAAAAGTCACGGACGGATTTTAGTAATTATACAACCTTGTTTTTATATGTATTTATTATTTTAACACTTATACAAATTATATGACAAGCTAAAGTAAATATGAAGAACCTCGACTGCTCACTGAATGACTTTGGCCTCTTTTATGAAGATGATGGTTTATGTGTCTTAGGTCAGTGTTCCACAAACGTTTTGTGTTTAAGGTACATCTAGGTAAACGAAAATTTTTGGAGGTACACCACAAATTAAAATTATTTGTAATATTAATCAACATTTATTTATTAATCATCGAAACAATATTTATTATTAATCAACAAACTTAAATTGCAGCATAACCTTATTTTTCCGAGGCATACCAATTAGTGACCACGGTACACCAGTGTGCCGCGGTACATACCTTGCACTTCTAGGTTATTTACAGGCAGAAGGTTACATAGCACATACACAACATTGTACTGTACGATATCTTTAGTGATTTATGTATCTAGTTATAATTTAGTAAATCTGTTGAGTGTTGAGTTTAATAATAAAATATAATATCAGCCCATAAATGTCCACTGTTGGGATCGGGCCTCCCATTATAGGGGGAACGGACAGTATACCCTCCACGCTTGTCCAAGGTGGCTTGGCAGGTTTGACACATCGGTTATATCGATGTGCAAGTTGCATCACGATGTTTTCCTTCACCGTTATTAGCACGTGGTAATTGTAACAATATGCGCATTAGATCAGAAAACTGACTAAGAGGTGCATGCGTTCCGGTCAGGATCGAACCCGCGCCCTTCGATTTAGGGGCGAGTGCGCTAGCCATTACGCTACCACGACTTCTTGACGAGTGTTGAGTTTGTATGCAATTGATAAAAAAAAAAATTGGTGTAATACTAAAACGACCCGAATATTTTAATGAGTTTAATTTTAAACTACTTTTTGTAAATTATAATATATATATATACGTACATAGAATAAGCAGTATAAATATTTTGTTAACATTATGATTGTTTTTTTTAAAATATATAACTCGTGCTTGTTTAAGTTGTGACATACTTGTATGTATATTGCGCGTAACAAAGTGTATGGATCCGACTAATCAAATATGATCGGATACAGCGATTGTCTACTGTTGCCACGTCACAGACATGAGGCAACAATTCTCTTTGGTATAACCTATAAATGTTTCATATGTTATCTATATATAATAATAATATAACACGCAGGGGGGCTTTGTGGCAAAGCCTTAGATGAGTAGCTACATCTCGTACCCGACTCCGGGGGCCGAGGCAAGGCCCCCACCTTCGTACCTGCCTTAACCAGCCGGCACGGACTGGAGATCGCTAGAGCTAAGACTCAAGCTCCAGGAGTGGAAGTGATAAATGGCATCACGTCAGAAGTAGCTTCGGTGAACCTGCAGCCCACCTCTCTACACCCCTTAGCCACTCATACCTATGTTGCCCCTGCCTTTTATGGCATTGTTTGGGGCCCATGCAGTGGCGACTCACCGTCTGTCCATTTTTCTGTGTTCCCCGAATATTGTGACGGGCAGACGCCATAGTCCCCATATCTCCAGACCCCTAATACCACTAGCAGTTCACCCACATAGCCCGGTACTTTTTGTTCTCATTTCCCACAATAGTCCTATACTGGGCAGGGCTTGTCCTTGAGTGCATTATTATCTGGTTGAGACTAGGATAATCACCGATCAGTGTCACGCCACATTTAGATTAAATTTGTCAAAGGGCCTCTACGTGTTGGCCTCCCTATGGCCCCAGGCAAGCCCTCCAAATGTCCGGGCCATTTTTATGGCCCGTGGTCTTGAAAGACATACAAAAGGAATATATAATAATAATAAATAAATACCACTAGCAGTTCATCCCAATAGCCCTTCTTTCTGTTCTCATTTCCCACAATAGTCCTACAACGGGCAGGGCTTGTCCTTGGGTGCATTGTTATATGGTGGAGACAGGGATAATCACCGGTCAGTGTCACGCCACATTTAGATTAAATTTGTCAAAGGGCCTCTACGTGTTGGCCTTCCCATGGCCCCAGGCAAGCCCTCCAAAAGTCCGGGGCATTTTTATGACCCGTGGTCTTTAAAGACATAAAAATATAATATCAGCTTGCGCTTCCCTAACCATCAACAAAATTAAATATCATTTAATACTTAATTTTATGTTTCATTTTTAAGGTTCCTTAGTCATTTGGCAAAAATCGAACGCTTGCATATGTTTGCGTAACTCTTATGCATGCTGTCTGTCCGTCTGTTTTTATATATCACAGTCTTTTTTTTCAGAAACGACTGGGTTTGTATGATTGATATAGGACAGGAAGATGTAGTGTATATTTTTTTTGAACAGCAAACAGGCTGATGGCCCAACTGTGATGGCGAGTGGTTACCATCGCCTATGGACATTAAGAACACCAGAGGTGCTGCCAATGTGATACCAACCTCGAAGGGGAAATTGAGACACTGATTGATTGATGATTCCTGACTGGAACACAACGCAAAGTTGTGTTCCGGCATCAATTATGGGCCGAATGCATTGATACTCTAAAAACTGTAACATCTTTGTACATGCATTACGCAATAAATATATATTCTATTCTAAAGTTGTTATGGCGATATACTTTAGACCAGGGATGGTAGCTCTCGCGATACCTCACACAGAGGAACTCTTAACGACTCTGGAAAGATGTTTGGCCCGTCAGATTTGTCTGGCTCATTGGAAAATATTATACTTCATTATATATATAAAATTCAGCCTTCCTAAAATGAAGTAAGTTCCCACATTCGTTTAAAAAAAATCTGTCATAAGTTATGTCCCACAGGAAGTGTCTGGCAACTGTATATCTTAGTTTATAACAATATCATATATGACATCTGTAAAAACTAACCTTGCTACTTTGACGTAAGTAATTTAGCATGGTTTTTCCACCTTTGATACCTGCTACCTGAAAAACGGCCCCGCTTTCAGCTTAGGGAGTATTAATTACTTTCTAAGTTCATGTTAAACTACCGATCCTAAAAAAATCAACTTTCCTAAAATCACGTTAGTCTGGGGTGACTGGGGATCTTAAACCGTAATATATAAGGTTACACATATAAAATATGTAACAGTATATTTACCTACCTTTACCGTTACTGTCAAAATAGCTACGGAACCCTAAACACGATTATTACTCACCAGTTGCACCGGTAATTAATACATTCTTCCCATTATAAAACTTCTGAATTCGCGTACATTTCTCCTCACAGTTGTTCATATTTTCATCCATAATAAAATTTGTACAGTCTGCGCAATAGTTTCGACTGTTCTTTGAATTGTTCTCTAAAGTTTTGTCGTTATTCCCTTTTTGAGCTATTGTACCATTTTTCACAGGTGATGGCTGTAGGGTGGCGGCCATGTTGGATTTTGTCTTTTTCGTTGTTCGTGTCAACGGTTTCTCTGTTGCATTTTTACCTGTAATGAAATAAATAACCGAGTTATTTTTATACCATTATCAATATAAATCCTACATTTGAACTACGAGCCTTTCAAATTCTATTTTTCAACGATAAGTCGTGTGCGAGGTGGAATCTACGTTAGAATATTTACGTCTAAATTAATTTATGGAGACAAATTACAAATTACATTACAAAAAAACCTAAGAAATTAAATACTATTATTATATTATATTATGACGTCTAAATTCTATTTTATCTAAATTCTAAAGATTTGTAAGTATATTATTACCTAAGGGTTGATTTTTCTAAAATTTGAATGATTCTGACAAATCGTGCAATTATACTTAAAATAAGGAAGAAAAAGCCAGTATTTGATCCTACATCATGTAAACATGGCGATTTTTGATGCTGTAGAGCCATACTTGAATTATCTTGATTACAGGTCGGTCCTAACCTACGGGGCCGAAACATGGACACTGACGGCAAGATTGGTCCACAAGTTCCAAGTCGCTCAACGGGCTATGTAGTGAGCTATGTTGGATGTTTCTCTCATGGATAAAATTAGAAATGAGGATATCCGTAAGAGAACCAAGGTAACCGACATAGCTAGCAAAATTAGCAAGTCGAAGTGGCAGTGGGCCGGTCACGTCTGCCACAGGACCGATGACCGATGGATCAGACGAGTCCTGGAGTGGAGACCGCGTCTCGGCAAACGTAGTGTCGGACGCCCTCCAGCCCGATGGACCGACGGTCTGTGCAAGGTTGCCGGTAGGCGCTGGATGAGGAAGTCAGAGAACAGGGATGAGTGGCGCCTACTTGGGGAGGCCTACTTCCAGCAATGCATGCGATAGGCTGACAATGACGACGAAGACGACAAGTCGTAGAGCCCGCTTGATCGGTGAGAAACGATTAGCTTTGAACTGATAGAGTCTCGTAAGATGATAATAGACAAGTGAATTTTACATACAGATAAAAATAGAACATTTTGTTTAAAAACAACGCTTTCCCTTGGTTTGGGGTTTGGCATTCAGTCAAAAAAATTGGCCATTCTAAGCTACACTATAAATTGTTAAAATACCTAATACAAGTTGTGTTTATTTGTTTCAAAGTCAGCCTCTTCCATTCCGGACAAGGGTAATTGATTTTTGAAAAAACTGACGATACCTACCACTTTAGTTTTCGTCAAAATCGGCCTCGAGACTCCTTTGAGTGTTTTTCGCTATTTAGCATAGTTTAGGACTTGGCCCTGAAGGCCTACTTGAAACATTCACTTGTATATAACCTTCATGTGGTTTTAATAGATTTGTTATTAGCCGATAGCCGATATAGGGTGCATTTTTTACCGACTAAAGCAAAACCAAAAGTTTGGGTTATGTGTTTTACTATTTTTTCTCATTAGATCACTTATGGAATAAATATTGTTTAATTTATTACTTTTCACTAATATTGAATTGGCATTTATTCGTCCGTGAACTTCTGAGACCTTCTTACTACACCGAACATAATTTTACAGGAGGGACATAAAATTCAATTGATTCTGACCTTTGCCAAATTTGCATCAAAGTTAAGTTTTGCGCAAAAATGCTAGTTAATAGGTATCGGAACTTCATGGACGTATTAGTTATTTATTATTATTGGTATTTAAATTACTAAAATTAAACTTAAAAAAAATATGAACTAAAAATCAGATCATTTATAGTTTATTTACTTAATAATATTGTTACGAGTGCGGGACTCGAATTAAAATGCCGTTGGAATTACTATAGAATTTATTAGAACCATACAAACACGTATAGCACAGGTACAAACATATAGCTGGACACAACCAGTACAAACTGCACGATTCAATAACACGCGCAAAGTCCGTCACTATATAGATTATCGAATGTACACGTCTTGTCCGTATCGTAATCCTCGCTTGACTGCCTCACCCCTCCGTTTGGGCATTGTTTTATACTTAGCTGTACAATACAACAATCGACCGCGTGGACTGAGTTTTCCAAGAAAACGTAATCTGCACATCTGCGGCCAAAAACGAGTACCTACAATAACAATAGGATGTTTTTCATAAGTACAAATTTTAAACACAAAGTAAACAAAATAAGTCAAATGCGGGAAAGGTAATAAACTACAGCTGTGCATTCACTTTGTCGGCGTGTAACAATATGGTATTTATAGTCCAAATTAGGATTGTGATAATTTGTATTACTGTTTGCGTTAGTCGGATTACATGTTTTTAAACTTTTTATCTTATTCACCTCATAAATCTTCCATAATAGCATATAATTCACCAATTGACACGGATATTTGTTTAATAGTCCAAGTTCACGTGTTATGTAAGCAACGCCAGTGGATTTCACTAGTGTCGCAAGTGCTACGCAATCTGATACAAGCATACGTTGCAGCAAACGTGTTAGAATGCCCGAGCTATAAAACATTCCGAGTTTATAAAGTTTTTATTTAAATTTCGTTATAAATCAACACTTATTATAGTGAAAGAGTACAGATTATGGCAGGTATGTAAATAATTGGCACGTCAAGTACATTGATGAAGGCCCCGATTCCCGGAAAAGGTCGAAAATGAGGCGCAAATAATTGCTTATTAATAATTTACCAAAAAATTGCCATAAATCTTGAATTGTGTTCCGGCATTAGTGACCAGGTTACAGTCTCCCTTAAGAGAACAGCAGCGCATTTGTAGCACCTTTGGTGTAGCAAATGTCCATAGGCGATGGTAACCGCTTTCCATCAAGTGGACCGTGTACCTGTCTGCAGAACTACTGCAATAAAAAAAACTTATTATAATCGAAGGGATGACTATGGTAGATATGTAACCAATTGGCACGTCAAGTACATTGATGAAGGCCCCGATTCCCAGAAAAAGGTCGAAAATGAGGCGCAAAGGAAACAACTTTTCATTGGTAATTACTAATTACTTATTAATAATATACCGAAAAAAATTACATGAATCTACACGATATGATACGTGAAATGGTTGCCTATAATTTTTCTATGGTTATTACAAGTTTCTTCATTTTCTTGAAAGCCTTTGTGTAGCACAGCTGAACTGTAGCTAATCAGCTAGTGCCAAAAAACTCCGTTGAATGGCACTAGCTTATTACCTACAGTTCAGCTGTGCTACACATAGGCTTTTAAGAAAATGAAGAAACTATATTGTAAACTAAGATCTGGCTTAAAGGGCTAGCTGCCAAGCCATTAACCTAAATAAAGAAATAAAAGAAAAAATCACCTCCAAATCATTGACATAAAATCGTTTTACTCCTCCAATTTGTATCAAAACAGGATAACAAAAACATAATATGTATAATTGTATATCTTTACAAAAGAGAGATAAATAACTTGGTTGTGACTTTGGGGCTATAGGGACGTGAGGCTTATCAACTTTATCGACACCTTTCAAGGTGATTGAAAGTAGTATCGCGTGAACTAAGGGCTTGCCTATTTTTAGGGCAACGAATTGGCGTTACCATAAAACGTGGGAATGTGGCTAGCATTTGGGAACGCTCCCCACAGACAGCGATCTAGACTACATTTTTACTAATTTATGATAAATAGTATTTCATTTTTAAGTATTTTTATAGTGTACATTAAATAATTTACCAAACAAGAAAAACAAATAACATGTTTTATTGTTTTTTTAAAATACTACTTTATCTTATTCACAATAAAATAATAATGTCTAGCAGTGGGGAAAATATGTAAATGTAGTTCCTGCCCCATTTGGGATAATGTTATAGTTGTTGACCGTTTCATGCAAATGTAGCGATGGGTTTAATGCGTTATTTGTGATCCGACATTGTTAATGAAGTTAACGTTTTACCAGGTGTACACGACATACGCCCGTCTGGATGGCTACCATCCCTGGTCTAGAGTATTCCGCCATAACAACCTTCAGTTGTGTCTCTTATTAGTGGTCTGAGCGGGAGCACCTTGGTTGCCCTTTTGGTGTTACAAGCATCCATAGGCATAAGCGACGGTAACCAATTTCCACCAGGTGGGCCCTCTGCCTGTTTGCCTGCTTCAGGCAATAAAAAATACTGGTTTTAGGCGTCTGGGGTCGGCCCCAGAGTGGTCCGTTGTATATTACCCATAACTCAAGTGCTACTTGCTTATCACAAATATTGTATATTCCCAAGATAGATATATTATAGAAGAGCAAGACACTAATAGTACTGACTACAGAGTTAACACTAGTAATCTAAATAATCCATTACAGTCTATGGCCCTATACAACGTTGACTACAGTGAGATAGCAATGATTATTCTTAACCTCAAAAAACACTGTGCTGTCGGTTGGGACACAATTCCCTCGTCTGTACTCATTGCTGCCAGGCTTATACCTGTCCTAAACTCTCTCTTTAATCGCTGTTTATCTACTGGGATATTTCCTTCTGTATTTATGAAAGCTCTTGTGCATCCAATCCACAAATCTGGGGATACACGATGTACTTCAAATTACAGACCGATTTCAGTATTGTTGTCATTGTCTAAAGTTTTTGAAAAAATCATTAATAAAAGACTTGTTAATTTTTTAAATGCTAATAATATTCTTTCTTGTAATCAATTTGGATTTATAAAAAACAAATGTACTGAAGGTGCTATCTTAAAGTTAACAAACGGTGTTATAGATAACTTTGACCAGAAATTCAAGACTGCCGGTATCTTCTTAGATCTTTCCAAGGCTTTCGATACTGTATCAATCCCAAGACTTTTAGATAAACTTGAACTCATGGGCATAAGAGGTCTTGCCCTGGAATTACTCAAAAGTTACGTAACTGGTCGTAAACAACAGGTCGTCATCAATGAGTACATCAGTCACGAGGCTAACATCACATTTGGCGTGCCCCAAGGTAGTGTTCTCGGGCCTACCTTGTTCCTCATCTACATTAATGATCTTTGTAACTTATGTTTGCCAAATTGTGAAATAATCACTTACGCCGATGATACAGCAATTCTTGTTTCTGGTCAAAATTGGCGTGAAGTTCAGACTAAATCTGATTTTGCTCTATCAACTTTTGCAGCATTTTGGGGTGGATCACTTCGTAGCCTTATGCTCAGGCTTGAAAGAGCACTGAGGGCTGTTCTAAAGGTCATAGGTGGTAAAACACGTCGTTATTCAACTTCTAAGTTATACAAAGAATTCGAAGTGTTAACTGTTAGACAGTTATCTATCTTAGCTATAGTTATGAGGAAACATGCTGAAATGCCCTATGATCCTTCTTATCTCAGTAGTCGCAGATCGGATCGTGTATGCAAGTTTGAATCTAGACGCACATCTATTGCTTCTAGAGATTAC
The DNA here is from genome assembly GCA_949752895.1 of Dendrolimus pini. NCBI lineage: Eukaryota > Metazoa > Arthropoda > Insecta > Lepidoptera > Lasiocampidae > Dendrolimus > Dendrolimus pini. Next base: position 24,554,566 of record OX457124.1, read on the forward strand.
CATCATCTCAGTACCAAAATCTACAACAAATGCAACCAAATATTAAATATCTATCCCCTTACCTTTCGTAGTTGTAAAACCAAAACGATGACCTGGCTGTATACACTCGATTATATACAAACGGAAAACATTTTAACTGTTAACTTATAATACAAAAGGGATTTATTTATCCTCCTTACATTACACTCATGCATTGATACTCAGTCACATTAAGGTATACGCAACACACATTCACACACGCACGCACGGAAGCACGAACACACACACACACACACACACACACACCTACCACATGCACACACACACAAACACGTCGCGCGCTCATAGCCGCGAACGACAATTGCGTTTGTTATTTTCTATGTTTAGTTTTAAGTTTAAATGTTTGCAATGTAAAGTATCCTGTGCATATGATATATAACAATGTAATATACTTCATTGTCTTGTGGTGGGAGTTGTCACTGCAGCACAGTTTATACTTTTGCAGTGCAACGAACTGTTGTTATTATGTAAACATTTGTGTTCTTTCAAATAAAATATTTATTATTACAGTATGTGTGCTGTTAAAAACAAAAATACAATGCTAACCGTTTCTCGCTGATATTCCGTGAAAGCGTGGTATCACACCGATCGAGATGACCCTCAAATAGTTGTAACAGTCCCGACTGACTGGCCTTATATAGTTGTAAAATAGTCATGGCCTCCTAGCAACGTGCCTACTAGTCCTTGGAATACTCAGCTTGAAAACTTTGTCGCTTCTTAGATTTGCAACGAAATGCAAACAAAAGAAGGATTTATGACATCTTACTGGGAGGTATACAAAACAATCAACGTGGACAATAGGTCATTTAAATTTGAAGGGGTAATAAAAACATCTGTATACGATTATTATCGGTTCGCAACACTATAATCCTTTAATGGTCGGTTCCTATACCTTACTATTCATTCAACACTTTGATTTTTTCAGAAATTTCGGTGTTTCCACTGCATAGTTCAAAATTTGAAGGATGGCTTTTTCTAATGCCTATTTACTAAATTTTGTTTGAAGTAAACTGTGGAAAGTCATATTTCGAAAAAGAAAAAGATAATTTACTTTAGAGGTAATTGTGAGACGATTCTAATGAATTATGTGCCTACTTTCACTAATATGTCTTTTCTTTCATATTTTTACTTCAACAATCGCTTCATAGAGCAACTTAACTTTCATTTATTTCAAAAGGGAGTAGCCATAATATGTGTGTTATTAAACTCCAATATAGTAGACCAACGACCTGCACAAGACGAATGTGAACAGCGGAGGTCCGATATATATGACGTAAACATGGGAGAGTCTATGCCCAGCAATGGCCAAAGTAAACTAATTTCTAACAATAATAGTCGGCTGACAGACTCACACGTTCTCAATCCGCAAGCAAAGCAAGTTACCTTTGTGATATCGAACGGATCACTCTGGGGCCAATCCCAGAGACCTAGAACATAGAAAATAACCGAAAGTCCATTTCCGAAATTTACCGTGCCAGGAATAGAACCTGGAGTTTCTGCGTTTCAGGGAGTTTGGCCAGCTAAGACTTAGCTCGCTCAACCACAGAGGCCTTCAAATTTTAATTTATTTGCAACAATTCACAAAAGGGCATAAATACTCAAATTAAGGCAGTTTATATACAACATTGCAGCCTAAATGTATCAACTATAGTAGAATTATTTTGTTCGTGCAGTTTGGGTCATAAATAATAAGAGCGGTGAAGCGAGTATTTCGCTCTCTCTTCCACTCACGGGCCTTATGGGCGGGCATAGTGATGCGCATTATTGTTGTCGTTAAGTGTTATCGATAGTGTATTAAGTTCTGTCATTTTGCGGGTTAGTGATAAAAATGAAAGAAAAAAATAGATAAAAGAACGTATTTATTAAAACAAGAATAATAATGATTTAAAATAATTTATTAATTAGGTATGTATGTATTAAAAAACTATAAGTACAAAAGTTTATTATGTAACAAGTTATATTAAAAATAAATATAAATACTTATATCTAAGTTTAAAATTAACAGCAAAAAAGATAATAATGATTTTTATAAGAATGATAATCTTTCTTTGATAACAATGAGTTTTTATCGATAATGGCGTTGCGCCCGCGCAACATGCTCACCGCCCTAGCCGGGCTGAGGCCGAGTTTGATTTATGACCCAAACTGCACGGACGAAATAATTCTACTATAGGTTATTGTTTTGTACTACAATTAAAATTAATTATATATTTTTCAAAATTTATTTACATAAAAAGGTAATAACATCATTTCTTACACTGGCAACTTCTCCATAGTGACAGTTCTCTCTCACTTGAACACAGCCGGGCCCGGCACGCGATTTATATTCAACAATTGGGTGAGTTTTTGCCAGTTCTTATACAACGAAACATAATTTTGGCTTTACGAGTCGGATTAACATTACTTTCTTTCCATATTTTGCATAAAACTTATAATTTTTCTTCGTACATACGTACTTTCTATAATTTAGTTTCAAGCCGCGTACGCCATCTTTGTAAATCACAATGCCGCTCGCCAGTGAAGCCAATCAACAAATTGATATTTCTTGTGAACAAGATATTTTTGAACGCGAAATAATTCTTGATGATTTAAAGCGTACATTACAGTTTGCGACAACAGACGAACAAAAGTTTCGATCGCGAACAAAAGAACTTACAACACAACAAAGAAAATTTAGTAAACTACAAACTAAAATCGAAAAATCTCTTATCAAATCGAAATTATTCAACAAGGAGGAACAAATCAAAATTCGCAACGACTTTGATGATTCATATTATGCCATTCTCACGCATTTAAGTAAGTTAAAACTGGATGACGAGCATTGTAGGCGTATGAGTAGATCAATTGGTTTATCAGACTCGTTTCATGGAAATTCTAGCAGTCCGAAATTGCCAAAACTTCCATTGCCTAGTTTTTCCGGTAACAGTACTGATTGGAACTCGTTTTATGATTTATATCTTTCATTAATACACAACAATAATGCCTTACACGGGTTGGGCTCATATTAAAAATTTGACATTGGCGGATCCTGATTTCTACACGCCACAGCCAGTTGAAATGCTTTTAGGTGCCGATGTACTTCCACAAATACTGTTGAATAACACTATTACAGGCTTACCCGGTACACCAATTGCAATTAATAGTATTTTTGGCTATTTATTATTAGGTAAAATAAACTTAAATTCGTCTTCAAATATCTCTGCCCCAGTTCAAGTGTGTCATAGCTCTGTTCACGACGACTTTGACCTCCAACGCTTCTGGGAATTAGAATCTATTTCAGAACAAAGGTCTCTCACTCCTGAAGAACTGTTGTGCGAAAACATATTCGTTAACACGGATACGCGTACGGAGACCGGCCAATACGTGGTCGCTTTGCCTTTCAAACTTAATGCTTCACCCCTCGGTGAATCAAGGGATATCGCTCTTGCGAGATTTCGTAAATTAGAGAATAAATTAGAACGTGATTCAAAGCTTAAACAAGATTATCACGCGTGCCTCCAAGAGTACTTAGACCTCGGTCATATGGAGCCCGTTATCGACTTTCCTCCCGCTTCTAGTTCATACTACATACCACATCATTGTGTCGTTAAAGAGTCTAGTAAAACCACAAAAACACGAGTGGTCTTCGATGCAGGCTGTAAGACCACCAATCAGAACTCTCTTAATGATGTTTTATTAATAGGACAAAAGCTACATTTAGATATCGTAGATGTTTTGTTAAAATTTCGTATACATTCTATTGCCTTTACGGCTGACATAAAACAAATGTACAGAAATATTAAAGTGCGAGAATCCGATATGGACTTCCAACGCATTGTATGGCGTACTTCTCCCGATGAACCAGTACGGGATTATCGTTTGCGCACCGTCACATTCGGTGTCAGTTCATCTCCATATCTCGCACTTCGTACTATACAGCAACTTGCTATAGATGAAGCAGTCCACTTTCCTCGCGCCGCACACGTCTTGAAAAATGATGTATTTGTTGATGACATAATTTCAGGTGATAAGACTGTAGACTCTGCATTGTTTCTTCAACAGGAGTTAATTGCAATATGTCAAGCCGCGGGTTTTGTTCTGCATAAGTGGCATAGCAATTCTTCAGCCATTCTCGCTGCCGTACAGCCCACACATTCTCACGGTGAGCGGCACAGCAATGTGCCTTTTGCCGAGTTTGAAAATGACATGAACATAAAAGTACTTGGATTGCAATGGAACCCTCAAGCAGATTCTTTTAGCTTTAGTGTCAAAATATCGTCAGTTCACTGTACCAAGCGCTCTATTCTGTCACAAATCGCTCGCATCTATGATCCTCTGGGACTCTTATCACCTGTTACGCTTTTTGCCAAGCACTTAATTCAACTTTTGTGGATAGCATCCGTAGATTGGGATGACGAACCGCCACAGGACATAGTAAATGCCTGGTTTAGTTTCGTTCACGAGCTTCCGCTCTTATCTACAGTTACGTTTCCCCGTCACGTTTTCCCTCTTAATTGTGTTGTCCAATTACATGGTTTTTCTGACGCCTCAGAAAAGGCGTATGCCGCGTGTGTATATCTACGACTTCAAGGAATAGATAAATCAGTGACAACATCATTGTTGTTAGCTAAGACTCGCGTCGCTCCAACTAAACGTGTATCGATTCCACGCCTGGAACTGATGGCAGCCGTTTTGTTGTCAAAATTAATCCGAACAATTTTAAATAATTACAGTAAATTTATAGGGTCCGATCAAATTTATGCGTGGTCAGATTCATCTGTAGTGTTGGCATGGTTACGTGCTTCCCCACATGAATGGAAAACTTTTGTTTCCAACCGTATTACCGAAATCGTAAACAATGTACCATCATGTCGTTGGCGTCACGTGCCATCCGGCAGCAACCCTGCTGACCCAGCCTCACGGGGTATGCTGCCTGCGGTATTTCTACAGAACGATATGTGGTTTAACGGTCCAGAGTTTTTAAAAAGAGAGGAAACTTCGTGGCCCTCTATCTCTGACATGTTTTATACCGAAGAAGAAAAGCGATGCCCTGCGATCAGTTCTAATCCAACGACATCCGTTCAGGGAGCTTTTAATAATGTAGATGTTATTTCATACTTTTCTTCCTTAGGTAAATTAGTCCGAGTTACCGTCCTTATATTTCGCTTTTATAAAAAATGTAAAAAAATACAATGTTCTTTTCCAACTAATATAACTGTGCCCTAATTTAATTGCATATTAAAACAATTGATAAAACTTGTTCAACATTCTGTATTCGAGGAAGATATTGTGAGTATTTCAAAACAAAAGCAGCCGTCTAATCAGTTAAGGCGTTTAAACCCTTTTCTCGATGCAGATAATATCTTACGCGTTGGTGGTAGGATACATAAATCACTTTTATCGTATGATGCAAAGCATCAGATGATTTTACCTAAAAAACATCCTTTAACCTTGTTAATAATCGATGATGCCCATATATCACAACTACATTCCGGAGCTCAAAGTACCCAGTATATACTTTTGCAAAAATATTGGATTTTGTCTGCTCGAGACGTCATTCGACAGCGAATTTACCGTTGCATCCGTTGTTTCCGAACGCGTCCCATACGTCCCCAACCGAGCATGGCTCCACTACCTGCCGCTCGACTGCGACCTGAACGTCCTTTTCTGAAAACTTCTGTGGATTTTGGGGGTCCGTTTTATGTGCGTGCTAATAAGGTGCGAAACGCAAAAATTGTTAAATGTTACGTTTCTATTTTTGTTTGCATGTGCACCAAGGCTATTCACCTTGAAATAGTCTCAGAGCTATCTACGGAAGGTTTTCTAGCGGCGTTGCGACGTTTCACGTCGCGCCGGGGATTATGCACAGATATTTATTCGGATTGCGGTAAAAACTTCATCGGCTGTGATAGATATCTCAGAGAGCTCTTTCTTTTCTTAAAAAATGATTCTGTGCAAAATACCCTTCATAAAAGAACGTTACAGCAGGGTATAACATGGCACTTCCAGCCTCCTTATGCAAGTCATTTTGGGGGACTATTTGAAGCCGGAGTTAAGAGTTTTAAAAATCATCTATAGCGCGTGATAGGCACTCGCACCTTAACTTACGATGAAATGCATACTCTATTATGTCAAATAGAAGCGGTCTTAAACTCCCGTCCGCTGTGTGTACTCAGCTCGGATGCTAAAGATCCCTTGCCCCTAACTCCATCACATTTTTTGATTGGAGAACCACTAACTGCGATCCCGGACGTATCCCTTATCGGTGAAAATACCAGTAGACTTGTAAGATGGCGATTGATACAACAATCTCTCCAACATTTTTGGCACAAATGGAGTCGAGAGTATCTACATGAAATTCAGCAACGCGGAAAATGGTTCAGTGATCGGGGACCTCCGGTGCGTGAAGGCATGATTGTGGTTATGTGTGATGACAATCTTCCCCCCCTGCACTGGAGACTCGCACGCATATACGCTCTTCATCCAGGTACCGATGGCATTATTCGCGTTGTAACTCTTCAGATCGGAAATGCGTTTTTCAAAAGACCAGTAATTAAAATTTGTCCTCTTCCCGTTGAATAAGTAACTAATAAAACTCTCTTAGCTTAATTTCTAATTAGTTTTAATTTATTTCTTATTACAGTTATCTCATATTATGTCTTATATATTTTATCAAATTTAATTTTCTCTTACCTGTATTTTTCTTTCTTTAAAAGATACTACGTACTTTTAAGGTGAGCGGCATGTTTTGTACTACAATTAAAATTAATTATATATTTTTCAAAATTTATTTACATAAAAAGGTAATAACATCATTTCTTACACTGGCAACTTCTCCATAGTGACAGTTCTCTCTCACTTGAACACAGCCGGGCCCGGCACGCGATTTATATTCAACAATTGGGTGAGTTTTTGCCAGTTCTTATACAACGAAACAGTTATTCACAGATTACTATTGAATTATGTTTTGGTCATCTCTATCCGTTCGTCTTCCATCAGTACCAGTTTTACTTAGTCATGTTTCTCGAAAACTGCGTCTACGTCTATATGAATAAAATTAGTTAGAAATAAGTATTTTATACGCACACAGCAAGTGTACATTTAATTGAGTGTATATTTTTTTCCGTACACATAATCGTCTCAGGTATTAGTCATGTTTTCAAAAATTATATTTTTATTCAATCCAATTAGTGGCGATATATTTGCTTCCAGTAAAAAAATAAGATTATAGAGTTTAAAAAAAACTGCTTGAGTTCAGCATACAGACAGGCTTCATCAAAGGTGATAGAAATATACTACTGCTCTTTAAGGGAGACTGAAGCCTGGCCACTAATACCGGAACACAACTCATATTGTTATGGAGAAATATTCTAGACCTTGCCATTCAGACGGGTAAATGCTCTTCCTCCTGGCTGTGGGTTGTTTTGTAGCCTCTTACGATACGGCGCCCGGCCGCAAGGATTTTTTTTCGATCTCCGTTCCTACATGGACAGAACTACAATGCTTTATATAATTAGCTTAAACAATGTATTGATCTGTGATATGTATGCAATGTATTGATTTGAGATATGGGTTATATACGATCCGTAAATACCATTTGTATTTAGGGTTTGGACCAGTAATGTCTTACGTCACAAGTTAAGCGGGGGACAAAATGTGACATTGTGTGACAAGGGATGTGAGGGGTGGGATTATCCTAAATTTCGTGACATCACACTTTAAATCTAATATAAATAAATAAGCTGTAAAACGCGAAATGTTACCTATTAACGAAAGGCATCAAAATATTTCCAATTGTATCAGTATAAGCATAGTGCCTAAAATAATTTAATTTTTATTTTATTATATTTATGGCTTGGCAACTAGGCCTTTAAGCCAGATCTTAGTTTATAATATACATTTAGTTTCTTCATTTTCTTAAGCCTATGTGTAGCACACCTGAACTGTAGGTAATCAGCCAGTGCCATTCAACGGAGTTCTTGTGACAACTCATAAAGCCACATTTGACTATATAGTTCACATTTCTCACAAAACACATAATCACTACTCAAAAACTATCAATATCCTACAACTATTGTTCATTTCAGAGTAATTTTACACATTTTTAGAAAATAAAACTGCACAGCACAACATCACCTTTCAGTTCCCGCCAAAAACTCCAAAATAATTCAAACTGGCTTAAAGTTGCCAAGCTAAATAAATATAAAAAAATAATAATAAATTTATTATTTTATTATTATAAATATAAAAAAATAAAAAATAAACGGAAATAAAATTAATTACAGAACTGCTGTTTTAATTTAATAATTTCTTGATGTAAAATTGCAAAATATGTTATGTCACACTAGGGGAGGAGTTTCACGAATAGACCAACTGTGACAAGGACAGGGGAGAAAATTCATGTGACGTAATTTGAGGATTGCCCCTAATACGTAGAGAGATAAACACTTGCCTAATTTACTTCTAGGCAGGGAAGAAGAATGCTTGATTTGTCGAAGAATGGCCGATCAGTACCATAAAATTATGCTTTACGTCTCCTTTCCCTCTTAACCAACGGCCGGCGTATGAAATGTCAAAACATATTCTAATCACGCGCCGGACGCGGTAAGGTCGGTGAAATGTGTCGAGCGTCTCGTGCCACTTGCATACTATATAATACATTGGATAGTTTTAACGCAAGTATAACAACAACAACAGTCTTTAACAGCTTTAAAACAATGATAACTCTTATAAACACAAATGAACTCGCAAATAAAACCTGTTTTCAAAGAATTTTATCTCCCAGAATTGGAGCTATATGCTTTGAATTATTAACATATATATGAGAATTTACTATTTTTAATAACATTAAAACACACTGCTATGGAAAGGTTTGTTCTAACACAAGCAAAATACAACAGACTTTATTAGTTTTGCAATCTAATTAAAACAAATATAATTTACTCCCAAACAAAACATGTTTCCAAAGATTCAAAAAACAAAAAAGACTTCAAAATTAGGTTACATAAGTGTATGTATATTTTCTATTTTAACAAAAGTGTAATGACTTACCGGCACTGTAGTTAAAGGGGAAATTTGAAGGAAAGTGCTAAAAATTTTATAACAATCGTCACGTTATGCAATCATTTTAAATTATAATTAAAAAATTATAACCAATAGCTATAAAAATAATAAATATTTCAACGTAGCGCACTTCACTCCGACTACACTTAAATTCATAAAGCGCTAATGTAGGCAGTGTATGATACACTGCCTACATTAGCGCCATGCAGTTTGTTTGAACAACATTTACTAATAGACACTTTCTTTTTGATCCTCATATAACATTATTCTCCTTAGGGTTCTTGAAATTCATGAAGTCAACCAGATTTACTTGAAGTAAACATGTGTGGACTTGAGGTAAACACTTATCTATGTGTCGGGCGCAGCGGGTTCTGGCCGTGAGGACCATACGGGGGTATCGCACAGTGTCGTGGACGGCGGCGACTCTTCTGGCAGGCGAGCTGCCCTGGCATCTCCAGGCAGACGTCCTGGCCGAAGTTCGTCGTACCCGGCAGGATGCCCTAGCTAGAGGCCTGACCTTCTGTCAGGTCAAGATAGAGACGATCAGGAAGCGGGAAACCGCTTCCTGCATAGTCAAATGGTCTCGAGACCTCGAGAACCCTGCGGCTGGCGGCTTTACGGTGGACGCAATCAGGTCACAGCTGGAGAGATGGGTCACCCGCACCAGCGGAACCCTGACCTTCAGGACGACGCAGATACTGACCGGACACGGGTGTTTCGATCAGTATCTGTGGCGCATTGTGGGCTGCTTGCCTTCTCCGGACTGTCGCCAATGCGGCGCACCCGACACGGCGGTTCATACGCTAGTCGAGTGCGCCGCATGGGCGCCGCAGCGTCTCGAACTCGAGGCGCACGTAGGAGCGGTCGGCTCGCTCGGTGACTTGGTAACGGCCATGTTGCAGAGCGACGATTGCTGGGGAGCTGCGGTTACTTTTTGTGAGGCAGTAATGTCTCTCAAAGAGGCCGCAAAGCGGGACAGGGAGCGAAGTCCTTCGGCGCGTGCTACTACGTCTCTACTCGAGGTCGCCGGCCTTCAGCTGGCACCCGGAGAGGCAGGTACGCGCATTACTTCCCTCCCTGAGTTAGGTTCCGTTAATGGGGGGCCCTTAGCAGCTAGGAAAGCAAGGGACCATCGACCCCCGTCAACGAAGTGGGGTGTGTTCTCCCAGGGCACACTCCAGGCACTTTATTACGCTGGATCGACTGGGTGTAACTATGTTCTAAATCTCAGCCTTTCCAACACAAACAAAAGCGCAGGGTCGTCACGGGAGGAGAGGGTTTTTAGTGGGTATTGGGGTTACTCGCTCGTGTAGCAACGCTCGGAGTCTCCACACTATTCTGTGACGTCGATCGCGGACGGGCACTGCCAAGAGCATAGAATAGCTGCAGTGTTATCGCCCCCGGTCGATGCGTGCCGTTTCCTAGCAACGGCCCAGTTTGTGCGTAAATCGGTGTATGCATTTTCCCTCGCCTAAAAAAAAAACACTTATCTATGTGTGGTTGAGACCAATAGCAGTGCAATTAGATGACTCGCTCGCAACTGATCCTTCTGTCAGACACGTATAGTTGATATTCCTTCCTTCGCCTTCTGCCAGGGTTACAGGGTTGCCAGATACCCGTAGCCCTCGCCTAAGATCGAGGGGTTTAAGAGGGTATCCCCAATCATGGTATTGCAATAGCAGTTTTTTTTGAGGTGGGGGAAATGCATTTCGCACACTACCGGGTCCTTTACTAGGAATTAGACCAAAGCGACGACAGGTGACACCACGAATGGGCACCAGAGTAAAATCGCTGGCTTGTGTGGAGACTCGAAAACTCCATACTCCACTAAAACCACCTCTTCCCATGTGCCCCGCGCTTATGGCAGAAGCGTGAGACATAGAACGTAGTTACGCCCACGCTGATCCTAGCGCATCAGTGCTGGAGAATGCCCCGGGAATCAGAGCAAACTCACTTCGTCAACAGGTGTGAAGACTCCTCTGCTCCCTAGATGCTAGAGGGCACCTGCAGCGGTATTACGAGAGGAGATCTTGCGCATATCTGCGCCTCCGGGACCCCGACTGACGTCGGTACCTGCGAGACGCATGCGCACCTCTCTCCCTTTCTCGTTCTGCGGCCTCCTTTTGATACATCACTGTCTCGCAGAAATTTTAACAATATTTCAACAGTTATGTCCACAAAGGTCGAAAGATGATACATATCTTTCGACCTTTGTGGACATAACTGTTGTTCCAAGAGAATATATATAAATCCCGCAATATGATACATAATTTTAAAGGCATTTCCTTAAAAGTATGACACAGAAAAACCCAACAAAACATTGACCTACATTAGTTAACCATGACGCGTTTCAATAACACTTCAAAGAATAGCTGACTTTTTCGCAAATTTTATTTTACGTGCGAGGTATTTTGCATTCCGTCATAAGTTTCCCAAAAACAGTATCTTCAGAAATTTGGTCTCCGAAGTTTAGCGTCTCTTTTCTTACACCTTCTCATAGATATGTATTTGTATGATATGTATATAAAGTATATACTTATATATTTAAGATATAAAACTTCTGCATAAATATCATATAAGTATTTATTATTAAAATGTAATTGTAAAGTTTCATCAAAATCCATTCAATAGTTTTTGCGTGAAAAAGTAACAAAAATACATACATCCATACATTCTTACAAACTTCGCGTTTATAATATTAGTAGGATTTCTCTCCTTATCCATTGTAGTCCTTCGAAGTTTTGACTATGGTAAGTAATTTTCATAAACTTCAAGATGGTTGAACTTGACAAAATAACATAATTTAATAGTTGATATGATGTAACTCGGACTATTACCAAACATGTAACAATATATATAAAAAAATACTTTATAACAACATTATTGTGTAATAGTTTTTAAGAGAACTGAGAATTTTTCTTATTGCATGAGTTCACCAGACAGACAGACGGCCCACCTGCTGTAAAGCGGTTACCATCGCCTATGGACATTTACAACACCAAAGGTACAAATAACGTACAAATGCACTGCTGTCCTTGTAATCGAGACTGGAACCTGGCCACTAATGCCGGAACACAACTCAAGGTTGTTATGGCGGCATACTCTAGATCAGGGGTGGTAGCCATCCACACGAGCAAATACCCTACCACCTGACTGTGGGTTATTTTGTCGCCTCTTATGACAGGCCGCTCAGCCGCAGGAAATGGTATAATAATAGGGGGGCTTTGTGGCGAAGCCTTAGGAGAGTAGCAGCACCTCTGTGCTTGCCTTAACCAGCCGGCACGGAATGGAGATCGCTAGAGTTAAGACTCAAGCCCCAAGGGTGGAAGTGATAAATGGCATCACGTCAGAAGTAGCTTCGGTGAACCTGCAGCCCCCCTCTCTACACCCCTTAGCCACTTACACCTATGTTGCCCCTGTCTTTCATGGTATTTTTTGGGGCCCATGCAGGGAGTGGCGAGTCACGGTCTGCCTATTTTTCCATGGACCCCGAACATTGCGACGGGCAGACGCCATAGTCCCCATATTCCCAAGCCCCTAGTATCACTAGCAGTTCAACCCAATAGCCCGGTACTTCTTGTTCTCATTACACACAATAGTCCCACACTGGCCGGGGCTTATCTTTGGGTGCATTATTATAGGTGTAGACAGGGATAATCGCCAGTCACGTCACAATTTACATTAAATTTGTCAAGAGGCCTTGTGTTGGCCTTCCCTCGGCCCCACGCAACCCTCCAAATGGTCGGGCCATTTTTATGGCCCGTGGTCTTGAAAGACATACAAGAAAATAATAATAAATAACAATAGTAATAGTATTATTAGGAAGTATTATTTATTCCTAGTAATGGTAATAAAAAGAAAAATAAAAATTCTACCTTAGCTTATAACAGTGATAAAAAAAACTTGAAAAATTCTCTTCGTGAAAATTCATTACAACAGTATCCGTTAAGTAATAAAGGAGCAAGGTTATATCATTAATCAAATTTCGCATCAAAGTAGGAGGGGTCGCAATAAGTAAAAACAAAACAGTGATTAGTTGTGTAGAGTCCCGAGATAGAAAGAACCATAGTTTAAAAAGTCCGATACGAACTTGGCCGAATTTGATTCACATAACAACAAACCTGATAACAATCGGTTCATGCAGATGCATCTGCTTATTTTATTTATCTCTCCAGGGAGAAAGAACACAACGATCTCCTGCCGCAGGGCGGCGTGTCGTACGAGACGACAGAACAACCCATAGCCAGGTGATATGGCATTGGGCAGACTGGATGGCTACCACCCCTGGTCTAAAGTATGCCGTTATTACAACCTTGTACAAAGTTAAACAGTAAATATGGATGTAAATTCATCCTATGTGCCCTGCCTTATGCATGTAATCTAACAAATGAACAAAACAGGCACATATATGACTTGAATTTATTAATTTATAATTTGACCCATCGTCATAGTGACATTATTTTTTATTTTGACCTAAATAAATTTACTAATAGTAAATTTAGGCTAAACAAAGATACTATGTATCTGCCTTTTAAGTTACGAAGACGTATAGCTACTTTGTTAGCATTTAATATACAAAATCATGACAAAGTTATGTATGATATAACTGATATATATGACATAAATTTTAATAATAACATTAATGTTTTTAATATTAACTCTACTGCAAGTCCTAGCACTTTAAACTGCTAGATATGACCAACGCTAAACCTACTTCTAATTTAAATATAGTTCACCAAAATATACAGGGTTTAGCAGGTAAAGATTTAGAAATTGAACTCTTTTTAAAAGAACATAAGGTTCATGTCCTATGTATTACAGAACATTGGCTTAAAACTTTTCAAGTCATAAACTTCATAGAGAATTATACAGTGATAAGTGCATTTGTAAGGAAGTCCGCTATACATGGCGGATCACTTATCTTTGTAGCAAATGATGTAAAATGTAAAGAGCGTAGAGACATTATGTCCCTTTCTGTTGAACGGACTGTGGAGGTTTCTTGTATTGAGCTTGAGCGCTATGTAATTGTCTGCGTCTACCGACCCCCCACAGGAGATTATAATGTATTTGAAAGCACAATGGAGGACTTATTAAGAAAATTAAATAAAACTAATAAATTGCCTATAGTTTGTGGGGATTTTAATGTTAATTTGTTGGAAACGTCATCAACTCGTTCCAAGATCATTAATCTTTTCAAATCGTTCAATCTTATACATGTCTTTAATGAACCTACGCGTATAACTGCTAATTCAGCAACCTGTTTGGACAATATATTTTGTAGTTGCGAAATAATCGACAAATCAGTCTTAGATGTACTACGGTCGGATCACTGTGGCCAGTTTATATCAATACCTTTTGATAGTATTAAAATCAATTCCAAATTAACCTGTAGGCCAGTAAATAATTATCGCTTAAGAACCTTTAAAGATAATTTATCCAAAACAATTCCTACTTTGGATCTCAGCAGCGAAGATCCAAACAACTTGTATAGTAATTTCTTCGACATTATACAAGCTGAATTTGAAAACACATTTAAAACCAAAATAATCAACAAAAGTAATAAACTTAAGTTTAGTGATTGGGCTACGAAAGGTATATATAAAAGTCGAATGAAACTGTATGAATTATACAGTGAAAAACAATTTAATCAAAATCCAGACTTCCTTCAATATATTAAAAAGTACTCTAAGACCTTTAAAAGAGTGTGCATCGCTGCCAAATCTCTATATTATAGTAACAGAATTAAAAAATCATCAAATATCATTAAGACAACTTGGAGTGTTATAAATGATGCTTCCGGCAAGAGTTCACGTCGAGATGATGCAATTAAACTTGTAATCAACAATAACACCATTAGTAATAACTTTGAAATTGCACAAACATTTAATGAATACTTTAGGGATATACCAACTTTAATAACTAGCTCTTTGTCATCATCACCACTGGAAGCTGAGCTGCTGATGACACAGTGCGTTGATCGATGTAATATCACATTCAAATTTAATCATATAGATACAGATGATATTGTAAAAACGTTTAAATCGTTAAATATTAAAAACACAGCTGACTTTTGGGGTATATCCTTAAAAGTATTAAGTGACTTAATATGCACTATTGCGCTACCACTAGTACAAATATTTAATCGATGTGTAGATAAAGGAGTATTTCCTGACTTAATGAAAGTTAGCAAAGTTATTCCTATATTTAAAAGTGGAAACAAAAACGACCCCTCCAACTTTAGGCCAATTTCTATTTTACCAACCTTAAGCAAGGTTTTCGAAAAAATAATTTTAAATCAACTGCTCTCACATTTTAATATTAATAAATTAATTCATACTAAACAGTTCGGGTTCACCAAAGGTCGTTCCACTACCGATGCAGGTGTTGAGCTTCTAAAACACATTTATGGTGCTTGGGAACGGTCACAGAATGCCATTGGTGTATTCTGTGACCTGTCCAAGGCATTCGATTGCGTTGAACACGTGACCCTCCTGAAAAAGCTCAATTATTACGGTATTTATGGCGATTCTCTCAATCTTCTGTCGTCTTACTTAAACAATAGATCCCAAAGCGTTGAAATTAACAATATCAAATCTCGTGAGACTGGCATATCTATGGGTGTGCCCCAGGGCTCTATTCTAGGTCCCTTCTTGTTTTTGATATATATTAATGATTTGCCATATTTTATTAATGATATGTGTGAGGTAGTGTTGTTTGCTGATGACACGTCACTTATATTTAAAGTAGACAGAAATAAACAGAACTTTGACGACGTAAACAACGCCTTAACCCAAATATCTAAGTGGTTTACCGTAAATAACTTATCACTCAATCCGAATAAAACTAAATGTGTTAAGTTTGTTATGCCCAATGTAAAAGAATACGATGTTAATATTTCCCTTAACGACACTAGACTTAACCTAGTAGATTCAACTGTATTCTTAGGCATTAACCTAGATCAGAAACTCCAGTGGGGCGCTCATATATCTAGTCTCTCAGGAAAGCTTAGTTCTGCTGCATATGCGGTCAGAAGAGTTAGGCAGTTCACTGACGAAGAGACTGCTAGACTAGTTTATTTTAGTTATTTTCATAGTGTCATGTCCTATGGTATTTTACTTTGGGGCAACGCTGCTGACTTGGAGACTATATTTGTTTTACAAAAAAGAGCCGTAAGGTCAATTTACAACCTCGGCCCTCGGGTGTCTCTTAGGGAACGCTTTAAGGAAATCGGTATTATGACGGTCGCCTGCCAATATGTTTTCAATAATATAATTTATATTCGTAATAATTTGAGTGCCTACAAGCGGCATAAGGATGTTCACGATTTCAACACCAGGCATTGTAATAAACTGATATTGCCATCTTTTAGATTACAAAAAGTATTGTCTTCTTTCTTGGGGGTTGGTATACGCTTCTTCAATAAGATTCCGAGTGAAATGTTAGATCTGCCCTTCACTAAATTCAAATTTAAAATAAAAAGTATCTTGCTTAAAAAGGGATACTACACTATTGAAGAATATTTAAATGACAAAACTTCATTTACATAACAGCTCGCTCCAACCTCTTATACTGTGTTTTGTACGAGTATAACGTTTTTATCTTGCCGTACTTGTAAGGAATATATGGAGATATGTTGCAAAAAAAAAATACGTTACGTCTTTATATTTATAACTATAATTATTTTCTATCCTTTTATTGCGCTTTTGTCTTATTGAATATGCACTGTTTGCTACAACTCCATTAATTCTTCAAAACTTATTCTGTAACATAATTCTGTATAAAATCTTTTTAAAAAAGTACTTAAATATAAAAAATAGAACAACAAATATAAAGAAAAATTTTTTTTAGCTAGACGTGTTGCTGGGGAGTTTCTTGCCGCTTCTTCTCCTTAACAGCAATAACACGTTGCGAAGCGGTGTACATAGACTAGGAAGTAAAATTAAATTTTAACCTATATGTATGACCTTCAAAAAGTGTTCTCCAGTGGAACTTATTTTGAATAAAAACTTTTGAATTTGAATTTGAATTTGAATTTGAAAGTTGTGTTCCGGCATTAGTGTCTAGGTTCCAATCTCCCTGTAGAGAGCAACACATTGGTGTACAAATGTCCAAAGGCGACGGTAACCGCTTTATATCAGGTGGGCCGTCTACCTGCGTGCTGAATTGATGCAATAATAAAAAATAAAAACTTCGTTTAAAAAACCGACTTCAAAAACTAAAAAACTAAAATGTATAAAATAATTTATTTCTAAAGCTATTATTATTAATATATATTATCTAAAACATCTTAAAGTCGGTGCTTAGTAATTTTCAAAATATAGTAATTTTTATGTTTTGCTTTGCACCGACTTCAAGATGTTTTTATAATATATATTAATAATAATAGCTTTAGAAATAAATTATTTTATACATTTTAGTTTTTGAAGTCGGTTTTTTTAAACGAAGTTTTTATTTTTTATTTGATACTTTTTAGTGTCTAGCTATGTATAGGTGGACCTACGAATGGTGCCGCGCTTCTTAAAAAATATAGGTCCCAAGAACCGGGAACAAAAAAATGTTCGTAAAATGAAAACTACTGGGCCAAACTATGTCATTTTTAGGGGACCACATGGCAGCTATTCCGCGTCGAACAAAAAAAGAATCACGTAAATCGGATCACAAATCACGGAGTAATCGGCGAACATACATAAAAAAGCAACAAAAAAAAGATCCCGACGAATAGAGAACCTCCTCCTTTTTTCGAAGTCGGTTAAAAAAACTATTCCAATCTTCAGAATAGACATTATCCTATTTTCATCTCGAATCGATTATCGAAAGTACATAAACATATAATACTATGTATATCAAACATGTCAACCCATTTATCCCCATATCCTTGCAGAAGGAACCAACGAAAATGAATTATAAGTCACTTTCACATTTATTCATACTAGAAAATGTTGTCCGTACGTTGACCTTAAAAAGTTCTTTATAGAAACAAAAAACAGTTAATTATGTAATGATTACGTTACTGTGTCAAGTGCATGAAATGTAATTATTATAAAAAAATTGCAAATGATTACAAAAACACAAGTTTAGATATACTTACGTGAATATATGAATAATATTTATACATAAAATTATGTCAAAATTAGTAATTACGTCTTAATTGACTTTAAGTCCTTGACTTCCTTGGCGTTCGTTCACCTTTTAGAACATATAACGTATTTGCGTGTGCCAGCGAAACTTCGTACACGTTGCCATGATGACGACGTGTTTGTTAGTGAAATGCAACAGCGTCGGTAGGTGTCGTTAGGATTTTACCCATAAAAAAATTGATTTTTAATACGACGGCACATAAAACGTGATAGTAAAGCCGTCTTTTTTGTTATACTAGTGGTCGCCTATAGGTCGAAATTCGACCATAATTTAAATTATAAGTTTGAATATTATTAAGGTTCTGTTGTCAAAGACTATACTTCTATAATCAGAGATTTCGCCAAGACTACACTGTTAATTTGACTTTAACAATAAACAAAAGAGTATATATGCGTGTGTGTGTCAAATACATGGTAGTGGGTGTAATATTTTGTTTATAGATTTAATGTATTTTTATGCATAATTTAAAAAACAATATTAGCATTCTGCACTCCTCTATATAAACTATAGGTGTACGAGATTTCATACTCCTCCGTCCGCGCAATTATCCTAAAAGGTACAAAGTTTTTAGTTCATGGATTAATATAATGGTGAATTATCTAACCTACGAAAACAACGTCATGTAAAGGGATAAAAGGTATTCTAAGTATTGATATGGGATATAAGCTTTTTTCATTTTTTTTTGTTGTAGCGGGGGGGGGGGGGGTTGAATACATTTCGTACAATAATGGGCCCTTTGTTGGGATTAGACCTTACGTGGCGAGATTAAGCGCCGGACAATGATAAAGGCGTTCTCAAATACACCACTAAACATGAACCAGCCTACCGTGTGCCCGCGCTTGTGGTTGGAAGAATATTGTTACATGCCGACAAAGTGGATACACACCTGGTTTATTAACTTCCCGCACGTGGACTTCTTTTGTTTACTTTGTGTTTAAAATTTGTAATTAAGAAAACATTCTGTTGTTATTATACTTTTTTTATGGCAGTCTTTAGACAGGTGTGTCGAACTTATTCTTGGAAATTATTGTTTTGCGTCGAGACATATTGTATTTGTACAGGATAAAAGTAATGCCCGAACGGAGGGGTGGAGCTATATAGTGACGGACTTTGCGCGTGTTATTGAATCGTGCAGTTTGTACTGATTGCGTCCAGTTATATTTGCACCTGTGTTATACGTGTTTGTACAGTTCTAATAAATTCTATAGTAATTCCAACGGCATTTTAATTTGAGTCCTGTAGCTCGTAACAATATAAATTTTAGAATGTAGTAACACCCATATTCATCTGCCCATCAAGGCCTGTGTTACCCCGGGAAGAAGAGTAACTCACTTCACCAATAGAGGTTAAAAAATCTAGTTCTGTATCCAGGTTCATTTCCATGATGGATGATTTCAATGAATGAATGAATAACTTTATTGCACATAAATTAAAGTACATAGGTCCTTGACTTTATTTTCATTTTTAAAATCAGCTTCTTCGTTCCTAAGTTTATTATTTTAATTACAATCATGTTTATGATGCAGATGTCTTTATGCTTTGATATAAAAATAGATAGATAGATCATCATCATCATCATCCGAGCGTTAAATCCCGGTTGCGTTCGGAACATTCACTCCGACGACCAGGGTCCGCATTCCTACTTTTTCTTGGGCCTTCCCCTTCGACCGGGACATTTGTTCCCCACATAATTAGCGGGTCTCCGTAAAACGTGGCCGCACCAGCGTAAGCGACACTCTTACAGTTTGTCTGCTATGTCACGGACATGAAGACTGCCACGGATGCGGGAGTTTCTGACATGGTCTTTCCGCGTCACTCAATTATAGATAGATAGATAGATAACACTTTATTATACACGGGTACAAAAATGAACTTAAAGACTAAAATTGTATCTAGTTTTGTACAAAGGGCGGTCTGATCGCTAAAAAGCGATCTCTTCCAGTCAACCCCATGATTGAATTAAGATGATAACGGCGATGGTGGTATACGTAACAACAACGAACTACATTACTTTTTAATAATAAATACATAAACTGCCCATTTTTCCATGTTCCCAGAAACATTGCGAGGGGCAGACGCCATATTGCCAGACCCTTAGTACCAGTTTCACCCCAATAGCCCAGTACTTTTTGTTCTCATTTCCCACAATAGTCCAAGCCCGGCCAATGTAGGAACACTGGCTATCATTATTATATAATAATGAACCCAAGGACATCGGGATAATCGCCGGTCAGTGTCACGACACATTTTGTCAAGCGGCCTCTACGTGTTGTCCAAGCCCTTCAAAAGTCTGGGCTATTATTATGGCCCCGCGATCTTCAAAGACATAGGTACAATATGATTAATAACGGTAAAAATTCGTTTCCGAAACTGACTATACCAGGAATCTAACCTGGAACTTCTGTGTTGCAAGATAAGCCGTCAAAGGCTTAGCTCACTCAACCACAAAAGCCGTCCATTTTTTTTTTGTTGATATTTGTTTAGTATGTATAGTTTTTCTGTGAATCTAGATCTTCATAAATTTGGTGCAGTAAAACAGAAAACTCTATTTAGATAGCTCCTTATAACACCTAAGTACTAAACTAAAAGGTTCACAAACACTAAACATCATAACTTGTGTTACGCGATGTCCATCACGGCAGTTATGAGAACCATAGATTATATTAATATCACATAGATAATCTTCATAGATAATAATATTAATATATTGGGGTTGTCTGGAAGAGATCGCTTTTTAGCGATAAGACCGCCCTTTGTACATAACTAGATATAATTTTAGTCTTAAGTTCATGTTTGTATTGGTGTACAATAAAGAGTTATCTATCTATCTATCTATCTATATTTGTAGGGTAGTTTTCGTAGTATTTTCGTATAAAAGGCGGTGTGGCGTGTAGACGGTGTTCATTGCTTATTGTGTGTTAAAAGGGTAAACTCTGCCCAAATAGTTAATATTAGGTATATTTGGTACTTTCTGCCCAAATCTCTGCAAGGCTTTTTACATTCAGAAGTGGGATTACCCAAGAATGGCAGGCCGTTATGCTGCTGGGTTGGGTATAAGTTGACCTAAACTCTGCCTGACCTAAACTCTGCCTGACCTAAACTCTGCGTGACCTAAACTCTGCGTGACCTAAACTCTGCGTGACCTAAACTCTGCGTGACCTAAACTCTGCGTGACCTAAACTCTGCGTGACCTAAACTCTACGATACCGAAAGTCTGCGTAACCGTAAGTAAGTCTGTGTTACTTAAAGTCTTCCTTATTCAAAGTCTGTGTGACCAAGTCTGTGTGACCACGCTCTAGGATCGACATATCGGGGCCGTCAACGGGACTCGGCCATCGGCGGAACTAGAGGCTGCATTGTGGTGGTGCCCTGAAGGCGCCTATGGAGCGATGGCGTGTCTGCCTATGCGGGGACGGGACACTGCTGGGAACTTTGGCCACTGTGTCTACTTTACCTGGCATAGAAGGTATGGTTATTTTTATTATTTTTGTGTGAATTATTATGCAAAGTAAAGTGAATTAATTTTATAAGTGATAGTAATGGTTCATCGGTCGTAGTAGGCAATTGTACTACCCTCATATTTTTATCGTGTACGAAAATATTATGGTATGTTTCGAACATGGAAAATTACGTAAAATCGCGTAGTTAGTATTTTTAAATGTTATTTTGAGTTACATATCTATCGAGAAATGTGTTTGTATGGACGATGTGATCAGATCTTATGAACGAGAAGTCATGGTTTCTTTTATTAGGTTTTACATGACAATCGAGTCTACCATTCGACTGATATTACTTTGATATGTATAGTGTAAAGTTGGTTTTGACACATTGTTCGTGTTTCACCCGGTTTTTATTTAAGGTTAAATTAACTCGAGTTTCGCCCGGTTTTTGTGTTTGAAGTTAGAATAACCCAAGTTCAGTTATTATTAAACGTAGTAAATGCAGTTAATTTTTCTAACACGTATTTTATAAGTTCAGAGGTCCATAATGCTAAAGGTTTAAAATAGTCTTCATTCTAGTATCTGGGTTTTTTTAACTGTGGTTAATTAATGTTGGAATTTTGTAGCCGTGAACAATAAGTTCTAGTATTCTTGGTTATTTTATAAGTTATTGGTACATAGACGAGTTGGTACATAGAGATCATGAAATTGCGACCATTATTCTTGAAAAAATAATAGTAGAAAAATATTTAAAGTTTATTGTTACTATGATGGAAAGTAGAATCATTATTGGTCAGGAGTAGCCGAGTGGTTGTGTGAACAAGTACTGTGTTTTGTTTTTTCTGTTCGCAGACTGGCGAAGAGAACTAATTCTCTGGTGACAGAAGGCAAACTCACTCAATAGTTGGCACGCCGCGGGGGACCACGGCTGCGGTAGGATGGCCGAATGTTACGCGATGTCCATCACGGCAGTTATGAGAACCATAGATTATATTAATATCACATAGATAATCTTCATAGATAATAATATTAATATTTGTAGGGTAGTTTTCGTAGTATTTTCGTATAAAAGGCGGTGTGGCGTGTAGACGGTGTTCATTGCTTATTGTGTGTTAAAAGGGTAAACTCTGCCCAAATAGTTAATATTAGGTATATTTGGTACTTTCTGCCCAAATCTCTGCAAGGCTTTTTACACTTGACAAGTACGCATAACAAATTACAAAGAAATATTTTTTTATTTATTGCAGGAGTTCAGCAGACAGGCAGACGGCCCACTTGATGGAAACCGGTTACCATCGCCTATGGACATTTGCAACAGCAAAGGTGCTAAAAATGAGCTGCTGCTCTCTTAAGTGAGACTGGATCCTGGTCACTAATGCCGGGACATAACTCAAGGTTGTTTTTGCGGCATATTTTAGATCAGGGGTGGTAGCCATCCAGTCGAGTTTTGTCGTCTATTACGACAAGCCGCCCGGCCGCAGGAAATTGTATTCTTTCTGCGTTCCTGCACGGATTAAAGTAATATGTAAAAAATAATATGAAAGTCAAATATTGTTTCAATAATAAAACGCTTGTGTAAATAATGTTTCTTCTATGACCACCACAATCTCATACCACCAGGTCGGTCGTCAATTTCCTAATATATGTTTAATAATAAACACAATCTAATGACATTTCCAAAATTAACATAACACAGTTCTAGTTTTTTTTCTATATTAGTTTAAAAGTATACAGCGGCGCTTTTGCGAAACGTTCACACAAGCGAAACCAGCGTCGTATACTAGTGCAATTATAAATGATTATATCACCGACAACTTTGCTTAATTTTTCTTTATTAGTTATGCGTAGTTTCAACATATTTTTTAGGTTCAACAAATATTCCGTTGTTTTACAATGTGTGAAAGTAAAAAACTGATTATAATGTGTGTAATCTTAACATTTAAGATTAAAAGTAAATCATAAAAATAAACCATTTATTTATGTAAACTAATAATAAATAAATTTATATTGACGGACACACACATTGTATATCCCCAAAACCCCAAGGTGCGCAAGTAACGCTTGTGTTAGGAGTAACTTGTGTGATGTTATACAGCCTATAGCCGTCCCTGATAAATGGGCTATTTAACACTGAAATTTTTTCAGACCTACTTTTTTTTCCTGAGATTAGCGCGTTCAAGCAAAGTTTTTTCAAGAGTTTGTTTGCAAACTCTTCAGTTTTATATATTGGTATAAAATATACAACGGACCACTGTGGGGCTAATTGCAGACACCCAGACCATCCTAAATAACGGAAAACTGTACCATTGTTGGCACCACCCCTCAGTCATTGGCACTCAATGTACTCTTTGTTGGCTTGTTACTGGGGGGTGTATGTCAAGAATGTTATGTTCCTTTAAACAAAATTAATATTAACATGGGAAAGCTGTCCAAAAGACCTAGCTACCAAGGCCATACTCCAAAAAAACATGGGAAGTTACCTTATCCCAGATAGCTGTCAGTGTTGCCTAGTTACATGACAACGTATGTTACCAGAAATATAGACCAGCTTTTTCTAAGCTTTGCCAATGGGTGTAGATAATATATTTTTAAGATTACGTAGGCATTTGGAAAAAGTTAGACGCTTATACTTACAATTTTGATTTTCTGCTGTTTGCAAGTCTTTGTATATCAGAATCGCTTTTCTCGGATACTATTGAGTCGTATTTGATAAAGAGGTGTAGTCTATAGTGTTGTGTACAATAATGATCTCGTCTGGATGACTGCCACCCCTGGTCTAGAGTATACCGTTATAGCAACTTTGAGTTGTGTATTGCATTTGTGGCCAGGTTCCAGTCCCCCATTAGAGAGCGGCAGCACATTGGTAACACCTTTGGTGTTACAAATGTCTATAAGCGATCCATCAGATCATCATCACTTTCCATCGGATGAGCCATCTGCCTGTCTACTAAACTCATGCAATAAAACTTACAAAATCTAAGCTTTAGAAGTAGTCGCCATACATGTGGTGTCATATTAGACTCATAGCTCATCACGGCCACCCAGCACTCAACAGGCATCGAATCGCCTCGCTTGTAAGCTGCCTACACGCGGACGGCCATTGAGCTACTCGGTGACAACTCAATGCTCCGAGTGCTACCTCGGCAATTTTTGTATCACGTTTACTCATTTACGACGCGAGGTTCAATGGTTGGAAATGCGGAGTCCACACATGGATAGTGGTGCGTGTTTGTTGATTGCCGGTTGATTCGAATGAGCTATGAAACTTATTAACGAAAAATAATTCTTCAGTCAGATCTTAAAAATAATGAAGATGACGATTTGATGACTTTGAAGGATTTCATGGGATTCCTTCACACGTTGGCCTAGAGGGAATGAGATGGTTGATCGTCTAGCGAATGAAGCTGCATCCGATGGAGAAACATACAATTGTCTTCCTTGGTATAGTAAGATTACTCCTAAAACAAGGAATGCCTAAGGTTGCTCGAAGTGTAGAAGAAAAATTAATAAAGCTGACTCCAGACGTCGAAGAAAATCCTCGAAAATAGAATTTCTTCACAGATTTGGCAATACTGATTAATAATCTAAATGATTATTCGATATATGCTATTGATAACTGTAATAAACTTTTTATCCTGAATAGGTAAGTGTACGTACAAGGTAGCTGTACATTTTAAATGTGTATATTTAGTAATGGGATCAAATTAAGGTAGTTTCTATTCTGGAAAGTGGTATACAATGTGTAAGTGTCAAAAGACAATTAAACATTACTTTCTAAATATAAATTAGGATAAAACAGCGAATAAATAATACAATTTCGCAAATAAAATACATTGACCTAAAGAAACATATTTCAACAACAACGACCCAAATAAATATTACGTTATAATTAACATGGTTAATGTTATGTATGTAACACAGTAAAACTTACCATCCCTAAAAACACTTATAACCAAAACACACACTTGAAATTAAAAAAGTATTTATTTTAAAAATGTCAAATAGAACACTGTCACTCGGGTTCGAAATTCAATAAAGCGGTCGGTTTGCCGCCATAGCCTGTATTGACTAACGCGACCGAAAATCTGGCCCCGTAATGTCGCAAGATATTACGTTGTCTTACATAAGCGAGGGTTATGCAAAAACGCACGGTTGGGACGTTCAAGATCGGACGAGGTTTGGCTAGTAGTGGCGACTTGACCGTCGCTTTTGATGCACCTGGAATTGTGGTGGGAGACATTTGTGTCAATGGGTCTGAGGTGTAGTACATCCGAAGCGAAAGCTACACGATAGAGATTGTAGCGAGCATAATGTTATCCAATTTGCACAGCGCTACATCTAGTGCGCTGTGCAAATGTGTGTAGCAGAACCTATACGATCCCACTAGATTGGATCACTAACTGCCTTTACAACATTCAAATTTAGTATGGTTGCGCACCTAGCGCTCTACTAGTTGGATAATATAACGCCCACTTGATTTGTATTCAATAATGTTCTTTATTAAACAACTTACTCTTCTTCTGATTAGAAGGTTAGTGCCTTTCTCTGACAATGGATTAGTATGGTGATTCATCAATATAATGTAGACAACCTTCTATATCTTACCTATTTAAAACGATGACTAAAGTTCTGTATTTTACTTATGATTGTACAGAAATACAAGATTGTAGTAGAATATAATATAACTATACTATTAATTGGGTTTAAAAATAGTCAATATTTCTTCGTTGTATTACTCATATTCATGACCAATGTAAAGATTATTTGAAATATGATAACTTGTCCCACGACTTCGTTACCTATGTATTTTTTTACCCAGTGCTGCTATATAATTTGAGTTAAGAACCGTCCTATGTCCGCTTCGTATAGAAAAAACACTTCTGCAAAACTTTGTACGAATCTGTTCATAGAACAAAAATAAACAGACCTAGAAACGAATGCATCTTTTCAAATACGTCAATTATGATTTTATTTATTTTATTCAATGACTGATGATACATTATAGAGAAGATTGGAGGAGGCTCAACCGACAAGAGTACACCTTTTATAAGCGGAGAAATAGCCTGCAGTCTTAAAAATTGAATCTGCCCTCTAACTTTTGACATATGAAGTGGAGTACATGTTCTAAAATAATTAACGGTAGGTATACAACTTCAAACTTCAAAAATATTTTCAACAAATAGTTGTTTAAACAATATCCAATGAGTAGTAGATTTTTAGATATAAGGTAACGTATTTTATATTTAGGTAAGGTATTTAAATTAAATAGTTTTCTTATGGTTGCTTAGTCAAATACCAAACAATAGTAGATGTTCATCAACGCTATGAAACTCTTTGTAATTTATAAATGCACGCCACGCACTTGCTCGATTTTTTTAAACATTTGTTTCAAACTTTTTAAAATTACGCAATTTTAATCTCGTGGAGAGCTTTAACAGCGATATATCGCTTGAAGTGGTAAACATACTTCATCGCCATTAAGGTATCTACTTTAGTGGTGCAAGTCACTCAATGAAGGCTCGTGGTCATGGGCTAGATTCGAGATATTGGCAAACTTGAATTTTCGAGGGATAGGCAGAGATAGTTTAATATAGTTTTTATCCGTGCAGGAACGGAGAAAGAATACAATTTCCTGCGGCCGGGCGGCCTGTCTTAAGAGGCGACAAAACAACCCACAGCCAGGTGGTAGGGCATTCGTCCGACTGGATGGCTACCACCCCTGGTCTAAAGTATGTCGCCATAACAACCTTGGGTTGTGTTCCGGCATTCGTGACCAGGTTCCAGTCTCCCTGAAGAGAGCAGCAGCGCATTTGGAGCACCTTTGGTGTTGCAATTGTCCATATGCGATGGTAACAGCTTTCCATCAAGTGGGCCGTTTGCCTGTCTGCTGAACTCCTACAATAAAAAAAAATATGGGTCTTATAGTTCGGCAGTTACAGTCATCATCATCAAAAAATAAACAATATCACCCATAAACCCATCTTAGACTTATTGGGTGCCAAAATCAGCTCGCGCCCTCACTGCCGATTGCTTTTATTTCGATTGAATAAATAAATTAAAAATATATATAGGCTAAAATGAAATATTATAAAATCGTTATGTCCGTACGTTTGTGAGTCTGTCTTTGTATGTTACAGTAATTTTTATAAGAAACTCCTGAGTCTAGAAATATGGATGAAATTTTTCAGCAAAGTAGTGGGCTATATAGCGCTTCATATTGATGTAGTAAATTCGCGAAACAAATAAAACTTGGGGGTGGCCGCCATACATGTTGCCAGATGTCTTCGGAAAAAACGGACAAGTTGTTCTTATTTTTTATTAACATAAATTTTTGTTGAAAACTAAATTTTTAGATACTAAATTTGCATCGAATGCTAAATTAGGCACCAATCTTATTTTCACATATTTAGAGTAGAGATGTCAACGAACAAAAAGCCCACCGACTTAAAAAAAAATGGATATTTTGACGCGAGAATTTTAATTGAAAATTAGGGTGGTTTCTCGATATTAAGTAAAAATAAGGTGACTTTTTCGTAAATTTAGTACTGGATGCCACTGCTTTTAATAAAGTTTTATTGCCTAAGATGCTATATTTGAATTCAGTGTAACCAGCAGTTATAAGAAAACGCGCAATTGAGGTGCAGCGCGTCGAACGAAACGTTCGAGTATTTTTTCGAGTTTGCAAGATAATAAACGAACTTGCTTTAAAACCGGAAAATCTTTTGTCTGGCTTACCAATATTTTCTTGATCGGACAAATATAAACAAAACCGGACTGGTCCGGTCGAAAACCGGACATATGGCAACTCTATATTTGACAGAGGGTTGTTTTTTTTTAATTGATAGCTTTGTGGGATGTCGTTAATCAGATCTTGACAAATCATGACGATGTTTTTAATGAATTTTATATCAAGTCTATTGTCCTGAGAGAAAAATCTTATCATATACTAATATATAAAGCTGAAGAGTTTGTTTGTTGGTTTGATTGAATGCGCTAATCTCAGGAACTCGAAAAAAGGAAAAAACCTTCAGTGTTAGATAGCCCATTTATTGACGAAGGCTATGGGCTATATATCATCACGCTAAGACCAATAGGAGCGGAGCACCAATGAATAATGTTTCAAAATGGGGAGATTTTTTAACTTACTTTTTTTTTAAGTATCCCCACCCGGAAGAAGTCGCGGGCAAAAGCTAGTAGTAAATATATAATCATAAAATAAATAATATCTAGTAAATAATGTAAGCGAAATAACTGAGTGTGAGGAGACAGACGGAGAAGGTGGTTAATATAATAAGAATTTCCTTTTTGCCAAAACGGAACCCTGATAGATGTAACCATTATCAGAGATTAGTAGTCAGTATTTATGATCTTGATATTATTTCACACATTTGATAATAGAAAAGCATAGTTTTTATGTTATTGTATACATAGTTTGGAAGTTTCACATAAATGCGTTTATTGACGTATAATGTCTTCTATTATATTAATGTACTCTATGCGTATATGGCAAAAAAATACCGTACTTTCATATTATGCATTTAGTAAGAAGCTGTTGTTCTGATCTTACAAACAGACAATAATAGAATGGTTTCAACAAATATTTTTGTTAATTAAAAGACGAGTCGAGTACATGTCATTGTCAAACTATGCAAAATGGAGCTTATTTGCCGTTGTTCACTAAATGGAAACACTTCGGCAACTGATTGATGATGGTCAAATAAAAAAGAAAACTGGCAAATCTACGCCTTAGCCGTTGGTCGGGCTGTCGATTAGTGAGTCATTCACTCATTAGCCAAATAGCCATCAGCTGTTTTTTTAGGCGGCTACCGGATGGCTAGTTTTTCAAATTTTGGTCGGTTATCCACCGCTAGAAATGACCAGTTACTCATCCACTGTTTCATTTGCTTGAAGAACCATAACAAACATTTAATTGAAATTGAAATCACCCCATAGCTCAAGAACTACTCTAGTGATGATGCAGCGTGTGTCGATTGGCGATTTCTCATCTTCTAGACATTGTCGTGACTGCCAGGGGAGCTGCTACAGATCAGAAAATCCTGAAAAGCCGCAAATATATATCCATTGGTAATAGGTC
The DNA here is from genome assembly GCA_949752895.1 of Dendrolimus pini. Taxonomy (NCBI): domain Eukaryota; kingdom Metazoa; phylum Arthropoda; class Insecta; order Lepidoptera; family Lasiocampidae; genus Dendrolimus; species Dendrolimus pini. The sequence goes on from OX457124.1 coordinate 24,584,320, forward strand.
AATATTTGTGACTCTCAAGGTTGAGTTTCTGGGGCTGTGGGGATGCGAGGCTTGTCAATTCTACTGAGATCTTTCAATACAACTAAAAGATGTCTCTCTGACCAAAAGGCTGCGTTGTATTTTGGACAACGCATTAGTATTACGATACAGCTTGGAAATGCGGCCAGTATTTTAGTAATAGGGATTGTTATATAAGTGATCATCCATCATCACTTATATATAAGTGATCATCCATCATCCATCTAATAATAATACAATAATATTGGTATTGTTAGTCAGGTCTCAGGTTAGCCGTGTGTGAACATGGCTATGTATACTAATAAAAAAAACTTACTGACATTTATGGCGACCACCCATAATCTTTATTTTTTGCATGAATTTCTAGAGACCGCGCCACGAAAGTAGAAAATCAAAGAACTGAAAGTGGCAGCTCCGCTATTTGATTTGATCGTAACGTAGCCAGGAAATAAATTTACAATGTTACTGCTGAAATATTTTCGTATTAGCAAATGATTACTCTGGCAGGATTAAAAACGGCGATTGCAGCGCCGCGGCTGTGACATATGTTGCGTCAGCGGACTCTATGGTACAGTAGTGTTATATGCTTAGATTACATACTCCGAACGTAGTTGAAATGAGAGTTTTGAGAAGAATATAATTATGTATATTAGTAGGATGGGTGGTTACGTGACAACTGGTCATTGATATTAGATTGCCAGATTCTGATTTAAAGATACAAGCTTAAAGAGTAATAATCTATTTATTTATTAATATCCCATATTTTATAATAGCTCTCAAATATCCCACTGCTGGGCTCGGGCCTCCACTAGGAGAGCGGACAGTATATTCGCCGCCACGCTTGTCTAAGGCGGTTTGGCGAATTTGACACGTCAGTTATCTTGATGTGCAGGTTTCATCGCGATGTCATCCTTCACCGTTACCATGTGGTAATTGTAGCAATGTACTTAATTATGTCAGAAACCTGCCTGTTTACCGACAAGGATTCGAACCTGTGCCCTTTGAGTCTAGGACTCGTGCGTTAGCCACTTAAGCTACCATCGGTCTAAAGGTTGTTTTTAATAAAATACTAAAGCTACGGAATCCTAAAATAAGAAGGCAGTGCTTTGACTTTGACCCGCTAAAAGGCATTCATTATATTTTATGATTCTGTCAGGAATGGATTGGAAATATTTGATTAACGCAAATAACATGGTGCTGCTAATTTACTATCATCGTTCGAATCTCCTGCCCCGCCATTTTTTTAAATTCTTATTTTTATTGTCAACCTGGCTAAGGCAGAAGGCCCACCTAATGGAAGGTGGCTACCGTTTTTAATACATTTTTTAGCCAGGGGAAAGCCGATTGAGGAACATAGGCCGTGAGAAGGGGGATAAGTCGCGATCCGTCTGTGGCATTCGCCAGGTCGGAGTGGCACTAGCACCTCTAGGTAGAACTAAACATGCTATTGTCACTCCATAGTTAGGGTACCCACTAAATCCCCTGAACACAGGAACACCTCTGGGTGTTCCTTCCTTCACCTTTTAGGGATGACTCGACCCCGACTAGGTTGAGAAGCGAGATGGAATGCTCCTCCGTCTCAAAAGAAGATCTTCAAGCGAGGCTATTGATGTTACTCGCAGATCTAAGCCCCATTTATTACTTTTTTTTTGTACAGGATCCAGCTGAATTGCTGCAGATGGCTGTTTCAGCGATACCGGGCTTGGTTGGCTGCCCGACTCCGTGGGAGCGCAATCTGGTCCTATTACTGAAAATTTGTATATATTCTTTATACGTTTCGGGAATTATTTGCGACTTCAATTTATTGCTCAGCGCCATCTATTGGTTCGTAAATGTTCCACTACAGCCTTATATCAGGGTTAGGGGAAAGTAGAAGCTGTCCCAACTCCGCGTGCCCTGGAAGGTGGAGGCCTTTAAGGCCACATCCACTGTCGGGGATTTACTTTTTTCCTACGGCATCTTCTTGGTCTCCGCGTGGGCGGTATGTGATACGCCCTACGAGAGGAGAGGTGAGCGCGCGCTGAACACGACGCAGCCCATGTCCACGGCATAACGGGGTGTGAGAACCCTGTCCCCCAGGGAACTCACAGCCACCGAAGGGCGAAGCCCGTCCTCCTGTGAAACATTTGCAACACCAAAGGCAAGTCAACGCATTGCCATCCTTTATAATTGGATAGAGGAGACGGGATAGAGCAATGGAATAGAATCTCAGTGGAATAAAGCAGGCAGATGACTCATCTAATAGAAGAAGTAGATGCTGTCGCCAATGGACGTCTGCAACGTGTTGGCGGCCTCCAAGAAATATGTCACCCTTTTTAAACAACCCCATGTCGTAACGCGGAGGGAAGCGGGAGCTCAATTCTACGATTTCAATATATTTTTTGTATATCTCTATTTTTTATATGTATATCAATGCGATAGTGTTTAAAATTCTTATGCTACTAAATCCACAATATCAATCTCGATATCGTCGTGGCAGAATAATAGTAGAAAACAATTGAAAGAACAAAGAAATAAAGAAAAACTTTATATGAAGAAATAGCGACGTAATTACATTATTAATACATTATTATACGCAGAGCATAGTTTGAGAATTTGTACACCACATTTTCAGCAAACAAGGTTTACACTCAGCATAATACTGTGCCGGAATTATATCCGGCACAACGCTCATTTTCAGTGCAACCTTTCCTTTTGGGGTAAGACCAAATCGACCCAATAGGTATTACCATCAGCAGAAATGACTTTAGCCAATACAAATATATTGAAATAAACAATTATTTCGCGAGTTTTGGCTTATGAACATTTGTAGAGAGTGGCACGCTATTGGAATTATCGGAATACCGAAATCAGTCAAACCGATGATTGATACGATAGTGTTCGCCAATTTCGACGAGATTGTAATAGCAGAATTAGGCCCCAGACTGATTCATCTGAACATTCCTCGTTGTACAAAGGGTCTACTCTATACCCTTAGTTTGATCGCTGCATTGCATGTCAAGCCGAGAGTATAATTTGTTTGACGACACCTGTTAGTGTTACGTGTTAGGGAATTACAGACGCAGCAATGACAATTTTTAAAGGTGTTTACACATGTGAGAGGATACTTTACTCATAGTCTAAGTATTGTAAATATTTATTTGTATGACAAATATAACAATGAGTATTTACTTATAATATAGTATTTAAACTATGACAGCAGTGTGTGTCTATTTGCAAATCAATTGAAACAAACTTTAACTAAATTATATTATACGTTAATCTTATATTATTATAGACTAGCTTCTGCCCGCGACTTCGTCCGCGTGACGCGGTTTTTTAACTATCCCACAGGAACTCTTTGATTTTTCGGGATCAAAAGTATCCTATATGTTGACCAGGGATATAAGCTACCACCATACTTAATTTCATTTAAAGCGGTCCAGTCGTTTTGGAGATTAGCCGGTACAAACAGACAGACAAACAGAGAAACAAAAAAATTGAAAAAAATATAAATTAGTGATACAACATAGTAGTTTAATAGCCAATGCACCCTTTTTTTCCTTTATATATTTTTAGGATACTACTATAAACATATTTACAAGTAAAAGATGTAGTCCAAATCGCTGTCGGTGGGGAGCGTTCCCAAAACGCTGGCCGCATTCCCTCGTTGTATGGCAACGCTTATTCGTTGCCCTAAATATAGGCCAGCCCTTTGGTCACGCGAGACTTCTTTCAATCGTCTTGAAAGGTCTCGATAAAGTTGATAAGCCTCTCGTCCCCATGGCCCCAAAGTCTCAACCCCGAAAGCTACAAATATGTATCCGTCACCGATGGATGCATATTTGCGGCGTTTCAGGGTCTCTTGAAGTGCGGCAGCTCCCCCGGCAGTGACGGCTGTATTTGGAAGATGGGAAGCCGCCAACGTATCGACACATGTTGCGTCCCATACTAAGGGGCGTCCCATCTTCCAAGGTACCAACGACATTCCATCCGGTCGCTTGCCATCGTCGCGGCACAGTCCGTTCGGTTCAAGAACAGCTGGAACCCCAACGGTGACAAGAGACCGGCGGATGATGTCGTTGATAGCCGCATGTCGTGAAGTTCTACCAGCACTCCTCAAACAAGATAAACCATGGTGACCCAATCTATCAACTTTATCTCCACACCGACAACGATGTGGGACCACGATGTCTGCCCCCAGGCGAATGCAGGCAGCAATCCTGAATGTAGTATCATCCAAGAGTGTACCTAGATTCACCGAGGACAGACACTGAAGCCACAGACCAGACTCCCATTTTGAAACAGCTAGGAGGCGAGCACGGTCAGTTTCACCGGTGCAAGATGACATGAGATTGTCATACACCGACTTACTGAGCGGCCCATCCCACAGCCTCTGCATTTTTGGATCTAAAGGAAAATTTTCATTCGGGCAAGCCAAAGACCAGGCATTTCTGGCCTCAGTCAAATATGGGACCTCAAAATCACTGAGTGATGGGTTTATTATATTACCGATGAGGTCCACAGTACTATAGACTGAGGACAGAAAGGCAGGTAGTGCTACGTCAGAAATTTTGCGTATCCCCAAGCCACCTAGCCGTATCGGTAAGGAAGCCTGGGTCCACGATCGGTCATCTAAAGAAATATTTAGGATGGAAGTTAATGTTTGCCGAATAATATTGTCTAAATTTTTTAAAATACCGGAATGTCTCCAAAGGGGGGAACAGCGCAATACATACGTAAAGTTGGGAGTGAAAACGCAGTGTCTAATAATAAAATAAGCACTATGTGTGTTTAATTGTTTTAAATTTAATAATTTTGATTGAAAATTGTCAATTTTGTCTTCTACGAAAGATGGGAAAGACTCATCGAAGATGGGAGACCCAAGGAGGTTTAAATTACTTTTATTAACAATTTTTAGATTGGGGGCCAAATCTGTAAAGGCGGTAATAGTGTTGATGTTGTTCTTCGTCGGGCAAGCAAGGAAAAGTTCGCATTTAGAAAAATTTAAAGATAAACCAATTTTTCCAAACTCTTGTATTAAAAAATTTAGATCCTTTTTCATTGTATCTATATCACCTCCTAAGGTCCCATCGTCGAGATACCACACATTAAATTTAGAATTTAGTTGTTTAATGACGGGGTGGATGGCAAGTGAAAAAATGGCTGGCCCGAGAGGGTCGCCCTGCTGACATCCCGTTGCCGAATGTATTAGGTTATTTTGGTATACCAGATAGGAATTTTCATTGTAACACTGATGAACATACTTGTAGATTTTGGGAAATTAGTGATATAGATCACTTCTCCCCTGATTCGGTTTATGTCATTTTTTTTCATTGTACAGAAATTGGACCTCTACAATTTTATTATATGTATAGATAGATAACAATCTCGTGTCACGATGTATTTCCGGGATAAACTCCGAATGTTCTAAAATACTAAACCGATCTTGATGTAATTTTGTAACTAAGTGTAATTTGGTCCAACTTAAAAGATTTATCTCGTTTACTGACCTTAATGATGACATTGTAATGGTAGTGTGTATGCCACTAAAGTCCTTCCAAGCCCCTGGACAGATATTGATGATTTTTTCGAATGTCGCCTCTTACGACAGGCCACACGGCCGCGCGGAGAAAATTGTATTATGTTTCCGTTCACTGATAGACTCTGTCTGTCTTTTAGAGCATCACCTGAAAACTGAACGACAAAAAAACCCACAGCCAGTAGGTAATACTTGCCCGACTGGATGGCTACCACCCCTGGTCTAGAGTATTTCGTGTAATTGTGTTCCGGCATTTGTGACCATGTTCCAGTCTCCCTTAAGAGAGTAGCAGCGCATTTCTAGCACGTTTGGTGTTGCAAATATCCATAGGCGATGGTAATCGCTTTCCATCAAGTGGGCTGTCTGCCTGTCTGCTGAACTCATGCAATAAAAAAAACTACAGAATGGATATAAATGAAACTTAACACAAAACTGGCTTGTATCCCGAGTCAACACTGAGTATACTTTTTATACCGTTAAATTACGTAAAGGATAGACGAATATACCCAAAAATGTATCGCTGAAGTTGCGTATATTTGGGACCACTGTTACAATTCACTAACAAATATATCGTCTTGATAACGCGAATCAAGTTTCGTTAGCACACCTAGTATAATATTAAACTGATCTCTCTCATTGTATTTCTTAAGTTTTCGCGACTAGTATACGTAAATAACGTTTTAACGGTTTTAAGCGCGGTAATTTATGGAGTCGGACAATTTCTCTGTTGGTGAAGTAGGTTACCTTAACCACCAGGGTGAGCCATAGGTTGCGCATGGGATGACATTCTGTTGAAAGTAACCACGTATACTAGACCCGGTGTCATCTCGTTCCAATGCGTGTTAAAGAAACGCAGGTTAGGGTTTAGCGAGATAGTTGGAAACGACTTTACCAAAGTCCACGTTCAGCAGTCTGTTGCGGGGATCATTTTTGATATCTTCCCCGCTTTGGTCAGTTGTCCCTCACTATGCAGATTCGAAAAGAATTCATGGACGGTCATTACCTACACACTGAGCCAATATTCCGAGGGGCTGGTCTAAACCCTTGTCAGACATGTAGCTTCCAACACTTGTACTCCTGAATGTGTTCGTAACAATCCAAAATTTTAAAAAAAACCTGTGCGTCTTGGGACGCCCGACAGAAGTGATAACTTAGTCTGCTGCTATATGCGTGAGAGAAAGGGAAGCCAGATAGACTGGTGCCGTAACGCGTTACGTAACGAAGCGGGTTGCGCTCCCATAAGACGTTATCACTTTAAAAAACTTGGTCATTTGACCGTTTAGAGAAAAGAATTCCCTCTGTGTTATCAAAAAAAAGCATAAAGTTACACATTTACTTCTCATTTTCATTTTACGAATCTGCGAAAGCGGCCGCTTTAGGCCCTTGTATCATAAAAGCAATGACGAAGATTAGTAACTGTAATTTTTTAAAGCAACCATTTTTGTATTGCTTACTTTATCATGTTATGAAATAATGTTGAGAACAGTTTCGTACGGGAAAATAACTGACACGATTGTTTGACGTTAAAAATATTAGCATCTATGTGTAATTTATCCTTGTTCCCTGAATAAACATATTAATATATAAATGCCAAAGTAAGCCTATTTGTTTATAATCTTTCCATCTTTATATTTATGGAGTTTTGAATAAATATTATAGGATACCAAAGTTGGTTGAATGTCATGTTAGTCTCTCTAACTAAATATTATACTATACATAGAATAGAATCATTCATCTATTGTATGTATGTAATATTTAAAAAAAATGTTATTTAGAAGCAAAATTAAATTAATTTTAAATTTACTGTTTTTGGCGCATCTACTAAAACTACACGGACACGCTGACGTCACGTGACAGAAATAAACCAACGTATATAATAGATAAAGATTCTTACACTGTTTGACATAATACTAAAAGTTACTACTAAGTAACATTATATTAGTCTTGTCATAATTTTGGGGTTGCTCAGAGAAATAAATAAGCGAAAGTGGCGCCACTATTTTTGTCTACTCTTTTTGGCCAACCTATAATTCCTCTTTATTTTACATGACAAAATGTGTCGTAAGAGAAAATTAAACAACAGTATTTATGCAGTTGCCATTTTGGGACGATTTATATGAGAGTTCTTCTTTTGAACGTTTATCTATTGCTTCCCCAGTTCATTTAAAATTGCACCATTCGCAACCGAATTTCTGTTCAATGTAAATACAACTGTAATTATTTTATTAATTTACTTAAGCTTGGAATTGCCTCGATTCCTGCCTGTGAATGCGATTTACTGTGATATGAACCATATTTTCCTTTCTTGTCTTATATACGATCACACTTCTCTTTAATTTCCTTTTCCGTTCCTCTTCCAACTTGTATTTCTTTATTACTTATGGATTGTACATTTAATGCATATAGTGTATTAAATTCATTTATTGGCCTGCTTCGTTAACAATAGCATCCCTATTTTAACATTGAGCGAAAGTCAGCAATATAATAAATCTAAAATATGTTTAAATAACCAAATAAAGCTTTAATTTTAGTTGTCTGTATATTTATTAATTATTCTGATACATGTTTTCAAAATTTTTAATATAATTTTGTATTTATTGGTGATTTGTTTCCGTCGTTTTATGATAGTCAAATAAATAGTACGTGACTCTGGCTGAATGCACAAACCGTTCCTAGCCAAATCAAGAAGAAGAAAAAAATTCATTTGAACAGCGTGCCTACTAGAGGGCGCTAGGGTATTGATTGCACACTGATGCTACATGGGATGATAGAGCTGCCTCTGAAAACCAAACTAAGCTGTGTAATTACTTCATATTAAGCGGTTGGTCCACATAGGCGGAGTTATATTAAACGGATTATTTCGGGCAACGCATAAGCATTGCCATCCAACGTGGTAATGCGGCCAGCGTTTTGGGAACGTTCCCAACTGACGGTGATTTGGGACCTATTTACTATTTGTAGTTTGTATTTTTTATAAATTAAGTTGTATATATATTTTTAGAATAGGATATATTTGTTTATTTTAATTTTAAGTTTGTCTGTATAATACTTATATGAAAAGCAGATCAATAAAAAAACGGATTATTCAGTATATCTTTACCTATTTCCTTATTCTATGGTACCAAGCAAATGCGCCTATGTTGATATTTAAGTGTGGGTAGTGAAGTCAATTACCAAAGCTCAGTTAAAAAACAAAGTCCGTCCGTTGCCCATAGAGTAAATAGAGTTATAAAAAACCTAGAGATTTAGTTTCCTACAAAACTACATTCAGAGTTAAAGCACCAAACAAAACAATGTGTGTGTGAGCACCATGTAATTATTTTTGCTGACACGCACCCAAAGACACAAATAATGTTGCAAGTAAATAGAGTAAAAAGTACGGAAATGGTACTATTGGGATAGGCCCCAGAGTCGTCCGTTATTACCCATATATTACCCATAACACAAGCGTAACTTGCTTAATTTGGGGATATACAATGTGTGTGTTTGTCTGCCGATTATTTATTATTTATTTATTGGAGCTCGGCACACTGAGACTTGGTCTTGCATACTGACGGGACCGACGACGTTTCAACAAGCGAACTGAACTTCTAGCTCTTCACTTTACTGGCACCTACTCAAGTTCTATCATATCGCCTCTACGCATCTCTTCAATGGGCGTAGTTGACTTAGGTGATTTTTTTAGGAACTCATTTTGCCTATGACTATATTTTATTTTACTATCTTGAAACTTGATTACAGAAAAATACATTGTAATAGCAAAATTGTTTGTATCCGTTATAAACAGATTAAGCATGTTTTTATTGTTTGGCTAAATTATAGTCCAAAGTTGTGTTTACCTAGAATTAGCGTTTGGACACCAGGTCCCACGATTTACTTGTGATACTTAAGTTTTAGGGTTCAATACTTAAAGGCATGGATGAAGGATGAAATGAAATGGAATTTATTTAACAATAGTTTTTGTCGGCGGCTTCACTTGTATTGCGTATATTGCCGTAAATTTTTCCGGGATAAGAAGTAGCATATTATGTGCTATTCCAGTCTATAATCTATGTTGTAGATGCCAAATTTCATCCATATCTGTTTAGCCGTTCTGGCAATAACACTTCACTTTTCCCTCACCACACTCTTTCCTCACCACACTCTTCCCTCACCACACTCTTCATGATCCTCAACTGCATTACCCCTTGCTAACAAAAAAAATCTACGGTATAATGGTTCAGTAGTTTTAACATGGCGTTTTAACAGACAGACATTTTAATTTTTGAAATCAGCTGGTCTTAATTAGTTCCTGTAATTTCTTTGTCTGACAGATTATAGTTAGATATTGTAGATATAGACGTATGTTCAAAGTTGCATTATAATTTTAATATTTGCATTATATTTTTCGACGGAACTTAGTATGTGCCAGTCCGACTCGTAGACAAATTTGTCTTAAATGTTAATGTGAACATAGGCAAGCTCATTCTCGTGCAATTCACAAACATAAGACAATGTACTTTAATGATTTCGTCACTATGATTTGCGAAATCTTGTCTAAATGACAGGAAATCATTTTACACTTGAAAATTACACAGCGATTTCGACTCGGGAATATACAATGTATGTTATTCAGCCGATGTCGCACTTGAAAAATGACCTTGGCTGGGTCCCTAGCCAACTTAACAATAACAAAAATATTTGTTGAAACCATTCTATTATTAAGTGTCTGTTTGTAAGATCAGAACAACAGCTTCTTACTAAATGCATAATATGAAAGTACGGTACCTATATCAAAAAGTATTTATTTTCTGTCTGGATGTTCCGGCTAATCCCTGAAGCGGGTCAACCGATTTTAACGGGACTTTCACTGGCAGATAGCTGATGTTATAAATAGTAACTTAGGCTACCTTTGTTTAGAATTCTTAGAAAAAATATCCACGCAGACGAAGTCGCGTGGACTCCTAGTATTTTATAAATGTAACATTGATTAAAATGTAGACAGCACTGTTTCTTTTACCCGTGCAAGCAAAAGTCGACTTTAAGGTGACGAACATTTGAATTCCGTCAGTGTACATAATATACAGTGTGGCCTGTGTGGAGGATAAGTTAGGTACATATCGTAATGTGCTTTTCTAAGAGTTGATCTGTCGAATATTGGCTTAATCCATTAACGCCGTAGCGTCCTATATCTAGGATTTATAGGACCCTAACAATTTCTTTTAATCTATTATTACTACTACTATTATACAAAAGTATTAAAAATCTGAATCAACCGGAACGCTTAGCTATTTTGACATTGACTTTGACAATTGTTATATAGGTTTGTTTTCATTGACGAATAAAATTTTACTTCAAGACTCAGATTGGTGAAAACTCCATTAATAGAAACGTTTCAATCCAATGAAAACTGTAGATTTTCTCTGTAACCAATGCAAATTTTGACAGTTATGAATTATTTTTGATAAGGAAAACAATAGTTTGTACTTTGTTGTATTGATCGTCGAAGCAAAATAAAAAGATTTAAATTTATTTCCTTACTTTACGAAATTTCGGAAACAAAATCACAATATTCCAGTTTTACACTTCAATTATTTATTCATTATTATTCAGGTATCGTATTATATGTAATATGACACGTTTAAATCAATTTTATTACTAGTATCTAAATAGCTGGATAATGATTTTTATTCTCTGAAGCATACAAATGAACAAATGGTCGTCCTGATGGAATGTAATCACCAGAAGAAACCAGCCAGAAATTACTATTCAACCCCATGTCTTGTTCTTATGGCCATTTCTAATCTTATTTTTTTTGCAAGCTCACTAGACCATGTGTTGCGGCTTATAGATTACGTATTCTTATTAAATGTTCATTCATATAAATGAACTCGTTTCTGAGAAAATAATTATAAAATACAAGGGTGTTGTTTATTATATTGTAATGTTGATTAAGATTAAAAACTGCCTGAATGGTCTCTGGTCACGTCTGAAACATATGTCTTTGAAAGGAATGCACGGTTACTAGCCACTGAGCTACTTACCACCACTTGTTGTAAAATGATTTGGTAACAAATAAACTCACTAAGAAATGTTACATCCACAGTTACAAACATGCTCCCTTGGAACTACTATGAACAGGACATCCGTAAACATCAAATTGACACTTTAAAAATTTTCAATGACAATGTCATAGAAGTAGTTGAAAACACAGACTACAGGGTAGACTTCATTGCAGATGGCAAGAATATGTCGCTAAATGTACTCCTAGGTACAGAATTCCCAAAGGAAAAACCAACCATATATGTTAACCCTGCAATACCTCATCCATGGATAGCGGAGAACTCAAACCAAGTTGTTGGCGCTCCAGGCCTTGTAAACTTTACATTGCATTCAGATTTGGGACGTGTGGTCCAAGCTATTATAAGAGAGTTTCAAAAATGGCTGCCCAATGTAACAGATGATGAAGTCAAGTCAACAGAAATCAGTCCACAGTCAAACTTCAGTGTACAGTCATTAATGTTTCCAGAGTTGAGTGAATTGACTGTTGAAGAGTTGCAAGAAATATTGGAAAACACAGATCTGCAAGTAAGTTAACTCTGGATAGGTATGAGTCACTTTAATTAATTATTTATGACATAAACTGAATATTAGGTGCTTGTAAAAAAATAACCACAACGCCTAAAGCAGGAGCTTCACTCACTCCTTAGGCTTCGAACTTATATTTATAAAAAGTTTGAATCTGTTCATAATAAATAAAATTAAACAGTTTCCCATTTCCCATAAATATATCCCACCTGTGAACTCTTTCATTATTCTGCAATATTAATATTTAATGTAAATAATTAAACATCTAGTAAAATATTTATGCAGTGGAACCTTATTATAACAAACCTCAGTATCACAATTTCCTTGAATAAAATATTTTAGAAATACCCTAGAATTGGTGCTAAGATTTAATTCAAAATAAATCTTTACATTATGAATGCTCTTTTGTAAAAAATCTCTTTGTAATGAATTTTCAAACATTGCAACACATAAATACAAAGATTAGAAAGTATACAATTTGATGTTTATTATTCCGAGTGGCCAAAACATAGGAATAGTAAAAATCAAATAAATTACCCCACTTAAAATATTAAGTAAAATTAACCTTTGTTTAATTGTATTTATTAACCTCCAACCTTCGCATAAAGTATTCTACCCATCTATGTAACAAGGATTCCTTTCTTGATAGGTAAGACAATCCAGCTAATTAAATTTTCCAAATAAATTATAGTCTTATTCATATTGAGTTAGAGTAAGTTGTAAGTTTCTTTAAGAACTATAAAGAAGCCTTCAAACTTACTCTAACTCAACATATTACTCTTAAATGTTTTTAGTAAATAAATATTATATATATTTATTTTAAGTTACCATTAACCTTGCTAACAAATCTAAGACCAAACTAACCTCCATATAATAAACCTCATTGCAATAAATTTCTTGGTATAACAAATATTTTCTAATCTCTTTTAGATTTGTTATGCCAAAGTAACACTGTAATAATTGCAATATTGATAACATAATATTTTCCGTTTCGTTTAAAATGCTGTTCGAATTATTATAGAGTTTATTAGAACTATATAAACACCTATAACACAGGTACAAATATAACCGAACACAAATCCAAACACAATCACATCTAAATGTAATGCAGAAGGTTGTAATTCAATAAAATGCACAGTCTGTCAGTAATAGATTACCGAATGCAGTACACACGTCTCGCTTCAATCATGGTTCTCGCTCGACTGACTCCTCCCTCAATCGGGCCATTGTTTTATACTGCACAATTGCAATATGTCCACCTGGCTAATGATTAGAGCCTCAGGTGGCTGTAAACGATTACAATACAACAATAGGCCTTATGCCAATAAATAGGTAAACAAAAGAATTACAATAGTTTCAATGTTATTAGTTATTAGTTCAAATGCCAACGGTAATAAATGTGTTTTTCCAGATATGCTAGTGAGTTGTATTGGTTTTTTTTTAAATTCCAGGACAAACTTTTAGAGAATAATCCCCAGCTATTAGAGCTTGATATGGAAACTGAAGAATTAATGAGTAATATAGAAGAAATTGCTCAAGACAATATTACAAAGCAACAGACACTGGATGAGTTAAAGACTGATGTTATTGATAGGTAATGTAACACTGATTGATAATCCGTGGTAGCTTAGTGGTTAACTAGCACACTCACATCCTTAACTCAAATGGTAGAGGTACTTTCATGCTTTGATTGACTTCTAAAATAAATATACAATTGGTATACTTATGTAGGATTTGCTATTAAACACTTGTATTTAAATTCCCGCAATTCGAAAATGCTCGTCTAAAAGTCACTGTAAATTCGTGAGTGTCAATCAAATCGACATTTCAACACGTCTACGAGTGGCGCCACCGTCTATATAATACTGCATTTCATTTTCTTAAAAAAAAATTACAAAGAGCTATCAGTGAGTCAAATATAAACTATTTACAAGCGAATTTTTTAACCGACTTCGAAAAAAGGAGGAGGTTCTCAATTCGTCGGGATCTTTGTTTTGCTTTTTTTATGTATGTTCGCCGATAACTCCGTGATTTATGATCCGATTTACGTGATTCTTTTTTTGTTCGACGCGGAATAGCTGCCATGTGGTCCCCTAAAAATTTGACATAGTTTGGTCCAGTAGTTTTCATTTTACGAACATTTTTTTGTTCCCGGTTCTTGGGACCTATATTTTTTAAGAAGCGCGGCACCATTCGTAGGTCCACCCATACATAGCTAGACACTAAAAAGTAACAAATAAAAAATAAAAACTTCGTTTAAAAAAACCGACTTCAAAAACTAAAATGTATAAAATAACTTATTTCTAAAGCTATTATTATTAATATATTATCTAAAACATCTTGAAGTCGGTGCAAAGCAAAACATAAAAATTACTATATTTTGAAAATTACTAAGCACCGACTTTTTATTTTTTATCAAAATTATCAAATATTCAATCGAACAACTTACATTGCTTAAATAAAGACAAAAATAGCAATTTTTGAACATTTGTACACTACATTTTCTGTAATCAATTTGTACTTCATTTATCATGTTTATATCTGAGACAACACTAACTTACAATCCAAATCTTCAGCGTGAGGTTGTGAATATTTTGTTATTCCCAATGCCTCAAAATTTTAATCTATGAGATGGAAAATTCTGAAAGTATTCAAGGTAGTAACACTTCATACAATATGAAATCAAATCAAATTTATTAGCATGTAAGTAAGTAGTACATGGTACATAGAAAATGACTAAAATACAGAGAACTGTACAAATGGCATCCCGCAGGAAACTCTGTTTCCCGCGCTAGGTCTCTTTAGAACCTGTGTGGCGGGCCACAGTAGGGTTCGCTTCGGTCTTATAATTCACATAATTGCTGCTAGTTCATTAATGCAATGTGTTTGTGTAGTCAAAATTTATATGTATAAATAATATTTTCTATTGTTAAATTAAAAATTACTAATTAATATTTAAGCAATTTAATACTTAAATGAAAATTGATATGGACAGGTTTTGGCAAGTAGTATTGAGACTAATTTTACTTAAAGTACCGTGCACATTTGTCACATATACCACTTTCCTGTGCTGTCGTTTACGCTGGTACGGTCAAGTTTTACGGAGACCGGCTAATTATGTAGGGAAAAATATCTAGCCATGCCGCCTCCGCCAGGTCCCGGTCGAAGGGGAAGGCCCAAGAAATGTGGATTTGATGTGACCCTTTGATACCCATATTATAATAAAAAGTATCTTGGGCCATCCGCCATATTGGATTTAGAGTGTAGTATTTTTTTTTTCGAAAGGAAAGAGCAACATTATTGCAATAGTTAGGATAATATCTGTGGCCTGGTGCTAAAAGGGCCAAAGTACATTTTTTTTATGGAACGAGATGAGATTGTAATGCCAGTTTATTGTAAAAGTATGATATTTTTTGTGCTAAAAGGACGTTAGTGTATTAACAATCTTTCAAAAGTTACTATGTAAAAAAGACCAATGTAGTGTAAAAATGTAAATAATAACTATTCATTGATTTAACGCTCATTACTGAAAATAATGATTATTGATATTGGCCCTATTAGCACCAGGCCACAGATATATATAGGTATAGACATAAGGCACACACTGCACATGCACTTCCTCACAATACCAGCATGTAACAGATACACTCTACAGTAGTATAAGTTTAGTATTAAAATTAGAATAAACTAATATAATAAGTTATTCGTAAGGTACACCACAACACAACAATCACTGAATTAATGTCACACACAACAGAAATAACCAATAAGCGTAGATGAACTCTAAAACTTTCTTTTATTTGCATTAAAATAAATAGTTTTTTCTTTCTATTCTAGGATATCAACAATTGTACAGATGAAAATGAACTATGAAGAACTTAATAGGAGACACCAGAAATTGGCGGATATGTATGACCCTCATAGGATAAGGGACTGTTTGAAGCAGGCCGCCCTGAAGGCAGACGAGGATGCGGAAAGCATCGCTGAACAATTTTTGTTAGGTGAATATAAAAAATATAGTTTAATAATAACTAGAATAATAAATACATTTTGTTAGCAAAGTGATGTAAGGCAATAATGTAAATAAGTGCAATAGAATATTTATTGAACAACAGATTTTATTAACATACTAGGATAAAAATGATAAATAAATGAAAGAATTTCATATTAACCAGTTTGTTAACACACATCACTAGCAATCATACAAGCTAATTTAGCACATCACTATCATCTGCCATTTTGTCAGCGACGCGCGCGCATGTAACATACAGTGCATACAGAAATGAAAAATTAAGGTAAAAACAATCCCCAACACAGTTTGCTTGCATAATTCCCAATTAATATTATTATTAATTATTGTAATTATCCCAAACTATCCATCTCCCGGGATGAAAAGTAACGTCCATTTTCGGTATTCAAATTACATATGTACAAAATTACATCAGACCAGTACTCTAGTAGTTAGGCCGTGAAAGATAACAGACGGGCAGATTGAGTTACAATCACATTTTTTATAGATGATGAATTATTACATCTTCTAAACTTGAGAAATGATTGGTCTCCCATGCACCCTTTCATCCCCTATCTCAACCCATTAGTTTTATTTATCTATGCCAGTGTATCTGCAAACTACATAAATGAAAAAGAAATACCCCAAAAACCTAAAGTGCTAAGAATGACAAAAGTGCGAAAATAAATTGTAATAATAAATTCATCGCACTATTTATTTTATTTTACAATTTTTGAATGACTACCAGCTATTCACATTATCATAATATAACATTAGGTGATAGTGAGCTATTGACAAGTCACCACAGATATAAATAAATTGAGATATCTAATCGGAGATCAGAGAATTAAAAACAAAGAGAAAAGAAATAGTAATTATATTCATTTAAAAAAAAACAGACGGTGTGCGTCTCGGGACGCCCGACAGAAGTGATAACTTAGCCTGCCTACCGCGGCCGTATGCGTGAGAGAAAGGGAAGCCAGACAGACTGCCGGCGTAACGCGTTACGTAACGAAGCGGTTTACCCTCCCATAAGAAGTTATCACTTCAAAATTATCTAACATACTAAGAAAACCTGATCATTACACACTAAAATTCAAAATATAAATTATTGATTATTATCATGTAACCTTTTTTGTCAACCATAGACCATCTACGCGTTATCATGAGGCTTTCGGCAAACCTTCTGCGCATGAGTAGTACTTTAAACTCACTCAACCATTAATTGCTTTACGAGGTTTGCGGTTGCAAACATAGAATTTTAAATTTTCTTAACATTTTACCATTTAAATAAGAAAATTGGTGTAATAATTAGTTGCTTTTTCAGGTAATATGCCAGTAGAGATGTTTGTATCGAAATTCGCGGAGAAGCGAGCGCTCGGACAGGCCAGGCGAGCCCGGGAAGAAAGGCTAGCGCACCAGTTAGCACAATTGGACAAAGCTACGGCATAAACATTACAGAGATATCGGCCAAGTGCGTGTCGGGCTATGCATAATCAAGGGTCTCGTGAAGGAGTTGAACTTCCACTGTTTATGTACTATGGTAACTCAGAAAAGCATTTAAACGAAAATAACTTCTACCTCAAAAATTACTTGAAGGAACTTGTTCTATCAAGTTTTCGTTGAAGTGTTGAGCTCTAACAATTTATTCACAATTTTTGGTTTCATAATTAAATCGTTTTTGGGAACGAACAACTCGCCATCTATTGACTTCAATAGAAAAGCGAGTAAGAAACATCTTTCAAGATCTAACAAATGATATTCAAGCATCCTTGTATATAGCCATTCCTTTCGTTCTGTGATTTGAGATTGCATCATTGCTAAATTTGATTAATTCGATGACTTCTGTGGTTGAGCTAAGCCTTTGCTGGCCTACCAAACTACAATGCAGAGGCGCCGGGTTCGATTCCCGGTATAGTAAAATTCGGAAACGTATTTTCTCCGTTATTTGGTCTGGGTGTCCGGGATCGGCCCCAGAGTAATCTGTTGTATATTACTCATAACACAAGCATAACTTGCTTAATTTGGGGCTATACAATTTGTGTGCTTGTCTGCCGATTATTATTATATTATTAATATAGGTTCAGTAGTACTTGCAGAGAAATATCACTGACATGCAAAGACAGGAATAGAGAAAAAAATACTAGTTCTATTATGAGCCCGGGGACGACTAAAAAAAAAACCTAAGGTGATAGGGTATTTGTCCATCTGGAAGGCTACCATCCCTGGTCTAGATTATGCCGCTATAACAACCTTGAGTTGTGTTTCGGCGTTAGTGACTTCAACCACTTACCGTCAGGTTGGCCGGTAGTCTGTCCGCTGTACTCTAGTATTAAAAAAATAGATGAGCAAGACCATACACCAATACCAATGATTTCAAGAGTTCCGTTTTCGCCAAAATTCTTACAGAACCCAAATATTCATGAATTTTCTAACAGTATTATTCATATTCAGTTAAAGTAAGTTTGCAGGTTTGCTTATAACCTATAAAGAAGCCTTTAAAATTATTTTAACTTATTATGACTAGGACCGTAAATGTTTTGTGAATATTATATATTGATATATAATAATATAAAATATATAATAATATAATATTAATTGGGAGTTATGCAAGCAAATAAATTAAAAGTATTGATTTGAAGCGTTCTAAATTCAAAAATCGTTTTTCACTAAATGAGCAAGTTTGATTATCATTCGGTGAAAATAAAATAATTCGGTGTTCACTTTTTAAAGCGAATTTATTTAGGTTTATGGCTTGGTAGCTAGGCCTTTAAACCAGATCTTAATTTACAATATAGTTTCTTCATTTTCTTAAGCCTATGTGTAGCATAGCTGAACTGTAGGTAATTAGTTAGCGCCAATCAACGGAGTTCTTGTGACAACTCAAAAGGCCACATTTGACTATACAGTTCACATTTCTCACAAAGCACATAATAACTACTCAAAGACTATCAATATCCTACAACTATTGTTTATTTTAGAGCAATTTTACACATTTTTAGAAAACAAAACTCCACAGCAGAACATCTCCTTTCAGTTCCCGCCAAAAAGTCTTTTTAAAGCGAAAAAGCACGCTTTTTACTAGTGAGGTGAGTCATTCTTAGGAGACTGCAGACTATTCTAGTGATGTTTAAGAAAATAATCGATGTAAATTGTTGTTGTCATATTGTGACGTTTTTCAGTATTTATAATTACTATTGTATACTTGTAGATTTGTTATCGAAAATTGTATTAAATATGTTTAAAAAAAATAGCATTGATTTTTATTATTATATATATTAATTATAATTTTTATTATTATGTATATTATATAGTATATTATGGTGGGCCAAAAAAAATGGAATATTTTTTCATAGTCATACTGAAAAATTAATTGCTAGACACACAGAAATAATATCTAGATAGAATGGTTACGACGTCTTATTCGCTTGCATTTCTCGCGTGTCATTTTTAACAAGCTACGCCCACAGCGTGTTGTCGATATCTTTTTTTAAAATTATATTTATGGCTTGGCAACTAGGCCTTTATCTTAGTTTATAGTATACATTTAGTTTCTTCATTTTCTTAAGCCTATGTGTAGCACAGCTGAACTGTAGGTAATCAGCTAGTGCCATTCAACGGAGTTCTTGTGACAACTCAAAAGGCCACATTTGACTATACAGTTCACATTTCTCACAAAACACATAATCACTACTCAAAAACTATCAATATCCTACAACTATTGTTCATTTTAGAGTAATTTTACACATTTCTAGAAAATAAAACTGCACAGCACAACATCACCTTTCAGTTCCCGCCAAAAACTCCCTTGTCGATATCTTTTATTTTATTTAGGTTTATGGCTTGGAAGCTAGTCCTTTAAGCCAGATCTTAGTTTTTAATATACATTTAGTTTCTTCATTTTCTTAAGCCTATTTGTAGCATAGCTGAACTGTAGGTAATCAGCTAGTGACATTCAACGGAGTTCTTGTGACAACTCAAAAGGCCACATTTGACTATACAGTTCACATTTCTCACAAAACACATAATCACTACTCAAAAACTATCAATATCCTACAACTATTGCTCATTTTAGAGTAATTTTACACATTTCTAGAAAATAAAACTGCACAGCACAACGTCTCCTTTCAGTTCCCGCCAAAAACTCCCTTGTCGATATCTTTTTGTGCGCGGCAACTAGTGAGGAGACAGACTCATTAGATTATCGATAGTCATATCTGCAGCGTGTGATTAATTATTCTTATGTATATTATGTTACTTTATTAATAAAGAATTATCTGTAAGCTTTTTATTTCCTGAAGATTCTGAATTTTCTTCGTTTTTCTGCGGTTTTGCTCTCGAAGTCGTTTAACCTTTGAATGTTTTTTTGAAACGAAGTTCCTTATCACGCAATGCGAAAGGGCTAGGCTAGGGCAAGGCTAGACGGAAAAAATTAAGACCAAAAATTGTAACGAAACTTTTTGCTATAGTTGTAAGCCGTGGGGCGTGCGCGTGTTAATTAAGTTTATATTACATTATATTTGTTAATAATAATAAAAAAATATTATAACTTTAAAAAAATAAAATTTTATTACAATTCCTTCACTAATTAATCGAAAGGAACTTCGTTCCATCCGGGTGTCCCTTGACATCTCTCAAGTTTTTGTAATAATATTTTGTGCATGTGCCAGTTGCTTTATTAACCTTTTTGAAGTTATACTTCTTTAGGCCCGATGAGAGTTCATTTATAAAATAACGTTTACGTAATAGGGTTCAATTCCCTTACTGTATAGGGTTTAATTCTTTTATGGCTATATTAGATGAAGAACAATAACAAGAATAAGTAAGAACTCTTCACTAGGTGACAGTGCAATTTTCATGTTCTTAACGGTTAGCTTTTAATAACTTCAGCGCTTACGAAATTCCTTCTTGATATATAAATAAAAGCATATTATAATTATATCACATATTACAATTATTATATAGCATATGTTCATATATCACGAAAGAATTTACTCTGTAATTAATTTTGGTACAAAACGTCCTAAACAAATTGACTTATATATTTTGTTTTAGTTTTAGTCAAAAAATAACTTTAAGTTAAGCAATAAGCTTAATAATATCGTCAGAGTAAAAAGTAGGGACAAAACAAGACATGAACTCGAATGAATATTTAATTAATTAATCGATAAGTCATAAGACTCAACGATGCACGTAGCATTCAATCTCTAGCATTCGATGACCAATCACAGCGATTATCTGACATAAGCAGGTTTATTGTGTATTTCGTTCGTTCGACGTACAATTGCGCGCATTCATTACGCTTCTGTATACGAGCGTTCTATGTGGACAGCAATGGATGTTATCTTACGAAGAAATATACAACTTATGATCGTATTTAACGAACATAGTAAAAGTAGAACCATTATTTGGTTTCTCAAAAAAAAAAGCTTTTTAGTGAATTTCAATAATTACTGATGATATGAAAAATCTCCTTTCTTCATATTTGCTTCACTATTTGTGTTTTTGGAGTTTGCCACAGCTCAATAAGGCATATTTGTATCGATTTGTCTATTTTTTTACGTTGCGAGCGCACGAGCGGGACTCACGTTGCGTAATGAGAGCGCGTTTAGAAAAGTATGCAATATAGTGCATGGTTTTGGCACGGGTGCCACGCCCACTTCGCTTATTCTATCTAGATATTATTTCTGAGGCTAGACACCTTTAGAGAATTCTAAACAAAAATGAGCTCTTAATTAATAAAGCGGTGTTCAGCGACCTACCGGTTCCAATCGTGAATCTGAAGTTTAGATTCTAAATCATCCCGAAATCCACTTAAACACACAAAAATAATTTCACCTAAATCCATGAACCCTATTGCAGCGCCATCTGCCTGGTTCAAATTTGAATCTAAACCATCCCGGGACCCACTTGAACACACAAATATAAATCCGACAAATGAAAATGGGTTTAAATGCAGTCACCATTGCCGAAATCAGCCGGGAACGATCTAAACTGATGTTTTGACTGATATTTTTTTATTGATGAATGTCATATTTTAATACTTATTATCCTATTCCGGACGAAGACATTTCAAAAACATAAAAATTGGTCCAGCCGTTCTTGAGTTATAAATGGTGTAACTAACACGACTTTGTTTTATATATATATAGATGTCACCAATTAATAAATGTTGAAGATTAAAGTTTGATTCTTTTCAGACAAATTTCCTTTTTTGCTTTTGGATTTTGTAACTCCTGAACAAATAAAGTTTATAAAATGGGCCATGTATATTTTTGTAGGAAATTGAACACTACAATAATGGTGTAGGTACAATCCCCAATGCATTGCACCTAAGCGGACTGTATTATTGCGAATTGTTTGCTAAAAACAGTAAGTTGGCCAGTGAGAATATAGCTTACAACGAATAGGTCAACTCACCTTGCATAGATCGGGTTCGAGTCCACTGGTCGGCGCCGACTCCTTTCTCCGTGAACACAATTTTGTTTAAAACGAGTAATTTCACAACACTCGTGACGACGATGCAGCACTAATGCACTATTTTGCGGCAATCGCGAATATTTTACACAAAATGCGAAACGAGTCTCTTGTGAGGTGAATTCAACAACGAACGACTTCGAGCTATGTCCGTACATGACGAGCGCAGCGAGTGACTCGCCGCAATATCTACCCTCACTGGCTCGCACGACAAAAAAAAAACTAATCTAACGCGAACGAAAACTGTCCCTAATTTAGCAAAAACGAATGAAATTAAGCTATTAAATGCTAATTAATATTAAAACTACTAATAAAAAGGAAGCGATTTGTACAAATGGTCTCTTATGCTTAGTCGATTGAGTGTTCCAAGGATATTCATTATCAAACTTTGATGCTTTTTAGTTTTTGATAATTAATTCAGAAAATTCTGTTTACGTTGATACTAGCCGCGCCTCGCGGTCTCACCCGCGTGGAGATGGAAAATCGTTATATTTTGGATAATTCACACTATATATTTATAAATGTGTTATTATGTGTAGGCGTGTAGGCTATATTATTGTAGTTTCATCAAAATCCATTCAGTAGTGTTTGCGTGAAAGAGTAACAAACATACATTCGTACAAACTTACGCATTTATAATATAATAGGATATTTCTACTAAGGTATATTTAGGTGTATTTAACACATAGTAGTGTAGTTAATAACAAGGTTAAATCTAGAGAAGTCGAACGCGTCCATTTAACGGCAATTTCGGAGAATTAGGTACCTTTTAGTATTTCCATACAATAATAAGTTTATAGAAATCTTGAAGACAACAAATCTCTGTGGCGATCCAGCTAAGTAAAGTAGCCTTTTGGGCACTACCCTTAAAAGGTGACCTAAGCTCGGTTTTCTATTTGTTTTATTATATTTAGGAGGTTTGCCGTAATCTTAATAATTAAGTTACAAAGGTAAGATAGGATAAACCATTCTTAAACCTGCATTAACATAAAAATATTTTAATTCTAAACTTCTACGATTTAATACATATGAGTTACGAGTAAGTTGTAAGAACCATAAAGAAGCCTTCAAACTTACTTTAACTCTATATGAATAAGACTACTAGTCTTAAGCGATTGTAGGTAAAATAAATACAATATGATTATAATAACAGTATTAAATTCCATTTATTAAGATTACATTTTCTTAATTTGTACATAGGCATATTATTTATATTTATTCATTAAAAATACAATTGAATTGAATTAAGTTACTTAAAAATAGGTATCATTTATAGAATAAAATTAGATAATATTCACACTAAAAATTAAATTCATTCCATCTTCTGGACAGAACATTTTTTATTATTAAATAATAGAATTTTTTTTTTGTTTATTATTAATATAATAAATATAATAATTTCTATTAAATTACTTTAGAAATTAACTACACTAAAAATTAAAAAGTATTATAAACTCATTTGCAAAAAAAACGGGCGGTTTTGATTTTCATTCATATTTAAAAAGATACAATACCAAAAAGGTTTCAATCGTTTGTACACGTTACTGGCCGGTTTTAAAAATGCTGTGGTATTTAAAAAAGTACGTTCTAAATTCAATTTTTCATTTGATGTTCATTTTTACAGAAAACCCCTTTTTATCCTACATTTTTGGCGCGAAGTTCCAGAAGTTAACATCGACTTTCATAACTTTTATTCAATTTTTATCGATTAATTTCATATCCTTGACTGTCAAAGCTTTATTTAATGCTGTTTGGCTGTATCAAAAATGGTAGATAAAGTGGTAAAAGCTACCAAAATTATCGCGCTGCTTGAAGAGGGTTGCAGCCAATGTTTCGTGGCTAGGAGGCTAAATGTTAGTCGCTCGACAGTCCAAAGGACCTGGCAGCGATATCAGGAGACTGGTTCCGTCGAGAGAAGGCCTGGTTCTGGAAGAAAACCATGTACCCAACCACGGGATGATCGTTTTCTTGTGAGTCGCGCATTGAGAAATCGCAAATCTTCGTATGTGGATCTTAAGAACAACCTCCAAGAAGTAAGAAATGTGCATATTAGTCTATGGACGGTCAGGAGGAGGCTTCTCGCTGCCAATATACGCAGTCACCGCCCGGCCCGCGGCCCCAAATTACTCCGTGAGCACAGAGTTCACAGGCTTAGGTTCGCTAGAAATTGTGAATCATGGACTCAAGACGATTGGAATAGGGTTTTGTTCTCTGATGAAGCCAGGATATCTCTGTTCGGTGAAGATCGACGTCGGCGAGTGCTAAGAAGACAAGGAGAACGCTTTGCAGAGGCATGTTTCGAAGAAATCACACCTTATGGTGGGGGCTCTGTTATGTTTTGGGCAGGAATAAATTCAATGGATCGTACAGAGTTAGTCTTCATTGAAAACGGCTCACTGACTGGGCATCGATACATAACGGAAGTTCTAATTTCTCATGCACAACCCGCATTGGCCGCTCTAGGTGAAGACTCGATTTTTATGGACGACAATGCTCGCGCCCACCGATCCCGCGATGTTAATGCGTATGTGCAAGAGGTCGGCATTCGTCGTTTGGATTGGCCAGCTCGAAGTCCCGACCTCAATCCCATAGAGCATGTCTGGGACGTTCTGAAACGGCGTGTGAGATCAGTACACCCGGCTCCGCAGACCATCAGAGAGCTGAAGAATGTGATTACTGCGGAGTGGGAACGTATTCCGCAAGCAAGTATCCGGGATATACTCGATAGCATGCCCAGACGAATTCAAGCTGTGATTTTAGCTAGAGGGGGTCACACTCGATACTAAACATTTATCTGCTTTTACTTTATTAAAGAAAAACAAACAAAAATCTTTTTTATTTTTACTTCATGAGCATATGCACTACTAGCGAATATACACTACTAGCGAGGTTTAGCATTATTTCCCATAAATTGTATCTAAATTTTATGAAATACTGATGAAAACGATTATTTTCTTATTAATTTAGCAAATTGTGTGGATAAAACTACCTATAATTATCAAACAAAGAAATATTAACATTTGAAATGGTTCATTGCTTAGGTGCCCGTTTTTTTTGCAAATGAGTGTATATTGTTACGACCTGAATACCAAGAAAAGACAAATTCACACCTATAGACATTTTATTGCCTTTTCGGCATTTGGACTTCTTTTGTTTACTTTGTGTTTAATTTAATTTTTAATTAGAAAACAGCCCATTGTGGTAGTCATTAGCCAGGTGTGATTATAAGAAATTCAGTCCACGCGGTCGAGAGACATATTGTATTTGTGCAGTATAAAGCAATAACCAAGAGATGGGCAGTCAAGTGATAACCACAAGCGAGACAAGACGTGTGTACAAACGGTAATCTATTTAGCGACGGACATTGCGTGTGTAATTGAATCGTGCATTACGTTTGGAATGGTTGTATTCAGTTATATTTGTATCCGTGTTATACGTGTTTGTATAGTTCTAATAAAACTGTAGTAATTCTAACGGCATTTTAATTCGAGTCCTGCAACTCGTAACAGTATAATAGAAATTAAATAGTTAAGTTTATAAAACCTATCCGGCCCCATAAGACCGCTGTCGTAAGGTAGTGTACCTCAACCGCCTCCTGCGAGACCGTCATATCCGCGAAGCGGGAGAGGCAGCAGTCCGCCACGCTCTTCTCTCGCTAGAGCCGGCGGCGTCGACGGAGGATCGATTACGGCGACCTCCAGCAGCCGTAGGCAACGGCTGGCGGGGAAACTGGACCCACCCGCACTTAAACTTAACTGAGGTCGAGGTAGCCGGAGTGAACCAAATAATACCGCTTCGGGGGGCCTTTAGCTATCAAGGGAGCAAAGGATTCGTCACCCCCGTCGTCGAAGTTTATGTGTTCTGATTCCCGGCGCACATTCAGGCACTTTTTGCGCTGGATCGAACTGGGCGTAACTACGTTCTAAGTCTCAGCCTTTCCTACAAAAAGCGCGGGGCACATGGGAGGAGGGTGGTTTTAGTGGGTATTGGTTGCTGCCCGTGCAGTTTCTCGGAGTCTCCACACAAACTGATCAATTGCGATCGGATTACGACGAGAAATCGAGTAATCCCCTCGCATGCGATAACTGCCTAATCCCTCGCAAAGGACCCAGTATTGGGCATAAACAGCATTTCCCCCGCCTTAAAAAAAGCCGGAGTGACCCAGATCTCCGGCTAACACATGGTGAGGCCCGCAAAGGGGCCGGCCGCTATCCGTCCGAGCTGTACAAAGGACGGTCGATCGGACGTACAAAACAAAGGCAGTGTACCTAGAAAGTAGAGGCAAGGAGAACATCTTATAGGGATTAAAGTGACCATCAGGGAGTGAAGAGTTAGATTCGCACTATGACGCATTTCGCGGTCCAATCTCGTTCCGCCTTTGGTCCGATTAAAAATCTGCGTGTATACAGGTCTCACAACACTCAGATTTCGCTTCAACAATATAATAGTTTTTAAGAAACATTTTCTAAGATAGATTTTTTTTAAACCTTTTTACTCCATAAGTAGAGAGGCTGGCAATTTTACCTCGCTGAATGCAAAAATTCTTTCAGTGAAGTAAGCTCCTAACCTTTCTTTATTGTATTACTTTATAATTTACGTAAATTTTAATAAAGATAATAAAGAAAAGATAATTAAAAAAAACTACGTTAAAGACTGTATGCCCTTTGGATACGTGCAACGAACTGTTCCGAACCGAACTGACGTTCAGTTTTTGACTTGATTTAAACGTGTTTTTGCGCGCCAATGGAATAAGGTAGGAAATATCGCGCGCTCGATATCGCATAACCAGTGTACAATTTTGAAAACATAGATTAATATTGGCTTCGCGCTTGTGTCCTTGTTAATGATGACTGACACTAACCTCGCCACACCAGCGTCGCAATTAAAAAAATACAGAACACAAGAGGGCTTTCCATTAGTAGTTCACAACGCCCAAAATGCTCCGTTAGCCGTTCCACAAAGCAACCACGGCTGTTGTGGCCGTGGCGAAAACAACGCTCACAACCCATGTCAAGAGGTGCGTCGAATAACCGTTTCACCTGGTTTACGATTGTAACATAGGCAAGCAAGTGAAACGTGGTCGTTGCGAGTCCCTGATGGAACGTAGCCTATGTTTACTACACTTCAACTACACGCAATTCGTGGTCGCACTTAAACTCGGTTATCGAGCGTAAATCTTCGCAAATATCCTCATTAAACACTGAGTTTTGTAATTAATATATCTAGAGTGATTAAAAATGTACAACAGAAGTTATCTTTTATTTCCTGTCCACGCTCAAGAGGAACCATCACCACTGTTAAGTGACAAATGTGTCAAAATCACCATTAGGAGACCACACATTAGGTATACACGATATTACTATTGTCTTGGTATATTTATTTTAACTAGTGGTCGGCCGTGGTCGAAATTCGACCATAATAATTAATATAAATTATAAGTTTGATCATTATTAAGGTTCTGTTGTCAAATAATATAATTATATACTTCTATAATCGCAGATTTCGCCAAGGCTACACTGTTAATTTGACTTTAACAATAAACAAAATAGTAGGTATTTATGAGTAAAAGACTCGCTCGAAAAAAATATCAACTGTTACAATACGGTACTTGACAGTATGAAAAATATAGGCTGATTTTAATTTATATCGTAGATTACGATCTAAACATGGCAAAAATAAATCGTTTTTATTAAATTAACTTATATTCGTTTATATTTTTGAAAAATCTAATTGTGATATTGCAACCATTAGCCACGTGACAATGAACGCCGATCAGAGCGCGTGACCTCATAGCGTGCAAAACACAAGAAGTTATCAATGACTTCCCAGATAACACTTCAACGAAACAGATGTTTGTTTTGCACGCTGTGACGTCATGCGAGACGCCATGATAGCTTGACGCGTTTTTGTCAAAATATTTATATAATTGCTAAATTAAATATGTCCATGTTGTTTTTTTACTGAAATATTAATATTTTGGCTAAAATAGACCATAAGGCTCAAAATAAACCTATTTCTCAAAAAATTTCATGTACCGTATTCTTTTATAAATATTATTCCAGACTATTCAAAACTTCCTTTAACGTTATTGAAATAACTACGTGTTCCCGCTGGGGACCAAAGCTACTCTTACTTACCTAGGAAAACCTATACAACCAAGCCAACATACCAGACGTGGACAATTACCGGTCGAGCTAATATTAGAGCTGTGGAACAAGTTGACTCGAAGAGCTTTCAAGGCTTCGATAGGCAGTGTACACTTTTGTGCATAGAAATCCACCGATTGTTACGGAACAGATTAAATATATTACATAATTATCGTTCGTTGACCCACCTAAACCTATTCTGTGGCTAAGGAGGAGGATCTGACTCTTCCCCCCCACGTGACAGACAATAAATTTCAGAACTATTTTAGATCACTAAGAGCGCAGTATGCGGCCTCAACGTAGTCACTATTATTATAATTAGCATACGGGTCGCCTTTAAACACGTTCTCATAGCTATCCGGATTATTTTCCATATCAACGTAAGGATTTTCGACCTTACGCAACGCTTTTGGTATAACTTGGGCGTAAGTGTCTTGTACATTCACAACAGATGGCGTTGTGTCCTTAGCCGCAGATACGTTTGCGTAAACGTCAGCTGCGCTTTTTAATTTACGTTTAGGCTCAGTGTAGATATCTGCTCCCACCCTTGTACAAGCAGGTTCTTCATATGTTATATCTTCAGTCTGTCTCGTGTACGGCACGCTGTATACGCTGTCGACTTTCACTTGCGATCGAGCGATGTTGTCCCAGTTAGGCGGGAACGGGGGCTGAGTGTTGTTCGACAGATTGTCATAAGATACATCTGTAGCTTCCTGAAAGGTTGAGATATAGCAATATTTTATTTCAATGTTACAGTAAATAATAATAAATAAACACATCTTGAAAGAATTCCGTCTCTTAATTTTGGTCACATCTACCTGTATTTTATTTTTACCACTCTAAGACCATACATACATAGTCAGTAGACAATCATTTATATTATGTTTGCATAAACAGAATATAGTATTAAGCTATGAAACGGTTTAGTAAATACATAAAAAAGAACTTTTATTTTAGATTATATTCAATTTTGCAGACCAATTTAAAAACAATACTAAAATTTGTTTTTGAAATATTATTATTGTACATACATATAATAAGTGGATAAGCGGATCACGTTAAAATTGTTAAATATTGATATAAAACTAAACTCAATTTTTTTGAATTAAAGCGTATCATTGTTTTTATAAACATTACAACTTAGTAAACATACGCTACATTTTAAACTATATCTTTAAAAATTATAGCCTATGTGTTAATCATAAAATTCTGTTCAGTAGTTTTTGTATAAAAGAGAAAACAAACATCCATACATCCCCACAAACCAAGTTCGTTATATTTAATCTTACATGAAACAAATATGAAGCAACTGTTATCTACTTAACTTGAGAACCTACACAAATTATGTTTGTATTTCTGTCTAGCAATTGTAAAAAAACATAATCTGTTTATATATTTTTTTTATTAATTACCTTCAATTTTCTTTTACGGTAAGAACTACGAACAAAACAGAGTGTAGCAAAAAGGACCACTACAACGACTATTCCCGAGGCAGCTATGATATATATTTTAAATGGAAAACCTGGAAATGATAATAATACATTAGTGAGCCTAGTATAAGGTGAATAAAACATCGCGTCTACATTTTTTGTAATATACCCTCATTTACCCAGTGTCGGCGCATTATTAAACAAATAGTACAGATCGGTCTTGCCGGGTATGAAAACATATGCTCGCGCCGATGTGAACGCACAAGATGATAAATTGACTACAATGAACACTCATAGCCTAGGGCTAACCACCAAAATTCGAATCACAGTATTATATAAAGGCCGATTCACGACCCTGCACGGCAATTCGTCCTAGTAGTCGCCGCATAATGCAGGACTGTGAATTAATGTTTTTGCAGCCTGCACTGCGTCCTGCAACACCGAGCAGAATGCCTCTTGAGTCCTGCAAGCTCCGCCCACTGCAAGACAGGGTATATAGAATTGAATCCACGAACGAACGCCAACCGAATATTGTATGCGCAACTAAAATTTATTTGAAAATACTAAAATATACGTATTATATCAAGAAAAAGGTGCTTCATTAAAGACTTCCTACGCTTTATTGTCTGAGGTAACAGTCGAGAAGAGGAAACACAGCTATTTTAGTAAAATTCAAGACAGCTTCTGAATGTCGCTAGTATAAATAAAGACACTTTACTCAGTCTTCAATTTTTACCAGCTATACACTGAGTGAAGATGTAGGGGAAAACTGGGAAATTTGCCCAGATTGAACAATCTTTCAAAATTCTATTCAAAATTGATAATACTAAATTAGTGAGTAGAGTGCGGGAATGAAACGTCTATGAAAACTAGGTATGCCCCAATTTTGTACGACGGCTGGATAAAAGGTTCATAAGTGCAATCCAATAAAGTGTAAGTAATAATTTTTACGTTATGTCTGCCCAAAATAAAATTATACATAAAAATATTAAAAATGTTTGGTTTATCTGCAATATCGTAACTATATTGTTGAATTTTGTCATTTTCCAAATCAACTTAAGAAAGACTATATAGCCCAATTTAATTCTTTGAATGAAATTTGAAGTTTGCACATTCCAACTCAGTAGATACGTTTTAACTTTTTAAGGGGCAAAAATAGCTTATTTAGGGCAACTTTTTTGTATATTTATGAAAGCTAAGGCATTTACGCAATTGTTAAAGATACTCCAAAACTGTAAAGCTGCCTTTTCCAATACTTAATTTGATTTTGAAAATTCGAGTCTGATTAGTGATTAGCTCGAAATATTTTTTTCACTTTCAAGTAAAATTTTTGTAACTTGTATTGATGGTAAGGTGCTCATTATTTTACATGTAAAAGTACAATTCATACAGACTTAGTTACATAAAAAACTTCCAAATAATCACGCCAAAAAACAAAACAAAAGATATTTAAAGCCGTTACAGTCGAAATCTCCCAAAAAAATAACTCGAATACTATACATTTTAAACTATAATTTTATAACATATATGGGGGTAATTCCGGTACCCATTCATGTCACTATTCTGGCCTCTCTGCAGACAATAATTTAATAATAAACTCTGTAGGCCACAGATACTACAATTATTACAATCGTGAGTGATGATTCTCGATATTAGTTCTGTGGTGATGATAATGCAACATACCTTCAATCCTCGTCTGGTTATCTGGAAAAAATTTCATACATTGATAAGACAGCCTATTAGGACTGTTACATCTAGGCAGGTACTTATTATATAGATTTTATAATTATGCTAGCTGATGCCCGCGACTTCGTCCATGTGGTGCGGTTTTTTACCTATCCCACAGGAACTCTTTAATGTTTCGGGATCAAAAAGTATCCTATATGTTGACCAGGTATAAGCTACGACCATACAAAATTTCATTTATATCGGTTCAGTCGTTTCGGAGATTAGCCCATACAAACAGACAGAGAAACAAAAAGTTAAAAAAACCTAAATTAGTTCATTTCGCTTTTTACATCCCCTAACTCGATTTTTTGCATTTTTTTACATTGTACAGAAATTTGACCTCTACAGTTTTATTATAGGTATAGATATTTTTTGAAGTGATAACTTCTTATGGGAGGGTAGGTAAACGGCTTCGTTACGTAACGCATTACGCCACCAGTCTATCTGGCTTCCCTTTCTCTCACGCATACGGAAGCGGTAGGCAAGCTCCTCCTCTCTCACTCTAACCAGCGCTAGCCGTATTTCGGTAATTAGATTAAATAATGATAGTAATTATTTAATTTTGTGTGTGTGCAACACACAAAATTCTAATGTACATATTCAAGAATTGTAACTGAGAATAAAATATATTTTATAATCAATAAAATATTTTATTAATAAATGACCCTTCCCTTACATTATAATATTAACATACATGCAATTTAAGCAATAACCTAAGCTATTCTCAAGTTAAACAATTTCAATATTAAATAGTTCTCAACTTAGATTACTTTAAGTTGTCACTTCTGTCGGTCGTCCCGAGACACACATGTTTTTTTTCTTTTCAATTGTTTTGCACTTGAGCTAACTTTGGACGCTCCTACAGAATTATCATCGTAATGTGAATTATTTTATGTTCCCTGTACTCTTTATGTAAATAAATTATAAAACTAAATTTTGAACCCTCAGTTGTGGCAACTACAAAAAGGTGTGTCACAGTCCAACCAACGATTAAAAGAAGGAGGTCCTTAATTCCACTGTATGTTAATTACGCGATATCTCCGTAAATTGTGGACCGATTTCCAATTTTTTTTATTCGTATGACTATACCTAATCCTGATGTGGTCCTATTGTCACCAAGTCAGGACAGGATGCGATGAGTGGATTCCAGGGAAATCGTGAGCAACCCTCGAATATTATAGGGACGCACAACGTGTTTCATATCTATTTTTCTAAATCTATTAAAATATTTGCGTAACGAAAAAGTAGGAAATAAAAATATAACAAAACTTACTTCAAAAGTAACCAAAATGCAAAAGATATATATTTTCTACAACATCTTGAAATTGATGCCAACTAAAACATAAAACAACAACAACAAATTTCCAAAAAAGTATTTCATATGTTTTGCCTTGCACCGACTTCAAGAGGTTGTGGAAAATATTACATTTATGCTTATTAGGTTACTTTTGAAGTTGATTTTTTGACTAAATATTACCTCTTAAGTAGTTCGTGCTTACTGCGACCGCAGATTGATCTATATTTGTTACATCTTTATTTTTCAAAAGCAGATGTACAGTATACGGAATTGGTCCGCTATGTAAATTCGAATATGTGCAGCTGATATTTGTACCGTTGTGTTTCTCAGTTAAACTGATGTTTAATGTTCTACCGGATTCTTTTTCACCTGAAATAATAATCTTTATTAAACAGAATTTCTATCCGTGCAGAAACGGAGATACGAAAAAATTTCCTGCGGCGGAGCGGCCTGTCTTAAGAGGCGACAAAACAACCCACAGCCAGGTTGTAGGGCATTTGCCCGACTGGATGACTACCACCCCTGGTCTAAAGTATGTCGCCATAACAACCTTGAGTTGTGTTCCGGCATTAGCGACCAGGTTCCAGTCTCCCTTAAGAGAGCAGCAGCGCATTTGTACCACCTTTGGTGTTGCAAATGTCCATAGGCGATGGTAACCGCTTTCCTTCAAGTGGGCCGTCTGCCTGTCTGCTGAACCCCTGCAAAAAAAAAAAAAAAAAAAATATTTAGAAGATTTTATCTTAAAGGCTGTTTTATAATCACACATTTTAAACACACAGTAAACAAAAGAAGTCCAAATGCCGAAAGGTAATAAAATGTGTTTTTACAGGTATGCAGGTGTGAATTTGTTTTTGTCGGCGTATAGGTCGTAACAATATGATGTAAGTTTATTACCTTGGAACACCCATTCTATATAATCAGTACTTAAACGATTATTCTTGTTCGGTTGACTGTACTCCAGTGTTAAATTTTCTCCATCATAAAATGCATACAGCGCTTCCCTTTTCAGTTGATAATAGGTTCGGTTCACTGACAAGCCACTGATATAAGCTAAAAAAAGGTTCTATTAATTATCAAGTGGCTTACTCTCAGACGTATCTCGTCATTCGTTTTAATAAAGTTGACCAATTTGGACTTTCTTTTATTAGTCTATTGAAATGTTACTTTAGGCTTGCTTTGATGCTTTTTGATGTGAAGGGGGGGGGGGGTGAGTATAAGCTTAAGTTTAAGGTTGTGGGGGCGCCACTCTTGCCTCCACCGCCATCTTGAAAAAAGGAGTGCTCAGGGTTTTCGCGCTGTATTTCGTAAGCTACCTTATAGAATTTTTTATAAAACATTTTGTAGCAAATTAAATTACTACAACAACAACAGCTACAACTTTATTCTTATTAGTTTTTATGGTAAAATGGAAAATAAATAAAAACTTGAGAGGTTTCAAGGGACACCCGGATCGAACGAAGTTCCTTTCGAATAATTAGTGAAGGAATTGTAATATACTTTATTTTTTTAAGTTGTAATAATATTGTTTTTATTATTAACAAATATAATATAATACTACAACAACTACAACTACCACAACTAATCAAACTACCGATACTACTAAAACTACCACAACTACCAAAACTACCACAACGCCCAAAACTACCAAAGCTACTACAACGCCCAAAACTACCGCAACTACCAAAACTACCACTACTACCAAAACTACCAAATTTACCAAAACTCCAAAACTACCACAACTACCTAACAAATTTACCACAACTACCAAAACTACCGTAACTACCAAAACTACCACAACACCCAAAATTACTGCAACTACCAAAACTACCACAACTACCAAAACTACCACAACTACCAACCAAATCTATCACAACTGCCAACCAAATCTACCACAACTACCAAAACTACTAACCATATCTACCACAACGCCCAAAACTACCGCAACTACCAAATCTACCACAACTACCAAAACTACCACATCTACCAAAACTACCACAACTACCAACCAAATCTACCACAACTACTAACCAAATCTACCATAACTACCACAATTACCAACCAAAATTACCACTACTACCCAAACTATCACTACTACCAAAACTACCACAACTACCAAAATTATCAAAACTACTAATACTACCAAAACTACCAAACGAAACTACCAAAACTACCACAATTACCAAAACTACCACAATTACCAAAACTACCACAATTACCAACCAAATCTACCACTACTACCCAAACTATCACTACTACCAAAACTACCACAACTACCAAAATTATCAAAACTACTAATACTACCAAAACTACCAACCGAAACTACCAAAACTACCACAATTACCAAAACTACCACAATTACCAACCAAATCTACCACTACTACCCAAACTATCACTACTACCAAAACTACCAAAATTATCAAAACTACTAATACTACCAAAACTACCAACCGAAACTACCAAAACTACCACAATTACCAAAACTACCACAATTACCAACCAAATCTACCACTACTACCCAAACTATCACTACTACCAAAACTACCACAACCACCAAAATTATCAAAACTACTAATACTACCAAAACTACCAAAACTACCACAATTACCAAAACTACCACAACCACCACAACTACCAAATTGACCAAAATAAACAAAATGACGAAGATGGCAAATCACAAATAAAAAACCTATCATATTTTCTGGGATAACCTTTACATAAATCTATCCCAAAATCTATCCCATTATCCGGGATGAAAGTATCCCGTGTCCACCCTCGGTATAAAATTTACATATATACCGAATTTCAGCCAGATCGGTCCATTAGTTCTTCCGTAAAAGCATAACAAACAAAAAGACAAATATATTTTTATCCCGGAAACTATCCCCTTGTTCGGGATAAAAAGTAACCTATGTTCATTCTCGCCATCGAAAATATATATATACTGAGTTTCAGCCAAATCGGTCCAGTAGTTTTTCCGTGAAAACGGAACAGACAGACAGAGTGCATATATAACAAAATAATCGTCGCCACACGACACTGTTCAATGCGAACTGCAAAAAGTGTCGTTACAACTTTTGGTAAACTGTCATTACAACTTTTGGTCTTAATTTTTTCCGTCTAGCCCCCTTTCGCAACGCGCGATAAGGAACTTCGTTCCAAAAAGTCATACAAATAATGTCTTGTGGCGAATGATGGTGGAACCATCTAGTTAGTTTTAGAACTTTTGGAAGAAACTAGAACAATCTAGAAGGAAGAGACAAGGACGGATATATTTAGAAAAGGATAGACGATGAACGAAAGACAGAGATAGATAGATGTTAGAAAGGGATAGATGTATAAACGAAAGTTCCCGAACAGAAGGTTCGGGAAGGAAGAGACAGAGATAGATAGATGTGTTCTAGAAAATTCTTCCGGGTATATAAACAGCGTAAGGCGCGCCTACCGGGCAGTTTTAGAGTTGAGTTCAGTCCAAGACGGTGAAGCGAGAAGTGCGATACTAAAGAGTTGGAAGAGAAGGTTAATAGAAGACAGAGACGAATTAAGTGGTGAATTTAGTGACAAGTTTGGTGGACAGATACGTGAAGTAGGTCTCTAGCGTAGCTCGAGAGAGGAACCAGAAGCGAGCTACACGCGATAATATCGGAGGTGGTCGACGCAATATCGGCGACGGTATTGAGGGTGTGACAACTTATCGTCGGGACTGTGCATCGTTGTTCGTGCGTATAGGGGCAACCCTGCAGAGAGGTACTGCGTGCGGCTGTGTAAATCAATAAAAGCTTTTAAATTAAAACCTGATGTTTTCTTCCAATCCATAATTGCGTACCCCCGCTCGCACGTAACAGTCTTTTAAAATTTTCAGTCATCAGTAGGGTTGCTAGTTAACGAGATACAGCGCGAAAACCCTTGGCATTTATTTTGAAGCGGCGGAAATGCATTTCGCACACTACCGGGTCGTTTGCTAGGGATTGGACCAAAGCGATGAGAGGAAGTTACAGTGACCACCAGAGTCAATCGCCGGCACGTGCGGAGACTCGAATAATCAATAGTACACTAAAACTACCCTCCTCCCATGAGCCCCGCGCTTATGGCAGGAAGAGCGTGAGACTTAGAACGTAGTTACTTACGGCGACGCTGAGCGCATCAGTGATTGAGAATGCCCCGGGAGAGGCAAGCTCACTTCGTCAACAAGGGAAATACTTCTTCGCCCCCTAAATACTGGAGGGCCCCTGCAGCGGTATTACGGGAGGAGATCTTGCGCATATCTGCGTCTCTGGGAACCCGAGCGAAAACCCTTGGTCACCGAGATGGGGAGGAGGGTAAAATTGTAAAAAATGGCTGGCGTAGTATAGGTACGTCCTCTTAGCCGATGAATATTGAAAAGTTACCAAAATTTGAAACATTTATTTCGCAAGTTTTGGTTTATGAATATTTATAAAAATCGAGTGGAAATAGCTGGGTACCGAAATCAGGCAAATTTAAGGCCGCAAATTCGGAACGGCGGGGCGTGCAGCGGAGCGTTTAGCGTGCACGCAACTAGTTTTCGCAAGAGCGTGCGTGCGAGAGGGGCTTCCAAGTACGTTAACCAATCGGAGGTCGCTGTTCAAGGGCAAATGTCATCACGTCAAAGCAACGATATTACGAGACATTCGTGTATAATTGTTGTTGTTTGTTTTGTTTAATCTATGAATGTGAACCTTCCGGGATAGTATTAATGTCAAGATAATGTCATTCGAAATGATAATTAGCGAAGTGCAATCACGGCCGGAGTTATGGCTTTCAAGTCATCAATTGTTCAAAAATAGGATTGTGTCATAGAAGAAATGGAATGAAATAGCTACGAACACACCACTTCTTTTACTCGCAAATCTTGACACACTGAACAAAATATCACTTGTAAACACTCATTAAAACGCCAAAACACTGATCACGCCGCTTAACTACACGCTAAAAACGCTGCTACGAATACACCAAGAGAGAAATCTATATGTTCAGTAGTCGAGCGTGCACGCTCAAAACAACGCGCCGCTGCACGCGCCGCCGTACTGAATTTGCGGCCTAAGATTGAGACGATAGTGTTCGACGATTTTGGCGAGAGAGTACCTAATAGCAGATTTGGGTCCCATGTGTCCGAGCCAACTTTGTATTTTATTCTTTGATTTTTTTAAATTTAATTTTATTATTTTTCAGTAATCGAATCCATTTCCTCTTTACCTAAAGAAAATTGTCTTGGACACTTGTATCTTGCCTACTCTTAGATATGGATGCCAAACGTGGACATACAGCTCTAGAATAAAAACTAAACTAGTAGTGTGCCAGAAAGCAATAGACAGAAGCGTACTGAAATTAAGAAGAGTACAAAAAGTAAAAAGCGAAAAAATAAGACGAAAAACGAAAGTTATCGACGCCTTACAATATGCCCTAAAATAGAAATGGCAGTGGGCAGGACATATAGCAAGATACACAAACAAAAGATGGAGACAACTATATGGAAGGGACCAAGAGGAAAAGGAAACAAGGGCGCCTTAGAAAGAGGTGGATAGAAGATATAAAAGGGACAGCAGGAAGTGAATGGAGAAAGAAAGCTATAGATCGAGAGGTTTGAAAGAATCTGGCCTTTACCTGAACGGGGTTCCGATCAATGATACTGAAGAAAGTAACGATAGCGAGTAAAAGAAAAAAGAAAACAAATTTATATATACATACACATATTTAAAACTTATCACTACACGTTATATTTGTAACATACTGAGGGGTGACGATGATGTGGTGGTGATGAGATGATGGTTGCGGCCGTTGAGCGGTGTACGGGTTAATGAAAGAAAAGTTGCGTCGTACACGTTTAATCACACACTCACTCTCAATGTTTTACATTACAGTTCAGAAGGATTTTGTATGAAGGCAAACAGCAAGCAAGCGCGAAAACTAACGTTTGTACACGAGCACGTATATCGTGCGTTCGTGATGAAGGCGAAAGTCGGACTGTGCCGAGATCTCCCGAAATGAACTTCGGTTCTCGACTGTTTCGCGGCAAATGGATTGCCGCGAAAAATTGTGGGCGCGCTGTCATAAAACGGCGCGATGTTTTGCTTTGTACAGATTAATATTGGTTTCGCGCTTAAATGCTTGCTTGTGATGTTGGCACTAATGTCGCCACAATACTATATGAGATGAAGCATGTAATAACAATTGTATATTGGAAATAAACAGGCTTTATTATTATTATATTAATCGAAACCATAGTAATGTAATCAGCAGTATACTTACACTCCATCGGACTTTGGTACTTGAATCTTATTTCATGATTTTCTATTATTAAACCATTGTCATTAATTACAAAACAATGCCGGTCTTTTGTAAGATTATTTTCTTCTAGCTGTATAATTTCTGTTTTACTGTCACCACTTTCAACTGAAAAGAGTAGTAAGAATATTTCAACCATTTTTTTAGAGATATTATAATCAGTAAATAGCGTTACTAATGAAATGAAACGAAATGAAATGAAATGTTTATTCTTTATTCTTGCATAAATGTAGTTGAATACAGATTTTATTCCTAGAAATACATATTTCAGTACATTTTACCAGTTTCACTGGTGTGCATGTAATCATGATCTTAATTCTCATTATCTAATTAGTTATTTCCTATTTATTTTATTAAGTACCTTTTATCCAACTTGAATAGTATTTATTACCTTTATTTATTAATTAATCATATTAATTACCTTTATTAATTATATAGATGTCTGTTTTTTTAAAATTATTATTTCAATCTATGTTTGTAAATTATTTAATGTCATTAATTAAAATATTATTATTAATTATGTATTGATATTATGTTTCAAATTTGCCATTAAGGAATTCATTTGTGGAATAATATGATTTGTCTATTAATAATTTCTTAGTCTTGTTTTAAATATATTAATTGGTATTGTTTTTAACGGCTTTGGTCGTTTACTAAGGTACTAATATTCATATAAAGAATACATCTCAATTTTGACGAAATTGAACTCTTAATCGCCATGTCCGTCCGTACATCTGTTCGTTTAATTTTATGTCACTGTTATGTATCTCAAAAACAACTGGGTCTTCATATGGATCATATGAGGGGCCTGGCTTAAAGGCCTAGTTTCCAAGCCACAAACATTTAAAAAAAAAATTGAGGGGCGGAATTTTTGGCGGGAACTGAAAGGAGATGTTGTGCTGTGCAGTTTTATTGTCTAAAAATGTGTAAAATTACTCTAAAATGAACAATAGTTGTAGGATATTGACAGTTTTTGAGTAGTAATTATGTGTTTTGCGAGAAATGTGAAATGTATAGTCAAATCTGGCCTTTCGAGTTGTCACAAGAACTCCGTTGATTAGCACCAGCTGATAACCTACAGTTCAGCTGTGCTGCACATAGGCTAAGAAAATAAAGAAACTACATTATAATCGAAGATATGGCTTAAAGGCCTAGCTGCCAAGCCATAAACCTAAATAAATAA
Organism: Dendrolimus pini; assembly: GCA_949752895.1. Classification (NCBI taxonomy): domain Eukaryota; kingdom Metazoa; phylum Arthropoda; class Insecta; order Lepidoptera; family Lasiocampidae; genus Dendrolimus; species Dendrolimus pini. Next base: position 24,624,996 of record OX457124.1, read on the forward strand.
TAAATGCATTTTTATTATTAGGGCATTCAATAAAAATTGTCAATGAGTAGTTTGTCGGTAATATTGATTAAGTGCCATTATTTTATGTTTCCATGTCGCTTTAGCATAATACACTTGTAATTTATCCGTGCAGGAACGGAGAAATAATACAATTCCCTGCGGCCGGGTGGCCTGTCGTAAGAGACGACAAAACAACCCACAGCCAGGTGGTAGGGCATTTGGCCCGACTACCACATCTCATCTATAGTATGTCACCATGACAACGTTGACTTGTGTTCCGGCATTAGTGGTCAAGTTCCAGTCCTAGGCGATGGTAACGGCTTTTCACCAAGTGGCCTGTTTGCTAAATTTATGCAATAAATAAATAAAAAGTCTTAAGAAATAATTATCACTTATATTTTGTACTATGATATGCCCGTGACTTCATCCACGCTTGACTTGAAATTCCCGCGGGATGCCCGGGACACAAAGTACCGCAGCATTTGAAAAAAGAATATAAGCTAACGTTTTGGTGGAAAGTGTGTCGCAATGAGTTAATTTTTATGCAACTGAACAACTTCAAACTGTTCCCGAGAAAAATCCCACGGGATTCCGGTTTAAAAAAAATCACACATTTTATTACATTAAATTTGCTATCAATCAGTAAAAAAACACATGGGTACTCGAATTTATTTTTTCAATCTGGCCACTTTAAATTATTCCAAAAAACAATCCCACGGGGTTCCCGGAATAAACAGTAGTTTAATTCGGCTAATTCTTATTTTTATTAGGTGTCGATCAGCGAAGACCGCATCGAATTCGGCCTAATAGTTTAGTTAGTTTTGGTCTCGAACAATCAGACAAGAAATCTAAAAAAGAATGCATCGTGTTCTAAGTCACTTATAATATAGTGTATTCCAGTTGTTTTTTTTTAATAGCTTTAATGTTGCACGGCTTGCTTAGAACTTTATAATATTATTATAGCTAGATTTTAATTACATTCTCCGTGATTAGAAGCGTTGTAAAACCCAACTTTGTTTGAATTATCCGGATTTACTACTCTGCATTCTATAGTCAGTAGTCTTCGGAATGTAAAAATATAATTATAATAAAAGTCGGTCATTTCTTTGCTTATTTCATGAATATTCTCTGGCGTTAAAGGCAATCCGTCGAAAAGTAATTTGGTTTCTGAAAGAAAAATATCGTGTTTAAAATCAGAACAGTAACTAAGGGTCGGTACATATCTGACGGAAAATGCGTCGAGCGTATCATCGCGTCTATTCGGTCAAATTAGACCTGCCACATTACGCGTCCAGCCAGTTTCTGCGTTCAGTATCTACAGAGCGATTGTGTTGTGTAATATTGAATTTTAAAATGAAGCCCATCGAATTAATAGCTATTTGGGAGGCTTTTGAACAAAATCGAAAAAGGAAACGTCGACATTGGGTGCATCCTTTAAATACTAAAAGAATATCAAGTGGCCAATTTCATTGTATATATGCAACTTTAAGGAGAGTATCCAACAAAATTTATTCACTTTTACCGTATGTCCGTAGAATCTTTTGATGAACTCATTACGATTGTGAAATGTTTCATAACTAAAAATGCGTTGACGGAAACGGAACAGACGCTGTACGCTCGACGCACTAACGCATCATCGGTTAGGTGTAAAAGGTTGAATGTTATATTATATATTTATCTGTTTTGGCTTTACGCGACGCATTTTCCGTCAGATGTGTACCGACCCTTATAAAATGAATGAATAGAAACTCATTTAACACCCTTTGTGTTAAATGCGTTTTGTGTTTCTTAAATAAATTTAAGGAACGTTATGCAAGCGGCCCTAGGTTTTGAATACAGAATTTACTCATGAGCTTTTGTTTTTGACCAGGGGAAATCCGATTGAGGACTAAACCGCGACAAGGGCATAACCTTGGGGTCTAATTCGCGACCTAGTGTGGGCTACGCCAGATCGGAGGTGGCACTAGCATGCCCAGTCAGAACTGGTGCCATGCTATTGCCACTCCCCAGTTAGGGATACCCACTAAAACCCCTGGGTGTTCCGTCCTCCGCCTTATGCCAGGGCTATGGGTATATTGCCTAGCCTCTCCGCAGCCCTGGCAGGCGTGGGCCTTACAAGGCCACTTCCACTGCCGAGGGACATGCTTTTAATCCCCCTCATGAGCTTTCTCCATCTGGGATAATGTTAACGTTAGTGACAATGTCCCGCAGATGTAGTTAAGTGTTTAATGCGTTGTTTATGATATGATATATCATGTGAGCGGTGAAAAGTTATATGTAAGTTTTAAACTTCAGGTAAGTAACGAAAATAAAAAGGTAAAATTACGTAAATAAAGGGGAAAACATCGTGAATTTAATTGTAATCTCACTTATAAACAGTACTAGGTATCAATTTATTTCTGGTTATATAATTTAAATTCGCAATTAATTCATAGGTCAAGTAAGATTAAGATTGCTACGAGCTACGTTCTAGAGAACGGTATGGTTGACACATGCTGTCGTATTTTCGTAATTGAAATGTATATAGAACGGTATGGTGGACACATTATGTCCTATTGTTGTAATTGAAATGTATATAGAAAGGTATGGTTGACATTTCTTGTCGTATTGTCGTAATTGAAATTAATATAACGGTATGGTTGACACACCCTGTCATATTGTCGTAATTGAAATGTATATATAACACTGAAGTATGAAATAGGTCTATGATATATAACGGTATGTTTGAAACATCAAGTGTGTCAGCCAAGGCGTCATATTTGAAATAGACAGTGGTGATTTTTTTCTTGTGAAAACGGTGCTCGAAACGTTTTTATAATATCTAGTGATTTAATTAAGAATTCTGTATCTGTGTAGATTGTCTCAACTGTATCAATGAATAAAATATACTTTATTTAGTTACCAGTAGAACGTCTCGGGCGACACGTTATACTGGTCACTCACCTGTAATTTGGCTGAGGATTAGTTTCTTTGAAGATAATTTTCAAATTAGAATATTCATGTATACCTGACATTTGACAGCCTCTGTGGATGAGCAGGCTAAATCTTAGCCAACTGAGCTCGCTACCACGTAGAGACTCCGGGGTCGAGTCCTAGTATGATACATTTTGTAAAAGAACTTTCCATTATTTACTATATATAGTCTGGGTGTCCAGGGTCGTTCCCAGAATGGTCCGTTATATATTACCCATAACACAAGCTTACTTTACTTAGCTTGGGGATATACAATGTGTGTGTTTGTCTGCCGACTATTATTATTAGACAGACTAGCTCGATATACAAATTGTGCATTATTTAATAAGAAAAAGATTTACATACCTGTTGGGTTGTCTATTATGGGGGTCATCTTCAATTCTAATTTCTCGCAAGAGTCCTTACTAATTGTACATAAATCCATATACATAAACATGGTTCCGTTGTAATATTTCGTATTTAATAAAAGTTGTACCACACCAAGTTCGTGTGTTTCGAAAATCTTTTTATCTGGAATGATAAACAATGAACAAAATAACTATACTAAAAATAAGGATAGAAAAGCAGTTTAAGACTAATTTTTCAGGTATGATTTCGAGCATCGTTTTTTCATTATTCAAATACAATTCGATACGTACCGTCTTTCATTATGTAAATGTGGGTATGATATGTTTTGTTATCTTTCTCTATGTTTAGTATCTCTCCTTCAGTATAATTGTACACACCACTTGCATCCCATTCGCTTTCAGGACATCTAATAATAGGTAATGTTATATATTTGTCGTTTATTATCACTGACCCTGCAATAATCATAAGGTAGATATTATAATCTGCTCTATCTAAAGCCTTCTCTACATTAGACGATCAGTGAGCGGCTGACTGTTCACTGCCTGACTGAGTGGCGTATCCGTCGTTAACTCAATGTGGAGTTTATCTGCGAAGCGCTTGCGAACTTTTGAGAGTAACGCCGCGCAGCGCTTCGGCGCAGTTGCGCCGCCCACCGCGCACATTGTTCGCTGCTAATCGAGCGCTCACTGAAAAGGTCGGAAAGCAAAACGTTGCAAACTGCGTACATTACGCGCTGTATGGATATTCCATTTAAAAATTATAGGGCGGTAAACTGAAAGCAAACAGTTAAGTTAGCCGCTCGCTGTCCGTCTAATCAGGACATGCCCTAAGTGTATATGGTCCACCAGGCACAGTAAAAGGTTAAACTGTAGAAGGGCTCCACGAATATTAATAAAAAATAAAGAGTGAAACAGGAATTTTATCTTAAGTTTTTGTGTATATTCCATTTCGATATCTTTCAGCGTTAAGAAGATTAAAAGAACCGCTTTTTGAAAATCGCATACTCAAAGATCTAGATAGTACTAGAAGATGAAAGACACGGCTTATAAGTTTTCACATTATTTTGACATTTGTCATATTCGTAGTACTAATCTGAAAATTTTGGATTAGTTGTTAGAATATTGAATGTTTTTAAGGAAAAATTGTGCATTTGAGCTGAAAATCTCAAGTATTTAGTATAACCTGCCTTTTCACTTTGCCAGAATAACTCCCTCCCTGCATAAGTTGTGTAGAGGCATATTGGAAAAACAAGAGGAAGTGTTTTTAAAATACATTACCACTCTTTCTGACGTGCACTTTCAGTGAACATTCTTTTTTATGCTTGGTATTATTTAACGTCATTTTGCATTTCCAATCATCATTCACATTTTTTTCTACTTTACGAAACTGAAAAATTATTAAAATCAAACATAAATGAGAGAATTTTGCGGGTTTTTTTAGTAGAATCCATTGAGAGAGATGCTTTTTGCGCTAGAAGAGTAGAAACTTTACTAATCTTGATATCCGCCTATTGTGACGACTAATAAGACGCAAGCGCAAAGTCATTTTAATTGTGTATTCTATATTAATCTGTGAATTCGTTTGTATATGGGCGCTCCTTACTTGGCGCCAGCGATAGGATACCAACCGACGACCAGTGTCTATGGTCCAGTGTAATACTTGCAACAACTCAGAAGGGTTTATGGTAATAATAGAACAGCAACTGGTTACATATTTATAATCATAGAACCTTACGGTTTTAATACATTTATACTGACTTTGAATACTCGAGAAGCATTTTGAGAAACCTCGCCATCCCTCCAACAATTTAACAGTCTAACAAACTTAGCATATTGGCACAACCGATAGCGGATTAAAGTCATTGATAAACTATTTTAGTTAACGGGTTATGCATGACAAGAATTTAATACATTATTGTTTGGAAATTTCAGATAATATTTTATATGAGATATTGTATAAAATATGTATTTAAAGTTTTACATGTAACAAAATAAGCTGAACACAGTATAAATCTATCGCGTCTGGCAACATGAAAATAGAATGTAGTGAATACCGTCTATACAATGTACAATTGAGAGATTTTGAATTATAATCTGTACATAATTATCACACAGAGACAAACACTAATACATAAAATTATGTTAAATTATAGTGAACTACTTACTCTATATAAAACAGGCGCTAATCACCGAATAAATAAAAATATAACATTATTATTCAATTAAGGAAATGGCCGATTATATCGGTTAGACATAAAAGGGTACATACCAAAATTAATTATTAACTTGAAACGGAAACATGACAAGAACAACTATTTTATTTTATTTTATTAGGATAATAAACAGATATATAGTAAAGTTACATAATAAATAAGGTATATAGTACAAAGTCAGTGTTTATCTAACTACATTACCCACGAATATAAAGCTGAAAGTGTACAATTATTTTAAAAAATACGGAAGATAGACCACTCAAACGCACCCACACACACACTCACACACACACACACACACACACACACACACACACACACACACGCGCGCGCACGCGCGCACGCACGCACGCGCGCACACACTATGCTACTGATCCTTGCTTTCGCCCGGGACAATACACGTGCACACGATACGTACTAAGCTAGAGTAAAATTTAATTTCGCTCCACAAGGCAAAGCGACCTGCGAGTGCATGCTTTTGGATCCGTACCGTTACTTTCATGTCTGACGTAACTTCCGTAGATTAAATGTAATAAGAATGTTAAAATACGACAGGGAAGTTTCCAATCTGTTTTTTTTGTTGTAGTAGAGGCCCAGGCCACCCTTGGAAAATAACCCTAGATACGCCAAGGCTTTTATATGTGACTGGGTGTACAAAACTATTTAGAGCTTTTCTTAATTTATGTCATGTTTACTAAGATTTAATTCCTACATAAAGTGTAGTGTAAAATCTTTCTTAGTTTTGGTTGTTCAAAAGAAAGTAAGTAACAAGATAAAGAAATCTGAGGGTAAAAAAGAAATGCCTGTGTAAGACTTTTGTACACTTTATATATACGGGTACTTTTGTACACCGATATTTACGAGTATAAAGCATGCATGTGTTTCATTCTAACGGCGTGGGCTCGAATCCTGGGCCGATATCGTGTACTGCATGTTCATATGCATTATTATGCAGGTTTTTGTTTTGTATGCTATCAGAATTCATGATAAAAATTATACAGTATTTATGTAATTATTATTCTACTTACAGTTATGTTAAACATATTGTCTTCACGTTTTTGTATGTTCTCCGCAACAGAGTAAATGTATGGAGGATTAGCTTTGTAAAAACAACTGAAAATACAATCATTTTATTTAAACACAAATATGATGGGTAATTAATTATAAAAAGAGTGGACTATACAAAAATTCTAATTCTTTTGACCACCTGTGCTTACAAGCGAACATATTAGAACTTATGGAATACAATTCCGTCTAACGTGCAATGCACTGTTGTCGTGTGACCAAGGGATCCTATACTGAGCAGCGTTGCCAACTCTCATTAGAAAAACACGCTATGGACTCGTGAAAAGCGCTAAAATTACATTTTTCTGCGCTATAGGGACGAAGAGCATTAGATCCAGCGCTGCAAGCGCTATGTTGGCAGTGAAGAGCCCACTCATTCCACGAGAGTAGCTATCCGTGAGTAAGGCGCGGGGTGGAGATGGAAATCATAGCTAAGTACTTTAATACATCGATCAGTGCCGTGAAGTTATTTCATTTAGTCACTGCTACCGGTGCAAAATCACCATCCGATATTTTAGAAGTAAAGATAAAATAACATTAACTCGACATGTCACGGAGATGACAGGAACTGCAAGTGATTTTTGGAACTGTAAAATGAATTTCTAACGGATACAAATTGGAGATAATGCAAATGAAATCTTACTGATCCCGCCGTCTCCCTTCCATCATCGGACCAGACGCGCCGACATGCGACACTAATATATGGTGGATATTCCGCCTATAATAACGAAGCGCTTTGCGTCTACCTTCATCATGCGTACTATATTAAAAAAATACGTTAACCGTTAACGCTACTTCACGCCCTTGTAAATAACGCAAGCAAATGAACGCCTAACAATTTAAAGAATAAGTTCGCTAGTTTTTTCTTTTGACTAACTATTTCAGTTACTTTTTTATACATGAAGCTTTAACGATTTGACTCACGTGAAAAACGCTCTAATGTAATTTAACGGTCACTTCCTATTCTTGTATCTGGAGTGGAAAGTGATTTATGATATATCACCTTTATTTAAACGGTGATAAGTAAAATGTGCCATCACTACGCGGGCATACATAAGCGGCGTCGAGAGTAAGCGAGGCGAAGTCGCAGCGCGGGTCCTCTCTTTTTTTGTGCAGGATTCAGCTGAATAGCCGCAGATGGCTATTGGGCGGGCTTTTCGACTCCATGGGAGCGAAGGGCCTTAGTTCGGAAACAGCGCCCTCACCTCCTGTGAGGTTCGACTTCGGCTCGACCGCTGCGGGAGGGAGCTATCGCCAGTTATATAATGCCCCCCCCCCCACCCCCCGCATAAGGCAGCAAAAATAAGTGCTTGGTCATATGACTCATATCGTCAGTCGTAGGGATGTTCATACAAAAAAAATATCGATATTATTTTCGATATAATATATCGTAATGTTGTATCGATACTTTGCGATATATCGTAGAAATATATCGATATTTTCGATATATCGTAACGAAATGTAATTTTCTTATTTAGTTAGTTTTTAATATTAAGTATTTGATAGGGATCAGGTTGATATAAGTAAAAATAGCTACGAATAAGAAACAAATCAAGTTTAATTATTTATAATTCCCAATATTTTTTGTCGAGACCTTGCTCAAACAAAATTTTAATTAAAATGTTATATATAAAACAGGTAATCAATTTATTGCCACAGCTTGTTTCTTCTATACAATTGAATTGTAGCCGCTTTTATATATTGTGCTATTTATTTATATTAGTTAGATTTTATATAACTGTATTTACATTTCGTAAAATGTATCAAACAAAACAATCAAAACAGATAGCTTTTATTTGTAAGTTATTCTGTACTGAGACCGAAACGAGTACCCACAGACACAGATTATACCATTTTTAATACTAGTGCTGCCCTTACTAAGAGTAGGAGTAGTATATTGTTTAGCGGGGGGCGATTATGACTAATGTCATAATCGAATTATTTTCGAATATTAATATTGAAAATCGATTATGAAATTAGTAGCTTACTTATTTTATAATCGAATCATTTCATTAGTATATCTTATAATCAACCAGCGCTGAAAAACTACAAAAAAATAAAACTGAGAGTTTATTGGAGAAACTCAGAAATCGCTCTTTAGCTGTTGAGACGAATATACATTGTAGGTTAGGTATGTAGTGGAGTTTAATTTGAAGTCATTTAGAGTACCTATTTTGTTAACCACGAAACTTTCGTTACTGGGAAGGCTAGTTATTCAATAATTCAGGGTTTTACGTTTTATTTTTACTCAAGGTACCAACCATAAATCAGTTTAAAAAAGTAAAAGTTTATTCTATAATTTCTACCGATATTTGATGTATCGGATAAAATGTATCGATTGTACATATCGATACTAGATTATTCGATAATATCGGGAGGAATCGATATATCGTGTACATATATCGATATTTTATTCAATATCGATATATATCGTGCACTCCTAGTCAGTCGGTTGCAGTCCACTGGACGTGGGTCTCCTCTTTACGTCTTATATTTCGCTCGACCGCTTCCCTTTTTCTTAATGAGGAGAAATCCGATAGATGACACTTCGGGGAAAACACTGACAGTGTGTAAGATTCGCCACGTTTAGAACGTTATAGCACTCCGCAGTCAGGGATACTCGCTAAAACCTGTGTTCCTTCTTTCGCCAACATGTTGGGCTTTTTTCATCTTAACGTCTCAAACTTAAGGAAGTATAAAGAACCTAATTTCCGATTTTAATTTAATTCACTCTAACTCCATATGAATAAGACCGGAAGGGATAACAAATGACAATAAATGGTTACATTTCAAAACTTGGAAAATTAACGCGAACAAAAGACGATTGAATAAATAAGACCATCGCTAAAACAATTACAGTTAATAGCAAAGGTAAAAAAATACCTGGTTGGGAAAGGTTTATTATATGCAGCTGCTCAAAATACACGTTTCATAACAAAATTAACTTACGTTATATTTAATATTTCAGGCCCTGTGTCGTCTTTAAGTATCACGTTAAATGGTTCGTTATAAAAAATAATGGGCGAGCCAGTCGTCTTACATTTGCCATTTGAAGTAAATTCCAAATTAAAATCTGGAGGTGCATCTGAAATTTAAAATAAGTTATATGAATTACAATTTCTTATATTTGAATTACAGGAACTTACAGCTTTTTTTATTACAGGACTTCAGCAGACAGGCAGATGGTCCACTTGATGGAAAGCGGTTACCATCGCCTATAGACATTTGCAACAAAGGTGCTAAAAATGCGCTGCCGCTCTCTTAAGGGAGACTGGAACCTGGTCAGTAATGCCGTAAAACAACTCAAGGTTGTTATGGCGACATACTTTATACCAGGGGTGGTAGCCATCCAGTCGGGCAAATGCCCTACCACCTGGCTGTGGGTTGTTTTGTCGACTCTTACGATAGGCCGGCGCCGGCCGCAGGATATTGTAATCTTTCTCCGTTCCTGCACGGATAAAGCTGATGTACATAGTCCAGCTAGGTAATTACTTCAAAGTCGAAGAAAGCCAGTGATGGCTTCATATCGAAATCGAGTAAATGGCTACTGGCTTAATGTAAATTGCGGAAGTCAGTTACCGGCGTTTGCATTGGCTTCGTTAGAAGTCAGTAGCTGGATCTATGTCAATCGACTTTTATGGACTTTTGTAAAAAAGAAAAACGTGTGCATCTCGGGACGCCCGACAGAAGTGAAACAGAACTTAAACAGAAAAAAAGTTGACCACCACGACGAGGTTAACCCGCGGCGTAGTAGCTACGTAATCGGTCCAGTAGTTTTTCCGTAAAAGCATAACAAACAGAGGAACAAACATATTTTTATCCCGGACACAATCCCATTTTTCGGGGTAAAAAGTATCTTATGTTCATCCTTGGCATCGAAACAATATATATATACTGAGTTTCAGCCAAATCGGTCCAGTTTTTCCGTGATCACTGAACGGACAGACGGACTGGCGCCGTAACGCGTTACGTGACGAAGCGGTTTACCCTCCCATAAGAAGTTATCACTTCAAAAAATGTTTCACCTCCGCCCCTTTCATAATTTAAGAAAGAGGGTGTTCATTTCCTCTTTAGTATTTTTTTCTTTAACACGCTAATACTTTGTTTTTTATATCTATAAATTTAATCTTATTATATATACCTTAATATATATATAATCTTATTATCTATGTTTATTTCTTGTTGTTTTTATATACAGATCTTAACAGCTATTTCCGACTATATATTTTATGATCTATTTTACGATAACGCTCGCGGCTGCATATCGCGTGATATGCGTGCAGCGTTTTTAAACTGCCTGATTTTGATTTTTAATGACTACCTTAGTGACCTCGATTGCGAACTTAATGAAGTCCTCCCGGAGCTTTGCCCCCAACAGATCTTGTATATTGGCGCGTATTATGTTGATGCGAAGGGTCCTTTGTAACATTAGACGTGTTATCTTTAGCATGTGTTCACGTCTGTGAGAGTAAGTACGCTGGGGAAGTTTATCCTCTTCGACAATATGGAAGGGGCCAGCATGCAGGCACGTGATACGGTCGTAGCCTTGGCTATGCTGTTATCTTATGACTCTCCTTAGTTACTATCCAAAAAATAAACTTTACAAGAGAGCCAAATACTACTGTTTTTTTAAGCATGAATATAAAAAGATATAATACTTTCTTCCATGGTATTATTATAATATGTAATATTACAATTCCTTCAAGTGGTTACTGTCATTGCTTTTAGTGATAAGATCGGCTATTGTCCTCTATACTGAAACTTCTTGTATAATAATATTCTATTCTATTCTATATTACTTTTAAACCAGGGATAGCGCTATTACACGTATTTTACGTTACGGTCGCCCGTGGTCGAAATTCGTCCATAATAATTTGTTGTCAAAGACTACTTCTATAATCACAGATATCGCCAGGACTACCCTGTTAATTTGCCTTGAACAATAAACAAAAGAATATAAGTATATGCGTTTGTGTGTCAAATACATGGTATCGTGTGTAATTTTTTTATTGATTTAATGTTTTCTTTATGCATAATTAAAAAAATATTAGCATTCGTCGCTTCTTCTCTATATAAACTAAGTGTGCGAAGTTTCATAATCTTACGTCCGCGCAATTTTCGTAAAAAGGGGCATAGTTTTTCTTTCACGTATTAATATTTTATCTTATATATAAAATTCTCGTGTCACAATGTTCGTTCCCATACTCCTCCGAAACGGCTTGACCGATTCTCATGAAATTTTGTGTGCATATTGGGTAGGTCTGAGAATCGGACAACATCTATTTTTCACCCCCCTAAATGTTAAGGGTAGTCCACACCTAAATATATTGTTTTAATTTTTAGATTTTGTTAAATATCTTTTTATGATACAGCATTAAAAATACATACAACCCTAAATTTTCAACCCTCTACGATTAACTCCTATTTTTTAATAGCGATATTAGTATTTTTATATTTTTTGTACTGGGATGATTTAGATTTTAATTTGAACCCTACCTGGTTCAAATTAAAATCTAAATCATCCCATGGCGCTGCAATCAGGTACCAAAATTTAGGTGTTCTTTTTGTTGTTGTATGTGTTGAAGTTTGTCCCGGAATGGTTTACACTTAACAGCATTGATATATAAAAATTCCTCAACAGTTTAAAAGTTAGGGAACGCCATAACTTTTACGCCAAAAACCTCGCAAACTATTGGCATAAGTAAAAGAGTCATAAAACCTAGTCATAGTTATGTGTGTGTGTGTGTGTGTGTATAGATATATATATATGTGTGAATGTATGTTTATATGTATGCTATGCTTTATGTATTTAATCATGTATATATAAATCTATTTATGTATATTTAGTGGGGTTGTCTGGAAGAGATCGCTTTTTAGCGATAAGACCGCCCTTTGTACATAACTAGATATAATTTTAGTTTGTAATTCTTTAAGTTCATGTTTGTATTGGTATACAATAAAGTGTTATCTATCTATCTATTTATATAATTATATTAATAAGTGAAATATGTAACCCTGCCCTAGCTTTTGTGCCATATTTTTTTCTCTATGCCAAGGTTGTCTGGAAGAAATCGCAGTCAGCGATAATACCATTTGTACTTAATTCTAAGCTGGTTTTGTGTATTATTTATTTTGCTGTACAATAAAGTATATTATATTCTATACTTTAAAAAATATATAAGCTAAGAAAGTACTGCACATGAGTATTTATCGGAAATAATTTGTTTCAACAATTCACGTCTATGGCAGCCACCCGTTATGTTCATTTATTTCGCTGTTACTACACCAATGTTCACTGTGCTTTACGAACTTCATCTTCCTGTTAAATTTCACTAATACATACCCAATCTTTTCTGAGAAAAACAAGTATGGCCACAGAGACAGATGGAATAACCAATATAAAGAAAACATAAAGCTTTTGGTCTTTCCAAAATACAGTGCACTGACAAATGTCGATTTTCAAATGTTAGATATAAGTAATTAATATTTTAGAAGTAGAGAAATTAGATATAGTCAAAATTTACTTACTATAGGCAGTAACCAGTAAAGAGTTTTTAAATATTAAAAGTATTAAAATGTATTTAAACATTTTACTGCACTTGTCATCGGTTACACCGCGTTAAATTGTGTACTGGTCATTTTATGGGGATATTACGCACACCGATTGTGACCGCAAAATAATGATAAATAAATTAAATAAGGAAAAATAAACATCATTCTGCTACGAACAAACATTGCTACAAAACAGGCAATATATTTTAAAATTTCAGATTGCAGTGAAATAAAATTATATAATAGCAGAGACAACAGTTTATCATATTAGTGCCCACTCGCAAACATTTGCACACGCACGTATGCATCTGTGCAAACATTTATCTGACTGTTAATCACATGACAAAATACTGGACCGATTTAAATAAAACACGACGTAGAGCTAGCTTGTATCCCAGATGAGTATTTAGGATACTTTTTGTCGTGAAGACAAAGAAATACGTCTTTTTTGAGGTAGACGAATGTAGCCAAAATGATGGCACTGAGGTCGCTTGTTTTTATGCCACTGCTCACTGGCAAATTATGTCGTCAGGGCAACACGAATGTCGCTGCCACTGCTAGTCAATATTATATCTCAAATACTACTTAAAATATATAGTTTAAAAAAATATATTATTAGGGAAAGTAGCTCTTAAAACCACCTTGATTTTTTTCAATAGTTAAAGGGGAGGCACAATTGTTGCTCCCAGATGGGCCGCCGTCATGCTTGCAAAGGAGGAGATGGAGCAGGAACATAAGCGCACGTCTTTGCTCTGCTCTCGCTTGAGTTGGAGGACCAGCCTGGGCACCGGTTGCCGTGAGCGTGCAGCGCGAGTGGGACACACGCCCCACTCAAAGAGAGCTTGAAGATGCCGAAGGACAAAAAGGAATTCCCCGGCAAGGGATGAGGTCGTTGGGCCACCGCAGCTTGGGCCCGCGGATGTGCCAGGCCGTGTACCCATGGCCCTGGCATAAGGGCAAAGCACGGAACACCAAGGGGTTTTAGTGGGTATCCCCACTGTGGTGTGGCAATAACACTTCTAGTTCTGGCTAGATGTGTTAGTGCCACCCCGACCTGACAATTCGGCCGTGATTTTCCTCCACGTCTTAAGGTCCTCAAGCGGATTTCTCCAAGGTAAAAAAAAACCGCGGTATTGGAGCCTACCACCAAGCTACTACGGCTAGTCGATATACAGCTTTATACATATTGAGTTAGGGTAAGTTTGTAGGCTCTTTTGGTGGTAGGAACACTTTTGTCAATTTCAAGAAGGAACGGTGACACTGGATTAATGTCATCGATTTGGTAAGTCTAGAGATATGATGTTCTTCATGAGTTGATATTCGATTGACGATTATTTCTGAGTATTAATAATAATCGATGTCACAAAACTGTTTGTGGCTGTACGAATTGTACTATATTCAAAATTAAAGAAAAAAGTTCACTGTCGGCCCGAGATGATCATTACAATATGCATATTAGATCAGAAAACAAGCTTTAAGTCATGCATGCGTTCGGGCCAGGATTCGAACTCGCGCCCTATGAGTCCAGGATTCGAGTACTAATCGATCGAGATATTAGAACATTTCTCAGGAAGAGTCGAAGCTTTTTTTTTTTTTTTTTTTTTTTTTTTTTTTTTTTTTTTTTTTTTTTGAGGCGAGGGAAAATGCTAACCGATTTACGCACTCTCTGGGCCGTCACTAGGAAACGGCACGCATCCATCGGGGGCGATAACGCTAGCAATAGTATGCTTTATTTGCGCTCCGCCCGCGATGGATTACACAGAGGAGTGTGGCGACTCCGAGCGATGTTACACGAGCGAACAACCTCAATACCCACTAAAAAACCTCTCCTCCCGTCGACCCTGCGCTTTGTTGTGAAGGAAAGACTGAGATATAGAACATAGTTACGCAACAGTCGATCCAGCGCAATAAAGTGCCTGGAGTGTGCCCTGGGAGAACACACCCCACTTCGAAACGGGGGCTGAATCCCTTGCGTTGCCTAGTAGCAAGGGGCCCCTCGTACCGGAACCTAACTCAGGGAGGGAAGTAACGCGCGTACCTGCCTCGTCGAGTGCCAGCTGAAGGCCGGCGGCCTCGGGTGACATTAGCGGCACGCGCTGAAGGGCTTCGCTCCCTATCCCTTTCTGCGGCCTCTTTTAGAGACATTACAGCCTCACAGAAAGAAACCGCAGACTCCCAGCGGTCGTCGCTGTGCAACATGGCCGTTACCAAGTCGCCAAGCGATCGGACGGCTCCTACGTGTGTCTCGAGCTCGAAACGCTGAGGCGTCCATGCAGCGCACTCAACAAGCGTGTGTAACGCCGTATCGGGTGCGCCGCATTGGCGGCAGTCCGGGGAAGGCAAGCAGCCCACAATGCGAAACAGATACTGGTCGAAACAACCGTGTCCGGTCAGTATCTGAGTCGTCCTGAAGGTCAGGGTTCCGCTGGTGCGGGTCACCCATCTCTCCAGCTGCGGCCTGATTGCATCCACCGTATAGCCGCCGGCCACAGGGTGTTCGAGGTCACGAGACCAGGCGACGAGGCAGGAATGGGTTTCCCGCTTCCTGACCGTCTCTAATTCGACTTGACAGAAGGTCAGTCCTCTAGCTAGGGCATCCTGCTGGGCGCGACGAACTCTGGACAGGACGTCTGCCTGGAGAGGCCAGGGCAGCTCGCCTGCCAAGAGAGTCGCCGCCGACCACGACACTGTGCGGTACCCCCGTATGGTCCTCACGGCCAGAACCCGCTGCGCGCGGTGCAGCAGGGTTCGGTTGTGGCGGTGAAGCGCATCGGACCAGACGGGCGCACCGTAGAGTGCCATACTCCTCAGGATGCCGGAATAAAGCTTCCGCGTCGCACCCCCCGGCCCCCCCACGTTAGGAAGAAGCCTGGAGAGTGCGCCCGCGGAATTCAGAAGTTTGGGAACTAGCTGCTCAAAGTGCGCTTTGAACAGCCATTTCCCGTCTAGGACTAGCCCAAGATATTTCATCGTGGGCCCTACTCTAATCGCCACCCCCTGAACTGTAACGGACAAGTCCGGGGGAGGATTCCGGAATTTCCTATGGAACATGACGGCCTCCGTTTTCGCGGGGGAGACCTTCAAGCCCAGCCTAGCTATTCGATCTACGACGATCGCCAGCCCGTCGTTGGCGACGTCCACGGATTCCGCAAAAGACGCGGCGCGTGCCGTGAGTAGGGTGTCGTCCGCAAAGCAGATCAGCCCTACTCCGGGCCGGACCGTCACCCGAAGGATCCAGTCATAGCCTACGTTCCAAAGGATAGGCCCGAGGACCGATCCCTGTGGAACGCCGCACGCGACACGTCGCCGACCTAGCACGTGGTTGGCGGACTCACCACCCTCCCAAAGGATGTGCCGATCTCGCAGGTACTCGCCCAACAGCCTCGTGAGGTACGGGGGGACTCCGTGCGCGCGGAGCCCTTCCCTGATCGTCTCATGAGGGAGGCTGTTAAAGGCGTTCGCTATGTCTAGCGACACTGCAAGAACGACGTCCTTTGCTTGGACGGCTTCGTCCGTCAACGTTCGCAGCGTCTCGAAGGCGTCCATCGTGGAGCGCCTCCGCCGAAACCCGAACTGCGTATCTGATAGCCCCGGCTCCACAGTGTCTAGATGCTTCACAAGCCGCTCCGCCAAGATCTTCTCGAAGACCTTGGCGACCTCGTTCAGCAGCACTATGGGCCTGTAGGCGGACGGATCGTTGGGAGGCCGACCTCCCTTTGGAAGTAGGCACAAACGACCCTCTTTCCATTGCGACGGGAACCTACCTGCGCGAATACAGGCTTCGAAGAGGTCCCGCAGCTGGCTGCGTAGGTGTTTTGCAGCCAGGAAGAGGAGTCGACCTGGAACCCCGTCGGGTCCCGGTGCCGTCTTCCTGCCCCGGAGCCGGTCCAGGGCGACGTCTAGCTCCCCCTCGGAGATGGAGTGAGGCTCCTCGTCCGTGGGGGTGTCGGGAATGGGTGGACCCATACTGGGGGGAGTGAAGTTCCCCGGATCCGGGAAGAGCCCATCGATAACCGACCGGAGCACCTCGGGTTCGAGCGTTTCCGTGACCGTGGATGTGCAAGGCCGCAACTTGTTGCGGGCCCCACGGTACGGGCGCCCCCAAGGGTCCCGATCGAGCGTCTCGAGGAGCTCGGCCCGAGCCCGGGCTTTCGATCGCAATATTGCAATCGAAAGGGCCTTTCTGGCCTCTCTAAACTCGCCCACGAGTCCATTTTCCGCGACGAAGTCCGGAGGACGGCGCGCCCTGCAGCGTTTGAGCCTGTGGCTGATGATGCGAACTGCCTTTCGCATCTCGCCCAGCTCCTCGGTCCACCAGTGGACCGATTGCTTGCACGGAGGCTGCCGCTTGGAGACGCGTGGCATCGCAGCGTCGCAAACCCTCGTCAGGGTCTTGCGCATGTGCTCTGCCTGCGTATCCAGATTCGCGAAGTCGGCTGGGTAGGCCCAGCTTTCCGAGAGTGCCCGCTCCTCGGCCTGCTCCGGATCGAGCTTGGTAAGGGCCCAACGCGGGAGGAGAGGGGGGCGACGGTGAACAGGGCTCGGACCGGAGGAGGGGGTCGTGAGCTCAAATCTGATGTACCGATGATCAGAGAGCGACTCCACCTCCTCCAGCACCCTCCATCCGGTCACTCTGCGGGCGGCCGCATGAGTGACGAATGACAGGTCGATGATCGATCCACCCCGCGCGCGCACGCAGGTCTGGACCGACCCCTGGTTCAGTATGGTCAGGCCGGCTTGAAGAGCCCAATCCTCGACCGCCCGACCCCTAGCGTCCGTGATTACGTTTCCCCAGGAGAGGTGCTTTGCATTAAAGTCGCCCATCACGAAGATCGTTTTGGGCGACAGTCTGCGTACGGCAGCCCCGACGGCGTCCAAGTGAAGCTCGAACTCCGCCAGGGGGCGGTTGCGCGAAAAGTAAACGCCTATGACGACGATACTTCCGCTCTTCGCCACAGCATAGCCCTTTCCTCTTTCGAGACATGTAAGCGGTGTGCCGGACCCGGCTCTGGCCACCACCGCTACCATGTCATCGAGATCGCCCACCCAGTTCCCTGAAGGAGGGACGTAATAAGGTTCACTTATTACGGCTAAATTCGCTTGCCACTCCGCCATCGCCTGCAGGCACAAGTCCTGAGCGGTGGGGGAGTGGTTTACGTTAGCTTGAAAGAACGTCGTTACGGGTGTACTAGGCATTGGAGGTGTCCATTGTCTGTACTCCCGATTTGCCGGTACGTGGTCTCGCCCGCGAGTGGACGAATTGGCCCCTCACGTAGGGAGGTTGGCAGAACCTCGCCAACGTGGGGTGGGCCGCGTTCAGTCCCCCCGCCGCGCACGCCGCGCAGTGGGGTTTCCGTGCCGTGCAGTCCGGCATCTTGTGTCCGCTTTTACCGCAGCGGAGACACAAGTTAGTCCGGTCCGGGCACGTGTCCGGACAAGTTTGGGTGCCATGACCGACGTTGAAACATCTGTAACAACGTATCGGTCTGGCTTCCAGTGCTTCGACCTTCGCCGAGGTGAAGCCGACCAGAAGGTAGCCCAACCCGACGATGGTCTTGGCGGCAGCGACGGGGCACAGCACGTATGATGCGCCCAATCCGCCCGGTCCTGCACCGATGTGCTTCGTGAGCACGTCGTCGCGCCGGCAGTTGCCTGCGCGCGCGATCGCGTCACGAAGCCCATCGACAGTGACTGAGTCGTCCAGCCCTGAGACGTAAAGCTCCCCACGCTTTACGGGGCGGACGACCTCAGCCATCCCTTCTAGGGCCCCGCGCAGGGCTTCGGCGACGCGGTCCGCCTTGGCCGCGCTCTCGGGTCCCGGCTGGAACTCGAGGAGACGCGCGTCCCTGGCGGTCCGCACCACCTTCAGCCCCTCGCGGAGGCCCATGGCGGTGATGTCGACCACCGTCGAGGCCTTTGCGAAGACCTCGCGATAGCCGACACCCTTCGCGGCCGCTGCCGGCAGCAGTCTAATAATGACTGCGGCCGACTTCGGCTCGCGGAGAACGACGGCAGGCCTCGCGGCCTGCTTCCGCGGTTGCTGCCTCCACCCCGTCGGTGGGGCAGCAGCTTGCGCCTGGGGGGGGGGAGGGGGCCCGTTGGCCCTCGCCCCCTTACCCTTTTTCCGCCCTACGACCGTGGACCACGCCCCCCCCTCGGGTACGGGGGCGGGGGCGGGGGCCACGGGCGCCGGCGGCGGCGCGACGTACGGGGCGACGTGAGGGGCGCGCGCCACGGGCGCTGGCGACGGTGCCACACACGGGGTGGCACGTCGGGCGCGCGGGACGGGCGCCACCGATGGCGCGGACGCGGGGGCCATTTGTTGCCCAGAGGCCGAAACAACTAGGGCGGGCGCCGAAGCGAAGGCCGCCGAGGCAGCGGCGGCGGCGCGGGCCGCCTTTCTCCGCTTTCGGAGCGTTCGCTTCACGCCCCCCCTGTGCTTTTTCCTCGCGGGGGGGGTCGGTGGCAGTGGGGAGTCTGCCACCCCGGCGGCCGGGGCCGCCACTACCTCCATCGGGACCGGGGTACTCGCTTCCCCCAGACCCCGGCGGACTGCAGCGGCAGCCGTGGCCGGTTTGGGCCCTCCGGTGGGCTTCGCGACGGACGCGCGAGGAGTCGGCCTGGGCGCCGGCGCCTTGCCTCCGTCGGCCGCAAGTGGTGGACGGAGGGTCGGCGCGGGGCCCAGCCTGTCCTCGATGGCGGCGAACCTCGCGTTGATGAGTGGCGCCACGGCATCGAGCACGACGCGCACGAACGCATCGTACTCAACGCCGCCGCGCCCGAGTGGGACGGACGACGGCGCCGCCCCGTCGGCGGGCGCCGCGGCCGGTTCCGCCCCGTCGGCGGGAACCGGTATCGACCCCGCCACCGCGGCGGGGGTCGGACGCGATTTTTTAGTCGCGACGGGCGCAGCGGGCGATTCCGGAATCGCCGCCACCTCCACCGCGACCGCCCGTGTCTTCCGCTTGATGGGCACGGGGGGCGGCGCCGCCACGACGGCAGGCGCCGGCTCCACGGCCGGAGCAGAGGCCTTAAGGGCCTTGCGCATCTCTTCAAACTCTTTGCGGTAGGAGAGATTTTCCTCCCGCAAAGAGTTTACTTCCATGCGCAAACGCGCATTCTCGTTGCCGAGCTTCCACGCCTCGGTTTCCGGATTCCGCGTGACCAGAGTGTCGACAATGTCCGACACTCTGTTCGCGGCATCCTTCAGCCGACGCACGTAGCCCCCCTTCAGATTGCCCGACGTCTGGGCGATCTGGAGGATTTCGGCCACCTGGGCGCTCGCCGCGAGGCGCAGCTCCCCGGGGCCGAGGGCAGTGATGTCCCCTACTAGGGCGGCGCACTGGCTAGCCGCGACCAATTTGGCGTTGGTTGCCTTGCGCGCCTTGCGCCCCTTTTCCCCCCCCTCTGTGCGGAGGAAGGCCTCCGCACCCGCGAGTACGGACGCGGCCGACGCGGTTGATTCGGTTGCGCCCCACGCGGGGCGCAAAGGCGAGCGCGCGCGCGCTGGGGTGGAGGCACCCGACGTGGCGGTCGAATCGGCGCCACTGCTCTGAGATCGGTCCCAGAACCGTGACCTCGATCCGGCGACAAATACCGGGGCACACGAAACAGGGGGCACAAACGTCCCCGAAGACGTAGCTCGCGTCGCTGGACCCGCCGCCGAAGACGACGAACCTGTGGACGCGAACGCGGACGAAGTTGCAGCCGCCGAAGACGAGGACGTGGACGCCGCCGCCGTCGCCGTCGCCGCCGCAACCGCTGCACACGCAGGCACCGACGTCGCGACAGCGACTCCCATCCCAGTAGGGAAGGAAGACGAAGGGGTCGCCGCTGCCGCGCCTACAAATTCCCTATTCGCGACCTCGGTCGATAGCGCGAGTGAAGCTCGCGCAACAACCGGGGTCGTGGGACGGCCGTCCCCGACGTTGCGAACCGATAGGTCGCAAGCCAGTGGCATTGGCGCAGGTGAGGCCTGCGCGCTATAGGCCACCGTCGTCGTGGGGCGACCGCCCCCCACCGTCGCTGTTCCGGCCGCCGTGTAGACCACTTGTCCACAGGCGGGCGAATCAGAGCGGGGATAATTAAATGCGTGGACGACACCGTCAAGCGCACTATCCAGTGACTCTGGAATGCTGCCTGATAACGGTGTACGAAATCCATCTTCGTACCCGTCGCTCCCCTGCACAGGTGAGGCCCATGCAGAGGACGACGGTGTTACGAAGGCACCAGCATCTGTGGTGCTCGCGTCGCTCACGGCCAGGCAAACGGCCGAGTGTGACCCGAGCAGCGTGTTCCTACCTATAGCCAGGCGTGCCGCACTGCTGCGTGCCGCACGGCTGGATGGGGGCCTACGCGTCACGGGACCTTCCGGGGGCCCCATAACGTTATGCCTACTGTCGGGGGCATCCGCAGTGAGGTCCACCACAGACGCCGCCCTCCCTAGCAAGACAGGCGCCGCGGGTGCCGCCGTGATAACGGCAGCAGCCTGGCAGCCTGGACGTGGCCCGGCGGCAGATTTGCTACGCCGGGCGACCGAAGCAGACGGGATTTTTTTCCGCCGCGTCTCGCCGATCTCGGCTGCTAGCCAGCCATCCTTGGCCTCGAGGTGGCCCCTTTTGCAGGGCGCACCTGAAAGCCCAGGTAGCGGCTTAGGATCCTGGGCATCCATTGCTGGATGCCCTCACCTTGAGCGAGACCAACGGTTCGCGTCGGTGTACTTAGTGTACAAAATGAACGTTATATATTGCGTAATGCGCCAAAGGCGCGCGAAAAGCCCGTGGAAAGAGTAAAACGACTTACCCAAGCCAAAACACTGCGATTCGCGCCGGAATCGAACTAAATATCACTTTACACTATAACTACACAACTATACTCGCAATTTATCGCCTTTTTGGAAAGAAAAGGCACGACAGAAACTGCAATATTCAGGAGAACAGGGCATCTGCGACTGCCTCGCACCAATGCCTGGCCGGAACTAGGAAGAGTCGAAGCTTATGCGAGCTTAGTCAAGATAAGACATATCGCTGGTTTGCGAGAATACCGACGTAACTAAAAAATATCGATTTTCGAGAATGAGGCTTTCAAGTTTTTATGAAAACGTTTTAATGCATATCTCAGAATGTATTTCGATTAATGAGGTTCTGTCTTTACTAAATAAAAACCAACTTATAGAGTTAATAACATAACTAAAAATCATATTATTTAATTATTAAAATTATGAAAAAAAATCGTGAAATAAACTCCCGATCAGACATCAGTCGTTATTCTTGAGACTATTAAATACAAAAATCAACATAATTTATCGTTAAAGTCTCCTAATAAAACAAAGACAAGATCTACAACATTGTTTAAAGCATAACTTGCACTTACAGTATCCAAATTACAATTATGTAACATACAACTTAACTTGGTACCTAAGTAATTAAAAAAAACTTTTCTCCAAAGTAAATGAAATAAAAATAAAATGTTCAACATTGTCATCCAAAAAATAAACGAGTTGGAACCTCAAAATCTAAGTAAAATAAATCATTCATTTTACAAACTTTTATAAAATTGCCGATTATACTTTGAAATTTATATTTTTGTCAACTAAATCTATTAGTCCTTTCTTTTTATTTTCTGAAATTTAGTTTATTTATTTTGCCACGCAAGTCCTCCCTCATAATACCTGCTCATACATACACATATACATACAATGTAGACATTAAAAAAACTGTCTTCATTGTTGCTTAAATATAATGTATTATTATTACGTAGGAACAATGCAGGATATATTGAAAGCTATAAAAGTTCATAAGAACGAAAGAAGAAGTAAAAACTTAGCAAATCAGGTAATTTATATAATGCATTGAAAATTTGGCGTCGCGTGCCATCATTAAATTTAGTCCTACATTTTAGTTGGCACTTTTTTGTACACGATGGTCGGAGTCGTTCTCGTACAATTTTCTTATTTTTACTTATTATACATATTCCTTCTCTGTGTTTCGTAGACGTTAAGTGTTAAATTTTGGATTGAATTACTTTTTTCTACATTCTCTTCTAATCTCTAATCCGAATCTGATGACGGATAATTATTTTCAACATGACCATTCCGAACTGCGACTCTATCATCCGGTGAGAAGTCTTTTACTTCCTTAATATATATCTGTTGCTTTTTCGTGAATAAAGAGTAAAATCAAACAAAGTCCAGTATATAATACGATATAACAATAAAAATGATCGTATTTATTCAAGAATACAGGCGTAAACCAAAATAGGACATAAAAAGCACTTACTTTTATCAAAAACAATGACGAATTACGAAATATGTCAATATTCTTTAAAAATGTGTGTCAATTATAGCAACTGAACTCCAAAAACGACTGTATTTACGACAATCGAGCCTGCATTCTCTCTATTGTCGTCAGTGCAACTGAATTGGGCCTGTGTTTGTGATATATCATAGCGTATTTTGTCTTAGATGAATAGTGACGCTTTCTCTTTCTAGCAAACGCTAGCGCGAAATTGACTGTTCGTCTTTATTCATGATAAAATATTAGCAATTTATAATCGTTTTGCATACTTAGTTCAATTTCGAATGATTTTGGAATGAGTCAGTATTCTCGCAAACCAGCGATATGTAGTTTAATTATTCTGATTTGTTGAATATCTACGCTATTTGTCATGAGGAAAACACAAATAACTTCGAATTATCCTTCCAATTGGGTTTTATATATTACTCAAAAAAATAAATTTATTTGTTACATTTATGCACTATCACACCTGCTTGTCATAGAGGTAACACAATAATATCTCCAGTTTTATTTGCGAGGTGGAAATGCTTTATGCTCGGTGACAGACAGTCAACACTCTGGAATGTGATTATTGGAAATTACCGGTAAAAATTAATAACAATATAACAGAGATCATTGTTATATAACAAGGAAAAAGAAACAGAGTGCCTCACAATCATCATAATGTAGCTATTTATCGTTCATCATTATTTATAGACTGCAAACGCCATCAGTATTAAAAATCAATTCCAAGAGTTTTCTGGAAGAGATCGCTTAGAAGCGATAGGGCCGCCCGTTGTACGGGTGACATAGGGTATATTATATTTACAAATTAATTAGGGGTCCTTACTAAAACTCCAATAATGTAACCCAAAGTGTAAAAAAATACCTGAAATCGCGTGCGATGTGAAAACTATTGATGATAAAATAAAATAATGTACTACGTCTTTGCAGAATACAACATTATTTACAAAAAGTGTTGCGATAGGATATGTCTAACTATTATAGTTATGCCACTATAAGTGTTTTTTTATTTTAAAAATTTAATTAAAATGCCGCCGCTAGAAAAGGCTCTTTATTTGTATCTTGGTATTCATCCTTATCAAAATAAATTACTCCATATTCAATACTGCTTCAATACCTTTATATAACTTTTTGAATTATTCAATTCGGACATTCCATTCGAAATATATCACAAGTTTAAAAATGTAAGAATTAGACCACGTGACCGTGACGCTTTTTCGTGAGCGAAAAATCGTAAGACCCCGTCTATATAGTAGTTTCACTTCAAAAATAAAAGAAAACACTTATTGTGTGATAACTACAATAGTTAGACATGGTTACGCGATATTTTTTGTAGACAATTATATGTTCTGCAAAGTGGTAGTTCATTGTTTTGTTCTATAATCAATAGTTTTCGCAACGCACACCGTGTACGGATTTTTATGGTCATTTTTTACACCTTGGGTTCCATTATTGGACTTTTAGTAAGGATCCCTAATTCTTTTTTGAAAATATAATATAGCCTATAGCGGCTATAGCCTTCCTCGATAAATGTATTATCCAACACTGAAAGAATATTTCAAATCGGACCCGCGGTTTCTGAGATTAGCGCGCTTAAACAAACAAACAAACTCTTCAGCTTTATAATATTAGTATAGATAGCTAATATACTAATACATCAGAATAAATGATTGGCAGTTATTTATTAACATACTAGTGGGCCCGGCAGTTGTTGTTCTGCCCTGAGAAAATAAAAATCTAGAACCCAATTGCAATGCTACCTACACGATCCTATTGTGAATCGAAACTATCCAGGGACCCATTCAAACACACATAAAAAATCTAAATAGGTCCAGCAGTTTATGTGTTCACGTTTTACACACATTATACATTATGTATACATACAAAAGAATTGTATGTATAAACATATTGCTTAAATTTGTCAAACCATCCTATCCTACTAATATTATAAACATGAGTTTGTAAGAATGTATGGATGTATGTTTGTTACTCTTTCACGCAAAAACTACAGAATGGATTTTGATGAAACTTTACAATAATATAGCTTACACATCAGAATAACACATAGGCTATAAATAATAAAGATATACACACACTACCCGAACGCGGGCAGACGTCGTTGAGAGTCGCACAAGAAGTCGTGACCGGCCACTTGTACCGTATAAATAAAAGACAGTAATGAAAAAAATAACTTCATTATAATAACAACATATTTACACACTTATCATTGTATCCTAAAATCAATAACAAGGACTTTAGTAATGGAAAAAGAATATCGTATAACAATCACAGTACCAGTGTTAACTTATGACACACGTTTCACTTTTCAAAGATTTATTTTGCGTTTGGTAGAAAATTGGTTTTACTTGTACGTTATTTTGACACCTCACAGGTCAAATGATAAATTTACAGACTTTGTTCTATTTAACACATTCACTGGGAATTAGGGTCTAAGTTGCCCCAAAGATATCTTGCTTGCGGTGCAGCTAAGAAAACGGACTTTTCTGTGGTGCAAAGGGTACAGCTCAATGGTCCATGTAGAAAAAAGGTAAATATTGAGAGAGAGTTCCATGGTATATCTGCCTTAATACGGTATTATCTTGACCTAGTACCACACAACACAAAAAAAGTATTAACTATCTCTTATATATAAAAATGAATGTTTGTCTGTATGTCTTTATAGAATTGTAAACTATACATTTGATCATGTGATGATGTTTAGTTAGCAAAGTTGTTGAGCATGAGCCAGAGGTTTCTGAGTTGGTTCACAAATGGAAGCGGTAGGTGGCGCTGCAATCGGGTTCTACGTTTTATTTCTTCAGGGCGGGACAATGTCTGCCGGGACTGCTAGTTTTATACAAAGGCAATACAAAGGCAAACACATCTTAGTTTATAAGACATTACAGGGCTCAATAGACTTGATGCTGCCACAGTTGTAGTTAAGTACAAGGTCTAAACGACCCCGTACAACAGGCATTGATAGTGCAGATAAACCAGTGCCAATGTGAAAATGTTAAACAGCATCTTGGTGCATATTCACATAGAATTTAAGGGCTTTTTCAGAATAGCCACATTTTTTTACTGAACTATTGTCATTCCTCATTATTGTTCTTCTATGATACTGCTAAGAAAAATGTATTACAAACTAATTCTTCTCCAAAGATGGTGAAACATTCTTTCCTAAAACATTTTCTTGATACTTTAATTTTTTTACATTAGTTGGATCTTTCAATATGTTTTCATCAATCAACCTATCAACTCTCTGGTCTTGAACTGGTTCTGAAATTAAAAACATATTAACTTAATATCGTATTTCATTTACAAAAAATTACCTGCACTATAGGTGCAGAATGCAATTTTTAATAGCAACTAAAAAGTAAAAACTGAAAATTATAGTGCACTTAAGAAAATTTTGCCACTATAAATATATAACGAGAAGGTTTTATAGTGTACTACAATAAGACTTCGTCCATGCTTGACATGAAATTTTGGCAAACTTCCCCGGACACAGCATTTAACTGTGCTGGAATAAGTTAATTTTAATTCATCCGAACAACTTTAAACCTGGGACTCATGGATATGAAATATCACATTTTTTTTTACATAAAATTTGCTATCGACCAGTGAATACACCACATTAGAATTCATTTTTTTTCAATCTGGTCTTTTTAAAACATTTTCAGAAAAATTCCCAAGATTAATACAAGTGGTATTTATAAAGAAGTAATTGCTCATTACTAAGTAATTTCTTAGTTAAGTCATTACTTGGTGATAGAATTCCTGATTGCAAATTCTTATTCTATAGTCAAGTAAAATTCATTACTTAGAAAAGTCATTGCTAAAGTATAATGCTTGACGGTCGCACTTCTGCGATCAGCGCCAAAATGGCGAAAATCAAATCGTCACACTATGGCCCGGCTAATCTAGGTCCAGCGTACTTGTATATATGGAGGTCAGTGCCCTCAAAATAAAGCACAATATTTAATTTGGTGTTTTTACAGATAATGGTATTTTTATTTGTTAGAAAATTGAAATGAAATGGTATTTTTAGCGATCACAAAGATGACGTGATTGGTTGTTTTTTGAAACGTAATATATTGTTTCGTAATTGATATTACGGCGGGTTAGTGCATTTTTTTTTTGATAGTTGTGTTTTAGTATTTCAAGAGATTTGTACTTTGTGTTTATGTTTTGACTTTTTTTTTGTGTGTTTGATACTTTGTTTACTTTGTTGAGGATTTTTAAATATTATATCTAACTTAAAATGTAGATGTATGAAGGAAAGTTCATTGAATCAAAAATAATATAAGAAACTAAACCATTCGAGTTAACATTAGCAAAATTAATTTTTCAACGAAAAGATTTACCGATATTTTCAACCAATAAAAATATCGGTAAAAAAAATACCAATTACCAATTAACAGATAAATAAATTCAACCGTAAACGCCATCTTTAGTGGAAGAGATGGAAGAAAGGGGAATGAATACCTACAACCTTGGAGATGCATCTTCTAAACAACCAAAATAGTGATGCCTGGATTGATATGGGGACTCAACCTAACTCCTTGTACTAGATGATAATAAATAATAGATATAAATAGAAAACGAAATCCACTTACTATTATATGGTGTATATCTATCAGAGAGAAGACTTTCTATGTTATAACCAATAACTCCCACCACAGCCGCTATTGGCAAGGTAATATAAGGAGCATTACTTCTTAAAAATTGCATAATTATTGGCCACATCTGAAATGAGAAGTATAATAATAAATATATTGATAGATAGATAAATACATGCATTGTGTTTTTTTATCACAATACTCGGTCTTTCAAAGACAAATATTTGGTGAATGTTGTTAACAGTAGGTAAACGCCGACCAAATGTAACAATATTATAAATTAAACTAAACGTACATTTATAAGAAGTACACTGTACACAGAACACTTTTAAATACTAATTATATTACAGTAACTTTTATTCATAAGCTTTTATTGAATTGTTTTATACGCAATTCTTTTTTGTAAATTCTGAAATCAAACTTCAAATTCAAAATATTACAAAGTTGACACTTGACAGTTCTAGGCATGAACGCTGTAACGCGCAAAAGCGTTAACTCAATAGTATGCGCCGGTGAGTTTACATACTTAATCAAAATAATGTGTTGGAACAAAATTTCCTTCAGTTTACTGTGCAGCATCACTCAAACGTCACGAGTTGTAATGAGGAATTGAGGAGTTTTTGTCGGGAACTGAAAGATGTTGTGCTGTGCAGTTTAATTTTCTGAAAATGTGTAAAATTACTCTAAAATGAACAAAAGTTGTAGGATATTGATAGTTTTTGAGTAGTAGTTAAGTGTTTTGTGAGAAATGTGAACTATACAGTCAAATGTGGCCTTTTGAGTCGTCACAAGAACTCCGTTGAATGGCACCAGCTGATAACAAGCCATAAACTTAAATAAATTATGAGTAATGACAGTGGCATTTAAAGTAGCATAGATTACTAGGAATAGTAGCTTTATTATATAAATGATAATCGACTTCAAACTACTTGACATTACGTATTAAATGTAATTAATGGCTATAATAACAGTTGTACAGTTTTGAGCCCCTTTCCCACAGCAACATCCCGTTCACCGTTTAGTAGTGTACGATATGTCTCACGATATCCTGTTTGCAGTGTGCGATATAAAACAAACGAGCTATCCGTCCGAATTTTTACTAGATGATCTATCCAGTAAAAAGCTAGATCTAGGATATATTAGGTCGGGGAAAAAGTTTTCGCATTTTATATAAAAATTCAAAAGGTTTTTTATAAAGTTTATTTACATTTGACTAAAGTATGTAGGTGCCATTTTGTTGGATAACTTTTTGTCATCTTGTAGATAGGGACGTGATCCCATTGCTATAAAAATTTTGGGGCTTCTGATCAAAAAACTGCGACAAGTGGTTTTGGCAGTCCTCTCGTGATGTTAACCTGACACTGCCTAAGGAATTCTGCAGAGACCGAAACAGGTGAAAATCTGAAGGTGCAAGGTCAAGACTATACGGCGGATGCATTAACACCTCCCAGCCAAACTCTCGTAATTTTTGCTGAGTGGCTAAAGATGTGTGAGGTCTAGCGTAATCTTGGTGAAAAACCACACCCCTTCTGTTGATTAATTCCGGCCGCTTTCTCTCAACTTTTTCCTTTAATCTCATCAGTTGTTCGCAGTACAGTTCAGAATAGATGGTCCTGCCTGGCGGTAACAGCTCATAATGAATAATGCCCTTCCGATCCCATTATACACACAGCATCACCTTGTTGCGAGTTAACGCGGGTTTCGCCACAGTCTGTGAAGCGTGACCGGCCTCTGACCACGATCTTTTTCGCACGTTCTTGTTGTACGTGATCCACTTTTCATCACCAGTTATCGGCTTCTTCAAAAATAGTTTGGTTTCATTACGTCGTAATAAAGAATCACAAATGACTACACGGTTCATAAGGTTTCTTTCAGTAAGCTCATGAGGCACCCAAATATCGAGCTTTTGTGTGTACCCAGCTTTTTTCAAATGCGCAAAAACCGTTTTGTGGTCAATTCCCAGTTCTCCAGCTACATCGTAATACTAATATGCCGAACTTGCTCCACTTTTTCAAAAATGGCATCAATTTTATCCGTAACAGGGCGACCAGAGCGACGTGCATCTTTGATATCAAAATTTCCGGATTGAAAACACTTAAGCCAAATTTGCGCTACTCTCACAGATACTGCATTAGGTCCTTACACATCACAAATTTTTTTCGCGGCTTGTTTTGCATTTTTACCTTTTTTGTGGTCAAATTGGACCGATTCAAGCAAAAATGTTCCAACCCACAACCTCGACAATTTCGAGTTTTTCTGACCTATGTACTCCAAATAAGGTATATTTTAACATATCAAAGACTCATAACTCTATGTCAATAATTGACGAAAATCCGTATGGTCCAACCGACAGCTGAAATATCGAAGACCATTTTTTAAAATGAATAAGTGTTTCAAGCTATTAGAATCATTTTGCAATTTCTTAATTGCCCTGACATGTGTTATTTTTTTTTTTGCTATAATGATTCAAACTACTTGGAACAATCATGCTTTTATACAATATGGAAAATATTACAAAAATCATTCTGCTTAAATGTTCCAAATGAAAACTACTAGACCAAACTATGACAATTTTTAGGGGACCAAATGGCAACTATTCCACATCAAACTAAAGAGGACTTACGTAAATCGGATTATAAAGCTCAGCGTAATCGGTGTACATATGGAACGGAATGATTTTTTTTTTCATAAAAAATGTTCATGAAATGAAAACTTGTGGGCCAGAGTATGTCAAATTTTTAGGGGACCAAATGGCAACTATTCTGCATCGATCTAAAAAAGAATCACGTAAATCGGATCATAAATCTCAGAGTAATCGGTGTACATATGAACCGGAATGGAATTTTTTTCATAAAAAATGTTCATAAAATGAAAACTACTGAACCAAACTATGCTAAATTCTTAGGGAACTAAATGGAAACTATTGCGCATCGAACTAAAAAAGAATTACGTAAATCGGATCATAAATCTCAGAGTATTCGGTGTACATATGGAACGGATGAATTTTTTTATCGTAAAAAATGTTCTTAAAATTAAAACTACACGGCCAAACTATGTTAAATTTTTAGGGGACCAAATGGAAACTATTCCGCGTCGAATTAAAAAAGAATCATGTAAATCGGATTATAAAGCTCAGCGTAATCGGTGTACATATGGAACGGTATGATTTTTTTTTTCATAAAAAATGTTCATAAAATGAAAACTTGTGGGCCAAAGTATGTCAAATTTTTAGGGGACCAAATGGCAACTATTCTGCATCGATCTAAAAAAGAATCACGTAAATCGGATCATAAATCTCAGAGTAATCGGTGTACATATGAACCGGAATGGAATTTTTTTCATAAAAAAATTTCATAAAATGAAAACTACTGAACCAAACTATGCTAAATTCTTAGGGAACTAAATGGAAACTATTGCGCATCGAACTAAAAAAGAATCACGTAAATCGGATCATAAATCTCAGAGTAATCGGTGTACATACATTTAAAAAAAACATACCGGCCAAGTTGAGAACCTCCTCCTTTTGGAAGTCAGTTCAAAAAGGCGTTGATTTGGGTGTCGTAGAAGATTTAAAAGAATTATTATAGCTGTCAGGAAAACGGGTTGACAAAAATAAGTTATTTGAAATCATTGTTTCATCTTAAACCGAATGATTGCATTGACATAAGAAACTGAAGGGAGACGATGCAATAATAGATGATATAGATGGTTATTGTGATGAACCTGACTTTGATTTGGATGAGGAGTAGGGTCACTTTGGTATTTTTTTAAATAAAACTAGAATAATAAACATTTTTGAGTTTCTATTTTTGACATTTTTGAAATATTTTTGCATTTTTCTTTCCGCAGCCTACACAGCAAACCCCATATAAAATTTATTTTGTTAAAATGATCCAGGCGCAAGTTTCTTGAATATCTACTAAACTATTACAATTTATTCACTAAATACATGCGTGTATATTAGTTTAGTACATTTAGAATTACATTGAAAAAAAACACAACGTTAAGTATTACAAAGCCAGAGAAAGACAGCAATAAACTTTAAAGTCAATTATCTCGAAATGAGGTTTGTGTGGTTTGGAACATTTTTGCTTAAATCGGTCCAATTTTAAAATGTATCGAATTTCTTCATTAGATTCACTCATTTTAACAATAAGAAAAACAAATGAAAATCACACATTTTCCTAATTTGAATTTGGAATTATCTTCTTTAAAATTAAAACTTTTTAATGATACCAAAACCAGCCAGATACAAATGGTATAGCTAAAGAGATCTTATTACAAGTTCATACATACTATATGCGAAAAGACTATTTCCCCAACCTATTATACACGGATTCTTTAATGGAAGTGAAACTGTGTGTTCACACAACAGTGATTTTTTCAGGACTGAGTAAAAAACCGTCCCCGCAGAACGGGACGGCCGTGGGAAAGGGGCTTTACATAACTTATAATTCCGATCGGCAGTATTCGTTTGCGCAGAAAATTGCGAGACTGCTTTCTGACACTTTTCTTTTACTTGCAAACGAAAATGGAAGAGTGTTGCCAGCTATACATTTTTAGCTCTGTTTCGCTTACAGCTCCCGATGTTGGTAATACCAATATTTACTTTGTAACTATAATTTTCTCATAGCAGGACGTAATATAAATTAATATTATCTGTCAAGTGGTGCAATTTCTACGCTTTCCTTACTAGTTTTAATCGGCCTATGCCCCGACCACACAATTCATTCCCTCTGGATGCTTGTAAAATTGTAACATTAAAGTACTAAATTAACATTTAAATATAAGGTCGAGCACGTAATGTAATTTATTACTATATTATTAGGATCTTGCTAGTCCGCTAACCGGACGACTAGACAATCCTATAAGACACTGCCATATTATTATGTACGAAGCAAGTAGGTACGTACATATTCCTGATTCATTATTTTAAGTGCAAGAACTTCGCTAATCAAGTTACCGTACGCGCGTACTCCCCGGTACATATTAATCAAGGCATCTCCATCCATATCAAGAGACCAAATAAATCAAGCATATATATATATTTAAATTAGTCATGAATATTTATGTATCTATTGCAATGATATTATATATAATATCATTGATCTATTGCCATTTTTATACACCACCTATTTCGCCTGATTCAAATTTTTCTCATTTAGGTTTCCTGGAAGAGATCGCTTTGAGCGATAAGGCCGCCTATTGTATTGCCTAGAAAATATTGTAAATATGGTCTGTTTCTGTAATTGTATATTTTGGTGTGCAATAAAGCGTTATCTATCTGTCTAAAGTGTGCAAATTTAATCAAGGATCTTACATACCTACTATTATTTAATATATTTTTTATTTAAGTCCGTAGATGTGGAGAAAATCGTAATCTTCCCTCTCTCTAACTTACAAACTACTCGTAACATCAAGCCATACACATTCTACTTGTGAGCACGGGCATCCCCATTTTATAGATTCTATCAGTATATCGGTTACGCTGGTCCTGGATCGGCAGATTTCACACACCGGTTTTGGATTGCATTTCGATGTGTAAGATTTTTAATTTTTTTTCCCTTAAGATTTTTTGGTTAACAGTGGTAATTGTAACAATATGCATTTTGGGTCAGAAATCTGCCAAGTGGTGTGTCCTTCCCGACCAAGATTCGAATCCACATCATTATCTAGAATAAAATTAAGTTAAACATAAAAAAATGCAAGAAGTTGACATGGGAGA
Source organism: Dendrolimus pini (assembly GCA_949752895.1). NCBI lineage: Eukaryota > Metazoa > Arthropoda > Insecta > Lepidoptera > Lasiocampidae > Dendrolimus > Dendrolimus pini. The sequence goes on from OX457124.1 coordinate 24,658,791, forward strand.
TCACCAGAGTTTCATAGAAATCCGAACTATGTCGACAACGGATACTGAAGTACTTTGAACGAACAGCCCGGAAGAGCCCACACCCAAAGAGACTTGTGGTCACTGGTAAAGTTGAAGGAAACAGACTTCGTGGCCTTCGTGGCAGATCTCTAAAACAATCAATCAAATGTCTCCAATACTATCCGTGCAGGAACGGAGAAAGAATACAATTTCCTGCGGCCGGGCGGCCTGTCGTAAGAGGCGACAAAACAACCCACAGCCAGGTGGTAGGGCATTTTTCCGACTGGATGGCTACCACCCCTGGGCTAGAGTATGTCGCCATAACAACCTTGAGTTGTGTTCCGGCGGCATTAGTGACCAGGTTCCAGTCTCCCTTAAGAGAGCAGCAGCGCATCTGTAGCGTCTTTGGTATTGCAAATGCCCATAGGCGATGGTAACCGCTTTCCATAAAGTGGTTCGTCTGGCTGTTTGCTGAGCTCCTGCAATAAAAAAAATTTATAAATCACCACAATGTGTTAACATTTGTGGTGATAATGAAATAAATAATGATACTAAAATAATGTATACACAAAATTCCAATGTACATATTCAAGAACAGAAACTAAGAATAAAATATATTTTATAATCAATAAAAGATTTTACTAGTTTACCTTGGTTCACTACTGCAGAGTAATTGTGATATAGAGAGGAATGTAAGGAGAAGAATAAATGTAGCATGGCTAAAGTGGAGACACTTAACCGGTGTGACGTGCGACAAACTAATGCCACTGAAACTAAAAGGTCAAATATATAAATCTATTATACGACCAGTCATGCTATATGGGTCGGAATGTTGGACCACTAAAGTGATAAACCACAAACGTCTCCACTCAGCAGAGATGAGAATGTCGAGATGTATGTATGGTGTTACAAGAATGGATAAGGTGAGAAATGAGTACATAAGGGGGATCTTTGAAATTTGCACCCGTGACTGAAAAATTGAGAGGATTAAGTTGATATGGGCATATAATGAGGAGGGATGAATGTCACGTGACAAAAATAATGTTAAACTACAAGACAGATGGATACAAATGTAGAGGTAGACCAAAAAAAGATGGATGGATTGCGAGAAGGATGATGTGATGATTTGTGGTGTGACTGAAAGATGTATGTCAGAATAGAGGAGTGTGGAAGGAAAAGACATATTGTGCCGACCCCAAGTAATTGGGATATGGTAAAAGAAAGGAGAAAGAAAAGATTTTACTAAAAAATATCCTTTCCTTATATTATCATATTAAAATACAAAATATATAAAATTTAAGTATTAACCTAAGCTTTTCTCAAGTTAAACAATTTAAATATTAAATAGTTTAACTTATATTAGTTTAAGTTATCACTTCTGTCGGGCATCCCGAGACGCACATGTTTTTTTTAACAGAAGACTGGTTGGCAACGACCAGCTTTTCGACGATAAAATTCAAAGCCTCGAGCATCGAGGCAGGGTTCGTTTGTGTCAGATAGACTCTGGAGATTATGCAACTGAGATATTCGACCTGGTCCCACTGTCTCGCTTCCATCGTCGGACTAACAGACGTACCAGCATGCGACATCGCTATATGGTGGATATCAGTGGCGCACGGTGAAAATTCGGCTAGTGCAAGCAGGTTGAAAAACATACAGACTACACCGCTGTTGAAAAAACGTTTAACTTGCGATGCATTTTCTTATTGCAATTAGTATTTTTAATTTGACAATCTAAAAAATTTTTTTGGTCTTGGCAGCGTAATGACTACCGAACGTAACCCAAACTCAAAGGTAGAATTCGAATCCTGGCCGGAACGCATGCACCACTAAGGCATTTTTCTAAGCTTATAATGTGCATATTGTTACAATTACCACGTGCTAACAACGGTGAAGGAAAACATCGTGATGCAACTTGCACATCGAGATAACCGATGTGTCAAACTTGCCAAGTCGTCTTGGATAAGCGTGGCGAGTTTACTGTCCGATCCCCTATAATGTATTTGACACACACACACATATATATATATACACACACACACTCTTTTTAACCGACTTCGAAAAAAGGAGGAGGTTCTCAATTCGTCGGGATCTTTTTTTTTTATGTATGTTCGCCGATTACTCCGTGATTTATGATCCGATTTACGTGATTCTTTTTTTGTTCGACGCGGAATAGCTTCCAATTGGTCCCCTAAAAATTTTACATAGTTTGGCCCAGTAGTTTTCATTTTATGAACATTTTTCATGGAAATAATTTTCACTCCGTTCCATATGTACACCGATTACTCTGAGATTTATGATTCGATTTCCGTGATTCTTTTTTTGTTCGACGCGGAATAGCTGCCATATGGTCCCCTAAAAATTTGACATAGTTTGGCTCAGTAGTTTTCATTTTACGATCATTTTTTTGTTCCCGGTTCTTGGGACCTATATTTTTTAAGAAGCGCGGCACCATTCGTAGGTCCACCCATACATAGATAGACACTAAGAAGTAAGAAATAAAATTTAAAAACTTCGTTTAAAAAAACCGACTTCAAAAACTAAAAAACTAAAATGTATAAAATAACTTATTTCTAAAGCTATTATTATTAATATATATTATCTAAAACATTTTGAAGTCGGTGCTAAGTAAAACATAAAAATTACTATATTTTGAAAATTACTAAGCACCGACTTTAAGATGTTTTAGATAATATATATTAATAATAATAGCTTTAGAAATAAGTTATTTTATACATTTTAGTTTGTTAGTTTTTGAAGTCGGTTTTTTTAAACGAAGTTTTTAAATTTTATATTTATTGTTCAAGTCAAATTAACAGTGTAGTAGCCTTGGCGAAGTCTGTGATTATAGACATCTGTCACATTAATTATTATGGCCGAATTTTGACCACGGGCGACCATTAATGAATTATAATATTTACGACTGCACTCTATTGGCAATGGATACATACTTGTGGCGTTCGTTGTCGAAACTCTAGAGCCATGGGGTCCCGAAGCCTCATAATCATGACCAAAAGGCTGGCCTGTTGTACTTGGGGCAACGCATTGCCATCCAGCGCGGAAATGCCGCTAGCGTTTTAGGCACGTTCCCAACTTATAGCGATTTGAGACTTTATATATTAGTTGTATTTTTTATTGGGAAAATGTTCATAATGAAAACTTTTATGAGAAAATTAACTTTTTCATACTTACGTCCCACAGCTAGGCTCGGGCCTCCTATTTTTGAAAAAGGGACATTACACCCAACACGCTTATCAAAGGCGCAGTGGTGAGTTTGCCACATCGGTTATCTCGATGTGCAGGTTTCATCACAATGTTTTCCTTCACAATTAGCACGTGGTAATTGTATCAATACGCGTATTAGATCAAAAACTAAAAAGCCGTCTTAAGTGGCGCATGCTTTCCGATCAGGGTTTTGAACCCGTGCTTTTTGAATTTGGAACGTTAACTACTAAGCTACTCCGGCACGGCTTAGTCAGAGATGTGCCAAAAAGGAAAATTGTATGTTTGGAGGATTAATGTGTTCCATCGTAGCAGCTCAGTGGCACGTAGTACCTGCGCCTCAACGAAATTACCTACGTGAGTTTTTAAAGTGAAACTTCTTTAAAATCGTTGTGATTTGAAGCTCGATGAAACGAAAAAGCGACCCTAAAAGAGATAAACGTATAAATATATATGACTAATCCTGCGAGAGAATGAAATAGAATACATTATTTTTAATCATTTAACCACTATGCTCATACAGATAGGTTTGGAAATGGTTTAGAAGTCTTTCGATAATAATTCAAATGTTTTATTTTAAAGGTTAAATATATTTATAACGATATAATATATGAAATGTGATGTCACGAAATTTTGAATCTCTTCCACCCTTCGTCAAACATTGTGTCACTTCTACTGCGTGTGAAAAGCACGCACAAACAATTTTTTTAATAGCTGGAGTACAGCAGACAGGCAGACAGCCCACCTGATGGAAAGTGGTTACCGTCGCCTATGCACGTTTGCAAAATCAGACATGTCACTAACGCGCTGCCGGCCGCGAAGAAATTTTATGACAAGCTTTTTAAAACAACAGATGATAGTAGAGAAAATGTATTTTCTATTTTCTAACCCTATTTGTATATTTCCATAATTACCAGCTGCTGGCGCTTAAGGGAAATACCGTAAGCACCGCGCACATTTAGATTACTTATGTATGAAATATGCCAAGCTGCCTTGTATATTCTGTTAAAATAGGCATGGCCCGTATCCAGCCGTGGCTGGTTTCTAAGCTGATATGAAAGTGTTATCTTTATTGCGATTTCCGATCATTCCAATTTCAAAATTCAAATTCAGAAGTACAGCGTGTTCGGCCGGTGTATCTATGACAAGTCGACCCAAAAAATCTATTTAATTCATATGAACATCCCGCGCGTCTATTACTAAGTGCGCGTATCCCAATTGAAGGATGACCTAACTGCCGGTCTATGATGCTTATTTAAGACATTCTAGCCCCGCGCCACCGTCTATCCGAGACAATTGGGCGGCCGAGTACAGCGCATGCGTAAACCATCCATCCAGACTAGGTCCACAAAATGGAAGCCGAGCAATAGGCGTCTTGATAAAATCAATTTTTTTTCACGTATAAAACTTAACATTAATACATCATTCTAAACAATAGTTCAGTGTTTAATTGTCCATAATTAATTCTAACATCTGTGCAACACGTGTTGTGTGTTAAAAAATTTTTTTTTCGACGTAACCTGTGTACGGTTTGTTCTGTTGAGATAATTTTCAGGGTGTATTGATGTTTAATGTGGACTTTATGTGTTCTATGTTTCATAATTTCGGATTTAGACGCTCGTGTACATCTGTAAGTATTTATATTACATACTTATGTTTTGTATTAAATCTATATAGCTAAGACTAGTGCGGTGACCTAAAAATCTAGTGCTAATACTGTTAGCCCTTAGCCTATTAGTTGGTATAATGTATTTATTCTATTTAACACGTCATGACCTACACTAGTACGTATTTCTAAAATATGTAAAATAAAAAAAGCAGTTCCATTTTTGAATTAATAAATGCTTATTAAAAATATCAGTTTTAAGGTAAACAAATAACGGCTATTAAATAGTTATAAAAATGTAGTGGTTATTGCAATAACGATCTATTATTAAAAAAAATGTGACATAATACATTTAAGTTTGGTACATTGGTGGATTTCCCAATTCCCAGATTTTTCAAGTACCGAATTCCCGTTTGCTATCCTTTTCTTAAGTATAATATTTGTCTCACTCATCAGTTATTCCTGAATGGACGATAAGCATGCGCGCTGGATTCTGGGAAAGTCGGGAATTTTAACCAAAATTAAATAGAAATTAATTTAAAGTATTTTTTTTATTTTTTATTCAGTAGCAGATACAACATATTGGGTAGTTTCAAACCAGGCGAGTTACATGTTAGTCATGTATAAATAATATTGCTCTCGCTTGGTGGCTAACGCTCTAGCGTCTAGCGTTTCGAATCACTGTCCTGGGTTCGAATCCTAAAAAAAAATATTTTAATAATATTTGGTTAATTTTCTAACTGCATACATAATTTTACAATTACAATAAGAAAGAAAATGTGATAAAACCGGCAAATCGAGATAACCGATGCGTGAAACTTCCGTGTTTGGTATACCTAGTATCCGTTCCCCTAAAAATTGAGGAAATTCTAATCTAGTAAGGTAAGGTAATGAAATATACTATTTAAATACCTATAACATGTTTTTCTTTATTGATGATGAGGACTCGTTGAATTGTGTCTAAACCCTCTTGAATATCGTGAGTTTTGAAAGTGCGGGGTGGTTTCCAAAATGCACGAGATATCACAGGGCCCGTGTTGTCGGGAGTTTTCACGTGTGTTTATATATTTAACTTACATTATATTTGTTTTTAAAAAGAACAAGATATTTTGTACGAAAATACACTTAATTTTGAGTTGGTAAAATCATATTAACTATAAATAATAAAACGATATTAAATATAAAACTATATTGGCTCTATAAAAATTTTCTAGCAAAAAAACAACTGAATTTTTCACTTACAACATCTTAAAGTCGGCGCGAAGTAACACAAGACAAAAAATACCTTATTTCGCAAAACTCTGCATTTCTTTATGACTAGAAAGTTCTTATTTTCAGTTAAGTACAATAATCTAACGCAAATAGAATCATCAAAATCGGTTTAGAGGTCTTACTCTCAAACGCCTTACGTCGTTCGTTTTGGTCCAAGCAGCCCGAAATAGTCAATAGAATTTTAAATAGAAGAAAGAAAGAACAGATAATTCTTTAAATTACAAAAGTTAGGTATATTCCATATAACACAAAAATAAATGGAACATAGGTAGAAATGGAAATTGCCCTTAAATATCAAAAAAACTAGCTGCCCCGGCAGACGTTGTCCTGCTTTGAAAAAATAAAAATCTAAGACCCGATCCCCGCGCCACCTACCGGTTCCAATTGTGTATTTAAACCATCCGGGGACGTACTCAAACACACAAAAACAAAATCGGTCCAGGTGATAAAAAGGATTCTACAATCCGATCTCAGCGCCACCTACCAGTTCCAACGGGATAAAAAGTCCTATTTTCGTCTCCTGGTTCTAAGCTACCTCCCCACCAATTTTCATCCAAATCGATACAGCTGTTCTTGAGTTATAAATAGTGTAACTAACACGACTTTCTTTTATATAAGTATTACCTATAGATAAGCAAAAATGTTCTAAAACAAAAAAGATAGACGAAAGACGTTCGACAATTAGTGCTTAGAAACAAAAAACTTATGGCTGAAGTAAACATACTTAAAAAAATTAAGTGAACTTAAAAACTGTATTGACCATAGTCACTTGTTGGAATTGTTCTTAAAAGGCTTCAGCGTTAGTTACCGCATTGAATATTATATTAAATTAATATTAATTCGTTGGCCAAAATAAGGGCTGGCTTTTCATGTGAGATTTTTAGATCGTCAGGACCTCTTAGATACAGAGTTTCGACCCAAAACGCCGTAAATTCGTTATCACTTCCAAGGGTTTCCTGTTATGGTGCAGATGAGCCGAGCATATTACGCGTATTTGGAAGACGATACTCCGATTATTCAAAATATTTTTCGAGTTACATATAACCACAAATGTACAGTCGTGGTATTAAAATGTTCGCCAGTCTTCAAATTATGTTCCGCGAGCACATGTTACTTTTACAAACGAAGATACAGAGCAGACAGATCCACAGAAAACAGTATAGTGATTATATATTCTCTTTGTTTCTATTGTTAATCTGAGTGTCTGTCATTGTCAACATTGTAATTTTCTTTTTTCACGTTTCTATATTTTAGGCACATTCCTCTTGTACCTCACAATTTCCAAAATGCTCCTTTAGCCAGTCCACATAGCGACCACAGTCGTTATAGTCGCCGCGAAAATGTCGTTAATGACGTCATGATTTTCGCTCACTCAGCGCTCACAACAAGCCATGTCAAGAGGCAGGTCGAATAATCGTTTCACTTGAGTTTCACTTTGAGCGGGAAAAATCGCGGTCGTTGTGAGCCTCTGTAGAACGTAGCATTTATAAACATAACATTTATTAAAATGTTAGTAGTATTGTTTGGTGTATTATACTTGTGCAAGCAAAAGTCGACTTTATCGTGAGGAACATTTTCATTTCGCGACTGTACAAAGAATGAATGTTCCCCTTACCAACTGTTTTAATAAAGATGTCCAATAAATTCTATATTTTAGGACTTGCTTGAAGTGGCAGTTTCTATAACTGTCACATCAAGCAAGTCCTAAAATCAGGACGATTCGAAGTTGAGAAATTCAGGGAATGTATATATAAAAAGTCCCGGATTAGTCAGATATGCAAATAATTATTAATTATTATGTACTTTGTAGTATGTACCGAGCCATACATAGTAATAAGAGTAACATGGCCAATTTCGTGCTGTTTTTAGTCGTGTGATCGATTGTCAGAAAAATATCTGGAATTCCCAGGATACAATGTACCACAGGATTTAAAAAAGAACGTAAGATAACGGTATAGTAAATATCGTATCGGTATCAACCAATTTTTGTACTACCTGTCCACTTTAAACCACTCCCACACCACCTGCGGGATTTCCGGAACAAAAAGTACTGTAGTTTTTGAAAGAAAAGTTATCTCTCTATAGTAGTGTTTTTCAATCTGTGGGTCACGACTCTTAGGGGGTCGCAGAGCACTGCTCGGGGGTCGCCGGCGAAAGGGAACAGGCTATTTAAATTTCTACCTCGTACCCAAGTACTTTCTAAGCTCAGCAACTTTTTGCAGAGTATAATGCCCTAATAATGAACATGAGTAACAAATTAGAGAAATAAATGTAGTCTGTTAAATTACTAACTTTTGTCTATCTAAGGGGGTTGCCAAAATTTTCAATGTGTAAAGGGGTCGCGTATTCAAAAAGATTGAAAAGCACTTTTCTATTGAAATAGTAATCGCTTTTTTTTGGCGGGATTCCCGGGACTTAAACTACTATGAAGCATTTTAAAAAGAACGTACACTACTGATTAGTATCAATTGGATCCTATTAATATATATGATAAGCTTCAGCACCTCGCAACAGCTATAGGTAAATCTATTCTATTAAACTCATTTGATTTAGTTTAAATTTTAAATGTAATCGCAATAATTACGTATTATTTATTCTGAACTTCACCCGCAATGACTATAATTTAAACTAATTTAATTTTGACCTTTAATGCTTAAAATAACCTATGATAATTGATGGAAATCTACTTGGCGTAAGCAATATAATTTAATTTTTTGTTAAAGTCCGTACAGCGCTACCAAGACAGTGCTGACTTCATCGTACCATCAGATGAAATTTAATGTATTTTATTTAAGCTAATAAATAGGTATTCGATTTCAAACTAACTTTCGTTGAATTTATTTTCGAGCTTAACCTTGGATTATTTTTTATATTTTCATTTTAATAAGTTAGAAAGAGGAGAACCAGCTTTTAATAGCGGAAAGGAGGGTTCTCCGTAAGATCCTGGGTCCAACCAAAAGAGAGGATGGTAGCTGGAGGGTCCGAAGTAACCTCGAAATTGAGAATATCGTGGCCGAGCCTAACATAATAGGAGAAATAAAAGCTCACCGCCTCCGCTGGCTCGGTCACGTAGAACGGATGGGAGAGGATCGCAGCGTGAGGAAAGCATATTTGGGACGGCCGGTTGGTCGGCGTCCGGTCGGCCGTCCCAAATATCGCTGGAAGGACAGAGTAGAGGCTGACCTGTCGGAGATAGGAGCCAGTAATTGGCAAGACACCGCACAGGATCGAGGAAAGTGGCATGCTCTCGTTTCGGAGGCCAAGACCCACTTTGGGTCGCTGAGCCAACGGAGTGAGTGAGTGTGAGTAAGTTAGAAAGGGACAAAAAATTATTAGGAAAAAACTGTGAATATATATAAAATATTTGTTATTTATTTCTATTCTTTCTTTCATAACTAACCTAGCTGTAATCGTTGTCCCATCCCTAATTCGTTATACTACACCGTCACGAGCAATTTACCTCAAGGTCTATGACATAATTTTTGTCGCTGGCACTAATTGATAGCATCGTGCGTGTTTTACTCTAATGGTCTGGCTGAAAATTCATAGACTAACACCTTTAATCTAAAACTGAACGAACATACGAAGCGCGTTCAATAAAAAGTGAAAATAAGGCACACTACCGAAAAAAAAAATACTGGCTGGAATATTGATCACATTAAAATAAGTAAATCATTTGAATGTCGTTTATTTTTTTTAAACCGAAGTCACACATTATATTAATATTGAGTATTGATAATTGGAAATAAATAAATTACGGAACGGTTTAATCAAGACACATACTTACTTACCTGATACTTTAGGAGTAAATGCATGACCACATTCTACAGTTTCACGTTGAAATGACGGGGATGAAAAAAGTATCCGCGTGCTGGATTTCCAGAATACTTATCGATACAGAATCAAACTAGCGTAAACAACAAAATCCCATACAAAATTGCGTTAACTTGAACGTGATGAAAAGTAAAACAATCTCGCACTAAGCTCTCTGGTTTCATGTTCGAAAATGGAATAAGATGCATTTAGTTTCTAGAGTGCGTCTCACGAATCAAATCCCGCAGAAAAAATGGAACTAATTATAAGAAAGGGCCTAAAAAAGTCGCTTCATTCATATGATGAATGAACGTGACAAGAATCAACATAAAGTGGAGCTTTAAGCTACTTATTACAACTTCCAGTATATCTAGGCACGAGTCAATTTCACTAAGCGATAGAGACTCTGCTATGCAATTTAAAATCTGTAGCAAATGAATTCAAAGATGTACTTGTTAAGTTTTAAATTTTACACCACTGCACAAAAAATGAGAAAATAAAACTGCAACGATAAACACTATTCACGATATTCACTAAGCTTATTGGGAGCGAGATCATATTTTGATACAGTCCTTACAAGTTTTACCAAGCACATTACACCAGCACATGTATAGTAAAACAATAAATGTACAAACATTAATTTTAAGAACAATATCTGTTATTTAAAACTACGATCCAAACAATATTACCTGTCGTTGGATTATAAATGTACATATTCATCTATAAACATTTTTATATTTTGTAGATATGTATCTGTATGGTATATATATATATATGTGTATGTGTGTATGTATATATATATATATATATATATATATATATATATATATATATATATATATATATATGAGTTGCGTGACTCGAATTAAAATGCTGTTGGAATTATTATAACGTAACACGTATAATACACGTACAAATATAACCGAACACAACAAATCCAAATGTAATGCAGAAAGTCGTAATTTAATAAAACGTGCAAAGTCCGTCACTATGGTTCTCGATTGTACACACGTCTTGCCTTGATTGTGGTTCTCGCTCGACTGCCCTCTTCCTCAATCAGACCATAGTTTTATACTGCACAAATGCTGTATAAAACTATGGTCCAATCCGGTTTTCGTCCTGGTTAAAGTACTACTTCTGCATTGGTAAAGATCACTGATGATATTCGTTACGGTATGGGTAACGGTCTGCTAACTATACTATCGCTTCTTGACTTTAGCAGTGCCTTCAATAATGTCGATTTCGACATTTTACTCGGGATTTTATGCTCTCTTAACATATCTCCGACGTCTATTGACTGGTTTCGTAGTTACCTGTTTGGACGCCGGCAGCGAATTCGTATTGATGATGTTTACTCATCGTGGTGTGACTTGTTTGCTGGTGTCCCTCAGGGCGGCGTTCTATCCCCTCTTTTATTTGCTATTTTTATCAATTCTATATCCAATAACCTTTCTTCGTCATACCACCTCTATGCAGATGATTTACAAATCTACACCCAGGCTAATTTAGATGGTCTGCATAAAGCAGTTGCAACTACTAACCGAGACTTTTCTAAAATAGTTGAATGGAGTAAAGCTTACGATCTTTCTATAAATCCCCAAAAGACAAAAGTGATAATAGTTGGTAGTTCGAGGCTAATCTCTAAGATAGACTGGTGTAATCTTCCTCAGATTGAATTTGACGGCGAGGTAGTTGATATTAGTGAAACTGTAAAGAATCTTGGGATTGTCATTGACAGCGAGCTGTCTTTTTTTTTTTTTTTTGAGGCGGGGGAAAATTCTAACCGATTTACGCACTCTCTGGGCCGTCACTAGGAAACGGCACGCATCCATCGGGGGCGATAACGCTAGCAATAGTATGCTTTGTTTGCGCTCCGTCCGCGATGGCTTGACACAGAGGAGTGTGGTGACTCCGAGCGATGCTACACGAGCGAGCAACCTCAATACCCACTAAAAACCCCCTTCTCCCTGTCGACCCTGCGCTTTTGTTGTGAAGGAAAGACTGAGATATAGAACATAGTTACGCAACAGTCGATCCAGCGCAATAAAGTGCCTGGAGTGTGCCCTGGGAGAACACACCCCACTTCGAAACGTGGGCAGATGAATCCCTTGCGTTGAGCTGTCTTGGAGGCCTCACTTGACCAATCTCAGCCGAAGAATATTTGCGTCGGCAGCTTCGCTTAGAAGACTTAAAAATTTCCTCCCTACTGCTACAAAAGTTATGCTTGCTCAATCTCTGTTATTACCCATACTTGATTATGCTGATGCCAGTTATATCGACTTAACACAAGAACAACTGAACAAGCTCGATCGACTTCAAAATGTCTGTATACGGTTTATATTTGGGTTGCGCAAATATGACCATGTTTCCGAATATCGCAAGAAGCTTAATGGTTACCTATTCGCCTTCGCCGGAATGTTCACTTACTCTCTCTTTTGTACAATATCCTTTTTGATCCTCGTACCCCTCCGTATTTAAAGGAACGTTTTGATTTCCTACATCTTTCTCATTCCCGTTATTTGCGCTCTAGTAATAATCTCTTCTTAATGACACCTGTACGCACTTCTTCCTTTGTTGATAACTCTTTCACGGTACAGGCTGTCCGTTTATGGAACTCCCTGCCACTCAACATCAGACAAGCTAAATCTATATTGTCTTTTAAACTAATGGTTACTAAATATTTTTGGTCCTCGCAAGTCTAAAACATGCTGCTGATCTTATATGATACTAGCTGACTCGGCGAACTTCGTACCGCCTTATTCAAATAAATTAATAAACAAACAAATTGAGAAAACATGGGAAATATATATATATATATATATATATATATATATATATATATATATATATATATATATAGATAGATAAATAGCCATAAACCATCTAGGAAAAATTTCGCATCGAATGGTGGTAGTTTCATGTCGATACGATCAGTGGTTTAAGCGTGATTGAGCCTCAAACGAACACCATTTTCATTATATATATATAAAGAAGATATAGCCTATAACCATCTACGATTAATTCCACGTCGAATGGTTGTGGTTTCATGCTGATCGGTCCAGTAGTTTTCGAGTTTACCTCGGACAAAGAAAACAAACTTTGCTTATATATATATATATATATATAGATAGATAGATAGCCATAAACCATCTAGGAAAAATTTCGCATCGAATGGTGGTAGTTTCATGTCGATACGATCAGTGGTTTAAGCGTGATTGAGCCTCAAACGAACACCATTTTCATTATATATATATATAGATAGAAGATAGATAGAGATATATATATAGAAGATAGATAGATAGCCATAAACCATCTAGGAAAAATTTCGCATCGAATGGTGGTAGTTTCATGTCGATACGATCAGTGGTTTAAGCGTGATTGAGCCTCAAACGAACACCATTTTCATCATTATATATATATAAGATGTCTTATTTTTGTATAGTTTATAAAGTATATTATTATTTATTTATTTACTTACTCTTGGTATGTTTCTTATTATTTATTGTTTTCACCACCACTGTTGTCTTAATGTTTTACTTAGTTTAGGGGGTTGCCTGGAAGAGATCGCTTTAAGCGATAAGGCCGCCCTTTGTTCAACATGTATATTGTACTTAGTTTTAAGAATGTAGTTTTTAATTTTTGGTGAACAATAAAGTGTTTTCATTCACTCATTCAAATGCAATGTGCCCGTATCGTAATCGACGTAATCCGAAACACCTGGCTAATTAGTCGACCGCAAGCGGCCATAAACGAATACACCTAAACAATGAGCTGTTCTCTAGAAACGTACGCCACTAAATAAGTAAACAAAGGAAGACGATTAGAAAAGAATTACAATAGTTCCAATGTTATTAGTTCAAATGCCGACGGGTAATAAACGTGCTTCTACAAATCTGTACGTGTAATTTGTCTTTGTCGGTGCCTAGGTTGTAACAATATATACATAATATCATACAGATAGATGGATAACACTTCATTGTGCGTTATACCTATTGGTGTACAGTAAAGTGTTTATCTATCTGCTCACATTAACGCAAGCAAAGCAGCGGGTGAAAACATACATGACAGAAGACTCAATGGCGAATGGTATTTAATATACTTACTTACCTGTAATGCGTTTTCCAAGTCATTGTTTTTGTATTCTTCTAATATGACTTACGTAGAAATTTGTATATTCATAAACTATTCAATGACTTAATTGACTTTGAAATTTTGAAATAATCTTGCATTGTTACGTAATATATTTTTTCATTTCTTATATTCTGAAAGTACGGCGGCCCGGCGGCTTTCGTAAGAGGCGACAAAGCAACCCACAGCCAGATGGTAGAGCATTTGGCCGACTGGATGGCTACCAGCACTGGAGTAGCGTATGCCGCCTTAACGACTTTGAGCTGTGTTCCGCCAGGTTCCAGTTTCCATCAAGGCCGGCAGCAAATTGGCAGCACCTCTAGAATTGCTAATGTCCTTAGGATCACAGTTGGGCCGTTAGCCTGTCTGTTGAGCTTTAGCAATAAAAAAAAGGTTTTTAAATACAAGCTTTTGAGGTCCTGGATATCATGTAGCAGCAAAGCTAGCCAAGATAAGTAAAACGAGCCCAAACACGACGGGTCTATCTTGTTTAGTACAGGAGTTCCTATGGCCACCTTCCGACTCCATCATCAGATCAGCTCCATGTTATTACATTGTCATTCGATATACATATGTGTACAAAATTTCAGCTCAATCGGAAACCGGAAAGTTAGTCAAATTTAACTTGCAAGATTCCACCCGAACTTACATACATACATCCATTGCAAGTTAAATAAAAGCTTGTAAAAGTACGCTTGGAGTTGCCTAATCACAAATTAAACCAGCACTTTTCATCCGTGCGAAAAGATTCTCACTGCTGTCAAAAAACTTAGAAAACTGTGCGAAGCATAGATAATAGTACATACGACTCATGTCCCACCTATTTTTTAGTCACTGTTAAATCGCGACATATACCTATTGTATTAAGAAATATCAACAATATTGTAACATCATTTTATACTTATAAATTACTTTTCGTTAAATTATTATTTAATTTTCATATATTTGAGTTAAATATTTACTATCGTCTGTAGACAAAAATATAGTGGCAGGTAGAATGTTACACAGAAAAAAAATTATGTATGTGACGTAGGTACGTTATGACTCTTCAATTTAGATAATAATATGAATTAAACGCATGATTTTATTAGAGAAGTAGTTGTTTGTTGAACTACTCAATTTTTATTTTCTTTCCTCATATTCGAAATGAAAAGCAGCGTTAAACTCGGTAGAAAGCCTATTTAGGCACTGGAATATTTTGGGCTTTCGCTACCCTCGTGTGCCAAATCATCTCGTGTGAAAATAAGTCACTTTCATCTCTCGTGTAACAATCTACTATTGTATACCTACTTTTTACTTCTACTACTACTTTGACGGCCTCTGTGTTTGAACGGGCTAAGCCGTAGCCGGCCGGCCTCGCTGGAACGCAGAGGCTTTATGTTCGATTCCTGGGTCTTCGATCTGGGTGTCTGGGTTGGCCCCAGAGAGGTCTGTGGTATATTACCCATAACACAAGCGTAATTTACTTAGCTTGGGGATATACAATGTGAATTGTCTGCCGGTTTATTAAAAAAAAAACTTCAACGGACAAGTGGAAAAACTTCAAGTGACAAGTGACAAAATGAATTGCAACAAAATTTCAACTTGAAGTGTTACGGCAGATTGTTAAAGTACTTGTCCAATTTGAAAACCTGCCCGTAAAACTTTATAAAACTCTTTATTTGTATCTTGGTATTAATCCTTATCAAAATAAATTACTTTATATTCAAGATTGCTTCAATACCTTTATATAACTTTTTGAATTATTCAATTCGGACATCCCGTTCGAAAGATATCACGAGTTTAAAAATGTAAGAATTAGACCACGTGACTGTGACGCTTTTTCGTGAGCGAAAAATCGTAAGACCCCCTCTATATAGAAGTTTCACTTCAAAAGTTTCACTTCAAAAAACGACCGGTGATCTACATAAAAATTAACCATTTCTTACCGTCTTAATGGAGTGTAATCCACAAATAATGTCACACCCCCTTTCATGTCACAGCTGGTCACATTCGTGACACTCTTAACTTTTATGACATCACATTTCAAAATATTTCCACCTCTAGCTGTAAGAGAGTGTTTACATTTCTGATGTTTTAATTTAATCATTTATTGATGTAAAACTGTGATGTCACATTATGGAGGCAGGAGTCTAACGAATGTGACCAGCTATGACAAGGACTGGGGAGGGGGACACAAATCGTGAAATTCGCTAGCCCCTGAGTGAGGTATGTGGGACTGCGGCGGGGAATAGTCGCATTCTGCGAATAAAAAGGTTAACGTTTTACATATAAGGCAAACTATTTACGGGATTCTAGAAATACAAATATAGTCCATACAGGATATGAATATTGAACAATAAGTAATAATATTCGTCGCCGGTCGCTTATCACACAGCACCGCGGTCACTCTAAAAAGTGAATTGAAACGCTTCGGTTATTCAGTCGTGAACTTATTGCACTTCGGACGGTATCGCGTACATATCGCGGTTTCTTTATCTGTTGATATAAATACGATAAGATTAGTATGTCAGTGTTACGTTACCGTGTGATAGGAGGATTACGTTTTGATTTTCGGAATTGAATAATTCGTGCTACGGTTATTGTTAAACGGAGGCGGTTTTGGGATTATTGGTATGTTTTTTAATGTTTAATCTATTTATTTCGTTAAAATTTAATATAAATATTAGGGAAACATGCAATAAATAATATTCTTAAATATAAAACACAAAATGAATAGATATTTATATCAATCAAGTTTCCACTATAAAATAATTTATATAATAAAAATAAAAATTGACTCGAACAGTTAATTACAAAAAAAAGAAATACAATTATACGAAAATTACACAAAAAGGTCTATTTAATTTACTAGGTCAATATTGAACAAAATAAAAAGAAAATGTCACCAAAATAATTACTGATAAAATACAGATAAAAAAAAGTTTATGTCATTATTCTAACAATTGTAAGTCATTGGATCATTCTAAATTACAAGAATTTTTAATTTGGGTTTTTAATTTGTATAATAATATAAGTAGTCAATTAATAAGAAAAAAATATTTGGCTAAAAATGACCGATGGTTTTATTAAATAAAATATTTATTTTGTTTTAAGCAAAACCTGTGCGTTTGTGTTGGAAATGTTATTTATTTTCCTTTTCGACTTGCCAAAAGAACTTCCTTGTTTGCCGTCAGTCAAAGAATGTACTATTCCCAGAGTGCTACAATATGAGGCTCTTAAAAAAAAGTTAACAGATATTTAGTCTCAATGAGGTAGGCAACGAATGGGCTCCCTTAGTGCTTGTTGCAGATATACATGGGCGAAGATAGCCACTTGCCATCAAGTGGACCCGTTTTAATAAAGTACCTACCCAGATCTATTAGGAATGATGACAAAGATTTGTTGAAGCAGAGGCTACAAAACGTTAATTTTTTTCTTGGTGACTAATTCTAAATTAAATTTGACAATACGTGATATAAGTAGTATACCTTGACAAACTTATTATTGTAATATTTTATTTTTACATTTTTGATATTGTATTCCATATGGAATAAGTCTGCACTTGACATATTTACATATCTATAATAATACTGTATAATTCTACAAAAAAAATTATGTCTATGGTTTGAGTGGAGTGCAGTTTGTTTTTGTTAATTAGTTGATTTTCAACTTTTAATTAATATTTGCATGTCTGAAAGGGCAAAAATATATGAAACATAAAATAACATATTATCATGTTTTTTTTTTTTTTTACTAACCATATTTTGATTTGATTTACCAGTTTGCCTACAAGCATACATACAAATAATACTACAGGTTGCTTTAGGCTTCTGTTACATGGCTCCGGTTTTTTCCTGTTGCTTAAAAACATTTTAAAACTTGAATGTTTTGAAATTTTGCAAAGCTATATTTGAAAAAAATAACAGAGACAATATGACAATTTTATTCATATTTAATAAAATTGTCATTGGTATAATATAAACCATAGTCATGTGTCAAATGATAAAAAAAATCAATCAAATGATAAACAGGCTAAGTGCGTGTCAGGCCACACACAGTGGAAGATTGAATGAATGGATCATTTATTGCTAAAATGTACGTACACAAGATGTTACAACATGCGTTGTTTCATTTCATTTCAGTCATTTTGCCTTATTAGGCGTGCAATGTCCAAATACATGTCACAATTATACAACTAAATTTACATTTAAAAAAAACGTGCGTCCCGGGACGCCCGACAGAAGTGATAACTTCAACTAATCTAAGTTAAGAACTATTTCATATTGAAATTGTTTAACTTGAGAAAAGCTTAGATTATTACTTAACGTTATGCCTAATAACATACATAATATATATATATATATATATATATATATATATATATATATATATATATATATATACATACATAAATATATAATTATATGTTATAATAATTTATAAATATATATATAGTGTATAAATATGTAGTAAGTGTCTCCGAAATACGGCTAGCGCTGTGGGTTAGAGTGAGAGAGGAGGAGCCTACGTGCCGTATGCGTGAGACAAAGGGAAGCCAAACAGTCTGGCGCCGTAACGCGTTACGTAACGAAGAGGTTTTACCTTCCCATCCAAGTTCAAAAAAATATATAAAGTATTACAATAAAATTTGCACGAGTCTGTTGGTTTAAGATTAAACATAGTCCTTACGCATCGTTTTTGCTTTTTGAATACTTTGCTAAGGTTAGGAGCAAACGAACGTTCGCAGTGTTTTGTCATTTAGTTACGTAGCTCTAAAAAAATATTTAACGCTAAACCCTAAACTATCTCATTAAATATTACCAAACATATCTTGGTGAAACGGATTCGCGTTAAAAGTATTGTTACGTACGAGCGTGGGTAGGCACTTAGAATTGGATGGAAACAACAGTTTTTAAGTAAACGCTTTTATTATTTTACACAGCCGTACGTGATTTCTCACGCAGGGCTACCCCTACACGGACGGCTAACGACGCACTGTCCCGACGATAAGATGTCTCACTCACAATACCGTCGCCGATATTGCTAGACACCCTCTTGCTGCTGCAGTGCTCACCTATGAATTTATCGCGTGTATCTCGCGTCTGGATCTTCTCTCAGACTTCGCTACACTTACTACTTTACTGAACTGCCCACTAAACTTTTCACTAAATTCACCACTAAGCTCGTCACCGTCTTCTATTAGACTTCTCTTCCAACTCTTGCGTATCACGGTTGTCGCTTCGCTTTCTTGAACTACTCGTAGGCGCGCCATACGCTGCTTATATACCCGGAAGAATCTTTTGGAACCCATAATTTCGATCTAAATAATCTTTTCGTTATTCTTTTATTTACTATCTATCCCTTTCTAAACATCTATCTATATCTGTCTTTTCCTTCCCGAACCTTCTATTCCAGAACTTTAGTTTATCATCTATCCCTTTCTTATACCTACTATCCCTGTTTTTTTCCTTCCCGAATTTTCTGTTCTAGAACTTTCGTTCATCGTCTATTCCTTTCTAAAATTTATCCGTCCTTGGAAGAAAAATAACTTCCCGAATTTTCTACCTTTTTCTAAAAGTCTTGAGACCCGCTTACGCTGCCAGAATGTTCTACCTTCCGTCGACACAGTATTTTAAAAACCAGCCATTTGGAATTTTTTCGAAAACTTATGTTTCTTAAAAATACTTGCGGCTTTGGAATTGAATATTCCAAAACAGACTTTAAAAATCACTAAGGAACCTCGTTATAATTTTCGAAGACCTAACACTACTATACTACTATACTACAGTTATACACGAGTATGTATAGTGTACACGGAAATATTATGTTTCGTCCCTCAGATAATTGTATGGCTGCCGCCCCTATTTTTAGTGCTTTCAACAAAAATATCCTTCTAGTGCTTTTTGAGAATAGGGTATTTTAGTTTAAATGCTTTGTTATGGTTCTATAGCTAGATTCAAATTCAAAAGTTTTTATTCAAAATAAGTTCCACTGGAGAACACTTTTTGAAAGTCATACATGTAAGTTTAAATTTAAATCTACTTCCTATTCTATGTACACTGCTTCGCAATGTGTTATTGCTGTTTAAACGAGAAGAAGCGGCAATAAACTCCCCAGCAATACGTCTAGCTAAATAAGATTTTTCATCATAATTATTTATATATTATCCCGGGCGTTTTTTAAAATGTATATAGAAGTTGCATTAAAATTACTTTTCAAGGAATAAATGGAGTTGTAACAAACAAAAAAATACTGACAAAATTTTTCAATTACTTCGATTCGTAAATTTTTGTCGATTTTTGACGTGGTACAGCCGTGCTGGAATCTTTATCTTGACAACAGCTGCTAGGGCCGGCTTGGTCCTTGTAATACCTAGGGTTGCCAACCGTACTTAATAAACTAGTATATATATATATATATATATATATATATATATATATATATATAGTATCGTACTATATTTTAGGCGATTGTACTATATACTGTACAAAAATAAATAAATATTAATAATTAATTATTAATTAGTTATTATTATTAGTTATTTAATAAATAGTTGTGGAATAAATAGTCATTTAGTTAAATATTATAATACTGGCAGCTCGGTTTTACGTTATTACAATTAAAAGAAAATCGAGTTGGTTGTGATTCGAATGTAAGGAAAAAAATGGTGTTTTATACGACTATTCTTTAGTCCCATTTAATTTAAATATATATAATTTTGCCTCGTTCGGGTCCATCACAATTATAGTACGAAGTGTACTATGTTTTCATCACTGATTCAATTGCCGCGTTGTTTGTTAAGATTCTCATGATTATTTTAAAAATAATAGATCTCTGCTGGCCAAAGAATATAATAAATACACATGGAAAATTCAATCTAAATATATTTAATTGAAATCCACGTATATAGTGACTCATCACGATATCTCAGTTACTATAATACCTATAGACTTGAAATTTAGCATAGACCTTTCTTTCGCCAAGTAGAGGTAAGCTAGGAACTGATTTTAAGGCACGCGAAGCGGGAACATAAAACAATTAATAAAAAATAAATATGTACTATTTCTTCCCCTAAATTTTCCAAAAGTACTATATTTTTACGGTTAAAAAACAAAAATACTATATTTTGGCACTTTGAATCCCCCCTCCTTCCTGTAAAGCGGTGTCTGTGATAGTGACTCCCTTATCCGATGATCGAACCTCTGAATCATTTATATTCAGCTAGACCAATCATTTTTTCATACAACTTGGCATGTAGTAATCAGCATTATCACGATGACAATTGTTCGCCGAATTGTAATCATCGGACAATGTTTCGTAATTTTTAGAATTCCGTAGGCGCTTGAACGAGAATGAAACCCTTATGAAATCGTCACGTCTATTCGTTCGTCCGTATTTGTATGCCGACGTCATTATCAATATTGTTATGTTGTACTTACGCCTAAGCATGGACCAAGTTAAAAATTAACTCCTGTCCTTTGTGTACATTGTATACCGCTTCCAAACCCGCAAAGCACTATCTAGCTTCATAATGTCTATTTCAGGCTTTATTTTAAGAAAATACATAAAGTGTGTTACTTTTCAATAGTATCCCCACAGGGGGTGCCGCTCTGGACTCGTCTCCGTCCAGGAAGCGGTACAAGGGGATGCGTCCCAGGGGCCCCGAGCGGCCATTGTCACATTGCCCCCTTTACTCCGTGACAGTGGTGTCCCACCTTCTCCTCATCCTAGTATCCTTCATCTTTACTCCTTCCCACATACCACTTCCTATTCCTGATTTCCCTATATGGGTTGTGTAGGTCGGGCGGCAGCCGCTACACCTAAAATCATAATTCGCCGTATCACTTATGGATAGATTTATAAGAAAGCTGGGTATGGCTAGGGCGTCGCCACAAAACGACGCGCAGGCACATCCCCCTACACCTGCGATAAGTGAGCAAGGGCTACCGTGTCAAGGGCGTGAACGGCTAATGACGCGAGTCCACACCCAGACCAGGAAACTTCGCTTCGCGACGTGGAATATTGGTACGCTGACCGGACGTGCAAAGGAGTTGGCCGAAGTACTCTCCAGGCGGAGGGTGGCCGTGGCGTTCCTGCAGGAGACTCGATGGAAAGGCTGCAGATCCCGGTTCATTGGGAATGGCTACAAGCTGATCTATACCGGTGCTCCTGGTGGGGAAAACGGGGTTGCTGTAGTTCTCTCCGAGGAGTTCCAGAAGAACTTTCTAGAAGTGAAACGCTTCAGCGCTTCAGCGGCTTACGGTCGTGTCGGTTCTTATCGAAGGGGTTGTAACCCATTTGATAAGTGCCTACGCGCCACAGGCTGGTTGTAGCGACACTGATAGAATGAGGTTCTGGGATCAGATCGGTGATATACTGCGTGGCATCCCGTTATCACAGGCGGTCGTGTTGTGTGGTGATCTGAACGGTCATGTGGGTGAGAAGTGGGAGGAATTTGAGCGTGTTCACGGTGGCTTTGGATACGGAAATCGCAAGGCAAAAGGGGAGGATATCCTCCGAATGTGTGCGGCTGCCGATCTTGCCATCGCGAACACGTATTTCAAAAAGAAATCCGAACACTTAATCACCTACAAGAGCGGGAGGCATGCTACCCAGATCGACTACCTACTCACCAGGAGACACCACATCGGCAAAGTAGCCAACTGCAAGGTCATACCCGGAGAGAGTCTCACTGCACAACACCGTCTTCTTGTTATGGACCTCTGCGTGAAACCCAAAGACGAACCCGTTAAGCATTGTCGACGCCAAATTAGATGGTGGCTGCTTGATGAAGGCAAATCCCAGGAGTTCGCTTCAGCATCCGTCGAGATGTGTGTCGGAGCTGACAGCGAATTAGTCCAGAGCCACTGGGATAAGTTTCAAGCAGCCATTACTAAAGCGGCAAATGCAGTGTTGGGTATGTCCAAGGGTGGTCGCAAGTGTGACAAGGAGACTTGGTGGTGGAACGACACAGTCCAGAGGGAGGTTAGGGTGAAGAAAACCCTTTTTAAAAAGTGGCAAGCGTCCAGATCTCTTGAAGATCGCGACGCATACAGGGCCGCAAAACGTGCCACTAAAAGAGCTGTAGCCAGAGCCAGACGAGACCACTTTCGATCGTTGTACGATAAGTTGGAATCGTCTGAGGGGCAGAAGCTCATTTATAAGTTTGCCAACTTATAAATGAGCTTCTGCCCCGTTCCAGGATCAAAGCGGCACAGGACATTTTCAAGTGCCGCTGTGTTAAAGATCCTGGCGGCAACCTGTTATGCGAGGACCTCGCGGTGAAGGAGAGATGGCGCTCTTACTTCCACGAACTGCTGAATAAGCAGCACAAAGAGGTACAGCCACCGAACTTCCCTCCGAATCAAGGACTAGTGCCACTGATAACGCCTGATGAAGTTCATAGGGCTCTCGCCGCATGAGGAATCGGAAAGCAGTCGGAGCCGATGCAGTCCCCATCGAAGCCTGGACGGCGATGGGTCCTCGTGGTGTGGGCATTTTAACAAACCTTTTTAACCGCATACTCCTCACCGGAAACATTCCGAGCCAATGGAGACTGAGTGTTATCACTCCAGTCTTCAAAGGTAAGGGATCGGTGCAGGAGTGAGAAAACTACCGCGGAATAAAGGTAATGTCCCACACCATGAAGCTCTTTGAGTGCATAATCGACTCTCGGATCCGGCAGGAGTGCACTGTCTCGGGATGTCAATATGGGTTTCGTCCTGGGCATGGAACCATGGACCCTGTTTTTGCCCTAAGGATCATCATGGAGAAATACAGGACGAAGAATACGCCTCTGCATTTCCTGTTTTTGGATCTGCAGAAAGCCTTCGACTGTGTTCCTCGCGTGATGATCTGGTGGGCGCTGAGGTCCAAAGGGGTACCAGAAACCTATATTGACATTATCCGGGATATGCACCGTGATTCCGATTCCATAGTTTAGACCGGTGTTGGTGACACCACACCCTTCCCCATTACCGTAGGCGTGCACCAGGGATCGGTCCTTAGTCCGTTTCTGTTCAGCGTGATATTAGACGAAGTGTCGAACAGCATCAGAGATGCGCATGAGCAACCTCCATGGTTGCTCATGTATGCTGACGATATCGCGCTGGCAGATTCGGACAGGGGCGCCTGGTGGGACGTGTAAATGCGTGGAACAGGTCGCTAGAGAACGGCGGTTTGAAACTTAATGTGGCGAAGACTGAGTACTTGGCCTGCAACACTACAGATCCCACATCCGTGCGCATAGGCGAATACGGTCGAGCGCACGGATCAGTTTAAGTACTTGGGATCTGTCCTTCGTGCGTCCGGGGATATCGACCTCGACGTCAAGTCCCGTATCACAGCAGCTTGGGCCAAGTGGCGTGAGGTGACAGGTGTCATTTGTGACCCCAAAATACCGGTCAAATTAAAAGGACAGGTCTATAAATCCATCATTAGACCTGTCCTTTTGTATGGCAGTGAAGCGTGGCCTGTACTTGAGCGACACAAGCAAGAGCTGCGTGTCACGGAGATGAATATGCTGCGATGGATGTGTGGAGTGACGCGGAAGGACCGGGTCAGGAACTCCCGCATCCGCGGCAGTCTTCCTGTCCGTGACATAGCAGACAAACTGCAAGAGTGTCGCTTACGCTGGTACGGCTACGTTTTACGCAGACCGGCTAATTACGTGGGGAACAAATGTCTAGCCATGCCGCCTCCGCCAGGTCCCGGTCGAAGGGGAAGGCCCAAGAAATGTTGGCTTGACGTCGTGAAGGATGACATGCGTGCCTATGGTCTCAAAACGGGGGATGCTGAAGACCGCGCGAAGTGGAGTAGAAAAAGTAGGAAAGCGGACCCTGGGCGTCGGAGTGAACGCTCCGAACGCAACCGGGATTTAACGCTCGGATGGCGATGATGACTTTTCAATAGTACCTACTCTTAATTAATTAAAGTGAACCATATTAAAAAACTTGAATGATTAAATGTCATTAAATACCGTTGAGTTCTTTCAGTTCTGTGTCTTTCGACCAAAATATTTAATATTGATAAATAATAAAACTTCTACATTTTAACGGTTTAAACCGCGGTATTTTTTTTATGATTTCGATGATACGGCCACTCTTCAGTAGCCGTAATCACGGAAGGCCAAGATGTCAAGTGTTAATAAGGAAGTTGAAATTTATTGTTTAGCCTACCAAAATTTTTCATTTTAATTTTTTAATGGTTTCTATTTACTCTATGGGAGCTGCATCTAATTTACTACCGCTTTGCAACTACTGATGTAGTAAAAATTGCTACATTAATATTTGCAACATGTTGCTACTTGAAGAGAGGAAGCGTCGCAAGAAATTCTTCAGCAACATGCCTAGCTCTAATAGTTAATCCAAATATAGAAATAAACCGTCTAGCATCTGCTTAAATAACGCTGATAAATCAATACTTTTAGGATCTAGTAACCAAATCATAAAAACAGTAGATGTTCCTCACGTCAACGGATCCATTTAATGTTCATAGTTCAACTTGCACTTGGCTGATTTTTTATCATTAATTCATTCCAAGATATTACTCGATAACAGCTATCGATAAAGTGATATTATTATGTACTAATTTTACACAATTTGTAAGCTTAAAAATGTTTGTATCTACTAGGCGACTTTTCTGAATTGAACATTTAATAAGCTGATTGTGTCAAGGATTTTGTATATCGCACCATTAAAATTATAGAGACCTAAATCTAAATTTTGGGTCATTGGATTTAAATATCCATTACCTTAAAAAATTAAGGTACAAATATGAAGTTATCATATTTTGAATTGGGTCTCTTTAATTCTAAGGGTGCGAATTATAATAACTTTAAACGTGCAATTCTTGTATATATATTTATTTTGTGTACATCGGAAACGACTTGAACGATTTGCATTAAATTTTGTATTTATGTTTCGTTTTAAAAAAAAGAGAAAAAAATATTTACGAAAAATAGTGGCATAACAAAATAAAAACTATATATAAGAAATGTATACCGCAATTTGTTAATAAGGTTGGCATTCAGCATTTTGCTGTATCGAGGCGTAGTCCGAGGCAAGTCATTGCCCACCCCTTAAATCGCATTTGGCACGTGACCCGTGCTAAACACAATAAAAAATAATTATAGTCGTATTAGTACAAAGAACAAAATATAATGTTCGTGTCGTCCATGTAAAAAGCGATTTTATAGTTTGTTTTGAAGTATTACCTCGTCTTCATCTCCACTAAAACGACGTCTTCTGCAAAGAGCATGTACTGCTGGACAGGCTCATCGTGCAACCCTATGGTCAGACAATTTTTATTTTCTTAAGTTTTCGCGACTTGTATACACAATAAAACTACGTGTTAACGGTCTCAAGCGCGGTAATTTATTTAATTTTTGGACGACAAACTCCGTGGTCCATGACCACGGCCACTGGAAAGCGGCCGAAACGTCGGAATAACGAAAATCAAATTACCGCGCTTAAAACGGTTAACACGTAGTTTTATAATGATTATTTATGTTTCTTAAAACCGTAATGTAATGATTAAATTTAGTTTTTTAGATTTTAAACCGATTTCTAACTTTAATTTCCTGCGGCTGACAAAAACACCCCACAGCCAGGTGGTAAAGCATTTGCCCGTCTGCATGGCTACCACCCCTAGTCTAGAGTATTCCTCTATGACAACCTTGAGTTGTGTTCCGGTATTAGTGACCAGGTTTCAGTGTCTCTTTAGAGAGCGACAGTACGTTGGTAGCACCTTTGGTGTTGCAATTGTTCATAGGCGATGGTAACCGCTTTCCATCAGATGAACATGTCTGCTAAACTCATGCAATAAAATAAAATAAAAAAGGAAGTTCTCACTTCGACTATACGGTTTTTTGTATGTTTGTTACGCGATTTTTCCGTCAATTGTGAACCGATTTTCATTTCTTTTTCTTTATTCGAAAAATACTCCTGACGTAGTCTCATTATCACAAAGTTAGGATCTGATGAGTAAATCCTTGGGAAACCAAGAGCAGCCCTTGTTGAGGAGTGCCAGGCGCTTACACTATTCGAAAACTTGTATAGGCCTGGCAGTAGTAGGTACAATTTCCACACGCGCTTAGATGTTTCTAAAGCTATCCAAGCAACTAAAAACAGAACTTTTGGAAGTGAACTTGAAGTTGGTGCGAAGTAAAGCAGCAACAACAAGATTGAAAAATGTACCGACTTCAAAATATTGCATAAAACATTTATTCTTTCTTTGGGGTTACATTCCGTTTGGAGTTGAAACATTAGGTCCGTGGGGTTCGTCGGCAAAGAGTTTCTTCAAAGAGATTTGCAAGAAATTCTTTGATGCCACCCGTGATCAGAAGGCTGGCTCGTATTTTGTCCAACAAATAAGTATCGCCATACAGCGCAGCAATGCAGCCAGCCTTCTGGGCACGCTTCCATCTGGCAGCGATTTGTTGCACAGTCTATAATAGCTTGTAATATTAATAACTTAGATTATTTTTAGTTTTTAATTCTTTCTTTTAAATTGAGGTAGTTCTTATTGTTGTTGTAAAAAAATGTGTTTTTGTGTGCAGTTCACACACAGTAGAAGTGAAACTTCAGAGAATATAGTCACAGATAATTCTTCTCTAACTTTTATTAATTATAAATAAAATTCCTTTAGCTTGCATCCTTCAACATATTATAACTCAAAATAAACTTCTTAAGTATCACTTTCAATGTTTCACTATTTTAGTCTAAAAAATATTATATAATTGAGTTGAGATATGAAACTACTAAAAAAAATTATATTTTGATAAGTATTTTTTCGGTCCAAATTGGACGTATTGTTACGAGTTAAGCGAGGCTCGAATTAAAATGCCGTTAGAATTACTATAGAGTTTATTAGAAACTATACAAACACGTATAACACAGGTACAAATATAACCGAACACAATAAATCCAAACGTAATGCAGAAGGTCGTAATTCAATAAAACGCGTAAAGTCCGGCACTATTACATTCCCGAATGTACACACGTCACGCCCGTATCGTAATCGTCGCTCCCCCCCCCCCCCTCTCTCCATCAGGCCGTCGTTTTATACTTCACAAATGGAAAAGAATCCGCAACACCTGGCTAATGATGCTAATGAACGATTACAATAGGACAATAGGCTATTCTCCACAATAGTTAGAAACGTATGCCAATAAATAAGTGAACAGAAGAAGACGATCATAAAAGGATTACAATTAGTTCAAATGCCGACAGGTAATAAAATGTGCTTCTACAGATCTGTACGTGGAATTTGTCTTTGTCGGCGCCTAGGTTGTAACAGTATGTTTAATCATCGGTCTTATTGACCCTCAAATCTGTGCTGCACGATGTAGAACTCGTATTTCATTCTCTCACAAATTTAGTCCTATAGATTTACGTATTTCTCTCTATTTACTCTTTTTAGTGTCGCTTTTTCGTTGCATCGAGTTTCAAATAACAACGACTCTAAGGAAGTTTGACTTCAAAAGTATATTTTCCTATTCCTATCAAAATTGTAAGACAGAAGTCAATCCGTGTAATTTTGGTTTAAGTTTTGCGCGTTCTGTTCAAAACGCCATGCCGTGCGCACCGTTATTTCTTGTCCGTAATCAGTTGGCTCTGCGTGCTGTGCGTCACTCGCGTCCAATATTTGCTATCGGAGATGGTGAAAGTGTTCGCGTGATTTGAAAACTAAGTAACATGAATAATTTACGTCTGAACTGATTTCGGTTTTAACGACAGCTGTACTGTTGAGTGTTGTCTGATACACATTTGCATTAGTTACTTCTTCTTAGTCCTTTTCTCACTGCTGAGGATTGTGACTTTGATTGCATTAATTATATGAAGCTAGTTAACTTATCATAAACTCCATATAAGTGTTGTAAGTTTTAAAATTTTTAACCAATGGTAATATGTATATTATAGATATAACACTTAATTGTTCACCTAAACACAAATTACAAAAATGCATCAAATCATGTACCTATAGCAAGATATAGAAACCCAGTTTAGTATTCTTACTTTTGTATTGTTACATACCGACAAAGAAATGCGCACACCTGGCGGTCGTAAAACGCAGTTTATTACCTTTCCTGCATTCGGAGTTCTTTTGTTTACTTCGGGGTTAGAAAAACATCCTATTGTTATCGTACTTGTTTTATGGCCGTCATAAGTGTCGAACTAATCCTTGTTGTTATTGCATTGCGTCAAAGCTTTCCAGATGTGCGGATTGAACGCTCAGTGAACGTGGCCCTTTGTCGGTATTATACAGTTCAGTATAAAACAATGCCCGAACGGAGGGGGGCAGTCAAGCGACGATTACGATACTAGCAAGACGTGTGTAGTACTTTCGATTAGCGATATAGTGACGGACTTTGCGCGTGTTATTGAATCGTGTAGTTTATACAGTGTCTAGTTATATTTGTACCTGTTTTATACAGTTTGTACAGTTCTAATAAATTCTATAGTAATTCCAACGGCATTTTAATTCGAGCCGTATATGGCTCGTTACAGTATGATATTATTTTAAATGACTAATCTAAAACTATATAAATAAAACTGAAGTATCTGTTTGTAATGAAAAAATGAAAATGTTAAAAAAATCAGAGGGGATAATTCGGACCAGGAGATTCTGTGATGTGATGTTCCGGCTAATCTCTGAAACGGCTGGACCAATTTTGACGGGACACTCACTTGCAGATAGCTGATGTTATAAGGAATAACAAATCTACTTTTTATATTTTTAAATTAAAATTTTTATGCATATTTTCTTTCCATCCAGTCCAAAAAATCTCGGCCAAGTGCGTGTTGGTAGAATAAACCGTTTTGTCGAGTTAAACGACATTCACGACTTATGATATTTGACTAAAAAACCCCAAAGTATTTAATTGTATTACTGTTAATATTCTAAACTAGTCAGTAGTTTGTGAGGATGGATGGATATTTGTTACTGTTATACTCAAAAATTACTAAACGGATTTTGATGAAACTTTACAGTAATATCTACCATAAGCCTGCTTTATATTTACATTCGTCAAGAAGCCAATTAAATTGTGGCCCTTGTCTTTGGAGCCGATTCTGCTAATTTATTAAGCTTCTGTACATCGGGCAAGTACGTGTTGGGACCGTGCAAGGTGAAGAGTTCTGTAGAGGCGATTAACGTCTAATCTTCTGTTATTAGAAATAAAAATTTAAAAAAAAACTGAAAATTTTTCAATAGTTTTAAAAATATATATTTCAAAGGAGAAAAAATAAATTTAGTACTATTTAGAAACTTTTCAAGGTAGCATTTATTTCATGATCGATATGAAATGCTACTGTTGGACAGCTGTTCATAAAAGGTGTATTGCTCTAAGTCAACAACCTCTAAAAAGATCGCGTGCCTTGAAAAGTAATTCATATTAGGTTTATTAATATCGATCTATAGGAGGAGCCAATAGGAGGATTCAGTTGGGCTGGGCGGCATTCGGTAAGCTTCGTCAAGTATTCTCGTCGACCATTCCGCAATGCTTGAAGACAAAAGTCTTCGAGCAATGCGTCCTCCCCGTCCTGACCTACGGGGCCGAGACGTGGACACTGACGGCAGGATTGGTCCACAAGTTCCAAGTCACTCAACGGGCCATGGAGCGAGCTATGTTGGGTGTTTCTCTAATGGATAAAATTAGAAATGAGGATATCCGTAAGAGAACCAAAGTAACCGACATAGCTCGCAAAATTAGCAAGTTGAAATGGCAGTGGGCCGGTCACGTCTGTCGCAGGACCGATGGCCGTTGGAGCAGACGAGTCCTGGAGTGGAGACCGCGTCTCGGCAAACGTAGTGTCGGACGCCCCCCGGCCCGATGGACCGACGACCTACGCAAGGTTGCCGGTAGGCGCTGGATGAGGAAGACAGTGGACAGGTATGAGTGGCGCCGTCTTGGGGAGGCCTACGTCCAGCAGTGGACTGTGAATGGCTGACGACGACGAATATCGATCTACAATACATACCAACATTATAAATACGAAAGTAAATCTGTGGTCGGCAAAATATTGACTCCTAATTATTGCCTCTTTTTTATAATTTGACACTTCTGAATATGAAAATAGTATTAAAAGTTTTGTGCTGATTCCAGTTTTTTTGTCCTTTATTCCTTATTGTACACAAAATAGTTACAAATGAAAGTAAAAAATAGTGGTGGTGGTAGTTTTCTTCCTAAAACCTATGGGTCTAGCGAGAGTGGGAAAATTTTATGTAATTATGTATATTACGAGTACTTAAATGTACACAACACACTCTTGCTTTCCATATTTTTTTTGTAATTGATATTTTAAATTATTGTGAGAATAGCTGCTTTAATTCCACAGAAAACGTTTAAAATCGTCAAAAGTTTATCGATAAAGTAATTTCAGTTTGTAATTTTCTCCATTTTCATGTATACTTTTATAATTTCGTGGCAAATCAAGTAACAAAATTCTGCGAGTAATGATTCTGATCATTTTCCGTTGTATAGTTTTCTGTGTGTAATATTTTTGTGATTTTTTGGAAAATTTCGACCGCATCGGCTTAAAATATGTTTTTGAATATTTTATTTGGGCGTTTTTTATAATTCAATCCTTATGAATTGTACTTTTGCACGTATAATAATCAGCTATCTAACATTAATGCAAGTTACAAAACTAAGCTTGAAAGTGAAAAAAAACATGTCAAACGAATCTAGCTCGAATTTAAATTAAAAAGTGAAAAAGAACCTCCATAGTTTCGGAGTGTCTCTAAAAACTACGCAAGATTCTAAGTTTTCATAATAATACAAAAAATATCTTTAATAGGTCATTTTTTACTTTAATCAGGCTCCAAACGTACTGAGATTAATATTTATTTCTAAAGTTAAGAATTTATTTAAAACAATAAATTTTCAACAGAGCACTCAAGGAACTTGAGGCATAGTCCAGAATACACTCTTTAGCATATATATATACACATTGTTCATATTTTTATATGAATAATTTTGTTTTGAGCATAGGAGGATAGGATAAAAGGATCAGTCAATAGGAATGGGACATGATTAGATCGAAGATTTACGTCGTTTTACGGCGATATTCTGTGAGAGCGTGGTCTGTTTATCCAGCTGCGCCAATAGATGTAATTAGAATAATGGCGTGACTCCTGCATGGCTCTACTACTTTCAAGTGGTAAAGTAACCCGATGTTAATTAGTCCACGATGACTGTCCACATGCCATTTGGTACCGGCGATGATGCGTACGGGGTTTGCGACACAAACTTTCACTCAAGGCCACTGACCAACCAACAATGCCAACATCGAGGTGATGACTGAATTAGTCACCAGTAAATGACACAGTTCAATAAAAAAAAACATAAGTCTCTACAAAGATAATACTTCCTAAAGTTTTCGCGGCTATAATGTATATTTATTGTATATATGACTATAATGTAAGTTTAATATATGTATGTTTATTATAATATATGTTTTATAGTATACGAGTACATCAAAGTATTATTAAAACTTTAACAATACTCATTGACACTTGACATCTTTGTTTTCTGTATTCCGTAATGAGTCGTGTTAAAGTTTTATTAAAACTTGAACAATACTCATTGACACTTGACATCCTTGTCTTCCGCGATCACTGCTACTGAAAAGTGGCCGAAACGTCGGAATGATAAAAATCAAATTAATTACCGCGCTTAAAGCCGTCAAAACGTATATTTATTATCTCTGGGACAATATTTCAAAACGACATATTGACTCTTCGGGAGATCAGTTCCTACCTCGGACAACGAATCAGTATGTCCAATACCAGCGAGGTAACGTAGCCAGCCATCTAGGATTTACCTTTTAGCTTCAACGACCTAGGCTCACTATTCTACTTATAGTCACTGTACTAGTTTATAGTTATAATGTATTATATATTTATTATACTTTTGGCTTTAATACAGGTTAAATTTATAATAGATTTTAAATATAAAAAAATTAAATCTTGTTCAGTTTATTAGGATTATATAGTCATTCTGGCAAAAACTAAACGCCTCTTTTTTTGCTGCTGGTATACAGGAGACAGGCTAATGACCCACCCAATGCAAAGTGGTTACTGTCGCCCATGAACATTTGCAATACTCAATGGGCAACCAATGTGCTGCAAGGCTCAAAGGTGGAACTGGAATCTGGACATACTCTAGAACGCCCTATCTACTATCTACTACCAGGTAAATATACCTGGTTGTGGATTGTTGTTTCGTCGCCTCTTAGGACAGGCCGCCCGGCTGCAAGAATTACTGATAACTCTTTCAAGAATAATCCTGCACTAATAAATATTGAACCAAGACTAACTTTTAGACCACTACACAACAGATACCTTCAAATAGATTACTTTAAGTTATGCCAAGTTAAAATCTTAAGCACTTTGTTAGATCGTAAGTGAAAGTAACATCCCAAGTAATACTTAGTCACCTGTTTAAAATAGAAACTCTACGTACAACAATAGCGTCAAGATTCTAACGCAAGTCACGCTTTTCGGGGTACCGTAATAAGTTTTTTGGCTATTGTAGAAGCCTTATTATTGTGTGTCAAAAAGAATGTTAAACTACAAGATGGCTGGGTACAAATGTAAAGGTAGACAGACCAAAAAAAGATGGATGGATTGTGCGAAGGATGATATGATGACTTGTGCTGTGACAGAAGACGTATGTCAGAAATTCTGACTCAGAATAGAGGAGTGTGGAAGGAAAAGACATATTGTGCCGTCCCCAATTAATTGGGATACGGTGAAAGCAAGAGAGAGAGAGTAGAAGCCTTATAAAACCGACCTGTAAGTGACATTTTTGTATATTACTAACCCTTTCCCCGCGGCTACGCTTGAAAATCTCAAGGTAAGTAGTTCTTTATTCTTTATTGTACACAAAAAGTTACATACACAATTATAAAACAGTGGTGATGTACAAAGGCTAAAAGAGTTTTCTTAAAGCAATCCTATGAGTCTAGCGAGAAGCGGTGAAGCAAAAGGCAGGGTTGTGTACGCTAAGTTATAACATATAATATAAATAAATTAACAAAAATAAATTATATACAAGATACTCATAAGATATATACAAATATATTAATAACACACTTGATATTATAGACAAACGTAACAAATATATTATTTTTGAATTAGAAAATTTTAAAACCGTTTTTATCAATGGATTTCCTTGTTATTTAGGCAAATATTTATATAATAAAATAAATAAAATACTATCCTTTGATTCGTTAACTAATCACAAATTTAAATTTAAAGTTTATAGTTGGCTACAAACTCAAAATTACAATGAGACTGAAAATTTACTGAAAATGGTATTTTAAGTTATAATTATATAAACACACACACACACACACATCGTATTAATGTTAAAAATAAATAAATAAATAATTAAGGAGCATCAACACCTAATTAATACAGGTTTTTACCTAGTTTTAGGTGTTGAAGCCCCCATATATTAGTTTTAGATCAAACTCTATTGTCTCTTATATTGTTACTTTTTCATGTTTTTTTTCCTGAATAAATTATTCTTATAATTATTCTTATTCTTATACATATACATACATATATATTGTAAAATATAGACATATAAGGATAATTTAACATAGATAGTGTTCTTTGACTTTTTTTTTGAAACTGCTCTCCGATGAGCTATCTCGGATCGTATGTGGCAGGGCGTTCCATAATCTAACTGCGTGGACGGAGAAAGAACCACTATAACATGCCGAAGAGTGTGTGGGAGCTTTGAGAAGAAGGGATTTAGAAGTTCTACTATATTTGTCAGAAGGAACAAGAAATTCAAAACGTTGACGTAGATAGATAGGAAGATGAAATGGGGTTGTGTAAGATTTTATACAAATATGTAACTACGTGAAGGTCGCGACGACGACGACGACGATGTAGTTCTATGTTTTTTATTAATTTTTTTACTGTAGAAGTTCAGCAGACAGGCATTTACATAAAAACTTAATTTATTGTTTCTTGTTAAATTCACTATAATAACACAACATAGTCTACACAACTGCCCAGCAAAACAGAGGCTAGTAGAAGCCAACGTGATTAGAAGTAATATAATGAATGACATGTTGTTAATGATAACGTTGGTATTTGTTAGTAACTTGAAAAAATGCGATTGCAGCGCCATCTATTTTGCTAGTCCGTTAATTTTAAGGAAACGACGTTCTTTATCGAGATAAAATGTATTCTAAATGATAACTCGGGTTATAAACCAGCACTACGTCAAATTTAATTCATATACGTTCAGTAGTTTCCAAAAAAGATGCGATCGCAACCATCTTTTTCATTATCTTAAGAAAGCTTACTTTACACAGCATATTAACAAAAGTGTACATAATTCTAAACAATTGTGGAAGAATTTAAAATCTAGTGTTATAAAATCGCACCAAGAAAGAGACTTACCTCC
Source organism: Dendrolimus pini (assembly GCA_949752895.1). Lineage (NCBI taxonomy): Eukaryota > Metazoa > Arthropoda > Insecta > Lepidoptera > Lasiocampidae > Dendrolimus > Dendrolimus pini. The sequence goes on from OX457124.1 coordinate 24,694,244, forward strand.
TTATTAGTAATCCAGATGAGATCAATAAAGCATTCTTAGAAGTGCCAGGTATAAATACTGTGACCATACGGCAACTTACATATTTTGAATATCATACACATAGTCAAGATAACTTCTCTTTGAAAACCGTTACAAAAGATAAAGTACTTGGAATTATAAATTCTATCAAATCAAATGCTCTTGGTATAGATAAAATTAATATTGATATGCTAAAATTAACTTTGCCCTATTCGCTTGATATAATTACACAAATAATTAATCAATCAATCTTGTCAACCACTTTTCCAGATTTATGGAAACAGGCTATTGTTCGTCTTATTCCTAAAAATAACAATCCAATTACTAATAAAGATCTGCGTCCCATAAGTATATTGCCTTGTCTTTCGAAGATTTTGGAAAAGGTTGTACATTCACAAGTCCTACAATATTTAGAGACGAATAATATATTGCCAGATTTCCAGTCAGGTTTTAGAAAGGGATATGGTACCGCAACTGCTCTAAGTGACGTTATAGGAAATATTACAGAAGCGCGTGATGCTGGACAAGGAACAATCCTTGTTTAACTGGATTATTCTCGGGAATTTGATGCCATTAACACCAATCTACTAATGTCGAAGCTTGCATTTTATGGATTTTCACCGGACGCAATTAGATGGTTTCATAGTTATTTGACTGACAGGAAGCAACAGGTTGAAATTAAAAGGCCTGATGGAACAATAGTGACTTCTAAGCCACTTCACCTTGCAAGAGGAGTTCCGCAAGGCTCAATTCTTGGACCACTTTTATTTATCTTATACAGTGCTGACATTATTGAATGTATCCAGCATTGTAAATTTCATATATATATGCGGATGACATTCAGTTGTATCTATCGTTCAGGCCTAACAGCGTAAATGAAGCGGTCGAAAACATCAACAGTGACCTCGAAAGAATCGTATCATGGTCAGAACAAAATTGTTTGGTCTTAAATCCTATAAAGTCGAAGTTCATGATACTTGGTAGTCGCCAACAATTCAGCTCAATAAAGTAAGCAAGTCCTACGATTAAAATAAGAGATGAATGTATTATGAATGTAAGTTCGACTTGTAATTTAGGACTTACCATCGATTCTGAATTAAGATTTGAATCACATATTAATAATGTTACGAGAAACTGTTATTATAGGCTGAAAATATTATATGCTTTAAGGAATTTTATAAGTGTAGACGTGAGAAAGCAACTGGTTGAGAGTCTAGTCCTTTCGAAACTAAATTACTGTGATACTGTATATGGACCATGCCTGCTAACAAGAACGGAACGTCTTATACAACGCATACAAAATTCTTGTGCCAGATTTTGCTTTCAGATACCTAGGAGGAGTCATATCACACTATTTCTTAACGCAAACGTTATTCTTAAGATGTCAGCTAGAAGAAAACTTCACCTAGCTACCCTATTCTTTGGAATAATATCTACACGAAATCCAACATACTTATATGAAAAAATGGACTGGAGACAAAATAGGACGCCAGAATACAGTGCACGTGTTGTTACTAAGCCTTTAGTGACGTCTAAACACAGGACAGCAGCGTTTAGGGGTTGTTTCAAATTTGCAGCAACTCATTGCTGGAACGATCTCCGACCACCTTTAAGAAATATGAAGTCAGCAATTTCATTTTAAGTTTAATACAGAAAATATTTGATGGAGAAACAAAAGACTGACCCTACCTACCACAAATATTAATTAAAGTGTTGAATTTCAATGTGGACTTGAAAATAACGCATAGCCTTTTTTTCCCATAATACATATGTAATTTTTTTTATTTTCACCATACTGTTTTTGATATATCTTTAAGTTTTTTGTAATTTCACTATATATATCTTAGAATAATTACAAAGATATATCTTAGAATAATTACACATAGAACGATAGTTCCCTTCAAAGCGGTCTGTCAAAAGCGTGGCAATAATATAATCTATGTGTGCATAAGGCACTTGTATTTACGCTTGACGAAAAGCACACAGTGAAAAAAATAATGTTGCCAATACATTAAATTGTACGTAAAAATAGGGAAGTGGAAACTATTTCACACTTGTAGTGGTGATCACAGAACAAATGTGATTATTAGATTACACCTAAACGATTAGGAGTTAAATATAAGTGCAATTCGTCTACCGAAACTATTTGGTAGTAACCCGTTTTGTTTACATTTTATGTTCAAACAATTAAGAGCCAGAATTGTAGAGGAAATGTTTCAATGTAATGTTTCAAGTTATAACTTGTCTATAGATAGATACGGGTCTTAGAGTGATCGAGATGAGAACACTTTATGAGAAAAAAACCAAACAACATGTATAATCATCATCATTTATTTCAGTAGCCTTGTAACTGCAACTGTTTTCTGAACAACTGTCGCTTCGAAGACACGAATCGTTGTTTATTTTCTTTTTTGGATTCATAGAAGAATCGAATTCGCTAAATTCGAAAGCTACTGCTATTAAACTTCTCTTCAATAATAAAAACGTATTATAAGAAAAAGATACTTTAGTTTTGTTTGGACAAAAATTGTTATACCTTAGTTGGAACTGCACCCCTGCGTACAAAGACCACCTTTAGTATTAAACTTTTCTTTATCCTTGAAATGTAAGGAACAAATTTTTGTATTTTTAGTAGGCACCCAACTGTCTGTCTACATTTTGATTACGTCTAATTTTTTCGGTCCAACGAGCCGCAATGATCGGATCAGAAGGAAACCTAAAACCAAACCAAAACATAAAATTACATATTATTATTATTATAAGTATGCGAACTTGTTGTTTTTTTGTCTCAGTTTCCTTATTAATCAATTTAATTTAATCAAAAAGTAAAAAATGCGCTTTTAATTGCCTAATGAGACGTGTTTCACTTTTAATTAAACAACAAAATGTAGGAAAATATTTCTCCGTGTTGGCAACATTTTCATAAACTGTGACATGACAAATTATTGAAATTTATTGTTCATTTTGATGAATGTTTTACGTAAAAATATAAGTTCAAATGCATTACTTAGCCGTGAAATGTAATGTTACATCTTTCTTGTGTTTTTCCGATGTACTGTGACATCCGTTCCCTGCATAAACCGTCATTTTTAATCAAAACTTCGGGAGTTTTTCTTTTCCTTTCCGATCCTTCTATCCTAGATCTTTCGTTCATCATCTATCCCTTCCCAACATCTATCTACCTCTGTCTTTTCCTTCCAGAACCTTCTACCTTTTACTAAAACTTAGATTTTTAGTATATGAGTGTTTCATAAAGCTTTCCTTTTCGTTACAATGGTTACGCAACCCTAACACGTATCTCAATATATTTGCCTATCGACTATCCTATTGCGTAATTAGTATTGATCCGCAACAACATAATTATCTTAGCGACAGTCGTTCGTGGAGGCGGTGACTTCAGCGAGGTGAACGACCGACCTTAACCCAGGCTGAACTTAGAGAAAGCATTTACATGCCTATAATATGTACTATTAAACTAGCGTCCATGGATCCAAGCTTGTAAAAGCTACATTTTTTTCTTAGATCATTAACAATCCTTGTATTCATCCGTAATATTGCTTCAATTCAAACAAATGTGAGCCTTAAATAATAAAATGATTTCAAGTCTTTTTAACATTTTTTAAGCGTATCGCAGAGAAAGTGATCTAAGTGAACTATCTAAAATAGAAAAGTTTATTTAGCACCTTTAGAGGTGACACGAAAAATACCTAACTCGTTACCTGGCTTGATTTTCTTCGGATACAAAATACTTCGGTTTGTTAATAAATTAAGTGACATGTTCATATTTCTCTCTCTCCTCTTATTAATTTTATAGGATCCTTAGCTATTTTAGCAAAAACACCCTTTTTTAGCAGACTGCGTAAAGATGAAGAGGTTCTGAATTCGTCGTGTAAATATTTTTTTTATACATGTTAAGCTATCACTTTTCTCTGAACTGATTTTGATTGTTCTGTTTGCGTTATATTTTTTTTCTCTCTTTTTAACTACTCTACTGTACTCGGACTCGAGTTCCGTAACCTTTTTTAAAGCTTAATTTATAGATTATATTTTTAAAATTTAACACGCTTATTATTTTAGTTCTTGTGTGTGACATTAATTAATTTGTGTTGAGGTGTATGTATTTTACGAGTGACTTATTATATTAATTTATCCTAATTTTAATACTAAAGTTATACTAACGTAGAGTGTATCTGTTACATGCTGGTGTTATGAGGAAGTGCATGTGCAGTGTAGGCCTTATGTCTATACTTATATATATTATCCTATCTAGTGCCATGTGTGTTTTTTTTTTCCTATCTGTGTCTGGGTTATGAATTTTTAGGCTCTTTGTTTGTCTTGGTTTGGTTGTGAAATGTGCGTGTAATGCAATGCGGTGGTAGTGCGCGTTGGTTTGAGTATGTGTATAAGTTTTGTTGTTTGTTTATGACTTTGTGTGGTGTTTTAATTTATTGTTTGATTGTTGTGACATGAAAATTTTCAGTTGGTGTTAAATTGGATTGGATGCTTTGGATTTAGTAAAGCTTCAAGATAATATCATATAAAAATTATATTGCTATTGGAATTTGGGTTCCGAAGATATAGCAGAAAATTCATTAATATCAGAAAACAAATATGTAGCTTTTGCAGTTTATCAGCCGTAACTTGTTTTGTTTCTGAATCAATTTCGATCATTCTATTTGTATTAAATTCAGTATATATTCAAAATAGTGTCATATAAACTTCATTGTCCATGGAGCTTGGACTCCGAACATATAGCAGAGACTCCTCAAAAATAAATAGATAATGTGTATGTAATAAATGAGAATATCGTTAGGTTTATGACAAAGCGGTAATTTGGCAACAGTGGACTTTAGGTGGTTCAATTTCGGTCAAACGCGGACCTATGCTATATTAAAAATTATATAGTTATACATATCCATATATATAAAAATCAATTGCTGTTCCTTAGTCTCGCTAAAACTCGAGGACGTCTGGACTGATTTGGCTAATTTTGTTTTTGAATTATTTGTGGAAGTGCAGGGAACGCTTAAAAGGTGAGTAAATATGAAAAAAATGTTTGGAATATAGTTTAGCTTTCACTTAGAAACTATTCCTACCTGTCAAACATTTGATGTTCGTCCCATCGTTTAGAAATCAAAAGTCGCTCAGAAATCAAATTAAATTTAAAAGTGATTTTTTTCATTGTTTGGTTTTGAATGTCAAACGTTTGGTTCGTTCCGGTTAGGTTTTGAACACATTTTTTTTACTAAAGTTGAACATTCTACAATTATTCATATAATTCAGCTTTTTTATTTATTGATTCGGAGGCGGTACGAAGTTTGCTGGGTCAGCTAGTTATCTATAAAATTGATAAATTAGGACATGTTTTATCAAAGATTTCGTGTATAGAGCAAATATATCTTATCGTCGCTTGTAAACATTTTTGGGCTTGCCTTGTGGATAAGACTTCTAGGCGCACGTGAAACCGTATGTGACAATAAAAACGATGATTAAAAATATAAACGTTTTTATTATTTCGTTTCTGGACCCTAAACACAGTGAAAAGTATTTTGGTTTTGGAGCATTTTGAGCACTTTCGCTTTGATTTTTGTCCGATTTTTGTCTCATAATTTAATTTATTGGGGCAGCGTATTAGCGTTGTTATTGCACAGGACCATGCGGCAAGCGTTTTGATAACTTTTACATTTTTTTAGATTACAAATTTTAACTTTATTTTTAGACATATATAACAAATAGTCAATAAATGCCAATCAAAAACTAATTCATCGTTTTCCTCTGTCAGGTTTCCTGTTGGATAAATAATTGTTTTACCTGTTGTGTGTATACTCCAAGTTGGTTGGTCTACTTCTACGTTATAGTGTAACTGAAGAGCATCGTTTCTCAACCTGAGGGTTGTGGGCCTTGTGAGGTCGCGCTTGTTATTAAAGGGGATCGCAGTCTGTTAAAAAATAAGACGTATATATAAACAATTCAAGGGCACATTTATTTATTATGAACAGATTCGAATTGTTTAAATTAACCACCTAAAGTTAATTTTATATCTCAAACCTATACATATAATAATATTGTGGAGGTCAAGTTTCTGTACAATGAAAAAAATGCTAAAAACCGAGCCAGGGGGATAAGAAGTGAAATAGAACTAATTAAGTTTTTTTTCAAATTTTTTGTTTCTCCGTTTGTCTGTCTGTTTGTACCGGCTAATCTCCGGAACGACTGGACCGATTTATATGAAATTTTGTATGGTGATACCTTATATCCCTGGTCAACATATAGGATACTTTTGATCCCGAAAAATTAAAGAGTTCCCGTGGGATAATTAAAAACCTTTAATTACTTAAACAGCTTATAAAAGAATGAATGTCATTTCTCTGCAACGTAACATAATAGAAGCGGAGATTTTGACAGGATGTGGTGTCGGTGAGAGAGTTTTATCTTATATATAATATAATATTTAAAGCTGATAAGTTTGTTTCTTTGTTTGTTTGCTTGAACGCGCTAATCTCAGGAACTACTGGTCTGATTAGAATTTTTTTTCAGTATTAGATAGCCCATTTATCGAGAAATATTAAAGGTACATATAAACCATCACGCTAAGAGCAATAGAAACGGAGCACCAATGAAGAATGTTTCAAAATCGCGGGATATTTTTAACTTACTTTTTTTTAAAGTATTCCATGCGAAAGAAGTCGCGGGCAGAAACTAGTAATAAATAAATGTGCCCTATAATTAAATCGCACCCAGATTCTATTCAAACGTATTAATAAACTACTATAGTCAAGATGGCAAAGTCCGTCAATAGGGTAAGTTCATACATCGCTCGTTTTTTATTTTTTAAACGGGATTTAACGTCGACTAGGATTCGAAGACATAATTCAATGGTGTCTTAGCTTCACTGACTGAGTTGTTGTTGTCGTAAATATTCAAACACGGAAATAATGGTGTGTGGAGTTCCCCCACTGACGGACTTGACCACCTTGAATATAATTAAAGCATTATTTATAGTTTTTGTAATGAAGGGATCGCAAGAATTTATTCTTAACTTTTTGGTATTTCGTGGGTCGCGAAATAATAATCGTTGAGAAACAATTTTTCTTTATTTCAAACTTATACATTGATCAGACAGTCTTGGTACATTACATACCTACTTATTATAGAAGTCTCCATTCATACATAGCTACGTATATAAATTATAATTCTATAAGCCATTTCAATATAAATCTTTTGAAATCATGATATATTTATTTATTTCGGGTATTGTACATAAAAGGAACTGTAAAACGGATCATTATGACCTTGAGTACAACTAGCCTTATTTGTGGTATTGAGTATTTATCAACACTTTGGTGAGTAAATTCTAACTTAAGCACAGATTTCGTGTACGATGGTGTAAACTCGTAAAGGATAAAAATTGTTCTACACGTGTACACTATGGCAGATAAGAACAAATTACTAGGAATGAGTGGTAGTGTTACCAGTCCAATTGTGAATATAATCCATCCAGGAACTCGCACAAACACACTTTTTTATCAAAACGCTGGATCTGAATTACATCGCCATATATCTAGTCAAATTATGAATTTAAAAAAATTAGGAACTCATTTAAAGATAAAAAAATCGTCGAAATCCTGGAACCCGATTACAGCACTGCTTAGCGGGACCAATGGTGAATCTAAACCATCCCGGGATACTCAGACAAATTTCAAAACAATCAAAATCGGTCCAGTGACTTAGAACAAGTTCAGCGACATATTGTACACACGTATTATATTGTTACACGTCGACAAAGTGAATGCACACCGGCAGTTTATTTATTACCTTTCCCGCATTTGGACTTCTTCGTGTTTAAAATTTGTAATTAAGAAAAACATCCTAGTGTTACTGTAATCGTTTATGGCCGCAGGTGTGCAGATTATGTTCTCTTGGAAAATTAATTCAGTCCACGCGGTCGATTGTTGTATTGAATAGTTTAGTATACAACAATGCCCGAACGTAGGAGTGAGGCAGTCAAGCGAGGATTACGATACGAGCAAGACGTGTACATTCGATAAGCTATATAGTGACGGACTTTGCGCGTGTTATTGAATCGTGCAGTTTATACTGGTTGTGGCCAGTTATATTTGTACCTGTGTTATACGTGTTTGTATAGTTCTATTAAATTCTATAGTAATTCCAGCGGCATTTTAATTCGAGTCCCGCACTCATAACAATATAAATAAAATTTAAACAAACTTTTTTGAGATGTCACAGTGCTTACAATGAAACAATCAAAATCAAAGAGATCAAAGACACCAAGATGACTACTATAAAAAAATAATCAATAAAATCAGTACCATAGACTACTGAAAATTACTGTCATTATATGACAGGAGACTACATTTATATAATTTAAGTGTTTTCAATAACTTTTACGCTAATTAAAAATAACTTATCGTTTAAGTTCGTTAAGTATCACCGCCATAATGTTCTCGCGCGTTAAGTTGAAGTGCTGTGGTTAATGTTCACTTAATTTTATACTTGACATTTTGTTGTAACCAAAAAACAGTTCGATATTTTTCATATGTTGCATTATTGGTAAGATTTCTACCTGTTTGATACTCATAGAACTTTGTAAGAAGCTAAATTGGATACGTAGGCCATATTTACACATATAAAATGTATATAACGTAGTATGAGGTAAATGAGTACATAAGGGGATCATTAAAGGTTGCGTCTGTTACTGAAAAATTGAGAAGGTGATATGGATATATAGGCAACTTTCCATTAGGGACTTACGACGACCACGTTCACGACCGCAATTTTTCCCGTTCCACTTGCTTGCTGACGTTACAATCATAAATCCAAGTGGAACGGTAATTCTACCCACCTCTTGACATGGGTCGCTGTGAGCGTTATGTGATCGAACATGATGACGTTATTAGTGACGTTTTCGCCACGACCACAACGACCGCGGTCGCCTTATGGAACGGCTAACGGAGCATTTTGGGCGTTGTGAGCTGCTAATGGAACGCGCTGATAATGAGATTGAAAGTCACGTGACGAAAAAATGTTAAACTGGAAGATTGTTGGGTACAAATATAACAAATAAATATATAAATAAATAATCGTCAGACGAAAACAAATATTGTATATGCCCAAATTAAGCAAGTTACGCTTGTGTTATGGGTATATACAACGGAATATTCTCTGGCCGATCCCAGACACCCAGATCATAGTAAACAACGGAAAAAAATTGTTTCCGAAATTTACCATGCCAGGAAACGAACCTGGTGACTGCGTTGCAGTCAAGAAACCCGTCAAAGGCTTAACCCACTCAACCACAGAGGCCGCCAATATAATTCGCACCCTTAGAACTACAGAGACCTAATTAAAAATATCAAGTTCTTCAATTTTATACCTTATTTTTAAGTACTAAGAGATGAATGGAGTGTGAAGGGTAACATGATTGTTTGTAGTATGATAGAGGACGCATTTGAGAATGAATGTATGGAACGAAAGGACATAGTATTCTAAGGACCCCAAATAATTTGAAGAAGGCGAAAGAAAAAAGGGAGATTGTTGTTTATATTTTATCAGAAATGAGAGGGACTGTAATTAGCGGTAGATAAGGTTAGAATGTAAAAATTACTATACGAATGATTACTGACCAGTGACAGTTACTGTTTTCTATTTTAATATTAAACAAGAAAATTTGTGAGGATGGACGTTTGTTAGTCTTTCACGCAAAAACTACTGAATGGATTTTCAATAAACTGCAATAATTTAACTTATAGATCAGAATAACACATGGATTATTTAAACTATGTTTGCAATTCGTGGTAGCTTAGTAATTAGCGCGGGTTCGAATCTTGGCCAGAAGCATGAACCACTAACCTCTTGGGCAGTTTTATGATGTGTATATTGTTATAATTACCACGTGCTAACAGTGAAGGAAATCAACATGATGGAACCTCGACATCCAAATAACCGATGTGTTACTAGCCAATATGCCTTGAGCAAGCGTGACGGGCGTCCTGGCCGATCCCCTATAAATGGGAGACTCGAACCCAGCAGTGGGACGCTTATGAACGGTTCTTATATAAGGCAAATGGAGAGCAAGATATACAGACTATCCGTCAAGGAACGGAGAAAGAATACAGTTTACAACTACCGGCGGCGTGTCGTAAGAAGCGAAAAAACAACCCACAGTCAGGTGGTAGGGCATTTGCCCGTCTGGATGGCTAACATTCCTGGTTTGGAGTATGCCGCCATAAAAACCTTAAGTTGTGTTCCGGCATTAGTGGCCAGGCAGCACATTTGTAACGCTTTTAGTGTTGCAAATGTCCATAGGCGATGGTGACCGCTTTCCATCGGGTGGGCCGTCTGCCTGTCTGCTGAACTCAGACATTAAAAAAAGGTACTGACTGCCAAAGATAACAAAGACTTATAGGCTCTGCACAAACGGGCTCCCGAACATTTCCTCATACATTTTATAGGCACTCGCCGCACATGTGTGGCCGATGCCAGCCACGAGTCACCGCACGTTTGCGCGCAACCTTAATATTCGATAGTCGTAATGACATATGACACGCAGGATCCCATATACGTAAACGTTGAACATGTCTATCAATTAGCAGACCATCGTTGTTAGTGCTCGAAGAATTAATGGACGTTTAATAAATTTGCTTAGTAGTATGCATAAATAATATTCATTAATTTTATACTTAACTCACTTTTAATTAAAGCACACACGACTATGTACATTGAACAAATTCAATCTTCATTTACATGCTATGATGGCCACTCCTTGTTTATGTTTCACGCAATTTCACTACAGACCTACATAGCGGTATAACACCGTGTTAACATATTACATTCATATGGAATCAGGTGTTTTTAAGAAATATTACTGGGTTACGTACTGTTTAATTTTTCCGTGCAGGAACGGAAAAAGAATACTAACTCCTGCGGCCGGGCGGCTTGTTGTAAGAGGCGACAAAATAACCCACATCCAGGTGGTAGGGCATTTTCCCGACTGGATGGAAATTACCTCTGGCATGGTCTAGAATACGCCGCCATAACAATTATGAGTTGTGTTCCGGCGTTAATGGCCAGGTTCCAGTTTCTCCTTTAAGGCCGGCAGCACATTAGCAGCACCTTTGGTATTGCTAATGTCCATAGACAACGGAAACCACTTTCTTTGACAGGTGGGCCGTTGCCTGTCTGCTGTGCTTGAGTATTTAAAAAAATAGGAATCTCCGGAGAGCTTTCTTTTTTTAAATGTGTGTGTACGGTACGGTTCACAGGCAGTAGAAGTGAAACTTCAAAGAATACGTGGTACACCCACAGATAATTCTTCTCTAACTTTTAGGGTCAAATTTTTAATTATCAAGTAAAAGTTATCAGTCGAATAAGTAATAATTTAGCTAAATTCAAACAATTCAATTATATTTTATTCATGCAACTGTTATTTTTAATTTTCCTATATTGTGTTTTATTTCATAGACGATTCAATGTACTGTTATTATCCCCGCAAATTGGTATTGCGCTGGAACTTTGTCAAATTGACATTCACGTGACGTCATCCGCAACTCGATATGTACGCGTAGTCGCCGGCCAGTGATGCTAACAGTACTGAGCTTTCGGCTACGGTTACGTCACCAAAATGGCGGCCAGGCGCAATAGCAATTTGCGGGGATAATACACACAATTTCCTTTGATCTACCTATAAAAGAATATCAGTATTAAATCTATCTAAATAGAGCTAAAATTCATTTGAAATCTTCTAAAGTATTATTTAAATTGAAAATGGATACTAACGGGTAAAGAGAAATGTGTTTAATTTCGAAATAGATGAGGTTATATTTTATGTATTTATCACTGTTTCCTTTCGTTCAAATTATTATGATTCTAAAGAAGTTTCACTTCAAAATCTTTTCTGATATTACACTATTTTATTTAGACAACTAATGCATACTAGGATAAAATGATCCTTGGATTATATTTCTTTTTTTTGTTATTTCCCTACAACGGTTGTGTTTAACAGTAGACAAAGATAGACAGACAGATCTTTTTACCAAAATGATTAATAAAAGGAACCATTTGTGAAACATTTGAACTGTTTTATTCACCCTAATTTTTTCAATTTCCACTTTATTCTGCGCGTGCGGCTTCAACGGCGCTTGTGTTACAAATATAAGCCGTTTCACGCAGATACAGCAATGGCTTTAAGGCGTCATTTGAGATACAACATTGTTAATGTAGTTAAATATTAGTAGATAACATATGTACTAGTATATGCACTAATGTGGCTATGCATTAACGGCGTTATTTTTAACGCTTTACATACGACACAGTCGGCCTTAAGCCAAATCTTTAACACTAATGCGGCCGCAGCATTATATAAATAATTATTATGTCTTTTGCATATTTATATAGTGTAACTTTCTTTTGTTTCAGGTTTGATTGAAAAATGAACATCTCAAAGTAAAACGTAGCAACTTCCAAACACGCAACTTCCATCGCAACGCAGTTCATCCAAAAAATAACTAGTCAATATCAAAATATTACTTAAGTATTCAAAAAGACACGCACATGTGTTACGCGATCGAAAAGAAAAACAAAATTAAAAATTTTGATGTGTTTTTGCGATAATTCGAGTTGTAAAGTTTTGTATTTTTGAATTATAACGTTTTTTGTATATTTTAAATTTGGAACGTAGGCAAGATGGCGTCGTGCTTGGGCGGCGGCCATTTTGGAAGCGTTCAGGATTATGTCCCAGTCGCTGATTTCTATGCGGATAAGTCAGTTTTTGTTACGGGCGGAACTGGATTTATGGGAAAGGTATGTTGTAATATAATTAAATTTAGCATTGGGCGAATGCGAGATTTTTGAAACAGCCGTTATAATCGTAATCTACCCAAGTCGACTCAAAAATCGTTATATTTTCAATTGTTTTGAGTCACTTCTACTCTTGCGTTTTGATATACATAGAATGACATCACTAGACTTCTGGCCAACATTTTATTCTTTAAAATATTTCTTAAACCAAATATGTCAAAACGTTAAATTGAAAAGAAACCTGTTAAGACTTTAATTGATTAATGGCCGATATTTTAATCATCAGACAAGAACCACCAGTCGAATAAATTATAACTTTGGCGGAATAAATATGTAATTTTGGCGGTAACTAAAGGAGGACGTTGTCTTGTGCAGTTTTATTTTCTAAAAATGTGTAACATGACTGTAAAATGAATAATAGTTGTAGTATATTGATAGTTTTTGAGTTGTAATTATGTTTTTGTGAGAAATGTAAACTGTCTAGTCAAATGTGGCCTTTTGAGTTGTCACAAGAACTCCGTTGAATGACACTAGCTGATTACCTACAGTTCAGCTGTGCTACACTAGGCTTAAGAAAATAAAGTAACTATATTATAAACTAAGATCTGGCTTAAAGGCCTATCTTAGTTTACAATATAGTAGTATAGGCTTAAAGGCCTAAGGCCAAATGTGGTCTTGCGAGTTTTCACAAGTACTCCGTTGAATGGCGTCGGTTGTAGCCTACAATACAACTACGCTAATACGAATACATCAGAATTAGCTGTATGGACTAAGACCCCTTTATGGGGAATTTTACTACTACTACTGAGTTGAGTGTTCATGGTGTTTTGTGTATTTCAATAGCTGAGTTGAGATTCAAAATAGGTAAATATGCATAAACGCGAAACTAGAAAATTATGCGTTTATTTATGTGCAAGACTGTACATATTTTTTAATATTATGGTTTGCTATGGCATAATAACAATATTAAAATAATCGGAAAGTTTTCATTTAAATAATTAATAAACAATACTGTTTTGAGTTACGGGACTCTAATTAAAATGCCGTTGGAATTACTATAGAATTTATTAGAACTATACAAACACGTATAACACAGGTACAAATATAACTGGACACAACCAGTACAAATTGCACGATTCAATAACACGCACAAAGTCCATCACTATATAGCTTATCGAATGTACACACGTTTTGCTCGTATCGTAACCGTCACTTGACTGCCTCACCCCTCCGTTCGGGCATTGTTTTATACTAAACTATACAATACAATACTCGACCGCGCGGACTGAATTTTCAAAGAATCACACCTGGCTAACGACCATCATAAAGGATTTCAATACACAATAGGCTGCTTTTATATTATATATTTCAAATTTTAAACACAAAACAAACAAAAGAAGTCCAAAAGCCGAAAAGGTAATAAACTGCAAATGTGCATTCACTTTTGTCGGCGTGTAACAATACAATCATTTAGAATACACAGAGTGCCTACTATGCTAATATTATTATAAAAACTTATATTATAAGTCAATATTTTAAAGCAATATTATTTTATTTGTTATAAAACTACAAAGCATTATCTTCCCGGTTCCCGTAAAAAACTGCATAGCAGTAGCAGTTGTAGAATTCGCTACAAAGGCACGCAAAGGAGTCTTAGTCCATACAAAGATCTACTCCATAGTCCATATTTATGTTCGTTGTTGTTATTAACGAGGTATTTGAAACGAAAAAATCCTGTCAATGATGCGCGTATAAAATATACCGAGCATACCTATCGCTTCCTCAGCGATGCTGCGCCGACAAGTCGGAAAACGGCTTCACTGGCCGTGATCTTTTGTAAGAATAACATATACTTTACTAGTTTAAAGTAAGACTTCGGTTTATACAACCTTATAACTTACGAATTTACGACTGTACAGTGGACACGCATCTCTATCCAACGCACTTTCAATGAAGTGCAAATAGTTAAATACTGTTTCTGTAGCTTTATTTTATGTTTCTGGCGTCTTAAGTATATATACCTGCAATGAAAAAACCCTCATGTTTTGACAGGTCCTGGTGGAGAAATTACTAAGGAGTTGTCCAAAAATCAAGAAGATCTATTTGTTGATGAGGCCGAAACGAGGACAGGATGTCGCTTCACGTTTAACCGAGCTCACACAGTCACCTGTAAGCATCGTTTTTTGAATTCCGTAATCATTTTAGCAGATCATACTGTTTATAAAATGTCATGTTAAAGTTTGTGATTGGATTATTCTTACTTGCCCTACCATCGCTTGAACCGATAGTAAGGCAAATGAACGGCCAGTAAAATATAGGAACCGGCCATAAGACATTGAAATATTATTCAATAAGGTAATAATAGATTGAATTGCGTGTTACAAATCCTGAAATTGAAAACTATATTTTATAACAATATTTAGTGACTTTTTATATACGTCAATAGGTAAATTTAGGGAATGACACAATATTATATATTAAAGAATTAATTAAAAATTTCATCTTATACTAGATTATCAATAATTCCAAAAAGAGAACCCTAGACAAATTTGTAATTGATAACTTAGGTGTCCAAACCTAATTGGACATATTCTTTTTAAATGATTTGATTTTTCTTTTTTTTATATTTTTTTTGTATATATATATATATATATATATATATATATATATATATAGCATGTATTAATGACACAAACATTTTCCTTTAATTCAATCCATATTGAAACACAGCCTGCTAGCCACAATTTATACATTAGGAGATTTCAATAATGTTACAGTTGTTCGAGACATTGAGGAAAGAGCGGCCGCAGGAGCTAAACAAGATAGTCCCAATAGTGGGCGATATCACCGAGCCAGAGTTGGGCATTAGTCCTGCTGACCAGGCGATGCTGTGTCAGAAGGTATTTACTAGGAATGACTAAAAGCTACTACATTCTACATTTTTAGAATCCCGAATACATTAGGGCAAAAATGAAAATTTTGGAATCATTATGTCCTTCCGTCCGTTAGTTCGGTTGCCCCAGACGTACAGTTGTAACGGTGTAATGAAACCGCGAAATAACTACAAATTAGGGGTAGTCACGATTATCCTATGTAGCTGAAGGTTGACATGTTTTTTTTTCTTCATGATTCTACATTGTTGTGTGCTGTATTGTTTGTCAGATCTTGAAAAAACCAGGGGGATGTTGTTTTGTGTTTGAATTTATTCGTTACAAACATATAAAAATCAAAATTCCTCTTTATAATATTAGTATAGGTAATGTTATGCTTATGTAATCAAATACAGAAACTGTAGATACAAACGTCTACTTTGAAAGGTGACAAATCACCTTTGTGGAAAAACTGCATGTTGCGTGGGCGGGCATGGGCGTGGTAGACGCCCACGCAAGGTGAATTATAGACGTTGTATGATGGCAATGGTGGACAGGAGTATTAAGCGTAAACTTGGGAAAGCCTATTTTTATTGGATGATTGAAAAATAATTAACATAAATTAAAGTAAACCACTTAAAACAATACATAATTCCACGGAAAAATACTAATAGTTAAAAGAGAGAAAATGGGAAAATTATTGATAAAAATTGGTCCCATACCAATGTTGCTCGTCCACTAGAAACATTAACAAACGGCTGACGGCGTTGCATTGCAATGCTTTTTCGTTGAGAAAATAACTGCGAGCCTTTGGACGCATTAGAGACATCTATGACGCTTTTGCAGACGTCTTAATAAAATTTCAAAGCGTTAGTATCCACGAATTTCCATTTTGATTTGACATTTAGATGTGTTTTCTTTCAGATTTCAGTGGTATTTCATTCAGCAGCGACAGTTAAATTCGATGAGAAGCTGAAGTTATCAGTCACCATCAATATGTTGGGAACGCAGCAGCTTGTGCAGCTCTGTCATCGGATGTTAGGATTGGAGGTAGGATATATCAATTTAAAAGTTTTTATTCAAAGTTCTAAATATAAAGTAATAATAAACCTGCAGGGGCATTTGGGGTAAAGTCAAATGGTAGCACTACGCACTACGTAGGCCAAAGGAATGTCTCTACCTCTGTTATTGCCTTAACCGTAGTCGTGATAATATAGGGCGCTTGTATAAAAGGATATAGGTTCCAATTACGGACAAATCAGGACTGATCGTAACGATTGGTGCAGTAATATAGTCCCATACTTTTTGTATGTGAGTAAAAATCGGCACTCATAAGTTTCAACCCGTTTCTTTACGTGCCAAAGCGTACATAATGTATGGGACTATATTGGCCGCACCGGTGTGTAGCGAACGGTTCTGTCTATGCTAGGAAGTTAGGAACGTGTATTTGATGGACGAACCCTAAGACTTGAGGGATGGAAGTATTAAACACAATAAAAACGGTAAAACTGAAGCACAGCTCTCTATAAGGTTCATCCACTTGGATCCTTATTGTCTTTCGTTACTCATTGCTCTATTATAGCATTTTGGGAGACGTATATAGTGAGTGTTAAGCCGCCTATCCGTTTTATCCGTGTTCTGCGAACATTACAACGCATAGATGCTATAGTGCTTTCCATAGTTTAAGATCCTTTGCTCCATTAGCAAATCTCTCAAGAAATCTCAATAGCCCAAGCCCATGAACGCCAGCAGCAAGGTACAAGAGGGTGCACTTGCATCCCCATCCAGGAAAGCAAATACAGAAAAAAATCTTATTAAGTTACTGTTTGAATAAAAAACTAAAGGTGTCAAGTTGCCGTTCAAATTTGTTCATCACCTTGTAAATAAATTCAGTATCTTCCTCTATTCTTTTCCCGAGTAAAATGAACATGCATAGGCCGATAAGCCTCGCGTCTCCCATCGCTGACCGATTCCACGTCTTGGCACATCGTGTCGTGCTAAATGTACGTTAAATGCAAATGCTACATGTTGTTGCTAGAATATATTAGTAGAATGTACAGATGCATCTCCCTGAAAGTAATCCTATCGTTGAGCGATTCCACGTCTTGGCACATCGTGACGTGCTAAATGTGCGTTCAATGCTACATGTTGTTGCTGGAATATATTAGATATTAGTATAACATGTAGATGTAGATACAACTCCCTAAAGGTAATGCTGGCGACGCCCTTGCTCAGGCCTCTTTGTTCCCATTGCCTACAACATTATTTAAATAAAAGGAAAGATATGTGATATTCAATAAACATTGTCACGTATTAAAACGTCTTGGCATTCCCACCAGAGTATCGGCAAAGTTTGGTTGGTTTTTGTGTTTGTGTCAATACTGAAAAGACTGTCTTAATGAAATCCTATAATCAGGACATCACATTGGCAATGTTTAGTATCACTCCATATTTATATTGAATTGTCGAAAGGGTGTCTACATACGCGTTGGCATTTTTATGTCCGGACCGTTCTCCTGTCGCTAACGACACATATTTAAATAATAAATCATCAATACTGCGCTTGTAGTCAACAAATTGTATACTCAGCGTATACAATTTGCTTTATGTATACGACTATGTGGGTACTAACACCTATATAAACTGAACCAAGCTTCTTTTTTAAATGTTTAATGACAATTATTATTGTCTTAAGTGGGTAGTTATTTAAATATTTAGTTTATTAGTAAACACAAAATGTTATTTCATAAACTAACAATTCCACATTTTTCGACTTATGAAAATATTTTGGAAATTGTATATAAATATTTTACATGTAACATATTATTATGTAATTTGTATTTACACATTTTTGTCCTATTTTTTATATAAATAATTTCATGTAAATTCATATGTTAATTAACAATTAATACAAATTTCAATGTCATCGTTTAGACGCTGTTATTTACATACAGTATATTATATTTGTTTAATATATTTAAAGTCTGTATATTTATGTATTTATTACTAAAATATAAGCGGCCACTATCATCTTGATTTCTTTCTGTGGTTGTCTGAAAGAGATAGCTTTTTAGCTACAAGACCGCCCTTTGTGCATAATTAGCGCTATAGTTTTAGTCTGTAAGGTAATTTTTTGTATTTGTATACAATAAAGTGTTATTTATCTATCAATTTATTTGAAATTATTTAAATCTCTTTTGGTTGAGGTATGGAAAGACCATTCTAGAAACGACAATAGTCTAGTAAAGAATGTAATCCTGAAAAGCCCATAAATTGAGACAGCTTGTCGAGAGCGCCACAAGTTCCATACTTCCAGGGAGTTCCAGGTTTTGATGTAGATTTTAGAGTCTACCAGTAGTATATATAGACCAGTATAATAAACAACAGCAGGCTCTGATCAGGTACACAGTCTGCAAATAGATTATAGTACCTAATATAATTAGGGATTTGAAACCATTTTATCAAAAACGATATTCGTGTGTTTTTCGCCCGTGCGTCTTTGTTTACGTAGTCATGTTTTTGTCTCTCTCTCTCTCTCTCTTTCGCTCTCTTTTCTATCTCTCCTCTAACTATAATGTTATAAAATTCTAAACAGGCCGTGTATGTACATTGAAGCTATTAAAAAAAACAACCTTAATAGACGATATTAACGATGGAGAACATAATGCATCTTTTTTAATTTCTTGTCTGCTTGTTCGTGATTCACGTAATATAAAGACCGATTTCGATGCGCTTTTCGCTGATCGACGGCTAATTCTTAGAGTTAAAACACTGCGCTACTTTTTATCCTGGGAATCCCCCGGGATTTTTTCCAGGAGCGGTTCGAAGTTTTTCGGATGCATAAAAAGTAGCTTATTCCGACGCAGTTTCCACTAAAACTTTGTGTCCCGGGAATCCAAGAATAGAAGAGTTCCGCTTTTGCTAAAATGATAATGTCTACAGGCCCTGGTACACGTGTCGACGGCTTACTGCAACTGCGAGCGCGAACGCGTCGAGGAGTGCGTGTACGCGCCACCCGCGCATCCCGAGCACGTCGTCACGCTCGTGCAGACCTTGCCCGACGACATGGTCGACAGGATCACGCCGGACCTGGTCGGTGAGTGTCACCCAATATTAGATAGATAACTACAGTGGAAACTCTATATAACGACACTGAATGGACTGTACATTTTATGGCGCTATAGAGAGTTGTCGTTAAATTGAGAGAAGTCTGTTATTTTTTCTGACGTCTTTTGCTGCACCAGTAATATTGTTGTATTTTTTTTACTTATTCACGTCTTGCGACAAAAAGAATGTTAGACTACAAGACGGATGGGTACAGATGTATAGGTAGACCAAAAAAAAGATGGATGGACTGCGTGAAGAATGATATGATGATTTGTGGTGTGACAGAAGATGTATGTCAGAATAGAAGAGTGTGGAAGGAAAAGACATATTGTGCCGACACCAATTATTTGGTATATGGTGAAAGAAAAGAGAGACCTTGCGATATTGGGGCATCTTGGTAATAAAGAAAGTAGTACTTAGAAATTTCGGTACTAAGAATTTCTTGGAAATGTCGGTATGCTTGATGCCGACAGTCGAGTTTATTACGGGCTAGGATAATAAAGCAATAAAAGAACGCACACAGCTGTGCAGTTTTTACTAATTTTGGCAACTTAAAAGGTACTTTTTATTACTTAATTGTTGTCGTTATTGAGAGTGGGTGTAATGCTATATAGAGTGTTTCATTGTATGGAAGACAAGCTAAACCAACCAAAGCGAAAAGTGATTTCGACGCTTAAGGGAGTTTGTCGTTACATCGAGTTTATTACACTATATTTACTTATTTACTATACACTGGTTTTCGTGTGGTAGAGCCAGACCTGGAATCATTATCTAGATAACAGCATTTTAGGTGTGATCTCACGCTCTCATTGAATATTGGCGTAAAATGGTTAACCTTCAGCTGGTTGTGTTTCATATTTTTGACCTATTTTCCAGGATCCAAATGTCCTAAAATATTTTTTTTTTACTATTTCAGGTGACCGACCAAACACATACACTTTCACGAAGGCCTTAGCGGAAGATATGCTAATAAAGGAAAGCGGGAATCTACCGGTCGCGATAGTAAGACCTTCTATTGGTAAGTTATTGCTTAATTGGTTTAGTCTAATAATAAAAATAATTTTACCTATCGATGAAGACAAACCGATTACTAAATCGATTGTTATAAGAATTGCTTTGCTAATGCCATCTATTTAAAAGTGTGATGTTTGTTTGAAACTTCGTGTAAAGGCTAGATGGCGTTGCATATTTTCGTTAAGAAATTTGCGTTGCGAAATAAACAAAATTGTGTTTTTTCCAGTTGGAATCTTTTTGTTTTTATTGCAGGAGTTCAGCAGACACGCAGAGGGCCCACTCAATGGAAAGCGGTTACCATCGCCTATGGACATAAAAAAAAAGCGTGTGCTACAAAAGCGCTGCTGCTCTCTTAAAGGAGACTGGAACCTGGTTACTAAAACCGGAACGCAACTCAAGGTTGTTATGGCGATATACTTTAGACCGGGGGTGGTAGTCATCTAGTTGGGCAAATGCTCTACCACCTGGCTGTGGGTTGTTTTGTCGCCTCTTTCTTTTTCTTTCGTTCCTGCACGGATAACGTATGTTTAAGAATGATGATAATTTAAAATAAAATATATTTATATATTTGCATTTAAAAGCAAAAACGATATTACTTTTTGTTTTTGCTCTCCTATAACATTAATGGTTTTGTTTAGTAACGGCTTGGCGGGTTGGCGGTGGAAATAAATAACCCAGCAGCAAATTATAATTAATAATTATAATGTGCTGCTTAATATGTGAAACGTGATAAACGATTAAGACATAATGAGATGCTTAAAGATCGCGACGAGTTTATCTCTCTGTCTAATGTGACAGTTGCCAATCTCACAAACTCTCACCTTTGGCTGACTGGCCAGTGAGCGAAAAGGTTCGTAACAGGCTGGTCGTCTTGTGTACATATTAATTTGAAGAATACTAAACATGAAATTCGATACAAAAACATAAAGGCTCCATATTCTCGTGAGAATCCGTCCCACACAGTAGTTTCTCGCGTAGTTCTTGAGGACGTTTGGAGCGCCTATCGATAATTTAAAACCGCATCGAAATCGGCCCAGTAGTTCCTACGTGAATCCCGAACAAACAGACAAATATCTAATAAAAATTAGTAGTGTAATGTATTCCAGTTGTTTTTTTTTAATAGAGTCAATGTGTAGAACCTTATAATATTGTAGATTTGATGATATTGCAGTGCTCTCGTCGGTCCGAGAGCCGGTGAAAGGTTGGGTGGACAACTGGAACGGGCCGAACGGCATAATCGCGGCCGTCGGCAAGGGCATATTCCGCACGATGCTCGGCACCGGCACCAAAGTCGCCGACCTCGTGCCGGTCGACACCGTCATCAACCTCATGATCGTGTGCGCGTGGCGGACGCACCTGAGGCGGTGAGTACCTCGGAATCATCTCAGACAAAATAAAAGTATATATTTTTGGAGCGAAACTTATATATGACAGAAAAATAAATCCTATTATTAGGATTTATCTGTCACGAAAAAGTGTAACGGCCGCGTGGAGGGCGGCATTATTTTAGAGTAGACTGGATGTTTTTTTAGTTCTGGATCGAATTAAGTTTTTTTCCTTGGTAAGATAAAAAATGCATTCATTAAAATGTATCTAACCTAACCAAGTCGTAATTTGCAGTAAACCTGCAAATTTTAACTTGAAGTTTACGGGCAGACTGTTATTATGAAAACCTGCCCGTAAAACTTCGTAAAGATTCGTTTTGTCAGTGTCCGTTGCCATTCATTTTTCCACTTGTCCGTTGCGATTCGTTTTGTCACTTGTCCGTTGAAGTTTCATGTCTACTATGTGTCCCAGCACACATTTCGATTTTTTATCGAGGGGAAATGGGTCAAACACGAAAATGGAAGACAACGTGTTCAAGTTACGTAAATTCCATATGTACATTATTTGTTCGTGTATTTTTCTGTTATATGAGATTATGTTGTGGGCCGTATGCTAGATTTGACAGTCTTTTGTTTTTTTAACAATAAAATTTAAATTTTATTGCTCTCGTTTTAATCAAAATGTCTCCTACTGTAGACTATTGGGATACTGTATACCTCAGTCTGGTAGACGTTGAAAAATAAACCAATAACAAAAAATAAACTTTTTAATTATAGATACATGTAAAAATTAAACAACTTTTTATATAGCAATCCATGTTTACGAATCAAAACATATAAAGATATTTTCAACACACTTGCTCATAAAGTGGCTCTATGGTCACCGCAATTAGGCACCGAATGACACCCATAATCAAACTGTGACTAAAAAAAAATATAACTCACTAGTGAGTTATAGATTTTTTTTTAATTTTATTGGTGGAGTTGCTTTGTTCATAAAAAGTTTTTATTAAAAAAAAAAGATCGTGTTCTATAGAACAAATAAATTAATGTTCCTATTGCTTACTCATTTCATGCAACTTCTTATTTAAATAGATAATTTTAACTTATCGCTTATTTAAGTTTTCGCGACTTGTACACATAATAAAACTACGTTTTAACGGTTTTAAGCGCGTACGTACGTGTTTAATAAATAAAACTTTCACTCATATATAACTTTTTTTTTCTCTCTAATAAAAGAGAACTTTAAATTCCCCATTTTGTACGTGGCAGAATAGGCGGAAACCCTATGCGCGGAAAATAAAAAAAAAAACCTCATCCCTTTAGTCTGTGGCCGATCGCAATGCGCGCGCATAGGAAAACTGTTATCTACTAAATAAAATGAGTTTTTGTTGTTATTTTATTCACAAGTGTGTTGAAAAACGTCGTATGATACACGTGTGTATTGATGATTACCGTCCTCGGCTCTCTTAAGACCCTCGCCTACGGCTCGAGTCTCAATGGCGCCTCGGCGGTAATCACCAATGTTACACACTAGTACCATAATGTACTATTGTGTTTGAACCAAATCCGTTCGAGATCTAACAATAGCGCGGGAAACGCGGTGGGTAGTGTGAGAATCGTAACGTTGGCGTTGTACTAACACTGCAATCAATAAATCTTAGGGATACATACTAAAACACCTCGGTGTTCCATCCTTCGCCTTTAGGAGGCGACGGCCTAAAGGCCTCTTCTATTTCCGGGATTTAATTTTTTCTTTCTTTTCAAATTTCCCCGTCCTCCGGACGAACATTTGTCCGGTCTTTTCTATCTTTTGCACTATTTTTTGTTTGCTTTTATATTTTTCGTTTGTTTATCTTTTTTCTTTGATCTTTTCAAATTTTTTTTACATAATTACCGTTTACAAATTTAGATAGTGATCTTTAAGGAAGATAGATAGATAAGTTGAAATGTAGAATAAAAGCAGTGTATATATAAAATGTTTCAGGGGCGAGGGTGTCGTGGTGTACAACTGCTGCACAGGCCAGCAGAACCCTATCACGTGGCAGCGTTTCGTCAGAACAAGCTTTAAATATATGCGAAAACATCCGTTTAGTGAGTATTACAAACTTTTAGGGTTCCTATAAAATACGGATATTAAGGTTATTTCACACGCGCACTTAAATAATAAAACTACTAAAAAAACGCCAGGCATGTAGAAGTTCACACTGAAATCATCTATTTATTTTAAAATAAATGTTATGTTAAATTTTTTAAGATCTTTTTCAAAGAATGTTAGAGTACCGTCAAGTACCCTAACTTTTCACAGATATTTATAAAATTTGATTTTGTCGTGAAATAATAACTAATATATAGACTCTTTGTAGATTCTTTGAATATCATAAGGTAAAAAAGAAACTAGAATTTTATTATTTTCAATTAATTTAGACATTATGCTTAAATCAAAAATATTTATGAATAATTAAAAAATCAGGCAAAGTTATGTCTCATATTCCTAATATTACCTAATGCGTTTACACCAAAATGAACATGGGCTTTGAATTTTAGGACAATCTAAAATGTAGCTTAGTAACGAAAGAATACAAATCAATTTCGACTAACATATTTTGATGTATTTTAGTACGAAATATTACTATAGGCAATGATAGGTCTTAATTTTTTACAACCTCCATACATTGATAATCAATGAGTAGGGTTGTCTCTATAAAATTAAAAACCAAACAAAAAAGAAAAAATAATATCACACACACACACAATGCTTATAGCATCCATTCACTGTGAGCAATAATAATTAAAATTATAAAATCAGTCCAATAAAAATAAAATATTTAGCAAAATTAATTAATAAAATAATTAAAAATGGGAATATGCATGAAATTCAAATATGAGTAAATTTTTTATATGATTTCTTTATTGCTATAGAATTAATGTCTAAAGTTATCGTTTTATTTAATTCCTTTTATTTACAGATTTTAATTAATAAAAATAGTTAAATGCGCGGAATATGTAAAATCGCAAAACGCAACACTATTAATCAAATGGAAACGTTAAGTCATTTTACATTGCGACATTGGGACCCACATTGAATTTCCTTTTCAACAAAAAAATCCTAATCGGTTCATAACTGACGGAGTTTTGCGGTAACACACATAAACAAAAGAACATATAACCGAATTGAGAGAGAACCTCCTCCTTTTAGAAAGTCGGTTAAAAATAGTGACAAGGGCGTCAACCCTAGACTCGGCAAAGTTTGGTACATTTGTTTGTAAAACGTGCCAAATTTTGCCTATTAAAAATTTAAAAACTTCGTTTAAAAAAACCGACTTCAAAAACTAAAAAACTAAAATGTATAAAATAACTTATTTCTTAAGCTATTATTATTAATATATATTATCTAAAACATCTTAAAGTCGGTGCTTAGTAATTTTCAAAATATAGTAATTTTTATGTTTTACTTTGCACCGACTTCAAGATGTTTTAGATAATATATATTAATAATAATAGCTTAAGAAATAAGTTATTTTATACTTTTTAGTTTTTGAAGTCGGTTTTTTTAAACGAAGTTTTTAAATTTTATTTGTTAGTTTTTAGTGTCTAGCTATGTATGGGTGGACCCACGTATGGTGCCGCGCTTCTTAAAAAATATAGGTCCCAAGAACCGGGAACAAAAAATGTTCGTAAAATGAAAACTACTGGGCCAAACTATGTCAAATTTTTAGGGGACCACATGGCAGCTATGTCGCGTCGAACAAAAAAAGAATCACGTAAATCGGATCATAAATCACGGAGTTATCGGCGAACATATGGAACGGAGTGAAAATTATTTCCATGAAAAACGTTCATAAAATGAAAACTACTGGGCCAAACTATGTAAAATTTTTAGGGGACCAATTGGAAGCTATTCCGCGTCGAACAAAAAAAGAATCACGTAAATTGGATCGTAAATCACGGAGTTATCGGCGAACATACATAAAAAAAAGCAAAAAAAAAAAAGATCCCGACGAATTGAGAACCTCCTCCTTTTTTCGAAGTCGGTTAAAAATTAGTATTTTAGAGTTAATATTAGTTTATTTTCATGTTTAAGTATTAAAACTGATTAAATTACCAATATTTTATAGAATGAGTTAAATAGAATTAAGAACAAAACTTATTTCATAGACTTATTAGAAAAGTTTTTCCACAACTCTGGTAGCCGCCTTCATATACGTTGGTTTAACGGTCAACTGTCAAAAATGTATGCTTTTTGCCAGCATAATGACACTTATATTTTGTGTTGGCATATAATAAGTCTAAGACTACTAAAATTTACATTTCCAGACTTATAAATTTAAAATAGATATAGTTTGTTTTTCAATATCGGCAAACATAGGACGTGAGGCAAAGTTAAGAAGTTTGACGGTAAGTTAGAACACTTCTTTAAGAACCCTAAAGAAGCGTTCAAACTTATTCTAATTCTCTATGAATAAGAAGACCGTTAGTTATCAATATTACTCTGTTAAAACTGTCAACATGTCTCAAATACCATTTTACCTTTAAAATTGTGGAAGTGATTAGTGTAGTTTACACAGGTGTATCTGGCTTTTGTATTGTTCAACTACACATTCAACACTAGATGTGCCCGCAACTTCATCCGTGTGAATTTTTTTACTGTGAAAAATTAGCCTAAGTTACTCCTTATAACACCAGCTGTCTGCCAGTGAAAGTTTTGTCAAAATCGGTCCAGCCGTTTCAGAGATTAGCTGGAATATCCAGACAGATAAACAGGCAAAATAAAAATAAAATGTCTTTTGATATAAGTACCGTATATACTTTTGTATTAATTCAGTAAAAAGCTGTTATTTTGAGATTACGAACAGGCACTTTGAGCGCCTGTTTTGCGAAAAAATGGCCACTTTAACAATGTCTAGCTTGGTTAAAGTCCTGTGTTTTTCAGGTCTTTGTTTTTCTTTTCAGATGTCATTAATAAGTAGTGTTGTACAAGTTCTCACAACGCTTCAGGTGCCTACTCTCAAATGTCTAGCAGCTCTCTAGCTATTATCGTTGTTGAGAGAGAGAGAAAGAGAGAGAGATAATACTTTATCTTTATTGCACACCAAAATATACCTACAATTACAAAAACATTCCATATTTACAATATTTTCTAAGCAATACTATAGGCGGCCTTATCGCTCAAAGCGATCTCTTCCAGGCAACCTAAATCAACGTTTGAATCAGGCAATATAGGTGGTGTAGGAAACTGGCAATAGATTAGATAGATATATACACAATTATACGTTTCGAAATACATAAGTTAGTTATGAGTTTTATTGCTTGAGCCATCTATCAAGTTGCTTTGAAAAACTCTTTGTGATATGTGGTCAATGTGCCATTTCCCAGACGAGGTTGTATGGTATCCTGGTGGGGATATCACCAGCAATAGACTGAAACACGGCGCACTGTCGATGGTGCAGCACCGCGGGCCGGCGCTGCTCATGGACCTCGTCTCCAGGATTACCGGGAGCAAGCCCATGTGAGTATAACCATCAAACCAACATGCCGCCGTTCCATGTCTTACTACCCATATAAGTTATGACAATTTTAAATAAATAAATAAACAATGTATAGAATAGATATGTAACTGAAATGTTTAAGAAAAATGAATTAGTGAATTAGAGTTGCATAAAAGTGTATTAGAATTACATACATACATAACTACATAACTTCACGCCAGGTCCCTTGCGGGGTAGGCACGAACAGAGCGCCATACAGGCTTATTCTTACACACCTCACTTGCTTCTTTGACATTCATAGCTCTTGTCATGCAGGTAAATAAAATAAAACAAGAAGAGAAAATACTCTATCCTGAACTATGACGGAGGAGAAGGCGATTAAAAAAAAATAGCCCATAAATGTCGCACTGCTGAGGTCGGGGCTTGGTAGGTTTGACACATCGGTTATCTCAATGTGCAGGTTGTATAACGATGTTTTCCTTCGCCGTTTTTAGCACGTGTTAATTGTGATAATATGCACATTAGGTCAGAAAACTGCCTAAGTGGACCATGTATTCCGGCCAGAATCGAACCCGCGGCCTTTGAGTCCAGGACGCATGCGCGAGCCATTATGCTACCACGCTATAATCATCTTTACATTATTGGGCATAAAAAAAAGAATAGCAACAGACTAAGCATTATTTCTTCTGCCTTTACATTTAATTATTGTAAATGATTAATGATGATGATGACACGCTTGTCAGGTGTCGAGCAGAGCAATGTGCCCTTGAAGAATACTGCGATTATCGAACAGTAATTAATTATCAATCACAATATACTATGCGCCTCTTGTCCAACAGAGCTTTCGCTCTCTTCAACCGTTAGACGTAGAATGTTCCTGTCTAGGTGATTTCATCTCCTTTTATATTGTCGAACTAACAACGCAGTTGTTCAGCTTTTAGCAATCTCC
This sequence comes from Dendrolimus pini, assembly GCA_949752895.1. Classification (NCBI taxonomy): domain Eukaryota; kingdom Metazoa; phylum Arthropoda; class Insecta; order Lepidoptera; family Lasiocampidae; genus Dendrolimus; species Dendrolimus pini. Next base: position 24,722,832 of record OX457124.1, read on the forward strand.
TAATCTGAAACTTGTTACAAAGGTTATTAAAAATCCTAAAAACATTGATAAGGTGCTCAACAATATAAACCTTATACTTATATACAAATACAACCCAGTTTTTGGGAAGCTATAATACTACTCTAAAGTCAAGTGCACAGGTATTTTAAGAAAAACATAAACACCTCAAACAAGTTTTTAGCATGGAAAATACACAACTTACATTCATTAAATACCTTCATATTACCCATCATGTTCCTACCGACCTCGCACATCAGATGTTATTTTACGATTTTTTTACAATTATATCGCAATCTTCGACACTTGCATAAGTGAGCGATTGACTGCTTACATTTGACTTATGTACACAATAATGTGCTACAATGAATGAGTATATCCGTGTGTATCTATGTACCACTACGTGTATAATATTTTACCCTAAAATGGATGGTATATAGAATAATCGGCAGTTCTGTGTCGTGTTTGTAAATGATTATTACCATTCCCAGGATGGTCAGAGTGCAGAACAAGTTGGAAAAGGCCGCGGCCTGTTTGGAATACTTCACGACACGCCAATGGGCGTTCGCGGACGACAATGTGCAAGCTCTGTGCGCGTCCCTATCCCCGGACGATCGTAGAACGTTCGATTTCAACGTGCGGAACATCGATTGGGATGCATATATAGAGTCCTATGTACTCGGTATCAGGAGGTTCTTGTTCAAGGAAAGTCCGGAAACGTTGCCTAGATCCAGGGCTGTACTGCGGAGGTGAGGACAATTTTATTCGTATTAATCAGTGAAAGGCAATTAAACTATAAATTAATAACACCACACAAAGTCACAAACACACAACCAACAACAAAACTTATACACTTACTCACACCAGCGCGCACTACCAGTGCATTGCATTACACGCACAATTCACAAACAAACCAAGACACACAAAGAGCCTAAAAATTAATAACCTAGGCACAAAAAGAAAAAACAACATACATGGCACTAGTTAAGATAATATATATAGGTATAGACATAAGCATATGAGACATATGCACTCTCTCACAACACCAGCTTGTAACAGATACACTCTACATTAGTATAAGTTTAGTATTAAAATAAGAAAAAAAATATATATAAGTTATTCTTAAGGTACACAACACAACATAAAAACCACAAAATTAATGTCACACACAATAACAAAAATTAACAATAAGCGTGTATGAACTCAAAAAACTCTAACAGTAATCAAGTTGTAAAAAGGGTACGGAACTCGAGTCCGTAGAATTGTTAATAAAAAATATATAAAAAAAAACAGTGAAAGGAGTAGGTAGAGCAAATGTTTTGGTAATTTCAAAGTCGTAGTATTAACAAATCTGGGATCCCGAATTTCCTTTGTTTATAATAATACTACAGTTTACCCCGCGGCTGGGCCGCGGGTTAACCTCCAGTGCGTGTCTCTTGTTTATAGAGCAAGTGCTACAGGTTATATTATATTACGTTTTTATGTATTTGCCCACGGAACATTCACTTCATTTTTAACCAACTTTGAAAAAAGGAGGAGGTTCTCAATTCGTCGGGATCTTTTTTTTTGTTGCTTTTTTTATGTATGTTCGCCGATTACTCCGTGATTTTTGATCCGATTTACGTAATTATTTTTTTGTTCGACGCGGAATAGCTGCCCTAACAATTTGACATAGTTGGGCCCAGTAGTTTTCATTTTACGAACATTTTTTTGTTCCCGGTTCTTGGGACCTATATTTTTTAAGAAGCGCGGGACCATTCGTAGGTCCACCCATACATAGCTAGACACTAAAAAATTTAAAAACTTCTTTTAAAAAAACCGACTTCAAAAACTAAAAAACTAAAATGTATAAAATAACTTATTTCTAAAGCTATTAGTATTAATATATATTATGTAAAACATCTTAAAGTCGATGCTTAGTAATTTTCAAAATATAGTAATTTTTATGTTTTTATATTTTATATATTTTTATATTAATAATAATAGCTTTAGAAATAAGTTATTTTATACATTTTAGTTTTTTAGTTTTTGAAGTCGGTTTTTTTAAACGAAGTTTTTATTTTGTATATATCGCTAATTATATCATCCCCCGTCTATCTGTCAACAAAATAAATTACAAAACTTGACCAAAAAGGCCAAAATGGTCTAAATGACCAAAAGACCACAGTGACCGACATGGCCAAAATGACGGAATAGGCAAAAACGACCAAAAAGGCCAAAATAATCAAAAAGGTCAAAATTACCAAAGAGGCAAAATTACCAAAAAGGCCAAAATGACCAAATAGGCCAAAATGACCAAATAGGCCAAAATGCCCAAAAAGGCCAAAATGACCATAAAGGCCAAAATGACCGAATAGGCAAAATGACCATAAAGGCACAACTGACCGAATAAGCCAAAATGACTGAATAGGCAAAACGACCAAATAGGCCAAAATGACCAAATAGGCCAAAATGACCAAATAGGCCAAAATGACCAAATAGGCCAAAATGACCAAATAGGCCAAAATGACCAAATAGGCCAAAATGACCAAATAGGCCAAAATGACCAAATAGGCCAAAATGACCAAATAGGCCAAAATGACCAAAAAGGCCAAAATGACCAAAAAGGCCAAAATGACCAAAAAGGCCTTCCGTAAAAGCATAACAAACAGAAAGACAAATATATTTTTATCCCGGAAACTATCCCACTTTTCGGGATAAAAAGTATCCTATGTTCATTCTCGGTATCGAAAACATATATATACTGAGTTTCAGCCAAATCGATCCAGTAGTTTTTCCGTGAAAACGGAACAGACAGACAGAGTTACTTTCGCATTTATAATATTAATAGGGATTGTTTATGAGCATCGAAGAGCGCTAACAGGACATTGTACGCGTCATTCATTTCGAAATCTCCCTCTCCTACCCGCTTCTGTTCCCAAAAAGAGACGTTGCAAAACTCGCCCGCTACGCACGCATACCAACTAAGAAGGTTCTTAATAAAACTACGCTTTAACGGTTTTAGGCGCGGTAATTTATTTAATTTTGGTTATTCCGACGTTTCGGTCGCTTTAAAGTGGCCGTGGTCACGGACTACAAAGATGACTATTGTCGACATCTTGTTCGTTTTAATTTACCACCGCTTCACAACATGTTATGAGAGAGAAGTGGCGCAAGAAACTTTTCAGCAAACATGCCTAGCTCTAAAATTTTTATATTATATCAAAATGGGTGGAAGGAAAAATAAAAAACATTATCAGTCAAGTTGTTATATGTTCCGGTGCACGCAGAAAGAGCTCACAATGTCTTGAGGTCTGGCAGTTGATTTTTGCTGGGCTTGGGTCTTAATAGTTTTGATGATCGGATCCCAAACAAATGGTACTTGCCAACCAAGTTCTGAAAATTGGGCGTTTTTTGATTTCAATAGCTATACTATTACTATGCTTTATGTATTTCATTATGTGTATATAAATCTATATGTATATTTATATTTGTATATAAAAATATTATTATACACGCATGTAATGTAAAATTTCAACAAAACTCTGCTCTAGTTGTTGTGCCATATTTCTCTCTCCATTCCAAGGTTGTCCGGAAAAGATCGCTGTCATCGATAAGACCGCCATTTGTACCTAATTCCAAGCCGTTTTTGTGTATTGTTTCTATAATTTTATTGTACAATAAAGTATATTTTATTAATTATGTGTTTTATTTTTCAGATTACATATAGTCCACATCGTAACGCAGGTCGCAGCCGTGTTTTTCCTATGGCGGTTTCTGTTCAGTCGTTCAAACGCGCTGCGCACCCTCTGGCGTCGTATATTGGAGCTGTTAACGCGCGCAGCCCGCCTCCTAGCTATAGCCTGATCATCGCTTTACGGTAACACATCGTATGAAGTCCTTTTCAAATGTTTAGGTACGCTTGCGCCGCGATAAAAACGAATTCACCGTTTCATTTGACGTTTGTACTAGTTTCAAGATGGCGACTGTGGTGGTACAGTTTAGTTATATACAGTTGGACAACGTCTAGTCTTAGGGTTTATTTATTTATTTAGTTTTAGGATAATTACAGTCTATATAAAAAAAAAAACACCTTCCGAATGTTTGTGGCCGTAAGACTTGTAAAATAGTCGATGAATTAACTTATCTACGAGTAATTATCATTGGAATGAGTCAGCAAAGAGTAGCCGAGCTTATCATAATAAATATAATGATTAAAATGCTGATGGCAAGCCTCTAACTGTATAAGTAATCAGCGCTTACATCAATATTTACTTACAATATCACATATGAGATACCATTTCTAGTTAACTGTTTGTCATTCCAAATAATTTTACAGCCAACACGAGCTTAATTGATCTGTGCAACTAAACATAAAGCCAGTGCTTTTATCTGTAACAGTCGATTCTTCGATATATTGATGAACAGTACAAATTATAATGTAGAAAAAATCATCATTTTAATCTATGTGTAACCCCGCATGAAACTTTATATCGGTTTTGAGTTAGCGGCAAATGGATTTGGCTCACTTCACGAAAATACATAACGATTGTTATTTTTTGTGATTCTATTGGAATATATAGAATGTATTTGTATGGATTTTATATAGACAAAAAACAGATTCGGTATTACTCTATTGCGTGATAGGAAATGAGGTGTGTGTAGTTATATTATGTGAGTAAATGATGTCCTACTGTATGATAGTTAAACTGTGGTACTGATGCGCTGACAGCTGTCAAAAGTTGCTTGACCGCAACGACTGACATGTATTAGACGGTAGATATATTGACTGACTTTTTTTAATAATTAATTGTTAATTTTATCCTATCAGAAAAGATATTTGCTTTGACTGAGATTTCTCGAAATGACACTGATAGTTAAATTTGTTTTTTATTTGTCGATCAATCTAAACAAAATACACGTGATATCGAAAATATTTCTATTGATATTTTTATCAAATAAAGAAAGTTTTGTACTTATTAACTTAGGATATTTTCGATATCATATACATATTTCTTAATCATTTCGTATAACCATGTTTATAAAAGATTAATTAGAAATATCAAAGTCCTCGTCAATCTTTAGTTCTATTCAGCTTAGCTTCACAATGCTGTTTTGGACCTAGACTTCTATGAAAATCCGTCTATTGTGTAACCATTTGTTATTAACTAAGAGCATCTTTAAAGTTTGAAGGGGACTGTACATCACAACTATAGACTAATGAGTACAATAGGTGCAGAACCTAAATCCATCTCGAGAGAATTTAGTACCTTGAGTTTGCACAAATCCAGACAAGTGTTAACGTTTATTGCACATTGATAGTGCGAAAGAGATAGCATGCTATTTTCGGTAGCGGCCGAGCATTATCGCAATATTTTCTTTCTTGGCATCGCATCGTTAACCTTATAATTGTGTTAAGCCCGAAGACGCTTATCAACCTCAAGAACGCATTTAAATTCTGTTTGTACGATAATAATAAAAAACTGTCAGATGTCGATCAGGGATCAGTCTAACTCGGTTATGTCAGTTGTCTGTCAGCCATCAATCACCTGTCAGTCGGCCATCAGTAAAAGTTGACACCAATAGAGGGCTACTTTTAAGCGACACAATAAAAAACAACGGCAAATAAATTAATGTTTAGGGTATATTTTTCCTCTTAAAATAAATAAAATTAAGCTTTTATGAGGCTGTCATAATGCTTCCTTGTGGACGTTGTATGTGTTATATATTACATTATAATGCTGTAAAAATGTCAGAACACGCGATACTTAGGTTAAAAGTAGGGATTTGATTGATCATTGGCTTTTGGAATTCAAATCAATTTCCTATACGCAACATATTTTTCGTAGGAACTTGAATACTTAATATATTACCGTGTCGTTTTATTTTAAATTAAAACTGGCCAAGTGTTTCACTTCACACACAGTGAGGATCTTGTAGTGACTAACGGCCGGTTCTTATATCTTACCGACCGTTCAATTGTCTTAATATTTAGGTCCATACAACTAATGTCAAAATTCAACCTATAGAGGGGAAATGCATGTATAGTAAGATATAGGAACCAGACAGATCACGTTGTGGCACCCGGCTACAGATCCCTCAAAATATATCTCAAAAACTACTCAATCCATCTAGTACAAACCAAGTTCTATTACTTCGATTATTTTATTTTACTCTAATTTTTCGAAAGTAATCTATTTATAATTTATTTAAAGTAGAGATAATTAATTCACTTTATCTATTTAAATACCAACCACCACCAACTTGCTTTGAAATATTTCTTTGATTTATAAATTCTGCATTCAAAAATACCCCACAGGCCTACATGCATTGAATTATATTCACCCCTCAGTTATATAGGCATAGATGTCAGATGTGTTCAGAATAAAGTTTTATTGCCTGAGATGACATTCTTGAATTCAGTGCAATTAGCAATTATAATTAAAAAAACGCACAATGCGGGGGCGCCTCGAATGAAATGTTCTAATATTCCTTCGACGCCAGATAATGAACGAGTTTGCTTTGAAACCGAACAATCTTTGGTCCGATTTACCAAATACATATAATGAAAACCGGATGGTCCGGTCGAAAACCGGATATCTGGTAACTCTACATATAGGTATAATTATGACAGTACCCCTAATGAATAGTCTGTTCACGATATCACTAGATCATTGTATATCGATTAGCTACATATATAAGATTCCTTCATTTCAAATGAAAGAACAGTACAAACTACTTATTTCCAAAATGTCCACGAAATCCTCAAAATGTGCGAAGTCCTCAGATTTGTAAAGCAAACATTGGAGTATGAAGAAATGTGAACTTGTGTTAGATTCGCTGTTTTGTCATTTTTTAATGTAAATGAAATTTGTATAACATATACTACGTCCGTTATCACATTTCAAGCGCTAGGCATTTAAGATTCTGTTATAATATTGTTGACATTAAGTACTGAATAGTAATTCCAATAAAAAAATAATTTTTGTACCTATATAACAGCTCAATGGTTATCTAAAGAAAATTTGTCACTAAGACTGCCACTGCTCGATTCAATGGTGTTTTTGAGACGAACTGAATGAAAATTGTCAAGTTCATAACGGTTTTGACTTCTTTGTACAGTTCAAATAGCATTAATATTTCCAATGTTATACATGTTATTAATATATAATAGCTAGTCCTAGTTTATGATTTGAAGACGCCGCTATGCTGTTAAAATGTAAAGCATTGGAAGAAAGTTCTAAGAATGACTGATGATCGCGCAATAAAAGTGTAAGGTCTGAAAAAGCCTCTAAATCCTATATTTTCAGAGGGCGCCTCGAGTCTCTGTTCCTTCGCAAATTTTACATTTTATTGCTTACAACAGGGCTTGGAAACCGGTTAAAAAGCCTAACCGGTTACAATTAAGTACATAGGAATTTTTGTTTTCGGTTTTGTTCTAAGTTTGACCTCAGTCAAACGTTTTTGGTAACAAAAGTTCGTTATATAGGTTTTGTTACAAGCCGCTTTCGATCGGTTCAGTAACATCAAGTTTTCAGTCGCACATAAACACAAATATGGTGACAGAGATAGAATAAGTAAGTGATTCCCGTGGACTAAACCGGTTAATGCAGGGGTATATGACACTCTTTTTAATAGTGCGGCTTCATCTGGGATGAAGTTACAGGTACAGGCCGATTCACGGACATGTGGCGATGCATGTAAAGCGCAGTTAGTTGCGACATTGTTAATGATGGTAAATTTTCTCAGAAAACGCATCTATATACATTAATATGGCTATGCGTTAATGACGTTACTTTATAATGCTTTAAATAAGACGCATTCGTCCACAACTTAAATATTTAACATTTGAAGCCCCAGTCCAGCCTAAGGTTTACACCCCGAACGATATAAATGACTAAAACCGGTTATAATCAATTAAAACCAGTTCCAAGTCTGCGTTTGAAATAAAAAATCATTTATAACAAATAACCCAAAATATTACATAACATTAAATATTGGTTCAAAACACTCCAGAAGAATGATTTGCGGCGCCCTCTAGATATATAAGATTTAGGACATTTTCTTAAAGCTATATTTTTCACTGGACTGGATTCCTTTATAATAAAACTAGAGAATTTGAAAAAAATGTCTAAACACGATTTTTTTTAGGTCGTTACTTGGAATAGAATCAGCAGTGTTGCAGTCTACCTGATAGTATAGTAAAAAAAGTTCAAAACTTTGTTATTATCGCGTATAATATTTAATGTAAATTTAGTGCTGGCGCCTTGTAACGGCAAGTGTTTTGACTTTTGAATGCCATTACGTGTCGTGGTGATACAGCGTGTGTCGCGCTATAGGATAAATAGCGTGCGTCACGCTATAAGATAAATAGCCATCGCACTAACTAATATAGCGTGTAATGCGCTATAAAATAAATAGCCTGTATCACGCTATAATTACAAATAGTATGTTTCCTGCTATTCGATACAGCGTGTTTCGCGTTATCTGATACAATGTGCGATGCGCTATAAGATTAATAGCTTGTATCGCGCTATAAGATAAATAGCATTTGTGCTATTCGATAAAGCGTGTTTCGCGCTATTAATTGTAGCGTGTTTTGCGCTATATAGTATAAGCATTTGCCGCGCTATTATCGTGGTTAGGCCATACATTGATCAACAATAGATTTGTTTCGTGCTGGTCCTTATTTTTTGCATTTACATTTATATTTAAATCCATCCACAAACATTGAAATGAACGAGCTAGAGTTGTGAGTTGGCCATCACAACCAGAAAGTTATGGAGTCGACTTTGTTACGAATGCTTCGTTTAAGGATTCTACAATTAGACCCAGTTATGCTATTTAACACCTACAAATGATTTCGTGAAAATGACGTTTCAAGTATTATGGTCCAATTAGTAGAATTAAAATTTCACAAACGTCACAGTGCTTTCAGAGCATTGATATTGATATATATCAACAGATGTCAAGTTTTTTTATTATAAATTATATATTATAAAGATACAACAATAAAATTACAGTCTCATGTCTTGCTGTAAAATTGGTTAAATATGCGATGCGAACTAGGGAGGGGGGAGTTTCATGAATATGACCAGTGTGACAAAAATCATGAAATTTGTGTGACGTAATTTGCGAATAGCCCCTTAGGCTCCCATAGAATTAATAATGACCATAAACAAAAATTAATTAGTTTAAATGATCAAGTTGGCGGTAGGCTAAATAAAAACTTAAAAATTAGGTACTCACTGGCACGTGACACTTTTGTCTTCCGTGATCACGGCTACTGAAAAGCGGCCGAAACTTCGGAATAAATCGGAATTTTTAGTTAGGCCCATTTTCAACCGTGTAACGGGTCCCTAGATCAGAGTAGTGTGACAAACGTTTGAAGTATGCGTTGTCGAGGAGGTCAGTAAGGTGACAATATCTTTGTTGATCAATGCTTTAGTCGTCATATTGAACACACGATATATACAATTAGGAAATTTTACGTTACGGGTGCGTGAAGTCCTTTTTCTTCGCAATGAAGCGGTTAAAGATGTAACAATTAGTTAATTGATATTAAAAGGTTCAATGTTGAAATTTTAAAATCGTAAGTACCTGTTTTGGGTGGGTTTGATTGCATTGATTCAATTTTTAAGTGGAATTCAGGAGCGTAGTAAAATACGTTGAAATTTATAAACGACTCATTTGTGTGTGACAGTCTACGGGTTCTTAGGCCTTAGGTCTGTAATGGAGGATGCCGTAGTTCTCTCGCCCACAATTTTTTCATTAGGCTCCGGTACCATAAAAAGCATTAAATATTTAAAAAACTAACGGATAATGTTTAAACTAATTTTCATTGAAAGTATTTTTAAGCTTTATTTATTACATTTTTGAGTTTTTTCCACCTCATAGTTCGAATGTTAGATACAAGTGAGTGACACAACTTTTGCGAATTTGGAAATGCGTACGTTCCCACCAATTGACTTGATTATAAAAGTAATTATGGTACATGGCTATGATGTTTCGAGACCTAACTAACTCAAACTATGTTACGTTGAAAAATAATAATTGCGGCCCTTATATTTTGTGTACTACTGTTTGTCAGATTTTATCTATATTGTAAGTCTCGGTACTTTCTGATTTGGATACCTCATCATAATCATCCTAGCGTTCAATCCCGGTTGCGTTCGCGGCGTCTGTCTCGAAGCCCGGGGTCCGCTGAGATAAATACCTGTGACATGCATACAGAGACAAACGTTTACTTTAGTTATTTTTGGTAGTAGTTTAGTTTAGTATTATAAAAATGCCCAACTTAGACGAATTCAGCAATTAATGTAATCAAACCTCTCTATACTAATAACTCCCAGTTTATTTATAAAAAAATATATAATAATAATTTATAATTTCAATTCAAGTTTAATTTCGTCCATATATTTAAATGTGTTTATTATTAGAAAGGAATAATCATGTTATAAAACTTTACGCGATTTCATCAAGCTCAACAATTTAAAAATTATCGATTGGTACGAACTAGTCAAAAAGAAAACTAATTAATATGATAGAAAAATACTAGGCACGGCAATTGCCCAGTAAGTAATATAACTCCGAAAAAACCCCTAAATCTTATACTAGGATATGTCCGCGATTTCGTCCACGCTTGACTTGAAATTCCCGGTTTCACAAAGTGCCGCAGCGTTTAAAAAGAAAGTAAGCTATCGTCTTAGTGAAAACTGTGTAATGTGTAATTTTTATGCACCCCACAGCTTCCATGAAATTTCCCGCGGGATTCCCGGGATATAAAATATCATACATTTTATCACATAAATACACAAAACTTGCGATCGATTAGTAAAAAAATCACATTGAAATTATTATTTTTTAGTCTGGCCATTTTAAATCATTTCCAGAAAATAATAAAGTAGCGCAAATTTTAAATCTAAGACTGCTGCCGCTCAGAAAAAACCGCATCGGCCCAATAGTTTTTACGTGAATCATTATCAAACAGACAAGAAATCTAAAAAAAATGCATCCTATTTATAGTGTATTGCAGTTGTTTTTCTTTTTAAATAGCTAGCAATGTATAGACACGGCATTTTTAGAATTTTACAATATTATAGATATATAGAGGGCGCCTCATTTCTTTCTTCCCTTGAGTTTTGATTTAGTGAAACACCATAGACTTTCAACCAATATATTGTTATTAGAGTATACTTGAGGAATATCGATTTTCGATTCGGTTTTCATATAAGGCCCCCCGGTATAGAAATTTTACGAGGAGTGAGAATAGTACACACGTTTACTCAAATGCCTTACTTTTTATTGTACAATTTCTAACTTTATTGGAATGAACTAAGATATAAAATAATATCTATCAGCGTCAGATATGGTGTTTTGAAATTATAATGTCTGGTTACCATTATTCGGCCGAGCATTGCATATTCAAAGACCATCGCTCGTACTTAGGAGTAAACTTCGGTCGTGCTTCGGAGCTGACTGACTGCTGACTAATCAAAAGCGTCGGATATCCGAAACAAATGTCTATTTCAAACCGTATTTCTGAAACTGAAATAAAAGTTTCGGACAAAGGTGGACTTTTTATTGTTAGAGAATGTTATGTCATGTCAAATAATTATTTGTATGTTCTTTTTACAATTCCAAATAGACGTAATATCTGTAACTGAAACTATCCGAAACAATCGGATACGCCGAAGTTATTTAATATCCGTAAACATGCCTGAATAATATCCCTGTTTAAGCCATATTTTTAAAAACCAAATCAAACTATTTTATTATAAAAATAAAATATGGTTATAAATAATAAAGTTTTGGTTGAAAGTCTAGTGGAGGTTCTCTACTTAAAGCACAAAAGAATAGACAATTAGTGCTCTCTGCAAAAAGATTTAAGGCCTTTTCAGAGCTATATTTGTCGTTGGACGCTTCTCATTTCCAGTATTCTTCTTCAATATTAATATTACATAGGCACCAGTGTAATATATTTAAAAAAACATTTAAACTGTTATAAGCAACGGTTATATAGTGTATTTGTTTATTAAATATCCGTACTGTTATGTCATCTATGTAATATTATATTTATCTAATTAGATATAGCAAATATGCCACGCATTATAGTAGTTTGCGATACGATGTTTTCGAGCAACTGTTCAGAATGGTGCCTTCTTCCTCATTGTGCTAGCAATGGGAAAACATGTATTTTTAAGGCAAATAGACTTTTCGCCAAAAACAAATCAATATCATTTACAACTACATGTAATATTCGTTAAAAAAATCGGCAAGTGCATGCCAATTCCAGCTCAATTAAGGGTCTTTTGCCCCCTTTCTAGCATGGAGTCACAGTTCTCTAAAAAATAATTTACTCAAATTTCGTAAACTTAACCGATCTTGTTCAAACAAGGTTTCTTCGAAAGTATTTTGAAGCTCATCATATTTTTTTAGAATTTTCTACTTTATTAGTTCAAATATTGTAGAGGACATACTTTTTATGGCTTAGGACCGAATATCTCGCCTTCGTCTTATATTAAAAAAAATCTTCCGAAAAATAATAATTATTATCTCAGTTAGTAATATAATTAAACTAGATGGCGTAACAGTTCATATTATGATATATTAATGTAATATATTAAGACCACGGTAGAAGGTAACTGCGACTGACAATCGACCAGTACAAAGTTAACTCGAAGAAACTCGTAAATCCTGTACAACTAGACGATGCTATAGAACATTTTTCTATAACTTTGACGTTTTATTTTTAAACCAAATAAATCTCCAGGAAGATTATATTAGATTTGTCTACTAGCATTATATACAAATTGATATCGTTATGTTTTATTCTAACTGATTTAAATGGGAGTCTTTTTAATGTTACACTAAATTCTGAGTTGGATTTTATTTTTAATTGGTGTATTAAAGATATCCCTGTGAAATTTATAATTATATGATTTGTTTATAATTAACATTCATATAATATAGATTACGATTACGTAAATCGTCATGATATTTTGGAAATACGACACAAACACGACCATACGACAATTTCATTCATAGTCCTTCGAGCCGGATTTCATTCAAAGATTCCAAGTCTTCATTAGTTTGTTTTTAATTTTTATTAATTTGGTCTAAAAAATATATTTTAAATAACAAAAAGAAACTTTGGTTACTATGTTACGCAACAATTTACAAATAAGATAATTACCTTTTTCTTGAGAATGGTGTCTAACTAGAATAAGGGAGGGTAGATTTACCTGTCACATCATTTAATCATGTAGGACTTAGGATCTTTTCGCAGTTACGTTTTGTACTGGGCGAATGTCATTCTGTCACCCTTTTACATGGTAAAACCTATTAAAGTACGAGGCGCGTGTTGGTTAGCAGCTAGTGATGTAGTAAATAATCGACATGTCGAAGTTATTATCAAACGATATTAAAAATTAGGTGCGCATACCGAATGCAAGTTTTTAAAGTGATGATCACGTATGATCTTAGACCAAAGATACAGTTGACAGTCTTAAGCGTACGAGATTAGATATAGACTTAAAAAAAGAAGCCATAGAAACCGTGATAAAATAAAAAACTGAGTAACAGCTCTTATTTTTCGTATGCCATAATACAGTATACAGGAGAGCCAGTGAAACAGAGATATTTTTTTTAGGTTGATATTGTTTCAAAAGAGTCAAAGCATAAATTGGCATGTTTGAATTATACTATTAAATTAAAAATAAGTACTGTTCGAGATCTTTGTTTGTGAAGTAAGACCAAATAAGTATAGTAGTCACTTATATAAAGCAAGAAGAAGAAAGCTGTATAGAAAATATGAATATTAAGGTTGTATGGGAATGTAGAGAGAATGGACGGAAAAGACTGACAAAGATGGGACTGTAGATATGGTGCTGGTAGACCGTCACATAGACTTATGATCAAAGCACAGATATTTTGAAATAAAGTCAAAAAAATCAATCCAAATGGATGTATGAACAGATTCATGAAGTAGACGAAGTAAAGATGTATGTTGAGATTGTAGCAAGTGCAGACCCATCGTCTTTGCCTACGCCAATGAGACACTGGCGTTATGTTATATATTATGTAGATTAAATTATCGCCTTTTGAATAATAATACACTAGCTTAACTCGTACGCTTAAGAATGTCCATTATTATTTCTTCGTTTGTATTAAACTCCCATTATACTTCTGCTTCAATATAATCTATAATATATACATATAAATATCAATATATGTAAGTATTAATAATCTTTTTTTTTAATTTTCAAAACTGACATTACAATAACATTTTGTACACGATTCAAATTATTTTTAGCTGTTTATTTACGAAAGGCTCAATTTGGATACAAATTCTTCCCTTGTCTCTCGTGCTGTATTGAGCATAGCTTTTTTCCAAATTAAATGAAATGTATGAATGAATGTTTGTGTGTTTTGTGTAAATGGCGTCGTGTGTGAAGTTCCCATGTTTTTAGAATTGTTACAAATCTATATGTTGACGATTGTTATTCTAAACTCTATATATAAAGCAAATTAAAGGCGATTTACATGAAAAAAACCATGTAACTTATATTGACATATTAGCTGAATTCTAGCTGCTGAAAAGAACAGAGTTTACAGCTATTTTTCCGATATACAGATATCGATAAAATCACTGCAAATTCTACATATATGTATATTAACTGCAAATCTCGTGTATTCCAAAATGAATTGCAAATTTCGTCTATTTAAAAACAAAATTATGTCGAAAAATTAACGACAAACTTTGTATCCCAATAAATGAATTTTAAATCCGATTCGGTCATCATATTTTCGATTATAAATCTAAATGGTTTTTGTCCTTTTCACGTTCGTAGACATTCCCTTCAACGCTTACCCTCTCTGTCTATAATACTCCATTAATCAATTTAAGTATTTACGACTGTGACATGGGAACTTAAATTCGCTTTAAAAATTTCCAAACTAAAATTTGCAAGTGAATACGCAAATCTTTGTACTATTTATTAATTAAAAAAAAATTTCGTTCCAACGTCATGACGCTTCCTTAGTATTTAAATGATTGTGTACATGTGTAGGTATTTATAAAAAAATCCTTTTTTATTTGAAAAGAAAATTTTGGATTGTATAGTTTATTACTGTATACATTTTGAGAGTGACAACGACCGATTATTGTGCCATTTTCAAAACAGTATCGATGTGTATATAATAATGTATGTCTTTTTGGGGTCTCACGCGACGTCGAGACATCTTTATTTGTTTAATCGATGAGGACGCAGAAAACATTTAAATACTTGATATGTCAGTAATTATATTGTATTCCTATTTACTTAAATTACACTTTTTTGTTATACGAACTGAGTAATAATTACCATTGACATTTTCTTCTCAGATGTCAAATCTGTGTATTTACAGCTGTTACGCTCAAAATGGCTG
The DNA here is from genome assembly GCA_949752895.1 of Dendrolimus pini. Lineage (NCBI taxonomy): Eukaryota > Metazoa > Arthropoda > Insecta > Lepidoptera > Lasiocampidae > Dendrolimus > Dendrolimus pini. The sequence goes on from OX457124.1 coordinate 24,738,237, forward strand.
ACACTAGTGTTGTCACAGATCATAGAAACACAGTGTTTCACACACTGTGTTTCTATGATCTGTGAGTGTTGTCAATACCGAAAATTGAAATAGTTGCGTTCAGAGAACGCCACATTTCATTAAAATTGTATAATCAATTAAAAGGAAATGAAGAAGTAATACAGAATTTCTCGCGTAATTTTTAACCGCCATTTGCTTTGAAATAAAAAATGTTGTCGTGTAAAGGCCTGTTTCAACTCGAGATTGAAGCAATATAAAACGCACTGCAATTTTCGTTCGATAAATTTTACTTATATTCCTTTTCCTATCCTGTAACTATACATATTTATAATTACTTATTTCGTTAGACAATAAAGATAACACATCTATCGATCTAAAACTTACACAATTGATAGTGTTTTGATGAAATGAATTTACAACAATATATTTCCATTAATGTACAAAATATTCATATTTGTAATTGCAAAACGTTGTCCTCTCAAATATCATGTAAAAATTTATTTTGAACTTATGCTAGTATAAATTTATTCAGTTTTTATGTAATACTGAAAGGCAAAGGTCTTACTGTCAACTTGACTTTCAGTATGACATGAAAGCAAATAAAAATATGAAAAAAACGCCGGCCTGTTTTCCATTTTATTATGATTAGAATTACTATCTAAATTTTATATACTTACATTGCATTATTGAATCTTATTTTATGCGTACTTAAGTTTTTCATCGATACCGCAGGTGTTTTGAGATTTTCGTATTTCAATGTTAAGTCACGTTATACCTAAATAAATGCTTTTGTTAAATATTTTGAATTCACGAGTTAAAAGAGTTAAGAAAATCAACTCATCAATTTATAAAATGTGCAACAGTTGTGTGCAAAAATACATTAAAAATATAGGTAAAAGAGAGAGCGATTGAAAAGCCTTATTTTATATTCCTTTGAAAATAATTAGAATTATTATTTAAATAATAATTAAGTAAATATTTGATTCTATAGAATTATGAAATTATAGCTCACTCGTACAAAATTAAGAAGCGGCCCTATTTTTGTATGAGTGAGTTTCTCTACGAGTTTCAGTCGATTTGACTGTAAAGTAGGTACCGCGTTGTGACTGAACCCTACGATGTGGAAACTTAAGTATTGCAACATGAACGTAGGTATTAAACCTTGTAAATGTTTTCAGTTGACATTACAGCAGTAATTTGACATTTTATAATACGGACATGATTTTCTAAAGTGGTTATTTTCGGAACACTATCAATATAGCATAATAGCAATATTTCTGAGCTCTAAAACAATTTGGAACTGACCATTGACTTTTTTTAAATATCGCAACATATTTTCTTAATGACAAGTGTAGCTTTGTGACGCACATTTCGTGTGTCACGTAAATGAAAGCGTGTTTCTTATTGTGTGATGAGTTAATGAAATTAGTAATATTAATTGACAGTATTTTATGTTTAAATGTTCTCGCTGAGTGAGCAAAACTCACTCGCTCTCCTAGTGTATATGAGAAAGATACTTTTTAAGTGCGTGAAGTGGATTTTTTTTATATTTCATTCACTTTGAATTTATTCATACTAAAAATACTTTGTTAAATACTCAATTTATTTCAGTTTCGCAAATAATCACTATGGCTATGTGATGTTCAGATATGCTGTAGGTCAATATTTTTAAGTAATGCCTACGTTAATAATAATTGTTAGCTGCCTTCGCCCTCATACTTTTTAACTTTGTGACTACGAATGCGTTTTTTGTATCGTCAAGTAGTGTTATGGACAAATCTTGCTAAGAAGCCGGTTTCAAACCAACAAACAAAATACTTCAAACATAATACTATAGGTATTAAGAGATATGATCGTCGCTAAAATTATAGTTTGACAAAACTTAGCATGATAGTTTCCTGGAATCGTAGAAAATTTATACTAAGTAGGAATGGCAATTGTGTAAGTGTAAAACGCTATTCTGAAACGCTCCTAATTCCAAGTCTAGCCTATTATAGTGATCTAGCATGCGTCGAATGAGCATGTCTATGGGTTTGAGCTCTACTCTCTGATTAAGATCGTCATTATCAGTCTGAGTGCAGTATGTATCTGCAATTTGTGTGTAAACCACTTCAGCTAACAGATAGAATAGAATAATTAATAAGTGCCGTGCAGTTCTATTCGTGCAGGAACGGAAAAATAATACAAATTCCTGCGGCTAGGAGGCCTGTCGTAAGAGGCGACAAAAGAACCCACAGCCAGTTGGTAGGGGTTAAGAGCATGCCGCCATAACAACCTTGAGTTGTCCCAGCATTAGTAGCCAGGTTCCAGCCCCATCTACGAGTCTGAAAGCACATTCTTTCCATGACAAGTGGGCCGTCAGCCGGTCTACTGTATTTCAGCAATAAAAAAGTGAATTTTCGTCTCTATCACTAGAATATTAAAAGTGACTATGGTCACTTGAAAATGAAATTAATATTTATTATAAATTAAACAAAATGCAAAAAAATATATTTTCAATTACCTGTAATTAACATTAGTTGTTCTACATCGTCGTCAGCCACTGGCAGTCCACTGCTGGACGTAGGCCTCCCCAAGACGGCGCCGCTCATCCCTGTCCTCCGATTTCCTTATTTAGAGCCTACCGGCGACCTTGCGTAGGTCGTCGGTCCATCGGGCTGGAGGGCGTCCGACACTACGTTTACCGAGACGGTCTCCACTCCAGACCTCTTTTGCTCCATCGGCCATCGGCCCACCACACCACAGACCACGTAATCTTATAAGTAGAATACTGTGTCCATGTCACCGTCTTCAATGGGCAAAAGTGCCCAGACAGCTACGTTACTTGCTAGATCACCTTTGATAAGATATGAATGGCACAATACAGTAGTTTTCCGACAGTTTTATTGACTATTTATCGGCGAGCGTGGCGTCGCGACGATATTTAGGCAGCCATTGTAGTTCGGCTCGGCCAATGAGGTGCATGTGTGTGTGCGCAGCGCACTCTGCTACAAACCGGCCGAATGAAGGCGGAAGAGGAAATGTTCCCGGGAAATGGATGCTTTCCGGGAATGTGACGAGATGTCGTAAACAACCTTACCGTTCCCGTAACCGACGCAGGCACTACCCAAATGATTACCTACCTAAAGAGTTAATTAGGAATATTGAGACTTGCTAATATCAAAAACGCATTTGTAACTAGGTCACGCATTTATTTTCATGAATACGACTGGATTGAAAACCAGTCAAAATTGAACTTAACGAATTTCTGAATAATTTCTAAATACACGTTTTAGAAGTCCATTGTTCATAATAATTATGAACACTGAGTTCATTATATTGTATGGTTTAGTTTTCATTTTGTGTAAAACTTGCAGATTCTTTGAAGATGAATTGTGAATAAAGCATTCTCGTGGTGATTTATAGAAGGTCTTTATTAAATTTTTAAGTACAGACGAAATATGTGAAAGCTTGGTTTGGAATAAGATCTGATGACAAGACAAATTTGTGAAAAATATAATTTAATATCTGGTTATAGACTGACGATCTTATTCATATTGAGTTACAGTAAGTTTATAAGCTTCTTTAAGAGCCTTAAAAAGGTTGCAAACTGACTATCTTAATGTGAATAGAAGGGTGTGTTAATCAAGTATATTTGTTACAGTTAACGTCACTGAAAGATATTGTGATTATTAATGATTTAATGAGGAACTTCGATAAATTAATGTAACTTGGTCATAATTATGAGTAGATATTGGTTTTATGCTTGTAAGTATTATATGTAAATTTTGACAAAAAAGTATAATATTTGGTCTTTAAATTATGTTATTATTTTTAGCGAGCTTGTAAAGTATTTTTGCGTTGGTGAATGCTTTTATACACTATGACTGCGAATGTGTACATTTGTTGTGTTAATAATGTACTAATGCTCAGTTAAAGTGTTATGTATTTATTAAGTATGGGACATAATAATGTGCGATACCGTTTATATTTATTGTGTATATAGAATTTAGTTGTCATAAAGTAAATCCAATTACATTGATTCAAGTGTTTTCTTGATATCTATTTTGATCCTTTCACAGGGCTTGTGTATTTAAAAATCTGCGTAAGGTTCCGACTTCCATGGACCCGAGTGTCTCAATCAAATTAGCAATCGTATCGAGTTGGAATTGTAAATTTGACGAATTATAGTAGTCTGTAAACCATCTTGACTCAATCTTGATTTGAGAGACCGATTTATTGTGAATTTAAGTGACTGCGGATATATGACCATACACAATCGATTGGATCTTGACTTGCACTGGCATGGTTTTTTCGTGAAAGTTATGGACTTGAGGGCCTGAGGGATAGCACCGACGATGCCGATCCATAATAATTAAATATAAATATTTATACTGGACCACTTTTAAGGTATCTTAACACTTAAAGAATTATAATAATGTAAATATAGTAATACATTTTATGACTTTTATTAAATTCAAAACAAAACACTACAATTACATGATTGATTATTACATTATTTCTAAGACTAAACTTTTTGCTAATTTGAAATATAAAAATGAAACCTAAAGCTATTTCCTCTGTACTTTTAATCAGTAATAACTCCACCAACTGCTACCTTTTCTTCCTTCTTCGGAATATCTTCATCATTATTATATTCAATGAACCTGCGACAAGGAAACAATATCTTCTATGATATTATATACTAAATCTCTAGAGGCCCCGAATGTGTACAACGAATTTAAAAAGGAGAAAAAAATCAGTGGGGCAATATATGGGGTGGAATGTCGTTACATATTAGATTTCTAAAATAAATGACCCCAAACCTTTACTTACTTCTCCAAAGGTGGACACAAGAAATGCCTTATGTTCCTGGGCATGAAGTGATCCGCTTGGACTCTACTAACTTCGATAGCATATTCTACGAAATCGTGTATGGTGTCTTCGTCGACTGGCGGCCCGATGCCTGGTATTGCGTATACTTGGACAATCTGTTGTCAGAGTACAGAGATTTGTTAGTGTTTTAGAGTTCCATATAACTAAACGACAGAATACGCTTACTATAATAATCTATAGTAATATTATAAAGAAGAAAGATTTGTATGTTTGTAACTTATGAACTCAAAAACTACGGGACCGATTTCAAAAATTCTTTTACCATTAGACTGCTACTGGACTTTGGCGTATAGTTGTGGGGCTGTACCAAACCAAGTTATATGAAATCACACAACGCTTGCAAAATAAAGCACTGAAAAGCATTAGGGATCCCAGCAATTCCCCGTGCGAAGCTGCTCCAACGTGCGAACCTTTTTTTTTTTGAGGCGAGGGAAAATGTTTAACCGATATACGCACTCTCTGAGCCGTCACTAGGAAACGGCACGCATCCATCGGGGGCGATAACGCTAGCAATAGTATGATTTATTTTCAACACACTTGCTCATAAAGTGGCTCTATGGTCACCGCAATTAGGCACAGAATGACACCCATAATCAAACTGTGACAAAAAAAATTATAACTAAGTAGTGAGTTATAGATTTTTTTATTTTATTGGTCGAGTTGCTTTGTTCTTAAAAAAAGTTTTTATTCAAAAAAAAAAGATCGTGTTCTATAGAACAAATAAATTAATGTTCCTATTGCTTGCTCATATCATGCAACTTCTAATTTAAATAGATAATTTTAACTCGTACGTGTTTAATAAATGAAACTTTCACTCATATATAACTTTTTTTTTCTCTCTAATAAAAGAGAACTTTAAATTCCCCATTTCGTACGTGGCAGAATAGGCGCAAACCCTATGCGCGGAAAATGAAACCTCATCCCTTTAGTCTGTAGCCGATCGCAATGCGCGCGCATAGGAAAACTGTTACCTACTAAATAAAATGAATTTTTGTTGTTATTTTATTCACAAGTGTGTTGAAAAACGTCGTATGATACACGTGTGTATTGATGATTACCGTCCTCGGCTCTCTTAAGACCCTCGCCTACGGCTCGAGTCTCAATGGCGCCTCGGCGGTAATCACCAATGTTACACACTAGTACCATAAATAAATGTGGCTTCTATTTTCAAGTAATATAACATGTTTAACGGTTGTATATTATATATTAAAAAAGACGAATAACGATAGGTACTAGCCTCGGGTATAGCTTGTTCTTCCTCTTCTACCTCTTCAACTTCTGGCATAATGATGTCCATGTTCTCGTCAAGGAAGTTCTCTAAGATCTCACGTATCATCATCACTTCCTCCGGCTTTGCCTGGTCAACAACGTTTATAGATACTCGTTCATTTGTAGTACGATAAGAGATACACAGGTACTAGGCATTAATGCTTGAAGAAATACATACCCATAAATATGTAACCAGTCTGCTGTATTCCATTTACATAAGCGACGTTAACGTTCAATAGGATCTTTTCTAAACAATTTAACTTAAAGGAATGTTTAGGTGAATCTGTGGTGCTGCGTAAGCTGATGTTTCCACGTGGGATGGTGTCAAAATGTGAATAATCAATTACCTTCTTCTTTTTCAAATCGGGATCTGGTAAAATCGCGATTTGCTCGTTAATATAATCCATAATTTCCTTTTCGACTTGCTGGACTATAAATTCACCACTGGTTGTAGACATTTGACGGCCGGCGACCATTCCTGTAACAAGAGAAATTACATTGTTGCGAGCCGATAACTAATCCTTTGCAGGTGCTTTATCACCCATTTGATTTTGAGTAATCTATTGTTTGCGCTAATCCCTTTCTTCTAATGCACCACAGTAAGATTTCCTCACCCTTATTTCTTTTGCTTGTATTTCATGCAAATTTATGGAAGCCATAAAGCTTATAAATTAATAACTCCAAGAAATTGTGGGAATTTCTTGGACTTGTTGTTGTTATCAGACCATGTCTAATTTACAATGGGATAGGGTCGGTCACCCGAGCAAGGAGTCAGTCGTTTTTCGACTGCGACCGAAGCGTTACTTAATCTACTTTCGGAGTGAGTAACTTATAACGACGGATTTTGTGCAATTTATTTGATTACGATTTTTTGCTTTAAGATGTAGACTTGTTGTATTCGGTTATACTTGTAACAACTGTGAATTACGTATGTGTACTTCTAATATACTTTATGCTAATTCCAACGGCAATTTGAATTTACATCCTACTTACAAATTCATAACAATATTACTTTTTGCTTTTATTGGTGTACAGAAAACAAGCTTTAAGCTCGTGATTAGTTTCATATGGACTTAGTTCTTGTTGCTAAATGATTACTGTTTCTTATAAATAGTCATCTATTTTATGGTTGAGAATGTCATAATTTTCTAGCTGCAACATTTTTTTGAACCAGTCTTGACTATTGAATTTAAGTTCTTTATTAGTCGAGTCTCAACCAAATTTTAAGTCTTCTCTACTTTCAGATCATAACTGAACTATTCAATTTAACTAAACAGTTGATATTTTTAACAAAACAAACAATTCTTACTTAAAACCAGTAAATATTCTAAAAATACTATTCATTTCCAGCCAATTATCCCTACTACACATATTTTACAAACAAAACTGTACAACAAACAGTTTATGATACCTACCTTTAATAACCAAATCGCTAGGAAAAGTTAGGTTGAAAGTTTACCAGGCCGCTGCCTTTAAGAGCTTAGTGAATCAAGGAGATGCAAATAAAGCTCTAGCCTATGGTGGAACAGTATAGTGGTAGCAAAAAAGGTACATCTAACCCAGGTCATAATTGGCAGATTTGAATCTATCCACAATAGCAGATATCTCTTCAAATGTTCGCTCCAAATCTTCGAGGCGCTCTTCTCTTTCTTGAAAACACTGGGAAAGGGAAAATTATTGGGACAGGTTAGATTACTGTCAGGAGATGTCTTTGGTCCCACAGACCGTGGCACTAAGGCGACGTGATGTAGGAAGCATTAGGAGAGTAGAAGTGGTAAGCCCGAGAATGCCTTCTGGGGAGTCCAACACTACCTTATTGTTACCCACGAGCGATAGAGTGTCCATAACTTATTACCCCCGAGCGATAGGGTGTCCATAACTTATTACCTAACGAAGATAAGAAAAGGTATTTGGGTAGAAGTAATAATTACTTAAGTCACAACTGCTTTGCACGTGCTTCTAACAAATGGGCAGGTCTAAGCCCAGTATTGAACGGACCATTTATGGTCTGATATTATTTTAAGTCAATATTAGATACATGAAACCCGAATGACATAAAAACTGCCATATTCCAATATACTAAAGATTTAAGAACGAAGACTTAAATATATCTTATAGAGCAACCCTCAATTGTTTTGAATTCTAATTATATTTACTTCAGCAACAAACAAAGCAACCCGTTCAGCTTCAGATTGAATAGGTTCCTGTTCTATCACTTCTTCAGTAGTATCGATAGGGGCTTCAATTTCAGGTAATTCTTCTTCACCTTCCTCCATCACCATTTCTTTGGGTTCACCTGGTTTTACAATTGTATTACCGTCACATATTTGGGTTTCAGCATTCATAAATGTAATATGGACATCGATCTGTTTTCTAAAAACAGTCTAGCATTCAGTGAATGAAGGTTACATTTCATTTTGCTCTCTTCGTATGTTAGTGACTAATATGCGCTATATACGCTAGATTCCGCTTACTAAGAAGTCTGTAGAGGTCACAAACGCACTTTTTTTAATCATTTAGCTACGCAATTTTAATAAAACTATTTAAATCGAAAATATTCTATATGCCCAAAAGTTTTATTAACATATTTTCATTAAATTAGTTTTTAGGTTCCACCAACTGGATAGTTTCAAAATTTTCCATTAAATAATTTCAAACTTAGAAGGGACGGAGGGAAAGGATTATTCCATAAATACTACTTAACTAACTGTTCAAAACAAATTAGTCAATAAAACAAAAGTAATAAGCAAAACATAACCGTAGAATTCGTATGGCAAATCATTGCCCTCTTCATCATAAACGAAGATATCAACTCCTTCATTCTTCTTATCTTCTTCTTTGACTTCAACAGGCTTTTTTGTATCTATTAAGTATGTATAATAAAGAAAAGTTTAGTATTTAATTCTTATTTCGTATGTAATACATACCGGGTTTCTACTGTCATTATCTTACTATTAATAGAAGAAAATTGTCGTTACTTATATTAAAATTTATGTTAATTTTTAACGAGTAATAGATAATGATATATATGAGAGTGGACCCACGTGGAAAGACCACGTAGGAACTCTCGCATCCGCGAAAGCCTTCATATCCGTGACATAGCAGACAATCTGCAAAAACGTTGACAATATTGGTACGGCTACGTTTGACGGAAATCGGCTAGTTACGTACAAATGTTTAGCCATAGTGCGTTCGTTAGATCCCGGTCAAAGGGGTAAGCCCAGGAAATGCTGGCTTGACGTTGTAACAGATGACATGCTTACCAAGTCGTAAAGCAGACCGAGTTTTGAGGCGGACACTAAGAACTCACCGAAATTAACGCTAGGATGATGATAATGGATAATGGATACATACTCGTAAGCCGCACGCAGAAGTTTTGTCGATGACCACTTACTATTATTATAGTGTATTACTTACTATTATTGTAGTGTATTACTTACTATTATTGTATATACTTATGTAAAGTATAAACAATAATAAATTTATTGCAACAACTACTTATGTAAACTTTTTTGTCAACCCTACTGACCATCGACGCGTGACATCATGAGGCTATCGGCAAACCTTCTGCGCACGGTAAGTACTTAGGTACAGGCTGGAAATTGACTGGAATTATCTCTATTGTTCAGTCGAGAAGCTAGTCGATTACTTGCTCGATTGTAATGTGGGGTAACATAACGAAATCGATTATCATTAATCGAAACTTGTGTGATAATGAAATAAGAATACAGGATACATCAGGTCACTTGCCTTCAGGAGTAACAATTTGAGAACCAAATCTGGCCACGCTCAACTCGCGAAGTTTCCTCTGAAATAAAAAGGGAATTTTTTTAATTTTACTTGAAACTAGCTGTCCCGGCAGACGTCATCCTGCCCGGAACAGCTTCAATCGATATGCCGACAGCTGCGCCACTTACCGGGTCCAATTGTGAACCAACTCAGAAACCCTCTTTGGTTCATGCACAACAACTGTGCTAAAGATCATCACATGATCAAATGTATAGTTTACGATTCTATAATGGACATACAGACAAACATTCATTTTTATATATAAGAGAAGAAGAAGACAACATTAGGTATTGGCTTGCTATAAAAAAATCGAAGTATCTGCTTCAAATTTAATTTTTTTTTAAATCAAAACCTATTTATACGATAACTTAACACAAATGTTAATTTTTAGAATTTTTCATCTCAGTTTATCTAAAAGTATATCTACCTATACTAATGTTATAAAGAGGAAAAAATGGTTATTTTATATGTTTGTAACGAATAAACTCAAAAACTACTGAACTGATTTCAAAAATTCTTTCACCGTTGGAATGCTGCGTTATCCTTGAGTATTATAATATGGGCTATATTTATTACTTGAAAACCTTAGAGATCCCTACTAAAATTTCAATGATGAAACGGGCCGCTAGTACCCAAATAAACTGAACTGAAACTGCTCCAAAGATTTCAAAGAAAATATTAAGGGTTGAAATAGAAATCGTTAAATTACAAGTCCCACCAGAACTATGTCACAAACACAGCTAGGTCAATAATACACTAGTACATAATTGAAGACGTGAGTGGATGAAGGTGATATGTCGCATATTCAGTTTTTTGCTTTTTTTGCGTAGATGAATGTTATAAGTCGATACCAAATGACTACAGACCTTAGACCATAGATATAAGGCATATTTAAGAAATAAAACGTTGCTAAAGGTGTTAAGTTCAGTTCAGTTTCAAATAAAAGTAAAACTTTTATCTCGATTTACTCAGAATTGGAATTATGCGACTTATCACCTTCATCCACTCATGTCTTCAATTATGAATGAACAAAAACAAAATCACTTTTATATTTTTTTGTTTTTAAATTTCATACCACTTTTATCTTAGTAGATATAAAAGCAGTATCAGTAACTAAATAACGAATAAGAAGCAACTAACTTCAACTTCTTCGGTAGGAACAGGTCTTCCTGGAAACAAATTAGGATACTTAGAATCTACTTTTGTCAATTTAAAACGTAATTTAAGCTTTTTGCACTCAACTAGAATAATTTTGAAAATAACTTATCTTCTAATAATAATAACTTTTGTTCTTTTGGCCAATTAGATCGATTTGGCCAATTTGGACGATTTGGCCGATTAGGTCGATTTGGCATTTTTTCATTTCATGAGTTCAGCAGACAGGCAGAGGGCCCACTTGATGGATAGCGGCTGCCATCGCCTATGGACATTTGCAACACTAAAGGTGCTATAAATGCGCTGTTGCTCTCTTAAGGGAGACTGGAACCTGATCACTAATGCCGGAACACAACTCAAGGTTGTTATGGCGGCATACTCTCGACCAGCCATCCAGTCGGGCAAATGCCCTACCACCTGGCTGTGGGTTCCTTTCCATTCCTTATTCTTCTTCCTTGGTAGTAGTGTGTATTTATATAAAATATTATCTTAAGTTTCCAAACAATAATGAACAAATTCATGCCTTTCATAATCTTATTAATTAAAATAGTTGATAAGTGTATATCTTAGACTTCAATCTGCTATCGGTTGTGCCAATTTGCTTAAGTTTCTTATACTGTAAAATTGTTGGAGGGAAAATATGATATTAGTGGTGAGGTGTTCTAAAAATGTCTGTTCAGAGTGACAGATCAGCGTATTCGTTGTATTTGAGCCGTACGGTTCTGTGATTATAAATAAAGTAACTTAAAAAAAAGTAAATTCCTGTTCTTTTATTAACATAAATCCTTCTGAGTTGATGTAAATAGTACCCTACATTTATTGGTAATTTGTTGCGTATAAACTAGGTCGAGATGCTATAGTAATAAAGAAATGTAACCTTTCCGCTCCCTCAGATAATTTTCCCGCTCGATTTGACTCGCCCGCTCGACTGACGGCGAGCGCTCGATCTTGCCAAAGAGAGGCATGGTCATCTTCATGCTGAGCCGAGTCGAGCGCGCGACATGGTCGTTAATCAGCGTCAACTTCTGGAGTTCGTGGCGATCTTCCCAATAATCGTCGGACATTGACTGGGGCGGGATGGGAATAGGATTATAACTAGGATGGGTAGAAACATTTGGTATGTGCTGATCTAAGCACGTGATATTCCACGAACTATGAAGGTTTTTAGGGAAAAAAGTCCTATTTCCTCATTTTTTGTTGTTGTTTTTATTACCACTTAGTTCAAAAATTAGAGAAAGGGACACAATTTTCACGACTTTGGTTTAAGCTAGTAATTATCTTGTGATCTATTGATTAAAAAAGTTATTAGAGATTATTTTTTAAATCGACTAATGATACCCAACAACCATGCACATTTTAAAAAAATCTACAATTATAGGTAGGTACAGGACGGCGGCCGCACCTAATCATTATTTTTTTGACAATTTCACTATTTTAGGCACCATAAAGACTACGTCATGTCCGTGTTAAACAAGTATAATAATATAGACGAGGCTGTTTCTGAGCAAAATGAATGTGACAACCAATTATAGACAATTAGACACTTAACTTACATCGCCTTGAGAAGATTGACCCGAAAGCGTTGCTTGGCCCTCTTCTTCTTCGCCGACCGTTTCTGGAGCTTCGTCTGGAAATCGACGCAAATTCATTTACTCAAAACTTAAAGCTTAATGTACACCTGTAATATACATGTAATAATTATAATAGACGGCACACTGAATTGACATTGGCTACATACAAAAATAAATAAATAAATTACTGTTCAGAATCTTATTTGCTGAATTGACATTGAATTGTGCACCCTGTAACTTTGAAATTAACAAAATAAATGTTGAAGGCGTTGGAGCTCTAGATAAAGAGAGTACCTTCACGATATCCGTTATAGTATTTGACATCCTTTGAAGCATCCATCTTCGCGAGCAGCTTGTACATGGTCAGGAAATCGCTGACAGATATAGCTGCTGACCCCCCATCGGGTTCCTTCGTCAGCGTCTCGCAAAGAAGTATCATCGTGTGAGTCAAACACTGAAATTCACAATGATTTAAAGTCAAATACATTATATTCAAACAAGAGTATATTTACTGCAATTCACGAAGGCAAGCGATACTTGTAAACATCTCGCGGCTTAGCATATGTCTGAATGCACACAGATAGTATAGCGTGAGATACGGCCTGTATTGTTGTACTGCCGCGCATATCCCGCACCTTACCTTTGGTACTGCTACCAGCTTGCTGTATGCATACGCAATGACTCACACAAATGCAAAGATGAGCTTACGCCGCGAGGACTGTCTGTATGTGCGTGATACCATAAGCGGGTACAGTTGGATGGCATAGCCGCCGCCCAGAGGACGACCCTGACATCCCTCTGGATTTAGCGGTGCCGATCCTCAGTCATATATACGGACGGAGTCGAGAGATAACTCTGCCACGCACACGACGTTTCCGGCACGGGATTGGCCTTGACGACCACCGGCATCGTGAGGGCGAGTGAAATCCACGGTAGGGTCCGTGATAAGGTCGGTTATTAGCTGGCGTTTGCCAGGGCTTATGTGGAGTAGGCGATTGTTATTTTCCGTGGTCTGGTTATAGGCAAACAGAAGAAACACGGGGTGTTTTGGACAGCATGCTCGGTTCTGACGGTTCAATCAGACACGCACACTATCGCAATGTGCAAGTACACGTTCAATAAACCACCAAAATACAATCAGCTTCATGAATAACAAGAATCACCTAAAAATATATTCTCAGGAAGTTTCTAAATTGCAATTTTTAAAGGTTGCTACAAGTCTAGGCACAAGGATCCCGACATTAGTAATCTTCCTTCATAGTCCGATACCTTTCTAGAACTACTTCGATCATGTTACCAACGATTCTCTAGCACGGGTTTCTTGTGCATCGTGAGGATTTGGAATGATCCCAGCTAAGGTTTTCCCACAGCTGCAGCGCTACGCTATACGGATGTATTCAATAAAGATGACACAAAATTTCGTATTGCAAATATCCATAGGCTACGGTGACCGCTTTTAAGCGGATGGACAGTCAGCCTATTTGCTTACTTACACAATTAAAAAGGTCAAAAGCAACTCAAATAAACGTTTTTGTATGAAGAGATCAATGAAAGTAGATGAGGTAAAAGATCATAGCCAATGCAGATCCATTATCCCCGCCTACTCTTATGGAAACAGGCCTAATAACATGTATGTGTGGTAACATTTAGCATACGATACCTTAGTCAACATTCCACCAGCGACTGCAATGAAGTGCATGAATGGAACCGATTCTTCTCGCATGTAGACTTCACAGTAGCATAGCACACGTCTCAGTTCTTGCTGATCTAAGCAGAAACCTTGCCAAGCTGCTTTTAAGACAGGAAACGGTATATCTTTCATGCCAGACAGCTGGAATGTAAGTTTAATTTTGATCGACGCTATTTTTTAATCAAATCGAGATTGTATTTGGCAGTAAATTTGAAAATTATATAAAGCAAGAAATAAGCATTAAATTGTAGTAGAAGTCATTTATTTCATGTATTTAGGGTTTCGTGGCTGTTTTGGCAAAAACAAAACTTTTATATTGTGTCAATGTTTCCGCTCGCCTGTCCGTCTTTGTAAAGGTATCGTTACTAAAAGTATTGATTAGGGATGCCCACTATGTGAATGAAGGTGGATTATTTTCTCACAGAATAAGACGGTGTAGTGGAACACTTACAAGCCATGACGCTGTATAATAAATGAGATCGCAAACGATTCCCGAAACATACAAAGAATATATACAAATTTCCAACAATAATAAAGGGGCCTAGGCCTGTGTGGAGCAACAAATACAACAATAGCTTCGCTGGAAGATCTTCCTTTGACACGGAGGAGCATTCCATTTCGCTCCTCCCACCATTACGGTCATTCCTAAAACGGTATCTTGGGGTTATTTGTGTTTCGTAAGATCAGTAAGAGGTCCGATGGCTCACTTCTCCCCACCCCTCCCCCAATTCCATTCCCCATTCCCCATCCCCTATCCTAACTCCTCCATCCCATACCTCCTGTCTGAGCCCTCTATTCCATCCCGCTTATCCCATCCTAAAGGATGGCACTACGTTGACTTCGTCGTGTTGCAGCTGTCTATATGCGACGGTATTCACTTTCGTTCAGATGGCTGTCTGCCCGATTGTCACATTCGCCATAAAAAAAGAACTCATCAAGCGCCCATCAAGAAACTTGCTACAATTAAGTAAGGAATACAAACCTGGTTAGCTAAAACCTTGAGACATCCTCTCGTGAGTCCACCTTCAGTACTGAATACAGGATACTCTAGTCTCAACTTTACCGGTGTTGGTCGATGCTCGGACAAGGCTTTGAAATACTGGTATGACCAGCGCAGCAAGTCGTAGGGTTGGGTCTTTATTGCGGCTGAAATAAAAAATATTTTGAAATAGGTTTTCTAAGGCCCTGAAACCTGTCAGTATTAAAATTTGTTGTAAATCAAGTATTCCTATTATGTTATTAATATTATAAATCTATAATATTACAAAACTCTAAAACTGCCCTGTCTGTACATAGAAGCTATTAAAAAATCAAAATGACCAGTTTAAAAAAAACAAATTCCAGTGTCATTTTTTCACTGATCGATATCTAATTTAATGTAATAAAATACACTATCTTAGTTAGACAGACGTATTGCTGGGGAGTTTGTTCAGGAGCAACACGTTGCAAAACAGAATAGGAATCAAACTTAGCATTTATTTATACGTTTGTGTGATCTTCAAAACATATTGTCCAGTGGAAGTTAGTTAGTATACATTTTTTTGTTATTACCTTTGCAATATCTCTTCAGTATATAAGGAAACTTCGGTGGTATGACGATCTGCTGGGAGCAGTACATCTGCTCAATTACTTCGGGCATTTTTAAGTGCTGTTACAAATTTTATCTGTAATAAATAAACAGTGTTACATTACATTAATAAATATAATTCATATCAAAGTGCAATCTTAGTCTCACAAGGTTCTTAGGAGGATGTCGCGTGTCTATAATGCCCGGCACGGTAACGTAACGAACGAGCGTCGCGAGCGGAGGGTAGCACCGCGCGCCGAGTACGATGCGATGGCAACTATACTCTGATTTTTAATTACCTGGACTAAAATGACAGCTGGGAGCGATCTTTTTGAAGTGATAATTTCTTATGGGAGGGTAAACCGCTTCGTTATGTTACGCGTTGCGACGCCAGTCTGGCTTCCCTTTCTCTCACGCATACGACAGCGGTAGACAGGCTCCTCGTCTCTCCTTAATAGATGACCTTTCCTTACATTATCATATTAATATACATAAAATTGAAGTAATAACCTAAGTTCTTCTCAAGTTAAACAATTTCAATATTAAATAGTTCAACTTAGTTTTCATTCATAAGTGTGTGTGTGTGTGAATTGAATTAACCTACAGAAATTCAATAGGATTTAACTGACAGTGGTGAGTTGATCCAAGCATACATAAAAAAAAGAATCGATGCCATCATATTTATATCTAATCCAGGTATTGAAAAAAGAGCGTTTCGGATGGTCGAAGATCCCGAAATCACAAATGGCTTAGCTTAGAGTATCTCAGCCATAGAAGAGACGTTGGCGCTCTAAGCGTGTTCTAATGTCTGTACAACGGGGAGTGCTCTGATGAGCTATTTGATTTAGTGCCTATGCCGCCATTCTATCATCGCACCACTCGCCGGCGATTCATCCATACTTTCTAGACACTTGGAAGTCCTCCACGGTACGTGGCGGACGTTCCTTCGTTCGCCATATGTGTCCAAGTTATGGAATGAGAATGAGAATGAGGGAGGTCCTCCCGCGGTTTTCCCGGAGTGCTACATTATGGAGCTCTTCAAAAAGGACGGGACCAGATACCTATAGTCTCAACGAGGTAGGCAATGTATCGGCTGCCTTAGTGTTAGCCTACAAGCTTAGCCTACAAGCAAACATAAATACAGAATATACTCATGGCGTGCTTTATACATCTTTACGACCCAGCCAAGACTTTATCGCTATGAACAAAGTTAATGCCTCGTTTACGTATGTCCATTACACAGCAGCAAATAAGAAGATGTCGAAGGAAATGAACGCAAGTAAACGCAACTTATTTGGATATTCGATACTCGCGCTGCCATCTTCCCTCGCCACTTTCCTGCTAACTACTGTAGAACAAATATATTAAGACTATAAGCACGACACTCGACGTCAACCACAGAGTACTGTCAACCTACATTATCCCGCTTGACGCGAACTGTCAATATGCCAACACTCATATGACCGATTTTGAATGAATGTCCATGATTTTGCCAATATCATATGCAGTTGTACGTCTGGTGAAAAACATGAACAAGAAGCTAAACTATCAATTTAGTGGGTAAATTTTAAGAAATCTGGCATATCTGAAATACAAGTGCATAAAACAATATAGTATTTACAATTGAATTAAACATATTTATAACAAACAAGAAAAAAGACCCAACTAGTAAATTATTAACTTTAACTACAAAAACCTAAGTAAATCTTCGTTTAATTTCTTAATAACGAGTGCCACTTTTTAGATCACCTATGATGTACTGAATGTCGCTTGATGATTCAGTAATGTTAAAAACGTTACCTATTATCACTGAAATATTATTTATCACAAATGAATTTGCCACTTTTACCACTTACTTGCTGATGATATATTGTATTTTGTTGTATGATTACGTTGCCATAGCAACTGTCAAAGTAAGAGCTCTGATGAGTAGGGCTACGTTCCAGAAGGGACTCACAACGACCACGTTCACGACCGCGATTATTCCCGTTCCACTTGTTTGCCTGCGTTACAATCGTAAATCCAAGTGGAACGGTTATTCGACGCACCTCTTGACATGGGTTTTCGCCACGACCACAACAACCAGGGTCGCCTTATGGAACGGCTAACGGAGCATTTTGAGCGTTGTGAGCTACTAGAGGAACGCTTCCAAAGAGGCTTATTAGCATGTAGGTTTATGTAATATGTAAGTTCATCTTCAACCAACTGTAAAGCCGATTTTAAACGGATTTTTTCTGTCTTCCAATTTGGTTGAATCAATCTAAGTGGTCCATCCATATAAACATGAATCATTCAACGCCATTGAAAACCATCGTGACCTTTCAGTTCTATGCATTTCAACTAAATTGATTCAATTTACTTCATTCGTCTAATATCAGCAGCAGCAGTATCCATTTCTATATGTAGGCACCCACCCGAGTTTACGCTATACATTCAGGCTCTCTGATTTCTTTATCTAGTCTTAACTGGCGTGCTTTCGTAGTTGGTAGTCTGGGCTGGAGGGCTTCCTACGCTGTTTTCAGTTATTATAACTTTTGTATTTAATTGACTTTAATAATTAATGAAGGCAACCTGAATGGTTACGTTGTGGTTCATCCTATTTACCAAATTCGGCTAAGTCAGCTGGTTTGGGAGCAGATAATTTTAATTCATTTTTGAGAAAAATTACATACACAAAAAGACACGATGATTGTATAAGGGCATTGTTTTTGCTAATATGACTGCGGAACACTAATAAACGATTGTTATAAATATATAATAAAAATACTATTATCAATTCGGTTATATGATACCTATTAGTAGTATGACGTCCATTGACGCAGGCTACACGCTCATCGGAACGAGATAGGGAGAGAATTGCGCGTATTCATGCACCTCCTCATGGGCGCCGGCGTCAGCCGGGAGCCCGGAGGCACAGATATGCGCATGACTTCCTTCCCTGAAAAATACTGCTTCAGGGGCCCTCTTGCATCAAGGGAGCAGAGGAATCTTCACCCCTGTCGTCGAAGTGAGTTAGCCCTTCCAAGGGCTCTTGCTCTTCTCAGGCACTTTTGCGCTAGGATCGGTGTGGGCGTAACTACGTTCTAAGTCTCATGCATTTCCTACCACAAGCGCGGGGCATATGGGAGGAGGGTGGTTTTAGTGGGGTATTAGCCCCTGGGCATTTGTCCATCGGTTCGAATCTCCACACAAGCCGGTCGGTTACTGGTGGAATGCCTCCATGATCGACAACGGTCTAATCCCTAGCAAAGGACCCGGTATGAGCGAAATGTATTTCCCCCGCCTGAAAAAAACGCTACACGCTCATCGCGGCATACTACAAAATCTAGGTTAAGTTATTGCTAATTCCGCACCAAAGAGTACATAATACACCAGGCCTAGCAAACTGACCAACATAGGTAATCTATACTATTATGAAATTCTAAACTCGTGTCTGTACATTGAAGCTGTTTAAAAAAAACAACTGGAATAGACTATATAAACAACGGAGAACACAATGCATTTTTTTAGATTTCTTGTCTGTTTTGTCGGTTTGTCTGTTTGTTATGGATTCACGTATACACTTTTGGGCCTATTTCGATGCGGTTTTCGCTTATCAACAGTTTTTAGACTTAAAATATGTGATTTTTCTGGGAATGATTTAAAATGGCCGGATAAAAATAATCCAATTCCAATGTGATTTTTTCACTGTTCGGTAGCAAATTTTATGTAATAAGATGTGTGATATCTTTTATCTCGGGAATCCCACGGGAAAACACGGAAGCGGTTTGAAGTTGGTCCTGGTGTGTAAAAATTAACTTATTCCGGCATAGTTTTCACTATAACGATTGCTTATATACGTTTTTAAATTCTGCGTGTGTGTCCCGGGTCTCGGGAATTCTAAGTGAAGCGTGGACAAAGTCGCGGGTATATCCTAGTAGACTATAATTATAACTGATGGCGAGATCTAACGTTGACGAGAGAACACGATGCAACTTTTTCTTTGATTTCTTATAATATTGTTTTTTTAATCCTCCTTCGTCGGTAATCGTAATTACTTTACCAGTTTTTGCAATCAACATAAAAATAGGAACTTTGAAATATTCTATTTGGAAAACCACAGTGCGTTAAAGAAATAATTAACTTATATAACTCGGTAACTAAATTTTTGTTAAGAAAACAACTGTGCGCGCTAAAAAAAATTTTTTTTTTTATTGCAGGAGTTCAGCAGACAGGCAGACGGCCCACTTGATGGAAAGCGGTTACCATCGCCTATGGACATTTGCAACACCAAAGGTGCTACAAATGCGCTGCTGCTCTCTTAAGGGAGACTGGAACCTGGTCACCAATGCCGGAACACAACTCAAGGTTGTTATGGCGACATACTTTAGACCAGGGGTGGTAGCCATCCAGTCGGGCAAATGCCCTACCACCGGGCTATGTTAAATGAAATAATATCTACAATAACTCTTCAAAACGGGTTTACAGTCTCCAGCACGGATCTTGAGTGGTGGGCAGAATAGTACAGGTCGCTTTGCGCATTTAACGTAGTCGATATGATGCGATTTATTGACATAATATCGTAATATGTATTGTCTTAGTCCCTCCCTCTCCTTTACCCGAAAGAGACAATACCTTGTACTTCTTATACTAGTAAGCAGGCCAAAATCACCGCTCAAGAATCGTGCCTGAGATTATAAACAGACTAGCAGTGCCCGCGACGTCGTCCGCGTGGAATTTGTTTTCAAAACCACCCGATTAAGAAACATTCGTCATTGGTGCTCCGCTCCTATTGTTATTAGCGTGATAAAATATAGCCTTACTCGTTACATGGGCTATCTAACACTGAAAGAATTATTCAAATCAGACTAGGTTGTTCCTGAGATTAGCGTGTTCAAACAAACAAACTCTTCAGCTTTATAATTATATTAGTATAAGATATTTAAAGTCGAGGTAGGGAACGCATCCGTCCATGAGCCTAGCCAGTAGTACTACTCACCATCAGATGAACCGTATGCCAATTTGTCCACAAGAAAACAATAACGTCCCTTCTATCCTCAAGTAATGTCAAAATTCACCCGGTGGTAGGGCAAGTAATTATGTAAAACAGAACCGCTCATTAACAAACTGTTGACATTGAACATTTCCCGCCATATTCAATGTTTCGAACAACACCATCTAGTATCACATGTTCGAACTACGACACTTATCAAGTCACACAAAAGAACTTGATGCGCGTGAGAGGAAAAATATTAAACCTGTTCAATCACTAGTGTAATGACGTTTTATCGTTTGAAGAGTTGTGTTTTTGTTACACTCAGTTCCTAGAATGTAAAATAGTTTATGATTTTTCGCTAACATAGTTGGAAAACACGCGTGTGATGTTCTAGATTTCTTTCAAGACGTATTTAGAAACTGTATTTCAGTGTAAAAGTGTTGTGACACAGTGTTATGTTATGTTTTGTCACACAACACGAATGTATTTCTGAATGAAACCTGTCGATTGGTAAATATAAAGTAAAAAATGTGTGACAGTGTTTAGCACACTCTTGCGTTTGAAGATATTTATCATGTATTTATTTCTGTTATATTGTGATGAAACGAGGAATTGTGTCAACAAATAGTGTCGAAGAAATGGGTGACAGGTTGAAACACCCATTTAAAGTGAAAAAAACTTTTTGTTTTATTTTTGAAAAATGGATGTAATTACAGGCCTGTACCCAATCGGTAAGTCAATTTAATTTTCTTAATATATCGTTTCGATAATTAATTGTATATAAATTATATCAGATATATTAGGCGTATAGTTAGATAGCTTATTGAACAAATAGACAGACAGATGAGTTTGGATTTCGCGAAAACCTGATGTCGTTATATCCGCGATATACTTTATGGCCACTGTTAGTAATAGATCGCTGCGCAATACACGCATTGGATTGATTTTGGAATTTCACCCCCTAAATCGTGGGGGGGGGGGGGGTGGTGATGAGGGAAAAGGGAGTAAGGTGTACGGCAGTAACCTCTACACGATTTTCGGCTGCCGGGGATACTTAGTTTTTTGATTATTTAAAAAACAAAAAAGCCCAAAGGGGGTTTGGTAAAAATGTTATAATACCTCGCCTTGTTAAGTAAAATCAAGGGTTCGGAGGAGGGTGTCACCTCCACTATTTCTGGCTGCCGGGTGTAGTACGTGGATTTATTAATTAAAAAATAGAGGGGTCTTGGCTACTTATGGGGTACACTTAGGAGTTCCACTTTTAAGCAAGTTTCGAATTTTGCCCTTACAGGTTAGAAAGCCGGGAATTGAGCGCAGTGAAGCTCCTGCCTTGGCCTTCGTGGTTATTTTTATGACCAGAAACCAATGCTATAACCTCCCATTTTTAAAATAAAATACGCATCTCCGGCAGCCGGAAATGGCGACGGCTACTCCCCACTCCCGTAATTCTACCCTATTCACAAATTTGTTCTAAATCCCCCAACCCCTGGGGCACCTCCGTTTAAAAAAACTACGCACCTCCAGCAACCGGAAATGGTGGGGGGTGACTCTCGTACACCCCATTCCCTTCTCCCTCAACACATCCCTCTGGGTGCGATACTCTAAAGTTTATCCGATATTAGAAACTTTTTTTAATACATCCTTATCAATAAAACGGCCTTATTCCAACCTGGATAAAGTTATTGTTAGTGACTGTGGCCAGATGCGGCCTTTGTATAGTGTAGAAATAACGCCGTTAATTATTAGCGACATTAGTGTAAATACATACTACGCTATCTGCCAATGTTTACCAACAGTAACAATTATCAATAATGTTGCATTACAAATAGCGCATTAAACCCTAAGTTAAATCTCTGTGACACAATCATTAACACTAACATTATCCCAGATGTAACAGGGACATTAAAATTACAAATTCGCCAAATTACGCCTGTTAACAAGTGGCATTAGCGCTAAACGAATATAATGAACAAGTATAATAATGGCATAATACTTAGCGTAATGACATGTCTTTTCCATAAATTTTCTATTTTATTCGTTAAGCTTATCTACAGGGCCTGTCAGTACACGCAAAACTTAAATGCGCTTCGAATGAAGTTAGTTCCGTGAGTTTTCGCAAGTCCAATTAATTACTAATGTAATGTCAACGTTTATTACACTTTACAATGTTTTGTGCGAATGAGATGGCATACTAATTCGGATATCGACTGAACGAGAGCGCAACACTCCCTTCTCAGCCCTGTCTGTGAACCATATATTTTGTTCTGCCTAATGAAGTGTAGAAACTTCAAGGGCGTAAAGTTTTGCTTGTACTATTTAAAAAAATCATTTCTGGAATAATTATAGTTACTGTTTGAATCCATAATCAATATGCTATTTGTATCGTTAAAGATATGCCTTCATAACTTTTTATACGTTCGTACAAAATGTAAGATGACTTCGGCATAACACAAATCATCTTAGTTGATTTCAATAACGACTACAGTATTCTTCTTTTGAGTCAAAAGTATTATCTGTATTTCGGGAATGTAATATGAAACCAGCAAAACAAAATTTATTAGTCAGTTTCAATAATGTAATCAAAGCTATGAATTCCGAACGTTATCACGTGAACAGTACGTGCAAGTATAGAAACATGTTGGACTGAATTTTTAATATTAATTGACGACTAAAAAAGCTCTCAAAACGCATAACAACCCTTTGCGCTTATAAAATCGTTATGACCTTCCCACCTGTCTTTGTATGTTACCGTAAGTTTCAAGGTCAAATTCTAAACTAATAAAAATACTCAAAAATATTCAAAGGAGTCTCAAAGTGGATTTCGATGAAAACTAAAATGGTATCATTCGATTTTTGAAAAGTCAATTACGTTTGTCATAAATCGAATAGGCTGATCTTGAACAAAAAAGTACTTAATATTTTCTTAAGTTTTCGCGACTTGTATACATAATAAAACTAGGTTTTAACGTTTTAGCCACTTTTCAGTGGCACGGAAGACAAAGATGTCAAGTGTCAATGAGTATTGTTAATTTTTTATTTAGCCTACCCCAATTTGTTCATTTAATTATTTAGTGTTAATTTTGTTTATTAGTATTATTTACTGAATGGGAGCCTAATCTAATTTACCACCGCTTCGCAACATGTTGTGGCTTGAAGAGAAGACGCGGCGGAAGAAGTTCTTCAGCAAACATGCCTAGCTCTAATAATTTCATATAATATTAAAATAGGTGAAGGGAAAAATAAAAGAAAATATCAATCAAGTTGGTTTGTGTTTCATTGTACGCAGAAAGAGCTCACAGTTTCTTGAGATCTGGCAGTTGGTTTTTGCTGGGTTTGGGTCTTTATAGCTTTGATGATCGGATCCCAAACAGGAACTTACGAAACTTACCAACCATCATCTCTATTGAAATTTGGGTGTTCTCTGATTCCAATTGTCTCACGCATCATTCTAGGTATGAACGACTAAAAAATAACTTGGTGTCTTTGGCAGTGTACAATCGTAAGTATCATAAAATTAAAAGTCAGGTCAAATAAATAAAATATTTCAAGTATATAGTAGTACAAACAATAACAGGTTTTCATCAAATTCAAGTTTGAATTGAATATGTATGAAACCTATTTACATAAACAAGTTAAAAATATAAATGTTTAAAATGTGAGATTGTTTCGCTAAATTCAATATGGAAAGTTGCGCAAAGATGCTTTGTGTATGAATTACTACTAATTTCAGGTATAAACTATAAAAGTCAGGCCGTTGAAATTTAAACATAAATGTACACTCTAATTTTGAATTACCTGGACTAAAATGACAGCTGTGATCGACCTTTTTTTTTCTTTAATAAACGAGTTGCTTAAGTTGAATCAACAACTCACCAGTGTGAGTTGAATCCTATAATAATCTTATAATAAATTTTCTATATAAATTCAGTATTTTTCAACTGACATGGTGAGTTGTTAATTAGTTGTTAATTAGTTGTTAATTAATTGTAGCTGTTGTCAATTAAAGTAATTAAAAACCAGAGTATAGTCTATTTTATAGAACTACAAGTTATTTTTATTAGGTACAGTTTCACACAACTAATAATTCCTTCCGATGTACCTGCGCGGTAGGCTAATGTTAGTAGCACGGGAGAGTGTACGAATCGTGTATGCGGAAGGGCCCTGTAAACAAGGCATTACCACTAAACGAATAGAATAGAAATGTCATTGGAATGACAGATCTTTACTCTACGAAGTAAGTATTACATTTGCCACAAACACTGCCATTTCCGCTTGCGAATAAAGTTCAATATAGATTATTTACATGTCGGAAACCAGTGTGTACTTTTTTGCGCAAACAAAAATTGCCGATCGGAATTATAAATTGTGTATTACTACTATACCACGGGTGGCCGACCTATCGATCGCGGTTATTAGCCAATCGATCGCGGTAAGACCAAAAAAATCATAAATATTCTCCAGTGGCATTTTGAATAAAACTTTTGATTCTTTTTATTGCATAAGTTCAGCAGACAGGCCCGCCTGATAGAATGCGGTTACCATCGCCTATAGACATTTAAAACACCAAACATGCTACCAATGTGCTGTCGCTCTCTAAAAGGAGTCTAGAACTTGGCCACTAGTGCCGGAACACAATTCAAGGTCGTAATGACGGCCAAAATCTTACTACCTGGCTGTGGGTTGTTTTGTCGCCTCTTATACTGTCGCTCTCTAAAGGGAAACTGGACCTTTTTTTTTAACAGGGGAAATCCGTTTGAGGACCGTAGGCCGCGCGAGAGGGAAAGGTCGCGGCCCGTGTGTGGGATTCGCCAGGTTGGGGTGGCACTAGCACCCCACGTTGAGATATGGGGAACTATTGCCACGCCGCGGTTAGGGATACCTACTAAAACCCCTGGGCGATCACGAGTGTCCTTTGTCCAGGCTGTGGGCTCGCTTGCGCATTCACCACCAGCCTGGACGGACGGTGGCCGGCCCCTTGCGGGCTGGCCTCTCCATTTGGTAGCCGGAGATTTGGGTCTCTCCGGCTTCTCTACCTCACCGTGAGGTGAGAGAGGGCGCGCGGGTCGGCGCGCGTCCCTTCTCTCCGGCCTTTATGTGCGGGCGGGTCCGGTTTCCCCGCCGGTCGCTCGCACGGCCGTAGCCTACGGCGGCTGGAGGTCGTCATAGACGACTCTCAGACGCCGCCACCGACTCTGACGGGAGGGGAGCGTGGTGGATTGTTCGCTCTCCCGCTCCGCCATCTCCTTCGCGGACATGACGGTCTCGCAGAAGGAGGCGGCTGCGTCCCACGCGTCGGCGCTCCCAACCATAGCCTTCACCACGGCCGGGAGGGACAAATCCGCCCCGATAGCTGTGACGAGGTCACGGCGCTGCTCGTCCTAGGCTGGACACACCTGGAGGGTGTGCAGCGCCGTGTCTTCGTCATCGCCGGCGCAATGGTGGCACCCTGATGTCTGTTCGCGCCTTATTTGACACAGGTACCTCCCGAAGCAACCATGCCCCGAGATGACCTGCGTCAGGTGAAATGTCAGGGTGCCATGAGGCCTTTGCGGCCATTACAGCATGATTGGTCTCACCACTTGGATAACGGCGAGGCCTGTTCTGGGGTTCAGAAGGCGGTCCGCCCACTCTGCCACCTGGAACTGGCGCAGCTCATCTCTGCGCCCCTCAGTCTCGCGGGGGGCAGGTCGGCCAAAACTGGCCTCCTTTTCCTTGCGCCACACGTACAAGTAGGCCAGTGTTCTGGCCTCCAGGTCCCACGGCAGAGCACACGCGAGAAGGGAGGCCGCTTTGAAGGATATCGTGCGATATCCTCGGACGGCTCTGACGGCCAGCATATACTGTGTCTGTCGCAGCGTTGCGACGTTGCGAGCCACCAGTGCGCCCACCCACACCGGGGCCCCGTAAAGGGCCATAGAACGCACGACTCCCTCGAAGAGTTTTCGGCACGTCACATTTGGCCCCCCGGCGTTGGGCAGCAAGCGCGACAGTGCGCCCGCCGCCCTCTTGAGTCTGGGGGCCATCTGCTGGAAGTGTCCCGAAAATCCCATCGGCTGTCTAGAACCAATCCCAGGTACTTCATTGTTGGCTGGACGCCGATGCGGACGCCTCCTACTGTGATGCCGGAACCCGAAGGTGGCTTTCACCGAGGCCCGTGAAAGACCACGGCCTCAGATTTGTGCAGCGCCACCTCCAAGACCCAGCCGCCGGATTCGGTGGACCACCTGTGCAACCCCAGCTGTCGCCAGAATGGCTGCCTCAGGATACGTCCTCCCCCGTGCGACGACCAACGTGTCGTCAGCGTAGCACGTGATGCTTACGCCGCAGAGGAGGACGCCCCGCAACACCCAGTCGTAGCCGATATTCCACACGATCGGCCCTAGTACCGACCCCTGTGGAACACCGCACGACATCTCCTGGCGTCCCCAGCCGTTTTGACCCGGGAAGATGACAGTCCGTTCACTGAGATACGCCCCGACTATGTGGCGGAGGTAGGTCGGCACCCCGTGATATCGGAGTGCCTCCCTGATGCAGCTCCAGGGCATGCTGTTAAACGCGTTGGCGATGTCCAAGGACACCGCCGAGACTGGAACTTGGCCACTAGTGCCGGAACATAATTCAAGGTCGTAATGCGGCCAAAATCTTACTACTTGGCTGTGAGTAGTTTTGTCGCCTCTTATACTGCCGCTCTCTAAAGGGAGACTGGAACTTGGCCACTAGTGCCGGAACACAACTCAAGGTCGTTATGACGGCAAATACCTTACCACATGGCTGTGGATTATTTTATCGCCTCTTATGCTGTCGCTCTCTAAAGGGAGACTGGAATTTGGCCACTAGTGCCAGAACACAACTCAAGGTCGTTATGACGGCAAATACCTTACCACATGGCTGTGGATTATTTTATCGCCTCTTATGCTCTCGCTCTCTAAAGGGAGACTGGAACTTGTTCACTAGTGCCGGAACACAACTCAAGGTCGTTATGACGGCAAATACCCTACCACCTGGCTGTGGATTATTTTATCGCCTCTTATGCTGTCGCTCTCTAAAGGGAGACTGGAACTTGTTCACTAGTGCCGGAACACAACTCAAGGTCGTTATGACGGCAAATACCTTACCACATGGCTGTGGATTATTTTATCGCCTCTTATGCTGTCGCTCTCTAAAGGGAGACTGGAATTTGGCCACTAGTGCCGGAACACAACTCAAGGTTGTTATGACGGCAAATACCTTACCACATGGCTGTGGATTATTTTATCGCCTCTTATGCTGTCGCTCTCTAAAGGGAGACTGGAACTTGTTCACTAGTGCCGGAACACAACTCAAGGTCGTTATGACGGCAAATACCTTACCACATGGCTGTGGATTATTTTATCGCCTCTTATGCTGTCGCTCTCTAAAGGGAGACTGGAACTTGTTCACTAGTGCCGGAACACAACTCAAGGTCGTTATGACGGCAAATACCTTACCACATGGCTGTGGATTATTTTATCGCCTCTTATGCTGTCGCTCTCTAAAGGGAGACTGGAATTTGGCCACTAGTGCCAGAACACAACTCAAGGTCGTTATGACGGCAAATACCTTACCACATGGCTGTGGATTATTTTATCGCCTCTTATGCTGTCGCTCTCTAAAGGGAGACTGGAATTTGGCCACTAGTGCCAGAACACAACTCAAGGTCGTTATGACGGCAAATTCCCTACCACCTGGCTGTGGATTATTTTATCGCCTCTTATGCTGTCGCTCTCTAAAGGGAGACTGGAATTTGGCCACTAGTGCCAGAACACAACTCAAGGTCGTTATGACGGCAAATACCCTACCACCTGGCTGTGGGTTATTTTGTCGCCTCTTATGCTGTCGCTCTCTAAAGGGAGACTGGAATTTGGCCACTAGTGCCAGAACACAACTCAAGGTCGTTATGACGGCAAATACCTTACCACATGGCTGTGGATTATTTTATCGCCTCTTATGCTGTCGCTCTCTAAAGGGAGACTGGAATTTGGCCACTAGTGCCAGAACACAACTCAAGGTCGTTATGACGGCAAATACCCTACCACCTGGCTGTGGATTATTTTATCGCCTCTTATGCTGTCGCTCTCTAAAGGGAGACTGGAATTTGGCCACTAGTGCCAGAACACAACTCAAGGTCGTTATGACGGCAAATACCTTACCACATGGCTGTGGATTATTTTATCGCCTCTTATGCTGTCGCTCTCTAAAGGGAGACTGGAATTTGGCCACTAGTGCCAGAACACAACTCAAGGTCGTTATGACGGCAAATTCCCTACCACCTGGCTGTGGATTATTTTATCGCCTCTTATGCTGTCGCTCTCTAAAGGGAGACTGGAATTTGGCCACTAGTGCCAGAACACAACTCAAGGTCGTTATGACGGCAAATACCTTACCACATGGCTGTGGATTATTTTATCGCCTCTTATGCTGTCGCTCTCTAAAGGGAGACTGGAATTTGGCCACTAGTGCCAGAACACAACTCAAGGTCGTTATGAAGGCAAATACCCTACCACCTGGCTGTGGAATATTTTATCGCCTCTTATGCTGTCACTCTCTAAAGGGAGACTGGAATTTGGCCACTAGTGCCAGAACACAACTCAAGGTCGTTATGACGGCAAATACCTTACCACATGGCTGTGGATTATTTTATCGCCTCTTATGCTGTCGCTCTCTAAAGGGAGACTGGAATTTGGCCACTAGTGCCAGAACACAACTCAAGGTCGTTATGACGGCAAATACCCTACCACCTGGCTGTGGATTATTTTATCGCCTCTTATGCTGTCGCTCTCTAAAGGGAGACTGGAACTTGTCCAATAGTGCCGGAACACAACTCAAGGTCGTTATGACGACAATACCCTACCACCTGGCTGTGGGTTGTTTTGTCGCCTCTTACGACAGACCGCCTGGCCGTAGGAAATTGTAGTTTTTCTTCGTTCCTGCACAGATAAAATAAAATTATATAATTTATAAAACTTGGCTTTCAACACTACTATGGTTTTTGAGTGCTGCGCAGCTTTTTACGGCGTTCTATTTGTTTGTACATTATACAGAGAAATTTATTAGTATTCGCCTTGTATAGACACGCGCGTGTTGTTTATGTGGGCCACATTCCCATGGTTTAGAAGACGTGTTGTCACATGCGACATGGAACCGATGTCACAAACAGGGTTCGCATTAAAGTAGTAAACATTACAATAGTATTCTAGTTAAACTTAAAATGTAACTAAGAAACCCGTGTCAAAAAGCGTGGTAGCTTAATATATAAAAATATTTTTTGTGAAAAGAAATATATGTATGATACATGGAAAAAAACTTAAAAATATGTAGGAAACCTTATTAATAAGACGTGACAACCAAACAAGCAAATACTAACTCTAATATTGTATCATGATACCTATTTTAATCTAGTATTTATTGTTTTAAATTAATTTGGCTTAAGTATATGTATTAGATATACTCGATGTATGTTACTCGACTTATAATAATGTGTTTTTCTCTCAAAGTTTGTTCTTTGAGAAATAAACGACTTAAACTTTTTATCAAAAAAGAAATATTTTTCTTCAATAGTATGAAAAAACTATCTTCCACCTTGCCTGAATCAAATCATTATTACGATGAGAGTTACACCGTGAAGAATGGGAAATAATTATATGAATAATAAATGTTATGTTAATATTATGTTGCGGTTTTTTGCAATTTACTCAAAGTGTTGACAGTGTATGTACCAAACTGTCCCCAGATTAGAATTCAGTGCATCGAAATATTATCCCCGCTAATTGGTAATGCGCTGGAACCTTGTCAAATTAACATTCACGTGACGTCATCCGCAACTCGACATGTACGCGTAGTCGCCGGCCAGTGATGCTAACAGTACTGAGAGGCGCAATAGCAATTTGCGGGGATTATACATAGGAGTAGATGAGTCTGGCCAAAACTTAACGCAACTTGAATAGGCGACAGTAACCACTTACCATCATAGTTGGGCCGTAAGCCTGTCTGCTGTGCTTGAGCAATAAGAAAAACAGGCCAGATTTTAACCCCTTTACAGAAATACTTGGCCTCAAGTTAGAGCCCCAACTCTGCTATTACAATAGCGTCAAAATGGTCGAACAGTAGCGTCATGATGGCTGTTTTTTATACGAAAACAACCATAACGACGCCAGTAGTTGACCATTCCAACGATATTGTTGTTGCAGAATTGGTTCTAATTTTCGAAAGTAAAAATTGGGCTAGAGTGCGTCTCACAAAACGATCAGGTACCAACCACGTTGTTATGTTGTTTTTATCAAATACTTTAATGTACATGTTACATTATATTATTATTGTACTTACGAATACTATTAAATCAGAATCTTTCTAAAATGACGTTCCACGACTGCAGCGCCCCCGTCTATGAGACTACTTTCTACACAGAAAGTCTACATACAACTAGCATTGACGTGCTATTTTGTTACTATTCATTATTTAATTTGTTTGAGAAACATACAATAATTGATGTTCTTAAATTTACATAATAAAAATAAAAACTGGCTCAAACAGTTAATTTAAAAAAACCACAATTATACGAAAATTACATAAAACGTCTATTTAATTTACATGAGGTCAATATTGAACAAAAACAAAAAAATGTCACCACAATTATTACTAATAAAATTGAAAAAAAGGAAAGTTCAAAAATAATCTAACGTGAGAGAAAGGGAAGCCAGACAGATTGGCGCCGTAACGCGCTACGTAACGAGGCGGCTTAACCTCCCATAAGAAGTTATCACTTCAAAGTTTGTCATTATTCTAAAAACCATTTTTAACCATTTATCACCTACTTTTTTTAATTTACTAAAGCGCGTCATATAGTGTACCAACCCTAAGATTCTATCATTAGAAATACACTATACAAAGAATAATTCAATGCATTAGGTACGTTTGGTTCTCACACTTGGTTAAACGCAGACGACCTATTCTTCAGTATATTGACAACTTTTGTTTGTTTTTAATCATTGTTTTAGTATCTTTTTTTATAAAATTGCATATATTTAACCGACAATTTTTTGATTAACTAGAAAATTACTAATGGCCCGTTTCTATATGTTGCCGACCGTGCATTGGCCTTACTATCGCGATCGGTTAAAATTTGAAATAAGCTTCACACAAGTAATATCAAAAATCAACCGATGTTAAGGCAGGTGAATAAATAATCAGATATAGGAACCGGCCATGACAAAGTATGATAACTTGACTAACTACTAGGGATGGGCCGGATGTGGTTTGAACCGAATACGAACTTCGGCCGAACATTCGGTTAAAACAAAAAATTCGGCCGAAGTTCGGTTTGATTTCGCCACGCTTTCTCAAGAGCAACACATAGTGACCTGTTGAGAACGTCAACTTGATAACACCGAGTTTTTGGCTTTTTTACACTATAACCTGCCTCTAGTAAATTTTAAGTATTAGTAGGTGGATAAAAGAATAGATTGTTAGACCTTTGATTGAAAATAAATCACCATTTCTAATTCTAAATTCATAATGTTTAATTCGTACAAAGTGATTTTAACCAAATTAAAATCGCTTTTTTACTTTGCTGATGTCCCTTAGACGTGTTCTTTTTAATTCAAGTTACGCATTATAATTAAGCAGTTGCACTGCTTACTGATGTATTTTAGAGGATTAAGTTTATTTATTTTTGTTTTAATTTGATGTCTATTTAATTAGGCACACTCAATCAAAAACTAATTTTATTTATTTTTTATCACATTGCACGTTAAGATTTACATGTTCCTAACTGGAATTTTTATTTTATGGTTATGATAGCTATTAACTTCAGTCAAAATAGTGGAAGTAGGTATTTTACTTTTTCTTGCACCGAATGTTTGGCATTTAAACCGAAATTCGGCCGAATGCCGAAGTTCGACTCAAATTGCCGAAATTCGGTAAAACCGAATGTAAAACGAATTTCGGCCCATCCCTACTAACTACTTAACTTATTCAAATGTAAATGGGAGTTTTTGGCGGGAACTGAAAGGAGACGTTGTGCTGTGCAGTTTTATTTTCTAGAATTAATGTGTAAAATTACTCTAAAATGAGCAATAGTTGTAGGATATTGATAGTTTTTGAGTAGTGATTATGTGTTTTGTGAGAAATGTGAACTGTATAGTCAAATGTGACCTTTTGAGTTGTCACAAGAACTCCGTTGAATGGCGCTAGCTGATTACCTACAGTTCAGCTATGCTACAAATAGGCTTAAGAAAATGAAGAAACTAAATGTATATTATAAACTAAGATCTG
Source organism: Dendrolimus pini (assembly GCA_949752895.1). Taxonomy (NCBI): domain Eukaryota; kingdom Metazoa; phylum Arthropoda; class Insecta; order Lepidoptera; family Lasiocampidae; genus Dendrolimus; species Dendrolimus pini. The sequence goes on from OX457124.1 coordinate 24,771,416, forward strand.
GCTTAAAGGCCTAGCTGCCAAGCCATAAACCTAAATAAAATAATAAATTCAAATGTAAATCAGGCTTTTAGTTCAGATTTCTTGGAAATACAGTATTGTTGTATTTTATAGCTATACTTGTATCACAGATTTTAAATTCCACTTGATAATAATAATTTTGTGGTTATACAAAAAATCAGAACTTGTTTAGCAAACCTCTATTTCTTACGAATTATAATTAGCGCTGGTTATTAAGGAAAAATTATAAATAACATGAAAAAATTCGGTCAAGTGCGTGTCAGTGCATGCAGAATGAAGGGTTCCGTAGAGGCCACGAGTGTCCTGTCTTTGTTATATTGCAACGGAAGACGGTCTCTATGGTTGGCCGAACTCGCTGGAATGCCCTCTGCATTCGTCTGGGTTCGATTCCTAGTGTGAAAATTTTTGTAAATGAACTTTCCGTTATTTACTATAGTCTGGGTGTCTGGGATCGGCCCCAGAGTGGCCCGTTGTATGTTATCCATAACACAAGCATAACTTGCTTAATTTTTTTATTTTTTATAGCTGGAGTACAGCAGACAGGCAGACTTGATGGAAAGCGGTTACCATCGCCTTTGGAAATTTGCAACACCAAAGGTGCAACAAATGCGCTGCTGCTCTCTTAAGGGAGACTGGAACCTGGTCACAAATGGCCGGAACACAACTCAAGCTTGTTATGGCGACATACTTTAGACCAGGGTGGTAGCTATCCATTCGGGCAAATGCCCTACCACCTGGCTGTGGGTTGTTTTGTCGCCTCTTGCGACAGGCCACCCGGCCGCAGGAAATTGTATTCTTTCTCCATTCCTGCCCGGATAAAATTTGAGGATTGAGGCGTGTTTGTCTGCCGGTTAAAAAAAACTGAAAGAAAAGAGAGATAGACAATCAGACGGACTTTTGTCATTTTATATACAAAATACGCACAGAACCCTAATAAATGATAAAAGATGTTAATTGAATTGGTCTCTTGTTTGGAAATTCCAAGGTTATGTTAAATGCATTATATTAATCTTTATTATATACTTCTACACTTGTTTCTTTTCGCCGAGGTATTTATGGCACGAAAGCACCTACTATATATTATAAGAATGATAATCGTCTGGTGAAAACTCTAATTTAAGACTAGATGGCGCCACAGTATAATGATCTCTCGCTTTTAGAAACTTTATTACTTACATCTTAGATGGTTTAATGGTCTAAGACTTACATACATACCTACATGTTTTTTTATTCCAAAAGTAAGTCCAAAATATTGTCGGAATACATTATTTTTCTTACTGACTTGCTCTAAAGTACTCTAAATCTAAATATATTGATACAATTTTGGGATGTACGCGTGTGGAGAAGCGAGATGGAATACTCCTCCAAGCTCCATTCATGGGCTTCCCTCGAGACCAATTGTATTGCCCCGCATGCCGCGCCCAGCTGTTATTGTTGTACATTTGTATTATGTATATTATATATTTTTATTTTCTCAGGGAATTTTAGATTTTATTATTTTTTATTTTCTCTTCTTTTTTTTGCTTTTTGGGATAGGGAAGGTTAGATAGGGGGAGGATGGAGTGGGCCGTTGGAACTCTCATTCATCACACCAAACACGATTAGCGAAGGCTAATCATTTCAAGCCGATATTCTGTGAGAGCGTGGTATCACACCGATCGAGCCGAACCTAAGAGTTGTAATCGATATAGTGATTCCAGCATGGCTTTACCACGTGGTACATCAATGTTAGTACTCAGACAGGTCTGTGGGGCTGATTGTTTAAAAAAGTACATTGTGTTATAAATATAATGTTGGTGTCATCAAATCTGGTTTGAAGATGACGCATGACAAGACAAACGTTTTAGAGGAAACGTTTGAACACGTCCTTATTATAGATACTTGATCATCGTGGCCATTGCAGGCTGTAGTATATTGGGCGCCGGAGTGCGAAAGTCACCTTGCGCCCCCCTTAACAATAATAAAATCACAGCATTTTTAGGTTTCTTTTTTAAAATTTCCTAGCTCTTTTGACAAAAATATTATGATTATACAATTGTTATATCCATCCGTCCGTGTGTAGGTTTTTTTTTGTATGTAAAGCATTTCTTTCAAACTATTGAGTTTATATAGATGAAAGTCGAAGATAGTCTATATGGCGCTACACATTGGTGTAGTACAGCTAATTGACTTTTTTTTTTATTTCAATGTATATGTTATGGGCAATTGGATAAATCCGGTCACTATGAATAATGACCGATCTGTATACATAATGCGCGTATCAAGTGGACAATTTAATCATCACAGATGAACTTTTTTGTTTATTTTTATTGCAGGAGTTCAGCAGACAGGTAGACGGAAAGCGGTTACCATCGCCTATGGACATTTGCAATACATATGTGTCGTTCGCGAACGAACGAATCAAACGACCCGGGTCTCAAGATCCGCGCGAACGATAGGGTCACTTCGAAAAATATGAGATATGGTACCACCCCTGGTCTAAATGTATGTCGCCATAACAACCTTGAGTTGTGTTCCGGCATTAGTGACCAGGTTCCAGTCTCCCTTAAGAGAGCAGCAGCGCATTTGTAGCACCTTTAGTGTTGCAAAATTTGCAACACTTAAGGTCAACAACTCAAGGTTGTTATGGCGACATACATTTAGACCAGGGGTGGTACCATCCAGTCGGGCAAAAGCCCTACCACCTGGCTGTGGGTTGTTTTGGTGCCATGTACGACACGCCTCCCGACCGCAGGAAATTGAATTCTTTCTCCATTCCTGCACGGATAAAATTAAATGAAGTTAGGGTAGGTATATAAAGTTAATTTTAGCTGGTTATTAAAATATATAACCGCGAAAGCTAAGGCGGGAGCAAAGCGAAGCGGAGCTCTTGCCCATACTAGGGCCATGGGTACATTACCTAGTCCCTCCGCAAGCCTTGGCAGCTGGTGACTCAACGGCCTCTGCCACTGCCGTGGGGAGGGGCTCCTTAAGCTACCATGTTCAACTATGCAATGGCTCAGGAATGTGTAGTCTGCATATAATAATGAACTGGAGGGAAGGCTTTTCCCTCTGCGCTACAAATTGAGGTTCTTTAAGAATAGCGTTCTTAGAGGCTGGTTACACGCTGGCAACGCTCCCTGTGTAGAAAAAATGCATAACTCGACGGTAATTACTTTCCATCAGATAGTTGATCAAAACGTCTGATGTACCCCCAGCAATAAAAAAAGGCTAGAATAACTTGTGTAGGATTTAAGAGCTTATTCGGATCTACATTTATTACTGACCGATTGTCATTCATAGTATTCAGTGTTAAATTTACGTGTGAATGGCGACAATGGCGCCGTCAATTGGATAATGCCGGCGACAAAGGTCCGGCGGTGCCCTGAATGCCCCGCTGGGACGTGCATCGCTGGTATCGTACACAGCAAATTGGCTTTATCTACACACGACGCTTGTTTGATCCAGATTCGTGGTCCAATGTGCAAGCATTGGCGCTTTTTAGAAAATATTTATTTGCTTAACAAACAACACATTGAAATATTAATAAAATGGGTATTACAAAACAAAATGGTCCGATCTATATCGCTTCCGCATCGGTATCGAATCAGGTCGTACCTGCACAGTAGGTCAATTTTAATATACAACCACAATGTACTAATCATGTAAACGGAACACAGATAAGAAAGCATAGCAAGCAACTCTCTGCCTTTTATTCATCGGAATAAAGTTCAATATAGATTATTTACATGTTGAAAACCGAACTGCCTACCGGAGTTAAAATTTGTGTACTACTTACTGTACGCTCATAGAAAACCAGGCGCTCGGTCCGCACCGTTGCAATAATGACAAATTAGAAAGCTACCAAAATGAAAAAAAAATCAATTAATATTATTATTATTTTTAAAATCTGACTAACGATATGCGGTACGCTAATGTACACTTAAAAATAATTTCATCGTTTGTATGGCATCCATCTTTAATCATGATTTTTTTTTCGCAGTTTCACTATGCCGTTATGAACCGGCATCTAGTATGAAATACTTCTTATCAAACATTATATATACATAACAGTTTCTGCAAAACTGTATGTGACATACAAAGACCGACAGACGAACGTACTGTAACAACTAACCTCCTTAGTCGTCATATATATTAAGAAATATAATGTTATTAAATAAAATTGTAGAACGCCTCCCAAAACATAACAGAATTGTATCGGGCCGCGACAGAACACATCTATGAAAAAGTGTCTCTTCATTGCTAATATAAATTTATGATCTGAACCAGTCTCTTATTCAAGATCCCGGTCATGTCTTAAACCGCTGGTCGTTACAGCTATATTATTATATTTCATTTGCCTGTATGACTACAGACCCCAGAATTATTTATTCCCCGCTCGCCGCTTATCTTTCGCGCCCGTCCCGACCGATGAGCTTATCGGCGCTTGGCCAGTGCGTGGCGGTTGGTGTCCCGCCACCAAGGCCGAGGGACTACCTGCCATCAATATGGACTTTGGTCATTGAACACTTTCATATTAATTAGTAGGCGATTTTTATGGCAGACACTTCATCTGATAGTAAGTGGTACTGCGACCTATGGATATAAAAGAAGATTATCATTTTAATTCTTTCCTGTGCTCGTTTGGCAGGGGTTCCTGTTTAGTGATAACAATACCCTTTTTGCATAATTAGATACCATTTTTTCGGCATTTTTAATTAATTTAAAAAAATGCCGAAATCGAAGAACTGGTGGAAGAGTCCAATATAATAGGCGAGAGCAAGACACATCGCTTGCGCTGGCTTCGCCACCTACACAACATAGGGTAGGATCACGCGGTGAAAAAAGCCTATCTGGGCAGACCAACGGGACGGCAACCATTTGGTAGACCCAGATATCGCCGGAGGAACGTAGTGGAGGCTGATCTGCGCGAGCTTCATGCCGATGACTGGCAGGAGACAGCACTGAACAGGAAGGAGTGGAGTGATCTCATTTCGGAGACCAGGACTCATTTTGGGTCGGTGAGCCGCAGCAGTAAGTTAGATATAGTTTTAGTCTTTAAGTCCGTTTTTGTTTTCGAATAGATAATTATTTATCTATATAAGGAATTTTTATTTATTTTTGATTTTTCAAGATTCAAACCCACATCACTGGAAGAGACTGGAGTAAGCCACTAGGCTATCGTGTTTTTTGTTTCGTTTTAAATTTCTTGTCACTTACGACAATACATAGCGTAACTCTACAATACACTTGAACAGGTGTTTTTATTCGATAACAATGAACTAAAGTTTTGTACGTTTTAAGCGTCATTGTTCACACGATTAAACTGTGAGAATATTCAAATATTTAATAGGGTATTTGACTGTCAAACCGGCTGAGACACTTTTAAGTATCTCACAATATTTTATATAAACATTGTTACGAATTTGTGGGATTTGAATTAAGATGCCGTTGAAATTATCACAAATTTCATTAGTAGCAAACACGTAATTCATAATTCTTACAATTACAACCGAATACAACATTTCCAAACAGTAAATCAGAAAATCGTAATGACATAAATCGCGCAAAGCCCGTCGCTATAAGATACTTGCTCCTAACAAACACCAGGTAACGCCTCAATCGCAGTTGAAACCCAACTAACGCAGAGTCCCGACTGTCCGACTTTTTATATTTGTCAAAATAACCTTCGCTTCCTAGCAACATGCCCACTAATCCTTTAAATTCTTAACTTTGTAAACTTAGTGGCTCCTAAGAATTTGCAACGAAATGCAAACAAAAGGAAAAAAGGATTTATGACGTCTTACTGGGGGGCATACAAAAGGATTAGCGCGAACAATAAATCCCGTAAAGGTAATCATTAGTATCAGTATCGTAAAGGTAATCATTAGTATCGCTTAATTAGTATCAGTTCGCAACAATAGATACTAATCTTGATATTTAAAAATGAATGTTTGTGTGTATGTCCTTTATAGAATCGTAAAGTATACATTTGATCATGTGATAATCTTTAGCAAAGTTGTTGTGCATGAGGCAGAGAAGGTTTCTGAGTTGCCACTGCTGTCGGTATATCGATTGAAGCTTTTCCGGGCAGGACGACGTCTGCTGGGACAGCTAGTATATACTATAAATAAACATATATATGTACAGTAGAATTATTTTCTCCGTGCAGTTTGGGTCATAAATCAAACTCGGCCTCAGCCCTGCTTGAGCGGTGAGCATGTTGCGCGGGCGCAACGCCATTAACAATAAAAACTCATTCTTATCAAAGAAAGATTATCATTCTTATAAAAATCATTATTATCTTTTTTGCTGTTAATTTTAAACTTAGATATAAGTATTTATATTTATTTTTAATATAATTTGTTACATTCTAAACTTTTGTACTTAGGTATAGTTTTTTAATACATAGATTCCTAATTTATTTTAAATCATTATTATTCTTATTTTAATAAATACGTTGTTTTATCTATTTTTTTCTTTCATTTATATCACTGACCCACAAAATGACATAACTAAATACACTATCGATAACGCTTATCGACATCAATAATGCGTATCACTCTGCCTGCCCATAAACCCCGTGAGTGGAAGAGAGAGCGAAATACTCGCTTCACTGCTCCGATTATTTATAACCCAAACTGCACGGAGAAAATAATTCTACTATAGACACAACACAATACACAGAAGTATTAAATAGTAGAAGTGTGCGTCGCACGACACAAATCCAGCGGTAAAAAATGGAATTAATTATAACAGATGAGCCTAGCCATGTTGTTATGTTGTTTTTATCAAATGTTTTAATGTAAATGTTAAATTGTATTGCTCTTCTATATACTAATATTAAATCGGAATCTTACATTTATTAAAATCCTAACGTTCCGTTATACAATGTATGATCGTAGTGCCCCGTCTGATTTCTTACTGAGAGAATATTATTTCTTTATTAATAGTTGATTAAGATTAAATTAATTTAATATTAGTTATACCATCAAACATTATTTAAATGTTTTTTTAAGTATCCTTGGACACCCGGTTGCCATTTACAATTATCTATAGTTGAAGTTTATAGTATTCCATAAAAAGTTTTCATTAATTTATACCACAGAGTACATTAATATAATAAATAGCATTGATTCATAAGGCGAATAAAGGCGAATACACACCTGCCTGTCATAAAGCCCAGTTTATTACATTTGGACTTCTTTTGTTTACTTTGTGTTTATAATTTATAATTAAGAAAAACATTATATTGTACTTTACATTACATTGTATTGTATTGTACTTGTTTTATGGCCGTCATTAGGCAGGTGTGTCGAACTAATTCTTGTTGTTAATGTTTTGCGTCGAGGCATATTGTATTTGTACAAAATAAAAGGGATGCCTGAAGGGAGGAGTGAGGCAGTCTAGCGAGAACCACGACCAAAGCAAGACGTGTGTACATTCGACAAGTTATATAGTGACGAACTTTGCGCGTGTTATTGAATCGTGCAGTTTGTACTGATTGTATCCAGCTATATTTGTACCTGTGTTATACGTGTTTGAATAGTTCTAATAAATTCTATAGTAATTTCAACGGCATTTTAATTCGAGTCATGTAGCTCGTAACACTATAATATTGTTACGTACGAGCGGGGGTACGCACCTATGGATTGGAAGAAAACACCAGTTTTTAATTTAAAAGCTTTTATTGACTTACACAGCCGCACGTAGTACCTCTCTGCAGGGTTGCCCCTATACGCACGACCAACGATGCGCAGTCCCGACGATAAGTTGTCACACCCTCAATACCGTCGCCGATATTGCGCGGACCACCTCCAATATTATCGCGTGTAGCTCGCTTCTGGTTCCTCTCTCGAACTACGCTACACACCTCCTTCACGTATCTGTCAACCAACCAAACTCGTCACTAAATTCACCTCTTAGTTCGTCTGTCTGTCCTCTATTAACCTTCTCTAATAACTCTTTAGTATCGCACTTGTCGTTTCACCGTCTTGTTGCTGAACTCAACTTTTAAACTCCCCGGTAGGCGCGCCTTACGCTGTTTATATACCCGGAAGAATTTTCTAGAACCCATCTATCTAACTCTATCTTTTCTTTCCCGAACCCTCTGTTCGGGAACTTTCGTTTATACATCTATCCCTTTCTAACATCTATCTATCTCTTTCTTTCGGTCATCGTCTATCTCTTTCTAACATCTATCTATCTCTTTCTTTCGTTTATCGTCTATCTCTTTCTAAATATATCCGTCCTTGTCTTTTCCTTCCAGAAATTTCTAGTTCTTTCTAAAAGTTCTAAAACTGATTTATGCTGCTGGGCAGTTCCACCCTCGGTCGCCACAATATGTAAATAGTAAAAATACTAAAATAAATTAAATGGAAATTATTACTAACTTCTCAATATGAAATGTAAAAGTCTTTAAAGTTTTGCATAATAATTATTACTAGTCAACAAAATTGGGTCGTTTTTGGTTTTACACCAAAATAAAGGTTTGCACTGAAAATCAGCTTTGTGTCGGATATAATTCTGGTACAGCAATATACTGAGTGCAAACCTTGTTTGCAGAAAGTGCGGTGCACTTATTCTTAAAAATGCTATGTAAGTATATAAGGTACCTATGAAATTACATCGCTATTTCTTCAAATAAAGTTTTTCTTTTTCTCATAATCAATTAGCGTGTAAGAGATAAGTGAGTTCGTTTTACTCCTAAAACGACCCATCATCCCGATGGAAATCATAGTGCTCGTAGAAAAGACGACTAATTCTGCTTAGCTATAATCAAATTGTGTACATAATTTGACACACAATAGAATTAATCCCGGCCCTACCTCTTCAATAGATTTCATACATTTGCGGTTTGTAATGTTTAATTGAGCAAACACATAAACTGTGGACTTGGGTGTATTTTTCAAATAACCATTGAAAATCTTAAATCAGTACGATTCGCTTTTATGGTTGATCCGCGGTCTTTAATATAATTAATGCTATAACTTAGGTTTTGAATATTACTTTACACTTTTACTAATTGCACAAAGTTGATTAACTAGCAATTTTGTAACGATTGATATGCATAAAACGGACTTGAATTGAATTATAGAGGTGCTGTAATAAATTATAATGTATATTTTCTTGCCCGATTGGCGTGCAAATATTTTTAAGTTACGAAATAAATTTTGCCTATTTAAAGTAATAAAATATTAGTTATAATTACAACATTATTAACTATACATAACTAAAATAAAATAATCAGTAAATAAACGAGATTATATAATATTACAAAAGAATATCAAGATTACAAAAAAGAAAAAATAATATCGCCTCTCAATGGATTCGGGTTTTGCAGTATCACCCTCGCGTCAAATGCCTTCCTCAAATCACATCTTCCTTCGACAAATAAATTTTCAAAGTATAATAGTTATACTGGGCCACAAAAAATAAAAAGTAGTCTGTACTCGTATATATCCAGACCCGTTTATTATTATGTATTTCGGTATGCTGAATTCAAAGCTGGGGTCGGTTTGGTCGATATACCTTCAAAGTTTTGAGAATGTTTGCACCAAACTGATCCCAGATTCAGGTTCAATGCATTAAGATACGTAAGAATAGATGGGTCTGGTTAAGTCTTCTTTGACTTCTTTTTTGTGGTCCAGTGTTATTATTCAAAACAACTAAAATGACAGGTATATATAAATAGACGATAATACGAAACACGCCACAAAAACTGTCAACCCACTAACCTAATTCCGAAAACAGCCTTCAAATATAAATAATCTATTGGAATAGTCAAGCGTGAACAGTCAAGTTGAAATTGTGCCGCAGTCCCTAGTCATTGTAGTCACACTTCGTAATTGAAGGTTAATTACCAAGGTCTCTCTAGTATTTAGATAAACTAACAAAATTACCATGGTTTGCTTGACTTTTTATTGCATATTAATATTATTAATTTGTTCACTATAGCACATGAAGGTGTGTGGAGATTTTAGTGGGAGTTTGAAGGGTGATGTTTTGTTGCGCTCTTTTTTTCATTTCAAGTCTCGTTCCCAGAAGTTTATCCTAAAACATTTTTTGTTAAAAATCAACCCTTTCCTTTAGTTTGACATTTAACATTCCTTCCAGTTTTTTTTTTACCTGACCATAAAGTCTAGAACGAGAACTAATTTTTTGCCTTGTGGCAATTTTCTACTTTATCTGTAGTCAAGTTCAGTGAATCATAAACCAACGAATTTATCGATGTTATTTTAATTTTAACGTTGATTCGAGTCTAAAATCCGCTAAAAAATAACTAAATACAATACCGAGTTTTATGACAGCTGGGATTTTAAATTTTATCGAGGAAGTCCACTGGAATTTGAAGTAAAAATATTTTCGTTATAATTCTGACATGATAAGTTTGTAATGTTTAGCTTCTTTTAATCAAATACTTAACTAAGAGCTTTAACATCTTGTGATAGTTAAACAATTGTTTTATAAAATTATAATAATTACTATTAAAATGTCTGCGAATTCGAATGCATGGAATTTTTTCCCCGGAACCCTAAAAAAAATTAGCCTAAGTTACTTCTGCAGCTATTAGCTATCTGACAATGGATGTTTGAAATGAAACTTCTGTTTTATTCCATAGTGTTAGATAAAGTTGTTTTTTTATTATTATTTGTCAATGTATTTTAAAATGTGATTCCAAATATAGATATGTAAAATACAAGACGTATTTTTTCCTCTCTTCAAAAATTATATCTAATTATCAATAATTAAAGCTTCTAAAGATATTGTCGATTCGGTTTTTTAACAATGAAAGTCCCGTCAAAATCGGTGGTCCAGCTGTTTTATACAGACGCTTCGATTTTATTAATCTGTATAGTTCAATTTTTTTTTATCTGTTATTAAAATAAACAACAAAGGCTATGTTGACAAAATACGTACGTCGTAACTAAAGGAACTTGATAATTGCACGTTAATTGACGTCTATTAAAAATCACTTGTAAGTATCGAAATTACTCTGACCTAATATTGGAGTTGCTAGTTTAGACAAATTTGCGAAAGTGGCGCCTCTCTTATTTCTACTTTATTTTGCCACCCTGTAATAATACAGTATTTATGTTTATTTTTCAAGATCAGTCGATTCAGTTGGTCATACCTAACCTGAGTAGCTGAGTATTTCCTTAAGTTTTCTCGACTAGTATTATATATAAAATAAAACTACGTTTTAACCGGTTTTTAAGCGCGGTAATTTATTTGATTTTTATTATTTCGACGTTTTGGCCACTTTTTAGTAGTTAAGAGTAACTGATTTTTAAATTTTGTATGTTTGGGCATCACATGAAAACAATCATTGAACAAATATTTGTTGATTAGTTTTCATCCTAAGTATATACTTAGGATACTTTTCATCCCGTTAAATGAAGTCATTTCTGTGGGATAGACGAATATAGCGAAAAATATGGCGCATGTTGGTCGCGTTTTTTTTTGTGCCTCCATTGCATTTCACTAACAAGCCTCCTCATGACAACGCGAACTGAATAACTAAAAAATAAAATGCTGGTTGAAAGTGTATTGGTGTTTTGCCATATCTAAACGCAGAACAAAAAAAACGTGTGCGTTCGGGACGCCCGATAGAAGTGATAACTTAAACTAATCTAAGTTGAATTTTATATTGAAATTGTTAATCTATTGAGAGAGGAGCCTGCCTACCGCTGCAGTATGCGTGAGAGAAAGGGAAGCCAGACAGACTGGCACCGTAACGCGTTACGTAACGAAGCGGTTTACCCTCCCATAAGAAGTTATCACTTCAAAAACTCGTGCTTTCTAGAAAAGTATATCGTCTATCTATTTATAATAAGATTAAAAGTTTCTAAACATGTCGTGCCAGTACATTGAAGCTATATAAAAAAACTATAGACTAAACAAACGATGGAGACCACGGTGTATTTTTTTTAGATTTCTTGTCTGTCTGTCTGTTTGTTCGGGATTCACGTAAACAAGTAGGCCGATTTCAATGCGGTTTTTGCTGATCAAAATTTTTTATCCCGCGGGAATTTTCCCGGGAGCGGTTTGTAGTTGTTCAGGTCCATACAAATTAGCTTATTCCTACACAGTTTTCACTAAAACGGATAGCTTGAATTCTTTGTAAAGTGCTGTGGTACCTTGTGTCCCGCGGGAATTTCAACTCATGCATGGACGAAGTCGCAATAGTAATAGTAATATTATAAAATTGTAAAAATGTAGTCTTTTGTTTTTAAGATTTTTGCGTTTGTCTGTTTGTTCAGGATCAACGTAAAAACTACTGAGCCGTTTTCGGTGCAGTCTTCACTGTTCGATAGCAAATTCCCTGACTTTAAAACTTCAGTATACTTTATAATTTCCAAGATTTATGTATGCTCATTGTAAATAGTCCCTTGTCCTGCTGGAAGAACCTATACAACCTATAAAACAACTGTGATCTTTACTACCTGTCCAACGTGCACAAAGACGCGGGCGAATCATGTTTTTTTAATACTTTTCTTTCGTAGCCATATTAAAGAATATTTATTGTGATCTTGAAAGGGATAATTAGGGCCCATTATTATTAACATTATAAAGTAATAACATTAACCCAACTTTAAAGAATTAAAGGCAGGTATTGCGTTTTACCGCGACACGCGATTGTTTGAATAATGGTCACGTGATTTATATACAGGCTGTTGTCTTTCTTATACCGTCTAAAGAAAGCAACGATAGACAAATGGAAAAAATAATTTATTGTACACCAATGGGTTCACAATAAATAAATTTATCTATGAAATACAGTTTTCGTGTGGATAATAATATACTCAAAAAAATTGAGATAAATACTTCAAAAATATGAACGTATATTCGACATTGGCAGATATTTTTTTGTTAAATTTAAATATTCTAAGTAACATACTATTTTATTTATAATTGTTATATGAAGTTTAAAGGTTCATTAAAAAGAGTTTAAAAGAAGGAAGTGGGTAAATATATCACAAATTATTGTTTAAAACCAAGAAAATTATCCATGCAGGAACGGAGAAAGAATACAATTTCTTGCTTGGTGTAAGAAATGACAAAAGAACCCGCAGCCAGGTGACAGGGCATTTGCCCGTCCGGATGGCTACTACCCCGGTGTAAGTATGCCGCCATAACAACCTTGACTTGTGTTACGGCATTAGTGACCACGTTTAGTCTCCCTTTAGAGAGCAGCAGCACATTGGTAACACTTTTGGTGTTACAAAATGTCCATAAGCTATGGTAACCGTTTTTAATCAGTGCAATTAAAAAAAAAATATTTTAATCAATTTGTAACAGTCTGTACATAAATGTTTTGGTTTGACAATACGTCATTTCGACATTACCCACTAGCCACGTCGGCACGCGTTCCTTTTTCGAATGTGCCACCCTCATTGGCCGAGCGGCTCCTTTGTATGAGGTTAAGCGCCGCCCCCTTTTCGATTACTTTCAGCTACAGGTTGCTATGAAATTGTTTGTTCAATAATGTTGAGGTCAAAACCTTCGGTTAATGAAAGTTCATGACATATACATACTAGTAGGTAGCCTAGTGTTTATTTGTACAAAGTAAGTAAGATAGTTAAAACTTAATACATTTTCAGAAATAGTTTATTATATTTATTATTATAGATAAATGCTTAAGGTCTAGTAGAAAGACATCGGCTTCTCATTTTGATAAGGTCTATTTTTATTGTTTTTGCAGTTCCGTACACATTTTCGCAATAATACGTAGAATATTTACAAGATTGTAGAAAACATTCATCACTTGCCTATGATATGTATTTTTCGGTTTCAATCGGTACACCATTGAGTAGCGATATACAACCTTCCTGACAAATGTCCATACAGACAGACTCGCCATCGATAGATTCCGAGAGAAATCACACCGATAGATAGATATAGCGACTAGATGTATAAGTAAGTGTTCCATATTTGTCAATATGGTGACAGGATCTTATATATAAGGAACGGAAATTAAGGTAGTAGAATTCAAAAATATTTACAACGATAATTTGGTTAGAACAATATTCTTATGTTATTGTATGTATTTTATGAATACTTACACGTGTCCTTATATTTTACAAGTTGTGCTGTCAGAATCTACTTCGGAAATAGCCAAAAATGTTTTAAATATTATTGCTCACTAGTCATTTACATAGATTTAGTTTAGTGTTGCCTAATGAAATTGGCAAAGCCATGTGTACACATATCCTGATTCAGGATTCCTGAATTAAATTAAAAAAAATGTTTTACAAGTATGTCCTGAGTTTGTTTAGAGTGCTTCTCATTGTGTTTTCTTTGTTCTTTATACTTCTTTTATTAATTTTTGAGACTGATTATACTCCAATTAATGCTATTTTGTGATTCCGTAGTCAAATACAAAAGACAAGGGATGTTTTTGTCACCTGTATGGAATCCTCCGTGGTGCACGGAATGACAAGTACTTACTCAAGTTATTTAGAGCATTAGATTTATAAATTGCAATAAACCTGTCCGTATCTAATGGTATCCGGTTAAAATTACAGTTAATTACTTTATTAAATTAATATGAGGTCAGTCACACGACCTGACATAACGCGAACATCCTGCTATACCTATTGGGGGAAATGGATTTCTGTGATTTAGTTTTATACGGTGGTTAGACGTGATCGTGGTCAAAGGCGAACCTAATAAAAAAATTAATGTGTTGTTTTTACATACTTCTAAAGTGATTACGTAAAAAAAAAGTATATTACGTAAATGTTTGTTAGGCTTCGTGTTATGGTCAGGATACCTAACAAATAGGGCGAATCTAATTCACTATGAAGTAATTTGTGCAAATAGACGAGGTCATGTCTGCGACGAACATGTAAAGGAGTGATTTTAAATTTTGCGAGTCGTTCAGCATAGCTTAATAGACTGCGTCTAAGACCACTTTTATAGCTTAGGTATTCGTAAAATCCTGACACATTATCTTGAACGCTATCAAGGGTTTAGACTACAGAATAACAAGGAGACCAGATAGCACATGAATACTCCATAATGCTATGAATCAAACTATAGTAATGTATTAGATACATCTGAGATTTCTTAAATTCTTTTGTATATCTGGTTGTAAACCCAAGCAATTGAAGACCTTTAGTTGCAGCTAGCTTTTGCCCGCGTGGAATTTTTTTCGAGGAACCCCAAAAAGTGGGCGAAGTTACTCCTTATAACGTCACTTATCTGCCAGTGAAGGTCCTGTCAAAATCAGTCCAGCCTTTTCAGAGATTTGCCGGAACATCCAGACAGACAAATGGCCAAGAAATATTGGCTTGGCGTTGTGAAGGATACGACCCAATGGTCTCAAAACGGGGATGCTGAAGACCGTGTAAAAGTATAACGCTCCGATCGCAACCGGGATTTAACGCTCGGATGATGATGAATATCCAGACAAACAGACAAAAAATATTAAAATTTATTTGTTAATTTAACTACCGTATATACTTTCATTTTCGTTTTGTATAAAGCTGTTATTTTGACATTACAAATGGACACTTCAATTTTATTGAAGTTAAACTTCTTTATAGTATAGGATCCCGCTATACAACGACCTTCACCGAGATGTTTATTTGATGAAACCTATTTTATATTTAATTTAATGTGTCAATGAATATATTGCATATGGGTTGCCTAACAAATTTCAGTCCAGTATATAATTAATTAATAATTAAAAAAAAATAACATTTCACCGGTTTGTTTATTAAACAAATTCTATAACAATCGAAAGTATGAAGCCCATAGAATATGCAAATGTTAGGTTGCCTATTCTTTTCCGGTCACAACTCTCGGGTAGCCAGGTATAAACAGGTAAATCGGTACTAGCATTTTGCACCGGTCTGATTATTGAATGAAAATTAAATGAAAATAATGATTATTTCATTATGAACACGGTGGTGTAGGGAATTTTGAAAAGTGAAATATTGTTGTGAGAGAATATGTGCGGCTGAGAGGTCCCAACCAACCATATCCCATACGATAGAAGAGGACACAGCATAGCAGCTGTTTGTAGTTCGTCCATTTAAAGAAAGAGAGTGCGCATGCTATTTGATCTTGAAAATAAAAAGGATAGCGATGTCCATCGCATGGGATATGGTTGATTGGGACCATTGAGTTACAGTAATTTAATGGTTGGGACCTCTCAGCCGCACATATTCTCTCGCAGCAATATTTCACTTTTTTTTAATTCGACAACCGGAATTCGGGACTGATTTTTCGCAGACAACTCTATACTACCGTGTTCATAATGAAATAATCTTTATTTTCATTTAATTTTAATTCAATAATCAGACCGGTGCAAAATTCTAGTATCGATTTACCTGTTTATACCTGGCTACCCGAGAGTTGTGACCGGAAAAGAATAGGCAACCTAACATTTGCATTTTCAATGGGCTTCATACTTTCGATTGTTATAGGATTTGTTTAATAAACAAACCGGTGAAATGTTTTTATTATTTTTTATTATTAATTAATTATATACTGGACTGAAATTTGTTAGGCAACCCATATGCAATATATTTATTGACACATTAAATTAAATGTAAAATAGGTTTCATCAAATAAACATCTCGGTGAAGGTCGTTGTATAGCGGGATCTTAAACTATTAGAATCGTTGTGATTTAAAGAAGACGGAGAGATAAATACATAATATTCAACCTTATGTGTTTCAAAATAAAACACATTTCTCTTTACCCGTTAGTATCAGTTTTCAATTTAAACAAAATATAAAAAGATTTCAAATGAATTTTTGCTCTATCTGTATACTTAAGGCAGATATTCTTTTATACGTAGATCAAAAGTAATTGTGCGTAGCAATGCATTGAATTTTGAACTTTATAGTTGGGATTTAAAGTGTAATTTAGATTGTATGTTTTGAATTATTATAGTTTGACGAATGTAGGCTAAAGTAATTATATTTATGTTATTAAGAGTAAGAGAAGAATTATCTGTGAGTAGATTCTCTGAAGTTTCACTTCTACTACGTGTGAACTGCACACACACATAAATACGAGTAATGATCTCAAAAAGTTAAATAAAAGCATATAAGGAACAGGCGTTAAAATAAAATCTTATGATTTAACTTTTAAAATATTGTTACGAGTTACGCCGGACTCGAATTAAAATGCCATTGGAATTACTATAGAATTTTTTAGAACTATACAAACACGTATAACATAGGTACAAATATAACTAGACACTAAGTACTAGTACAAACTGCATGATTCAATAACTCGCGCAAAGTCCGCCACTATATCGCTCATTGAATGTACGTCTTGCTCGTATCGTAATCCTCGCTTGACTGCCACCTCCGCCCCGTTCGGCATCGTTTTATACTAGACCGTACAATACAAAAAAAGGATCGCGTGGACTGAGGTTTCCGAGAAACCGTGATCTGCACACATGCGACGGGTAAACAAGTCCAACAACAACAGGCTATTGTCTAATTGCAAATTTTAAACACAAAGTAAACAAAGGAAGTACAAATACGACAAAGGTAATAAACTGCGTTTTATGACAGGCAGGTGTGCCTTCACATTTGTCGGTATTTTTTTTTTTTTTTATCGCTAGAGTACAGCAGACAGGCAGACGGCCCACCTGATGGAAAGCGGTTACCGTCGCCTATGGACGTTTGCAACACCAGAGGTGTCACCAACGCGCTGCCGGCCTCGAAGAAATCTTATGACACCCTTTTTAAAAAACCCCATGTCGAAGCGCTGTGGGAAAACCACGGCTGGGAGCTCATTCCAAATCCCCACGGTGCGCAAGAGGAACGTTCTAGAGAACCGTTGCGTACAAGAGCGAAGCGGCTCAAGGAAGTGGGGATGAACGCCCAGCCGATGGCGTGCGGTGCGGTGGTAAAAAGAAACGAAGGCACCATTCTATGTAACAATATCATGGTAAAGATTATTGTAATTACTTTTCAAACAGTAATTAATAAGCCATTTGACTTTTACTCGTACCTACTTATGACGTCACAAGTAAGCTAATACAAAATCTAGGAGGCTGCGGCGTCCTGTAAGTTTATAAAAAGTATCACCCGGGTCCTACATCTAACCCTTCATTTGCCCTACTGTCGGTTTAAATTTTTTAGTAGTTTTTTTTATAATGATATTTTAGTCACCAGGCTACCACGCCTTACTACTCGATGTTTACTTTTTAAAAAATTGTAGGGTATCACACGATAATTATAGTTATTTAAACTGAGGGCATACACAGGTTGATCATTGTTCACCCTACTCACGTCATGGCGTAAAGTTAATTGCTAGTGTGGGAACAACGCTTACTATTGTTTAGTTTTTGTGATATGACACTGCTAATTTTTATACTAAGAATATTTTGGCAAAAACTGAAACGTTATTTTTTTTAAAGATTTTTTTTGGATAAAGTAACTATCTAAACTATCGAGTTGTAAAAAGTAGCATCGACTCACCATTACATTAAACCGTGAAGACGAAAATTGTAAAAAAATAAGGTGGTCGAATTAAAAAAATAATATACTTTCAACAATTTACTTTCACGCGACTTTGTCAGAAATCTTTTACTGTGCAGGCTATAAGGGTAATTTATTTTATACTATGCTCACTGTAAACCGACCTACTATTATAAATGTGAAATTATCTCCAGAAGGTTGTTGGAAAGTCGCTGTTAGCGACAGGACCGCCGATTGTACTAGTTAAATGATTGTTAACTCATGTGTACTATTTTCTTGTGTGCAATAAAGAATATACTATTCTATTTGAACAAAACCTGTTGAGTAGTTTGTAAGATATGGATTATTCTTCTCTTCAAGTTACATTCGTGAAGCGGTAATAAAATTAGATTAGGCTCCCATATAATAAATAATAACCATAGACAAAATTAAAAATAATTAATTAAAATAAACAAGTTATTGTTTAGCAGTCCCAAACAATAACTTTAACATTGACACTTGAGAGATTTGTCTCCCGTGATCACGGCTACTGAAAGGTGACCGAAACATCGGCAAAAAATTAAATAAAATACCGCGCTGAAAATCGTTAATAAGTATTTTTGATTAAACCGTTTTTATGGTTCCGTAGCCAAATAATCAAAATAGATACGTTCGTCTCTTTTACGGAACCCTTGTACGCGGACTGATATGCACTTGCCCAATTTATTTATGCTGTCGTGTATTGAACCAATTAAGCTTTAAAAGCGATAATCGAATCCTGCACCTTACAGTTATACGCGATCAACCGTAACTCGATCAACCGGGTGGTTTACTGGGGGTTGGATGTCAGGTGCTGGTCTAACCGATGGTCCGTGACCGAGGGTCTGGACAGCTGGTCTGTATTTCATGGACGAGAAATTATTTTATTACGGTCGGTTCCTATATCTTACTATTCATTCACTTGCCCACCCATCGGTTGAATTTTGACATTACTTGTATGGAGATTGTGTCAAACTAACCTATAGTAGTTCGTAAGGCACACCACAACACAAAAATCTATACATATAATAAAATTGTAGAGGTCAAATTTCTGTACAATGAAAAAAAATGCTAAAAATCGAGTCAGAGGGATGTAAGAAGTGAAATAAAACTAAATTAGTTTTTTTTTTCAAATTTTTTGTTTCTCTGTTTGTCTGTCTTGCAGAGATGTAACGTATTTCTTGAGAGATGTAATGTATTTAAAGCGCTTTTTAAGATATTATATTATTAATTGTATACACCCCACGCTTTTTTACAATAATGTACATTCATTTTTTTTTACACTGTACTTAATAAAATTGATTAATTATTTCTTTTTTGCACTCCACGGTAAGACCCCATTCATCAGAAACCAAATTTATTAAATTTTATTTTGTTTTTTAGTTGGATTTTTTATGAAAGCGTGTTTTTTTTAGTTTTTATTAACTATTATTTATTTTTCATTTTTTAGTTGAGTTTTTTTAAATGTTTTTAAATACACGCTTTTGAGATCCTGCATATCATGTAGCAGCAGAGTTTTAGGCAAGACAAGTAAAACGAGCCCAAACACGACGGGTCTATCTTGTTTAGTACAGGAGTTCCTACGGCCACCTTCCGACTCCATCATCAGATCAGCTCCATGGTACCATATTATTGCATTGTCATCGACCTTTGACAGGTGTGCAAAGTTTGAATTAAATCTGATCGTTCAAAGTAGGACAAAATCGAGCTCAAAGGGGTCGGTTACAAACATACATACATACATACAGGTGAAGCTAATAAAAGCGTGTTAAAAAAGCGATCTCTTCCAGACAACCCGTGGCAAGAATATTCTGATTAGGAGTGGCGATAGTGGTATACATAATTGTTCTACAATTACTTATATTTTAATAATAAATATATAACTATACTATGTATAGTTATATATTTCAAGCGGCATAAGGATGTTCACGATTTCAACACCAGGCATTGTAATAAACTGATATTGCCATCTTTTAGATTACAAAAAGTATTGTCTTCTTTCTTGGGGGTTGGTATACGCTTCTTCAATAAGATTCCGAGTGAAATGTTAGATCTGCCCTTCACTAAATTCAAATTTAAAATAAAAAGTATCTTGCTTAAAAAGGGATACTACACTATTGAAGAATATTTAAATGACAAAACTTCATTTACATAACAGCTCGCTCCAACCTCTTATACTGTGTTTTGTACGAGTATAACGTTTTTATCTTGCCGTACTTGTAAGGAATATATGGAGATATGTTGCAAAAAAAAAAAAATACGTTACGTCTTTATATTTATAACTATAATTATTTTCTATCCTTTTATTGCGCTTTTGTCTTATTGAATATGCACTGTTTGCTACAACTCCATTAATTCTTCAAAAGTTATTCTGTAACATAATTCTGTATAAAATCTTTTTTTAAAAAAGTACTTAAATATAAAAAATAGAACAACAAATATAAAGAAAAATTTTTTTTAGCTAGACGTGTTGCTGGGGAGTTTCTTGCCGCTTCTTCTCCTTAACAGCAATAACACGTTGCGAAGCGGTGTACATAGACTAGGAAGTAAAATTAAATTTTAACCTATATGTATGACCTTCAAAAAGTGTTCTCCAGTGGAACTTATTTTGAATAAAAACTTTTGAATTTGAATTTGAATTATACAAATATTGTACATATACAAAATATGGTGATAATATGCAACTTTTACCCCTTTTTACGAAAATTGCGCAGCCGGAGGTGTATGATATTTCGCACACTTCTGGTTTATATAGAGAAGAAGCGACGAATGCTGATATTGTTTTACAACCTTTTATTTAACTTGCAATGGATGGAAGTTTGTATGTATGTATGTAAGTTCGGGTGCAATCTTGCAAGTTAAATTTGACCAACTTGCCGGTTTTCGATTGAGCTGAATTTACACGCATATGTATATTGCGTGACAATGCAATAATTTGATACCATGGAGCTGATCTGATGATGGAGTGGGAAGGTGGCCATAGGAACTCTTGTACTAAACAAAATAGAGCCGTCGTCTTTGGGCTTATTTTACTTGTCTTGACTAGCACTCTTCTGCTACTTGATATCCAGGATCTCATAAGCTTGTATTTAAACTTTTTTTAGAAAACAAGTTATTTTAATTATACATAAAAAATACATTAAATCAGTAAAATAAACATTACACACTCTACCGTCTATTTGACACAGACACGCATATATACTCTTTTGTTTATTGTTAAAGTCAAATTAACAGTCTTTGACAACAAATTATTATGGTCGAATTTCGACCACGGGTGACCACTAATCAGTGTATTAATGTCATTAATTCTTCAAATATAGTCTTTATCTCTAGTTTTTTCTAAGATTACTTACTATGTCTAGTATAATCATACCTATAAATACGTAGTAATATAAACACTGTCTAAAATAATTTACCCAAACAACCCGCATTCACCCTGAAAACCTCTCACGTGATTGGTTCAAATTTCCCCTTCGTTCTCCACCAATGGCTTGCCGAGAAAACTTCTGCAGCTACTATACCTATCCCTTTCTATACCAAGGAAAATTACTATATCTATTTCTTTCTCGCGTAAGGTGTAAAAGCTGTTATGAGATTTTACTTCAGTGAGTTGCTAGTTTAACGTACAGCTACACGTGACGCTATTATGTACATTTTAATTAGTAAATTAAATAAAAAAGTTTTTAATTGAAATAATTTTGTGTTAGATAAGTTTTGGAATATAATACGACTTAGTGATTTTGTTTTTTTATGGACTTTAGTAATCTAGTGATTTTTCACTCAAAGTAAATATTTTTATGCCGTGGGAACTAATAATATACTTGTCGGTTTTAAGTTTTTTTTACTTACTTTTATGAAGGATTATTTTATCTTCATGCATTACTAAAATATACAAAAATAGTCTAGTAAATTGGCTAAATGTTTATATTAAATATTGTAAAGGCGACCAAATGTATTTACATCAGTCCACGCATAATAAGGGTTCCATGAAGATGAGCCAAGTCCACCGTTTTGTTAATAATAATAATCGGCAGACAAACACATATTGTGTATCCCCAAGCTAAGAAAGTAATGCTGTTAAATTTAGTGTAAATGTGTTATCTATACTAAATATTATATTATAAATGCGACTGTTTGGATGGGTGTTTGTTACTGAATCACGCCAGAACGGCTAAAAGGGTCTGGGTAAAATTTGGCACAGAGATAGATAATAATCTGGAATAGTACATAAGTTAATTTTTATCTCGGAAAAATGTACGATTCCCATGGGATAACAATAACGTAAGCGATGCCGCGAGCAAAAGCTAGTGGATAATATACAATTAGATAATCTAAGACACTCACACTATGCTACTAACGGAAAGATCTTCCACAAAATTTACAAAGTTAGTATTGTAACCTAGAAGACCTCAGACCCAGATCTCAAAAAAAAAAAATAACCAAAGAGTCCGTCATTTGTACTAAAAAACTTACCAATAGAAAATACTAGGCGTTACAATAATCCAATGTTAATTAATTAAAATTAATACCAAGTGTGGTTACGTGTAACGGTTTGATAATTTAACCGTGTTTACGTTAAAAGTGAAAACAATGTATTAATCGAGAACTATAGCGTACAAAACGCGTTCCATTTTCGATCATTCTAATATTTAACAAACTAGGACGTCTTTGCGGATGCTTTCACACTTATTGTAATTTCAAGCCCTTAATAATAATATCACTTGACCCTTAATAATTCTTGGTCCTTTCATTTCTATTTTTTCTATAGACATTGATTAAAGCAGTGAACGTTTGTCACCTCTACGAAACACTTTATTGTTGGTGAACTAACACGCATTTGGCAGTTTTTAGGTTCTTATTGACTTTAGCTGTTTTTATTAAAATCAATAACAGGTGTGGTTACGTGTAACAATTTTATAATTTCACCATGTTTACGTTTAAACAGAAAACAATGTTTAAATCGAGAACTATAGCTGCGTTCGAGGCGCGTTCCATTTTTCAACATTCAAATTTATATTTGAACAACTAACGTTCATGCGGATACGTTCAAACCTTTTATATTTTTAATAATGTCACTTTAGCATTTAGTAATATTTTTTGCCCTTTTATTTTTATTAAAGTTCTTCTATAGCTATTGATTTACCTCCACGGAACAAATTATTGTGCGTAGACTCACACGCACCTTGCTGATTTTAAGTTCCTGTAGTGGCAAAAACGGAACCCTTTTATAAAGGAGTCTGCTCCGCCCTTTGTGTATATTTGGGAGAAAGGTTTATTTTAAATTATACATGTATGTAAAATGCCGCTGAAAATGGTATTGTGAAATTATTAAATTAGTGGTCGCAATTTTTATGTATATATGGAAGATCTTCCAAAGTCGTAAAAAGAATCCCACCTCCCCCCTTTGACACATGAACTGGAAAATTCTGAGAAAAAAACTAAAATGGTAGAAGTTTAAATCAAAAAAACTTCATTTAAAAAAACCGACTTCTAAAACTAAAAAGTATAAAATAACTTATTTCTAAAGCTATGTATTATTATTAATATAAATTATTTAAAACATCTTAAAGTCGGTGCTTAGTAATTTTTAAAATATAGTCATTATTATGTTTTACTTTGCACCGACTTCGAACCTTTTTTTGAAGTCGGTTAAAAACTGTGTTAAACGAAAAATGGTTAAGAGCAAATTCGATAAAATATGTTTTCTGACACACTTTAGTAACAAATATTTTGGATGTTGGAACCGCACTTAGCATATTTTTAATTTTTCCATATTAAATAGTTACCAAGGTACAAATTTTCAAATGACTAATGAATGAATTTCAATATTAAAACAATAAAAAAAAACTAATTTAATTATTTAAAAATACTTTTTAACGAACTATTTGAACATAAATGGGAAAAAGGTGACTTTTAAAATAAAAAAGTGCTATATTCGGACTGGATATTTTGGAACGAAATGAGTTTGATTGACTATTTAGACATAACTTAAAAATGGTGCTGAAATAATTTTCAAAATGTCTCGGCGCTGAGTGAAGATGGAATACACTTGGCATATGGAGGACGCAAGCCAGGAAACCAGGGACAGCAGCCGGGCCAGGAATCAAGGTATAAGTCATAATAGTGTTACAAATTTGAGGAATTTCAATTTAAGATGCCGTTGGAATTATCACAAACTTTATTTGAATTACATGCGTAATTCACAGTTCTACAAATACAACATGTCCAAAACGTAATAACATAAAAGCGCTAAGTCTATGGCTGACAAACACCCGAATCTACACTTAATAACGTCTTGATTGTAGTTGAAACTCAACTAACTCTATCTCAATGGGCCGACCTTATATTTTTCAAAATATACATAGATCTCCAATAAACATGCGTTCATTGCAATTCTAAAACTTGTAAGCTTATACCTGAACAACATGGCTTCCTAGAAGTTGCAGCGAAATTTTAACAGTAAACACGGGTTATGATGTCTTATTCGAAGGCCGTACTTAACACAAAGGGATCAGCGGTTGAGAATAGAAGGTTACTTTTCAATACTTAGAAAATTAACGCAAACAAGTGAAAGTCAACAATTAAGGCAACCTAACAAGAATAATAGATAGTTTAAATAGCAAAGGTAATAAAACACCTGGTTGGTGATGTTGGTGATGATAATTAAATCAACTGACAATGAGATAATTTTTATCATTTTACAAAATGTCGCAGCTTCCGTGTCTTCGTACGAGTCTACATAGTCAAGACGTCATAAGTAGGTACAAGTAAAAGGAACAGATACCGCATTCATTCTTGTTTAAAAATATATTAATATTATTTTTACCATTATTATATACATAAGACGATGGTGTAGTATTTTAGCTCGTGGTTTTGAATTTGTAAATAATTTCAGAATTACATATTAATTTATATATTAATTATATATATACCTAACTAAGAGCAGTTGACACAAGCGTCATAATAAATTCTGACTAAAAGAGCGGGCGTTCAAATACCATTTATCATCGCTGTTGGAATCTCCAACAAAAAGTTTTTACTTTGCTTGATAAGGTTTAATACTGGCCATGACATTTTTAAATTAAGAACTTTATTGACGTTGTTTTGTTTTTATATGTCATTTTTTTATTGTCATATAAAATCGTCTAAGTCGCATGTGCAATGTTAATTATTAAAAAAAATATAGTCCGCTAACAACTTAAAATTCAAAGTGTTTTACTATCATCTATTATCACATATTTGAAATGTTGAAAGAAATAATTTCCATTACTATTGAAATGATGATTTATACGCTCTTTGACTCGTAATGGCTTCATAATTTGCAACGCTTGTATAAAATCTAGGTGGCTTCGACGTTTTGTAAGGTAATAAAATGTATCTAAGTTGATTTAACTGTCAACTAGCCTATTGTATGTTATACCCAAAACATATTTCGATTTATAATCAGTTTTACGGGTACTCTAAAGTGTACGCAGTTCACTATGGTATACGAAGACGTAAGCACATTCACTCAAACACGCACACGAACACACGACCGCATTAATGATTAAACATATTTTAATTATGGTTTTTTTAGCCAAATGATGAACCCTAAGAACTCTTACACCAATCCTATCAACTAATGAAAGTAAGACGTATCTATTATACGCTCCATTTGCCACGACGTGTGCAAAGCGACTGGTTATACTTGAAATATTCAAGTTATACCTACTTTTTTGGGTCCGCAGTCATTTTCAACCCTTTCCCACTGTAACTAGCTAGCTGTAACGCAAAGGTATCAGGTTCGATTCCCGACATGGCAAATTTTGTATTGGTACTTTGCGTTGTTTACTGTTATAGTCATAGAAAAAGATTATATAGGATTGACAAATGCCCAGTAGGAAACGTATCTTATCCGTGCGAGAATATAGAAAGAATACAATTTCTTGAGGCCTGTCGTAAGAGGTGACAAAACAACCCACCGTCAGGTGGCCGTCGCCGCGGATATTTCCTCGTCTGGATGGTTACCACCCCCATTCTAGAGTATGCCGCCATAACAACCTTGAGTTATGTTCCGGCATTAGTGGCCAGGTGTAAGTCTTTCTTAAGATTGCAGTAGCGCATTGGTAACACCTTTGGTATTACAAATATACGTAGGCGATGATAACCGCTTTACGTCCGCCGGACCGACTGCCAATCTGCTGAACTCATGCAATAAAGTTAAAAAAAACTCTTAATACAATCTTCAAACACAGTTGGTGCCACCACTCATTTTTGGTGTTTATAGAAAACTTTAATTAAGAAATCAAATAACTCTTATTATTGAAACATATTTTTAAACGACAATTTATGACTATTTTACAGTTGTAAATTATGGAAAAGCTGATAGACCTATCAGCTTCTCCATATTACAAAATAAGAAGGAAAATCCGTGTTTAACATTTAGAGTTTTAATGTATTTTTATAGAGATTTTTGTTAAAGCACTTTTTTAATATCGGTTAGTACATAAAATATCGGAGGTAGATTAGGAATTTGAGTGTATTTTTAACTTATAACCTTCAAAAAATGTTCCCCTGCAGAACTCTTCTCGTAAAATATTACAACATTATAAATGATTATAAATTAAGACTACGAAGGAGAAACTATTAAAATTATTAACTTAACTACCTTAAAAATTAGACTACACTTTAAAATTTATCTATATAAATAAAAATGAATCGAAGAAGTGTATGTACGCGCAGAACTTGAGAACGACTTTACCGATTTTGATGAATTTTTATTTGTGCTTTTGAGTTGGAACCCGGATGATATAGATTCACAATTGAAACCGGTAGGTGGCTTGGGATCGGGTCCTAGATATTTATTTTTTCAGGGCAGGACGATGTACATAGACGGTAGTCACTTTCATAAAGCAATAATAATATTATAATCGATGTGAGTGATGAAATAATAATATTATTTTGTAGTATCAATCCGTGACAAAATACGCGATACGTGTGAAGTGCTTGGTGAGCGCAAGACGTATAGCGGCCATCTTTTTTTTGCATCTTCCCTTTTTGCATATCATCGCTCGCGCCATCACCTAAATTCCACGTGTGCCGCACTAAACATAGTAAATTTCAATTTTCTGTGTTTATTCCCATGTATAAAGTACTTAATAAGGTTTTAAAGTGAAATATTTAATGGACAACGGTGTGTTTTTTCTGAAAGACCAGCACAAATAGACGCTCACAATCGGGTATATAAAATTGGAAAAAATCTATCTGTCCGTCCGTTAACCCGATACAGTTAGGCAGTGTCGCGTTAAAATGGTACTTAATATTACAACCTCATTCTTATTCATACTGTTACGGCCGAATGACTTCCCGAAGCGTTCACTTTAAAGAGAATACTATCGAATATCATAAAATGTTCTCGTCTTAACGTTTACATTCGGTCTAATTTGTGCATTCAATTGGAATTGACCATTTTGTAGGGTTCCGTAGCTATATAACGAGAATAGTGATCGTTTTGTCACCTTTGGAAAGATCTATAACAAACTATTGTTATTTCTTATAAACCTAAATTTTAGAACCCGAAGTACTCTAATATCGAAAACACGCCGCCATTTCCCAGACAAACCCGAGTGTGCGTGTGACGTCACTATGGTACCTACTCTGTAATATTATTTCTGTACATTGAGGCTAATAAAAAAGAAACTGGAATACACTATATAAATGACGCTGACTGGGCCGATTCCGATTCGGTTTTCGCTGATTGACACCAAATTTTTAGACATAATAACTGCGCTATTTTTAATCTAGGAATCCCGCGGTAATTTCCTGGGAATGATGGCTCGACTAAAAAAATGAATTCCAATGTGATCTTTTCACTGCTCGATAGAAAATTTTATGTAATAAAAAGTGTGATATTTTTTAACTCGGGAATCTCGCGGGAAATTTCCCGGGGGCGATTTGTAATTGTTCGGATGCATAAATATTAGCTTATTCCAGCACAGTTTTCTCTAAAACCATAGCTTATCTTCGTTTTTAAATGCTCATTTTGTGTCTTGGGAATCCTGCGGCAATTTTCCCAGGTATGGTACAAATTAGTTAGATTGCATAAATATTAGCTGATTTCGGTACGATTTCACTAGAACTATAGCATAAGTGGTTTTTCAAGTGATGAGATACTTTATATTCCGGAAATCCCGCGGGGATTTTCCCGGGTGTGTTTTAAAGTGGGTATTATACATAAAAATTAGCCGCTTCGGATCAGATTGATACTAAAATAATATAATCAGGGACTTTTTATATTACCAGTATTTCCTAACTTAAATCTAAGAATTAGCTGTCGATCAGTGAAAACCGCATCCAAATCGGTCCAGTAGTTCGTAATCCATTCGAATTTAGGTCCAGTACACGTAAATCCCGACAAGAAATCTAGAAATATTACATCGTATTCTCCGTCGTTTATATACTTAGTCTACTCCCATCGTTGTTTTTTTAAATAGCTTCAATGGACAGATATAGCATGTTTATAATTTAATAATATTAGAAATTAAATTTGGTTCAACTTTTTAATAATAGCGAAAAAAAACAGTTTGTTATACAACTTATAATAATATACGATCTTTCCATTTATTAAAAAAAAAAATGATTCAAGATCCCAATTTCCACAGCCAATATAGCACCTGTCCATACCTTCCCTCCACTATCGTTTACATTAAAATCACAAGGTTGACTGAACAAACCAATTTGTACCCTTAAATAAACGGCGATTTGTAAGTAAATCGTGTGAAACCAACCCCCTGTGTTTTGGAGGTTGGTGATCCGTGAAATGTAAGCGTGTGGCTGTTATTGGACACCTAAATATTTTATTAAATCTTGCTAATTTTTAGAGTTCAGTATATATATAGCAAAATGTCAAAATATCCACCAGTGCGTGACAATTTAAAAAAAACTCCCTCCAATTATAATTATGTGGAGATATTATCCAGCGAAAACCTTATGTTTAGTCTTATATTTCTCACACTTTTATTAGTAATAATACACCCCCCCCCCTCACACACATACACAGACACGAAAGCATATTGTTATTACATCATTGAATATTAAATTGTAATTCTTAATTTACCAATAAAAATATTATTTACACATAAATTTTCACTACACAAAGACATTGCATTAATGTACTATAGCAATGATGAGAATTATATGACCGAAGTGAATCCTACTGTCGCCCGTCACACAGGCTCTAAGGAGACCTAGCGCGGGAAACAGAGTTCCCTCTGGTACGCTATTTATATGTACCCTGTACTACTTACTTAAATTCTAATAAATTTCATTTCATTAGTTTAGTTAGGAAAAATTAGGATTTTAAATGTTAATTGTTAAAAAAACTGCAAAGTATATTTTTTTTAAGGCCAGTTCCCTAAAAAGATTAATGCAGATTTTATTTTTCAAAAAGATTTCCATTATGTCATAAAGCCCCTGGAATCTGTAGATCGCAATGCGTCCAACGCGCCTAAAAAGTGTTATTAATTTCCCAAACAATTTTTTTTTTCATTTTGGAAATAATTTCTTTATTTAATAAATCAACTTGGCTCTAGAGATACTACCACTATAGAAAAAAGTCCAATTTGACGCTATCTGCCCATTTTGGTGGCCAGGTAACGTCTTCAATTTGTTTGGAGAAAAATTACGTAGGAGAATCAAAGTGTTTTCAGCAGTATGAGGCGTGGCACTACTCATACCTCAAAAAAATGGTATCATGTTCTATATCTATTTCGGTTGGGTTTTTTTTTAAATAGATTCAATGCTTAGAACTCGCCATGTTTAGAATTTTATAATATTGTAGATTTTATTATGTCTCATAGTTAGTGCGTGGCAGATTCACCCGTAAAGAGTTGCGCGCGTCATTGTCGGCAAACAGGTTTTCTTTAAAAAATACTTTTTAAGAATCTTTCAATGTCAACTGTTTTGTTGATAACAATAATGAGCGCTCAGGTAATTGTAGTCAAATATGAGTGATCTAGCACTAGTTTAAAAAAATACCTGATTGCAGCCATTGATGTGCTTTTATCAATTGCCCGCCAACAAGGTGAATTGCGCAGCTGTTTTTGCACAGTAAACGGTTCTGTAGGGATGTCTTTATTAGAAAGAAGAAAGAAAGAAAAACTTTATTTGCAAAAATAGCGAAGTAATTACATTCCTTATATATTGTTATACACAGAGAATATTTAGAAAATTTGTACGCCGCATTTTCAGCAAACTAGGTTTGCACTCAGCATATTGCTGTGCCGGAATTATATCCGACACAACGCTGATTTTCAGTTTAAACCTTCCTTTTGGCGTAAGACGAAAATAACCCAATTTTGTTAATAAAATAATATTATATCATTAATAAAACTAATTCTACTTATGTAATACATTATAATACTTTTATACGCAAAAGAAATAAATTAATTATTAGTGATAATTAATTATTGACGTGGTAGGTCGGTCCACACTAGATCATCAGCATTATATTAACACGTGAAGCAAAAACTTTGTACAGGGTGGTGCAATAGAACGTGCATATTTAAAATATTGATTAAAAAATAAATACAAAAGGTATAGTTAAAATAAAACTGAGGTATTATTAAGAAATAACTGAAGTTTATTTTTTAAAAATAACATCGTCTAAATGATGACCCTCTCTACGACGACACTCCTCTAATCGCAAACGGAAGTTATTGAAAACTTTCTTCAGTTATGCTGGTGTAATTGCTGCCATTTCACCACGGATATTCTCCTTGAGCTGATCGATGTTTTTCGGATTATTGCTGTAGACTTTGTTCTTGAGGTATCCCCACAAAAAAAATCAGGAGGCGTCACGTCTGGACTACGTGGGGGCCATGGGATATCACCTCTTTTCGAAATCAGTCTGCCAGGGAACATCTGTTACACAACCGCCATGGAGTCATTTGATGTGTGACAGGTAGCTCCGTCTTGTTGAAACCAAGTCCTAGAATTCACTATTCTTGAATTTTAAAGCTCTGGAGCCAAAAAACCTTCCAACATCGCAACATAGCGTTCGGTATTAACAGTGACGTTTTGCCCCCGCGCATTTTCAAAGAAAAACGGTCCAATTATTCCTCTACCAGAGATTGCTGCCCATACTGTCACTTTAGGACTATGCAGTGGTTTCTGGTGCTTGAGTTTGGGATTCTCACTGTTCCAGTAACGACAATTTTGACGGTTTACGAACCCATTGATATGGAAGTGGGCCTCATCTGAGAAAAGGATATTGTCAAAATTGGAAAATCGATTAAGCATTTCATTAGCAAATGCGAGCCTTGCTCCGAAGTCAGACTCTTTCAATTCTTGTGTTAACTGCAGCTTGTAAGGATGCAGTTTAAGATCCAAGTTTAGAATTCGTTGCAAACTTCGTCGCGATAAGTGTAAGACAGACGATCTCTTGCGAGTAGACATTTGTGGATCTCCTCGTACAGACTGCATAACTCTCTCAATATTGTCGTCGGTCCTAGATGTTCTTGGACGACCTTTTGCTTGTGGTTTAAACGTTGAACCAATCTCTTCAAAACGCTGTACCCATATTTTAATTAAATTAGCACTCGGAGCTTCACTAATTTGCCGTAGTCCATATTCAGAACAATATAAACGCCTAGTAACGATGTATGAACGAGAGTTCTCGTATAATGCGCGCACGCAAAATGCGCGACGCTTCCCGTCGAAGTGACTCATAGTGACTAAAACTCCATGAGCCCGCCTACTCAACGATGCAGGCTCCCCCCGCCCGCGCACTTTCTACCCCGCGAAAAAAGATGATGCAATATGCACGTTCTATTGCGCCACCCTGTACCTCGTTTGACGACAATTGTGAGGACGGAGGAGTCTGAAATTGCGCACACTTTAAGTTTATTAAGAGAAGGAGTGCAGAATGCTAATATTTAAAAAAAAAAATGCATAAAAAAATTAAATCAGTAAAAAAGCATTACACACATTGCATTACAGTTTTGTTTATTGTTAAAGTCAAATCAACAGTGTAGCCTTGGCGAAATCTGTGATTACAGAAGTATAGTCTTTGACATTAATTATTATGGCCGAATTTCGACCACGGAGGACCACTAGTGATCTTAATTGGGGCTCTTAAGGCAGGCTCGAGCGGTGTGATAACACGCTTTAACAGAATGTCGGTGTGAAACGGTTAGCCTTGAGATATGACCTATGTTACGTCACTACATAACTAGTGCTACATAATTAGCAAGATTAAAACTGAGTAGTCCATCTAAGCCAGCCAAAATCAATACATAAAACAGACAACTCCGGATTGGCATCTACGATCATGTTTAAGTTTTGCAAGTAGCAGTTAAAATTTCTGTATAAATAGACATAAGTTTAATGTAAAATTAATAATAGCAATAATCACATTTAGAGTACAACACTCGTCGTTTAATTTTGTATGCTACTCGCGAGCGGTATATAGCCTAGCACTCGTGACGATGGAGCCATGGGCCCTCGCCAGTGGTGCGTCAACCCATCCAACGGGGTGGCTATGGTATGCACGAGCGGGGTAGGCACTTAGGATTGGAAGAAAACACTAGCTTTTTCCAACTATATACGCTTTTATTGTCTTACACAGCCGTAGGTGATCCTTTATTACAGGGCCGACTGATATTGCGTAGACCACCTCCTGCTATCACGGTGCTGACTTCCGAATTTATCACGCGTAGCTCTCTTCTGGATCTCCTCTTAAACCGCACTAAACTCCTCCTTCACCGAACTGCCCATTAAACTCTACACTTAACTTGTCACTACTTTCAATTGAACTTCTTTTCACTCTCTCATATCGCACTTGTCGCTTAGAAGTCTGCAACTGAACTCCCCGGTAGGCGCGCCTTACGCTGCTTATATATCCGGAAGAATCTTTTGGAACCCATAACTTCAATCTTCTTTTCGTTATTCTTTTATTTACTGTTTCTCCTTATCTAAACATCTATTTCTATCTTTTTCTTCTTGAACTAGACTAGTTTATTCTAGAATTTCGACCTTCATATCGTTATTCTTTGTGCATCATCTATCCCTTTCTAAAATGTATCTGTCCTTATCTTTTTTCCAGAATCTTCTACATTTTTCTGAAACTTCTTCAACCAACTAGATCGTTCCATCAACCCCAATAACCCATTTCTCCCTAACCTTATCCCATTCCCCATGTTTAATCCCTCTAGCTCCTTTTTTTAAGGAGGGGAGACCCGATTCTGGGCCATCAGCCACGTATAGAACAGAACCTTTTATTCTTTGTAGTGTGCTACCTATCATAACACAAGCGTTTAGCGGCAATATACAAAGTATGTGCGTTTGTCTGCCGATTATTATTATCATCATAAATTCCAAACAAATTTATTAATGAAAATACTTTTTACAAATGATTCACTATAATAATTACGCATTACGTGTTATACGTGTGTCTGTCTGTACATTACGGCCATATGATACATCTGAGTGATAAGAGATTCCAAATGTGTATGAATTTGTTTTGAAAGTTCGAAGTTAGATTTTAATTGAGTATATTTTCATTAATTTGGATCATAATTTGGGTAATAGTATAAACTAGACCATTGTTTAGTACGGGTAATAGTATAATAACCCACCTAATGATTATAACACCCAATAATTTTTTTCAAGATATTTAAAAACACTCTTATATTTAGTTTGTACCCTACGAGTGCCGCTTCTTCTCCTTAACAGCAATAACACGTTGCGAAGCGCTGTACATAGACTAGGAAGTAAAATTAAATAACCTATATGTATGACCTTCAAAAAGTGTTCTCCAGTGGAACTTATTTTGAATAAAAACTTTTGAATTTGAATTTGAGTAATTTAAGCACTTGGTAAGGCATCTGCACCCGTCTGGATAGCGACGCCCTAGAGTTGTTCTAGAGCATGCCACAATATAACAACCTTGAATTGTGTTCCAGCATTAGTGGCCAAGTTCCAGTACGCTCTTAGAGGCCAGCTGCAAATTGGTACTATATTTGGTGTTGCAAATGTCCATAGGCGACGGTAACCTCTGACCATTAAGTGGGCTGTAAGCCTCTCTGCTGTGCTTCAGCAATAAACAAAAAAATATAGAACAATATTATTATAATCATTGTACGGCTAGAAAAAAAGAAAAGATTTCCTAATGTTTTAAATGAAATAATATGGAGCCAATCATTGTACTGTGCCATCAATTGTATAGTTTTCCTAATATTCGGGCTATATTTGGGTACTTTAGTAATATCTACTATATGGTATTATACGGTTATTTTAATACAAACCAGAAAATCAATAGGTAGATCATCCAGTGCACGCGGTATTAAGCCGCATACTCACCTGCGAAACGTAACCGAACAAAGAATCGGCCCGACAAAGAATCGGTTGCTCTAGTGGCAGAATATTTTATATGAAGCTGTTCACACTTACCCGACAAGGTATTTTTGCCAGCGCCGACAAGAAATGTTGGGTGTTTTGCCAGCTCTCTACGTCCGTATTCAAAAATCGAAATGTTTGCTGCGACACATAGTAGAAGTGAAACTTCAACAGAGACAAGTGAAAAAACGAATGGCAACGGATAAGTGGAAAAACCTTTCCACTTCTACTATGTGTGTGTGCACATATTTAAACATATTATATTTTATCAAACAAAAAAATTAAATTCGATCCGGAACCAATAAAAATATCGATAATCTACTCTAACATTATACCGCCTCTCACCACGTCTACTCTAAAATTAGCCCGTCTTACATCTCGACCATATCGCTTTTTCGTGACAGAAGAAATCCTAATACCCCCGTCTATATAAAAATTTCACTTCAAAAATCGTCTCGGATATCGCTCGCCTCGTAAGTAGGACGCTGTTCAAACTTTTCGAATGTCGGGTCCAGCAAAATTCTGCCCGCTCACCTTCTTCTACCCGTCGCACTCTGCCGCAGATCGCGCATAATTTTTGTTGGATTGGGTCCGATAACCACCCACGCCTGCTAGGGCTGCGGAGAGGCTAGGTCATATACCCGTAGCCCTGGCATAAGGCGAATGACGGAACACCCAGGGGTTTTAGTGGGTATCCCTAACCAGAGAGTGGCAATAGCATGGCACCAATTCTGACTGGGCATGCTAGTGCCACCCTCAATCTGGCGAATCCCACACTAGGTCGCGAATTATCCCCCCAAGGTTCTGCCCTTGTCGCGGCTTAGTCCTCAATCGGATTTCCTCTGGTTAAAAAAAAAGGGTCCTATAACCAACACGTGTATTAGAGGCGCCGACACCTGTTTAAATACGGCCCCTGACACCCGGCAAGTAGGAAAAAGCTGCTACTATAACCAAATCATAGTGTGTGAGCAGCGAGCTCGAGGTGAGCCGATAAAGCGAAGATCAATGTCTGCATCACAGGAGCACGTCGTCACTGCATTCGCTCGGTTACAGTTACGACTCGCAGATGAGTACGCAGCTTTAAATATACATATGTATTATACACTGTATAAACTATTTTAGTCATTATTCAACTCTTATTACAGCATTTAGTTATGCCATTGATTTGTGCAGTGTATGGAATAGGTCGATGTTAGACAATGAATAAAATAGGAGAACGGACTTTCAAGTTTTAAATCAGATATATCCTTGACCCACAATAGTTGCGGAATGACATCACTGGCGACAGAGCGTGCTTATCTCTAATCAATACTAGTTTTAGAATTAGTTTATGTCCTAAATAAAATTATCTATAGCTAAAATATACCTATCATGTAGATGAAAAATATTTTCTTTTCATATTTTTCTAGGTAATTGTCTTGTTAGATGTCTCAAGTGACCTAACTATATGTATGGTCTATACTTCGGGTACCCCGAATTAGTGTACCGTTAAAAGAGGTGATGCGCCTGCGGCCAGTCTTTTGTGAACGTAGCCAACTGACAACGGTCTTCTACTGGATTTTTAGAACTTTTTTTATTAGTGTTTAATATATTTTAAGATTTTATTGTTCGGTAGGATTATATTTTATTGATGGTAGAAAAAATAATTGGCTCTATTGTGAATTTCAGTTCAATAACAAAATACTTT
This sequence comes from Dendrolimus pini, assembly GCA_949752895.1. Lineage (NCBI taxonomy): Eukaryota > Metazoa > Arthropoda > Insecta > Lepidoptera > Lasiocampidae > Dendrolimus > Dendrolimus pini. Next base: position 24,807,944 of record OX457124.1, read on the forward strand.
ATTTATTAAGAAATATTTTTTTAAGAATATAGATTATTTATTGCATACGTATTCAGCAGACAGGCATACTGCAACCTATTGGAGAGCGGTTACCATCGCTTATGGGCATAGCTGTTCCCAATGTGCTTATTTCAAATACTGTCTGTTTTTCAATTTTTGGGTGATACAATTGGCGATTATTAATTAAAAACTATTTAAGGCAAAAAATAAAACCTTGTTTTTTGTTTCACTTTTATTTTAATTAAAATCAATTATTAAAATATATGTTTAACTCTATTGTAATAAAGAATCTAAATAAAAATAGTTGATATATTTTTGAATTATATACATATTATGAAGCCACGTTTGAACGGCTTTAAGCGCGCTATTTTATTTGATTTTTTATTATTCCACCGAATCGTCCAGCTAATCAGTAACCGTACGTAATCACGGAAGACAAAGATTTTTAAATGTCAACGAGTCAAGTGTCATTTTAATTATTTGGTTTTTTATGGTTATTATTTACTCTATGGGAGGCTAATCTATTTACCACCGTTTCACAACATGTTCTGGCTTGAAGAGAAGAAGCGGCGCAGGAAACTCTTCAGCAACATGCCTAACTCTAATTTTACATTAAATTAATAATAATATTAATCGGCAAACAAACACACATATAGTCTAATATAATAATAGTGGTGAACAATAAAGTGTTGTCTATAGTCTATCCCGAAATTAAGCAAGTCAGGCTTGTGTTATGGGTAATTTACAACGGACTACTCTGAGGCCGATCCCAGACACCAAGACCATTATTATATTATATTATATAATATATAAAATTATATAATATATAAAATTATGTGATATATAAAATGGGTGGGATATAAAATAAAAAGACAAATTGTCAATGCCAAAACCGTTAAAACGTAATTTTATTATGTGTATTAGTCGCGAAACCATAAGAAAATACTGTAATGCATATTCTCTTTACCCGTGTAGGAACAGAGAAAGAATACAATTTCCTGCGGCCTGTCGTAAGAGGCGACAAAACAACCGACAGCCAAGTATTTGCTCGTCTGGATGGCTACCACCTCTGGTCTACAGTATGACGCCATAACAACCTTGAGTTGTATTCCGGCATTAGTGGCCAGGCTCCAGTCTCCCTATAGAGAGCGGCGGCACATTGCTAGCACCTTTGGTGTAGCATATTTCCATAGCCAATGATATCCGCTTTCCACAAGGTGGGCTGTCTGTCTGTCTGTTGAACTTATACTATAAAAAAACATAAGAGATCCCAGCCCACAGCAATAACCTTATCAAATTGAAAAGCAACATGCAACCATTGCGCTTATTATGCAGAAAGAGTACTCAGTGTCGTTCACCCGATTCCTTTCACTAAGTAATATTGATTCATTCCCCGGCATATTCACATTGTTTGTGTGTTGTGGCTTTTTGCCTTATATTATCAAAGAAGAATATTAAAAACTAGCTTCTGCCCGCGACTTAAACGAACGAAACGAATAGTAAAAAAAAAGTAAGTTAAAAACACCCCCCAATTTTGAAACATTCTTCATTGGTGCTCCGCTTCTATTGGTCTTAGCGTGATGATATATAACCTATAGCCTTCCTCGATAAATGGGCTATCTAACACTGAAAGAGTTTTTCAAATCAGACCAGTAGTTCTTGAGATTAGCACGTCCAAGCAAACAAACAAACAAACTTTAAGCTTAACTTAAGCTTTATATATTAGTAGAAGATTATAATTCCAGTAAGTACTTAAGTGTACAAAGGTATTTGGCGGCTAGGCGATTCTTAGTAATCTATATAGCGGCCACGAATTCTCAGTTCATATGGGTAAATTTTATAGGGGGCCGAGGAGTTATTGCTTGTGTATTTGATTATGTGGAACAAGAAAAATCTGGTATCTAAGTTTCGCGTCAAATATAACTAGCTGCAGCGGCAAATTGTGACCGCTGGCCACTTGTCCTTGGATACGTGCGGTATTTAAAATTTACGCACAATGATTAGATTTCACTGGCCGCCGAGACCTGGCCGCCGCGACCTGACCGCCGCGACCTGACCGCCGCGACCCGGCCGCCGAGACCCGGCCATCGCGACCTGGCCACCACGACTTCGCCGCCGCGATTTGTCCGCATTCTTCATTCATGCCTCTATCCCATCTATTTACTCGAAGTGTTGAAGTTATGGAAATAATGAAGGAAAACTAAAAGCGTTAAATGATGCAATCTGTAGTTTTTGTTAAGCATTCTTACGCGCTCATGCGTATCGGTACTGTAACGTGTGATCTGTGAAACAATAGTTTTTATCCTATGACGTTTTGTACGTATTACTTAGACGCGCTATATTTCTACACCGTTGCATTAAAAACAGCAACATTGATGTTTAAGTATATTTATATACCTATACTTTTACTATACTATTAATGATGTTTAAATGTCTTACAGTAGATAACTTAATCCACATCTAAAGTTAGATATTTATTTAGATAGGTAGATCTAAAGACATAATTTAACAAAAACACTATCCAAAAAATTATCTTGTAATAAAAACAAGGTGTACTTACTGCGTTGGTGTACGTCATGGTGCCACTCCGACCTCTGTCTGTCTAGTTATGTGGCACAGCTGATTATCTCAGGAAGAACTAAGTCTAGAGTACTTTAGATGGATGAAACTTGTCAAAAATATAGTATCAAATATACAGAAAACATTTTATTAAAATCTGTTTCTACTCTTTACAGGTCCAGGCTTCATCGACGATCTGGACTTGACGCCCTATATGGGTCCGGTGGAGAACTGTTATGCCCCGCAAGCCACCGATGCGAGGCGGAATGGGTACGTCAGATTACTTATTTTTCGGTTGCCTTTTAAATATGACTATATAAGTTGTGTTTCTAAGATGGATTGTACGTATGTGCGTGCGAAGTAGGTATGACAAGATGATTTGTAGTGTAAATAACAGAATACGTATGCCAGAATAGAGGAATTTTTTCCAATTATTTATTTATTTCAATGTTATGCAATACAGTAATAATAAGTTAATTAATAACTTATTATTATGGGAATCCCGCAAATTACGAGAATTTTCTCGGGAGCAGTTTGGAATTTTTAGGTGTATTAAAATTAGCTTATTCCAACAGTTTTTACTAAAACGATAGCTGCGGCATTTTGTGTCCCGGGAATCCCGCGAGAATTTCAAGTCAAACGTGGACAAAGTTGGGGGCATATCCTAGTAGTAAATATAAGGATACAAAGAAAAGTAAAATAATCTACCCAAAGAGGTAGCAGAGGCGAATAAGAGGAGAAAAGAAGCGAAAGCCAGAGAGTTTTGATGACACGTTTAACTTAACAGTTGAAGTTTTTTAATACAAATGTCCTATAACTAATGTTAATTTTTAACTAATATGTATAAATGCATACGTATATTTTGTATGATAAAATTGCTCAACAAAATATCAACAAAAAAGTGACGAATTTATGTATTCCAGAGGTCACCAACTTCCAGAGAGTCCTCCGGATTCCGGATCCGAGAACCCTTATAGCCCATCGGACTCTCAAGTATCCCACATAGCGGTACCCCAAAACGTCCTTCCTACAGACTACATGCTGGTTCACGACCACATGTCGCAAGAGATTTTGCAACAGAATGGGGACTACATATATGAGGAGTTGAAGCCCGATAATATGGAACATGAAGTTCTGAGGAGTAATTTAAACGATGTTGTCGTTATGCCACAGGATTCTGGTATTGTGGAGTTGGGGATCAGGTAAATATACTCATCATACTAAAACAATAAAAATAAAATCGCGTCATCAACTCTTCAGGAGATCATTTGTCTGGTACCTACCTCGGACAGTATGGCAATCCAGCGGGGTAACGTAACCAGCTATGTGCGTACCTTATCATGTTAAATCGTATCGTGTTATCGTATGACTAAAGCTCAGAATTCTACTAATACAGTAGGGCCTCGATAATTCGCACAGGCAAAAACAAGGCCCTTTGCGAATTATCAAGACATCCAGATTGTACTCTGCAATAAAACGCATATTCAATATATGTTTATTTCAGTAAATATCGAAAAGTAAGTAAATACAAGTGAGGCAAACAATACTGAAATATATACGAACTCGTATAAGCATATGTTGAGAATTAGAAACATGTAATCTGCACCCTTGTCATGATGTTACAAAAACAGAAATTTAATCCTTTTTGAAAGTCTAATACTCTTCTGCTTATAATTTTTGTATTTCATTTTAAAAGCTCAGTCTCTAAGTCAATACAGAAATTCGTTATTTTCCGCCCATTTCAAAGTAAAGTCAAGTTTAAGGCCGCCGCCCGTTTGGTTCACCGCGATCACTGCATAAACGGGGGTCCGCATAATTAAGGCTCTACTATAGTTGAGATTAACTAATTAGGATCAGTTAAGGTTAGGTTTTCTCCTATTTTATTAATTACAGTATTTTTATAGCTGTAGTAAAAGCTGGTTAGGCCCAACTGAACAAGTAACAAATTTCCATCGAAATTGGTTACCGCCTATGGAAACTTGCAATGCCAGAGGTGCTACCAAAGTGCAGCCGACCTCTAAATAAATTTTATAAGCCCCTTCTCAAATAATATTGTCGTCGTAGTCTTTAATATCGTTGTAATGCAGAGGGAAAAGATCGGTATGTGTTCCTGCCAGATCACTATTGCACGCGGAGTAAGCCTTCTAGAGATGAACAGTAATGTTTAACTGACAACAACAACAAGTTCAGTACACCTCATTTTTGAAAATCCTTAGTCTCGTCATATTTTTGTTTCAGGTCAGTCCGACACGACTTAATCGGTGACCAGATATACCCAATCAAGTTCAGCCAAATGAGAGACATCGACATAGATCAGGGATTAATTATCCCCCAATCGGTCGGTATGCATGAGACCCTTACTCCGGTGTACACCAGCCTGCAGGAACCCAGTGTGAAGAAGCGTAAACACTCTCAAGATGGGTCGCAGGTTAAATGTGAACCAGGTTAGTAGGCTTACATTGCTCTGTGGATTTTGTTACGAGCAATAGTATATTTATTAAATGTGCACAGCAATCTTGTCGAAAACAGAACTCTTATTAGGTTCTTATGTCATTCCGGGTATCATTTCAGTTGTCTATGTACGTGTATAACAGTGATATTTAAAAAAATATTTAGGAACGTTTAGATAAAATCGCGAAAAATTCAAGATTGGATGAAGATGGTATAAATAAATATAACTTAGGATTGATCATTTCAGTGTATGTAGCCGTGTGTGACTAATCAGATTTTGAAAAGTCATTATGATGTTTTTTAATCATTTTTTTATATATCAATAGATATCGTTATATTCGTTTGCCTTGTCATAATAATTGTGTGTGTCCTTCTAACCTTTAGAACCTAAAAGAGATGGCGATGGTAGATGTGGCTTCAAAAATACTTTCAAAATATCCATCGAGTAGTTTTTGAGATATGGGGTGTTTTCGAATAATGTTTTTTTGTGATTCCCTAGTCGAGGACGTTTTTTTTTTAAAATTGAACTAAATAAATTTGCATTTTACTTTATAGAGAATCCCTCCATATTAGTCAGATTTGTAGGCAGGTTGCTTGTTTTATAACTTCCAGCCGCCCTCTCACCAGAGAGCGTGACGCATCCATCTCGCGTCGCCCCTCCTTCGAGAGACGGCTCTGAAGCAGGTGACGATGCTCCCCTCCAATGCATCAGATTCGGCAAGTTCCAGGACAACGCTTGGCATGCGTTGTATGACTGCAATCTAAAACCACTGTAAGTGCCAAATTCAAAGAGTTTTTTCGAATTAAATTCTAAAGGTATGAACTTTGAGATACGTAACCGAGACATAAGACAAACGACTACGAAATATGATAATATATCCTATTTGTATGAAGAACTACCGCCCATTGCGGTCGCTTGTCTGTCTTGCGCCAAATGTTGTTTATACCCAAGCAGACGTCGAAACTCCTCTTCGATGCATCAGATTCGTCAAGTTCCAGGACAATACTTGGCATACGCTGTATCTTTACAATTTATAACCACTGCAGTCCGAAATTTAAAAAAATAGTAGTATTAAATTCTAAATGTAAACTTTAAGATACGCCACCGAGACGAGTGACTGAGACATGATACAGATCGCGACACACTACATACATGCAATTTCTGCTTTGTATGCAATTGCATAAGGAACTGTTGCCCGACTTGGTTTAGCGCTTCGAATGCTTTTCATACCAAAGTGGGCGACGAGACTTTTCTCCAATGCATTAGGTTCACCAAGTTCACCAAAACATTGCGTCGAATACACTGTATAATTGCAATTTAAAATAGCCGTAAGTGGCAAAAAGTTTTCGCCACTAGTATGTATTCATAATTAAAACTACATTTGAACGATTCTAAGAGCACTTAAAACCGTACGTAGTTACGTAAATGGTAAGTTGAAAACATGTATTGGAATTCAAATTTAATCTTACCAAAGCGCGCGACAAGGCTTTTTTTCAATTCTCTAAGTTTCAGGACACGTCATAGTAAGTAATATGTATATTATTGCCGTCTTTCTATATATTTAATATCCATGGTTAGTAAGACATACCAACCAGTCAGTCATAAATCATAAAACCTGCTTAAATACTGTATGGTCGTCCATCAGATTTCGAACCCAAGTCATTGGAATGAAAACCTTTTGCTATGACCATTATACTTACTATGACTAAGCTTTTTCTTTATTACAAATGAATGTTTAATTCCTTTATTTATAGAGAATCCCCTACATACATAGTGGGTGCCGACAAAGGATTCAACTACTCCCAAGTGGATGACGCGTTCGTCTGCCAGAAGAAGAACCATTTCCAAGTGACCTGCCAGATACAGATGCAGGGTGATCCTCATTACATCAAGACTCCTGAAGGATTCAAGAAGATTAACAACTTTTGTCTACATTTCTATGGAGTGAAGGTGGGTAATTGTTTTCGACAATTTATAAAACACTAGCAGTTTCCAAGTGGTCCGATGATAGCACACAATGACGATCGGACAGAACGATTTCGTTGTGATTTTGCTTTTCCTAGTCCTGATGGAATGTGACTTACTATGGAATCAAGGTTGTAATAATGAAGCAAATACTTTCCGAACACTTTTTTTATTGCTAGAGAACAGCAGACTGCACTGTCGCACACAACGAGTTCTACATGAGAATATTTATAGTATGTGCCTTAAATACAAATATGTCACGTCTTCATCGCACATGTCTAAAACAATGTGTTCAGTTGGAATGTTTAGAGTAAGCAAATCCAGCGCATTAAGCTCACAAATTATAAGAGACAGAAATGTGATCGCAAATGGATTTGCGAATGAATTTGAGATTTCTAAAAGAAGCCTTTTTAAAATTGGCTGAAGATGAATGGCTAATCGCAGCGAGTATCCACTGCTACGGCGAGTGCGAGAACTTTTCGTAGAGAGGACAATTGAACATGCTTAGTTAAAGTCACGACGAATTACTCTATTCTTATTAAATAGCCTGTCATACATATCGAGTTCTCACTGCGACAGCCTAATCGCAGCGAATATTCGCTGTATGTGACCGAAGTTTAAGGAAAATTGCTACCGTCGCCTATGCACATTTGCAACACCAAAGGTGTTACTAACACTAAGTTCCTGAAACAATAGTAGTAATTGCCAGGTAGACCATTTCGCTATTTCATCCACTTCGTAATCGCTAACCTATCTCTTCTGTTTTTTTTTGTGTTTGCTTATAGGCAGACTGGTAGACCTGATAGAAAAGGCTTAATGTCGCTCATGGACCAACGCTATGGAAGCCGATATGATACCTAACTCAACGTGCCTTTAGATAATTGTGTACGCCCTGTTTTTGAAGAGCCCCATATCGTAGCGCTCTAGGAAATCCGCGACAGGGATGTTCATGTTTAACTTTTTTCCAGTACGAAATCAATAATCAAGAGATAGGTGTGGAGCAAAGTCAGTCGGACCGAACCAAGAGACCGTTCAACCCAGTGCCGTAAGTCTTAATGTTTAAACTTAACACTTTCCATACTTAAGGTAGACGGCTGGTTGCTGTTCGTATAGCCAATAAAGTCTTCTTTTACTTGGTATGGCAGTTGTCCAGTTGATATGAAGATGTGTCTAAATCGTACATTTCTAGAGGGCGCTACAAGTTTTTTCTGTATCAAAGACCCAAAAGAAAAAAACTTGTGGTACCTCAAAAGCCATTGACAGACAGAGTAACTATTTTAATTAGGCTATTGTATAGTGTGAGCAAAACTTAAATGCGCCATTGATATTCGTATACGTCAATGCGCAGAACACAGTTATATAAAGTTCCCAAACAAAACTAAGAAGGAGAAGTGTTGCTCTCTCGCTCAGCCGCTATCCATCGCATGCCATCTCTTTCGCACAACACACAGGTATAACAAAAGCCAAACGTTAACAATGAACTACCTTCTTGAAGCGCATTTAATTTTTGCGCATACTGTAATACTTAATATTTTTATTTTACTATTCTGAGTATAATACTTCTCGAGTCCCATTTGTATAAAAGAATATACTCACCTTCAGGGTGGAACTACGTCGTGAAGGAGTCAAACTGACAGTCGGCAGACTTCACTTTGCAGAGACAACTAGTAACAATATGAGGAAGAAGGGCAAGCCCAATCCCGACCAGAGGTATTTCCACTTGGTCGTGGCTTTGAAGGCTCATATCCATCAAAGCAAGGACAAGGACCCAAGGGACGGACACTTGATCGTAGCTGCGCAGGCCAGTGACCGGATCATAGTGAGGGTAAATACCCAGATATTAGCTAAACAGTATTTTTTTGGATTAAATCTTTTATATGTTCTGTAGCCCAATCACATACTACAGGTACTGTGAATCCTGGTAAAAAACTACGAAACCCTTTATGGTTTGTGACCTGATGTGCACTTGACAATTTTTTTCTCTTTCAGGCATCCAATCCTGGCCAGTTCGAATCGGATTGCACTGAAAACTGGTGGCAGCGTGGAGTTTCCGAAAACAGTGTACACTTCAATGGCAAAGTCGGTATAAACACCGATCGGCCGGACGAGAGTTGTGTTGTTAACGGTAAAGCATACTTCCCTAAGAAAAAACTGTACCTTTACCATCGAAGAACAAAATTAAAAAAAATTAAAAACTTCGTTTAAAAAAACCGACTTCAAAAATGAAAAAACTAAAATGTATAAAATAACTTATTTCTTAAGCTATTATTATTAATACATATATCTAAAACATCTTAAAGTCGGTGCTTAGTAATTTTCAAAATATAGTAATTTTTATGTTTTTTACTTTGCACCGACTTCAAGATGTTTTATATACAATATTAATAATAATAGCTTAAGAAATAAGTTATTTTATACATTTTAGTTTTTTCGTTTTTGAAGTCGGTTTTTTTAAACGAAGTTTTTAAATTTTATTTGTTACTTTTTAGTGTCTCGCTATGTATGGGTGGACCTACGAATGGTGCCGCGCTTCTTAAAAAATATAGGTCCCAAGAACCGGGAACAAAAAAATGTTCGTAAAATGAAAACTACTGGACCAAACTATGTCAAATTTTTAGGGGACCACATGGCAGCTATTCCGCGTCGATCAAAAAAAGAATCACGTAAATCGGATCATAAATCACGGAGTTATCGGCGAACATACATAAAAAAAGCAACAAAAAAAAAAACGATCCCGACGAATTGAGAACCTCCTCCTTTTTTCGAAGTCGGTTAATGACAGAACACGTGACTTTAAAAGCTTCTAAATTTCTAGGTGGCACTAAAATTCTTTAGTCTCTTGCATTTTAATATAGAAAATACTAAAAGTCTACCAACTTACATTCACATTCCACATTTCCTTGACACTCTAAAATCGTAAAGTTATAAAGTACACGCGAAACTTAAATGCATCTCGAATGAAGTTAGCTTCGTGACTACGACTAACGCCCGACAGTGTTACGAAATAGATGGCATGCGAGTCTGGATAGCTGCCGAGCGAAAGCGTAACACTCCCCTCACTACAATATACTTATTCACTTGGGTAGCGATGACTTGTACGAAGTTCAAAGACGCATTTTAAATTTTCTCGTGTAAAAACCTTAGAATGAAGTCCCTTCCATCGCCATCCCTAAGTCATAGAATTCTTTGGAAATAGCGTAATAATATATTGAGGCCTCAATGAGATTCCATCAAGGATGCAGAAGTCTTCAGGTGACGATAACCACTTACCATCAGGCCTTCAGCTAATTTACTTTAGATTTATACTATGTGGCGATTCAATGAAATATCTTTATATTTCTAAAGGTAACCTAAAAGTTATGGGTCACATACTCCACCCGTCTGATGAGAGAGCCAAGCACAATATCGAAGAACTGGACACGGCGCAGCAGTTGAAGAATGTGCAGAGCATTAGAGTTGTCAAGTGAGTGATTTTTTGAGAGTTTATAGTGGGAGAATGAAGAGTGATGTGTGTGTGTTTGTTTTGATGTGCTGTTTAATTTTTAAGTAAGTCCTTTCTATAACTTGTCAAATAGCGTATTAATTATAACTGAAATAGTAATTAAAATTATTTCTATGACATCATCTCCCGAAATGAGGAAAATCTAGAGGGTCGATTTGATGCGGTTTTCGCTGATCGACCGAAGCCGAAATTCTCAGGCTTAAAATCTGCGCTACTTTTTATCCTGGGAATTCCCCGGGAATTTTTTGGGGATGATTAAAATAGCCAAATAAAAAGAAATCTAATTCCAATGTAATTCATTTACTGATCTATAGCAAATTTATGGTGATATTTTTTTTATCCCTCGAATCTCGCCAGAATTGTCCCATCAGTAGTTTGTAGCTGTCTGGGTGCATAATAATTAGCTTATTCCGACACAGTTTTCACTAAGCGATACTTTGTGTATCGGCAATCCTGCGGGAATTTCAAGTCTTGCATATCGTAGTATCTCTATGTAAAAACGTTTAAAAGATTTTTTTTGTCAGTATACATGGAGTAAAACAATGAATAAGTCATACATGAGGGGTATTTGAATCACCCTAATGTACAACTTACTTCTTTTTATACTTTTCATCTTATTAAATTTTTAATGATTCTTGGGAAGTTGAGAAGTTTCGACCACATCGATTTAATTTCTTTTTTTGTATTATTTGAAATTATTTTTGCGTTCCGCCGTCCCGTATACATATTAGTATGAATTATGTAATTATTATAGGTTCAATTACGATGCATCATTCGCGGAGCACTCGGGCCTTTTGGGCTACGACCCGGGCCAAGCGACGCCTGCGCAGGACACGGGCGTGATCGCGCAGGAAGTCCGCAACGTGTTGCCCGAGGCCGTCAAAGAGGCCGGTGACGTCACACTGCCCAATGGCGACACCATACACAAATTCTTGGTCGTTAATAAGGTAGATATTGAAGTAGTAGGAAGGTAGATAAAGTACAATTTATTGCTCACCAAGTATACTCGGTGGAAACTTGTAACTGCGCAGTTAGAGTACTGTTGAACGCTTCTTTATGGTTCTTAAAGAAGCATTCAAATTTACACTAAATCCCTATGAAGAACACCGTATAATTTTTATTAATCTGATTTACTAATTATATAATGCTTTTTAATAAATTTATTGATTTATTGTGAAATTTAGTATCCCGATCTGATGCAAATCGGGACGCGTCCCTAGACCCCTGAAACTCGAGATGTCCCGCCCATATCGGCAATGCTAATCTTAGCCCGTCTTCGGGATATTTATGGAAATATTTGATTAATTAATCAATAAATTCACCAGGACCGCCTCTACATGGAGAATGTGGGCGCTGTCAAAGAGCTGTGCAAAAAGACAGGACACCTGGAATCAAGAATCGATAAACTTGAAAGGTTCAATAAGACGCTGTACAAAATTAGCGCTCTCCAAAGACGAGACAGCTCAAGATCTAGCCTCAGTAATGGTATGTTATAACTATCTATATTAATTAGATCTCAAGGCCGATTTATATCATTACTGTTACAAGCTTTTATGTAATTTGCAATGGATGTGAGTTCGGGTGGAATTTTTCAAGTTAAATTTGACCAACTTCCCAGTTTCCGATTGAGCTTAAATTTTACACGCATATGTATATCGCGTGACAATGCAATAATATGGTACCATGGAGCTGATCTGATGATGGAGTCGGAAGGAGGCCATAGAAGCTCTCGTACTAAACAAGATAGACCCGTCGTTTGGGCTCGTTTTACTTGTCTTGGCTAGCACTCTGCTGCTACGTGATATCCAGGATCTCAAAAGCTTGTATTTAAAAAACTTCTTAAAAAACCTTTTTTTTTTTAAATTGGGTTCAATAAAAATTTGTCCTGTATTATAGTACCTTGGGTTCCAAAGATAAGAGAAAAAGGAACCAAATTCAAGAGTACACTCTTCAATAGACAACACCTAAATAGAGATTCAGGTCCGTTTTTGCCAATTGTCAACGATTATTTCCATTATTTTCAGATTCACGTTATTCAGCATCATCAAACTCCTCAAAGTCTCTATATAGTGATAATAACATTCCAATAGACCAAATACGCGATATCGCCCGTAACATTAGAAAACACGAGTGTTGCCATAAACTAAGTCACAATTCACCGAAATACACGAGAAAGCAATGCAAAAATTGCCATGTGAATTCCGCCAGATACGGCAAATACTATAACTATAATAAAACTTGTGTGAAATATAACAAAGCTGAGAAAATTGAAGACTTTCCAAAATATAATGAGCCAGATACAAATCAAAAGCATCCAGTTGATGACGTTTCTTATGTATCAAAGAAAAAAGACACATGTGTTTGGATGAGAAACGATGATAATTTCTCATATTCTCATACAAGATTTGGGATTTGTTGTCAGAGAGATTACGGAGATGCAAGCAGTGAATTGGTGTCAAATAAGTTTCTTCAAATTGTCATTACCATTTTGATTTTTATAATGGCTGTGTGGTAAGTACCGAAAACCTAGGTAGACAAGTTTTGATAGGTTTAATATAGGACTAGTTAATCAATATTATTTTTTGTCGTTCATTAAATTATTAGCCGCTTAAAGGATGCGCAGTTGGTTGTTATCAGCATTTGCCTATTCTTTAGCTGAATCACCTTAATATTTAAGAGAATGTCACTTGACGACGTCTGTGGTTGACCGCGCTAAGTATCAACCGGCAGAACTCGCTGGAACCCCTCAGTGTTCCAGCGAGTTCGATCACTCGCATGGTTTTTGGAAACTTACTTTCGGTTATTTGCTATGGTCTGAAGTCTCGGATCGGCCCTAGAGTGGTCCGTTGTATATTACCCATAACAAAAGCACATCTTGCTTAGCTTGAAGATATACCAATATTAAGTATAAAATCGTTATGACAGACAAATGAATATACGAATTAAAAATTTAAAATAACAGAAACAACATAAAACTTGAATATTTACAGAAATTGGTTCTTAGAAGCAGGATCAATTTCTATAAAGGAATGTTTTTTATGATGGCTTGTGGCTGGGCCGCCTGTCGTATGCATGTCGTAATTTATCTATACTACGTGCACGGCCTGGTCTTATTCATATTAAGTTAGAGAAAATTTGAAGACTTCTTTAAGAACCTTATAGTAGCTTACAAACTCACTCTACTCCAATATGAATAAGACTGTAAATCTTTAACACTAACGCAGATGAAGCTCCAGCATAAATGATGAATGTAAAAAATTGTAAATATGATTTAATACAAAAATATAAAGTTGCAAGACTGTTGAATTTGAATTAAATTAAAATTTATATTTTTCTCTATAGCCTGGTAGTAATATCAGCTCTATATTTCCGGGAGCACCAAGAGTTGTTATCGATGAAGGAAATCCGCATGCACGAGAAGATCCCGAACTTCTATCAGAACGGGAAACAGAACAATGCTCACGCGCATCGAACGCCGACTGACCACAATCAAATACAGGTAAGTTTGTAGAATCCATCTATCCTTAGGGATGACTCTTCTCTGCCAAAAGGAGCCCTTTCAACTTTACTCCCACTTTCCTAGATGTATCCATACCGATCAGCTTCTTGGCATCTCCTTAACACAATCTATACATTTTGGCTTCTATATACAGTCTGATGCTCAGATGGTTGGCAAAAAGCTAGAGATTCTAACAAGGGTGAGGCAGGTACTTCACATCACTTCAGTTGCTGAATCTTTACTAAGTACAAGTACGTTCTTGCATGGAATACTGCTCTAATCTTTAGGATGGGTCAGTTAAATACCAGCTCGAGACACTCGAGTCAATAGAGAAAAGACCTAGGAAACTGACAGGCAATAACAGACTATTCGACCAGAGGCTTCAGAGCCTAAATCATCGTTGTAAAGTCGCTAGTTTGTCGGTATTCTATAGGATACACTTCGGGAAGTGTGAACCTGACGACTGCTGCCGGAACACAACAAGTTATTATGGCGGCATACTCAAGACCAGTGGTGGTAGCCATCCAGTCGAGCAAATGCCCTACCACCTGGCTTAAATGGTCTAAGGGTCTAATCTAAATGAACCTAAAACAAAATTGTTTTAAGACTTTCAGGTTCAGGAATTTCGAATTATTATTAATTAATTCGAAATTCCTTTTGCAACAAAAAACATACTTAGATCCAAATGTACGCTTACGATAAAATTGCGGTAAAGACGAGATATGTATTATCCCCGCAAATTGCTATTGCGCCTGGCCGCCATTTTGGTGACGTAACCGTAGCCGAACACTCAGTACTGTTAGCATCACTGGCCGGCGAGTACGCGTACATATCGAGTTGCGGATGACGTCACGTGAATGTTAATTTGACAAGGTTCCAGCGCATTACCAATTTGCGGGGATAATATGATTGTATATTGGTTTAATATATGTACGAGTTATTGAGTATGTTTATTGTAGAAATGACTAATATTGCTATTTGTGAAAATGACAAAGTTTTGTAGTTGCCTTGGTTTTTTCAGAATTTAAAAACTTCACAACACACGGCAGCGAAAAAAATTGTACGGAAAGGTAATTACTTTTCAAATTATTGCTATAATAACGCATTTCATTCAGATCGGTACGTGAGGCTTTATTTTTGTACTGTGTGGAATATAAGACGACTAGAATTGACAATCGTCTAAAAAAATACTTCCAAAAGTGTCCGAATAAAGTTGCCTTAGAACTGAATGGTAAACATATAGGTACTTATGTTATTTAAGTGAAAATTAATGTATTTAATACAACTAGTGATCGCCCGTGGTCGAAATTTGACCATGTCAAAGACTTCTATAATCAAAGATTTCGCCAAGTTACTTTGACTTGAACAATAAACAAAAGAGAATACATGCGTGTGTGTCAAATACATGGTAGTGTGTGCATATTTTTTTATTGATTTAATGTATTTATTATGCATAATTTTAGAAAAAAATATTAGCATTCGTCTATATAAACTATAAGTGTGCGAATGTCATATTCTTCCGTCCGGGTAATTTTCGTAAAAAGGCCCCCTGATAATGACCCCCTAAAACAAATTTATGTTATCCTAAAATATTTTCTTTTTCTACCTTTCAGAGAAAAGTTCTCATAAAACGACTCAAGAGTACACTACGACATTGGGGACGGAACCACCCCATGTTGCCCCCACGTCTTTACATCCCAATAAAGGATTATACGCTAGTAAGTTCTATATTTTTACAGACAAATGGATGTTAGTATTATTGTTAAGTTTTCGTTACGTGCACATAAATAAAACGTTTTTATCGGTTTTAAGCGAGACTTTTCATCTGATATTTATTTCGCTGTTTAGGCCAATTTGGGTAGTCGCGATCACAGCAGACAAAGATGTTCAGTCTCACTTGACATATTATATAGATAGATAACACTTTATTGTACACCATTACAGAAAACTTTCTAACTGGGTACAAAGGGCGGTCTTATCGAGACAACCCGTGCCAAGAATATTCTGATTAGATTTAGATTGGAGTGGCGATGGTGGTAGGTGGTATACATAATTATTGTACGATCACTTACATTTTAATAATAAATATATAACGATACTATATATACAAATATATACATAAGTTATATACATATACAAGATATGGTGATAATATGCAACTATTTAAACATATTATGTTTCTTATCAAATAAAAGACCGCGCTTAAAACCGTTAAAACGTAATCTTAAAAAGGTTTCGAAGAAATAGTATAACGCACACTATTTACAAATTATAAAGTTATGTACTCAATTAGCTCGATTGAAAAACATATAGTAACCAAGAAGAAATTATTCACAAACATATTTGTATGCCCCTGCTACACCTGGAATAATGTCAGATGTAACCAGGGGTTCTAATGTATTATTTGAGATGCGACATTGTTAATGACTTCAAAAATAAACAAAATAAAAATAAATAATCAAAATGAACACGTTGGTGGTAGGCTAAATAAAACTTGAATAATACTTGACATTTTTGTCGTCCGTGATGACAGCTGCTGAAAAGCGGCCGATACGTCGGAATGATAAAAATCAAATAAATGCCCACGCTTAAAACCGATAAGACGTACTTTTATTATGAATGTTATTTATTTCCCCTTGTTCAGATTTATTCCAACCGTCACCGACGGCCACAGCTGAGAGAGTTATATCTTTCTATAGGAAGTTTCATGTCATAGGAGGGAGATGTAAAGACGCATTGAACATGAAAAATGTACTTGATCCAGAGTGTCATGTGAGTATTATTATCATTGAAGTTTTCGGCTGTTAACTCTAAATAAAACACCAGTTAGTATCGCTATATCATATCTATATTGTTACAATAAGAGAGAGGTGAGATAGAATACATCTGCCTTGAGGCATCTGCACGGATTCATAAATACGTTTTATTGTTTTGAGTGCATTCGGGAAAATCTCGTTTCTGTACTTTATAGCTTTGCAATTTGAGGGCATAAGAAATAAAAAAACAAAAAATACAAAGTTGAAAAATTATTTGGCGATTTACTAAACACATTAGAGTAAATAAAGGTAGAGCAAAATATGCTTCTTATTTATATTATTTAGAGTTTCGATGGCCCAATTTTCACTTCCTCTATCTTATCTTCCCTATTCCATCCCTCCATGCTTTCCTAAAGGCTGCCAATGCGTTGGCTTCGCCTCTGGTGGCAGAAAACAAATGCGGTGATGTTTATTGTTTCGCTTTTTTTTAATGCTGCTTGAAAGGATTTTGATGGTGTATCGCTATGGCTCAGATCATTTATGGTAAGAAAATACATTTATTTCTTGTTATTATTGTGGAATAAAATACTAAAGACTGACAAACGACCAATAGAAAACGACCCCGATACACGCGCTCCCGACATAGTTTGCCTGGTCTCCATTCTTGTTTTTATAAAAACTCTAATCTAACATTTCCATTGTAAGTGTTATGGTAGTGGCAGAAAAAACATAATACTCGCATACGTTGGGCACAAACGGGCCACCCGTCGTCGTTACAAAATTTATTTTAATGAAAAAGCGTGTCGTGTAAACTGCCTGTTGCTGGCCACCGGTGACCGGTCGGTGGCCCATTCGCGCCGAGACTAAACCATCTAAAAAAAAGATTGAAATGTAGGATTTACGACCTTTTTTAATGTTATTATATTAATATTAATATATTTTTCTATTTCTATATTGATTTGTAATATAAATATTATTTTATTTATTTAATTTCCCACAAAAAAATACGAAATAAATAGAGAACAAAAATTAGAGAAACTTATTTAAAGAGGAACAGAAACCCAAACTAGGTTAACCCTGTGTGATTGTAGTCGTGGCCCTCGTCACACTATTACTATAATATATTATGTAGATTGTATTTTTTATAAATCGATGTATTTTATATTTGTGCATTTAATAGTTATGTAAAAGATTATTTAGCTAATTATTTGTATGACGCTGAAGACCATGGGCCATAAAAATGAAAATATGGCGTGACACTGACCGGCGATTAGCGGCCATCCATAAATTCGAGGGGTGAGGAGAAAGAGAGGGGGGAGAGGCTGTCGAAGAAGTGTGACATTGTCTGACAAGGGGTGGGAGAGGTTTTAAATTTCGTGACATCAATTTTAAAATTTAATATGTTTAAGCTACTGCCGTTTTAATTTAAAACTTTCTTGATGTAAAATTGCGAAATGTGTTTTAATAGGGCTGCGTGTATATTTCTTGTTTTTTTTTATTTCAGTCATCATGCGGCCTAGAGTCTCCCCAATCGTACGACAACCAGGTGCCTTTGGAGCGCACTAAACCCGACAAAGAACTCAACGACACCTATTCAAGACCCTTAGAACCGATAAACCGGGATAAGATCCCGAATACCCCCCCAATTATTCCGGAGAAGAACAACTCGGAAACAATGAACACGGATAACGATTTGAAGTTAAACGAGGAGTTGACTAACTTTTTGGACAGCAACAAACAGAATGTGACTAGAATGAAGAGAGAGGCGATAGAAGAGTTAAGGAGCAGCTCAGAGGAGATGAAGCTGAACGACCAAAGCAAGGAGATTGAGCTTAGTGGTAAGTTACTAAATAAGACTAATAGTAAAAAAAATATACGTGTAAAAGTCACGTGCCTTTTCAATGTTATGTATTACACAATAAAACTAGACAAAAAACGAAAAAAAAATTAAGCTATAGTAACCGCTCTAAAATAAAAGTTGAGATAGAGCTTTTATACATATAAAATAATACACTTTACACGAGTGTGAGTGAAAAGAAGAACCAGTCGAAGTTTGTGTTGTTTCAATTGAGAAGTGGTTCTAGTTCGTATATATGTTCTAATTAAGCCACTGAAAAAATACACTCTTCATTCTTTTTAACCGACTTCGAAAAAAGGAGGAGGTTCTCAATTCGTGCTTTTTTTATGTATGTTCGCCGATTACTCCGTGATTTATGATCCGATTTACGTGATTCTTTTTTTGTTCGACGCGGAATAGCTTCCAATTGGTCCGCTAAAAATTTTACATAGTTTGGTCCAGTAGTTTTCATTTTATGAACATTTTTCATGGAAATAATTTTCACTTCGTTCCATAAGTACACCGATTACTCCGTGATTTATGATCCGATTTACGTGATTCTTTTTTTTTTCGACGCGGAATAGCTGCCATGTGGTCCCCTAAAAATTTTACATAGTTTGGCCCAGTAGTTTTCATTTTATGTACATTTTTTTGTTCCCAGTTCTCGGAACCTATATTTTTATTTATTGCAAAGGTGTTAAAAATGCAGAAGGCACACCCAATGAAAAAGCTGGGTACGCCTATGGGAATAGGCGGAGGGGGAAGTGAACCATTGGAACTCACTCGCCGTACGAACACTAGGATTTGCCTAAAACTAACCGTTTCATGCCAACATTCTGTGAGAGCGTGGTATCACACATAGCCGACCCCTAGAGCTGTAATCAAGAGAATGATATCAGCTACTTCATAGACTATGTTTAATTGCCGCGAGGGTGGCGCGCTAGACACTGCGTTTCACACGCGGCTCGAATGCGCTGCATGGCAACCTCAGAGTTTCGAGCTCGAGGCCATCGTAGGGCCGACGATTTCTTCCTTTTGCGAGGCAGTAAAGTCCCGCAAGGAAGCGCTCCTCGGACGCCGTCGTCACATTGGCCTCTGGAGACACAGGCAACATCTCCTCCCATTGATTCCATCGCAGGGGTCCGCGCATTGTGGGGATGCGACGGTCCAGCCTCTGTTGGTGAAGTAGGTCACTCTGCATCCCGGGGTGACCTAACCTTGTTGCGCAGTAATAGTAATATAAAACATAACACACAATTTGACACTATAGATATATAGTCGTATATATTTTCATAGCGTCATCATCAATGTTATAGATAATAAATAAATTAGTAATAACACTATACATACTAATAAATTGTTACATATATAAGGGTAAGATATTAGATGTAGTCGGCCTGCGTTTTGATAAATAAATAAAAATGTAGTAGATAAAGTTGTAAATGTAAAAAAAAACAGATTATTCTAAATTATTAAATAATATCAGTAAAATTATTCTACATCCATAGTTCCCTCTTGCTTAAACCATGAAAGAGATTACATTGAAAAGAGAAAAAAAAACATTGTTGCGCGGTTGAACAATGGATGTAGCTTCGCTCGTCATCTCATGTTTTTCCACAAAAGCGCCGGGTATGGGACGCAGGTTTAGGTTTAGCGAAGTAGTTGGTTCCGCCCATAGTCTTCGCACCGGTCCCACCCCCACAGTCGAGAGGGATTCAGTATGGTACGAAATGTTTCCCTCTGCGCATCAAAAAAAACTATGTTTAATTGCTGTTTTGAGTAGAAAATTTCTAAGGTGTTTTGTTTCGTTATTTTTTCTCTCTTTGTTTCAGATTATGACACAATCCGCGTGGGTATCGCGACGAACTCCTTCAAAAACACGTCGCTTTTCACGGAAAAAGTTTGCGTGAACAAAATTCATAACTTCACATATTCAATGCCGTTGTCACATTGCTTGGTTCAACAGGACTTGGACATTACTTTCAAGTAAGTATCATAAATACTATGTATCGAGTATATGTACACTTATTACTTAGTACACTTATTTATGAATGAACGATTGTTCTTTGTTCTATTATTCTCTGACCGAGTCAGGTGCCTGTAACATCGGCCGCGACCGCTAATTATAATACATGTATTTCAGGACACGTCGCCTGGACAATTTCCGTATATGCGACCTGCATTGCAATTACGATGACTCGGGACGGAGCTGTGGGTCTAACAGGGACTCCTATAAGATGGAGCAGTCTGGTGATTTCTGGACTGCCAGATTCGCCCCCGAGTGTAACGTGGATAGAATTATCAAGATCAGGGCGAGATTCAAATCGACCAGAAAGTCGACATTGGTGAGTTTTGGATTTTACTGTAAAATAAAACTCAAGTATTGTTTAAAAAAAATATTATATATACTTATACTGATTGAAATTTTCTTTAGTCTTAAATTATACGAAATATCCAAAATACCCAAAGGAGTCTCAAGGCAGATTTTCATAAAAACTGAAGTGGTATCATTAAATAAATCAGTTGCCCTAGTCAGCAGGAATCGAAAATGCTCGTTTTGAAAAAAATATACACCTGTATTGTTACTCCAATCTATAGTGTAACTTCTAAGGATCAATTTCTATGAAGAAATATCAAATGGAAAACCATGGGAAAGAGTTGTTTTTGAGCAAATTATATTTTCCATTCATTTATTATACATCAAATTGCGCCGATCATTTGACTGCACCTTATTTGAACGCAATTGGTGTTCACCCGTGGACTTATTGATTGATCGGGGTAATATAACATGCATTTCGAATATTAATTTATAGATGTCTAAATTGTATATTTGGAGAACGATAAAGTGTTATCTATCTATCTATCAATGACTATTAAAAATTAAAAATAATTTTCATATTGAATGTTGTGATAATAATTGATATTACCGTCGTCTAATCTTAATACTTATCTACCGAAATTGTTTCAGGAACTCTGCTACCACACTCCAGAGTACAATATACCTTTCGTAGAATTCAATATACGTATTTATACATACTGTCACAACTAAAAATAATTTATAAGTGTGTTAATGAAAAATTGTAGTAACCGATACGCCGCTCAAGAGTCAGTCAGTGAACACTCAGCTGCTCATTGTTTGTCTAATGGGGACATGGCCTAATATAACATTTTGCTTTACGGTTTTATTTTGTAAAATTAATAAACAATTAATTTTGGGATATTGTTTGTTTTTAAACAAATATTTTATGTTTGTGTAGGAAATTCAACTTTTTATTGAAATGTGAGACTTGTCAAGCCAATATAAGAACTCTGTTGTTGTTGTTTTTCAAATTTGCCACAAAGGCAGGCAAAGGACGTAGTCCATACAGCCTTATAAGAACTCTGAACTGACGTTATTAGCCGTCAGTTCAACGTGCAATTTAACTGTGACTGGGTTCTTCGTCCTTTTACTCAAAATAGGTCTCACTCCACCTTAGCCTATAATTAATTATTGTTACTAAAGCAATTTAATGCAAAGTGGAAGGAAAATATGCCTTATATGAACACTACTTCTAATATTATTAATTAATAAAATATCTTAGTAATATAAAAAAATAATTATAAAAGGTAATTATTATACGTAAAGTTAATTTATACTTAGCATGGAAGAAGAATACTAGAAATGACATACGCCAACAATAAAATGGGCTACGGGTATTTTCTCGCTCGTTGATATCTATAATATTATAAAATTATAAACATGCAGTGTCTGTACATTGAAGCTATTTAAAAAATCAACTGGAATACACTATATAAAAGATGGTTAACAACAAAGTTGTATCATGTACAACTTTTTTTAGATTTCTTGTCAGTTTGTTGGGGATTCACGTAAAAATTATCGGACCGATTTCGATGCGGATTTCACTGATTCCAAATTCCCGATAATCCCTCGGGAATTTGCCCGGGAGCAGTTTGAGATTGTTCCCATGGCGCCGTCATTCTTCACAGGTCATTCTTGTTTTTCTGTTATTTTTCGATTGGATCTAGTAAGATTTCATTAATTTTCAGTGAACCTTTTACTCTCTTCTACTTACGCTAGCGTGCACCGATATACAACCGATGTTTAAAATAAAATAATCGACGTTTATGCAGTTTTAGCGATTATTTATTTTAACCATTGGTTAAATGTCGGTGTACACCAACCTTACTATTTTACCGGCCGATTGTCATTCTTCTTTCATGTTGATAAGACGAATTGTGCTGCGTTCCTATATCTTACTATCCATTCATTGCCTAAGGTTGTTGTGCATAGACATTTAACCAATGGTTAAAATAAAATAATCGCTAAAAATATATGGCTAAACAGTGTTTTTTTTTTATTACACAACAGTGATTTATTTTAACCGTCGGTTAAATGTCTATGCACACCAGCCTTAATACCAGTTATAATTTGACATAAAGTATTATCAACTTTCTACCGATGGATAGGCAAAGGCATCAAAAGTAAGATATAACAACCAGCCAGCAATAAATACACAACACACCTCAAACATAAATTTTAAGAAGAATTATTCATATAGATGTTAAATTCCAATTTCGCCTTTAGATTTACAAATATAATTAATATATTATGGTTAATATTGTAGATTTATATTTAAGAAATTATTAATAATATGTATGGCAACACTTGGACAGAAATAAAACTTGGAGGTATTTATTGCCAGATCGTAAATAAAAAATATTTTAAAACTAAAATGAATTTTGTATAAAAGTTTGGCAACAGTTAAAAGTTTTTCAAGGTGGTTCAGAACAATATCTAAAACTATAGAAACCGCATTAAAGAAGCCGCACAATATAATGCTACGTCTAAACTGTTTCCACTTAGAGGGTCTAAAGAGTGTTGGAAAGGGATGCATATACCGTCGTATATTTGTCATTCATCATCATGGACTGTACGTATTTATAATTTAGTAGCATTATTGAAGCTAGCTTACGAATTAGTACCACTTGTCAATTTTAACTTGCGTCTCCTGAACAAAATTTGTTTCACTCAGACTCCTGTATACTATATTTACTTTATTTGAATAAAAGATCTGTTATGTAGCTTTTATTTTCGTTATTGCTCTGAGTGTTTCGTTTGCTAGTTACAAATCAAGAAACTAGACGATATCATTTTAAGAGCTTAGTATTCGTAATAACAATTCTTTAAAGTGCAATTAATGAAATTATATCCGTCCGAACATTTTTTCTATCATAATCATATAGTTTTACATGCAATTTTTTAGTATGATACAAGCAAAACTTAAATACGTTCTTGAAGTTCGTACGCTTTATTGCGCAGAACACAGTAACAAGGAAGACACGTACAAAGCCAAGGGACAGAATGTTGAGCTCTCGCTCGCCGTTATCCGTATTCGCGTGACGTTTCTTTGACACTTGACGTCATATCTAAATGAATCCACTCGATTGGAGCTACGTAAGCTCACGCAGCTAAGTTCACTCGGTGCGCATATAAGTTTTGCACGTACTGTATGTTTTTTTTGCCTTATAATCCCCGTTCACGATAACTTGACACACAGGGTGACCAACAATTAAAAATATTTACAACTAAAGCTAAAGTCAAAGACACCTAACGTCGCGACCGATAACTACTAGAAAATTCCAACAAAAATTAAAAACAATTTATGTTTTGTAATAATGTCTATTTATACTCTATTTTATTAAATTATTATGAAGTGATGTTTATTTTTGGAATTTAGTAATCCTGTGCGTCGAGTTATCGTAAACAGGGTATATCATGTAAATAAAATACTAGTAATGATAAGGTTTTGTTCGTTAAATGTCACTAGTGTAATAATCTGAATGATACCATTCAGATAAATTGAGATAGTTTTAATAAACTCATAGAACGTCGCAGCCTCAGATTTTATACGAGTGTACCTACTTTTGACGTACAAATGGAACAGAACGCGCAGAACTAATTCGAGACGAACGTAATTTATTCTGAAATCATAGACAGACACGTCCATTGTATTATTATAGATTTTCGTATGTTATATGGTTATATGTTTGTTTCATAATTGTGTGTTATAGTTTTTATAAAATTACAATTATTTTTGTTAAGTATCTTTTTATTAGGAATTGATAGACGGTTTTTTATATTTTATAATGGTGGTAGCTTATTGTATATTAAACAATTTTATATACTGTTAAGTTCATTAAGGTCCTTTTATAATATTTTCTCAAATTTTAAGAGAGATGATCTCACCGATCGCTCGTCTCATGCGCCGTATCCTAAAGATTAATAATTGCTCATCATTACTTTACAGATATACACAAAGAAGAAATATTAAGATTATGTTTTGATTACAATATTTAATGCAAAAAACATGTCTTAATATTATATTTGATTCTGTATTATGGAAGAGACCCAATACATATCCCAGTATGTTTAAGTATTTTAAAGCTTTACTTTTAGTGGAATTGAGGAATTTATTATATTTTTTTAAACAATTTTAATACTCAAAATGAGATATAATGTTATTTTATGCCATAATCATGTTTTTAATATAATAATTTTAAAGGATATTTACATTCCAACCCAGTACTTAATTATTATTTATAATTTTGATATAGTTATTTTAATTTAAATATTTGTGCTATATCCAGTGCTCAACTGAACATATATAATTATATAAGAGCTAGTTTTATTCTTAGATAATATAAATGCCTAAGTTCCATTTACCACAAAAAGACGGTTGAAGTGGACTAAAATTAGTAAACTCTCTTCTAAAGCACGCGAGTGTTAATAGGATTATGTACTGTCATGGAAGAAGAAAATGAGTTATTACCGTATTAATATTATTATTAAAAATGTATATAAAAAGCTTCTAAACCCCAAATACTAGGTGGCGTCACAAGTTTATCTTTTTTCCCATTTTTCATTGATATTCTTAGTAAGTTTCTTTTGAAGTTTTGATAGAGTTAATATAAAAATATGTTTTAAAGTTTAAACAATAAATATTGAAATGTGGCGCTATCCGGTAGTTTAAGATTTAGAAGCTTTTTAGAGTTATATTTTTTACTAGGCGACTGTCATTATATTTTCATTTGATAATAATATTAGATTCATAATTAGTTTCTTGCCATATTTCGAAATAGAAAGACATCACAATATAGATTTGTATGTATCTAACACTAATATTATTATTAATAGATATATTGAAATTATTCAGAGTAGGTTATTTATTTTGAATTAAAAATCTAATCAATTACATGCGAAACCTTGAAAATATATGTATGTCCAGGGCAGTTTACTCGGGGGCACAAGTCGAGCGCATTATTCTACCTTTTTATTTTATAAACAAGGACAATATTTAACGCGCTGGTAGCTCCCATGGTATTGAGTAGTACACCTGTTTACTTGGTTTCGGCTATAAAAAATGTAACATAAATTATATTTTTTACTGTTGCCAAAGAAGCTCTAGATTGATTTGTACACCCCAACAGCCAATATGGTAAATACAGTCCTGGCTGTACTGGTAAATCAGCTTGGAAAAGTTTTTACATTTGTCATACGTAAAGAGCCGTTTTCACAAAGTACAAAGGGTACGTGGCACCCGGGTGTAAGGAACTAAGGGGCGCAAGTCGATTGATTACAATGAAAAAGTCGTCAAATAACTTCGTGGTTTTTCAGGATCTCACCAAAACGCTCCACACGCCTATGTGTATATACTTAAAAAATTTAACTGTCATATAAATGTACTAAACCATTGTGTAGTGCCATATAGACTACATCTTTCTATTCAATTTCGTGTAACCCAGAAGTTTATTATAAAAATGACTGGTACATTCAATAACAGATGGACTGGCGGACATTAGTGCATTTCGTTTTTGTCAAAATTGCTTGGCAACCTTAAAAATCAAAAAAATTAAATGTTATTTTTTATTGTTGGTAACAGTTTGCAAGCTAATTTTTGCACCTTGGCACCCAATATACTTAAGACGGCCCTGCTTGTACATCTGAAAAGGTATAACACGTCTAGCACTACCTATAAGCAACTTAGGCGGCTTATTTCACTGTATATGTCTTACTCTGGCTACAAGACTAAAAATATCTCCACAGTGATTCATGTGGAAATGACATTCGTTTTACAATTAATTGGCAGCTATGAAATTTTTTGATTACTTCAAATATTTATTGATTTTACGATATCAGTAGTTTTAAATACTGAAAATCTTAACTTAGAATATTCTATGTATATTTTGTTGTTGTCTTTTCACATTATATTTTGATCACGAAAGAATACTAAGAACTAGTATCTTAGAAATGTTTGTAAATCTATCTTAATCTTGGAAAGCTTTTATACCCTGGGTAATAGATGGCGCTATAAGTGTTTTTCTTGCGATTCATATTTTTTATAAAGCTTATTTTCAATTTTTAAGTGAATAATTCCTATTTTCTTTAAACTGATAAACCAACCAACTTTTTGTAATAAAATAAGTTAAACAATTAGCGATAGTAATTATACAACTGTCATTTTTACTGTTTCAAAATTGTACTGTTACGGTCTTATTCATATTAAGTTAGAGTAAGTTTGAAAGCTTAAGAACCATAAAGAAGCCTTCAAACTTACTCTAATTCAGGCTGAATAAGACGGTAAGTTTTTAAATAACTTTAATATACCGTTTGAAAAATGAGTTCTTGCGATGTAGTACATAAACATGTTTTTAAATAGTCTAAAGTCAGAAAGCGGGAAAATTGACTTGCAGCGAACAAAGTTTTTTCCGGGCTTTGGTCGTTCTCAGTATTCTTTCAACATCAACAATTAAAAATATTGAGAATCTCGTCACAGACAGAATGTTGTATTTTTATTTTATTTTTCACTTACAATATTGTAATAAGAAAAATAATAATAAATATTATGCAGGGTTATTGGTAATTAGACCGGATTCTTTTAAAGGTTCTAGGGGAGGTCCTTTGCGTCAAATTTGACCCCATATTGTATTTTTACCCAAAAGTTAATAATATTCGTGATGATCGATTCTTTATGCTTTTTTTTTTAATTCACTAAGAAAAACGAATTGCTCAGAGTCTAATTTTGTTTGCAGTTTGCAACTATCACGGGTATCATTAACTTTTGGATAATACAATATGGGGTCAAAATTGTCGCAAATTACCAATAACCCGGTATACATGCTTTAAATATGTTTCCACTTTAATATAATTTAATTATACAAAATTATTACCTATTATAATAATGTAAACTAGATTGTAGTAATACATATAGTAAATGATTTTTATATTTCTTTTATTTGCAAAATTTACGTAATTGACAAAGTTTTATCAAATATAATATGGAGGGCAAAGGCAAGGAGGATCATCTTATATAGAGAGATCAACGAAATTGAATAAATTTGGTTTATTTTATGTTGCTGAAGCACAACAGACTGACGGCCCAACTGTGATGGAAAGTGACTACCGTCGCCTATGGACGTTAACAATACCAGAGGTGCTGCCAATGTGCTGCCGGCTTTGAAGGGGAAACTTGAACTTGGCATGTTTATGGTGGCATAGTCTAGCTAGACCATGGGTGCTAGTTATCTAGTCGGGCAAATGTCCTACCACCTGGCTGAAGCTTGTTTTGTCGTCTCTTACGAAAGGCCGCCCCGCTGGAGGAATTCCTGCATGGAAAAAAGAGTTGAAGGTGGTTGAAAGAGACGAAACGAAAAGTAAATGACAGTATTCAACGACATTAAATGATTCAAGTTTATGTTTAATCTTTATGTGGAGCACTTCGGGTTTTTCATCCAAATTGAAAGACAGAAATGAACCGTCGAGTATTGGCTTAACGCTGAGCATAAATAGTTCTAGAATCGACTAGAATGGCGCTAGTGGAAGTAGACCGTCTATAATTATAACAATGTTTACCCAACCTACATTTCAAAAACCTTTAATCCGGCTATTTGTGGTTTAATAGCCGGCTAAATAACAATTTGATGACTATTTAGCTAATGGGTGAATAACTCGCTAACCGACTGCTGACGACTGAGACGTAAACTTGTCATTTTTAGGTTTTATTCAACATTTAATAGGAAATAATACCTAAAACAAATTGGCAAGTTGGTGGACAATTTAGCTGTAGATATATTGTGAACTGCCACTATTTAGCGCGTTTTTACTGTAGCTACCCATCACTGTTTACTTATAATCTTAGTAGAGTACGCGCCACAAAAGAAGTCCCCCGAAAAACAAAGGAACTAAAATTGGCACCTCCGCTACTTGATAGACTTTTGTTCGTAGAGTAGCCTGGAAATAAAATTACAGTATCACGTCGATTTACAGATTAGCAAATAATTACTCTGGCAGGATTAAATACGGCGTTTGCAGCGCCGCATCTGCGGGCCTTCTTTCGTGGTGCGGACTATAATTAATTACTGACTTGACGGACATGACCATGACGTAAACAAGGGTTTCGTTTCTGCCAAATTGACTGATATACGCAGCCGTAAAAAAATGTTAGAGCCCGTCGAGGAGAGAGGGGAGAGCCACGAGCGGCGCAGTCCGTCACACATCGTCCGGCGACGCATACATTAATCACGTACGTGTACTATCTCCTAATAAAGCTCATATAATCATACCACGACAGTCCATTAATCATTGAAGCACCTTACCATCATCAAGAAACAACCCTACAGAAATTTAGTGCCATATTTATAGTCGTGTACTTTGAATAAGAAATACACATTTAAAAGTTTCATTAAATCTAAGTTTCACTGGAGAACAGTTTTGAAAGGGATCCAAGTTAAAATTTAGCCTACTTCCTATTCTATGTACAGTCTTGGTATGAAAAGGATCGCCAGTTTTCAAATTGATGCGTTTAATATTCCGCGAGCACATTTACCTTTTCAAACTAAGTCACAGAACAGAGTGTCGTACAGAAAATTATGTTTCACTGTTTGATAACAAAGTTTAAAATTACTTAGGTCAGAGTTGTTTGATTTTCTGTCTTGTCTAAGAAGGTTGTTTAGAGATGTAAAACTTCTTTATTGCTTTTAATATTTATGATAAGCGTAGTAGTCATATCCTCTTTTTTTCTGATGATTAAAACCACTGAAGTATGAATAGGTCTATGATTAAAACTTGTTCATCTCAGTGTCAGTCATTGTCAACGCTGCAATTTTCTTTTTTTACCTTTCAATATTTTATAAACTTAACATTTATTAAAATGTTGGCAGTACTGTTTCTAGTACTCATGCAAGCAAAAGTCGACTTTAAGGTGACGATCATTTTCATTCTGCGAGTGTACAATAGTACGCCGCGTCACAACGTGTTAATCAGCAAGAAACTCGCCAGTAACATGTCTATCTTAAAATTATATTTTGGCTGGTGATATCATAATACTTTTGATACCGAACTTTAAATAATTTACGTGGGTTATGGAATCACGTTTAATATTGTAATACCATACATTTTGATATCTCCTAAGTCAATTCGGTGGTTAATTAATTTGAATGTAGCATATATAATTTGTATTACTTACCTAACGGTTAAATTATAACAGCTGTTTTGAGCACTTAACTACAAAATACATAAATAATAATTGCTTTATATAAACGTTCAGTATTATAATTTTAGACAATATAAAAAAATCTTATAGTTTTTAGGGTATTATCGTATCTTAGCCATTTTGGCAAAACGGAACACACTATGTTCAATTATCGGTCTCACGTCGTTTTTTTAGTACATAGTTTTTCTTTATTGCTTGAGTTCAGTACACAGACAGACTTTTCATCAAGTCCACCTGATGGAAAACGTTAACCATCACCTATGGACATTTGTAATACCAAATGTACTGCCAATGTGCTGCCGCTCTCTAAAGGGAGGCTGTAACCTGGCCACTAATGCAGCCGGAAAACAAACAACAAGTTGTAATGGCAACATACTCTAGACTAGGGGGGTAGCTATTCAGGCGGGCAAATAGCCTACCACTTGGCTTTTTTGGTTCCGTAGCTAAATAACGAAAACAGTCAGCGTTTGTCCCATTTACGATGCCTTTACAGAACCTTTCGCCTATCTGCGGACTAGCAATCACTTACCAAATTTTCAAAATAAAATAAGAAAAAGTTTCCGAAAATAATGTTATAATATGATATAATAATAATATCATGATAATAGATCGATCTGCGCGACGAGCAATACTCGTTGACATCAGTATCCCGAATGACGATAACCTCGTGAAGAAAGAAAAACTAAGTAAATACTCACGAGGTTACTGCGATGCGGCGTCTGGAGTCAACGAGCATTGTGCCGATAGTTGTCACCGTCAACGGTCTTATAGCGAAAAGCCTCGACCGACATCTAGAGAGGCTTTCGCTAAGAAGCTGGGTGAAGGGCCAGATACAGAAGGCAGCACTCTTGGACACGGCACGAATTGGGAGGAGGTTCCTATCTCTGGAGCCCTAACCGCCATGGACGGGGTAGTTCGGACCTCAGGCACTGCTGGCGGTGATCTGCAAGATTTTATAAAAAAATAAATATTGAATATGTATTCATTTTTGATGTATTTTTATAAAAGAATAATGTTATTTATTATGTATAAAAAAAAGTCATTATATATTTAAAAAAAATGTATTTTTTTGAAAATAAATAATAATAATAATATAATAATTATTTATTTATTTCAGACACAAAGATCTATAATATCCACATATTTTACAAATTTATTATTATTAGATGAAATTAAATTATTACAAATTAAATTAAAACTTTAAAAATATAGGTAAAAATTAACAAATATCCAGCAGTCAGTCGGTCAGTCCCTCACTAAACCTCACTGATATACATATATTAAATGCATAATACATATTTATAAAAAGAATAGTGTTGCAGAGGTAGAAGATAAAATCATAATATATAAGAAAGATTGACATTGACAAAGATGGTTTGTAGCTTCCATTGCTTATGTAATAGGTATTTTTAAAAGTTTAAAAGTGATAATTGAGTGATTTGTCTTAAAGTTGGTGATATATCTTAGATGCATCATAACGGAAGCTACCTCTAAAACATGTCAATTTATGGAACTGAAACGCAAGTTATGGAGAACTTTGTCTACCTTTGATTATACACAACGTGGGAGCGCACATATTAACAGTTGTTCTATCTCGCTCGCACACCATCTGTCCCGCTCACATATTGTGCTATATATTGCACTAGCAGTACGACTTGGTAATATTTGTACCTTAAGGTACCGTCACTCGACAGTGAACAGTTAAACACTACTCTCTGCCATCTGAAGTATCATTTAACCTGTACCTCTCGGTGTTACAAGTTGTAATCAAGATAGTGATTTCAGTAAGGCTCTCCTTGCTAGTCTGGTCATTCTGCTGACGGCTAGCTACTCAATATTTCAGCTACTAAGCATGGCTTTACAATATTGTTACAGCTCAGGTCCCGACAAACACAAAATCCACCTGCATATCTGAAACAAAACACAATTTATTAACTGTCGGCATTTAAACTAATTGTAACTCTTTTATGATCGTCTTCCTTTGTTTGAGTTTAAAATTTGTGATTAGAAAACAGCCCATTGTTTTATTGTACTCTTTTAGGGCAGTTTGCGGTCGAGTCATTAGCCAAGTGTGGGGGAATAAGTCGACTTAGATACGGGGACATTGCATTTGTGCAGTATAAAACGACGACCTGATGGAGAGGGAGGTAGTCGAGCGAGAACCATGAGCGAAGCGAGACGTGTGTCAATCAATGTACAATCGGGAATCTAATAGGAAGTGACGGACTTTACGCGATTTTTTGAATTACGACCTTCTGCATTACGTTTGGACTTGTTGTGTTCGGTTATATTTGTACTTGTGTTATACGTGTTCCATGTTTGTATAGTTCTAATAAACTCTATAGTAATTCTATCGGCATTTTAATTCGAGTCTCGCGAGTCGTAATAATATTATTCTTGAGAAGGTGATCACACCTACAGACATATCAATATAGAATGTTTCACAACTATTCATTTTTATTTCACATGAGCCTGAGTTATGAAATGCACTACCAAAGTCCGTGTTTCCCGAAACTACAATCCGGATATCTTCAAGTCTCGCAAGTCTCGTGTGAATAGGTATTATCTAGGTAAGTGCGCTATATCTTCGATCGCATCATCGTCCGACATCGGCCGTGATCGTGGTCAAACGCGAACTTATTTATCATAAAAAAGCATAGCTGTCAAGGACGTCACGGTGGTTGCTTACGTAACTGAAAGACGTTTTCTTTACTCAGAGTACAGAAAATATATTATCATTATTTAATATGAATAGAATAGTCAACGTGACGTATTATTACTAGGGATGGGCCGAAATTCCGTTTAAATGCCGAACATTCGGTGCAAGAAAAAAGTTAAATACCTACTTGCACTATTTTGACTAGAGTTAATAGAAATGATATCTATCATAACCGTAATATAAAAATTGGCATCTATATACTCATGGTCATTTATTTTAGTTAGGAACATGTAAACCTTAAGGTGCAATGTGATAAATAATAAATAAAATTAGTTCTTGATTGAGTCTTTGCTTAATTAAATAGACATAAAATTAAAACAAAAATAAAATAAACTTATTAGTCCTCTAAGAAACATCAGTGAGTAGTGCAACTGCTTAATTACAATGCGTAACTTGAATAAAAAAACACGTCTAAGGGACATCAGCAATTACAACTTTAATCTTGATTGAAATCCCTTTTTACGAACTAAACATTATTTAATGGTGATTTTTTCTCAATCAAAGGTCTAAAAATATATTCTTATACTTAAAAAGTACTAGGGGCAGATTATAGTGTAAAAAAGTGTAATATTCCGTGTTATCAAGTTGGCTTTGTCAACAGGTCACGGAGTGTTACTCTTGAGAAAGCGTGGCGAAATCAAACCGATGTTCGGCCGAATTTTCGGTTTTTAACCGAATGTTCGGCCGAAGTTCATGTTGGGTTCAAACCACATTCGGCCCATCACTAATTATTACTCGTGTCGCACGTAAAAACTTGTGTTACAAGTATCTGAATGGTAAGATCTTTTAAGCCTTCAAAACGGTGTGTTCACACGAGGTCACTACTCTTTCTACAAAAACGGACAAGTTGAAAAACGAATCTCAACAGTTTTTTTTTAATTTATTAATCAGAAAAGCAAACAGATAGGTACAATATATATTTTATAACTAATGTGATATTCTATATGTTAATAATATGGTATCCAACAGCACTTTTCACATTTTATTTTAGGACATAATAACAAGTTTTTGAATGGTTATTACGTCCTAAAATAAAATGTATAAGTTAATTGCCATTCGTTTTTCCACTTGTCCGTTGCGATTCATTTTTCCACTTATCTGTTACCATTCGTTTTTCCAATAATGTCCGTTGCGATTTGTTTTTCCACTTATCCGTTGCCATGCGTTTTTCAACCTGTCCGTTGCGATTCGTTTTTCCACTCATCCGTTGCCATTCGTTTTTCAACTTGTTCGATGCGATTCGTTTTTCCACTCATCCGTTGCCATTCTTTTTTCAACTTGTTCGATGCGATTCGTTTTTCCACTTGTCCGTTGAAGTTTCTCTTCTAATATGTGTCCCAGCACACATTTCGATTTTTCGCAGGTTTATCGCAAACTATGATTTGGTTAGATTAGGTACATTTTAATGGTGTAATACGCTACACACGCACAAACCATTTTTTTACGTCAACAGTTTTGTCGTTCGTTGTGGTTCACTTTTGTTGTGACTTTCGAAAAACTGAATCATTGGCAAAGTTTTCTTTTTGTTGATTTGTTTCCTTAAAAAACTCTCTATTTATTTATTTATTAATATTTTTTACATAGACCACAAATAGAGGCAGTAATGCCCAGCCATGTGGAGAGCAGAGGTATAGTTCGGTGCAAACATAAGTTTGCCTCCATTAATGGTGGCTGGGAACATCGCACTTTCCGATGCTCAGAACGCGATTTTAGGTATTAGAGGGATGAGGTCGACGGAAGACGAGGTATATCCTCGTTCGCTCTCTCGCTCGCTTTCTCGCTTTACGGGACTTCCCGGCGCTCGAACTAACTAAACGAAAACTATTGATGATAGAATAAAATAATGTACTACGACTTTGCAGAACACATTGTTTACAAAAAGTGTCGCGACAGTATATGTCTAACTATTATAGTTATGCCACAATAAGTGTTCTTTTATTTATTTTAAAAAAGTAATTATAATGCCGCCGCTAGAAAAGGCTCTTTATTTCTATCTTGGTATTCATCCTTATCGAAATAAATAACTTCATATTCAAGACTGCTTCAATACCTTTATATAACTTTTTGAATTATTTAATTCGGACATTCCATTCGAAAGATATCACGAGTTTAAAAATATAAGTATTAGAACACGCGGCCGGGACGCTTTTTCGTGGTTATATATATAATCATTATATAATATGGATATAAGAGTGAGTGTGACTGTAGGTAATAAATGGTTTTACAAGTATCTGAATAGTAAGATCTTCTAAGCCTACATAACGGTATGTTCACAAAAGTACGTAGTAAATAACAACTAGACTATATGTCGTCATATTTATCTGATTGGTTCATTCCCATATAAGCCGGGTTTCTTTATCTTACTATCTATATTTCGACGTATTCTTAAATTGGTATTGTACTATCGGAATAAACACTAGGCCGCGAAACACACGGTCCACGGGCGGGGCTTACGCATTTTGAATCAGGAATTTACAGTCTATTGACCTACTACATTAATTAATACTTATTAAACTTCATTAACGTCAAACTTTATCCAGTAGTAAAGCAAATAAAACATTAGGATATTGGAACCGGCTGACAGTCGTTCGTGTGAACAGGCCATAGTAAATACCGCTCAAACTGACCGTAGGCCAAACATGCTTTCGAGTTTCGACTCACGGCTTGTAGAGAATTAGAGAAGTTCAGTTTTTACCGTGCAGCCGGTTCGTATACTCGTGTCATTGTGTCATTTCAACAATCACGCTTCATTCCCCAGTTATTTATCGTTATATGTAAGTTATTATTTTTAATATATTATTAAACTTTAACTTTTGTTCACTCGTCGATGCACGTAATAAATTTAATCTTAAAATTAAACTAAGTAATAAATAGATGTATAATCCAATTATAGACCATATCAAAAACTAGATAAAATGTAGAGCGTGCCCAAAAGGTTGACTGCATTGCCACGCTGGATGGCAATTAGATTGCAATGGTACTGCTGTACGAAATATGAACAGATAGTTTCAAAGACTACAATTTCCTGCGGCCTGGCGGCCTGGCGGCCTGTGAGGCGACAAAACAGCCCAAAGCGGGTGGTAGGACATTTGCCCGACTGTGTTCCGGCATTAGTGACCAGGTTCCAGTCTCCTTAAGAGAGCAGCAGCGCATTTATAGCACCTTTATGTGTTGCAAATGTCCATAGGCGATGGTAACCGCTTTCCATCATGTAGGCTGTCTGCATGTCTGCTGAATTCATGCAATAAAAAATAAAGCTCGTGAGCAATGTAGTTGGATTCTTGAAATGTGTTAGAATTTACTTAGAGATCACATTATACGATGCGATTTATTATGTTTTATTGGATTCTTCTTGAGATGACTTGCATGTTATTGAGCTGTCATTATTTAATAAGTAGGTACTTATGTTTATCATTGAAAATGACTATGGACTAAGACTTATGGAACGAGATGCAGTAAAATAAAGGTTTTTTTAGAGGAGACGAACTTGTAGTGTTTTTCGTATTTGACTATCTAGCTCAAAAAATATTTAACCAAAATTACCCCATTATTCTAAAAACCTTCAAATAAACGTTGCACAACACAACCTATACCCAATATACCATCCACACCTTTTCTGTGAATCGAATTCTGATTGAGGACTTAGCACCGTGCGGATAGCGCAATGGGGGTGTGTGGGAATCGCCACGTTGGTAGGAAGTTGAGATAAAGAATAAATATTTTATTCAGGACAAGAACAAAGATAAAGTAAATTGAAAAACAATCAAAACAAGTAAGTCCAAACTGGACCCAGTATCATCATAATGCTAACCTACAAGGACAAGGGCTGTTCTTACCCCTGGGACCAGAAACTGCATATATTGTACTTTGATAAATTAGGATCGGCAGTGGTCTGTTTTCATTATTGAAATAAGCAAACAAGGATATTAATATACTATAATGTATTAGTAATACATGAATGAAAAAAAATAGTGACATAAGAGGACAGAAGAATAAATCAATGGTGGAATGGTGTCAAAAAATTCAAATGTAACATGACTTCGGAGGTACCACTGATAAATTACACGACCTCATTTTAGCATATATAATGGCACCTTCCCTACAGGGCATGCCGAGTTGGTCAACCTTCCGCTGTCCCGTAGCACTGGCATAACGCGAAGAAACTAGTGCCACCCTAATGTGGCGAATCTCACGCTTCCCACCACGTTTATCTCTTATATATTATAAAGTCCTTAAAAGGATATCCGCTCGTTAAAAAAAGAACGAAGAAGTTAAAAGAAGATGAAAAAAAACCAACTCCTTACGCCCTGCAAGGGAGAGACCCAAGTTCCACATCCACTGCCAGGGGAAGCATATTCCCGGTGTCGTTCCGTGTGTAACTGCTTTACGACAAGTATCCCATCTGTCGTAGACTGCTTTCAGGCAATGAAAAAAAATGAATATATAGAGGTTTTGCTTAAACTAATTTTAGTTGAATGTACTAAAGCTCTTCGGCCTTGATGTTTTTTCAGAATTTTCCACTCTATAGTTACACACGATTTTTTCGACTTTAGAAGCGGATATCACGTTACAAATTAATTACTTTTGCCTTTAAATGTAAATAGTTCGTACTATATGTTACGTATACCACCATCGCTATTATCATCTCAATTCATTCCCGGGGTTGTCTGGAAGAAACCGCCCTTTGTACATAACTAGATATACTTTTATGGCCTTACTTATAATCGTTTGTTAAATTTTAAGAAACTGCTCAGCAACTGATTAACGAAAATCTTACCCATAAACTCCTCTTAAGGATAAGGGGTGGTGGTAAAGTAACTCATAAATAACTGTCAAAAATAACCAACATCAAGAGGTAGTTTAAGTGACTGCTAAGAGGCAAGATGGCCAGTTTTATTTGAAACAGCCATTGGTTAGGGGCTTAAGAGTCTCTTATTTAAGAGATGGCTAATCCTTTCTTAACGAGATTATTATAAGTAAGGCCCTTAGTCTTTAAGTTCATGTTTGTATTGGTGTACAATTAAGTGTTATCTATCTATTGTAGAGGGGCATTTTGGTGTGCAAGAAATGAAAACCAGATAATAAACTGTAAACAATATACTTCGTCATAATTTAAGTACATGGAAAATAGAGCAGTGCGCACAGGCATTGCTTACCGACATACTTAAACGACTAAACGACGGGGCGGCCGGCGATTCCTAAGAGGACGAGAGGGGCGGGAGGCCGTACCATCGGTACCATCTCGGCCAGGTGGCTGGCAGGGCCTGCGAGGAGGAAGGGCGCGGGAGGCCGTACCATCGGTATCAGGCGACCGAGCAGGTGGCCGTAACACGTGAGGCTCGACTGGGATAACGTCGCGCGCTATAACCTCCCCCTCCAAGTCACAAGTACGACCCGTTTGTGACTTGGGATTAGGCGGTCGTCCACGACGACGTGGGTGAATGACGGCATCGGATGAACCGGTATAACGCGTTAAATCACTAGAATGATACTTCCCCTTAGGAACACCGGCACTATCAACAATCATATAAGAAGTTGGACTGATGACTTGCGAGACACGATACGGGCCTTCCCGTCTAGGAGCAAATTTACTTGTAAAACCCTTAGATGCGCTGCTCGCCATATGAGTCTTAACGAGCACTAAATCTCCTTCAGTAAAAGGTAAAGATTCACGTCGGTGCTTATCACCTTCGGACTTGCGCTTATCCTGTTGCTCCTCCATACGATGCTGTACATCTTGCAAGGCACTAACAAAGTCCTTCAGATAGGGTGTGATCTGCGGCACGAAGTTCTGCTTCGAAACGATTGCACGTAGATCAGTGCTCACTGAGAGCGGAGAACGCATCTCTCGCGCGTAGGTCAGGTAGGCAGCTGAATGTCCGGTTCCCTGATTGTACGCACTGTTAAGTGAAAAACGCACCATCGGTAGAACAGCTGGCCATTTACGGTGTTCAGGACCTACGAGTATAGCAAGTCGCGTTTTTAATTCACGATTTTTACGCTCAGCTGGATTAGCTTTGGGGTGGTAGACTGGAATCAGAGATTGCTGCACCCCTAATACAAACAAAGCTTTTTGCATAACAGCCGAAACAAACTGCGTTCCATTGTCGGAAATAATCCGACGAGGAAAACCATAACGCAGAAAAACCTCCTCCAAAAGAACTCTCGCACACGATTCAGCAGTCGCGTCACACAAAGCGAATAGCTCTACCCAGCGACTGGCGACATCTTCTATAAGAAGGATCCACTTCTCGCCACCATCGCCTTCAGGCAAGGGCCCAAAAAGGTCCATAGCTAAAACCTCAAATCTCTGCTGGGGCACTGGAGTTTGAAGCAACCCCGCAGGCTTCAAATTTGACGATTTGTATTTTTGACAAGGGTCACATGACTTTAAATACTGAGCTACATAAGAACGCATATTCTTGAAATAATAATTTTGTTTGATCTTCTGCAAGGTACGCTCTAAACCCCAGTGTCCAGCAGTGGGCGAATCATGGAGCTCCTTCATTAGCTCCGCCCTTAATGACTCTGGTACCACTAATTGAGGCTCTTCGGATTCTCCATCCGGATCGCAGCGATACAATATACCTTGTGAAAGATAATATCCTCTGTCCGTCCAGCGTAAAGATGCTTCTGGATTATCAAATTGTGCTTCAAAATCTGCAATAATTTTACTAACGTCAGGATCCTTCAACTGAGCCTCTCTAAGATCCTCAGGCTTCTGACGTGGCAGATCTACAATTACAGGACAAATATCACACGAACTGGAACTCAATACTTCTGATTCGTGGCTTACCGGGCGGCTAAGCGTATCCGCCACCACGTTAACCGTTCCAGGAGTATAATCAATATCCAAATCACCTTGCATGAGCACTGCTCCAATGGCGTACGCACTGGCATCTGTCCGTAGAACAAAAGGCAGGTCAAAATCTGGCTGACGAAGAATGGGACTGGTGGTGAGCCGGTACTTAAGCTCCTCAAATGCTCGTTGCTCACTCTCCCCCCATTGCCAGCGTCTGTCCTTCTTGGTCAGATCCGTCAAACTACGCGCTACGTCGGAAAACTGCGGAATGAATTTCCGGAACCAGGAACAGGTCTGCAGAAACGTCTTTAACTGCTTCAAATTCGTCGGAGGCTTCATGCTGGTTACAGCTTCGACTTTCGTGGGATCTGGCTCGATTCCACGCGAAGACACAACATGTCCTAGGTAATTAATCCTATCCCTAGCAAAAATAGTTGGTTCTCCTCCTGGAGAAAAAATGTCCTCATGGGCATTCAGGAGTGTACCGAGCTGCTCACGTTCGTCCGACCCAAGATGGGAACCTTCATCCTCACGAAGACCCACAGACGAACAGCTGATCAGCGGCAAAGAACATGACTCAAATTCAATGGGTTGCGGCGTCCGATCGTGTCTCACAAACCATATATCACTAGCAAAGTCCAATACCATACCTATTTCGTTAATGAAATTCATACCCAATAAACTATCCGTAGCGTTGGGTAACATAATGAAATCTACCACACATGTTACCCCTCGCACGGTAACATTAACACTAGCTATTTCTACATTTTGCGCACAAACGCGGCCATCGGCAAATTTTAACTCTGTAAAAACATAGTGAAACTTATGACTATTCTTAACTAAAAGCGTTCTTAAACTAACACTACCGATACTATGTCTCGCGCCAGTGTCCACTAACACTTTACCACTTGCGCCATAAATTTGAATATTGAGCACCGGGCGCATACGCGAATTAATATTAACGGAACTCACAGACACTGATTTGAATGAACTTTCAGATACTACTGTAGATTTTTTTTGTTTACATGTCGGACAATTTGTACG
The DNA here is from genome assembly GCA_949752895.1 of Dendrolimus pini. Lineage (NCBI taxonomy): Eukaryota > Metazoa > Arthropoda > Insecta > Lepidoptera > Lasiocampidae > Dendrolimus > Dendrolimus pini. Next base: position 24,848,628 of record OX457124.1, read on the forward strand.
AATATACCCCGGTGTCCCACAACCGAAACACGTTATCGTACTCGCTCGCGGTTCAGCCTCCAAAATATCATCTTTTACTCTCTTCTGTTTGGTAAGTCTCTGACAGGCATCCCTCACGTGACCATACTGCTTGCAGTAATTACACTGTGGCCGTGAGCGGGTTTTCAAAACTGTATTAGACTCTAAGCGCTCCGTCCCTGACTGCGCTAGCACGGTAGAAGAGGTGGAAGGCTTGGTTTCCAAAACCACTTGCGGCTGACATTCTTCTAGAATATCCTCGACACGGCGCGCCTGCGCCAACAATTCTCCAAACGTAACAAAAGAGGAACGCGGCACCTTTTCCCGGATACGACGGTGCAATAACCCGTAGGTCATATCCAATTGCACCACTTCGGTGAGTGTAAAAGGTGGAAGCTGCGCGATTAATGCACGAATATGGCATATAAATAAATCCGTTGCTTCGTTATTCTTTTGCTCTCTCTCAAATATAGCACGATAGATTTTGTGCGGCGGTAACCTGGGTCCAAATGTTTGTATCAAAGAGTCGACCGCTGCTTGCCATGTTAGTGTGGTATCCTTAACTCCCTGCCACCACGTAGCAGCAAGTCCCGTCAGTAACATAGGCAATCCACGCAGCGCAACATTGTCGTCTATACCTACGCAGGCTTTATACGTTTCAACTGCGTCGACAAAGGCTCTAACATCGTTCGATTTACTGCCGTCGAATCGTGCCGTACATTTAGCAAAATGGCCTGTATTCTGCTGATTAGTAAAGTAAGATTGCGTACCTGAGCTGTTGTTATGCATACTACTTATCAGAAGCATCAGCTGATCATTCGTCAGAACAAACTGTGGCGTGGCAACACCGACGGGAGGGGCAGGCGGCGTGACAGGTCGCGTCACGTCCGCGGCCGCAGCGGCAGCGCCCTGCGAGGAAGACTCCCGCATCGGCACCGTAACAGACGCTGTGGCATGTACCGAATCAGACCCCGAAGCAAGTGCCATACCGGGCACCGGGGGCGGTACCATAATCCCCTCATTAACGATGACACCGGCTTCCGCCGGACTCGCAGCACGAGATCTCGTCATCCGTCGCGACATAATGAAAGCCACCCGAATGTTCCAGGATACGAATCACTATTACGTACACAACATTTACAGTTTATAACAAACAACACAAAACTGTCATTGCACACCAAACTTTTAAATATTATTTACGAAAAACGTTCATTATTTTTATAAAACACAACAGTTTATTCACGGGTATTGGCCCCACGTTGGGCGCCACTTTGTAGAGGGGCATTTTGGTGTGCAAGAAATGAAAACCAGATAATAAACTGTAAACAATATACTTCGTCATAATTTAAGTACATGGAAAATAGAGCAGTGCGCACAGGCATTGCTTACCGACATACTTAAACGACTAAACGACGGGGCGGCCGGCGATTCCTAAGAGGACGAGAGGGGCGGGAGGCCGTACCATCGGTACCATCTCGGCCAGGTGGCTGGCAGGGCCTGCGAGGAGGAAGGGCGCGGGAGGCCGTACCATCGGTATCAGGCGACCGAGCAGGTGGCCGTAACACGTGAGGCTCGACTGGGATAACGTCGCGCGCTATACTATCTAAATAAAAAAAACAATGTAATTTTTCAAAAGAAAAATCTTGTTATCGGTACCCCGGTCGACTATTGACTGGTTCCTATATCCTACCAACCGTTCATTTGAACTACTATCGGTTAAAATTTGACATAAAATTTGTCATACAACTCATGACAAAATTGGACCGATGGTTAGACAGGTGAAAGAATAGTACGATTAGGAACCGTCCGTAAAAGGATATGCTTCTTGTAAAGATAATAAAATAATGCAAAAAGTAGAAAATAAACATAAATAAAAAACGGAACCTAACAACAAGATTGTTGCAAAACGGGTCAAGTTAATATTAATATAAAAAAGGTGAATGCACGAAGAAGTAATTATAAAAACAAAAAGCATAGACTATAACAATTAATTTTTATTCTTATAACACGATTTAATTAATTCTATGAAAACATTTTATACTTTCTCTTTGAAAGCATATTTTCTTAACAATCGTAATTTTAATAAAAAGATAATATAATATTGTATTGCATATTACCAAAAAAATATTTATTATACAAACTCAACATTTGTATTTGGAGTTCCTTGTTTTTTTGGTAACAATGGAACCTTATAAAATTATCCAACAGTCTTTGTAGTACGTTATGTATAAATAAATAAATAATAAGGACTACAGACATATAATTACAATAAACATCCAGTCAAGTAGTAACAGGATATTATAAATTAAACTAAATATAACTATATATACACAATTTAAAATTAAACTATAAAATCTAGTGCCAGACCGCTGTCAGTTGGAAACGTGTCCAAAAGACTGGCCACATTAAAGGACGCAAGAAAAGAAACGCAAATGCGATGTCCGAGGTACAAAACAGTCTTTTAGTCACGTAAGGCGTCTATCAGACGTTTCTCTATGTATCAACAAGTGGCGAAACTAATCGAAACAAAATTTAACTTCAAGTTTTACGGGCAGATTGTTAATGTACTTGTCCAATTTGAAAACCTGCCCATAAAATATCAAGTTAAAATTTTGTTGTGATTCGTTTTGCCACTTGTCCGATGAAGTTTCACTTCTACAATGTGTCCCAACACACATTTCGATTTTTGGCAGGTTAACTGCAAATTATGATTTGGTTAGGTTAGGTACATTTTAATGAATGCATTTTTTATTTAAACATATTTCATTTTAACAAACAAAAAAAAAGAATTCGACTGTAACCAAAAACGCATCCGTAGTATACTCTAAAATTACGCCACCTCTCACCACGTCTAGTCTAAATTTATGCCGCTCCTCCAGGCGGCCCTAACGCTTTTTCGTCACAGAAAAATCCTAAGACCCCCCCCCCCCCTTTATATAGAAGTTTCACTTCAATAAAGTTTATGCGCCTCAGGCCCCCATGGTCCCAAGGTCTCGACCGCAAAAGCCGCAAATATATAGCCATTTCCGATGGCGGAATATTTGCACCATAATAATAATAGGAATATACACGTAGGGGGGTTTTGTGACGAAGCCTTAGGTGAGTAGCGACACCTCGTACCCGACTCCGGGGGCCAAGGCAAGGCCCCCGCCTCCGTGCTTGCCTTAACCAGCCGGCACGGAGTGGAGATCGCTAGAGTTAAGACTCAAGCTCCAAGGGTGGAAGTGATAAATGGCATCACGTCAGAAGTAGCTTCGGTGAACCTGCAGCCCATCTCTCCACACCCCTTAGCCACTCACACCTATGTTGCCCCTGTCTTCTATGGCATTTTTGGGGCCCATGCAGAGAGTGGACAGTCACCGTCTGCCCATCTTTCCATGTTCCCTGAACATTACCACGAGCAGACGCCATAGTTCCCATATTCGCAGACACCTAGTATCATTAGCAATTCATCCTAATAGCCCGGTACTTTTTGTTCTCATTTCCCACAATAGTCTTACACTAGCCGGGGCTTGTCCTTGGGTGCATTTTTATATAGTGTACACAGGAATAATCGCCGATCAATGTCACGCCACATTTGCACTATGTTCGTCAAGGGGCATCTACGTGTTGACCTTCCCATGGCCCAGCGCAAGACCTTTAAAAGTCCGGGCCATTTTTATGGCCTGTGGTCTCTAGAGAGACCTATAATAATAAGAATATCAATTATTTGTATATTTCTTAAATAAATAAATAATGATACACTGTTTGGTTCATGCAGTGGCATTGCATGAACTAATATATATAGGTATACACACGAAGGCGAAACGCATCAGAGGCCCTTTCCTTTTTTTAGTTCCTTTTCCCAAGATCAATGCTGAGATCCTAACATATTTTTGTGAATACATAAGCGAACCCAGGAATATAGATAGGGCGAATTTTACAAGTAGGCCTTCGGGGCCATATCCTAAGACCTAAACTATTCGAAATAACGAAAAACTCTTTAAGGAGTCTCCAGGATGATTTTGATGAAAACTAAAGTGGCATTCGATTTTTGAAAAATCAATTACCCTTGTCAGGAATCGGATTGATTTATGTTGAAAAATGTTTTTTTTTTTTTAATTCTGTATTATTTTCTTTTATTTTAATAGTCTGTATTATTAGTCCAAATCATGGTATCGCTGATCAATTTCTCGTGAAGGAATGTCATATGGCAAACCAAGAGGTTTGTTTTTGAACAAAATGTTCAATTTTTCGTATTTCATTTAATAGGCAATATGGAAATGATGAAAATTATTCTATTTTTTAGTAGGCGTCTATGAATTAATATTCGAAACGAACTTTATTTTACCCCAATCAATCAAATCAGGCAATGAGTTCGATCGGGTTCAAATTAGGTGCGGTAAAATCACCAGAGCAATTTGATGTTTAATCAATGTATGAAAAATAGAACACTTTGTTTAAAAACAACTCTTCGTTGGTTTTCCGTTGGCCGGGCCTTGCTAGAGGGAAGCCTTTATAAGTGCGAGGCCGAGGGCGTGGGCTCCCTTCGCCCACGTCTAGCTACACCATTGCGACGGGTGCAAAGTAAATAAAGTTATCTTCAAAATGATGATTTTTAGTTTATTGTACAATCGTTTTAATAAAACAATTCTTTACAATATGACATTATTTGTTTTGCATATATCACATTATTTCAATAAATTTTCGTACATAAAAAAAGCCAGCTACGTATGTTCTTTCAAATACTACGAAGTTAATACATATCCTGTAAAGTGGCTATTTTGCAGATATCTCTTTTTACTTTGCACCCGTCGATTGGGTCTCTGTGTGTAGAAACTGTAAACTATAAGTCGTCGGGATAGCTTACGGTCTTATTCATATTGATTTACAGTAGATTTAGATTTTGTAGACTTCTTTAACTTACGCTTTATACTTCTACAATCTTACTCTAACTCTCTATGAAAAAGACTGTTAAGTGTTTTTTTTATTTTTATTGCAAGAGTTCAGCAGACAGCAGACGGCCCACTTAATGGAAAGCAGTTACCATCGCCTATGGACATTTGCAACTCTAAAGCTGCTACAAATGCGCTGCTGCTCTCTTAAGGTAGACTGGAACTTGGTCTCTAATGCCGGAACATAACTCGAGGTTGTTATGGCGACATATTTTAGACCAGTGATGGTAGCCATCCAGTCGGGCAATTGCCCTACTACCTGGTACCTGCCTAATATTTTTATATTATGTATAAGCAAATATAATAACTGACATTAGTGAATACAAAATAAAACTGCTAAAGTTAGATTACTCATGAGAGTGGTTTGTTGGAGCTGGACGGGCTTAAGTTTTGTTTTTTACATTGTAGATCTGAGTGAATTTTTCAAGCGGGTCTTCAAGGTTAAATCATAAACTATGCTAAGTAACTAAAGTGGTATCTTTAGATTTTTGAAAAAACAATTAATGGAAATGGAATCGGCTGTTTTTCAAAATAAACACTGCCTGTATTATTATACCGAATGATAGTGTAGCTTGTAAAGATCCATTTCTGTGAAGTATTATTAAACAGCAAACCAAGGGAAATGATTGTTTTTGAACAAAATGTTCTATTTTCAATACATTATTTTAACATCAAATTGATAAATGTTTACCCTTTAACTGATTTGATTGATTGGAGTACTATAACATGCGTTTCGAATATCAATTTATATGATAAAATATTTTCATAATTTCCATATTGAATAAAATGAGGTGACGTTTAATTTATGAGCCCTATGCGCGCTTCTTTAACTGCGCCCTTGTTTTATTAGGTATTATAGGTACTCTAACTAGAGGCATGCTATGTATAGGTCTACTAATTTCATTCAGGGTGATAAAATAACGCACAAGGATCTTGATGTTGGTGGACCAATTATCTAATATTTTGGAAGAAAAACCTATTTATTTAAAGTACACAAATATGCTCCTGCGCTGCCAAAAAAATGAGCAATGTTTTGTATAATAAGTAATAAATATTAATATTATAATCTATTACATATAATCGAATACAATGCAAGAACTTAACCTATTTGTATTGTATTCTACTCATAGTCCCTCAAGACTATAAGTAGAATACTGAGCCTAGATCACCGTCTTCGATGGGTAAGGTGCCTAGAAAGCTGTGGCTACGTTTCCTCGCTGGATCGCCATACTGATCCGTTGGCCGAGGTAAGCACCAGCCCTCTGATCACCTGAAGAGGGCAATAATTAAATTGTATAAAATAATAGTCCTGCCTGGTCGGGCCATTCTTGCGCCCCCAGAGTCTACGTCCTGTGCCTGGGCAACGGTGGAATCGCCCTATTCACGGCACTGCAAACAAATCTTTTCCTTGGTTTGCCCTCTGTCATCCATTTAATGAAATTGAACCTGACAACCCATTCTGTAATTTGATATTAATATAGGCTTTATTTCTTCAAAATCAGCCGATTCCATTCTTGACTACGGTAATTGATATTTCAAAAATTTGTCCCAGCCACATTATAATCTGAACAGTCAACAGGTTTGTGGCCTTAGAATAATTCTATTACGCGAGCCAAGTTTTTTACCATCCTCAATGGACATTTGCAACACCAAAGGTACTACCAATGTGCTTCCACTGTCTAAAGGGAGACTAGAACTTGGTCACTAATGCCAGAGCACAACTAAAGGTTGCTATGACGGCATACACTAGACCAGGGGTAGTAGCCATCCAGACGGGCAAACGCCTTACCAACTGACTGAGGTTTGTTTTCTTGCCTCTTATGTCAGGCCCCAGGAAATTATATTCTTTCTCCTTTCCTGCACGGACAGTTCAGTCTGTTATCACGAAATATTTGTGATAGTCGTATTATGTTGACATTGACTTGTATGTGGATAGTCTAGCATCTGTAAATGCAAATTTAATCCAACCCTATTTTAATAATAATTAGTTTCCCGGTCACAAAAAAATCATATTATTGTTATTATTTTTTCTAAAATTATTGTATTTTATACTTTATTTTCATTTCCCTGTCATCTGTGGAGGTTTATGAATAGCTGTTCTTTAGCTATCTCTGTAACGTTAATTTGTAAGACTACAGCTGTTAACCCCCAAATAATAATAAATATTTACATTTGATATAATCGTATATGTAGTTTTGGTAACATGTTTTGGTTTTGGTAAGCGTGGGACATTTTCGATCCCCTAAAATCAAATAGTTTCTAAACACTGTAAAACTACTTGAAATACTTATCTTATAATATAACAGCTCAGAAGTATAAATGTATTTTATTTATAAGATATATATCTTATAAATAAAAATACACAAGATCTCTTTGTTTGGTTTGAGCATAACATACTGTGGTTCAGTATTTGCATAAAAACATGTTGTTTGAAAAGTTGCAACAAAAAAATATTCTTCGTTACATAAAAGCAGGTCATTGGGGAATTTTCCGTGGCGTGCCTTCTCTTATATAACCGAATGACGAATCAAATCTTAACGTAACTAATCTTACTTATCGAACATAAAAGTTACACAAATACCTTTCTGGTTCTGGTTCACTTTTTTATATTAAAGCAGTTATTAGATAGATACACCATTATAGAAAACTTACGAATTAGTGTACAAAGGGCGGTCTTATCGCTAAGAAGCGGTCTCTTCCAGACAATCCGTGGCAGGAATATTACTGATTAGGAGCGATGGTGGATACATAATTATTGTACGATTACTTACATTTTAATAATAACTATATAACTATACTATATATACAAATACACACATGAGTTATATATACAAGATATAGTGATAAAATGCAACTATTTAAACATAATAAACATATAGCTATATGCAATATACTTAATACTAATTATATAAAATTACATATTATTCATTATATTCCAGATAGTATTTCTTAACCATGTTCTTAAATGTTAATAGAAATTTGGCTTGTCTGACAGCAACAGGAAATGTATTCCAAAGTTGGACAGCCTTAACCGTGAAAGAAGCCACTTCACTCTTACGCAACGGTTCTCTAGAGTCTAGAGCGTTTCTCTTGCGCACCGGAGGGATTTGGAATGAGCTCTCCCTGCTGTGGTTTTTCCACAGCGCTACGATATGGAGCTTTTTAAAGGATTTTGCTAATCGGACCAATAATATTCGTCCGGTAACTGGACGACAACCCACTTCGTTTTCAAAAATGGTGTTATAAAATTTCTTTGAGGCCCGCAGCGCATTAGTGACAGCTCTGGTGTTGCAAACGTTCATGGGTGACAGTAACCGCTTTTCATGAAGTGGGCCGTCTGCCTATCAACTGTACACCAGCTATAAAGAAAAACAGAGTTACTTTCGCCAGGTACGATTTTACTATAGGTGTAATTTCTGCGCAAGACGTAATAAATGACCAGACACTTGCTAATTGCAGAATGTTAAATGTTGCAAAGTCCACGACCATGACTTGTGATCGTAGGTTTAATGTTGTAATTTACCTATCGTTTCTCACGTCATACACACTATCAACATTTACTATGAGTTTGTTGTACCACTTAGGTTTTTATGTCCTTAAGTTTGACAGATTTTTTTATTGCGCAATAACAAACCCGACATTATGCCGTATTCTATATTTTATCATCCACTATTTTATTTTTTGTTTACTACCTTACTACCCAAAAAAATAAAGGTAGACCGAGCCCCGAGTTCTCAGAGCTAATTTTGGGATAGGAAGCCGATCGCGCCGCAGTGCGTTTGGAGAACTTAGTATTAATTAATCGAGTTAGTAAGGACAAAGGTGGAATAATTTTCAGTGGCTACATTACTATTAACGACCAAGATGCAAACCAATCTTCTTTAGGTACATTGTATAAAACAAAGTCACTTTCTGAGCCTGTCTGTATATACGCTAACTTCTCCTAAACCATGAAACGGATTTCAAACCGGTTTTCGCCATCAACTAGATTATTTTTCTCTGAAGAATATACAATAAACCTAATGAAGTTTTTATGTAGATGAGTAAAATAGAGCTACCTTTCAGGGATGAACCGTGGCGTAGCTGCTGAGAAAACCCTGGTACCTAAGTTTACGCATACCAGGGTGACTCAAAAAGTTCTTTGAATCTATATTAAAAAATGCAAAAAATTAAACAAAAATATTTTATTTTTTTACATAAGCTCCCTCCAATGCAATGCATTTAGAATTACGCGTTTCTAACTTCCTTATTCCTTGTTTTTCTTGAGTCTCGAAAAACTACCGCAGCCACGCGTCATTATCGTGAAATTTAGCTTCACGAATTGCCTCTTTTAATTTTGAGAATAAATGAAAATCACTTGGGGTTAAGTCCAGAGAATATGGTAGGTGGTCAAGGAGATTAAAGCCAGCACAGCGGGTTGCGTAGAGCGTAACTCCCGATCGGGAGGGAGCGTTATTGTGGAGAAACAACACACAACGACAGTTTTCCACGACTTTTTTTAATCGCTTTACGCACTTTCAGAATTAAATTTGCATAATAGGGTCCAATAATTGTCTGGCTTTTTGGCATGTAATCAGTAAAAAGGATTCCTTCACTATCCCAAAACACTGAGGCCATAACTTGGCAACTAAAATTGGCAGCGGTAAGAGCAACTCAAAATTTCTTAATGGATAGAGAGGATGGTCGTTTCCAAGACATGCTTTTTCTCTTAGTTTCCGGATTTAAAGGGTGGACCCATGTTTCACCTATGGTGTCAAGAAAAATTATTCGAATCACGCTGGAACATTTTGAGATTACGCTTAGAAACTACGTACGAACGAACAAACACGACACGACAAGAATAAGTGACAGTTGGCATAAATAATGTGTGATCGTATTCCTAAGAAGGGCAGGCTTCCTAATGATCCGTCCGCCTACAGACCCATAGTATTGCTCAACGAGGTAGCCAAGGTCTTCGAGAGATCTTGGCAGAACGCCTTGTTAAACATCTCAACGCGAAGGCGAAGATGAAGGCGCTCCACTTTGGACGTCTTTGACACTCTCCGTTCCGTTACAGACAAAGCTATCCAAGTGAAGGATAATGTCCTGGCGGTATTGCTCGACGTAGCGAACGCCTGCAACACCCACCCTCACGAGACGATCAGGGAGGGGCTTCATGCCCACGCAGGTCCCCTATACCTTACGAGGCTCTTAGGCGCGTACCTCCAGGACAGATACATCCTTTGGGAGAGTGGTCAGTATGATTGCGCGATAGGTTGGCGACGCGTCGCGTGCAACGTCCTGCAAGGATCGGTCCACGGGACGATTCTGTAGAAAGTCGGTTACGACTGGATCCTTCGAGGGCCGGTCATGCCCAGAATAGGGTTAATCTGCTTTGCGGACAACACGCTACTCATAGCACGTGCTACATCATTCACGGATTTCCCCTGCGAAGACGGAGGCTCTCATGTTCTATAGGCATTTACAAAATCCCCCTGTCGACTTGACCGTTACAGTTCAAGGCATGGATATTCGCGTTGGGTTCCAGATGAAAAGAAAAAGAAAAAATAGAACTTAAATATAAATAGAACAACAAATATAAAGAAAAACAATTTTTAGCTAGACGTGTTGCTGGGGAGTTTCTTGCCGCTTCTTCTCCTTAACAGCAATAACAAGTTGCGAAGCGGTGTACATAGACTAGGTAGTACAATTAAATTTTAACCTATATGTATGACCTTCAAAAAGTGTTCTCCAGTGGAACTTATTTTGAATAAAAACTTTTGAATTTGAATTTGATATATCTGGGGCTCGTTCTTGATCTTTTCAAAGCGCACTTTGAGCAGTTAGTTTCCAATCTCGTGAAGTCCACAGGCGCCCTCACCCGGGTTCTCCATAACGTGAAGAGACCAGGCGGGACGACTCGGAAGCTCTACTTGGGCGTTCTTTGGTGTATGGCCCTGTACGGTGCACCGATGTGGTCCGTTGTACTTCATCGCCAAAATAGGACTTTGTTGTGCCGAGCACAATGGGTTCTGGCGGTGAGGTCCATGCCCAGATACCGTACAGCGTCGTGGACGACGGCAACACTCTTGGCAGGCGATCCGCCCTGGCCTCTCCAAGCGGAAGTACTCACCCGTGACCTGGTTAACTGCAGGTCAAGCTAGAGGCGATCAGGATGCTGGAAACCGCGACCATGATCCAAACTTGGTAAAGAGATTTAGAATTTCTTGCAGCTGGCACTGAGGCCGTGCCTTCACACCTGCTGCGATGGGTCATACGGAAACGCGGGACTCTGACCTTCAAAATAACGCAGATACCGAGCACGGGTGTTTCGATAAGTATTTCCATCAGTTTGTGGGTTGCCTTCCCCTCTGGGCTGCCAATGTTGCGCACAAGACTCTTCGTTCCATACGCTGGTCGAATGCGCTTCCTGGATACCGCAGAGATTTGAGCTCGAAGCTGTCGTGGGGCCGATCGATTCGCTGGGCACTCTGGCCGAGGCCATACTCCACAGCGACTGACAGCGAGGATCATTGGGGCGTTGCGGCAAGCTTCTGGGCAGTAATGTCACACAAGGAGGTCGCTGAACAAGAAAGGGAGAGCGGTGCGCATGTGACTCAGGGGTACCGACGTTAGTTCAGTGTCCGGAGGCGTAGATATCCCGTGATTTCGCTACAAGTATCCACCTGCATCTGGGGATGTGGAGGAACTAAACCACATGGGAGGCAGGTTCAGGTTTAGTGGAGTATTATGGAAACCTACCTAAATCATAACTCAATCGTTTTGTACAGGACGTAGGCTATAAATGTATGTATATATATATGTATACATATATATCCCTATATATCCCTATCCCTATTAATATTATAAATGCGAAAGTAACTCTGTCTGTCTGTCTGTCTGTTCCGTTTTCACGTAAAAACTACTGGACCGATTTGGCTGAAACTCAGTATATATATATTTTCGATGCCGAGAATGAACATAGGATACTTTTTATCCCGAAAAATGGGATCGTTTCCGGGATAAAAATATATTTGTCTTTCTGTTTGTTATGTTTTTACGGAAGAACTAATGGGCCGATTTGGCTGAAATTCGGTACGTATGTAAATTAAATACCGAGGGTGGACAAGGGATACTTTTCATTTTAGCCTTTTCGGTAATTTGGGCCTTTTTGGTCATTTTGGCTATTTTAGCCTTTTTACTCATTTTGGCCATGTCGGTCATTTTGGTCATTTTGGCCTTTTTGACTATTTTGGCCTTTTTGGTCGTTTTTGCCTATTCCGTCATTTTCGCCATGTCGGTCACTGTGGCTTTTTTGGTCATTTTGGCCAAGTCGGTCATTCCGGCCTTTTCGGTCATTTTGACCATTTTGATCATTTTGGCCTTTTTGGTCATTTTTGCTATTTCAGTAATTTTGGCCTTTTTGGTCATTTTGGCCATGTCGGTCATTTTGGCCAATTTGGTCATTTTGACCATTTTGGTCATACTTTTTATCGCAAAAATAAAACTAAAATAGATGAAAGTTTGAGTGAGAGACTAATCGTTTCTCAAGTTTATAGATATAAAAATTCATAGTCTATAGAAAAAGTGCGATAATAACTCGATCTGTCTGTATACCGAAAATGGACATAGATACTTTTCATCCCGGGAGATGGGATAGTTTTAGATATAAATAAATAAAACAAAAGTAAATCTTATGAGGGCAATTAGCACCAATATAAAAATATAAAACAATTTAACCCGTTTTAAGGCCGGCTGTTTAAACAAGAGGTACGCACTAGAGTTTGACCCGCGGCAGGGCCGCGGGGTAAACTCTAGTATATATATATAATCTACGTCGTTAAAGGTAAGCTTTTCGGCTCAAAAATAATCTTTAATGAGGTGAAATAGGCTAGGAATGCTAGGATGAAAATTTATCAAGTGCAACCCATTAGAAACAAAGAGCGTGTTAGCGTTACACTTGCGTTTTTCTTCAGGAAGTATTAACTATAATATGGAAATAATAAGTTACTGTTGTGCTAAATAAATACGCATAATGTCGCAGATAGTAAATAACCTACTTAAATATATTCTATGAACACGTTTTTGCTGGACAACGACCTAACGATTTCCAGTTTTGTGCATTTAATTTTAATAATTAATACGCACGACGAGAATATCGTATCGTAAGAAACCACAAGTGTTGTTAAATAATGAGATATTGATCAGTATGCCAATAGAGTATATTGAATAAGCAAATAAAATATACCAGACGTGTTTTAGTCTATTTGTATCCAATTGGGAAAATAAAATCTCCCTCGTCTCCGCGGGCTCGGTCATGTAGAGCGAATGGAGGAGGATCGGGGAGTGAAGAAAGCATACTTGGGGCGACCAGTCGGTCGGCGATCGGTTGTTCGTCCCAAGTATCGCTGGAAGGATAGAGTGGAAGCTAACCTGATCGCACTACAAGCCCACAATTGGCAAGGACAGAGGAAAGTGGCGTGCTCTCGTTTCGGAGGCCAAGACTCACTTTGGGTCGCTGAGCCAACGGAGTTAGTTAGTTTGTATCCAGTTGCTGTCAACAACATTACAACTACATTGATCCTACTACTTACTGACTTGGGGAGCTGACTGACTTCAAAATATCAATTGCGAATATTGAAGTTAGCACGGGCTTGGGAGAACTGTATAGACTTCAAATGAATTTACACGATGCCTGTATGAAGTCAACACTGGTTTCCTTCGAATTTGAAGTCAGTAGCTGGATCATTGTAATACAAGTCAGCTTTAACCCTTAAATTGGCAGGCAATTTTTTTAAAGAAATCACTTATTATTTCATAGAACTGGACTTCGGGTCAATATATGAGTATACTTTTTTTTAAAATCTGTATATATTTATTTATTAAAAAAACCATGTATGACTCAACATACACTGCCAATTTACGGATATAAAAAATAAAACAATACATAATCAAAAATAGTAGCTTCATTCAGGTAGTAACATAAATAAAAATTATTTCTTTGTATGATATTCAAGTTGACAATTACGCGAATTCTTTCCAGTGACAAAACATAATCGAACCTGATATTTTAAACAAAAGACCCCCGTCAATTTGGAGAATAAGTCACAGTGGCCCTGACTAATTATATTCATGAAATGTCTATGTCTCAGTTGTATGGACGTCTACGTGTTCTATAGTATCTTCTATAGGAGCTCCGTGACGAAAGACTACTTTTCGCCATTCCTAGCCCTTTTTGCTGTTAGCACTGGTAATATACGAGGCCTTTTAGATCTTGTTTTTCTGGCTGGCGTCACTATACAAGCAGGCTAGGAACAGCAGGAGTCTCAATACTAGCAGGAGGGTTAACCGATGGCAATAAGGGTATATCAGACAAAATTGGTACATTGCTACAATAATTGGGTTTTTGTGTGGGGCTAGGAAAAATTTGGTGTAGTATAGGTGTAAGGCTTTCATTTTGCTCAGAGTCACTGCCGTCATTAGAAAGTCGAATGCATCTTTCTACAGAACTATTGATACAAGGTGTTGGCGAAGAATAATAAGAGGAAGCAAGCGTAATATCAAGTTCTTCTTCAGCATCAGACGTCTCGCTACTTTCAGAAGGTGCTTTTATAGCAGGCACAAAAGCAATGATTCTACCACCGCATGTTAGTTGCTTTTGCTGTAGACAAAGAAAACGAAACACCTAAGCAAATGTATGCCTACCATACAAAAAATAAAAAAAACTATAAAAGAAAAAACACAACCGTGCAGTGTCTTTCACAACATACAGAACAAAATACTAATACTTTACTATGAAGTTGGCAATGTATGTGGTGAAATACATTAGGTTAGACAGCGAATAAAAATACGTTATGCTGTTATTTTGTTTTCATTTTTGGTGTATAATTATTCATTGACATCTCAAAAACAAAATAATAACAAAATACAGGCATAATATGTTCAAAATAAAGAAAAAACAAAAATATTCTATCCTTGTCAAGCATCAGTTTATACTATTATATAGGTCTATGGTTTATACCTCATGGTAATCATTTGTATTTATAATTTATTATTTATTTAGGTTTATGGCTTGGCAGCTAGGCCTTTAAGCCAGATCTTAGTTTATAGTTTCTTCAATTTCTTAAGCCTATGTGTAGCACAGCTGAATTGTAGGTAATCAGCTAGTGCCATTCAACGGAGTTCTTGTGACAACTCAAAAGGCCACATTTGACTATACAGTTCACATTTCTCACAAAACACACAACTACTACTCAAAAACTATCAATATCCTGCAACTATTGTTCATTTTAGAGTAATTATACACATTTTTAGAAAATAAAACTGCACAGCACAACGTCTCCTTTCAGTTCCCGCCAAAAAGTCCCTTGTATTTATATTTATTATTTAAATGTATTCATGACCATAGAATCAAAGTCTTTCAGTCGGAAACATGTTAATTATAGGTCTTCGTATAGTAGCGCAGTTGTATTGCAGGCTACACCCGACGCCATTCAATGGAGTTCTTGTGAAAATACGAAAGATCACATCTGACTATACAGTTCACATTTCTCACAAAAACACATAATTTCTACTCAAAAACTATCAATATCCTGCAACTATTGTTCATTTTAGAGTAATTTTACACATTTTTAGAAAATAAAACTGCACAGCACAACGTCTTCTTTCAGTTCCCGCCAAAAACTCCCCTTTATAGCATCAAAAGTGATGCCAGAGCTATGAAATACTTCTATACTAAAAATTTAGTAATGTTATCATGGATATAGTAGTAGTAAATAAACCTAAATAAAGCTTTAGTTAACAACGTAGATTTTTGTAAAAGTTGTGTATGCCACGACATACAGTGTCAATTTAAGTATTTCCATATTTGTCAGTTTTATATTATAAATTATTTTAATTTTATAATAATTAAAATACACTTTCCTAGGAAACACCTGGATTTGATTATTATTATGAGAAAATATCGACTTTCATAATAGTAATTTAGTAATCGATTCCAACATTGATGACATGTGACATTAACAATAAGAACTGACACATGACAAAGAGTTCAGACCAAGAAGCTTTGTGTGTAAGCTTCTTGGTTCAGACTGTTATTAGGCGTGGGGGAAATGTCACACTTTTGCGATTGGAACATTTGTATCTGGAACAGTAAAATGTTCCGGATCACTGATATTTTTCATTCGGAACATTTGGAACATTGAGTCAAAGATATAAAATCATGGTTGTCTTGTTATGGTACGTCGCGGACTGAGACTGAGAAACGGGCTGCGGTTTCATTCGAAACATCGTGTCAAACTTGTCAAAGATAAAAATACAGATATATATATGTCGTGTCTCAGGCATATTGAGGCAGACGGTGTTAAGGTTGAAACAAAGATGAAAATTCATAGTAATATTTGAAAAAAATACAAATTATGAGATCATTAATAAAACCGATTTCTTATTGTTTTCCTGCTCTCTCGCTACGCTTGATGCTCTGTGATTCATTGTGCTCTGGTCGGTCTCTCTCACACGTAGTAACCGACATTATCGCGCCGAACAGAGTCAGAGAGATTGCGATGTTCCAGATCCAAATGATGCATTTGAAACATTATTGATGTTCCAATCTTTTGGAACACCTAAATGTTTCGGATCAGTGAGTCGGTTCAGTAAAGAGTTACACACGCCTAAGTTCTATACAATAAACAATTCGTAGAATGGGGGGTTTTGGCGGGAACTGAAAGGAGATGTTGTGCTGTGCAGTTTTATTTTCTAAAAATGTGTAAAATTACTCCAAAATTAACAATAGTTGTAGGATATTGATAGTTTTTGAGTACTGATTATGTGTTTTGTGAGAAATGTGAACTGTATAGTCAAATGTGGCCTTTGAGTTGTCACAAGAACTCCGTTGAATGGCACTAGCTGATTACCTACAGTTCAGCTGTGCTACACATAGGTTTAAGAAAATGAAGAAACCATATTGTAAACTAAGATCTGGCTTAAAGGCCTAGCTGCCAAGTCATAAATCTAAATAATTTATATGATATCAATTCGTAGTTTCGTAGAATCGGGTTCGGAGTTTTTGGCGGGAACTGAAAGGAGACGTCGTGCTGTGCAGTTTTATTTTCTAAAAATGTGTATAATTACTCTATAATGAACAATAGTTGCAGGATATTGATAGTTTATGAGTAGAAATTATGTGTTTTTGTGAGAAATGTGAACTGTATAGTCAGATGTGATCTTTCGAGTTTTCACAAGAACTCCATTGAATGGCGTCGGTTGTAGCCTGCAATACAACTGCGCTACTATATGAAGCCCTATAATTAACATGTTTCCGACTGAAAGACTTTGATTCTATGGTCATGAATAAATTTAAAAAAAAACAAAAAAAAGAATCGGGTTCGGGAGCGGGAAAATAAAAATATCGAATTACTAATTAGCTATAAATAATACATTTTATAAATATATTATAATACAATAAATATTTGCAGAAACTTTGGATAGAAAAGAAACACTAAATAATGTCAGAGGAATCTGAAATACGTGCGTTTTATAATGGCAAGAACTTGTTTATCACCGGTGGAACAGGTTTCGTTGGATTGTGTTTGCTTGAGCGTATTTTGAGGAGTATTCCCGATATTGGCAAAATTTACTTGCTCATGAGGCCGAAGAAAGGCAAGGAGATATCGCAAAGACTTGAAGAGTTCGCTAAAAATCCGGTAAGTTGCTAAAACTTGTTAGCTTTATGAGGAAAAACTTAGATAAGTTTATGTATGTGATCTTTACTGTTGATTTTCATTTATGCTTGCTTATGGAGTGATAGAAGATATCCATCACTACTTGGCTCAATGGTGTCATAATTTTGAAATGAGATTTTTCATTGTTGGAGTACCTACCACCTATCTTTGTTTGCTTTGTCATAAACATGAAGACAATCCATCAATTTTACAATTATTAGTCCAGAAGCACTTTTAACTGACTTCAACTTCATGTTTTACTTGACACCTCCTTTGAGATGTTGTTGAAAGAAGGCAGTTAATATTTATTTGTTGCTTTTAAGGCTGAAGTCAGTTTTGTTTATGTAAAAAAAAACAACAACACAATTTGTAGTTTCGTGATGTATAAGTACATTCTATTACATTCAGTGGCGGATTTACAATCTTGGCCGCCCAAGGCCACAGGCAATGTAGTAAGAACCAGCCACCCCTTTCTCAGCACCCATCATATTGAGTATGTAATGAATTTACTTCTTTGCCAACTTTTATCGAAATCGATTCATGCGTGAGCCTTTAGAATATTTACGTATTTTGAGTTATTTCTTGTTATCATTAGTGATTTTTTGTCAGTATTGGCTGCCCCTAATATTTGGCCGCTCTAGGCCCGGGCCTCCTGGGCCTTAGGGCAAATCCGCCACTGATTACATTATTTATATGGTAAATATACCAAAAACAAATTAAACTTTAATTTTTTTAAATAACAGGGCTTCCCCAAATATTTTGAACAAGAGCCCCTTTTCCAAAATTAACTGATACTTCAGACCCCCATAGCCAAATTACTTTAAACATCCTATCACTAGTTTTTTTAATTTTTTTATTAATACATAATACCAATTTAAAAACTTAGTTAATTTAGCTTCACTGGAAACAAAAATAATACTTCTTACAAAAATATTAGTTATTCTTATAACAAGTTGGTAACAACACAACTTATACAGATTCTTGAATGTTTCAAATAAGAACTTCTGTTAATTAATAGGGGTGGGTTTTTAGACCTCATCAACCCCCAAAATCAGTTTTCGTTTATGTCGACCCCTGGGAAACTGATTTCATCCCCAAGGGGTCAATATCAAACATTTTGGGAATCCCTCATGTAGATTATAGAAATTTTGAGTTCAACAAGTCAGAATTTGATTCCATATTATTGGAATAAAACCTTCACCAATAAACTACCACAAACAACATATTTGCAATGAGTAATAAATACTTATGAGATCTTTATTGTTTTTCCAGGTATTTGAAACCCTCTTGGAAACGGCATCCCCGGAGATCTTTAAAAAGTTGATACCAGTGGCTGGTGATGTGGGGGAAGACAACTTGGGGCTCAATGCCCAAGATCGCCAGACAATTATCGAAAATGTCAATGTTGTTATACACTCCGCTGCTACTTTGGATTTTGAGGTAATCATAATTAATAAAATGAATTCATACATTTTTCTACTCTATTTGTATTGCATTGGATGTATTGAACATCTTTTTATAAAAAAGAAGTTAAGAGTGAAGTTACTTCATGATATTCAGATCTTATGCCTTGATAACACGTAACCAGTACAGTGGCGAAACAGTAAAAGATACTAAGGCTGAGAGAGTTGGTCAGGCGAACAGGAGTTCATATATATTTTGCTTGTATAGTGAGTCAGTTTAGTTTTGATTCACTGCATCAACAAGATGCATCACAGATAAGAAGAATATAAATACATCTTCAATCTGATTCTAGGACAAGACAAATAATTAAAGAATTGTGGAATTTAATAAAAGAAGAAAGTAAGCAAGGAAACCTGCTCTTGATACAATAAGACAAGATCCCAATGAATTTAGGGCGCTTTTAAATTTTTTTATAACATTGTATTCTTTTTAAAGTTGTATTTAAATTCCGTTTATTATTACTGGCCATTTTGAACACAAATTCAATGTAATAGAAAAATAAATCCATTGAGAACAATATGCAAAATACCTCTGTTGCGGAGAATGAGCGGGAAGTGAGTGCCAACTGTGCTTGTATTTATACCCGCCGAGCAGGATCCCGAGTCAGTGGGGGGGCTGAAGAATGAGGTCGGAGCAGGGCACTCGCTCTGGCAAACAAATTGTGGATCTAGTGACTCTCTAGCCCAAACTGCTGGGTGAGTGATTGGCAGAGTACTTGTCAAAGTGTTTATATGCACTGAGTATTCGGCTCAGGGCACTGTCTCGTCACTGTACTCGTTATGTGATCAAGTGTAGACTTGTAGATCCAGGAAGAAAAATATATTTTCCTGTGGCAGGGTGGCTTGTTATAAGGAGTGTCAAAACAAATCAAAACATGCAAATACCCTACCACCTGTTGGGTATTTTTCTGTCTGAATGGGTCTTTAGTCATTTTTGTATATATTTTCTTATTAGTTTGTTATTTATATCTATTTCTCATCTGTTACTGTTTGTATATGCAATTTTATTCTCTATCATATATTTTTTACAGTGTATATATTACATTAAGATATATTGTATTTGTAAAATTTATCTAGCTTTCCTTATTCCTGTAATATTAGGTTGGGGAAAAAGTTTATTCGCATTTTATATAAAAATTGAAAAGGTTTTTTTGTAAAGTTTATTTTACATTTGACTAATGTATGTAGGTGCTATTTCGTTGGATAACTTTTTGCCATCTTGTAAGAAGGGACGTGATCCCATTGCTATAAAAATTTTGGGGTACTGATCAAAAAACTGCGATGGTTTTGGAAGTCCTCTCGTGATGTTAACCTGACACTGCCTAAGCAATTCTGCAGAGACCGAAACAGGTGAAAAAATGAAGGTGCAAGGTCAGGACTATATGGTGGATGCATTAACACCTCCCAGCCAAACTCTCGGGGTTTTTGCTGAGTGGCTAAAGATGTGTGAGGTTTAGCGTTATCATGGTGAGAAAGCACACACCTTCTGTTGATTAATTCCGGCCGCTTTCTCTCAACTTTTTGCTTTAATCTCATCAGTTGTTCGCAGTACAGTTCAGAATCGATTGTCCTGCCTGGCGGTAACAGCTCATAATGAATAATTCCACTCCAACCATACACACAGCATCACCTTGTTGCGAGTTAACCCGGGTTTCGCCACAGTCTGTGAAGCCTGACCGGCCTTTGACCACGATTTTTTTCGCACGTT
This sequence comes from Dendrolimus pini, assembly GCA_949752895.1. NCBI lineage: Eukaryota > Metazoa > Arthropoda > Insecta > Lepidoptera > Lasiocampidae > Dendrolimus > Dendrolimus pini. The sequence goes on from OX457124.1 coordinate 24,869,449, forward strand.
CTTGTCGTACATGATCCACTTTTCATCACCAGTTATCAGCTTCTTCAAAAATTGTTCGGTTTCATTACGTCGTAATAAAGAATCACAAATGAGTACACGGTTCAATTAGGTTTCTTTCAGTGAGCTTATGAGGTGCCCAGATATCGAGCATTTTTGTGTACCCAGCCTTTTTCAAATGGGCCAAAACCGTTTTGTGGTAAATTCCCAGTTCTCCAGCTACATCGTAACTACTAATATGCCGATCTTGCTCCACTTTTTCAAAATTGGCGACCAGAGCGACGTGCATCTTTGATATCTAAATTCCCGGATTGGAAACGCTTAAACCAAATTTGCGCTACTCTCACAGATACTGCATTAGGTCCATAAACATCACAATTTTTTTTTGCGGCTTGTGTTGCATTTTTACCTTTTTTGTTGTAAAATTTTAAAGTGTATCGAATTTCTTCATTAGATTCACTCATTTTATTTCATTTAACAATAAGAAAAACGAATGAAAATCACACATTTTCCTAATTTGAATTTGTAATTTTCTTCTTTAAAATTAAAACTTTTAATGATACCAAAACCAGCCAGATGCGAATGGTATAGCCAAAGAGATCTTATTACAAGTTCATACATACTATATGCGAAAAGACTTTTTCCCCAACCTATTATAATAAGGTATAAAACATTATATTTACTTCAGTTTATTTAAAGAATTTTGGTACAATAATAAAATCTTGAAAGAGTAGTACCAACTACCAACATTGTTAACATGTTAGGACAAAATATCCCACTGCTGGGATCAGACCATCATTGATTAAAATTGAGTATTATGTAAGATAGTGGTTAGTAAGATATAAAAATCTTGTATTATTGAAATAATTTGTTTATTTTCAGGAAAACCTGAGACCAACGGTGAAAATCAATTTGCTTGGAACTAGGAGGGTCATGGAACTATGCAAACAGATCAAAGACTTGAAGGTACTTTCAAGGTTATTTTTAAATTTTTTGATGGTTAAGTTGAATTGTAAATAGTATTAAGGATTATTAGGTTTAGTAATTAGGAATTCATGGAGGATTTTTTGTGCTATGTTCTTGTAGCTGAAACGCCATTATCTTATGAAATGGAAATTATGGAACAAACAAAAATAACAGAAGCTTAGCTAGACTCATGCTTGGAAGTTTCTTGCTGCTTCTTCCTATAATGGCGATAGACATAATTTGAATTTTCAACACTTGTGGTTTTATTACACAATTGGTTTTCTACTTTTCATGACTTGTTCTATGCTTTAATTACTTACTGTATTGCTGGAAATAAAAACGAAAAACGCTATTCTATTAAAATAGACAGAGATAACGGTATTGTACACCATTACAGAAAACACAGGAAAATTAGCCTAAAAATATTCTAAATATGTACAATAGGCGGTCTTATTGCTAAGAAGCGATCTCTTCCAGACAACTCATAACAGGAATAAAACAGTTTCAATTTTTCAAAGATGGTATACATAAATATTAGACGATATGCAGTCACTTGCATTATATTTAATTCAATGATAAACATATAAGTATATAAAGTATTATGTAAATAAGAATTATACTTAAAATATTACTTAATCTAAAAATTTGAAGTCAATCCAGTGATTAAATTTCCTGTTTTGAAGGCTCAAATATAAGGAAGCAATTTTTTAAATGTAAAGGCCCTAATGTTCTTCATTAATGTTTTAGGTAATGATACAAGTGTCATCAGCATTCGTGAATTCATACCTAACAGAGGCTCATGAAAAACTATATGAAGCTCCGGAAGATCCTGAAAAGGTCATCTCTTTGGTTGGCAGTTTAAGTGATGAAGCTCTAGACGAAGTTGAACCTAAGTGAGTATATTTGAATACTTGACATTCATTCGCCTTAGTACTGATTAAAATTTTATGTAATTTCAATACAAGTAATGTCAATAGTCGTGGTAGTGAAATCACTAGTGCACACATCCCAAGCTTAAAGGGCGCGTGTTCGAATCCTGCCCGGAACGCATGCACCACCTGTTTTCTGACCTATTTTTTTATATTGTTATAATCTCCATATGCTAACAATGGTGAAGGAAATTGTGATGAATTCTGCACATCGAGATAACCGATGTGTCAAACCTGCCAAGCCGCCTTGGACAAGCGTGGCGGGTATACTGTCTACTCCCCTATAGTGGGAAGCCCGAGCCCAGCAGTGGGATGTTATGGGCTGTTATTAATATAATGTCACTTTTCTACCCGTGGCTAAAATATAAAAATGGTACTAAGATATAGAAACTCAACATTAGTAGATATCGTGAAGTATAGAGATCATGTACTAGCTATAATAAATTATTCCGTAGCTATGACTTGGATATAACGGGTACTTCGGTGTCTGGTTTTAGGCATAAACTCAGTGATCTATATTTTGAATTTTAGTGTGTTATGTAGATAAATTTTTCATGTTTATATTATTATTTCTTTTCTCCGTGATTTTGGTTCTCTGAATATGTTATATTAAGTTTCATTAAGATATAGCAAAAATACACATTTTTATAACTTTTAGCCTTCTGAACCGTTTCATAATGTAATTCAGGTACAGAATAGAATATAATATTATTATGAATGTTTTTTCTAATGGTACAATAAAAATGTAAGAAATTCGTATCGCGATACGTTTTTTGTTTATTCAGTGTCTTTTGTAATCACAATGAATTGGTACTTTCTAGTTATGTTTTCCATATTATGTAACTAACAGTACGCTAAAAAGAGTTCACCGACGGGCTCGTCCGGGATTTGAACCCGGGACCTCTCGCACCCGAAGCGAGAATCATACCCCTAAAATGTATTAATTTATTTTTATCTATGGTGAATTGTTAATAGCTCACTATCACTAATGTGTTCTTATTATAATATGAATAGCTGATAGTCATCCAAAAATAGTAGAATAGAAATAAAATATGGGTAATTGAACCAAATGTCATAAGTCTACTCAGTCAATTGAGCACAGTTCATTGCGCTTTCAGTTAACTCAAAATTGCGTCATCGTACTCGCTAAGTTTTGGAACAATAGAGCAAGTCTAGTGTCGTATTTTATGATTAAAATAAACTACAAAAATATCCTAATAGATAGTAATAATCGGCGGAGAAACACACATATTGTACATCCCCAAATTAAGCAAGCTATGCTTGTGTTATGGGTAATATAAAACGGGCTATCCTGGGGCCGATCCCAGACCATAGTAAACAATGGAAAATATTCCAGTGTTCAGTGGAATCGAACCTGGAACCTTTGCATTGCAGCGAGGTAGGCTAATAAAGGCTTAGCCCACTCAACCACAGAGGTTGAATAAAATTGTAAGGGTCAAATTTCTGTACAATGAAAAAAAATGGTAAAAACCGAGTCAGGGGGATGTAAGAAGTGAAATAGAACTAATTTAGATATTTTCAAATTTTTTGTTTCTCTGTTTGTCTGTCTGCTTGTACCGGCTAATCTCCGAAACGGCGGGACCGATTTACATGAAATTTAGTATGGTTATAGCTTATATCCCTGGTCAACATATAGGATACTTTTTATCCCGAAAAATTAAAGAGTTCCCGTGGGATAGTTAAAAAACCTTTAATTACTTAAACAGCTTATAACAGACTGTAATTTCTATGCAACGTAACATAATAGAAGCGGAGATTTTGGCAGGGTGTGGTGTCGTGAGTGAGTTTTATCTTATATATATGTCGGAGGGAAGCTTTAATTTGACGTATTGTTGACTGGATGTATAACGCACAATATCATTTGTTTACATTTTAATTACTTCTAAAATTCTTAATGTAATTTAATTAGATTTGTTAAATGTTTCTATAACTTAAAGATCGTTCTAACCTAATAAAAGTTATGAATATTGTAATTTAATAAACGACCAATGAGAGCAGAGCATGTCTTGAGCGGGGTCAGCGCCCTCTATACTTTGAGTAATATCTACTTGGGTAGACTGAGGAGTTTTTGTGGCACTTTTGGTTGGTGGCAACAGGTCGAGTTGGACCATGGAGTATTTTAAAGAAAGTATTGAAGCTGGAAGTATGAACGGGTGCCCTGAACCCGCTGCTCGGTCTAAACTATGTCATAATGTTGATCAAATCTAAATTAAAAAGTGTATAAACCGTGGCTATTGTGTTTTATGCTAGCATTTTATCCTGATGACGCCCACTAAACCTGCAATAACTAAAGAAGATGTCGTGAGAATGAGGCCGTTCTGCGACATATATAATATATAAAGCTGATAAGTTTGTTTCTTTGTTTGTTTGCTTGAACGCGCTAATCTCAGGAACTACTGTTCTGAATTGAAAAATTCTTTCAGTGTTAAATAGCCCATTTATCGAGGAAGGCTTATAGGCTATATATCATCACGCTAAAACCAATAGAAGCGTTGCACCATTGAAGAATGTTTCAAAATCGAGAGACTTTTTAAATTACTTTTTTTATATTATTCCACGCGGATAAAGTCGCGGGCAGAAGCTAGTCCATAAATAAACTCGAAAGTAACTCGGTCAGTTAAGCTCTTACAGAAGTAATTCTAGAATACTAGATATTTTTACTGTAATTTTGTATATGTGTTATAGTTGAATACAATGTTACCTGTATTAATGCTTGCTTGCTCTTTAAACAAGAGCTACGAATTAGGGTTTGACCCGCGGCACAGTTGCGAACAAAACTAGTGTTTCCATGACTATTTAACAATAATATTTTTATAGGATTTTGAAGAACCATCCAAACACCTATACGTTCACGAAACATCTGGCTGAGCATGAAGTGGCGAAGTGCGCAGATTTGTTCCCCTGTACTATAGTCAGACCAACTATGAGTGAGTTTACTGTTTTTAACAAAACGTGAAATTTTCGTTATTAGAATGTTTATTTAACTCACTCTGCTGAAAAGTGTCTTTTGTGAGTTAGTGAATTATGCTCACTCAGTTCAAAAAAGTTTTTTGAATTTAGTTTAATTCAAATTGTTTTTATACTATGTTGATGTAGCGCCCACAAAATGGAGTACAAATAGTACACAGCAAAATGGCGGCGTTAAAATTGGATTGCACTTTTAAAATATTTATTTAGAAATGAATGTTACATTTCATCTCCATTTTGTAATTGATGAATTGTAAAAAGACTATAATATTAATAATTTTGACAATCGCCCAGTAAAGAATGAACTCTGAATAAACCCGTATATCATACATTTTTAAAGGCACCAAAAGTGTGTCTAATTTTGTCTTCTGATACCACAAAGTTTTAATTTAATTAAAATTTTAGTTTTAATAACTCGCTGCACTATTTTTTGCTATTGTTTTCTGCACTATAGTAGAATTATTTTCTCCGTGCAGTTTGGCTCATAAATAATCGGAGCGGTGAAGCGAGTATTTCGCTCTCTCTTCCACTCACGGGCCTTATGGGCAGGCATAGTGATACGCATTATTGTTGTCGATAAGCGTTATTGATATTGTATTTAGTTTTGTCATTTTGTGGGTTAGTGATATAAAGGAAAGAAAAAAAATAGATAAAACAACGTATTTATTAAAATAATCTCTATGTATCTATGTAATAAAAAACTATAAGTACAAAAGTTGAGAATGTAATAAGTTATATTAAAAATATAAATATAAATACTATATAAGTTTAAAATTAACAGCAAAAAAGATAATAATGAATTTTATAAGAATGATAATCTTTCTTTGATAAGAATGAGTTTCTATCGATAATGGCGTTGCGCCCGCGCAACATGCTCACCGCCCTAGCCGGGCTGAGGCCGAGTTTGATTTATGACCCAAACTGCACGGACAAAATAATTCTACTATAGTGCTTTGACTGTTTGCCCTGAAAATATGTTGTGAATAATATAACTTTACTTTAAAGTGTAGTGGTGTTTTTCAATATCAAAACGGGAGAGACTATCAGAACTACATATTTATTTTACTTGTTATATTATTTTTTCCTTCTATATTATTATTATTGTGGGCATTTATTTCAGTTGTTGGTTCGTGGAAAGAGCCAGTTCCCGGATGGACTTCTTCAAAAGTGGGACCCCAGGGCTTTCTTATGGGTGCATCGAAAGGTAATTGAAAAGTTTTTTATGGTTCCACAGCCATTTGTACACAAACAATATTTATGTCATGAAATCTTTACAAATAAGCAATCCATTTTATCTAAATATTTTTAAACCATCTGTCTCTCTTTGACAGTCTTATACTACATATATTTTTTTAAATTAGACCCCGTGGAGTTTTAAAGTATATATTATATGTATTACAGTACATAATCAAGTAAGTATTATTTTTTTTGCAGTGTCTTAACAGTGTGAGGCAGTCAATTATGAGCAATCATAATGATCTTGTTTATGTTGTTGATTTTTTTATTTAGGGTAATAGGTGGCAAGGTTTTCGCCTTTAGACTTGAAAAACTTGTGTGCTCTTCTAACTTAAGAAGCATGCGTTGAAATATTCTAAACAGCTTTCACTGCATGTTCAAATTAATCCGTTGAGTATTTTATTAAATATGTGCAATGTTTTTTAAAATACTTTTTATGGTTTCTTAATTCCTCTTCTTTCCAATAAGAAAAAAAAACAGTGTATGTCTATGGTTATCTCTATGGAACCTTCTTACTGAACATGCACTGATACGCACTAGGTAGAATATATTTGTTGAACAAGGCCAATCATATTTTTTTCTAGGCGTGGTGAGAAGGCTACCAGTGGCGAAGTCAAATATAGCCGATTATATACCAGTGGATGTTGTGGTCAATCAGCTTCTAGTCGCGGGATGGCATGCTGCTAAGTCTAAGTAAGCACGTTCAAAATGACACTCAAATCCTACACAACTCTTAAGTCCTACATGGCTCTTAAATCCTGCATGACTCCTGAATCCTATGTGACTCGTAAGCCCTACATGGCTGTTAAATCCTCCATGACTTGAACCCTATGTGACTCGTCAGCCCTACATGGCTCTTAAAACCTGCATGACTCCTGAATCCTATGTGACTTATAAGCCCTACATGGTTGTTAAATCCTCCATGACTTGAACCCTATGTGACTCGTAAGCCCTACATGGCTCTTAAATCCTGCATGACTCCTGAACCCTATGTGACTCGTAAGCCCTACATGGCTCTTAAAACCTGCATGACTCCTGAACCCTATGTGACTCGTAAGTTCTACATGACTTCTAAAACCTTCAAGACTTCCAAAATCCTTTATGACTTCTAAATCCTTCATAACTTCTAAGTAATTCATGACTTCTAAATCCTTTATGACTTCTAAATCCTTCATAACTTCTAAGTAATTCATGACTTCTAAATCCATTATGACTTCTAAATCCTTCATAACTTCTAAGTAATTCATGACTTCTAAATCCTTTATGACTTCTAAATCCTTCATTACTTATAAATAATGCATGACGTCTAAATCCTTCATGGCTACTATATCCTACGTGACTTCTAAATCCTACATGAGTCCTGAGTCCTACATGTCTCCTAAAATCCTATACGACTTCTAAGTCCTAAATGACACTTGAGTCCTACGTAAATCCTGCATTGTGATTTGTTATTATTTGAATAATATACATAGTTATTTTTAAATATATATTTAAGACCAATTTTATACTTTTTTTTTTTCAGGTCTGGTCTGAGTATCTACCACTGTTCGTCGTCAACGCAAAAGCCTTTCGCTTGGACCTTGCTGGAGTCGTCTGTCAATGGGATGCTCCACAAATTCCCATTGAAAAGCGCCGTTTGGTGAGTTTCATTCATTCATTTAATTCGCAATGTGAACACAACCGTTAATGAAGTCTACCCGCTTTCGGGTCGCGCAGCCGGCGGTGACGCATGTTATCCGCCAGAATGACCATAATTCATAACTACATTTACATTGTTTGCACTTTCTACGTAACAGTTATGTTTCATTTGACTAATTTCAACAATATATTTATAAGCTACATGTTATTCTGAAGTATAAGTTATATTAAAGTTTCGTCAAAATCTGTTTAGTAGTTTTTGTGTGAAATAATAACAAAATCAAAGAATACTCTCAAAAAATTATGTTTATAATGTTGTTACGAGCTACAGGACTCGAATTAAAATAAATGCCGTTGAAATTACTATAGAGTTTATTAGAACTGTACAAACACGTATAAAACAGGTACAAATAAAACTGGATGCCACCAGTTCACACTGCACGATTCAATGAAATTCAACGTGCGCAAAGTCCGTCACTCGCTAATCGAAAGTACTACACACGTCTTACTCGTATCGTAGTCGTCGCTTGACTGCCCCACCCCTCCGCTCGGGCATTGTTTTATACTAAACTGTATAATAGAACAAAGGATCGCGTTCGCCGAGTTAATCCCGCACACCTGGTGAGCTTCGGCGCAATGCAATAAAAACAAGGATTAGCTCGACACTTAATGATACATAAAACAAGTACGATAACAAAAGCATGTTTTTCTGAATTACAAATTGCAAACACAAAGTAAACGAAAGAATTCATAAATCATAGAAGGCAATAAACTGCGTTTTTACGACATGCAGGTGTGCGGTCTTTGTCGGTATGTAACAATATTAATAGGACAAGGAAATAAATAAGTGTGTGAAAATACAATAATTATATTTTACAGGTATCCACATTTGAAGTTTGTGCCTTCGTTGTTAATGTTTAAAATATCTGCGATTTTCGTTCACTTCTTCCCAGCTTTATTGTTGGATACTATGTTGAGATTAACTGGAGGTAGACCTATGTGAGTATTTAAATGTTATATGTTGATACTTTAAGTATGAATGTAGTTGTGTCTCTTTGTCTATGTATCGTTTAAACGAAATATTTTAAATTGCGATAGTATTTGTTTAAATTCGTATGACTGTGTCACTATTAACTGTTTTATGTCACTAGTTACTGTTGTTTTTACAATGTAAATATAACATATAGGTAAAAAATATAAAATAACTTAGTAATTTATAGATTAATATAGACCTAAAAAGACGAGAGTGTAATTTGAATGGCGTACAAACAATTTGTTTTTCATTCGTATTACATTAAAAAAATTACAATAATAAAAAATGGCTTGTGTTTAAACGCCTACCAGAAATGCACCTATTTTACTACCAATAAATTCGAAAAGCCTGCCAGAATGGATAAATGCCCACCAAATTGTGTTTCAGGAAGTGTTGTAGAAAGGAAGCTATTTTCCTTTTTATGCTATGCCATAAAAATATACAAACGTCTTTAAAGCTAATTTCAGACCTAATATTTTATATTATCGCTAAATAGATATTACCAATATTTTCTTTCACCACTTTCAATTTAGTCATTTTTGCTGAGGCAAAAAAGCAAACAGTCGAACGTGCAATTATTTTTAATACCAAATATAATATTGCGTATTCCAAACACATGTTGCTTGTTTATTGTTTTATGAATTTGATTAAAATATGATAATATAGCCAAATAAATACTTCAGTCTCAATATTACTGCAACACAAATGATTCAGGTAGGTAAAAAATGAATCCCTAGTAGGAAAATAAGTTAAACGAAGTTATGTTTTATTATATTTATAGGTACTTCTAAGGTTAATTTGTACTTAAGTTTTATCAATGGCACTTTAAGGAACACAATAGTTAAAAGCAGTCAATCTCCCTGGGCGTCGGAGTGAATGCTCCGAACGCAACCGGGATTTAACGCTCGGATGATGATGAATCACATAAACTTTTTAAAAAACTAACAAAAGAAAATAATTATTGAATCAACAGAGGTTTTTTAGATTTAGCTGGGCGCACTCTCTTTCTCTTCTCACCAATAGGGATATTCCTAGCTTCAAGAGGTGATTCCACGTACTTCAGCGTGACAATGTGTGACGGGATTGCGTCCTGCGGTCTGTGCCTCACATGCCGGTGGCCGCTGTGCTGGTTGCAGGGTAAATAAGTAAAGGGAAACGACTGTAATCTTAGTTTAACAATAATATATTCTGGATTCAGGTTGGATAATTTGATTACACTTAAACTATTTAGAACTGTAATTTTCGGTTTGAATGTTAGTGTTTTAGTAAAACAATATTTGGTGGGCATTTATCCATTTTGATAAGCAAAAAGAATTTAAATACAAAACGTACAATTATTCTGATGAGTGTATATTTATTTTGGAAAGTAAAACGTTGTTTTCTAGGCACCTCGGTATAGTGTGGATTAAATTTATATGAAGTAATATATTTTATTTGGTGCTTAGTCTAAGGGACAAAAAATATTTTTGGTGAGCATTTAAATTGTACCCATTAAAAATTACCAAGGATATGCATTATATCTTAGAATAATAAATTGAGTTGATACCTAATTTTACAACTATTGAGGCATCCCAATGAGGCAAGAGGAGGAGATATTGAGGCATCTTGGTGAAAAAGGAAGTACCTAGAAATTTCGGTATTTCGGAATTTATTAGAAATTTCGGTATGCATGGTGCCGACAGTCGAGTTCATTACGGGCTAGGATAATAAAACGACAAAAGAACGGACACAGCTGCGTTGTTTTTACTCATTTTGGCAACTATAGTAGAATTATTTTCTCCGTGCAGTTTGGGTCATAAATAATCGGAGCAGTGAAGCGAGTATTTCGCTCTCTCTTCTACTCACGGGCCTTATGGGCAGGCATAGTGATACGCACTATTGTTGTCGATAAGCGTTATCGATAGTGTATTTAGTTTTGTCATTTTGTGGTTTAGTGATATAAATGAAAAAAAAAATAGATAAAACAACGTTTTTATTAAAATAAGAATAATAATGCTTTAAAATAAATTATTAATTAGGTATCTATGTATTAAAAAACTATAAGTATACAAAGGTTTGGAGTGTAACAAGTTATATTAAAAATAAATATAAATACTTATATCTAAGTTTAAAATTAACAGCAAAAAAGATAAGAATGATTTTTATAAGAATGATAATCTTTCTTTGATAAAAATGAGTTTTTATCGTTAATGGCGTTGCGCCCGCGCAACATGCTCACCGCCGTAGCCAGGCTGAGGCCGAGTTTGATTTATGACCCAAACTGCACGGAGATAATAATTCTACTATAATAGTTGTTTTTTATTACTTAATTGTTGTCGTTATTAAGAGTGTAATTCTATATAGGATGTATTATTGTATGGAAGACGAGCTAATCCATACGAAGGCAAGTGATTACGATGCTAGGGAGTTTGTCGTTAAATCGAGTGACGTTACATGGAGTTTACACTGTATTTTACAATAAGTCTTACTCTTACATATTTTCGTCTTACGTCTACAACTGACATCATTTAAAAAATAAGCTTTTCAAGCTAGATATCTAGAAATTAAACGAAAAGTACCTAAATTATTAAAAATTAAATGTACCACATATAATGTAATGTTATTTGTCTTATTAATTAATTGTTATGCCGTGAATTAATTTCAACTTTGATAACATAGAAACAGTTTTATAGTATAAACTTGTATATCTCAATGTTCTGAAATAAATGAATTTATTATATATATACACTGATAAAATCACATCGCACAAACATACGTATACTAATTCTAGAACAAAATGATGACATAAAAAAGGAAGCGCAGTTGTGTATAAAACGAACATATATACACATATAGTTCACTCACTCGTAAGCACAGACGAGTGATCACTCACTCGTTCACTCACTCGTTCACTCACTCGTTCACTGACTCACTCACATCACAGCACTCCTTATACGCGTTATTGGATTGAAACACGAGTGTGGTACTCACTATGCTGTGAGTTAAAACGATATTTTTTTTGTTTAATGTTTTTTAGACTGTGGCGTATGCACAAAAACGTATGGAAATCGTTGAACAGATTAGACAAGTTCATATTCAGCGAGTGGCGTTTCCACAACCCCAATACGATAGAACTGGGCAAACAACTCAACAGTACGGACAACCAGACCTTCTATATCGATATTAATACATTATATGTAAGTATTGAATAATACCTACCAATAATTATTCTTAAGTGAATCGTTTGATACGACCATCTAATTTTGAAAAAAATTGAATGAAATTTTTAAATAGATTTTTCATTCATTTTTGTATATCTATCTATCCTATAATAAATCTGTGAATATATACATTACAAAATTTTATCAAATATTCCACCACAATTATTTTTCACGAGAAAATTATTAAAAAAAATATAACAATTATCTAAATGATTTTTTTTTACTCCAACAGTGGGAAGATTATTTCAGAAATTTACAACGTGGCGTGAGAAGGTATTTGCATAATGAAAAGGAAACTAGTTTGCAAGCGGCCAGAAACAAGGACAGTGTGTAAGTAGCTTAATTTCTTTTTCACTTCTAGATTCCGTAGTAATTTTGGCCAAAGCGGGGAACCCTTATGCTTTCGTTATGTCTGTCCGTCTGTTTTCTATAATGTTGTATGTATCAGTTGTTTCTCAGAACCTACTAGTAGACTTAGAGTTACGTGATTTTAGGAAAAATGAAATTTTTAGTACCTATAGGTTTAACATAAACTTAGAAAGGAATGGATACTCGCTAAGCTGAAAGCAGGGCCGTTTTTCAGGTGACAAGTATCAAAGGTGGAAAAAACATGCTAACTTACGTGAAAGTAGCAAGGCTAGTTTTTATATTTGCCATATATTATATGACAAATATAAAAACTAGCCTTGCTATCATATTATGATATTGTTATAAACAAAGATCAAGATAGATAGATAGAAGATAAAGATGATGCCAGACACATTCTGTGGGCTATAACTTTTGACAGACACTTTAAAAAAAATGACTGTTATTTTAGGAAGGCTGATTTTTATATATATTATAAGTATAATATTTTAAAATATTTTCCGACGAGCCAGACGAATCTGACGGGCCATCATCCTCCCAGACTGGTTCAAAGTTTCGTTGTGCAAGGAAGCGTACTTAAACTTCTTGAAATGCATCTTAATGTTGTGCAATAAAGTATATTCTATTCTATTTTTAACAGGAACTGCAACTTAGTTGATTTTTTCCTTTAAAACTATTCTGAAGTTTGAATATCCATACTTTATATTGTGTACATCGATGAATCGTGCAATGCCACATTTAGGGCCGATTTTTCAATCGTCAGATAAAAGTTCTACCCTCTTTATAGCAGTATTTGCAAAATGGCGGTTACGAAAAAAACGGATAAAACATATTTTTATTTATCGGGGATAAGAACATTTTTAATATTTTTCCATAATGTCTTTGGGTCTTTTGTTTTCTTCTCAATATTTTGTTTAAAATATGCTGACTTCTCCAAAAAAAGTGATCGACTTACTAATGATTTAAGACTCTTGTAATAATCTTGTTTACTTTGCGTTCTAGATTTATGATACTTTGCTGCAGCCTTATCTCGCAGCTTCATCATAAGTTTGATGTTATCTGTAAGCCAAGGTGGAGAGCGCTCCTTGACTACAGCCGTTTTCACTGGTGCATGAAGATTAAATAGCCCAACGACACTTTGGTTAAAAGCGTTAACCATATCATTAACGTTACCAAGTGTCGACATGTGGTCCCATCTTATATACTGAAGGTCAATGTTAAACTTGTCTAAGCAAATATCATTCAACGGGCGGTAAGAAAACGTCCGAGGTGTGAGTTTATCACGTTTAACATTGAACTCACAGATTACAAGACAATGACCGTGAATCGATCCAATTGGCTCTACTAATACGTTTTTGGCAATTAAATTGGTACAAACAACATCAATAAGGGTTTGAGAGGTTGTGGTAAAATGCGTAGGAGAAGAAATTATTTGTGAAAGACTATTGCAGGTTAAAAAAGTTGTGAGTTTTTCAGTTTTAGGGTCAGTATTTATAAAAAAAAAAAATTAAATCAATATTTTTTTATTTTTTTGAATTTATTTATTCAAACAAAAACATACATAATTTTTATATATGTACATCTTAAAACCTGAAACGGTTTGACGAAGTTGCTAAGTCTGCGCTTTATGTACAATTAATTAATAAATATATTATCACGCCTTATTCCCATGGGGGTAGGCTGAGGCTATAGATCTCCACTTGCGACGATCCTGACAAACAACTTTCGCTTCATCTACTTTCATTCACCTCTTCATACATGCACGTTTATTTGATATGCTTTTTACCTGACCTCGTTTTAAAACTTCTGTTATTTGATCATGGTGTGTACGTCGCGGTCTACCGATACCAACTCTCCATTCACAATACTGTCAGACACATTTTCGTTTGAGTTATGACATCTCCATTCTTAGTACCAAGTGAGAGGGGGACAGCAAACATTAAAACGTGCCATGTCCATTTTATATCACTTTTATATTTAAAAAACAAAACAAAAAAACAAACGTTATGTATAGATTAGCGCCTTGGGATATCATTTCTGCAAAAAGAGAGAAACCCAAAAATGTCGATTGTGCTAGTGCAATTAGTAGAGCAGAGTTAAAAGTCGATTAAATTCAAAAGTGAAACTATTCATCTGTTTTATTCTTGCAACTAACTTTTAAATTTTTCCATGTTAAACTTTATAAATCACTTTTATCTGGCGAATGAAAAATTGACCCTTAATTAAATAAACTTACTCAGTTAATTTATTATTGTTTCAGATTGTTGGTATTGCATATACTATGGCAGGCTCTTATAATACTTTTGTTATGGTATATAGTCGCATGTGCGTTGGGCCTAACAATGATGCAAAGCGCGTGGGCGGCTCCCACCATATATTTCTTATATAGCTTCCTATAAAAAACCTAATTCAAGTAATTAACCCTAAAATCTGTATTGGATAGTAAATAATTTAATAGGTACCGAATATTTATTTCTTGCTACTCTATATCTTGTTATTGATAAAACATGTCATTGTTACATTACAGTTATAAAGGTAGGTAAGGTAAGTAGCTCACAGCGCCTAAAATGCTCCGTTAGCGGTTCCACAAGGCGACCGCGGTCGTTGTGTTCGTGGCAAAAACGTCACCAATGACGTCATCATTTCGATCACACAACGCTCACAACGACCCATGTCAAGAGGTGGGTCGAATAACCGTTCCACTGGGGTTTACAATTGTAACGCCGGCAAGCAAGTGGTACGGGAGAAATCGTGGTAGTTTTGAGTCTCTAATGGAACATAACCATAGTTAAAATGACATTACAATTTATGTCCAATTTTAAAGTAGGAAAATAAATGACAATAGGTGAGCAGACAGTCAAATCAACTGAATTACTTTTTTAACCGACTTCCAAAAAGGAGGAGGTTCTCAATTTGATCGGTGTTTTTTTTATGTATGTACACCGATTACTCCGAGATTTATGATCCGATTTACATGATTATTTTTTAGTTTGATGCGGAATAGTTGCCATTTGGTCCCCTAAAAATTTAACATAGTTTGGCCCAGTAGTTTTCATTTTACGAACATTTTTTTGTTCCCATTTCTTAGACCTATATTTTTTAAGGAGCGCAGCACCTTTCGTAGGTCTACCCATACATAGCTAGACACTAAAAAGTAACAAAAAAAAGAACTTCGTTTAAAAAACCGACTTCAAAGACTAAAAAACTAAAAAGTATAAAATAACTTATTTCTAAAGCTATTATTATTAATATATATTATCTAAAACATCTTGAAGTCGGTGCAAAGTAAAACATAAAAATTACTAGGTATATTTTGAAAATTACTAAGCACCTACTTGTGACGTCATAGTTAGGTTCAAACGTGTGCAATTATCGCATTAAATTGTTGAAGTGAAACTTCTTTATCGGCCTTGGAAAAAAATTATTACGTCACATTTTTCGGTTACGCGTCACATTTTTTCCGTTACGCGCCATCTGTTTCTTGCCCCTACCACGGTCGATTCGATCGAAGAGTAATTATAAGGTAAAATGAAATAATTTCGTGAATAAAGTTTCACTTCTTACGTGTGTACACGCACGCATTTTTTTTAAGTAACTTATTTTTGTCGTGATATTCTAAAAATTAGATACAAAGAAGTTAATCGATTAAAAAAAATATTTCATTTATTTTAAGTTAATACCAAACAAAGTCGAGACGGAACGCGAAAAAAATCTCTCGCATCACATTTCGCGTACCGCATGCATTTAATACGCATCATCATTAATCTAATAACCGATAATTGAAATTACTATTTTTGTTTTCAGTACAAATGTAGTATTAATTTATTATAAATACATAAATAAGCTAAGGTTTTGAAATAAATATATACATACGTAATTTTTTTATTTAATCGAATCTAGTTACTAAAATACAACAATCCTTTTAGTAGCCACACTAACATTAAAAATAAGACGCCTTAGAATGTACTGTTTTTGGGTCTTCACCATAGATTAGACACTACAGAATTAATAAAAAAACATGTTGTTTCGGGGTATACAGGAAAACAATAATTAAAATATGCTTTGTTACATAAAATAATGCACCAGTGAAAAAAGTACAAGTATACTGTCAACAAAACAAACTACTACAACTGTCAAGTAACTTTTGTAATCTTCTTTAAGAACCTTAAAGAAGCCTATAAACTTAATCTAACTCAATATGAATAAGACCGGTTGGATTTACGTCTGTTATCGATTACATACACATTGGGCGATTGTTTTTCCTAGTATTCATTCATGGTTTTGATTGTAATTTAATTTTAAGTAGTGCTTTACTTAATGTTATTTCTACATTCTATTGGTATTTGGTTTATTTTTTTATATATTATTGTAATAAACGTTGTTTACAGTTCTTGCGTTTTATTTCACCAATTCATGTCACGCAACGATATTGACAAAAATGTATTTTATTTCGTTGTGACTCGACTATTTTTGTATATTCTGTTAAAAATTAATAAGTAGCTATGCCCGCAACTTCATTTGCGAGGAGAAATAATACTCACGTTCTGAACCCTTTTATCAAAATGGAATAAACACGGAACTAAGACGAAATTGATGTTTTATTGCTTAAAATTTTCATTGAAATCCGTTGTCGTTTCAGACTGCATTCGAAAAAAATTTCAGACTTACCTAAATTCTAAAAAAGATCTATTATTATTGCACATACATATTGTACTAGACTTTATTATGAAATTACATTCATAACTGTACTTGTTGTATAGATATGCCAATGGCAGATTATTTCGGCAACGCGATAGAAACAGTATTCAAAGAGCGAGTTTTATAATTAAAACAACGACATACATTAATCACATTTTTTTTATTTTCAATAATCACTCATATTAAACCCGTTGTATCAAACTATCCGTAAACTATGCGTTAATATAAGAATACAATACGCAAACTTAAATGCGTCTCGAGTGAAGGTTTGCGAGTTGCGTAGCGTTAGCAGAGTGTTGACAATTTATATTTTTCTACACCACAATGTGGTGCGAAAGAGATGGCACGCGAATCCGGATAGCGTGCGAGCGAGAGAACAATATTCCCCTCTGCTCTGTCCGCATAACTTCTTGATCTTTATGGTCTGAGCAATGAAGCGTACTAACTTCAAGAACGCATTTAAGTTTCATTTGTCTCAATAATAAATGTTGATATACATGCGCTTTCAAAGTCATTAGATTTGTGGTCGGCTCTAAATTTTAAACCGCTGGGTGAAAAAAAAACTGATAAAGATCAAGGTAAACTTAAACAATACTCTCAATAGAAACTATTTTAAGAAAATCAGTTGGGTAGGTTTATATATTATATGTGTTTTTTGTTATATTCTGTTCTTGGGTTCCGTAGCCAAATCGCATAAATAGTAGACATTTAACGCCTTAGTAGAGTTTTAACTTACATAATAATCAATCGGATCCGTAGATGTGTGCAACCCGTAAGAAAAGTTTGATAAAGCGGGCAATCGTCATTCATTGCATTACATTAAGTAAATTACACAACGTTAATACTAATATTATTACCTAACATACTTATCTTCAAAAAAAGCGAGCATCTTAGCATCCCTTACTATCTTAATATATTACGGAACACATGGAAGGTATAATGTTACTAGTAGTCCCAATGCCCAGTTCAAAGTCCTATATAAATAGCACCACACACACACTCACGACTTTTTTCTCTTGCGTCTTGATTCTACAACAAAACAGCCCTTTCAAGCAACATTTAAAAACTACTTTAGACTATCTCATTCAAAAATCAAACTCGGTCAAAAATTACTATTCTTCATATTAGATTTAAGTTTTGACTAATTTGTTTAAAAGATGACATAGATAGACAAAAAATACGGTTTTTCGTATATATACACTAATTCGGTAGTTGACAATTTTTGAGAAACAGATTTATTTTGCGCCTTTTGGTCTATTTTAGCCAAAATATTAATATTTCAGCAAAAAAAGAACATTAACATATATAATTTAGCAATTTTATAAATAATTTGACATTTCGTCACAAAAACGCGTCAAGCTGTCATGGCGTCTCGCATGATGTCACAGTGTGCAAAACAAACATCTGTTTCGTTGAAGTGTTATCTGAGAAGTCATTGAAACTTCTTGTGTTTTGCACACTGACGTCACGCGCTCTGATCGGCGTTCATTATCACGTGGCTAATGGCTGCAATATAACAATTTTATTTCTTTAAAATATCAATTAATATTTAATATTTTAGTTAAAACAAATTTTTTATTATATTTAGATCGTAATCTACGATATATATTAAAATCAGCCTATATTTTTCATACTGTCAACTACCGAAATAAACACTAAAATAAAATAATCGGTCATATTTTTCAATAAATATTAGAAATGGTTATATTTTTTCGTACTTACTACTTTTTATATGCAAGTAAAGGTAAAAAAATAGCACCAATATTACTAATATTTTCATTCAATGTTGGTAGAAAATCTAGTGATGTTTTGCTATTACAAAACGCAAGACAAGTCTTTTTCATAGTAAAATTTCAAAACTGTGCGATTTTGATTCCTTAACATTGGGTGATTTTACTGTCTTTTTAACGGTATCTATTATGGTCGTTTATTGTTTTTTATTGAAATTGGTGTCTAAAAATAATACTGTGACACGCTCGCTATTCCTGATGGTAAGTGTTTTTTATGTATATATAATTTGGCAAAGTGATGTAAAAATGCATTGTTTAAGTAAAGTAAACATTGTGATTATTTGAAAATAGATTGTATATTTTCTTAAATATTATACTATCTATAAGCGTTAAGCTGATTAAAAATACTTTGTGCTAAAAAGTACACAATATTGCATTAGAAGAAAATTATAAATGACGCAACTACAAAACTAGATGGTGCCACGTATCATTTTGTGCGCTGGTTAATGTAATTAAAAACACATTTTTTTTAACTAAATTATTCAAACAGGTATTGAGTCTGTTTTAATTTTTTATCTGCTTAGATGTGGCGCCGTCTATTGACGTAGGATTCGGAGCTCTTTAGTGTTTTCTTTCTAGACGTCATTATTAACTTTCTTATACAGTTTAAAGGCAGGTTTATCTACTATATGGATTGCTTAGTAAATTGTTAATGTTTTACAATATTACAAAAAATATTTTCAAATAATCATCACAAAAAAATTACATTCGGAAATATTCCGAAGAAGTATATTAAGTACCAAGTATATTATGTAATAAACAAAAAAGTGATGTCATTATTTATTATTAATGTTTTTTTTATTTAATCACAAAAGTCTCAATATAATATAACTAAAGCTATAGAAACTGTATTAAAACAGCTAAAATATACACTTTTGGCGTTATAATGAAGGCTACATCGAGGTACAACACTGTCTTGCTCAGTGGTGACAACAATATTAAAAGATAGTCCTTAATTTTCAAACAAAGATCACGGCAGGTACCAATTTTTAATTTAGTAGCATAATGAGATCAAAAACTTTATGTATTAGAAAATTTAATTTTAATTAACTCGTCGGAAACAATAGAAAACTAATACTTTTTTGTTTCACTCGCACTAGTGTATACTGTATTACTCAATATGAATAGAAGAGCTATTACTCAGCTTGTATTTTAGTACGGCTTCTATAGCTTCATTCTAAAACAAAATATTTTTGTGACATGTCACGTATGTTGTCTTTAAATGTATAGATATTAAAGTATTACGCAAATACTTATTCATTTGTTCACAGAAGAAAACTATTATAACAGTATGTTAAAGTGTCGTTTGACGGTTATGGTTGGTTGGTGGTGATGGTTGAACACTCGACACTGGCTAGAACTGAGAACTGCACGATGATATTCTTTAAAAAGAATTGAATGAATAATTGAAACATATAGGACGTTTAAAACGAAATTGTCCTAAAATTGCGTTATTTATGCCATATATCTAAAATTACGTAAGTCAGTAGATGAACTTGTTGACAGTTCGTATATAACACTAGATGAAATTTTCCGTAAGGAAAAAAACATTAATTGTTTCTTTCTGTAATCAAAATCGATAATTATTCGAAGGTTATATTCATAGAAATATAACGATTGTATAAGGGAATATTGCTCATACAGCTTATACATATTCGAGGGCTTTATAACATATAGGCCTATAACTATGCATGTTACATTATTTTTTTTAAATAATTTATTCATGACCATAGAATCAAAGTCTTTCAGTCGGAAACATGTTAATTAATAGGTCTTCGTATAGTAGCGCAGTTGTATTGCAGGCTACAACCGACGCCATTCAATGGAGTTCTTGTGAAAACTCGAAAGATCACATCTGACTATACAGTTCACATTTCTCACAAAAACACATAATTTCTACTCAAAAACTATCAATATCCTGCAACTATTGTTCATTTTAGAGTAATTATACACATTTTTAGAAAATAAAACTGCACAGCACAATGTCTCCTTTCAGTTCCCGTCAAAAACTCCCCTTGTATTTATATTTTTTTGTTTAATTTATTCATGACCATAGAATCAAAGTCTTTCAGTCGGAAACATGTTAAATAATAGGTCTTCCTATAGTAGCGCAGTTGTATCGCAGGCTACAACCGACGCCATTCAATGGAGTTCTTGTGAAAACTCGAAAGATCACATCTGACTATACAGTTCACATTTCTCACAAAAACACATAATTTCTACTCAAAAACTATCAATATCCTGCAACTATTGTTCATTTTAGAGTAATTATACACATTTTTAGAAAATAAAACTGCACAGCACAATGTCTCCTTTCAGTTCCCGTCAAAAACTCCCCTTGTATTTATATTTTTTTGTTTAATTTATTCATGACCATAGAATCAAAGTCTTTCAGTCGGAAACATGTTAAATAATAGGTCTTCCTATAGTAGCGCAGTTGTATCGCAGGCTACAACCGACGCCATTCAATGGAGTTCTTCTAAAAACTCGAAAGATCACATCTGACTATACAGTTCACATTTCTCACAAAAACACATAATTTCTACTCAAAAACTATCAATATCCTGCAACTATTGTTCATTTTAGAGTAATTATACACATTTTTAGAAAATAAAACTGCACAGCACAATGTCTCCTTTCAGTTCCCGTCAAAAACTCCCCTTGTATTTATATTTTTTTGTTTAATTTATTCATGACCATAGAATCAAAGTCTTTCAGTCGGAAACATGTTAAATAATAGGTCTTCCTATAGTAGCGCAGTTGTATCGCAGGCTACAACCGACGCCATTCAATGGAGTTCTTCTAAAAACTCGAAAGATCACATCTGACTATACAGTTCACATTTCTCACAAAAACACATAATTTCTACTCAAAAACTATCAATATCCTGCAACTATTGTTCATTTTAGAGTAATTATACACATTTTTAGAAAATAAAACTGCACAGCACAACGTCTCCTTTCAGTTCCCGCCAAAAACTCCTGCATGTTACAATTTAGAAAGTATTTTACCAGCATCCAAGTGTACTTAAAAAGAAGTGTATTCCAAATTTCAGCCTTATACAATCAATTAGTTTTGTTTTATTAACAATTATGTCCCACATATGTATTAACATTTGTTATGAAGCCCTCTATTGTCGTATATCTTTCATTGCATTAATGGCTCCAACGCAATCCGTATTGAATTTGCCAGTATTAGCAGCGACAGATGTATATATATATTTTGTACATAGGGAACTAATTACTCGGTGATACCTATCAAAATCGCTGCACTAGTTGCAAGGTGCATCTCAGTTTGATATTATTGCTCGTATAGTTCTTGCAATCCACGAAGATGAACTGGTGGTTATTGGTGGTTGAACGGAGCGACAGTTACTGTCTTATCGTATCCGTTTTTGGTCCATTCATTTTACCTGTTATTGCAATTTTGGAATGAAAATAATTAAAAAATAATCCGCTCCCATGGCCTTGTTGTATAGTAATAACATACTGATATTTGTACATATTAAATATAACCAACCATTCTTTCTGTTACTAAATTAAATTCCAATAGAATTTGACTTATTATGTCAACATTCCAATAAGAGACAAAGAAATGGGCGATATCAAGAATCGTTATCGCCTACAAGTAAATCTTAATTTCTCCCTAAATCAAAGAGCTTCAAGAATAATCAATTTAAAATATAATTAAATTTCATAATCGAAAAATTGACATTTTCATAAGTAAAAGGTTTTGTTACTAATTTTTCAGCTTAAGAATATAATGATTTATATAATATTAAATAATTTTTCTATATATTTTCTGTTCTAAAAACTGGACGGCAAAAGAAATGTACAAAAATATTTTTTACAAGTTGAAAAAATATTTAGAATGCAAAAACATACTATAACATGTGTAAATTGTGTAAAACAATGTATAAAAGAAAATTATTTTTTACAAACTACAATATTGAAACATGAAAGACGAATAATAGAAATAACAAGCACCGAATAAAAACTTATGTTCGAAAAGAGTCTAAATCCGATATAATTAGATGGCGCCACGGGTCCTCTCGCATTTTGACGTTTTATTATTAAAAAAATATTTTATGGGCCAAATTAACCAAAATCATCAATCATCATAAGGCCCACACTGCACATGCACTTCCTAACAACACCAGCATGTAACATATACACTCTACATTAGTATAAGTTTAGTATTAAAATCAGAAAAAAATGTAAGTTATTCTTAAGGTACACCACAACATAAAAATCACTAAATTAATGTCACATACAGTAACAAAAATAAACAATAAGCGTGTATGAACTTAAAAAACTTTCATAGAAATTAAGTTGTAAAAAGGGTCCGAAACTGGAGTCCGTAGATTTGTTAAAAAAAAACCAAAATATGAAAAATTTACAGAAACTAGAGAACCTGTGGCGCCATACAATTATGTCGGATTTAGTCGCTTTTCAGAGGCACGTTTTTACTAGGGCAATTGTATAATTCTAGTATTCTTCCATAATTGAAGTTTAATTGCACCTTGGAAATCATTATTATAGTCATATAACAACACTACGAATTATTTTCACTTTCATTGTACCCGCGACTCCATACTCGCACACTATACTCGTAAACTAACATAATACAAAGGATTTTGAATATTTTGGCCTACCACTGTTTTACCGACATATGCCGGTTAAACAGCGTTTTCTTATGTAAGTTTATAATTATGTAAGTAAAGATCATCAAAAAACTAAGGGAGCAGGGCTAGTAAACAGGTAACGGGTATTATTTAGATGTGTGGAGGCCGACGTCACACAACAGAAATACAATTAGTTATGACAGGGTAGATGACACTCAAATCAACTGAGATACATTCTTATCAATTTATAAAACGCCGAAACTACCTAAATTTTGTGTCATCTCTATAACGAGTTCAGTCGCGTATAAAATATAGTTTAAACAATAATTAAAATTATTTCTATGACCATGTTGTAGTTATAATGACGATATGACATTTGAACGCCCGCTTTTACAGAACCAAGGTCGGTGAACCAGCATAAATTTTCACGCAAGGAAAAAGCGTTACGCCTCTCCAGGCGACTTGTAACGCACAATTTTCCATATTATCTATGATAACTTTTTCCAGAATTCATTGTAATATGTGTCAACTACCCCATCCTATAGATTTCACATAAAAATACTTGACCTTTATTAGAAATACACGCAGAGCCCAATTAATGCCGGACCTTATATGTTACTATCCAGGGCCGCGCCGACTCCCCACAGCGCCTGTGTGCGAAAACTATGAAGCGGCCCATTTTTTCACGAAGCTGCATGTTTCAACTTATTTTTATTATTATTTGTTAATTTTGATCGAAATAAATGGTTTCCAGTTTTATATACTTAGATAAAATCTTCCTAAATAGGCATAACAAGTTCCCTTCCGCTTGCCAATTACTGCAAAAACTCCACTACAAAGAATAATTATGTTGATGTGTGACAAAAATAATTTCGACGGCGGCGC
Organism: Dendrolimus pini; assembly: GCA_949752895.1. Classification (NCBI taxonomy): domain Eukaryota; kingdom Metazoa; phylum Arthropoda; class Insecta; order Lepidoptera; family Lasiocampidae; genus Dendrolimus; species Dendrolimus pini. Next base: position 24,893,799 of record OX457124.1, read on the forward strand.
CCCTATTGTCTTGGCGCCTGTGTGCGCTGCACACTTCGCACATAGGGGCGGCGCGGCCCTGTTACTATCCGCTCATCAGCCTTACTCTTGGTTAAAATTGTATATAAACCACTATCCATAGAAGTAATGCCAATGTCCTACCAATAGTTAATATAACAAACGGATAAGTCAGGGGCAGATTTAGAAGTTAGCAGCCTATAGGCTAATCCAGTGTTTTTCAACCTGTGGGTCGCGACCCGTAGGGCGGTCGCCGGCATAAGAGAAAACGTTATTTAAATTTATACCTCAGACTTAGGTACTTTCTATGCTCCGAAGTAGTTTTCGTGGGTATAGGTCCTAATAATTAATATAGGTAACAAGTTAGAGAAAAACATAAACGTAGAGTTTTAAATTACTAACTTTTTATTTGTCTATGACCCAAGTGGGTCGCCAAAAATTTTCACCCTGTAAAGGGGTCGCGTATTCAAAAAGATTGAAAGCCACTGGGCTAACCAAATATTGGCGCCCCTACCGACTTCAACAAATTGATACCCTAATTCACAATTATACTAATTACTTTGCGTTTGGCAGTGAAATTGTAACTTTATGATTTGTGCACCATCATCTTAAATACATAACCTTGTCCCCGTAATTAGTAGATTGTGAAGCAGGGGATCGATGGATTGGTTTCTGTCGTAGCCAAAAGCGACTAGTCAAATTGTACAAAAAAATATCTAACCGTTGAAACATATGCACATGTTAAATTGTTTGTTTGGACTTAATAAGAATTATCTTATTAAGTCTTAGAATTTAAGTAAGACAAAAAAATATTGACCTACGCTCAAACCTACTCAGCCTATTGGTGAATCCGGCACTGGGATAAGTAAGACATTGAAATGTGGCTCAATAACAATAATATTTTGTAAAATCCTTCGTCCAGTATTCACACTCGCAAAAATAACGCACTCTGTTTTTATACAAATTAATTCTTTTATCAAATCATTATTAACTTTAAAAATGACAGTTCCGCCATGGAAGAAATATACCAACAATTGCAATTGCCCAGTAAAAAAATTAACTTTGATAAAGTCCCTAACTGGATTCCAGGTGGCGTCATAAGTATTTTTCTCTTACAATTTGTTTTTGCACAGGGGTCTCCAAACTTTCCAGAGTTGGGACCATATTGGTCACTGTAGTATGTTTCAAGGGCCAAAACCGTTTATTGATGTAAGTCTCATTGGTATCTTTGACAAGTTTTACAATATTAGCGATATGTTTGGTGTATTACTTGTTATTATGCTGTACCTAGGAAGTAAATAAAATCGAGTTATTATTATTCTATGTATTTTTATCCAATTTATCACAGCAGCAATTATAACGATTAGGCATTATCTGTTGCGGGCTGGATTAACGACACTGGCAGACCAGATTATTGACACCAGCAGACCGGATTAATGGCTCAGTCGGGTCGTATTAATGACACAGTCGGGTCGTATTGATGACACAGTCGGGTCGTATTAATGACACATTCGGGTCGTATTGATGACACAGTCGGGTCGTATTGATGACACAGTCGGGTCGTATTGATGACACAGTCGGGTCGTAATGATGACGCTGGCGGATCAGTTTAATGACACGGGCAGACCGAATTGGTGACACTGGCGGGCCGGAGCAAGCCAGCGGACTGTAATTTGGTGACCCCCAAAGTTGCAGTACAACAGTAGACTACCAGGCAACATCATTTAAAACATATTCTTCAAAACAAATCAGTGAATACGTTAAATTTGAAAGAAACTTATTAACGTCTTAAATTTTTGACATAGATGATCTAAAAATGTTTAAAAAAATTTGATAATAAAATATATATATCAAAAATTAAGAGAAGAAAATCTTGTGGCACCTTTAGTTAAATTGTTTAAGGGACAATTGTCAATCCTTAGTATTCTTCTCGCATCGATCAAGCCTATGTTTCATACATTACTGAAAAGCAAATCAAATATTGATTCAAACATTACAGACATTAAGGCGCACAAACGTACAGATAGAACATCTGCTTGCAATATATTATGAATGTATAACATGGAAGAATATGGTACTGGGAATAACAATCCAGTAAAAAAATATCTGAAAACTTCTATACCTTGCATACAAGATGGCACCACAACTCAGTCGTCAACATTTAACTTCTTAAATTTTAACTGTGTTGGTTGAAAAAAATATTGTAAAATTAATAAGCCTTGTGCCTATATTTCCGAGAAATCGGCATACAATAAAGATTATTTTAATTTGAAGCGCGAAAAGAACGTATTGTGGCGCCATCTAGAAATGTAAGTTTTAGGAGATATTATGGGTTCTAACTTTATTGGACAACTGAAATTCCTAGTATTCTTCCGTGTTAAAGGCAATAGATAGATTTTTATTAAATTATATGTGACTTTTTCAAATTTTAAGCGCCAACTTTGTTCCGCCTTTTGTTTAGTAATGAGTTGTTACTTTGCTCCAACGCTTTGATTTGAACCTGTAAATAAAAATGTATAATTAATAATCATAAAAATAAGTAAGTATATATCCTATGTTACATTATTCATTTCATGCGAAAACAATTTTTATAAAAAACACCTATAACAAAATATAAAATCTTGACTTGCATTGATATCGGAGTATTTTTCTAATATCTTGTATATCGCTGAACAGCACGGGCCAAAAAAAAATAGCTCGGACTTTTGGAGGGTTTACATGGGGCCTTGGGAAGGCCAACACGTAGAGGTCCCGTGAACAATACTCCCAAGGACAAACCCCGGTCAGTGTGGGACAATTTTAAAGAATGACAACTAAAGGTACCGGGCTATTAGGATGAACTGCTAGTGGAGTTACGGATCGACGAATATGGGGACTATGGCGTCTGCCCGTCGCAATGTTCAAGGACATGGAAAAAATGGGCATACGGTGTCTCCGCACTTACTGTATGGCACCCAAAAACTGCTGTAAATGGCCAGGACTTTTGGTGGGCTTGCGTGTAGCCATAGGAAGGCCATCACGTAGAGGCCCCTTGACAAAATTAATGTAAATGTAGCGTGACACTGACCGGCGATTGTCACTGTCTACACCATATAATAATGCACTCAAGGACAAGCCCTGGCCAGTGTAGGACTATTGTGGGAAATGAGAAGAGAAAGTACCAGGCTATTGGCGTGAACTCTTAGTGGTACTAGCGGTCTGGGAATATGGGGACTATGGCGTCTGCCTGTCGCAATGTTCAGGGAACATGGAAAAATGGGCAGACGGTGACTCGCCACTCCCTGCATGAGCCCCTAAAAATGCCATAAAAGACAGGGGGCAACATGGGTGTGAGTGGCTAAGGGTTGTAGAGAGGTGGGCTGCAGGTTCACCGAAGCTACTTCTGACGTGATGCCATTTATCACTTCCACCCCTGGAGCTTGAGTCTTAGCTCTAGCGACCTCCACTCCGTGCCGGCTGGTTAAGGCAAGCACGGAGGCGGGGGCCTTGTCTTGGCCCCCGGAGTCAGGTACGAGGTGTCGCTACTCACTTAAGGCTCCGCCACAAAGCCCCCCCTGCGGGTTTATTATTATTATTTTTTGTAAAGGTAATCTTTTCTTAGCACTTTGGCTAGTTTGAACCACATCCACGGGCCTAAACCAAGTGAATGCAGCGTGTAGTGGGGACAATTAGAGTTGAGTTGACGGTATGTTATTATGTGGGGCAATTATCTGCAAGAACTTCCTGACTATTTCTACATGTATTCAATATTGCGGCTTTTTGGAGAGTTATGTAGAGGGTTTCTTTAAGGTCTAATAGTTTTAGGCTATAGAGAAGATGGTTGGGGATAACGCCTGTTGTGGAGAGAACTATGGGTACTATGAATATTTTTTCCTGTCGCCAAATTCTGCTCACTCCATCTTTGAGTTCTGTGTACTTGTTTATTTTTTCTGTTATTGTTTTATGTATGTTGTGTGTGTTAGGAACAGCAATGTCAATAAGGTAAGTGATTTTGTTAATTTTGTCCTGTAAAGTGATATCTGGTCTATTGTAGTGAATTGTCTTATCTTGTAGAATGGTTTGCGGAGTATATTTGTAATATGGAGTGTTTGTGTCTTGTGTATGAGTGCATATTTGACTGCAAGTTTTTGATGAATGATATTTGCTACCTGGTTGTGTCTGTGTGTATAGTCTGTTTGTGTGAGGGTAGTGCATGCTCCTGTTATGTGTTGAATGGTTTCTGGTTGTGTATGACATTTGCGACACTTATCATTTGTTATTGTAGGGTCCTTAATTATGTATTTAATAATAATAATAATTATTATTTTTCTATTAGTATTATTCACATATATATTTATTATCCAAATCTTTTACATTTTTTTTTATAAATATCTTATAAAATATATATATACATTTATTTATTAAAAAAATATAAAAAACTGATCTTCGCCGGCAGTGGCGCCTCGGGTCCAGACTACCGGTGGTTAAGGCTCCAGACACAGGAATCTCCTCACAATACGGGCCGTGGCCAACAAAGCTGCCTTTTGCATCCGACCCTTCAACCAGATACCAAGCGAGAGCCTTTCAAGGTGGCGGTCAAGGCTCTTCGCTATTAATCCATTCACTGACACCACTATCGGCACTATGATTGTAGAATTTAGGTTCCACATGGCGGTAACCTCGTGAGCAAGATCAATATCTCTTCAATCAATCATACATACATACATACATAACTTCACGCCAGGTCCCTTGCGGGGTAGGCACGAACAACAGAGCGCCATACAGGCTTATTTTTACACACCTCACTTGCTTCTTTGACATTCATAGCTCTTGTCATGCACGCTCGTCTGTTCTTAAGGCTCCTGACATCACCTTCTGCTAATACACGATCAATTTGATCATGGAAGGTGTGTCGTGGCCTTCCGCGACTTCTGCATCCATCCACTTTTGCATTGTATATCTGTTTAATCATTCTTTCATCAAACATTCTTTCCACATGCCCGAACCACCGGAGCATTCCTTTCCTTACCTTCACCCCGACACTCTCTTTCAGACCAACTCTCTTTCTTACTTCGGTATTACGAACGCGGTCCGCGAGCGTCACTACGCAGATTTTGCGCAGTGCTCGCATCTCGACTGCGTTTACTCTACTTTCATGCTCTCAAATTCAATCAATCAATTAGTATTATTATTATTAGTGGGGGGATATTGTTAATGATGTTGCACACTCGCCGTCACCTGGTCGTAGTCGACGCGCATGGTGGCGAGCGAGCGCGTCATCTCGTCCTGCACCTCGCCCCAGGCGTCGCCGCCCTCGCGCAGCAGCGTGTGCGTGTACAGCGGCGTCTGCGGCACCTGCGTGTACTGCCGCACCCAAGGGCTCGCCATCACCTCCACGCAAACGCAAACGGAACACATTGTCAATTGGCACACCTGATGGAAAGCGGTTACTGTCGCCTAACGCGCTGCCGGCCTCCAAGAGATTGATACTCCAATTTTAAGTAATACAACGGGGGCGTATGAGGGAAGGGGAAGAATACTCACATACTCACCCCCTTGTGCTACCCCTATGTCTACATATAAAATGAATTTTGGGCGGTTACAAAAAAAAATAATTACGAAGGTCGCCTTAGCCTTCTACTGTATATAAAAAAATAATCGGATCTGTAAAATTTAAATGGTTATAAACAAGTCGTAAGTACATTTCTAAGCTCAAATCACACTGTTATTCTTAATAATTTACCTATCATTGTTGGCATTAGTGGCAAGGTTCCAGACCTATCTACGAGTCCGGCAGCATATTGGTAGCACCTTTAGTGCTGCAAATGTTTATAGCCGGCGGTAACCACTTTCCATCACAGTTAGCCCGTCAGCCTGTCTGCTATGCTTAAGCAATAAAAAAAAACATTGTCGTAAATTTTTTAATTTGGCATAATTAATTAAAAACCTTTTTTCTACACTCAAAAACAGTTTTGCTTGTTTTAAATAAGCTGTAAAGTATATACCTAAATTCATATCATAATTAAATTTATTATTATTTATTAAATTCCTAGTAAACTACCATTACATCTATACCCCAGCCCAATGAAAACTATTCAAAAGAAACCTGGAGTCGCTTTCGTTAAAAAAAACAACAATGGTATTTTGGATTTCTGAAAAATCAATTAACCTGGTTAAGAATCGATCAGATGATTTTGAAAGAAAAACTGTATTATTATTATTACGCCAAATTATAGTGTCGCATGTACAGATAAATTTCTGTGAAGGAATGTTACACGTGAAACTAAGGGAGTACTTTGATTTTTAACATGATTTGGACAGTAAAATGCTCTTCCCCCTTCAACCAGTTATGATAACAAATTGGAGCCCACCAACGACTAGCATATTATAGCGATCAAATATAACAATATCTGCCGAGTGTGTGACTCTTGGAACAGGGTACATTCTTTTTATTGCTGTAGTACAGCAGGAAGCAGGCGGTGAAGTAGCAATTAGCATTTTAAGCAAATACGTACTTGTTGTATTGTTAGTCTTTTGGCTGGATCAACAGACAACATGCCTCTAATAAGGTTCTTAGCTTCTGAAGATACGTTCGACCACTCCGGCTCGGGAAAGTCGTATTGACCAAGTCTTATGCGCTGCAAATGGAAAAGAAACACAATATCAAACTTAAAAGTGCTATAAAAGTTAAAATAAAAGTGCAATAAAAGTTAAAATAAAAGTGCAATAAAAGTTAAAATAAAAGTGCTATAAAAGTTAAGAAAAGAGTACTATAAAAGTTAAAATAAAAGTGCTATAAAAGTTAAAATATAAGTGCTATAAAAGTTAAGAAAGAGTACTATAAAAGTTAAAATAAAAGTGCTATAAAAGTTAAAATATAAGTGCTATAAAAGTTAAGAAAAGAGTACTATAAAAGTTAAAATAAAAGTGCTATAAAAATTAAAATATAAGTGCTATAAAAGTTAAGAAAAGAGTACTATAAAAGTTAAAATAAAAGTGCTATAAAAGTTAAAATATAAGTGCTATAAAAGTTAAGAAAAGAGTACTATAAAAGTTAAAATAAAAGTGCTATAAAAGTTAAAATATAAGTGCTATAAAAGTTAAGAAAAGAGTACTATAAAAGTTAAAATAAAAGTGCTATAAAAGTTAAAATATAAGTGCTATAAAAGTTAAGAAAAGAGTACTATAAAAGTTAAAATAAAAGTGCTATAAAAGTTAAAATATAAGTGCTATAAAAGTTAAGAAAAGAGTACTATAAAAGTTAAAATAAAATCAGTCTAGGCGTGTTAAAAAACAATGATAAACTTCAACTGCTTGGTTTTTGTCACTTAGCCGACGTTTAAGATAACGGAAATATAAAAGTGCATACCTTCTTCATACCAGGTGATATGGCCAAACCGTGATTGGAGTAAAAAGGTGGAAATCCACACAGCAGTATATACATGACTACCCCCAAAGACCATATGTCACATGACTTGTCATACTTCTCTGGACCCAATACCTGGAATGTAAAATAAAAAATCAGCTCGCCCAAATTAAATGAATGATGATGAACCCTGGCTGGGAAACAATCACAACATAGGAAATCTTCTCCGACCTGCATATAGTTATAATTACCACGTGTTAAAGATAAAAACGTGGAGATGAAAGATAAAAATAAAATAAAATATTGCCAGAAAACAAAAAATAAACATTTTCGTTTCTATTCATATTCGTGGGAATAAATGGAAGAGTTTCGGAGTATGAGGACAGAAGCATCATCAAATTAATTCCAAGCGATATTCTATGTATGTCAACTAATTTAAAGGTTTCCACTGACTACCTACTACAAAAATGATTTAGACATGTTTATGTCTTTTTATGTCTCACAAGACTAAAGAAGGTGATCTATCAATCAACATTTGAACTCCTGCAATAGGTAACATTGTTCAATATTATTTTACCTCGGGTGCAACATAATACGGCGTGTAGCATGGCGTCTGCAGCGTGTCCGCTGGGGTTAGGGTCTCCTTGGCGAATCCGAAATCCGTCAATTTCAGCACTGCGTTGGGTTCCGCACTAGAATATAGCAAGTTCTCCGGTTTTATGTCCCGATGTGCGATGTTCGAGTCGTGCAAATGGCGTACCGCAACGCATATCGAGTGCATTATCTGAAAGATATTAATAAACGAATCAGCCAGGTGCGCAATGCACGGACAATGACAGCTTCCAAGATGGAGACGAATTTCTATTCCTTTCATTATTTGATTACAAAATTATAAAAAGCATATAAACGTGAATTAACGGTAGCCCAAAAATCTTACAGTTTATATTTAAACTAATTTTCGTTGATAATGTTTTTGAGATCAATTTATTTTATCATTAAATTTAATAGTCAAAAAGTTAAAGATGAGGGAATTCAATTATAGGGCATTAGAAGCTCATATCTCCCCATCTAAGTACTTAAATAAAATAGATTTATAGAACATATTGCTACAACTGAAGTACTGAGAAGTTAAAGACTATTATATTACCCTCGGTTTTTAAATTATGTGTAATTATTTTAATAATTGTCTTAATTGTTCACTGTCAATTGTTTTTGCTAATTTTCCGAGTATCAAAATGAGCCCATCAATTGTCAATCGCTAATAAGCTAATCCCTTTATGTTTATGGCCAGCCTACGGGTATGACATTATAAACAGTTTTTATTGTCCAAATGTCGCTGCAAGCTATTAGAAGCAAAGTGGTTGATTAAAGTTGGCAATATGAGAATTCCGACGAATGATATGTTTATTGGGAGACCACGTCTATTTTGCGAACATATAAGGTCAGCCCGTTGGGACAAAATTAGTTGAGTTTCAAGTGCGATCGACGCGTTAAAAAGAGGGTTAAAAAGTACTCTGCCTCACATAGTGACAGAAGTTATGTAAAAAAAATACATGGAATATCAAAACGTAGCAGCGGCGCGTTAATGGTTCCATCGACACGAGCGTGCCAAAATAGCTACGGAATCCTGAAATCGGTGGACGCTAACCGCCACTACGAAAAGCTTAAATACCCTTGAGCAGACAGAAAATAGGATTTATTATGACACAGATGCTTACCTCAGCGGCTTGCCTTTCTGTGAACGCACCCTCTCTGTTGTCTTGTATCCTTTGGAATAGCTCCCCGCCGTCCATACACTCCATAACGACAAGCAGACAGACACGCCCGCCGTATGAGTTTTCGTACACATCTATCACCTATAAATAATCAAGTAAATCAACTCAATCAGTTAGTTGTGTAATAACGATCTAAAAAACCAAATGGCATTATTATATAAAAGCAATAATAAATATCAATTTTCACTCGGCAACCAACAGCCTACATCATAGAAGAATGGTAGGTATAATCTTTACCTTGTTTGCTTATTATATAGATCATCTGACTGTCCGTAATACCCTTGGTAATTTTAGTCAAACTGACTTGATTCTGAACTTTTTAAGCCCTAGTACAGTTTTAAACCACTTATAATTCCGATCGGTAGTTTTCGGTTGCACAGAAAAGTGTAGACCGATTTCCTACATGTAAACAATCTATATTGAAATTTATTCGCAAGCGGATTTCCGCTTTGCATATCATAGCATAGCGTGCTATGCATTCTTAGCTCTGTTCCGCTGACACGATTCGTACACTGTCCCGCTCTACTGCGCAAGTACATCGGGAGAAATTATTAGTTGTGTAAAACTGTACCATGGACATGGGTTCGAATTATGGCCGGGAAACCGGCACCGAGATTGTACACATGTGGATACACAAATACAAAATAATATTTCTTAAGCGGATCAAATCGCGTGCCGCCTGTGCGTTGTACCCTGCGCCCGCGCTACATCGCCGAGAAGTACGCACGGTGCAGGCTGCAGAGAAGCGAACAAACAGCGACAGTGAAACACAATACTAAAGTACCGCTAGTAATAAAAATCATATTAAAGTATCCACCACACTGGTGACCCCGACGTGATTTGAACACGCAACCTTCTGATCTGAATCTGTGGTGGATTAAAGCATCCACCACACACAATTATCACACACTGATGGTGAAGGAAAACATCGTGATGAACAATCATCCCTTGACAACTTGCGACTTGCGAGGCGTGTGTATACTGCCTTTAAAAATGCTCCAATAGTGGGACATTTGTGGACTGATATTACATACTGAACGTGAAATTAAGAATTTAAATTATTAACCGAAATTCATCGAAAAAATGTTGTTTTAATTAATAAAAAGTCAAAAAGAGAACGAATGACCCGTGGCGCTACAGAGTTACATTTTTTACTCTCATATTGTTATTCCTAGCAGCCGTCTACGGTAGTGAGTCAAAGAAGTTATAATAAAACAATTAGGTAACTCTCTAATTTTGTTTGGCAACTCTTCAAACCGGGCGCCGCTGGTGGCGGCGACAATTTGTTCAAAGTTACCAAAACATGATTAAAATTGGATCAATCATCTAAATTATTTTACTGTCACTGGTGACATTAACTTTTGGGATTTTGTCTAAATTGGAGTTCTTAAGACATCATCATATCCGTATGTACACAGCCATTTTTCTTAAATACGACTGGGGTCTTTAAAGATGACATATAGTAGGTTTTTTCTTTATGGATTTGGATATTCGCCTTTGACCACTGGCTCACTTGATGTTGAGTGATGATGCAGTCTAGGATGGAGTACGCTTACCTAGAATATACCTACTCACTCGTGATTCGAAGATTTCAAAATTGTATTTGTCAAGAAAAACAGTCTCTGGCAAATTATTCCACTCTTCGGCAGTGCGCAGGTGTACGACGTATATAATCAGGGGGGTTAATACGGAAACTGGAGATTCAGGAAATGCAACTTTAAGAATGTCTATCTCTGTCTGTTAGTGACTCACGCGAAAATTACTGAACTTGGAATAATGTCAATCCGATACATTTATCGGGATGACTTAATGATATGACTTTTTCATATTTTATACTATGCGTTTGTAATTACTAATACTATGTTATGTGGGGACTAAATGCTTAGCCTTGTCACCTCTGCCAAGTCCGGATAGTAGAAATACTCGACGCCGTGATGGGTGACGTTCGTGCCAATGGGCCAGTGGAAAAGCGGACACCAGGCTCCGTAGGGATACTCCAAATGCGACCGGGATTTAACACATCGATGATAACGTCCATCTTAGTATTCTTTATCCATAACAGTTACTTACCTCCACAATATGTATACATCCTCTAGCTCTCCAATGAAGCTCTACTTCTCTTCTAGCCTTGGTGCTATCATGAAGGACCTTTAGAGCTCTTTTTGCTCCTGAAATTTTTGACTTGCATTCTACGACCTGTAAAATTAATAAACACACTTTAAGTCTTAGTAGAGACCTGCCAGTACTTACATAAATGAAGAATTCCATCTAAGAACCAGAACTAAGTATTTAGAAATCGGATTATAATAGCTATAAAAAATTCAAGGGAAATTAAACATTGTTGGCGCCTCTCCCTCAAGGATTGGCACCGTATTAATTTATTCAAAACATTAAGAAATATTTATATCTAGAATAAATTGTTTGGCTACCAACCATTGGGTCCTCACAACGGTAAATTTAAACTGTTTATAGAGAGATAGATAGATAAAACTAAATTGTACACCTGTAACGTTGCACTTGCACCATTTTAAAAAAACAGACAGCCTATGACAGTACTAATGTCAAATTATGCCACTGTCAAGAGAGTTTTTAAAATAAAAAGCTGTGACAGCGGTTAAGTTGAGACCAGTTGAGACCAAGTTGAGACTCGCTCGAACTTCAAAAATATCAGCTGTTACAATTCTTTTATAAATATTATTCCACACTATTCAAAACTTCTTTTAACGTTATTAAAAAACTACGTCCCGCTAGGGACCAAGGCTACCCTTACTTATCTAGGAAAACCTATACAGCCAAGCCAACATATAACAGACGTGGACAGTTACCGGTCGACCTAATATAAGAGCTGTGGAACATCTTGACTCTAGAAGAGCTTTCAAGGATTCGATAGGCCAGCGTACCCTTTTGTGCATAGAAGTCCACCGGTTGTCACGGAACAGATTAAACATACTACATAATTGTCTTATATCATTCATTGACCCACCTAAACCTATTCTGTGGCTAGGGAGGAAGATCTGACCATCACGTCACACACCATCGCAGAAAACACAGAAAAACTTATAGCCTTAAAATATTCTAAATGTGCACAATGGGCGGTCTTTTCGCTAAGAAACGGCCTCTTCCAGACAACCCATGACAGGAATAAAACATATTATATTGATCAAAGGCGGTATACATAAATATTAGAGGATATGCTTTAATGCAATTACTTACGTATATTTTATTCATTTATAAACATATAAGTATGTAAAATATTATATGTGCTAAAGCAGCTACTTTTGGATAATTGCTTAGTGAAATTGATCCGTGTCTAGATATACTGCTACAAATGTATCAGTATATCTAGACATAATCGCTCAGGGATCTTAATCTATATAGATCAGACATAACTTATTTTCACATAAATGAAACCTTAGGTTAGACATTTAAATTTAAGTTAAATCTCTCTTATTTTTAGTTACCTTTCTTACCTGGTACCTGCCTAGGTGTCACAAAGCGAGCTCCACAGGCACGCAGGTATTCAAAGAGCATGAGACGCTACGGAGAACCTTAGGTTTCATCTATGTGAAAATAAGTTATGTCTGATCGCTCAAGGGATCTTGCAATAATATAAGGCATAACCTAAAGTTCCACTTTAATTTGTGACTTGTCAAACTCGTATTATCAATCTGCGAAGGCGACTGCTTAAAGGCCTACGCAGACCGGGACGGCATGGCAGGGGATTTTGCCGTCAGTCAGCGCACGTTAGCCGCTTAGATACCGCGGCATTCCAGCGCCTTGCCACGGCATGCCACGGCGCGACAAAGCACGCCTCGGCAGCTCCTGCTGCCCGATACACCTTAGTCTTTTCTTTAATTGCGTTTGATCGAGCGCCGGAGTCCCTGGCATGCCGTTGCCTACCCGCCACGGCATCCCGCCGTGGGAGCCCGTGGCGCGTCTTTCAATGCCGTGCGATGAAATCCCTTTCGATGCCACGGCATCATTTTAAAGCATAGCAATTTATGTAGTATTTCTATATCGATACGTTTGAATGTCCATTAGTAAAAAAATAAATCCCTTGCCATGCCGTCCCGCTCTGCGTAGGCCCTAAGGCGCCCTGAACTATTTTAATTTTCTTTAAGAAGTGTATATACACTTCTCAAAGCTTTTCCGTATATAAGCGTATATGGGATACCACGACGTACGTATATTTCAAAGAAATGTCAGGTATAAAAAATAGCGCATCGACTTTTCAGTAGTAAACAGATTTTATGATGTGCTTCTAATTTACGACATCTAGTTCAAACAGAGTTTTTCCGTAAAGTACGTTATTAACGGGAAAACCGCAACATGACGTGCCGATTACTATTCACCAAACCCACCTATTCTCAATATTAACTTTCACGAAAAAGAATATCTCAAAATAACAACACTGAGTCATAGGTTTCTTGATACGTTGTTTTACGTAGATTATACGTAGGTACACACATCTGTAATTGGCTACATGATACGTTATCGCTCCTTATGGTACGGCCGCATTAACGGCTGAATATAAATCTATACTAATAAGATGGAAGAAGAATTCTTTTTCCATGCTAATACTATAAAGAAGACATATTTGTATGTTTGTAACTAATAAACTCAAAAGTACAGGACCGATATAAAAACAATTTTCACCATTAGAATGCTTTTTTTTAAGGTGGGGGAAATTCATTTCGCATATACCGGGTCCTTTGCTAGGGATTCCACCGTTGTCTATCATGGAGGCATTCTACTGAGGGCAATCCAAACACTAATCGACCTGAGTAACATAGGCTATATTTCATTAAAAGAATTAGGATCTACATTTTATTCAAGGGAGAAAAATGTCTGCCGGGACCGCTAATATATAATTGAAAAAGTCTTTAATAAAACTCACGCGTAGTATAATACTTTCAAGCTAAATAAATTCTATTTGTATTTGTATAAAATGTACAATGATGGACCTACACTGGGGACAATGGGTAATTGACGCAATGTTTGGTAAAATGTTTTTCACACTTAGTTACGTCTAATAATGGCTATTTACTACATGGTGCTACACAATGGCCACCCTAAATTTTTAGTTGTGTCGCGGTTTTATTAATCAAATAGTCTTACTATTTGTATCAACTTTTTATAACCCCCATAGAAGTGATATCAATTTTGATGTTACTAAAACAAGGCATAACTCATTGTGTAGCGCCATGTAGAGAGCACTTTCCTGACTGTCATCTTTAGAGATCCAGTAATATTCGGAGGCAAATGACCGTCACAAATACAGGCGATCAGAGAAACAACATAGATAGATAACACTTTATTGCTCACCAAACATACAATTTCAAAATCAGAATTACAATATTGTTATGGTAGAGACAATAACGCTTTAACGTTTTAACGGCGGCCTTAACGCTTAAAGCAATCTCTTCCAGGCAACCTAACTTAAGGAATAGGTTAACCTAACCTGACAAACATACTTAAACTACATATTTTAGGAATCAAATACACATATCTACTTAAATTATTTAAGATATATATATTAACTATATTATAATTTAATATATATTAATTAATCTAGAGTGTAAGAATAATTATTTTAGAAAAAGTAGTGTTTTCCGAGTGCGATCTTAATGTAGGCGGTGTTTTGGCCTCTGTGACAGTAAGAGGCAGCGCATTCCAAAGTTTGACAGCCTGCACTGTAAAAGAGTTATCAGAAAAGGATGAAGTGTGTGAAGGTGTAGTGAGTTTACGATATGTATGAGTGCGCAAATTCTGGAAAGTAGAAAGGCGAAGGAATTCAAAACCTCCCTTAAGGTAAGGACGACTACTATGAATAAATAATATGTTATAAAGTATAAGTAAACAAATATATGACGAAAACATAAGGATCCCTTTTTGCCCAAACAGCTAGAATATTTCTACTAATTCAATAAGCATAAAGCATTCAAATGATTACATCGAATCGTTTCAAACGAAACAAATTAGGATGGATATACATCAAATAGATGTTCAATGAATAATAATTATAATGGATGGATGCTTTATGGTAGACCGTGACGAAATCCGTACGATTATCTGCATCGATGTGTAGTTAGAGTGCGAGCTCAAAGAAAATAAAAAGAATGTTGACTTATGGTCTAATATAGTTCAGTGTTTAAGTCCTTATTACCTTTTCTATATTAAGTAATTACATTTTAAAATCTTTTGCCATATTTAAAAATTCACTCTGGAAACATTATGTTAGTTTTACGCAATTAAGTCCTTGTTTACTATACTTTAGTTTGTAACCTGCTGTATGTCATATTTTTTATCTCTCTCTTCTTTTTTGCATAATAATTACAGATAATTTAAGAATTTCCTTTGAGTCAGGTATCGGTAACATTCTCCATTATACCACTATTTTGCGTGTAATGTTATTTAAGATTTGTTTATTAGGTATAACCACTCCAATCTCCAGTGTCAGGGATAATGTTGTAGTCGCTTACAAGCCTTTTGTTTTGCCTATGCGAGCTTTATCGCCTCAGAGTGACATATCTTCGCACAAGGGGACAATCGTAGTATACTGTGATCATATACAGTTATTATAAACTATCTACATATATGTTTTCATCAAGCAACACTCTTATTAGTAGGAGCGGAATGTGAAGCGATGAATGGGCGCCACGCGTCTGAGGGCTTACGAGAGTAACGTATGAGAAAACATTGTTGTTTTTGTTTTACACTTTATTTTGTTTGTGTTATATATTATTGTAATTTTATAGAATTTTTTGTTCTTTCTTTCTTCTATCAAAAATTTAGTTGATTCTTTCGGTCTGTTCGGACGGACGACGAAAGGAGGTTGAGAGTAACGTGCGGAGCTTCAGAGCTGCATCTCGATATGCATCCGTGTCTAAAGATGCACATTCAGGTCCCGTGTGCGTAAGACCCATATGGTCCGGCTGACTGCCATATACATTGACACATATCACAACATATTCTAGTTGATATAAAAGAGCGGGCGTTCAAATATAATCATCATCTTATTTAAAATGTCTTAATATAAATAATTTTAAGTAGTGTTTAAACTTATAACGACTTAGTTCGTACAAAATCTAGTTAAGGCGTTTTGTAAGATGATAATAAGTATCTCAGTTGTTTTGACTGTACACTATATTACAAGGGTCGATACGTGTGCGTAGATCTGCCACTCCACACTCGGATGTTTGCGCGTGTGGATACATGGATTGTGTGTCTGCGGAAAGTGGCCGGTACATTCGGACAATATCCGAATTGGTGTCGGTCCTTCCGTCACTATTGCGACGGATGCAAGTCCGAGGATTCATATCCATTTGGTTCTACCCACCTTACAGCTTGTTCCCACTTGTCGGTTGTCGGTTCCGAACGAAGCTGGAGCCGCGATATGTGTGTGCGCGATCTGCGGCACAGAGAGCAGCTAGCGACGGACGGAAGTAGGGGAAGCGGGGAAAGTTTTGGCGGACCTAACATCCGAAAAGTGTGAATAGCGTCATACTGATTCACAAGCGAGCGAGATCCGACACGATTTTTACGAACGTAGAGGACTGGCAAAATACCCACATTTTTTATCGGCACCGACAATAATACGGCGTCGAGTAAGTGTGAACAGCTTCATATAAAATGTTCTGCCAATAGAGTAACCGATTTTTTGTCGAGTCCCAGTACAAGTGTGATCAACATTTGTTCACACTTGTCGGGTTGGTCATTTAGGATCAGTATTTCGGGAGCCAAGCGGTGTTTATTAAGCCATAATTGTTTTCATGATTAGTTTTATAATGTACTGTAGTTATGTCTGCGTGTTACATAATCAAGCTTTTATTGGCGAAAACTTGAAATTGGCTTTCTGTTTCGATTTGTTCATATGTATAAGCTGTAGGGTTTCCATCACTAAATAAATAAATAAAGTGTCAAAGGGGCGTTTAACGGCCGAGACCCGATCGGGACGCGTACTCTATGCGCCGCACGGTGTAGTACCTACGAGTTGCTTTATGAAATTGAAGTTTTAAACTCATGCTTCGCCAGGGCCTCGTACGGGGCACGGCTCGCGCCCGCACGTTCTACCATAAATTATCCCAAGCTCGTAGCGATAAAATATATTATGAAAGTCAACTTTGTATTGATTTAAACCAATGGAAATCCAATGGGTTTTAAATTGTAACTATTTCAGGAATCCGTTTTATATACAAGTTTTTCACACGACTAATTCGTGTAAACAATGCCTACTATATGTATATAATGGACCTAGCAGAATATAAGAGCTAATTATATGCAACACTCTCTACAAATACAGAATTTAGGTAGATCACAGCATATTAAAACCACCCAGCACTGGATCGTATCGCTCGCAAACTTACCACGAGCGGACGACGACAACCGTTGGGTGACAAGGGCACTGCTCAGTGATTCAGGTAAACACCCAGTACCAAACGCTGACAGCCTCCTCGGCAATTCGTGGACCACGCAACGTTCGCTCGTTGACTTCGCGAGGGTTACTGGTGGACAAGGCGACGTCTATTCCTGGTGCTTGTCTAGTGGCTGTTGTATGCTCTGAAATGGCTCTTTGAGAGCCTTGCCGTGGTTACATTTTTGTGGTTGCTAATATTTTTCTACAACAGTAATAATGTAAACTTTACCTCATAAATTGCAAGATGAAAATAACATTTCCCATTAAAAGTATTCTGACGAGAACGTGTTATGATGTGAGGTTATTTTAAGAATATTAGAAACAAGTACGTGGCTAATAAAAATGTAATATACGCTATTATAATAAATGAGAGATGTATGGATGAATGTACCATGGAAGAGAACACTAAGAATTATAATTATTTCTAAATCGCACAGCTGATCTGTTGTGTATTTGCGATTATGGGTATTTTTAATTAAATGCATATTTAAGTTCTCATAGCCAAATAACAAGAACAGTGGAAAATCTAACATGGAATTGTCCGATTCACTTTATCATAAGTTCGTTATATTTGCGTTTCAAAAATCACAACACGACCGGGAATTACGTCTAATGTACAACTTACCAACGCGCGTCGTTTCCTTATCACTTGGCAAATGTTTACCCCCACCATTTGCACGCTGATAAGGCGACTTATGGGAAAATCATGCAACGGAGCATAATGCGTGTCAAGCCGACCTGCGTAATAATAACTGAAGTACAGAAGGTAAAATTCTCCACAGCTACTAAATCCTCTCGATGTATCTGCGCAGTATAACAACTTTAGTAGCGCACAACAGTATACAATATGTACGAATCGTGTAAGCAGAAGAGAGCTAAGTATGCATAGCAAGCGACACTGCTATTTTTGCTTGTGAATAAAGTGTAATACTTGCAACAACTGAGAAGAGTTTTTGGTAATAAAAGAACAGCAAGTGTTCACAATATGATATTCGCAGAATCTTACGGATTACATATATTTTATATACTGACTCTACACAAACATTTCTAGAACAGCTCGTCTCCCTCCAACAGTTTTACAGTATAAGAAACTTAGCAAATTGGCACAACTGATAGCGGATTGAAGTCATTGATAAACTATTCTAATGAAAAGGGTTAGGAATGACAAGAATTTAATACATTATTGTTTGGAAATTTTAGATAATATTTTATATAAGATATTATATTTAAAGTTTCATATGTAATCAAATAAATCGAACACAGTCAAAATCTATCGCGTCCGCCAACATGAAAATAAAATGTACTGAATACCGTATGTATACAATTGAGAGATTATGAATTATAATCTACACAATTATCATATCATATTAGAGATAAATATTGTTACATAAAATTATGGAGAACTACTTTATACAGAACAGGCGCTAATCACAGAATAAAAAAATTAACATTATTATTTAATAAAGAAAATGGCCGAATGTATCGTTTAGAAATAATAGGGTACATAACAAAATTAATTACCTATTAACCTTAAAAGAAAACATGACAAGAGCAATTATGTAACTAAATAAATGTATCAAAAGGATAAATTCTATATTCCTGGTATTTATACAAAACGAATAGCAAAATCGCTATTATATTTTTTACTTATTAAACCAGCCATGAATATGGCTACATCAACAACTGCTTCTATTGAGCAGTGTGATTTGACCTGCACTCCTCTTGAGGAGTGTATATCCCTTCAGAACATAGCTTTGGAATCTGTTCCAAAAAATTTAAATTAGATAATAAGACAATAGAGGTAAACTCTTGCTTTAATCACAATATAATAAATAATTTGAATTTATCACACAGTAGGAAATTGAAAAATAATAACTATGTGATAAACCTGGTGCATCAAAATTTACAAGGAATGATGAATAAAGAACAAGAAGTTGAATTGTTTTTAGATAGTAATAATATTCACATTTTATGTTTAACGGAACACTGGCTAAAAAAAGTCAGATATAATGTTTAACTTCAATGGTCACCAGGTAGCCAGCTCGTTCAGCAGAGTAAATGCCATACGTGGTGGATCCTTAATTATTATTTCTAAACAATTAAAATTTAAAGAACGTAAGGTTATTGTGGATCTCTCTGTAGAGCGAACTGCTGAAATAGCTTGTGTTGAGCTTGATTGCATTATAATTGTAAGCGTTTACAGACCCCCAAATGCATTATATGACTTATTTGAAACTGTGATGGAAGAAATACTATCCAAACTTTCAAAATCAAAGAAAAAATTTTTTGTTTGTGGTGACTTTAATATTAATTTACTAGAAAACACATCCACCACTATTAGATTTCGGACTTTGTTGAAGTCATATAACTTATTTATGGAGCCTACTAGAATCACTGATTCCACTGCTACCTGCTTAGATAATATATTTGCTAAAGATGAGCCAATGTATAAATCAGTAATTAGTCATCTAAGTTCGGATCATCTTGGTCAGATAGTCGCCTTTCATATGGAGAGTAATATAATAAATAAACAAAAAATTACTTTTGTTCCTATTACCACAAAGCGTTTAGAAAAGTTCAGATCCAATATTTGTAATAATATGTTTTATTTATTAGCCTCAGAGGATCCCAATGAGTCATACAATATATTTTTTGACATTGTAAGTAAGGAATTTTCAAGAACATTTACTCCCAGAACAGATTCTATATGTCCCGGTTTAAATTTTAATGAATGGGCGACCATTGGGATTCATGTCAGCCGACGTAAATTATATGAACTTTATGGTGAAAAGACACATAATCGTACAACATCGTTTCAAAAATACGTTAAGGAATATTCCAAACTATTTAAGAAAGTATGTTACGAGGCAAAATCACTGCACATAAAAAGACTTTTAAAAGAATCCAATAATAAAATAAAAACAACATGGAGTATCATTAATAACGAAACAGGAAGGACCAGGCCGCGTAACTCCGAATACTCCTTGAATATTGATAATAAAACTATAACATCTGATGACGACGTCGCTGCAGCCTTCGAGAAGTTTTTCGCCGCTATCCCAGCTGAAACTACTCAGTCACTTCATTCTTCTGCTATTATGGCTGAATCATTATTACGTGATAATGTCAGTGAATGCAGTGTAAACTTTGCCTTTCATTGTGTAGATAGTGTAGATGTTTTAAAAGCTTTCAAGCTCTTAGAGGTTAAGAAAACTGCTGACCTTTGGGGAATATCCGTAAAGATTCTTTGTTCAATAATCGATA
The DNA here is from genome assembly GCA_949752895.1 of Dendrolimus pini. NCBI lineage: Eukaryota > Metazoa > Arthropoda > Insecta > Lepidoptera > Lasiocampidae > Dendrolimus > Dendrolimus pini. The sequence continues at coordinate 24,914,596 of OX457124.1, forward strand.
TAATATCACTTTACTTAGCCACAGTATTCAATGATTGTATAAAATGTGGAGTGTTTCCTGATCAAATGAAATTAAGCAAAGTTATACCACTTTTTAAATGTGGCAGTAACACTAACCTTAATAATTTTAGACCTATCTCCATACTGCCAACATTTAGCAAGATATATGAAAAACTAATTTTAAATCAGTTGCTTAGTCATTTCAATATTAATAATTTGCTACACAGCAAACAATTTGGCTTTACTAAGGGCCGATCAACAACTGATGCCGGTGTCCAGTTGCTTAAGTACATTTTTGGTGCCTGGGAAGAGTCGTGTGATGCCTTGGGTATTTTTTGCGACCTATCCAAGGCATTTGATTGTGTCAAACACGAAACACTGATCAGGAAACTAAACCACTATGGTATAAGAGGCTCGGCTCTCGACCTGTTGACATCCTACCTAAATGGTAGGATCCAAAAGGTCGAGATCAATGGAAAAAGGTCTTCCGAAGCTACTGTTAATATGGGAGTCCCACAAGGTTCGATTCTCGGTCCTTTTCTATTTCTCATTTATATAAATGATTTACCTTTTTTGGTAAAAAATAAACATGACATTGTGTTGTTTGCTGATGATACATCCTTAATTTTTAAAATTATACGTCATAAATCTAACTTTGACGACGTAAACAACGCGCTTTCAATTATAGTACACTGGTTTGGAGTGAATAATTTACTTCTAAACAACAAAAAAACTAAATGTATTAAATTCTCCATGCCAAATGTTAAACCGGTAAAAACTGATGTGCTATTAAATGGAGAAACTCTAGGTGTTGTGGATTCGACCATTTTTCTTGGTATTACATTAGTTCGAAACTACAATGGGGGGCCCATATAAGTAAACTGGCGAATAGACTAAGCTCTGCAGCATATGCAGTAAAAAAAGATAAGATTCATGACTGATGTTGATACTGCTCGTTTGGTTTACTTCAGCTATTTTCACAGCATTATGTCTTATGGCATCCTCTTATGGGGTAATGCAGCTGACATAAATGCTATTTTCGTCTTGCAGAAGCGTGCTGTTCGCTCAGTTTACAACATGGGAGCGCGAGATTCCCTGCGAGATAAGTTTAAAGAAATAAATATTTTAACAGTGGCTTCACAGTATATACTTGAAAATGTTCTATATGTTAAGAAAAATATCACGGATTATCCCAGATTAGGTGATATACATTGTAAAAATACTAGGAACAAAAATAAATTAGAAACTCCCACGTGTAGGCTCCATAAAGTTTATAGTAGTTTCGTGGGGCAAAGTGTAATGCTCTTTAACAAAATCCCAGTAAACGTTCAAGAACTGTCAGTAAATAACTTTAAAAAATTAGTAAAGCAACGTTTGTGCAAGAAGGCTTATTATACAACGAAAGAATTTTTAGACGACTGCACCGAATGGGAATAATGCGATCGCTATCAAGCTCTTTCAATAACCATTCATAAAAATTACTTTGTAAAACATTGTATTATTATAAACTACATAATAAAAAAATAAAAAAACGAGTGATTAAACATGATAATTACAAAGTAAAGATGTGTTACTGGGGAGTTTGTTGCGCCGCTTCTTCTCCTTTAACAAAACTGCTTTGGAAGAACTAAAATTGCTTTGGAAGCGGTGGTAGAGTCATGACTTTCAATAAGTAATCTGTAAGATTCCATTTTGAAATAAATAAATTCATTTTCATTTTCAAAAAAGTTCTATAGATTGTCGGTAAACGGTCTAAACTTTTCTGAGCAAACGAAAACTGCCGATCGGATTTATAAGTTGTGTAAAACTGTTCCATCATTATTTTGGCCTATCGTATCGTCAGCAGCTGGAATGTACGGAGAACCGTTACCAAAACTATCGGATATCCGAAACTAATATCGTTAACTTCAACCATCCGAAACTAATATCATTAACTTAAACCATCCGAAACTATAGGGTAATCCGGAATAATTTAATAACAGCACAATTTACCTCTCGTATAGGCAGACATACAAAAATTCTAAAAATGGCATTTTTAAAATCGGCTGGTCCGAATTAATCAGACCCCCCCCCCAATTTCTTTCACATTTTTAAATTCATTCTCTACAGATCAATCTATCTTCTATTACATTAATACGTGAAGTAAAAACTTTGTACCCTTTTTTACGAAAATTGCGCGGATGGAGAGTATGAAATTTCGCACACTTATAGTTTATATAGAGAAGAAGCGGCGGATGCAAATATATTTAAAAAAAAATATGCATAGAAAATACATTAAATGCATAAAAAAACATTATACACACTACCATGTATTTGGCACACACACGCATTTATACTCTGCTGTTTATTGTTGCCTTGGCAAAATCTGAGACATATATTATACTCTTAGACAACAAATTATTATGGTCGAATTTCGACCATGGGCGACCACTAGTCTACACAATCAAAATGAATCGTAGAAATGTATGACTTGATACCGAACTTGATATCGATTTTACCGATTTTGATGAAATATTTTGTGTGTATTTGACTGGGGATGATTTAGATTCACAATTGGAACCAGTAGGAGGCACTAGAATTGAAAAATCCCTTATTTTAATTTTTCAGTCAGGACAATGTCTGCCGGAACCGCTATTTATAGAAAAAGATAAATTTACCTTCAAAATAAAAAACAGACAACGTTAAAATTATTATAACATAAACAGGTTTAAGGTAATCCGCTGTGTATACAATGTAATTCAGCAACGTGACCTTAGCAAATATAATGTTATTTTATCAAAAGCCATGAATGTTCATATTGTATAAACAGAGCTTCTATTTAAGATTTGATGAAGATTGAAAATCTTATACAGTATAATAAGGATGTCGAAATATGAGACACAAAAAAAAATTCTTACATTATCTTATAATCTTAAATATAAAATATCGTGATAAATATAATTTTACAAATCATTTAAGCACGTGGTAGAGCCATGCTGGAATCGTTATCTAGATTATAACGGTTAGGGTTGGCTCGATCGCTGCAATAACACGCTCTCACAGAATTTCGGACGGAAACGGTGAAACGGATAGCCTACACAGAATCGTGTGTCCTGCTGTTATTAAGTTGTATCATATCAACTATAATATTATGAAGTTCTAAACGTGTCTGTACATTGAAGCTGTTAAAAGAAAAACAAATAGAATAGACTATAATATAACCGATGAACAACAGGATACATTTATTTTTGTTTTTTGTTTGTTTGTTCGTTCGTTTGGGTTTCACGTAAAAACTACTGGATCGATTTTGATGCGGTTTTTGCTGATCGGCAACAAATTTAAATTTTACTTAAACTGCGCTAGTTTAAGTAAATTAGTATGCGTTCCAGTGAGCTAAGCCAGCAAAGGCTTAGCCCACCCAATCATGAAGGCCATGAATCTAGAATTTGTAATTTATGTTATTGTAATCAACATTAAATACATAAAATGTCCATTATACACCAGGTTATAATCTTATCTCAATTGCTTTTGGTCGTAAGCGTCACTTACATTACATACCTACCGCTTACGTCAAAGGATGTCTGAGAAACTGCCACTTACGTCACTGTGGACCAAACCCATCTCGCTGTGAATGAGTGACGTAATTCGCGCCTAACGTAATTTCACCGATATAATCCGTACCTACTTTTGCATTTACCGTACTTGTGAGATGTCGTGTCCGGCCGCGTATCTTTAAATGTCATTGACATTCTTGTCAATAACCGCTGTGTCTATCAGGGCGTTCCATTACGCCTACACGACTTACAACGCCTAAAATGCTCCGTTGGCCGTTCCACAAGGCGGCCGTGGTCGTTGCGATTGTGGCAAAAACGTCACTAATGACGTAATCATTTTCGATCACACAACGCTCACAAAGACCCATGTCAAGAGGTGGGTCGAAGAGCCGTTCCACTTGGGTTTACGATTGTAACGCCGGCAAGCAAGTGGAACGGGAAAAATCGCTTCGTTGTTGTGAGTCTACGTAGCCTTAAACTGAAATCGCGTAAATGAAAATAGGGGCCAGTATAAACGTATCGACGGGTCAAGGCACAGTGACGCAGAGTCGAAGCGTTTCAAAGCGACCACTATTACCACAACGCACTATCGATATAAAATAAAATAATGACGCACGATATCAGATAAGAACCACTAATTGGGTTTTATGTTTCTTCTGACGTTACATTGAACCTCTAACTCCACTAATGTTCTTTCGAGTCGGACCGAATTGGAAATTCTCAGGTTAATTAATAATTGGAAATAAAATGTACGCTTCAATTCTCAACGTTTGGATTGGACAGTGGAAATTTATGTAGATAGATAGATAACACTTTATTGCTCACCAAAATAAACAAATACAGAGTCAAAATGCATAATTACAATACATGAAGTATTGTGGCAAAACAACAGGCGGTCGTATCTCTAAAGTCTTCCAGGCAACCTAGCTTAAAATAAATTATTATGTAATTTTTTATAATATTTAAATTAATAGCAGTACTTTGAGATCCCATTATAACAGATATGAATGAAATAAATACATCACACGCGATACTATACCGGCGTTAAAGCACAACAGGAGACGATTCGCGGCAGTGCTTCGACTATTCATACATTACTTTTGTTGCAATTTCACTTACTTTTGTGAAATTGCAACTGTCGAGACTCTCTTTTTTGTCTTGTACCTTACGTTGTGGATATAGGGCTAAATTGCTATGTATATCAGATTGACGCCTCGATGCGCTTCGACACTGCGTCAGTGAGCGTTGACCTTTTTTCAATGTACAGTAATGTGCTATATCGTTTGTCAGTTCTTAAACAACTGAACTATGTTTGTTAATTATTTTTTAATTAGTTCCTCATCTATCTTTTATACTTTCATGTGGAAAATTCTGATAAGTGTCGATGGAAGACCTCCAAAATAATTTCAACGGAAGTGGTGAATAACTTTTTAGTCTATTTTGAAATACGGGACGTTTCTATTAAAAATTGTTATAGTTACCCGAGAGAGGCAGAGGCCTGTTCTTTTGACTGCCCATATGTAAAGAATGGAAGCGTTCTATTATTCTTTTAGTCTATTCTTGAACTAGGCATCTATAAATTAAGATTCATTCGAATATTGAACACACTACGTTTCACGCCTTGCTTTTGTAAAGGATTATTTCTTACCTCGATTGCTATACGAGTGGTATTCATACGGTAGTACACCCTAGACCACAGTTCCATAGACAAACGACTAAAATAATAGATATTTTTGTTTCTCTCTACAGTACATTCATAGTAGGTGGCCTGTCACGCACTTGGCACGTTTTTATTGGTTTATTGTCATTATTAGCATCCTTCATGATTGTATTAAGTTATTTGTCGAGTCACTGTATGTTTACGTCATGATAACACTATCAAGACAGTCAAGTGTTAGCACATTTATGTTGAAATCAGCTGATTAATGGGTAACGGTATCCACTGAGTCATCGGTACATCCTCCAATTCAATATGTAGAAACTAACGGTAGTCACGATTTTAAGTTTTAAAAAAAACTCTTAGCGCTCGTGTAGACGGCTCCGCCGCAGCGCCGCTATGCTGTGTATATGTGAACGATAAGGACAATTACGAAAATTACCTATTATTGTTTCCGGAAGTTTCCGAAAAGCGTATTTATGTGGTGGAATTGTTAGCCTTGAGCGAATTGTTCCGTGCGGTGATTCATTTCCATCAGACCTTATAGCATAATATTATTATAAATCATACACGTCACTCGCCTTACATATGTCTAACGTAAACAACATAAAGTTATCTCTATAAATCTAATATAATAAAACTTCTGTGAAATCGTAAAATATACAACTAGAATTGGAAAGCAAGTTTCATTCAATAGACTACCAAATCTATAACCTAACCTTATCTCATAGGAGAGCCGGGTTAGGGACAATGGGACCCCCTATTTAATCCTCTCTATCGCATCCCCTCCATGCCTTCCATTGGCTGGCAATGAGTTGGTACCGCCCTCGACATTGCAAACGTCCATGGCTGACGCTAACTACTTTCCATCATGTGAATCACTTGCCTGTCTGCCTGATTCTAGCAATAGAAAGAAAATGGAATTCACCGCATGTTTTGCATGCTTAAAAATAATCACGTGCATTAAAATAAGATGAACTCATAACCATCTGTTATGTTCGTTTTGGTATTTTTTTGTATACTTATAAATTTTGTTGAATTATAATGATATTAGCTGTGCCCGCGACTTCGTCCGCATGGAATTTCTGCTGTCGTGAAATTGACAGGATGTTCCGGCTAATCTCTGAAACCACTGGACCGATTTTGACGGGATTTTCACTGGCAGACAGACGATGTTATAAGGCGTAACTTAGGCTACTCGTTAAAAAAAAACAAGGTTCCATGAAAATATACCATGCGGACGAAGTTGCAGGCTGAGCTAGTTAAAAGTAAAGCATATTTTGAGAATTTGTATGACGTATTTTCAGCAAACAAGATTTGCACTTAACTTATTGCTGTGTCGGAATTATATCCGACACAACACTGATTTTCAGTGCAAATCTTCCTTTTGGCTTGATACCAAAACAATTAGATGGTCTCCAATAAGATGTATATGATGATGATGATGATATATGAGATGTGAATGTGTAAAACAATTATGATAAAAAATATTGATTACTAAAACGAGTTTAAAAAAACAACAACAACATAATTTTAAAATAAGTCTCATTCACTGCTTATTCATCTTTCACCTTGTCTTATTGTGTGGTACATTCATATAGTTATTATTAGTAAATGAAATAACTAGCCATTGACTCATTTTGAAGGATAAGGCTGAGTTCAACGCCTTTTATGAAATATACAAACATACATAGCTATATAAGGTTGCGGCGTGTTTTTTTTTCAATACTAAACATATTTAAAAATAACTTGTCACATGGGTTTCTGTCCTGTAGAGAAGGGTTCTATGTGGTTCAGTGATAACAGATATTTACTACATACTACTTTTTAGCATTTCATTATAATAATAATAACTGTCCCACTGCTGGGCTCGGGCCTGCCACTGTAGGGGAATGGACAGTTTACCCGCCACGCCCAAGTTTACTTGGCAGGTTCTACACATCGGTTATCTCGATGTGCAGGTTGCATCACGATGTTTTCCTTCACCATTGTTAGCACATGACAATTGCAACAATATGCACATTAGGTCAGAAAACTGCCTAAGTGGTACAAGCATTCCGGCCAGGATCAAGCCCGTGCCCTTTGAGTTTAGCCAGCTATAAGCTGGTACCTCTCCACACCCTTTAGCCACTCATACCCCATGGTGCTGCTCACTTATCTTGTGCGGCATGGGTTTGGGCCCCATGCAAAGGGAGTGGTGAGTCACCGGGCTTGTCCTTGGGTGCTTTTTTATATGGTATAGACAGGTTATGCCACATTTAGATTAAATTTGTCATGGGGCCTCTATGTGTTGGCCTTCCCACGGCACCACAGAAGCCTTCACAAAAGTTAGGACCATATTTATGACTTGTGATCTCTAGGACATACAAATAATAATATAAGAAATATAATAATTTTATATAAATGTTGAGGTAGATAAAGGTAATTCTAAGAATAAGTATTACCTGTGGGTTCCTAAATGTTACCACCATTACTATTGTTAAAATTTGACATAACATTCATAAAAGTAATATCAAAATTACAAAGATATAAGAATCGGCCATAAGCAGAATTAGACATAAGTAGATATTGTTTTTTTTTACCATTATAAAGGGACAATCTAGGTATAATAATGTCATTATAGTGGTCCCTTCTTTATCCATATAACAAAAATCCACTGTAACTATTATTTGTAATAAGATCTACTTAGGTTTTTCTTAGTCTGAGTGTAATACCTACTCAGACTCATGTACAGGTGTAGACTTGTATATAAGAAAACAATGATAGTAGTCAGATAAACCAAAAATAAAATAAATTACCGTGCTTAAAACCGTTAAAACATAGTTTTATTACGGATAGTAGTTATAACTTGAGAGTGCAGTTCCCAACCATACTATAATATATAGTATCATATATTCAGGGCCGCACCGCCCCTATGTGCGAAGTGTGTGGCGCACACAGGCGCCAAGACAATAGGGGCGCAGCCACAGAAATTATTTTTGTTATACTTATACAACAATATAATTATTCTTTCTAGAGGAGTTATTGCAGTAACTGGCAAGCGGAAGGGAACTGGTTATACCTATTTAGGAAAATATTATTTAAGTATATAAAACTGGAGACCATTTGTTTCGGTCAAAATTAACAAATAATAAAAAAATAAGTTGAAACATACAGTTTCATGGAAAAAAAGAGGCGCTTCATAGTTTTCGCACACAGAAAATTCAAAAAATGAAATATAATATTTATATACAAAATACAATATTTTTACAGCTAAATACCAAAAAAATTATATTTTTCAAAAAAAAAATTGGCAACCCTGTTTGGAAGGTTGCAGTGGGATAGGTAGGTCACAGTGCAGTCAAATAAGGAGAATTGGACCACATATCTCAATTATTGGTGGGTACCAGTACAGAACTGAGAAAGTAGAAGGAGAGACCAGAGAGAAGATGGGAGGATGGTTGACGAGAGATCACACTAATAACCTATGCCAAGGAAGAGACATGAGAGCTGTCATTGAGTTAAAAAAATATCATTAAAACAAATTTTAGTAGACATAATGGCTATTTTTATTTATTTTAATATTAAGAGCCAATTTTATAACAATCGCCTTTAAATAATTTAAAGGCGATTGTTATAATATTATTAGTTATAAATATAAAAAGGCAATTTAATCATATTAAACTGCCTAAATACATTTTACACAAAACATATTGACAGTTGTTGAAATATATTTCGTGGCAAATTTTCTGTTGTGCAAGACACTAATTGTATTTACGGGTGTCAGATATGTTTTGTTTCTTAAATAAATTTAAGCAACCTTATGCAAGCAGCCCTTAGTTTTTCTTATAATAATTTTTATTATATTAAAAATATAATAAAACATAAATATAAATATCAAGTAGATCATTGGGAATAACAGGAAAGGGTAGATGAGAAGAAATAGATAGATTGAGCAAAGATGAAGATTTGTATTCTAATTGAGAATATTGCCAGAATAGAGTAGTATGAAAAGCTAAGCCAAACTTAAATTAAGAAAAGGTGAAGGTATGGACTTTAGAGTGATCTTTATCATACATTAAACATATTATACAACATTGGTCTCTACTAAAATTCTACACACAACACACTAACAATGCTGTTTCTTGTCGGAATTAAATAAAAAGACCTTATATTTATACAATACAGGAAATAACCAAACAATCGTAAGTACTGATTTGAATAAACTTTACATTAATTACTTACTACTTATTACAAAACAAAGTTTATATTATTGTACTTGAACAGGAAAATCGCATGTACTTGTTATAGGAGCTAACGACGTATGTAAAAACATTTGTCGCGCCACTGAACCGTGTTTTGAGATAAAATACCTCTTTGAGACAAGCTAATTTTACACTTTTACGTCATAGTATGTAAACATGAAGGACAATTTTTTCCCAATTTAAAAGTTAAATAATGAAAAAAACGTACCTTTCCGTTGATACCAAGGCCAAGAACCGTGTTCGAGATGTCGTAGTCATCAGTTATTGGCGTGGTTTTAACAAATTTAGCGAAGTTACTCATCTTTAAGTTATCTTTGCACTTTACACGAAAACATGCGTATTTACACACTATTTTAGACACTATATCACGGTTTTTTGTACACTATACACAACTTTGAGCGTAATTTGTGATTGTTTATTATTTATATTACACGAGACCAATGAATGAAATTGTAGTAATATTTTTTGTCTACTTTTGTAAATTCATATGAATATGAACTACAATGTTCAGTGTTGCCAGATGACCATGTCAAATAATCCCCAAATATTTGTCAAAAACCCCCAAATATAAGCTTTTTGACAAAAAAAACCCCCAAAACAGTTTTTACTTATTTTAAAGGAGAAATAAAAAAGCAAAACTACCGTCGTAGCGAAAACGTCACTAATGACGTCATCATTTTCGCTCACGGGGGGGGGGGGTGGTAACAACGACCCGTGTAAATAACCGTTCCACTTGAGTTTACGATTGTGACGCCAGCAAATAAGTGGAACGGGAAAAACCGCGGTTGTGAACGTAGTCGTTGTGAGTCTAACGGAAAGTAGCTTATAAGATACGACGCATACGAGTAGAGACGGCATAATAAATAAAATTAATGATGTAAATGAATGAACGAATGAATTGAATTATTAAAATGAACTATTCAATTGAAGTATGATTTACTAGTAGAGTATAATTCTAAGATAAAGTAATAATACCGTATTATAACTTAGATATAATTATTGTAGTGATGATAATTGTGTTTGTAGATGAATTATTAATACTTAAAATATCGCCAAAAATTTCTGACAACAAAATATTTCCCCCCGAATGTCCCCCCAAAGAATCTCTACCCCCAAATCTCCCCCCCGACGTCAAAAAACTCCCCGAATTTGCAGGGGATCCCCCCCATCTGGTAACACTGACAATGTTCGTAAATTGCTATCGTCTGTCTCTGTCAAGTCACCACTGTATAGGAGTGCACGATATATATCGATATTGAATAAAATATCGATATATGTACACGATATATCGATTCCTCCCGATATTATCGAATAATCTAGTATCGATATGTACAATCGATACATTTTATCCGATATATCAAATATCGGTAGAAATTATAGAATAAACTTTTACTTTTTTAAACTGATTTATGGTTTGTAACTTGAGTAAAAATATAACGTAAAACCCTGAATTATTGAATAACTAGCCTTCCCAGTAACGAAAGTTTCGTGGTTAACAAAATAGGTACTCTAAATGACTTCAAATTAAACTCCACTACATACCTAACCTACAATGTATATTCGTCTCAACAGCTAAAGAGCGATTTCTGAGTTTCTCCAATAAACTCTCAGTTTTATTTTTTTGTAGTTTTTCAGCGCTGGTCGATTATGAGATATACTAATGAAATGATTCGTTTATAAAATAAGTAAGCTACTAATTTCATAATCGATTTTCAATATTAATATTCGAAAATAATTCGATTATGACATTAGTCATAATCGCCCCCCGCTAAACAACATACTACTCCTACTCTTAGTAAGGGCAGCACTAGTATTAAAAATGGTATAATCTGTGTCTGTGGGTACTCGTTTCGGTCTCAGTACAGAATAACTTACAAATAAAAGCTATCTGTTTTTATTGTTTTGTTTGATACATTTTACGAAATGTAAATACAGTTATATAAAATCTAACTAATATAAATAAATAGCACAATATATAACAGCGGCTACAATTCAATTGTATAGAAGAAGCAAGCTGTGGCAATAAATTGATTACCTGTTTTATATATTACATTTTAATTAAAATTTTGTTTGAGCAAGGTCTCGACAAAAAATATTGGGAATTATAAATAATTAAACTTGATTTGTTTCTTATTCCTAGCTATTTTTACTTATATCAACCTGATCCCTATCAAATACTTAATATTAAAAACTAACTAAATAAGAAAATTACATTTTGTTACGATATATCGAAGATATCGATATATTTCTACGATATATCGCAAAGTATCGATACAACATTACGATATATTATATCGAAAATAATATCGATATTTTTTTTGTATGAACATCCCTACCACTGTAACAGCAGCAGTCAGCGCAACGTTATTATTTATTATTTTATTATATTTATGGCTTGGCAACTAGGCCTTTAAGCCAGATCTTAGTTTATAATATACATTTGGTTTCTCCATTTTCTTACGCCTATGTGTAGCACAGCTGAACTGTAGGTAATCAGCTAGTGCCGTTCAACGGAGTTCTTGTGACAACTCAAAAGGCCACATTTGACTATGCAGTTCACATTTCTCACAAAACACATAATCACTACTCAAAAACTATCAATATCCTACAACTATTGTTCATTTTAGAGTAATTTTACATATTTTTAGAAAATAAAACTGCACAGCACAACATCACCTTTCAGTTCCCGCCAAAAACTCTTCAGCGCAACGTTTATTTTTATTTTATTATATTTATGGCTTGGCAACTAGGCCTTTAAGCCAGATCTTAGTTTATAATATACATTTAGTTTTTTCATTTTCTTAAGCCTATGTGTAGCACAGCTGAACTGTAGGTAATCTATAAAATATCTTGGCATTATACTGGACCAATCATTAACTTTCAAGACTCATATTGACAACCTAGTCACCAGACTTCGTAAACTTATATATATCTTTAGAATGCTCAGACATGTAGCAGATAGACAAATACTTAAGATGGTTTATTTTGGTTTGTGCCGTTCTCTTATCAGCTACTGTATTACGACGTGGGGAGGATGTGCTAAGAGTTACCTCCTTGAAGCAGAAAGAGCTCAACGCGCCATTCTTAAGGTCTTCCTTTCCGCTATCCTACCGTTAAACTCTACAAGGAATGGGATGTTATGACAGTCAGGCAAATATTCTTCCTGCACATATTACTTAAAAAACACTCTCTTATCAATTTTAATCAGGCCATAGATAAGCGACGTAAACTAGATGTTTGTACAACTCCTTTATTTCGTACCAGTCATACACAAAATTTCTTCTGTTTTCTGGGTGACTTTCTCTATAATAAAATTAATAATATAGTAAACATATACCCCCTTAATAAATTTACCTGCAAAGCAAAAATTACTAAGTTCTTGAAAACTCTCGATTATCAGTCCACTGAAGACCTCTTGTATATTCTTAAATAACTATGCTGCTTTCCACTATCAACTTTATTTCTTAATCACTTCCACGATTCCCTGACTTCCTATACATCATTATATTATTATCTTAACATTGTCTGACTCATTCACTCTCCCTCAATCACACATACTTCATCTTAAATCACCTATATACGAACTTACCTTACACACACACACACACACACACACACACACACACACACACACACACACACACACTACATCACACCTTTGCTCTTGAAGGGCTCACTCTAACACGATTACTTAGAATAGTTATACTAGTATATTTTCTTTTTTCTCTCAAATTATAGCCAACGGGTTGATCCTGGTGACCTGTACCACAGGTTTCTTTTAACCTAATTCAGGCACCAGCCTCTTAGTTAATGTTGTTACTAGATTTAAGTTTCACTGTGTACTTAAAGAGGAAATAAATAATTATGTTATGTTATTATTATATATAATTATGTATTGTTCATTTTAGAGTAATTTTACACATTTTTAGAAAATGAAACTGCACAGCACAACATCACCTTTCAGTTCCCGCCAAAAACTCCCAGCGCAACGTTGAGCAATCGGTCTAGCTAGGGACGCGCAACTGCGCTGCGCCACGGGCTGCAATTGTGCTAAGTTATCACAATACGCACACTTGCTTTATTTACTATTAATTCACTTACTTTTCATTGGTTGAATTTTGACTTAAGATGTATGGAGCTCATGTCAAAATTTTAACCTATAGTAAGACAAATAAACGGTCAGTAAGATACAGAAATCGTGCAATAATAATAGACTAATTTCGAATGTTTTGACGCGTAATTCACAACTTAACATACATAAAAGGTTAAATGAGTTACCTCTGCTGCAAAGTGTCAGCTTGCACTTTAGCGCTGACTGTATTCCAGTTAGCGATAGTCGATTGTTACTAAAATCAATTTAATTATTCTTTTGTTCCGGTTATTCGATTGCAATCGAGAGGGAGAGAGAATCATTTTGTAGAATATTTTGTATTTCTTATTCAGTAATTACCTACATCTTTTTACCAGTTAGCAAATAATTACTCTGGCAGGATCAAGTACAGCGGAGTATAGGGCCATGTTTGTAGGACTTCTTTAGTAGCGCAGACTCTATATAATAATATCATTTTGCTGTGCCAAACCAAACCAAACGAGACGGCTTTGAGGCTGTCCTTGGACCCTATGGCGACAAGAGAGCGAACGAGGCTGGTAAGCCAATCATAGACGTATGCATGGAAAGAAACTTGCTTGTGTCGAACACCTTATTCCATCATAAGGATATTCACACGTATACATGGAGAATGAATGAACAGAAAAGTATGATTGATCTGATTTTAATAGATAGTCGCCTCCGAAACACAATAACGGATACAAGAGCCTACAGAGGCCCCACTCTTGGAACGGACCACTACCTGGTGATAAGCCGGTTTGTGGGCCTTTTCAAGAAGTGGAGGCACTGGCGAGAGCGTACCAATTTCGGGGAGCTTGAAAGAATAAAATGTGAAAAATTGGAAGATGTTAGTATAAGGAGTATGTATGCGCGCCTAGTCGAAGAAAGGCTTGCAAAGGCGGACTTGTCCGACTTAGATGTGGATAATGACTGGGATAGTATGAAAGAAAGTATAGTGGAAAGCGCAAAAGAAGCATGTGGATCCGCAAAGAGGCATATAACAACGAAAGGTGACGAATGGTGGGACGCAGATGTTAAATCTAGCATAGAGAGAAAGAGAAAAGCCTGGCTGGATTATATTGCATCTTTGCATCAGAATGACAGTATGAAAGAGATGAAGAAAGAAATTTATCGCCTCTGCAAGAATGAAACCAAAGCTTTAGTGAAAGAGAAGCGTGAAAGAATAAAATTGAAAGAAGAAGAGAAGCTGACGGAGAACTTCGAGGCGAATACCAAACTCTTTTGGAGAGAGGTTAAGAAGTCTCGAGGTTGTTCGTCAGCTTCCAGAATGGAAAGAATAAAATCTATAGCAGGGGACATTCTTACTAACCCACAAGAGGTTTTAGCGCGATGGAGTGAATATTTTAGAGAAATGTATGATAATATCTCGGATGCTGGCACAACGACTGAGTCTGTGACCGACTTCGAGGAGTCAGCATCCGAGATTACTTTGGAAGAGATCGAATGGTCGATAAGAAGTCTGAAAAATGGAAAAGCAGCAGGAATCGATAGTGTGTCTGCTGAGATGATCAAATATGGTGGAACCTGCGTCCGGGACGCTTTCCTGTCCTTATGCAACTTGTGCTGGAGGACGGGAAATGTTCCCAAGGACTGGAGGCGCGCTGTCATCGTGCCCTTGTATAAAGGCAAGGGGTCACGTATGGAGTGCGCCAGCTACAGGGCCATCAGTTTGATCAGCACAGCATCTAAAGTGTATGCGAAGATTATTGAAAGGAGAATGAGAGTGGTATCCGATGGATTACTGTGGGATGCACAAGGGGGCTTCAGAAATGAAAGGGGATGTATGGATCAAGTTTTCTCGCTCCGCAATATCGTGGAGAAGCAGCTGGCTATGGGCCGGAAGGTTTTCTGCGGTTTTGTGGATCTAGAGAAAGCATTTGACAGGGTTGTGCGGAAGGACCTCTGGGACATATTGCCCGGATATGGGATCAATGGCCAATTGCTGCGTGCTGTGCAGTCCACTTACGAGGACTGTATGGCATGCGTGCGGGTGGACGGCAGCCTGTCGCCCTGGTTTGACGTCAATATTGGCGTCCGGCAGGGCTGCGTGCTGTCGGCTTTGCTGTTCATCCTATATCTGGACAACTGTCTCCAGAGATTAAGATTGATGGATGTTGGGGTGCGGATGGGTGATCTAGTTGTTAGCACTTTGCTTTATGCGGATGATGCCGTGCTTTTAGCCGAATCGCCATCAGAACTGCAAACACTAGTCACGATGATGAAAGATGACTGTCAGGCGAGAGGCTTACATTTGAACTCGAAGAAAACAAAGGTTATGGTGTTTGAAAGAGAAGAAACCAGAACGAATGCAAGGATAATGGTCGATGATGTTATGCTGGAACAAGTGAATGAGTTTGTATATCTTGGATGTGCTTTTAGCAGGGATGGAAGGTACACCGCTGATATAGAAAGAAGAGTAAATTTGGGGAATAGTGTGAATGGAGCGTTAGGTAAACTTCTAGGCGCTAAGAACCTCAGCCAGAAAGCCCAGCTTGCCATACACAACGCGGTGCTGGTACCTACGCTCACGTATGGAAGCGAGAGTTGGGTATGGAACAGAGAGCATGAAAGTAGAGTAAACGCGGTCGAGATGCGAGCACTGCGCAAAATCTGCGGAGTGACGCTCGCGGACCGCGTTCGTAATACCGAAGTAAGAAAGAGAGTTGGTCTGAAAGAGAGTGTCGGGGTGAAGGTAAGGAAAGGAATGCTCCGGTGGTTCGGGCATGTGGAAAGAATGTATGATGAAAGAATGACTAAACAGATATACAATGCAAAAGTGGATGGATGCAGAAGTCGCGGAAGGCCACGACACACCTTCCATGATCAAATTGATCGTGTATTAGCAGAAGGTGATGTCAGGAGCCTTAAGAACAGACGAGCGTGCATGACAAGAGCTATGAATGTCAAAGAAGCAAGTGAGGTGTGTAAGAATAAGCCTGTATGGCGCTCTGTTGTTCGTGCCTACCCCGCAAGGGACCTGGCGTGAAGTTATGTATGTATGTATGTATGTATTTTGCTGTGCCATAGCCCAATTTTGAGTTATCTCAAAGAGCTAGTGCGCTTTATTAGTGAGTTATAAAATACAGAACCGCAATATTCTCAGTGCTACCAATTTTCCAAATATAATTTTATGTCAATTTCGTACAGATTATTTTTTAGAAGTCATAGTTTCACAAATATTTCCAATTCATGAAGAATCAAATAATCAAACCTTAGGAGAATACTTGAAAAAAAAGGTGGTTAAGAATAGTACTACATGATGTGTGTGTCCTAAATATTAATTTTTACCATCATATTAATATGATATTGCCTGATTTAAGTTCTTGTTCTCAAGAAGTATTACTATATTATAAATATTGTTCTAATATTATTGTCATAAACGAACTCAGTACTCAGTTTATCATAAGTATTATGCAAAACTATAATAATTTTAGCGTTTATGACTAATTTCTAGATGAGTGAAATTTATTTATTTATTTTGTCAGTAGAGGGCACTGTTTGATCAAGTATATTAAAATAGCAGTAGTACTTGAAGTTGAAATACCTTTAGTATTTTTACTCATCACGAGATGGCATTAATGCAATTATTGAGAACTTGAAAAGTAATAAATGCAAAAAAATATTTTGCAGTTTTATTGCTATTATTTTTTGTTTTATTTCTTTTCTGCTCTAAAGACCTACAATCTTGAGTTTACATATTATATGAATGGAGATAATGTCAAATTTTAACCAGTGGTAAGACAAGTCAATAGATAGTAAGATATAGGACTGATTGAGTAAACAATTTAATTCGACTAGTATACTCCACTTGTAAATATTTTATATACTAGCAAAAAGCGGTGCTCTAGGAGGGCTCGCGAAATTTTCTACCTGGTAATGATTAATTAATTACTGATTATTTATTTGTGCTTAACTAAAAAAACCCGGCGTGTTTTTAACTAAACAACATTATGCATCACATGTTTTCATCGATATTAGGTCTTTAGTATCGAACAGATGGCGTTAGTTATAACAGTCCAGTTGATATTGCACATGTCATAATATATTGGTTTTATAACTGGATAACATAATATTTTATGAAAGATAAAATTTTATCCGTGCAGGAACGTAGAAATAATACAATTTCCTGCGGCCGGGAGGCCTGGTAAGAGGCGACAAAACAACCCACAGCCAGGTGGTAGACTGGTTGGCTACCACCCCCGGCCTAAAGTATGTCGCCATAACAACCTTGAGTTGTGTTCCGGCATTGGTGACCAGCTTCTAGTCTCCCGTAAGAGAGCAGCAGCGCATTTATAGCACCTTTGGTGTTGCAAATGTCCATAGGCGATGGTAACCGCTTTCCATAAAGTGTACCGTCTGCCTGTCTGCTGAACTCCTGCAATAAAAAGAAAGAAATAAATTGGAATTACTATGTCAAAGCCCAAATCTTAAAGTGTGATAGTTTCTCAGTAACATGTACCACAAAAATACATTGATTGTGGGATAGTGTTAGGGCTCACTTCGCTCGCCCTGATAATATAATTAAATTATATTAACTAGATATAGTATATATTAATATATACGCTATACATAGCGGGTTAAAACATGATTAACAGCGTTCATAAACTGAATTTCAAGAATGTTGTATATCTTTTACGTAATTAATAAACTCTGCACATCAGGTTGTCTAATCGCATTACAAGTTATTAAAATCTGCATAACTTCATTGCATAAGTAAAACATATTGCTTTATGTAATGCGGATAATTGTAACGAAAGTGCATATGTAACTATATTTACAAAGTGACATATCGTAATTAATGCATATTTGTAATCAGAACTATTTTATTTGGTCTTGAGCTAGGCCGATCGCGGACTCCCCAAGTTGCTGAAGAGAGACTTTCTCCCTTCTTCTCCTTCGAAAGACACCCTGGGTTCATCGACAAGCGTTGGGGCGTAACAAATGCAGTAGGTACCTATTGGTCTAGTTTCTGTGGCATCCCGTAAAAGCGTGTGAGCTCCCTAGCTCCCAAGCGATCGTGCGCAGGATTAGATTTAGTGGGTAGTTGAGTTGGCCTCCACTTGTCGCGTTGGACATACGGCCGTTCAAGAGTTCCAGACATCTCTCTCTGTGGAAAGCGTCTGTCCAGGCTCGAGGATGGTGTTGCAAGAAAAGACATTCCTCTGCGTCAACAATAAAAATAAAGGAAAGGACGATGCTGTATTGGGCGCTGCCTACCAGGGTCTAGCGAAGTGATGAGCTTATGTAACTATGGCCCTAGGGCCATAGTTACATAAGCTAGTACATAGTTACCTGCTAGCATAAAGATGACCGACGGAACACCGAGTGGTTTGGTATGTATCCCCAACTCGGGTGGCAATATTACTTTTTCGGGGTAGCTAGTGGCACCCCAACGTAGCGCATCCCACAAACCCAACCGCCCGCGGTTGTTTGTCCACAGTTGGACTCGAACTCGGTAAATAAAAGGTCTTTCTGGTAATATGGGAGACCATTTTTTTATTGCACGAGTTCAGCAGGCACATTGTTAGCAACTTTATTTGTAACAACAAAGTTGGTGGCAATACCAACAAATTTGACTTTGTCACATAAATTTGTTCCTACAGATGTAATGGTGTAAATTTAATATATTAATAAAATATCTCTCGCAGTGTTATTTTTACCCTGCCTTAATAGTTTGATTTAATCATTTGGTCCTTCGAGCCGGATATGAACCTATGGATATATAGGTCGCTGGTTCATATCCGGCTCGAAGGACCAAATTATTAACAAAAACTAATAAGGAAAGGGTAGGAATTGCACCATGAGAGAATTTAATTAATATACTAAATTTGCACCATTACATTAGAAGGAAAAAATTTATGTGACAAAAGTCAAAAATAAATTGTTTGTTGGTGTTGCCAACAAAAGTTGATAACAATGTGCTACCGGTCTTTAAAGGGTGGCTGATACCTGGCCACTAATTCCGGAACACAACTCAAGGTTGTTATCGCGGCATAAACATAAACTGGGGTGTTAGCAAGCGGGAAAGTACCCTACCACATGGCTGTGGATTGTATTGTCGCATCTTAAAACACGACCGCAGGATATTGTATTCTTTCTCCGTTCCTGCATGGATTGAAGTGTGGTTTTGTTTGTGCTCAATCGGTTTTAAAGTTGTTAAAGAAAAAAGATTATCTGGTAATATGGTACACCGTAAAAGTACTTTCAAAGAAAATTAATTAAGAGAAAAAACAATTAACAATCAGGTGGTAGAACATTTGCCTGTACAGATGGCTACTATCCCAGGTATAGAGCATACCTCCATAACCACCTTGAGTTGTGTACCGGCATTGGTGACTAAGTTCCAGTCCCGCCTTTGCCGCAGGCCCGCAGCACATTGATAGCGCTTTTGATATTATAAATTTCCGTAGGTGATGGTAACCACTTTTCATGAGGTAGGCCATCAGCCACTTTTCTGTACCTACTCCAGTAATAAAAAACTCTGAGCATGTGTTGAGATGCACTTGGCCGATTTTTACCAATACTTTTACCAAAAACGGAACATTACTCAAACAATGTCGCAATCCTCGAACCCACGCTTACATCACAAATTCATATTCATCCTGTATTCTTAATGCTGATCTCATCTTAAACTTTCTCTCTTAAATTATATGTGAAAGTGCCTTTGTTTGGATGTTTGTTTGTTTCTTCCTTGAAAGAATACGAGGAATGGCAATACTCAAAAGTTGAAAATAAACTTAGGAAGTATTTTACATTTTTC
This sequence comes from Dendrolimus pini, assembly GCA_949752895.1. Lineage (NCBI taxonomy): Eukaryota > Metazoa > Arthropoda > Insecta > Lepidoptera > Lasiocampidae > Dendrolimus > Dendrolimus pini. The sequence continues at coordinate 24,934,918 of OX457124.1, forward strand.
ACTCAGATTGATTGATTGTTGATTGAAGTCTACTTGTGTTTAACATATCAAAACGGAAGAGAAGAATCGTGCCGTCCTCAAGAGCTTTAACAAGGTCGGTTTTGCAGATTCGTACCTATTACGAATATAAGTACTAAAATAAAGTAAAACTTTATGCTATGTGTATCTTATACCAATCTATCCAGATACATCAATTTCTGGATTCATAAATCAATGGAAATATTAGATCTACGGACATTTTCAGAGCTACCATTTTTATTGGACGACTTTCTTTCCTAGTGTTCTTATTTCATATCTGAAAGCATAGACGAAAACAGATTCCGTTACATAAATACATACAAGTCAAGTTAATGAAAGGCGCTGGACTGGAAACGCCGTAGGCTGCCTATGATGTGACGCTATATGCGACCAACGAATCTTCTTTACATAGTAAAAAACATAAAAAATAAAAACTTCGTTTAAAAAAACCGACTTAAAAACTAAAAAACTAAAATGAATAAAATAACTTATTTCTAAAGCTATTATTATTAATATATATTATCTAAAACATCTTAAAGTCGGTGCTTAGTAATTTTCAAAATATAGTAATTTTTATGTTTTACTTTGCACCGACTTCAATATGTTTTAGAATTATCTAAGCTATTATTATTAATATATATTCATATATTAATAATACTAGCTTTAGAAATAAGTTATTTTATTCATTTTAGTTTTTTAGTTTTTGAAGTCGGTTTTTTTAAATGAAGTTTTTATTTGTTACTTTTTAGTGTCTAGGTATATATAGGTGGACCTACGAATGGAGCCGCGCTTCTTAAAAATATAGGTCCCAAGAAACGGGAACAAAAACATGTTCGTAAAATATAAACTACTGGGCCAAACTATGTCAAATTTTTAGGGGACCACATGGCAGCTATTCTGCGTCGAACAAAAAAAGAATCACGTAAATCGAATAATAAATCTCAGAGTAATCGGTGTACATATGGAACGCAGTGAAAATTATTTCCATGAAAAATGTTTATAAAATGAAAACTACTGGTCCAAACTATTTTAAATTTTTAGGGGACCAATTGGAAGCTATTCCGCGTCGAAAAAAAAAAGAATCACGTAAATCGGATCATAAATCACGGAGTTATCGGCGAACATACATAAAAAAAGCAACAAAAAAAAAGATCCCGACGAATTGAGAACCTCCTCCTTTTTTCAAAGTCGGTTAAAAATCGATTTCTGTGTCTGTTTATCGGCTAACTCCTCCTAAAGTAGGCAACGGATTTTTAAGCGGTTTTCACCATCAGATAGATAATTTTTCAAGGAAGGTTTATGTATAAAAACACCTAAGTAAGTTTTCATATAAGTAGAAAATAACAACGTTTTGTAACGGAGTCACCGAAGTGCGCCTGATAAAAAATTATTGTGATGTGTCACCTGTGTGAAAAATTGCTGGCTGTATACATATGGTGCAGGGTTTGACCCGGAGAAAATTCTAGTGCTTATTATAAACATGTATTAATTATAGTGATTCTCTCAGACACATGATACGGCGCACATACGTTATGCGTGGCATCTATACGTCGTACGCCGCATATCTCTTATGTAAAAATGAATGTTTGTCTGTATGTCTTTTATAGAATCGTAAACTATACATTACAGCCAAAGAAGGTTTCTAGGTTGATTCACAATTGCACCCAGTAGGTGGCGCTGCTGTTGGCATATCGATTGCAGCTTTTCCGGTCAGGACGACGTCTGCCGGGACAGATAGTCATGTTATAAAATCGAATTGTGTAGCGATTTCAAGCTTCACGTGTTATTTTTTTTATTGTTGGTAGCTCTGCGCGTTGAGTTCCTGAACAGGGAATATCAATCTGTTCAATCATAGTGAGTTCATGGGAAAAACTGATGCGCATTTAGACGTTTCCAGAATGACCATCGGTATAATGTCACGCCGACGCCGCTAACGCTATCCAGTGTTGATTGACAGGAAACGCAATTTTTTTTTGAGTCGAGGGAAAATGCTACCGATTTACGCACAGACTGGGTCGTTGCTAGGGAACGACACACATCGGTCAGGGGAGGTATCACTGCAGCAATAGTATGCTCTTGACAGTGATCCGCCCGCGATCGACTCAGCTAGTGTGGAAGACCCGGAGGAAGCTGCATACGGGCAAGCAACCTCAATACCCACTAAAAACCCCCTCCTCCCTGTGGACCCTGCGCTTTAGTTTGTGAAGGAAAGGCTGAGATTTAGAATATAGTTACGCCCAGCCGAAAACAGTAAACGCTATGACGCCACTCTAAGCAACTTTGATAGACCACGACCAAAGGGTTGTTGAAAATAGGGTGTTAGGTTTCCAGTAATGGGACGTATTTAGACGACCGTATACTTATGTATACGAATTGGAAATTTAATATCGACTCAATCCGTCCCACGCTTCATCTATGAGTCGAACTGACCCCAGTCGATGCGATTGCAACTGTTTACTTTCACTATAGTGAAGCATCAGTCGTGACTCATCTGTGTCGAGCTATAGAATCAGCGTGTACTGCCCAATACGCGACTAAAAATATAAAACAGCTGGCCTTGTGCGAGTCCGACACACACATGAACAGTTTCTCTAAAAGGAGAATGTGAATTTGAAGTTTTATTTTTAATGCGATGCAAGCAAACAGGCAGCCGGCACATCTAATTAAAAGTTGTTACCGTCACCTCTAGACGTTTGCATAATTTGGGGTTAAGTCAAAGCTTTGCCAGGCTTTAGGATGGGATAAAAGGGATAAAATAGAAGGAATAGTATAAGGAGGATGTTATAGGGCGATCGAATTTTGAAGATAAGATAGGGGGAGGTACGAAACTTTCACTAATCATGTGCAGCATGTTTAGCTTAAGGCTGTCCGTTTCTTGCTGATATTCTGTGACATCGTGGTGTCACATCGATTGAGCCGGCTTTAAGAACAGTACCTAATCAAAATAATGATTTCAGCTAGGTTCTACCACGTAGCATTATTTAGTCCAATATTTAAATAATATGACGCTGGAAACAGCTCAGTCACTTCAGTGGCATATTTGCTGAAAAATTCTACATTGTACCATTGTATTGTGATGCTTGGACAAGGGGGTTCTTAGGCCATGAGCTCCTACAAATAGTGATAGCCTCTAACGAAGGATATGCCACTGTCTTCGATTAGTAAAATACCCAAAAGGCCGGCTACGTTACTTCTATAAATCGCCATACTGATCCTTTATTCGAGAGAGACACCAGCCTTCTAATCACCTGAGAAGTTAAATAAGAGCTTTGATAGCTTTGTAGAAACTCAAGGCCTAAGGACCCCACGGTCCAAGAGTCTCAATAACATACGGCACAAACAAGTAACTCTCAGGGTTGCAATTTTGCATATGTATCTAGAAATATAATATAATATACAAACAAGTAATATCTGTATAAGGTTACAGTTTGATTTTGTATTTAAAAATGATAAAAAAACAGGGGGCCAATTCGGACTAGTAGAACACGAAAATAGAAATTTTAGTATTTTGTCTGTCAATCAGAGCATCACGTGAAAACTATTGAACTGATTTAAATGAAACTCAACAGAAAACTTTTTTCTCGAAAAATTGTGAAGCGTAGGAAGTCTTAATGAAGCAACTTTTTTCGAAATATTGCGCATATTTCAATAATTTACAATTTTATTATTAAACTTGGTTGTGCGTACAAAGGTTCGTTATTCATTCAGTAGTAGATTTGAATATTGCCGGTTGGCTGTAGACTACGACGTGTTCCTCATAGCCAAATGTTGGTATTGCGTGTACATACTGGCGTGAGCGTAATGTTTTTATCCCCGCTAGTATCACCGGACCACTGTGGACCTCTCCAGGTAAATCACATATTTTAGGCATTGCCGTCCTCTTCATGGCAACAGGGGATGAAGTTTAACTAGTAGATGGTTTTCCTAAATAATATTATAAATGTGAATGAGGGTTTGTTTCTTTGGGGCATTGCGCAACTAATCGTTACGGAATTTTGCTGACACGTTGTCAGGAATAGGACATAGGGTATCTTTCATCCACAATTTTAATGTGTGCCATGTGTTTGCCATGGTTAGTTAGTCCCACCGTCGCTAGATGGCGTTACGGGTATTCATCATTAGGTACTTTGAATGAAAAAGTCCGACAGTTCTAAAAATTATGTATGACATGCCTACTTCATGTAATACGTATCCTACTTATTACGAGCGACGCTCCGGGCAAAAGTAAATATTCTAAAGTTTTTAATCCAAATAAGTTCCAGAAGAACACTTTTTGAAGGTCCTCCATATTACACACAGATTACAAATTTTATTTTCTTCCTATTCCACTGTACATCGCTTCGCAACGTGTTATTGCTGTTAAATAGAAGAATTACGTTTTCAATATTCCCCGCTTATTTTGTGGCTACACAATATTCCGAGCAGATCGCAGATCGGGTCTCGTAATAACGCAGGTAATGGCTCATAACCGCTGCATATTATTTGACTGTAAATTTCACCAATTTTGCAAAACACTACCTTGTACATGAAAATATGCAATAAACAATTATATTTTTCATCCAAAACGAATTATTATTTCTTTTCTTTCGTCATTGAAATACATTTCATTCGTGTTAATATGAAAGTTTCCGTTTTTTTTACGAGACATGTACAATGTACATACCTATATATGTGTGCTACATTTCATACCTACAGGCACATAAAATTATACCTAGATATGTTGTTAAAAGTATCCTCACAGACAGGTGGTCTGTAAGAGATCGCTTTAAGCGAAAAGGCCACCTTTTGTTTTGCCGTTAAATTATTGTAATTATTCATTTTGTAATTGCTTATTTGGTGAACAACAACAAAGTGTTTTTATTCTATTATATTGTTACGAGTGTGGGACTCGAATTAAAATGCCGTTGGAATTACTATAGAATTTATTATAACTATACAAATACGTATAACACAGGTACAAATATAACCGGATACAACCAGTACAAACTGCACGATCCTATAACACGCGCAAAGTCCGTCACTATATCGCTTGTCGAATATACTACTCACGTCTTGCTCTTGTTCGGGCATCGTTTTATACTAAACTGTACAATACAACAATCGGCCGCGTGAACTGAAGTTTCCGAGAAACCGTAATCTGCACACCTGCGACCATAAACAAGTGCAATAACAATAGGCTATTGTCTAATTGCAAATTTTAAACACAAAGTAAACAAAAGAAGTCCAGGTGCGGGAAAGGTAATACACCAGGTGTGCATTCACTTTGTCGGCATGTCAGTTGTGATACACAAACACCTAGACAGGACAATTTCCTACGCCAGGCGACCTGTCGTAAGAGGCAACAAAATAACCCACAGCCAGGTAGTAGGGTGTTTGCCTTACTGGATGGCTACTACCTATAACAACCTTGAGTCGTTTTCCGGCATTAGTTACCAGGTTCCAGCTCCCCTTTAGAGAGTGGCAGCACATTCGTAACGCCTTTGGTGTTGAATGTACATACATAGACGATGGTAACCGCTTTCTATCAGGTGGTGGTCTGCCTGTCTGCTTAACTCATACAAAAAAAATATGGCAACGTTGGCACCAGAACAGTGATCCCTATAAACGTAAAGTTGAATCATTCAATGTCCTTTCAGTTCTGTGTTTGTCAACCAAATTAAATCAATCTTGTTGATGTATATTACAATCATATCAAAGAAGAAAAAGAAGAACAAATGATTCTGAATATAAGTATCATTAAATGACTTCGTTATCTAAATACTAACATAGTCTCAGCAGTAGGGCTTAGTCACTTTGGTCGGCTATTAAAGTTAACTAGACAATTGCTGCTGAAGCTCACGGCATAATAATCGTGATTAGGACAATTTAATAATTAGGACCGTCGTCCACTAAAACGGAGATTAGCGGCGAAGTAACTAGTTTTAGATAATGACCGATTACTATATCTTACTATCCAATTACTTTTATTATTACTGGTTAAAATTTGATATAAGCTTTATACAAAAATGGAACTTGAAATGTTACATAAGGAAAATGTAACAAATTGATTAAACGATTTATGTGCCGAATATTCTATATTAATAAAATTTAAGTAAACACTGCTATTTATAATTATGATACTTAATAATAAAATAACGAATCTTTGCCTCCCATTTAGTCCAATTGGAATCCGTGCACCGGTTACAAGTATATCAATTTAAGCAAGGATCTATGTGCGTCAACAGATAGACCTTCCCTATGCCGAGAACGATCCGACCTCCCCTCCCCCCGCCCCTCATCAAAGCTTCGTCTCAATTATATAAGCCATTATATTATATACATGTGTACAAACACTCTTCTACATCTCCACTGGTAGAAAATTTACATTATTTCTAGGGAGTTCGTCAATTTTTAACCACTACTAAGGCAAATTAATGCAACAAGTGACAAGTGTGCGCACGGAAGAAATGCGTACCGAATCTTGGCAGGAGCATGTTATCTCCACATAGCTCCGTTTAACTCCGCTTCAGTGGTTGACAGTCCTTGAACTATAATTGTTTCTACTGTAACACACTCTTCCTTATTGTGATATGATCGACAAGGCTAACTTATAAACTGGTGTGACGTTTTTCATGAATCATAGGAAACAAACAAGGTTTGATATTTATTTTGTCATCTGTTACCTTCCGGTAACTTTGAGATGTTTATTTTTAGGGTTTCGGGAATGACTGACACATTTGGCGACATTATTCTTCTGCCAGTCTGCTGTTTTATACTGTCTTCTTTATGGAGTAAAAGAAGTGTTTTTGGATTCCGTTGCGATTTTCGCAACAACAGAACTCTTATGTAATCGTCATGTTTGTCTGTCCGTCACAGTAATTTTTTCTCAGAAACAAAAATTTACGAAAAGATGTAATGTATTTAACGGTACAAAGATATGTGATGATACTGCGGAAAAGTAAAGACTAGAAGTGGTTATACATGTAACACGCATGTAAAGGTTAAAAGGTATCATTGGTCAGATCTTGAAAGACAAAATAGCAATGTACCATATTAACCATTTTCATTATGTCAACAGGCAGCTATATATATTGCCATGCAATAGTGAAAAGGGTGTGCACCTTGCCTCGGACTTTTAAATTATGTTTTTTTATTTATTGCTGGAGTACAGCGGTGTACAGATATAGCAGTGGAGTACAGTGACTGACGGGTTACCCGATGGAAGGTGGTCATTTTCGCCTATGGATATTTGCAACACCAGAGGTGCTGACGTGCTGCCGGCCTGGAACAAGAGAGTTGAACGCGGGCACTGATGTCAAAAAAACTCAAGGTTGTTATGGCGACATACGCTCAAATCCAGCGTTGTGGGTACGATGGGCATGCCTACAACCCTAATACACGTGTCTATTGCGGTCGATAGGTTGTTAATATTATATCCAACGTCTTAATAAATAAAAAAAACAATAAATCGTGCGTGATTTGGAACACAGCGAAGTACTTAGTCATGATAATCCATTGACTGAGACGTTATGTCACATTATTGTCAATATTTTATCTGTTTTTTTTGGTACATGAATACTTGTATTGGGAATAAGAGATTTGATTTAATTTCATGTCCTTTGAAGTTGTCAAAATTTCATCAAAATCGGTTCAGTAGATGTTAGAGTCTAAATGTGACATTTATTTTTGCAATTTTCGTGAGCGTATAATCTAACATTTTACAGGTTTATTAATTTACTAGTGTTCGCCCCACGGCTTTACCCATGTTGAGCTATACAATGTACAAAATCTTGGTCAGGGAGTTATATATTTTATATACACGGTATCCGTGCAGGAATGGAGAAAGAATACAATTTCATGACCGGGCGGCCTGTTGTAGGAGGCGACATAATACCCATAGCCAGGTGGTAGGGTATTTGCCTGTCTGGATGGTTACCATCCCTGGTCTAGAGTATGTCACCGTAACTACCTTTAGTTGTGTTCCGGTATCAGTGGCCAAGTTCCAGTCTTCCTTAAGGGAGCAAATGTCCATAGGCGATGGTACCCATTTTTGATCAGCCCGTTTGCTGAACTAATGGAATAAAAAAAACTCTTGTAGAAACGCACTATCTGGATCATAAGTGAGTTCTTACTCCGACTTATACTTGGCCGAGTTTCCAATAGCTGTGACTACAACCTTTTCTGAGGTTTGGATCTGCGACTACATACGCTAGAACAGGGGTGTTAGTTATCCGAACGGGCATATATCCTGCCACCGGGCTGTGGGTTGTTTTGTAGCCTCCTTCGACAGGCCGCCCAGCCGCGGGATTTAGTAGGTACTCTTTTCCCAATCCAGCACGGACAGAATATTAAGTTATTATTATAATAGTTAACTAACTCCGTTGGCTCAGCGACCTAAAATGTGTCTTGACCTCCGCAACGAGAACAAATTTCTCGTTTTTGGTTTCGTAACAGTTTGTTTGTCCATGAGTGGCGTGTTATCCCTGTGCACAACCCCCACAATGCTAGAGGACTACACCTATCGTTGGTCTGCGAGTCTATGGGACTTAGCCAGAAGCGTAACTAGGCTGTACTATCGACCACTCCCCATCTGCCGCCTGGGGGATGCTCCTCTACCCTGTGAGGGCCAGCGCGAGGTATTATAGTAGTTAGTTATTATATATTAGTAGAATATTAAGTAGACTTAAATATTAAGTTTTAAAACACCCACCTGGCAACATTGCGATTACGAATTGCGAAATCCTTAACAAAGGCAAATCTTTAGTAATTAATTACATTCATTGTTTACTTTGTAATACGGGACATTATTATACATAATTGTTGAATTAAATTATTAATGTTATTTCCCACATTACAAAGAATGCCAGGAATAATAATCAACCAGTAACAAAAGAAACTTTTAAAAGTCCCTAAATTTTATATTTATGCTGTTGACCAAAGAGCTTATTTTTTTTTAATAGTAATGTGCGGTCGCGTTTTGGACCGATGAAAATGTCATAGTCATTATAGGTCACGATAGTTGGCTGGTGGGTCTTTTTTTCATCTCTGGATTTTTTCCTTTTATATCCATTTCTGTGGTTCAAGTTCAAAAATATGTTGGGTGCGACAGAATCAGAAATAATGATATCCGTCAAGCGTATGACTACCCGTATTTACTTACTTCTATTTCTGTCATCCGCTTAAGAGAACCAAGGTAAGGCATAAGGCACACACTGCACATGCACTTCCTCACAACACCAGCAAGCATGTAACAGATTTTTCCTAAATTAAATTGTTAAAAAAGGGTGCGGAACTGGAGTAAGCGGTTCGCCAAATTAAGAAGTGACATGGGTGTGGTCATGGGCTGGAGTGGAGACTAGGTCTTGGGAACTATAGTTTGGATTAATCAATCTACCGCCCTCCTAACTGGTGGATTGGTAACCTTCGTAAGGTCGCGCACAGGGGTATATATCAGAGACGATTGGGAGTCTACGTGCAGCAGACATTGATTCGCTAAAATCCTTATTGTGGAACCCTTCATGCGCAAATTCGAATCACACATAACCACTTGTCGCCCGCAGTATCATTTCTAGCATTATTATTCTATCATGATATAATCAAAGCATAAAAACTAGATTAATAAATACAGTCGTTATGCAAATTAGGCTATTTTATGGATTTGTTATTTATTTTTACATTTGTAGAACGGATGAATATCTTTAATTTTGGCATAATGCTAATTAGTTCTCGGTTTTATGAATAATTCATAATGTATTATGTCATTCGTGTAATTAATAATGTTCTTGTAGATCGAGGGGTCAGTCTTTCGAATGCTTTTGACTCCTATAATAGTTTCGTCTTTATTATAACTGTATGTGGGGGTACAAAACCAAGATTCTGCGGCGTATGGGATTCTGGAGGTATATGTGGTGCTCGGGTCACAGGGTATTCCGTTTGGGGAATGAATTCTAAAATTTGTTTCTTTTAACCCAAATTTTTTTTGGGGTATGTCTGAAATGTTGAATGGGGAATTATCTGAATGTCATGTTACTTCTGGCATAATAAATTACTTGAATGGGGAAAATTTCAAAGAAACTCAATCTGAAGACCTTGCTCGTACGCTTTCAGATATGTCCAGAATCTTGAGGTATGTGCAGTGTATGGGCCAGGAGTAGTTTTTAAAGCTCAGGACCCCAAAAGATTGGACGTGTACTCCACCCCGTATGAAAGGCAATGGCGTGCAAATGGGCGCAACATAGTGTTACGAGTTAAGCGGGACTCGAATTAAAATGACGTTGGAATTATTATAGAGTTTATTAGAACTATACAAACACGTATAACACAGGCACAAATATAACCGAAAACAACAAATAAAAACGTAATGCAGAAGGTCGTAATTCAATAAAACGCGCAAAGTCCATCACTTTTAGATCCCCGATTGTACACACGTCACGCTTGTATCGTAATCGTTTCTTGACTGCCCCCCTCCCTCAATCGGGCCATCGTTTTATACTGCACAAATGCAATATGCCCGCCCGGCAACGTGGACCGCATTTCCTAGAATCAGCTTGTACTTTAAAATCCGTAACACATAGCTAATGATTACAATACAACAATAGGCTGTTCTCTAGAAACGTATGCCAATAAATAAGTAAACAAAAGAAGACGATAAAAAAATAAAATAGTTTCAATATTATTAGTTCAAATGCCGACGGGTAATAAATGTGCTTCTGCAAATCTGTACGTGGAATTTGTTTTTGTCGGCGCCTAGGTTGTAACAATATATACGATATATGTTTGTACTGTTATACAGTCCATATGACTTGTTAATCGTAAACAACTTGTGAGGCACATGGGGCACGCCGATGCTAGACACATGATGAGGGTACTGAAGGCGAATAAGAATGTGGAGCACAATCCTAGAGACCCATACTTCATTATCAACCCAAAGATGAATGAATGAAATGAATGATAACACTTTATTGCTCACCAAAAATTAAAACTAGATACAATAAATGTTGAACAAAGGGCGGCCTTATCGCTTAAAGCGATCTCTTCCAGGATCAAAACTCAAAAGGGACAAGAGCCATATGGTGAGTAGTTCCATTTCGCTTTAAGACACTTTCTTAGATCGAGATGCAAGCTGTAAGATTGTAGGATGAAAGAAGAATACCGATAACCGACGTAATAATAGCACAATAATAGTCGACGCTAACCATTACGGTGCTATTATTACGCTAGTGTTCGACCATCCTGACATGATCGTTATAGCAGAGTATATAGGGCCTTGTTAAAAAATTTACAAGGGTAAACTTAAAAAATATATTACTTTTGGGAAATTTATGTGAAAAAGTACTCTTCATTATTTATTATATATTTTATTATTACGTGTATTTATTACTATTTTTTTCTTTGTCCAGCAATGATCGATTATTTTTTAAATAATCTAAGTATCTGAACAAAAAGCGCAATAATTGAATTAGCGATGAAAATATAGTACATTTCGTACTATATATTTTTTCTATACTACTTTAGTACAATTGGCTAAAATATAGTACGATACTATATATAGAGTACGTTCGGCAACCCTAATGTGTAGAGTCTAATATGTATAGAATCTAAACCCTAATATGTATAGAATCGATATTTAAGCGAGCGAAACCGCGAGATTAGTAGTAGATAGATTTCTAGTGTTTTTTTTAATATTTATAAAAAAAATAATTACTTTGAAATATTAGCTGGCAGCTTTCGTCAGTAACGAGGAAACAAACAAGGTTTAAACTGTTTTGAAATATCTCGGAATACTGAACCGATTGTATTAAGTCCACGCTTTGTTTTTTGGGTTCCGTACTCATTTTGGCAAAAGCGGTAGGTATAAAATGTGTCTATCTGTCCGTTTACCATGTACGTTATAGTCATTTTTTGAGGTACTTACAGGTCTATTTGGATGGAGTAGAGGAATGTGGCTTCTATATACTGTAAAATAAGTACTTTTTTATTTTTATAAATTTAATATACGTAGTACACGAACAGCTGTAATCTATTAAAATCATAATATTGTATTCAGCTAGATTTTAAATAGTAGATAGAACATAATAGTACAAGTATGTGGCGAAACAAAACCTTTTCGCCCACTGGCTGGCAGGCCAGGTTTTGAGTTTGGTTTTTGACAACTGTGATGACATTACATTACATAGAGAGAAAAGTAGTTTCTAAAATGTATATAATTTAATCTTTTTAAATCCAGTTATATATTAGATATAATTTATTTCGCCTATATAAATATTGATACGAGTTACGGGACTCGAATTAAAATGCTGTTGGAATTACTATAGAATTTATTAAAACTATACAAACACGCATAACACAGGTCCAAATATGACTGGGCGCGACCAGTACAAACGTAATGCACGATTCAAAAACACGTGCAAAGTCCGTCACTATATAGCTTATCGAATGTACACACGTCTTGCCTAGCTTGCGATTATCGCTTGACTGCCTCATATCTCGGTTGGGGCATTGTTTTATACTGCACCAATACAATATGTCTCGACACAATACTCGTCCGCATAATAATTATTTCAAAGAATTAACGACTACCATAAGCGATTACAATACACAATAGGATGTTTTTCTAATTAAAATTTTTAAACACAAAGTAATAAAAAGAAGTCCAAATGCCGAAAGGCAATAAACTGCTGGTGTGAATTGTTCTTTGTCGGTCGTAACAATATTATATACCAAATTACTTATTTTACAAATGAACAGGTTATTTATTGCAACGACCCGTCAAGTACATAACAAAGTCATGTATATATATATATATATATATATATATATATATATATTACGTTATAGTTTAGGAAGTATTAGGAATTGTTTAGGAACGAAGGAAGTAGCATACAAATCAGGAATAAATTAAACATTGATACGGCCAACGCACATGTTACCGAGTAATATTTCTTTCAGTGTACATTGGAGTATCGTTAAACAGATCCTATTCTTAAAAATAATAATGATATTTCTTAAAAAAATATTAAAATTTAAGTCAATAGTCAGCTTCCATTGTTCCCTTGAATGGTCCAGGGGCGCAGCTACGGCCGCATAAGCCGTATCAATGATACGGGCCCCCAGGCTACAGGGGCCCCGAAAGTGTGCGAGCATAAATTCCTAAAACGTTATCCACAATCTTTTATTGATTAACATTGTTGAAAATAACTGATTTGCCAAAAGGAACGGCTATCCGACTTGTCATTATTGTCTATAGAGGCAGAAAATCTAGAAAAACTGAAGTCGTTTTCAGCTATGGATGATTTTCCGAAAAAAGACGAGAAAAGTGTATCTGTCATTTGAATCGTTTGTCTCACTTAGCTTCTAGGAGCATTAAGTAATCACTAATAATATAATTATTTCAATAAAATCAAGCAGGTTTTGTTTCTTTAAAAAAAAACTTTATCCTTCCTTTGGGCCCCTCAATACATTTTGATACAGGGCCCGTCTGAGCCAACCTACGCTACTGGAATGGTCATAGAATTCTAAAAACGAATAGAAAGTAGCTTATGACTTTTTGAAATTTTCTTTATCAGGATATTATAGTTTGAAGCAAGACTTAAATTTAAATTATAAACAAATATAAATATATGTTTCCTTACCATAATAAATAGGAAACGCTAAACTGGTTTTTGTTCACATAAATATATTAAATTTATAATGTCATGTGTTATCAAGTTGTCAACTGACCTATTATCCAAAATCGACACCTGGGGCTATTAGGATTAAGTTTATAATTGGTATCAAGGTCACTTTATTTCTGATTCTAAATTAAGAAAAATAAGTGATCGTGTGCGAGTCGGATTCTTACGGAACGGCACAAAAAATATTAAACATATAAAGAAATGAAAGAGAAAAAGAGAAAGAAAATGAAACTAAACATTAACTACGAATTACTCTATTTTTTTCTATTGCACGAGTTCAGCAGAGAGGCAAACAGCCCACCTGATGGAAAGCGGTTACCATCACCTGTGGACATTTGCAACACCAAACGTGCTACAAATGCGCTGCTGCTCTATTAAGGGAGACTGGAACCTGACCACTAATGCCGGAACACAACTCAAGGTTATTATGGCGGCATACTCTAGACCAGAGCTGGTAGCCATCCAGACGAGTAAATATCTGTGTTTGTGTGGAACTTAAAATTTGTTATATTAGAAACTGTAGTATAGGATCCCCCTCCCCTTGCTCGATGATGCTGTACACCTTGCTAGGTACAGAGCTGTACACGAGGACGTCACAGTGCAGTTACCATGCTCTAGATCCCCTGATGTCTAACAAAGTGCGAGTATGGGGCGCAGGTTAAGTTAAGTGGGTTGTCTAGTCGAATTTCGCCCCCGGCGGGATCTGGTTCCTTCAAGAGTCCCACACGCACTCGTGCAGGCGGCATTAGGCGCTACATTTTACCTCCCTCCGTATTCATAGCTCGAGTGTGTGTGTCAGAAGAAATACATTTCTTGCGTTTAAAAAAAACACCTACGCCAAACTCTAAGCTGATAATCAAAGCCACATCATGAAACAAACTCCGTGTCAGTGTCCTTCTACAATAAAACTATCAGTTTCCCTAACGTGTAATGTACGCCATTTGAACCTCGAAAAAGACAATAGTATGATTTTGACCTCAAAATGTGGTACATAATGTGTTCACAAGCCGTGAAAAAGTATGGTCGCTACATTTTAGAGTAGACTTTGTGATTTGAAATATACGTATTAGAATTCCGAACGGAAATGACGGCTTACTCTCAAACGTGTTCTTTAGGCTGATTCGATGTAAACCGAAGGTGATTGATCTTTTGATTTGTTCTTAGGGCTTCAAAGTCTAAAGATAAAAAAGAACCCTTATACTTTTACATCAGTGACAAAACGGAAGTAAAAGTATAAGGGTGCTTAAGTAACCTAACACTGAAGGAGGAGAACAAGCTGTCTGAAAGAAAGATCCTGGGTCCGACACGGGAAGCGATGGCAACTGGCGGATCCAAAAAATTGCCGAAATTGAAGAACGGATGGTGAATGAGCCCAATATAATAGGCGAGAGCAAGGCACATCGCTTGCGCTGGCTTGGCCACCTATGTAGAATGGGGGAAGATCGCGCGGTGAAAAGAGCCTATCCGGACAGACAAACAGGACGGCGACCAGTTGGTAGGCCCAGATATCATTGGAGGGACGTAGTGGAGGCTGATCTGCGTGAGCTTCATGCCGATGACTGGCAGGAAACAGTGCTGAATAGGAAGGAGTGGAGTATTCTCATTTCGGAGGCCCGGACTCATTTTGGGGCGGTGAGCCGCAGCAGTTAGTTAGGTTTATACTTTTATTTAGATGACTGTCTGAGCGCTTGGGTAGATTTCTAATACTTTTTTACATTTTTGATCACTCACGACAGTTTTACACGTGTGCGCCATATTTCATATCTCTAGGCTTAGTAGTCAGTTAAGATCCGGACATATATCGGAGTAAGATTTATTTTTAAACTTTAGGTGTCGAAGCTTAAACGACGGTAACTACTTTTCATAAAATTGCAAGGTTGCTGGTAGAAAGTGGACGAAGAAAGCAAAAGGAATGTAGCGTAAACTTAGTGTGGCCCACGACAAACTATGGATCGCGGTTGGCTGACAACGACACGAGATTGCATTAATACATAACAAGTATCAATTACAATAAACTTCAACGCAATTATCGCGTATAAAAACCGCTTACTTTTCTATAGCGTTCGCGTGTAGTATTAGGTGCCGTGTGTTTCGTATCTTTTTTAAACAAATACGAAAAAACCGGTACATACTTTTTATGGGTGTCGCCTTCGTAGCGTTACAATGTAACAGAAGATATAAGTAAATATAAAAATTAACAAGCTGTTTTCGCCTCTACATTCGCATTGAATATTCACTTTATTTGCATAAATTGATTTCCCTACAACTTCGTCACGTGGATTTTTTTTTGCGGAACCCTAAAAAGAAGTTGCCTAGGTTAATCCTTAATACATCAGCTATCTGCCAGTGAAAAGTTCTCTCCAAATCGGTCCAACCGTTTCGGAGATTAGCCGGAACATCCAGATAGACAGACAAAAATGTAAAAAAATGAAATTTTGATATAAGTACCGTATATACTTCCATATGTATTTAGTAATAGCTGTTATTTTTACAAACAATACAATATCTTAATCTTCTCTTACAATATCGGAATGAAATTTACACGCTAAAATAAATACTTTTTATGTTTATAAAATTAAATGGCGCCATATACATATTAAAAAAAACAAACGTGTACATCTCGGGACGCCCGACATAAGTGATAACTTGTATAAGAGAAAGGGAAGTCAGACAGAATGGCGCCGTAACGTTACGTAACGAAGCGGTTTACCCTCCCATAAGAAGTTATCACTTCAAAAACCTTCAGCTTGCAACAAACCCAATACTTTTATATTAATAAAACTTAGTAGTAAAACGACACCTATGCTGTAATATATATTTATTTCTATATATATATATATATATATATATATATATATATATATATATATATAGAAATAAATATATATTACAGCATAGGTATATATATATATATATATATATATATATATATCTTCAAGAGAAATATATATATTTCTCTTGAAGATTCAACTCTCGAAGATGAAGAGTTTGGACATATTTATTTTATGGAGAGTAGGAAAAGGACCTCATTCACTATTCTGCATGACAGTCCGCCTGTCAGTGCACAGCATAATGCAGGATGGTGAATGTTGTAACCTAGATGCGTGTGGCAACACAGAGCTGCCTCTTGAGTCCTGCAAACTGCCATGCAGGATAGTGAATACGCCTCTTAAGGAAGGTCATATAATAAGGTGTCAGTGTTCTAAAATCGTCCACAATGGCGCTAGTGTAGCCAAAGTTCATCTATATCCACTAAGTACGGTCCCTCTCTACAACTAAGAGACGGAGTGAAGTGTACTGAGTTGTATACTCATTCTCTCGCTACCGTAGTGCCATCAAATTAATTAAATTAAATTAAATTCGGCAGTCAAACACACATATTGTATATCCCCAAATTGAGCAAGTTACGCTTGTGTTATGGGTAATATACAACGCACTACTCTGGGGCCGACACAGACACCCAGACCATAGTAAATAACGGAGAAAAGACGTTTCCGAAATTTACTATACCAGGAATCGAACCCGGAGCCTCTGCGTTGCAGTGACGTAGGCCGGCAAAGGCTTAGCCCGCTCAACCACAGAGGCCGTCATTAATGCTCTTTGACTGATTTTTTATTAACACAGAAATTGTCCTTCTTACCTCAATATTTTAATATACTTTTTGTGTTATAAGTCGCTCGCTGGCCACATTAAAGAATATTTCCAACATTTATTTGAAATAAATCATATGTTAAGTAATAAAAAATATATTTAAAAAAGAATAAAACTAGATGTACAATCTAATGTCTAGTGTTAGCAGCTGAAATCCGTTTCTCAATGCTATTTTATATCCCGACATTAAAACCTAGAAAAAATAATACTTTCATAATATCAGTATTAGCTGCGAGAGGTCATGAAACATTATTAGGGTTCTTTTGAATAGACAAAAATAATATATATATATATATATATATATATATATATATATATATATATATATATATATATATATATATATATATATATATATATATATATATACATACATACACGCACACACACACCCACACATATATTTATATATATTCACTGGATCGATTTCGATTTAGTTTTCGCTGACTGACAGCTAATTCTTAAACTTTGCGCAATTTTTATCCTCCAGCTCTAACCTCCTAACTCCAGCTTTTAGTAGCGGAAAGGAGGGTTCTCCGTAAGATCTGGGTCCAAACAAAAGAGAGCTGCTCTGGTAGCTGGAGGGTCTGAAGCAACCTCGACATTGAGAATCTCGTGGCCGAGCCTAACATAATAGAAGAAATAAAAGCCCCCGCTGGCTGGGTCACGTAGAACGGATGGGAGAGGATCGTAACGTGAGGAAAGCATATTTGGGACGGCCGATAGGTCGGCGTCCGGTCGGCCGACCTAAATATCGCTGGAAGGACATAGTAGAGGCTGACCTGTCGGAGCTAGGAGCCAGTAATTGGCAAGAAACCGTACAGGATCGAGAAAAGTGGCATGCTGTCGTTTCGGAGGCCAAGACCCACTTTGGGTCGTTGAGCCAACGGAGTAAGTAAGTAACTTTTTATCCTGAGAATCCCGCGTGGAATTTTCTGGGAATGATTTAAAATGAGCAGATAAAAAGTCGAATTCCAAATTTAGTTTTTTTTAGTAACTATGATTTTGTCTCGGGAATTCCGCGGGAATTTTCCCGGGACCTGTATGTAGTTGTTCGGGTGCATAAAAATATGCAAACTCCGACACAGTCTCCACTAAAACTATACCTTACATTCTTTTTTTCATCATTGTTTTATAATAATATCAGCCCATAAATGTCCCATTGATGGGCTCGGGCATCCCATTATAAGGGGGGGGGGGGGGGGCAGTATACTCACGCTTGTGCGGCTTGGCAGGTTTGACACATCGGTTATCTCACCGTTGTTAGTACGTGGTAATTTTCAAAAATATGCACATTACATCAGAAAACTGACTATAGTAGAATTATTTTCTCCGTGCAGTTTGAGTCATAAATCAAACTCGGCCTCAGCCCGGCTAAGGCGGTGAGCATGTTGCGCGGGCCACGCCATTATCGATAAAAACTCATTCAAAGAAAGATTATCATTCTTATAAAAATCATTATTATCTTTTTTGCTGTTAATTTTAAACTTAGATATAAGTATTTATATTTAATTTTAATATAACTTATTACATTCTAAACTTTTGTACTTATAGTTTTTTAATACATAGATACCTAATTAATAATTTATTTTAAATCATTATTATTCTTATTTTAATAAATACGTTGTTTTATCTATTTTTTTTCTCAAATTCAAATTCAAATTCAAAAGTTTTTATTCAAAATAAGTTCCACTGGAGAACACTTTTTGAAGGTCATACATACAGGTTAAAATTTAATTTTACTTCCTAGTCTATGTACACCGCTTCGCAACGTGTTATTGCTGTTAAGGAGAAGAAGCGGCAAGAAACTCCCCAGCAACACGTCTAACTAAAAAAAATTTTTCTTTATATTTGTTGTTCTATTTTTTATATTTAAGTACTTTTAAAAAAAAAGATTTTATACAGAATTATGTTACAGAATAACTTTTGAAGAATTAATGGAGTTGTAGCAAACAGTGCATATTCAATAAGACAAAAGCGCAATAAAAGGATAGAAAATAATTATAGTTATAAATATAAAGACGTAACGTATTTTTTTTTTTGCAACATATCTCCATATACTCCTTACAAGTACGGCAAAATAAAAACGTTATACTCGTACAAAACACAGTATAAGAGGTTGGAGCGAGCTGTTATGTAAATGAAGTTTTGTCATTTAAATATTCTTCAATAGTGTAGTATCCCTTTTTAAGCAAGATACTTTTTATTTTAAATTTGAATTTTGTGAAGGGCAGATCTAACATTTCACTCGGAATCTTATTGAAGAAGCGTATACCAACCCCCAAGAAAGAAGACAATACTTTTTGTAATCTAAAAGATGGCAATATCAGTTTATTACAATGCCTGGTGTTGAAATCGTGAACATCCTTATACCGCTTGTAGGCACTCAAATTATTACGAATATAAATTATATTATTGAAAATATATTGGCAGGCGACCGTCATAATACCGATTTCCTTAAAGCGTTCCCTAAGAGACACCCGAGGGCCGAGGTTGTAAATTGACCTTACGGCTCTTTTTTGTAAAACAAATATAGTCTCCAAGTCAGCAGCGTTGCCCCAAAGTAAAACACCATAGGACATGACACTATGAAAATAACTAAAATAAACTAGTCTAGCAGTCTCTTCGTCAGTGAACTGCCTAACTCTTCTGACCGCATATGCAGCAGAACTAAGCTTTCCTGAGAGACTAGATATATGAGCGCCCCACTGGAATTTCTGATCTAGGTTAATGCCTAAGAATACAGTTGAATCTACTAGGTTAAGTCTAGTGTCGTTAAGGGAAATATTAACATCGTATTCTTTTACATTGGGCATAACAAACTTAACACATTTAGTTTTATTCGGATTGAGTGATAAGTTATTTACGGTAAACCACTTAGATATTTGGGTTAAGGCGTTGTTTACGTCGTCAAAGTTCTGTTTATTTCTGTCTACTTTAAATATAAGTGACGTGTCATCAGCAAACAACACTACCTCACACATATCATTAATAAAATATGGCAAATCATTAATATATATCAAAAACAAGAAGGGACCTAGAATAGAGCCCTGGGGCACACCCATAGATATGCCAGTCTCACGAGATTTGATATTGTTAATTTCAACGCTTTGGGATCTATTGTTTAAGTAAGACGACAGAAGATTGAGAGAATCGCCATAAAAACCGTAATAATTGAGCTTTTTCAGGAGGGTCACGTGTTCAACGCAATCGAATGCCTTGGACAGGTCACAGAATACACCAATGGCATTCTGTGACCCTTCCCAAGCACCATAAATGTGTTTTAGAAGCTTAACACCTGCATCGGTAGTGGAACGACCTTTGGTGAACCCGAACTGTTTAGTATGAATTAATTTATTAATATTAAAATGTGAGAGCAGTTGATTTAAAATTATTTTTTCGAAAACCTTGCTAAGGTTGGTAAAATAGAAATTGGCCTAAAGTTGGAGGGGTCGTTTTTGTTTCCACTTTTAAATATAGGAATAACTTTGCTAACTTTCATTAAGTCAGGAAATACTCCTTTATCTACACATCGATTAAATATTTGTACTAGTGGTAGCGCAATAGTGCATATTAAGTCACTTAATACTTTTAAGGATATACCCCAAAAGTCAGCTGTGTTTTTAATATTTAACGATTTAAACGTTTTTACAATATCATCTGTATCTATATGATTAAATTTGAATGTGATATTACATCGATCAACGCACTGTGTCATCAGCAGCTCAGCTTCCAGTGGTGATGATGACAAAGAGCTAGTTATTAAAGTTGGTATATCCCTAAAGTATTCATTAAATGTTTGTGCAATTTCAAAGTTATTACTAATGGTGTTATTGTTGATTACAAGTTTAATTGCATCATCTCGACGTGAACTCTTGCCGGAAGCATCATTTATAACTATAAATATATTTTATTTTCTTTCATTTATATCACTAACCCACAAAATAACAAAACTAAATACATTGTCAATAACGCTTATCGACAACAATATTGCGTATCACTATGCCTGCCCATAAGGCCCGTGAGTGGAAGAGAGAGCGAAATACTCGCTTCACCGCTCCGATTATTTATAACCCAAACTGCACGGAGAAAATAATTCTACTATAGTGGTTCATGCGTTCCGGTCAGAATCGAACCCGCGCCCTTTGAGTTTGGGACGCGTGCGCCACCCATTACGCTACCACGACTTCATTATAATAAACATCATCATTTCACTAGACTGTATAATATTGTGTTATATTGATTTATTTATTTATAAGCTCGTCCGAGCCGTACTAGCTCAGGACAGACTTATTCATCAGAATTCATCATGGCATGGCATGATGTATGTGAGTATATATGAAATTAACATATTTTGTAATCTTTACCAATGTAATGTTTCTATTGCTTAAATAACAATCATCTCTCTTGATATTAACACTGATTACGTTATAATTCATTTTGATTAAGGGAATAAATCGCAGATCGTCGAATATTTCATTCGGTGACGACCATTCTATTAGAAGAAGTTAATATATATCTCCTTTCTTACGGCGACCTCGCTTCCTTAGTCACGACGATCCGCAAGAGTAACGTTGACAACATATCACTCTTGACTCTTGACAGTATGACAGTGATGTTTCACTATTTACGTATTTCTCCAAGTAAAATGAATACGGAACCCTTTCTCCTAGTAGTTGCAATCTTACTTAACCAATCTTTTTATCTTTACGTTCACTACCTATTGTCTCGTGTATTTCGATTTGAATCAATTGCTTAATTCATGTGAGAATTCAAATTGTTTCAAAATTAAGTATGTGTTCATATTATATACTCAAGCTTAATGTTAAATTAAGACAGGCAGAATTATCTTGTTATCATATTGTTACAACCTAGGCGCCGACAAAGTCAAATTCCACGTACAGATTTGTAGAAGCACAATTATTACCCGCCGCATTTGAACTAATAATATTGAAACTATTGTAATTCTTTTATGGTCGTCTTCTTTAGCTTACTTATTTATTGGCATATGTTTCTAGAGAACAGCCTATTGTTGTTAATGTAATCCATCCAAGCCGCTTGCGGCTGTAATCATTAGACAGGTGTTACGGATTTTAAAGTACAAGCTCATTCTCGGAAATTCGGTCCACGTTGCCGGGCGGGTACATTGCATTTGTGCAGTATAAAACAACGGCCTGATTGAGGGAGGGGGGCAGTCGAGCGAGAACCACGATCAAGGCGAGACGTGTGTACATTCGGTAATCTATTAGTGGCGGACTTTGCACGTTTTATTGAATTACGACCTTCTGCATTACGTTTGGATTTGTTGTGTTCTGTTATATTTGAACCTGTGTTATACGTGTTTGTATAGTTCTAATAAACTCTAAAATAATTCCAACGGCATTTTAATTCGAGTCCCGCAACTTGTAAAAATATAAAGGATTTGTAACGATAATAAATCAAATTCATAGATGAAATATACTATGGATGACAATCATGTAATAAAAAAGTAACTCTGAAAAGCTGCTAACGAGTTCATAACTAGATGACGTCATATGTAATCTATCGCTTTTTAAAATCATATACTTTAAATTATATTTTTAGGACAAATTTTTCAAAAATTGAAACTGTTAGTAGTTTAAACTTTCTTTAAATTTATGCATATTTTCGTCTAATAAAAATATGTTTTCAATAAAAGTTATACGTAATTTTTGATTCCATAGCCAAAATACAAATTGTTTTGACTACAGATCACTAACACATTGGTGCTAATAGGTCAGCACGTAGATAAATATCCTTCGGACAGATATGTGATTAGTGAAAAGTAGACGTCGACACGCATTTTGCCAATTTTAGGTTTTTGTGAAATCTTACAACATTATACATGAAACATTCCCTGATACAGCCCTCAATATTATTTTTAAAGTACATTCCCTGAGCGTGAAAATGTTCCCTATAAAAATCTATCTACAACGAACTCTCTTTAAAAAACAAAAAAATTTGATATATTTAATCCAAAACCAATAGCTTTAAAAAAAAAAAAACTACGCTGAAAGATCACACCTCTTCAATTGTTTAGTAATTTGTTTAATGCTTTCTTTTTCTTAATCTATTACCTTATAATGTATCACTAAAAATAATGTCCTAGCATTAATTATTTATTGAATCACTATTACTTACATTATTCACGTAATTTTGTTTGCGAAAATATAATTTTAACATGGATGTGTCAGCACGCTTGGATCTCAATCAAGATGTAATAATTTACAAACTATATTATATAAACGAATTACTGATTGTTATCTGTTGTGTTGTCCAAATAAATAAATAAATAAAAAATACTCGTAAATCACGATTTTTGATTTGTTTTTCCATAACTCAGTCGCATTTTATGCTATTACATCATTATTAATAATATACATATACATGAAAAATTCCCTGAAAGTTATAGCCCTTAATATTAATTTATGAGTATATTCTCTGAGCGTGAAAAGATGTTCCCTATAAAATACTCGATTTTTGTTTTTTTTTCTTGGTCGCGTTTTACTCAAAATTAAACAATCTACAATAGTGTCTATTGCGGCGAAAGTCTGACCCATACCGGTGAGTTGGTACATGTCACTGATGTTTATTTTCACCGAAAATTCTAGTATTTTTGCTGTTATCTCCGGAGCAATGGACTTGTTGACAAATTTGTTGTAAATTTGAAATTTAATTTCCTAAATAAAAAGTTTGCTTAAAATTGCTTAGATCGATATTTTCTGATATATTGAACTTTAACTCATTAGTAGTAGCTACATACAGACGGACAGATATATAACTGTACTAGCGGTCCCCAAAGACGACGTCCTGCCTTGAAAAAAAATTTAGAAACCGATTACAATGCCACCTACCGGATCCAATTGTGAATCTAAGCTATCCTCGAATTCACTTGAACATACACAAAAAAAATCATTCAAATCTGTCCAGCCGTTTAGGAGGAGTTCCCTGTCAACACACGTACAGAAGAATTATATATATAAAGATATGACGATTTTATATGCGGGGTCCGTTTTTGTTAAAACGTTAAAATTAGGATCTAGTAGTCGTAGATATTAAATAGGGGTCATAAAATTCTTTGGAGGACGACAGTATGTTGGTAACACTGGTGGCTTAAATGCCTATAGACGACGGTAAACACTTTCCATCAGGCGAGCCTGACTGCTGTAGTCTGGAAATAAATAAAACATAGCAGTAATATAGAAAGAGAGGGGAGATTTCATTTTTTCCAAAATGGCAGAGGGACCCTAAAATTACCACATAAATCCTGCCATTTTAAAAGTCGCTTAGATAAAGGCCAAAACAATATTGAGACCTAATTGTGGACTAGACTGGGTTGGGCTAGACCAAGTAGGTTTCCACTCATTACGTCACCGGTAGACCAACGACTTGCACCGCGACCGGTTTTATTGAAGCATACTGAGAGGCAGTGTTGCCATATTAAACTCCTAAGAATACAGTATCGTGGATACTGAAATACTGTGTGTGTGAGAAAAATATGTGATAGTTAAAAAAATGCAGCCTATTTTATTGAACTATAAAAAACGCTGCACTTCTTTATACAAAAAAATCTCTTTTGTAAAGGAAAATCTCACTCACAAAGGGAATTCTTCTTTTGTATAGGACAATCTTTTTTACAGGAAAATCTCACGAAAATATTTTATAGTATATAATATTGTATAATCTAACAAAATGAATGGGTTTAATGTACTTCAAGTTTATTTATTCGGTTTTGAACATTGAAATAAAAGCTGACATTACGAGTATGTCAGTATCTGGACAACTATAAAAATACTTCTTTCATTTTTGTGTATTGTCATCATAACTGAATAAGCATGCAAAATCACAAAGAATTGAATAGGTACATGTGTAGGTTTCACATACATCATATGATCAAGAGAATTGTTAGGTTTCCTTAGGATGAGCATCTAGGAAAGTTAAATTATGGTTTCCTAGCTTTCCGAGATGTCCTCATCCTAAGAAATCCTGACAATATTTTGCACTGGATATAATTCTGCTTACAAGATCTGACCTAAAAAAGCAACAAACATAGCAAGTGAATTAAAAGCTTGTAATTATACATAATGCTACTTTTGAAAGTGGCGTTTTTTACATAATATAAAACAGCTGTGTCCTTACACTTTGTTTAAACAATCTACAGTAGTGGTATGAAAATACGCCATGTGCCGTAATCAATCTGGCAACACTGTTTAGAGGTGTTTAAAATATATAAATGAGTGAGTCTACATTACAAATCATAAGTTTAAAATTACGTGAATTAAAATTACGGCTATTGAATATAATGAATGACGGCCATATTTGTGACTGTTACTTCGTTTGAACATAACTTGGATATTGTATATGTATATTTCAAATTTTGCAAAAATATACACACATTTAAAATAAAATTCCTGTACTAATTAATAAAATTTTCATTAATTCATACAGATATTGTATCTGTATTAGATTTATATAAATTGTAAATATTTAGTATGATTATTTTTTTTCTTAGGATAGGTAGTTTTCATTATAGTCATTGTTTCATTTTTTTGTTGCCCCCTTACATTTTTCTCTTGTTTGTCTTTTTTATGTTTAGCACGGGTCGCATGCCATATGTGATTTAGGAGGTGGCCACTGAAAATCAACGCCGTGTCGGACTACATTTTGCCAACCTCATTTCCAAATTGCGGCATACGATTTCTGTATTTATATATCTATTCTTTGTTATGTTACTATTTTGTGTTGTGTGTCGCTATTAGAAATCAATATTTATCTTCTTTCATTAAAATCTGTTAACCCGGTTGTTTCGAAGACAATATGAAATAGAGTAACAGAATGACGAAACGAAGGAGCGTTACTCCGTGCATGTGCACCGCGTAACGCTTACATTCTAATTAAATATTAATTAAAATTAAATTTAAAATTCACTCTGTGTGCGCCCATCGTTGGCCTTAACCAGGAATTTTAATTTAAATATTAAAACTTTGAAGAGTCTTTCCATTTCAACTGCTTTGTTGATAACTGCTTGCTATTAAACATTAGTTTCAAAAAAACCTGGTTGCAGCAATTGTCAATGATGCACGTTGGGGTATCGCTTGCAAACAAGGAGAATTCCCCACAGATGGACAGACGGAATAACATGTTGAATTTACACGATGAAGATGGCCACGGAACCCTAATATACAAAGCAAAAATATGTTGTTACTCATTAGCAGACTTCACCTTAAAATAACGAGGTTTCCAATTGGACACCTCGTTATTTACGTAATCGTGTTCAATAATAACTCATCTCGCTCTACTTAAAGTCAAGGAGAGTCTTCACAGTCGAGTTACTCCCTCATTGACAGTGAGCTGCCGCTTTACCTGTGTACTTCAAGTTAAGCACAGGTTGGTATTGTTACAGTTATTTAGTAGCATAGTTGTTCTTGTCATGTTTGCGTTAAAAGTTAATAATTAATTTTGTTATGTACCCTTTTATGTCTAACCGATACAATCGGCCATTTCCTTAATTGAATAATAATGTTATATTTTTATTTATTCGGTGATTAGCGCCTGTTTTGTATAGAAGAAGTAGTTCTCTATAATTAAACATAATTTTATGTAAGAATATTTATCTCTAATATATAGTGATTGTGTACAGATTATAATTCAAAATCTCTCAATTGTATATAGACGGGATTCACTACATTTAGTTTTCATGTTGGCAGATGCGATAGATTTATACTGTGTTCGTTTTTTTTTATTACATGTAAAACTTTAAATATAATATTTTATGTAATATCTTATGTAAAATATTATCTAAAATTTCTAAACAATAATGTTTTAAATTCTATTCATTAATTACACTTTAATTAAAATAGTTTATCAATGACTTCAATCCGCTATCAGTTGTGCTAATTTGCTAAGTTAGTTAGACTGTAAAATTGTTGGAGGGATGGCGAGGTGTTCTAAAAATGCTTGTAGAATGTAAAAGTTAGTGTATTCAATGTGTTAAAACAGTAAGGTTCTCTGATTATAAAGTATTGTTACGAGTGCGGGACTCGAATTAAAATGCCCTTGGAATTACTATAGAGTTCATTAGAACTATACAAACACGTATAACACAGGTACAAATATAACTGGGCATAACCAGTACAAACTGCACGATTCAATAACACGCGCAAAGTACGTCACTATATCGCTTATCGAATGTACGTCTTGCTCGTACCGTAATCCTCGCTTGACTGCCTCACCCCTCCGTTTGGGCATTGTTTTATACTGAACTATACCATACAACAATCCACCGCGTGGACTGAATTTCTAAGAAAACGTAATCTACACACCTGCGGCCATAAACGAGTACAGTAACAATATGATGTTTTCCTTAATTACAAATTTTATACACAAAGTAAGCAAAAGAAGTCCAAATGCAGGAAAGGTATAAACTGCAGGTGTGCATTCTTTATTTTCTTTGTCGGTATTTGCTCGTAACTGTATTGTGACCAGTTGTTTTTCTTTTATTACCATAAACCCTTCTGAGATGTTGCAATTATTAAAGTACCTTCTAAATATCGCAAGATATTGAATTAAAACATACGAAAAGATCTATACTTCAGGCAAGGAATTAGCGTTGCGATTCAACGAGGCAATGTGATTATGGGACTGTTCTTTATGGACAGAGATCTGGCACTAGATTTTAAAATTTAATCTGAAAACCTATTTATACCGTTTTATTCATAGAAAAACGTTTATGAAAATTTTAAATCTTCATCAATTAAAGCGTATGACCTATAAAACGTTCGGCATAAAAATTATTCATAATGTTTTCATGAACATCGTATGTTGATTGTTGCCATTTTGTTGAAATTTTTTGCATATAGATTTAGAAGTTGCTAGAAAATGATATGCAAAGGCTTATAGACAGACAACCGGCGGGTAAAACGATTTCATAAGTTTCATTTTTTGTCAAACTTGAGGAAAAATGAAAAAAAGCTCAAGAGTATTGATTGTTTTTGACGAAAAATTATATATGAACCTGTTTAAACAATAGCAAAATACAATTTCTTAGGTGCTGGCAAACGCGTTGGCAACGCCTTTGGTATTGCAAACGTCCATAGCCCGTCTACTTTCCAGCAGGTGCGCCATCTGCTTGTTTGCCTGCTTAAAGCAATAAATATATATTTAAAAATCGTGGTAACTCAGGTCTGGGTATTATTGGAATTTTTAGTCAAATTTTTGTATGTACCTATCAATAAAAAATAAGTATTTTATTATTATTATTATAATTTTTTTTATTTTTTTATTTGAGAAAGTTTTCAACTTTAGATTACAAAATATTTGTGTTTACCTGATATAAAATTGTGTTCCAATCGATTAACGTTTTCATTGAAATCCGTGAAGGCACTTCGGAGTCAAATCAAGACAAACTTTTAAACAGACTGAGAAATAAACATACCTACTAAAAACGGCCATATTTGATGAATAGTTTATACTATGCATCATAGCATATAAAGGGTTATTTAACCTGGAACCTGGCCACTAATGCTGAAACACAAATCGAGGTTGTTATGGCGGCATACCTTAGACCAGAGATAGTAGCCAACCAGACGGGAAAATACCCTACCACCTGGCTGTACATTGTTTTCTCGCCTCTTAAGACAGGCCGCCCGGCCGCATGAAGTTGTAATCTTGCTCCGTTCCTGCACGGTTAAAAGATAAAGAATAATACTATCATTGATCTAATGATTATTGGTTAAATTAAGTTCATGCAATGTTAACAAATCGTGTTATAATTAGAGTACAAAACAGGAAATTGATTAGTAATTGACTCAACTTTAAAATTGTCTGAAAAGGCTCTGAGGAAAATTTAAATTTATTCAAGGTCCCTATGTGATTAGACTTTGAAAATACTTTCGCGTGCAATTTATTGGAACCAGATATGGTTAGTAATTTTTGAGCTCGTTTGTTTTGTATAAAACGACATCTTAGCGTTCCGTACTCAACAAAACTAGCGGACATTTGTCACCTCCGCAGACAAAATTAGGATCGGCGGTGACCTTATGTTTGTTGTATTTAAATGAGTAGTTTGAAACACATAAAACATTTAATAAACGTAAAAAAAGTGCGGTGAAATAAATTTTAAAAAACCATGACGTTCGAAGTGCCCTCGCCAAGTTACACGACCTCATTTTGATACTACGAAACCCTTTACTATGCGAGAACTGAGAAAAAATGAGATTTCTCAAGTCAATAAGCAAAGCAATGAGCGCGCTTTCATAGTAGGGGAGCGGACATTCGCACGCTTAATAAAACAAATATCTCAAAATTTGCGTTTTTGGGAATGAGCCTTCAAAGGCTACGTTCCATTAGGGACTCACAACGGCCACGTTCACGACTACGATTTTTCCCATTCCACTTGCTTGCCGGAGTTACAATCGTAAACCCAAGTGGAACGGCTATTCGACCCACCTCTTGACATGGGTCGTAGTGAGCGTTCTGTGATCGAAAATGATGACGTCATTGGTGAAGTTTTCCGCACAACCACAACGATCACAGTTGCCTTGTGGAACGGCTTATGGTGCGTTTTGGGCGTTGCGAGCTACTAACGGAACGCGCTGATAGCTTTCGGCTATTACGAGTTGTTTTAAATCAAAATTATTTCAAATTGTTGAATATTTTTTTGTTACTGTAGCTGAATGCTTAAGGATTTACATTTAAGTAAAATAAAATAAATGAAGGTTATTTATCGATAATGACTAAAAAGTATACTTTGAAAGTAAAGAGTCGTATTTATTTCACTTTATGATTAAAAAGTAAACAAATTTTGAAGACAAGTCAAACTAAATTGCACCTAGTCGAAATACACCAGCGACCCAAGGTTTTTTTTTGTCAAAAAGCGAAATTACTAGCGAATAAATTCACTTTATAAATAAATCAGAAATGAGGATATCCGTAAGATAAGCAAGGTTAGCGATATAGCTCGCAAAATTAGCAAGCTGAAGTGGCAGTTAGCCGGTCACGTTTGTCGCAGTACCGATGGCTGATGGAGTAGACGGCAAAGGTAGTATAGGACACCCACGCGCCCGATGGTACTACGAAATACGCAAAGTCGTCGGTGGAAGTTGGATGAGAACAGCGTAGGGCCGGGATAGGTGACGCAAACTTGGGGAGGTCTACCTCCAGTAGTGGACAACTGTTGGCTGACGACATCATATAAAACAATATGAGAAATTAACCTCACCTATTATTAATAAAGGGATTTATTGGCGTTTCTTAGATCTCTCTTTGAAACAATATGTTTGCTTCACTCGTCGCAGTCGTAAGTGGGAAAAAGAGGGATAATCCTTTGTTTTGCCAACCAACGGTCAAAGTGCACTGCAGTTTTAGCGAATTTATTCTTTACGATAAGTTCTTACGTCTTATAATATACTCCCAAATTTAGGTATTTGAGTTATTTTTTTTTTGATTTATTAAGCGCACGGACATGTTATAATAAATTATAATATTTTTACATATAACAGATGTTAAAATAATATGTAACTTTTGAAATATCATCATATAAATAGTTTAAATTACTTTTCCAACAATAATTAATGCGTTATTTGACTCCTACTTATTACGTCATAAATAGGTACTTTAGTAAAAAATATATGGGTGTGTGACGCTCTGTCATTTTATAAAGAATATCTCAGTTAATTTGGCAGTCCGCTACCCTATTATAAAAAGTTTACGCTCCCTTCTAACTTTTGAACCCTGGAGTAAAAAATGGGAAAAATTACTTTCGAGATCGAGCTTGACCGTAAAAAAATCTCTCTAGAAATATGATTTTAAACAACGTGTGTTGATTAGTGTTTTAGATATGACATAATATTTTCTATTAAACTTTTTTTAGGAATCCGTTACTAAATAACAAAAACCGTGGTAATTCATCACCTCTAAAACTATTAGTGCGTGTGAAGGCATGATGTATATAATACTTGCAACAACTCAGAAGGGTTGATGCTAATAAAAGAACAGCCACTGGTCACTACATTTATAATCAGAGCACCTTACGGGCTTAACATATTTCATCCCCTGACTCGCCATCCCTCTAACAATTTTACAGTATAAGAAACTTAGCAAATTGGCACAACCGATAGAAGGAAAGTGTTACCTTTTTATTCCTGGGTATATATAAGAAATGAAACGGATATGAGGTAACAAATATTTATTTAAATAACAAAAAAAAAACAATTAACAACGGTGAATGAGGAAAAGCTTAAATCTAATTGTTCACATTAGGTTTGTATATTTTAAAGTTTACTAAGGCTCATGATAGGCTGCCACAGGGTAGCATAGAGACGGACGAGTTGGGGGAATTAAATGTGGGGTGTCAAGCAGAACAGGCTAAGAGAATCGTTTAAGAGAGGGATTCCTACTGGAGGTAGTTGGGAATGTTACTTTAATTATGGTGGTGTCGAAGAATAGATGTTCGAGAGAAAGCTTATTTAAGTTTTGATAAGTCGCTGGGAAAAATAAGTAGGCTTAGCTGTGTTCCAACCGTAGCAGGCGGGAACTACAGGAGGCTGGGCGCTATATGCCCAAAATCAACTAGGTTGCGTTGAGCGGCTTAAACGGCGGGCCGCAGATAGCAGCTCACTGCTAGTGGTAAACGTCAGACCTGGAATGCGTTGACACGAAGGTGTTAATAACGCTTACCGGCTGCTGTGATTAAAAGAGGGCACAGAAGGTAAATGGTTAGCCATATGGCAATTACATTTAAATTACGATATGAGGGTACGACATACGTCTTTATTCTTGGTAGTTAAAATAACAAACGCCGACAACAAGAACATTAAAATGATCAGACCGCGTGGCATACACGACGGGTCTGACAGGAGAAAATAAAAAGTTTACGTTTACGTGTCCGCACATGTCGGGTCGGACACGTAAACGATAGTTTCGCAAAAGAAAAAAAAGAAAACTTACTATAGTAGAATTATTTTGTTCGTGCAGTTTGGGTCATAAATCAAACTCGGCCTCAGCCCGACTAGGGCGGTGAGCATGTTGCGCGGGCGCAACGCCATTATCGATAAAAACTCATTCTTATCAAAGAAAGATTATCATTGTTATAAAAATCATTATCATCTTTTTTGCTGTTAATTTTAAACTTAGATTATTTATATTTATTTTATTATACTTGTTACATTCTAAACTTTGTACTTAGTACTTTTTAATACATAGATACCTAATTAATAATTTATTTTAAATGATTATTATTCTTATTTTAATACATAGATTGTTTTATCTATTTTTTATTCTTTCATTTTTATCACTAACCCACAAAATGACAAAATTAAATAAACTATTGATAACGCTTATCGACAACAATAATGCGCAATCACTATGCCCGCCCATAAGGCCCGTGAGTGGAAGAGAGAGCGAAATACTTCGATTATTTATGACCCAAACTGCACGGACAAAATAATTTACTATAGGTTAATAAACGAAATGCTGAAGGCATAAGGCAGCTAGGAAGGGCTGATGGAGGCTCAGATACGCCGGCCCTCGGGTGGTCGTGCGATGTGGCCGAAACGTACTATTGTTGTCCCGATCATTTCTGGAAGTGACGAGAGTGCTTCAGATTTGGTAAGAAGTCATTCGCCACAAGGAGAAAGAGATGTAAGGGTACTTATTGGAATCAGAAGCGTGCGTCGTTCCCCGAAGGTATATATATGAGTAGACGACGTGTACACTGGATGACGACGTGCAGGAAAAGAGGGCATGAAATGGCTGCCGTCGCATCAAGATAGGTACTTCAGGTGTTCAACTGTACTAATAGCGATATGGAGATAAACGTGTGCTAACCACGATTTGAAAATAACTTCACGAGTCGGGCTTCGTCGAATCAGAATGCAAACTATCGGCCATGTGAAATTGACGGATCAATATGTCAAATAGGGAGGCCAAGGAACCGATTCATACAGCCGTGTTATGGTAGTATGGAATCGAACGAATGGAGTTCAGTAGTGAATGTTTAGCATTAAAAATAAAATGAAATAATGTGTTTAAGGGATTAGAGATATTTATTTCCAAAGAAAACGAGGTGGTTTTAAAAAGTAATGTTGACTTATCGGTGGGACGTTGTGTACGTTCGGAGAACGAATGAAAGGAACGTAGTTTTAAAAGGCGGGAATTTGGATGTGAAGTATTGGTGACTAGGGTTGTAAAACCACTACGTCACAAAGGAAAGATTGAAGTCATTGAAAAGAATTTAATACATTATTATTTGGAAAATTTAGATAATATTTTATGTAAGATATTATATAGAATACTTATTATACATAAAGTTTTACATGTAAGAAAATAAACCGAACATAGTAAAAGAATGTTGTGAATACAGTCTTTAAACAATTCAGAGATTTTGAATTATAATCTGTACACAATTACCATATATTAGAGATAAATATTATTACATAAAACTATGTTAAATTCTAGAGAACTACTTACTCTATACAAAACAGGCACTAACCACCGAATAGACATAAATATAACATTATTATTCAATTAAGAAAATGGCCAATTGTATCGTTTACAAATCAGAGGGTACATACAAAACTTAATTATTAACTGTAAAAAGAAACACAAAAAGAACAACTATGCTATTAAATAACTGTAACAATACACTTGGTCAGTGTTTAAATTAATTATTAGAAACCCTTAAAAGGAAATTCTAATCTACTACAATTAAACTAACAAGCACACAATAACTACAATGTAATTTCATATCATAGTTTTAATTGATGTTATTTGAAGATAACAATCGCCCTAAATTACAATATTTTTCTGACAAAGAAAACTTTACAAAATTACATTTTCGACCACTGTAATTAAATTATTATTATTCACGTTATTATAAATTAATACAATAAAGAAAACATAACCTTACTTATAAAGCTATAGAAACTGTGATAAAATAAAATCTAAATCAGTGTTGCCAGATGACCATGTCAAATAACCCCCAAATTTTTGTCAAAAACCCCCAAATATAAGCTTTTTGACAAAAAAAACCCCCAAAACAGTTTTTAATTATTTTAAAGGAGAAATAAAAAAGCAAAACTACCGTCGTAGCGAAAACGTCACTAATGACGTCATCATTTTCGCTTACGGGGGGGGGGGTGGTAACAACGACCCGTGTAAATAGGTGGGTTAAATAACCGTTCCACTTGAGTTTACGATTGTGACGCCAGCAAATAAGTGGAACGGGAAAAACCGCGGTTGTGAACGTAGTCGTTGTGAGTCTAACGGAAAGTAGCTTATAAGATACGACGCATACGAGTAGAGACGGCATAATAAATAAAATTAATGATGTAAATGAACGAACGAATGAATTGAATTATTAAAATGAACTATTCAATTGAAGTATGATTTACTAGTAGAGTATAATTCTAAGATAAAGTAATAATACCGTATTATAACTTAGATATAATAATTGTAGTGATGATAATTGTGTTTGTAGATGAATTATTAATACTTAAAATATCGCCAAAAATTTCTGACAACAAAATATTTACCCCCGAATGTCCCCCCAAAGAATCTCTACCCCCAAATCTCCCCCCCGACGTCAAAAAACCCCCCGAATTTGCAGGGAATCCCCCCCATCTGGTAACACTGATCTAAATGTGCAACTCTGTTATTCTCATGAATGAATGAGTGAATGAAAACATTTTATTGTTCACCAAAAACTAAAACCACGTTCATAAAACTAAGTACATGTTGAAAATAGGGCGGCCTTATTGCTTAAAGCGATCTCTTCCAGGCAACCCCCTAAATTAAGGTAAAAATTAAGGCAACAGTGGCGGTGAAAACAATAAATAATAAGAAACGTTCCAAGAGTAAGTAAATAAATAATAATATACTTTATAAACTATACAAAAATAAGACATATACTATATATAAGATCAGCAGCATGTTTTAGACTTGCGAGGACCAAAAATATTTAGTAACCATTAGTTTAAAAGCCAATATAGATTTTGCTTGTCTGATGTTGAGTGGCAGGGAGTTCCATAAACGGACAGCCTGTACCGTGAAAGAGTTATCAACGAAGGAAGAAGTGTGTACAGGAGTCATTAAGGAGAGATTATTACTAGAGCGCAAATAACGGGAATGAGAAAGTTGTAGGAAATCAAAACGTTCCTTTAAATACGGAGGGGTACGAGGATCAAAAAGGATATTGTACAAAAGAGAGAGTAAGTGAATATTCCGGCGAAGGCGAATAGGTAACCATTTAAGCATTCTCATGTAACGTAATACATAAATATAGGAGTGATAATTATAAAGAACTAGAGTGTTCAGAAAACCATGGTACGTAATTCTTTCTCCTTACTCCATCCCGGGACGCACTCAAACACACACACAAAATTTCATCTAAATCGGATGGATAGTTTACAGACAGATATTCATTTTTATATATCAAGATTCCAAGGGGTAACAAAACACGTGTTGTAAAGGATTATTATCGGTTCGCAACAATAAGGTAAATCTTCTTCATTGTACTTATTCTTAGTTTATGAAAATTTTGTTATAAATAAAAGTTATTTTCTGAAACAACAATGTAATAATAAAGTCAACTGTGTCAAATTAGTTACGACAAAATAATGTCGAAAAGTTTTCTTTAAAAACAATAAGTTTTTCGCGGTTGGAACGGCAATTAGCCGAGCGTCATAGTTCACAATGAATGGACGGTCGTTCACGCTATCTAACTATAAGGGACATGTTGAATCATTAAGGCTGGCTACAACGGACCAGTACACACGGCCAGTACACGTCTGTATACTGCAGGCAAAAGCAGGCCCATCGCTAGATTAAATTTAGAGCCGATTTTTCCATCATCAGATAACAGTTATCTGTGGAATTATAACCTAACCGATTTCAAAAGTGAAACAATTAAATGTTATTCATATAACTGTCACTGTTAATGGTCTCATGTTGACTTTTTAAAATTTTATCATTATAGCTTTATTTATTAAATTCATAAAAATTAGATATTTTATTTCATACAAATTAAAATTATTTTAAAAATTAAACTAAACTATAAAATAGAAACCTAAAATTAAATACTAAAACTAAATAAAAAAAGAGAGCATAATTATAGATAAAATATTGGTCCCAAAGCACTGTCACTAAAGGGGTGCAAAGGGGATGAAAGTTTGTATGAAAATCCGTAATTTTCTGAGAAATAAGCACGAAAAATTGTATTGTCTTAGAAATAAACGTAAATATGTATCAGCGTTTTTGGTAATTTAGCTCCTAAGGGGTGAAAAAGGGGATGAGAGTTTACTCAAACTGACATCTTCAGTCTACGCGGGCGAAGCCGCGAGCAACGGCTAGTTACGTATATAACTGTCCTATTTTAATACTTAGAATTTAATGATTTACAAGCTAGTGTCGCACCTGCGATAAAGTTAAAATTATTTACAAAGGCAAATTAATGCGTCTCATTTATAGAGATAAAAATAACGCCGTTAACAATTAGCTATATTATTGTATATACATACGTTATCTGTGAATATGTTACGTCAATAGCAATTAAAAACAATATCGCATCACAAACAAACCATAACACCCATCGCCACATCTGTGTGAATCGGTCTATAACTGTAACATTAACGCAGGTGTGGCCCCAGCAACACATACAGATTATTTAACTTTGTGTAGATTGTTTCGCACTTTCTTTTTAACTGACTTCAAAAAAAGAAGGAGGTTCTCAATTCGTCGGGATCTTTTTTAAATGTATGTTCGCCGATTACTCCGTGATTTATGATCCGATTTACGTGATTCTTATTTTGTTCGACGCGGAATAGCTGCCATGTGGTCCCCTAAAAATTTTACATAGTTTGGCCCAGTAGTTTTCATTTTACGATAATTTTTTTGTTCTCGTTTCTTGGGACCTATATTTTTTAAGAAGCGCGGCACCATTCGTAAGTCCACCCATACATAGCTAGACACTAAAAAGTAACAAATAAAAAATAAAAACTTCGTTTAAAAAAACCGACTTCAAAAACTAAAAAACTACAATGTATAAAATAACTTATTTCTAAAGCTATTATTATTAATATTTATTATCTAAAACATCTTGAAGTCGGTGCAAAGTAAATCATAAAAATTACTATAATATTTTGAAAATTACTAAGCACCGACTTTAAGATGTTTTACATAATATATATTAATAATAATAGCTTTAGAAATAAGTTATTTTATACATTTTAGTTTTATCATTAACCTACAACAGTGTCGCAATCAAACTGAAATGGGACGTAGCAACTAATCTAATTTATAGTTACCTATCACCTAGAATCATCTTAATAAATTAACTCCGAAATGTCATGTTCCAAACAGAATATATTAGATTGCAAATTTGATTCTTTTATTGCTGAATATTGACTAAAAATTAGCGCAAAATGACGGAGATGACAGAGCAGACAAAATGGTTCCGTGTCATGTAATTTGGAAGTAAATTTACTATATAATATTTACCTAAATCAAAAAGTAATTGTGGAATATTGTTATTGTTTTGTTTTGTGTTTTGAATTACTCTAGAATTTATTAGAACTATACAAACACGTATAATACAGGTACAAATATAACTGGACACAACCAGTACAAACTGCACGATTCAATAACACGCGAAAAGTCCTTTACTATATAGCTTATCGAATGTACACACATCTTGCTTGTAACGTAATTGTCGCTTGACTGCCTCACCCCTCCGTTCGGGCAATGTTTTATACTAAACTATACAATACAATACTCGACCAAGTGGACTCAATTTTCCAAGAACCACACTTGGCTAACGACCATCATAAAGGATTACAATACACAATAGGCTGCTTTTCTAATTACAAATGTTAAACACAAAGTAAACAAAATAGGTCAAAAAAGGTCGGAAAGGACATTAATTTGACAGTGTCGCGGTATTAAAAAATATTTATTGAATTCGTAACAAACATGTAAACTAATTGGAATACATTACAATCAGTGATACACCTGTGTTTAATGGTTTCCTGAATGAAAATGAAAATATTTATTTAGGACTACTTACAAATCAAAACATACTTATAAATAAGAAAATACAACTAAGATATGTATGTAATGTAAGAAGTGTAATGACTAGCGCACGTTTTCTGGTCTAATGTGCATATTGTTACAATTACCACGTGTTAACAACGGTGAAGGGAAACATAGTGACGCAACCTGCATATCGAGATAGCCGATGTGTGAAACTTGCCAAGCCGCCTTGGACAAGCGTGGCGGGGTATACTACTGTCCGTTCCCCCTATAGTGGGAGGCGCAAGCCCAGCAGTGGAACAGTTATGGGCTGTTAATATTACAACTAAGAAATGAAGTTATAAATCGGTCCTAGGTCAGCATGGTGCTGGTTGACTCAACTAGCGCTGGTCTTCCGTTACAGTGACTCACAGATAGACAGTCAAAACAAACAATGAACAAAGAAAATATGCCGATTACTATTGGAAAACAAATATTAATGTAAAATTTAATACTACGAAACGCGTTTATAAACAAGAAAAAAACTATAATAATACAATGATTTATATTTTGTCTGTCAGTCTATTGGTTTGTATTTTGTGTGTTCCAAATAGGAAATATTTAAACTGGGAATGGTCATGCATAAAGAGGTGAAGGTATAAAGAAGTAAGGGAGCATTCAGCAACCAAAACGCCGTAACGACTGCTTAAGAGGTTCCTAATAGCTGCACAAAACTATGTACGCTGAAAAAAATTCAACTTTCAGTTGTACGGCGTAAATTCTATTTTTTAATTGTTTCGTGGCTTTACTACACTATAGAATAGCGCCATAATATACCTTTTCAACACACTTGCTCATAAAGTGGCTCTCTATGGTCACCGCAATTAGGCACAGAATGACATCCATAATCAAACTGTGACAAAAAAATTATAACTAGTGAGTTACAGTTTTTTTTTAAATTTTATTGGTTGAGTTGTTTTTCTTAAAAAAGAATTTATTAAAAAAAAGATCGTGTTCTATAGAACAAATAAATTAATGTTCCTATTGCTTGCTCATTTCATGCAACTTCTTATTTAAATAGATAATTTTGACTCGTACGTGTTTAATAAATAAAACTTTCACTCATATATAACTTTTTTTTTTCTGTAATAAAAGAGAACTTTAAATTCCCCATTTTGTACGTGGAAGAATAGGGGGAAACCCTATGCGCGGAAAAAAAAAACCTCATCCCTTTAGTCTGTAGCCGATCGCAACGCGCGCATAGGAAAACTGTTATCTACTAAATAAAATGAGTTTTTGTTGTTATTTTATTCACAAGTGTGTTGAAAAACGTCGTATGATACACGTGTGTATTGATGATTACCGTCCTCGGCTCTCTTAAGACCCTCGCCTACGGCTCGAGTCTCAATGGCGCCTCGGCGGTAATCACCAATGTTACACACTAGTACCATAATGTACTATTTCTTTAAATTGTAACTCAATACAATCAGTTGTTTTGGAATAACATGACTGTCAAGTACAAAGACAGGCGGATGGACGGACATGACGATTTCATAATGCTGATAATAGACGGATTAATCAAATTGATTCAATTTGGTTTGGATCAAACAAATTCGAATGATCAAACGACAATGATATAAAATGATTCGCGTATAGATTTATACGGGTCACTTAAGTTGATTCATTCAAATTGAAAGACAAAAATGAACCATCTAATATCGGCTTAAAGTTTCCTTTTTAACAAAATGGTTTCATAGTTCAAACAAAGGAATATCATCCTTTTTCGAGCGTTCTTAATTCAAAAAAATACAATGGAATAGGACCCCCGACCCTACGTGTAAAGTTTTAAGCCGACCATCTCCAACCAGCCAGTCCTATGTAAAGCGCACCATTCACCGGGCATCGTCAATATAAGCGCAGCGAGCCTGCACGCGCCACTCAGTCAGTAGCGGTCGCGGCACAAACGTGCGGGAAAGTAACTACCAATTTTTTTTTAAACTTACTTTTAAAGTGACTAAAATGAAGTACTTATTCGTTCTCGCCGTTTTCGCGTTTGTTTTTGCTGAGGAAGAGAAGGATGACGGCAAGACGAAGACCTACAGGCGGTTAATTCCTGCCGATGTTTTAAGAGGTCAGTTTTTAATTTTTTTAATCTAGATTTCTGTTTTATTTCAATAATTTATATAAAATAAATTAATTGAACTACTATTTGAAATACTAGAGCCGTATCCAAAATATCTACAGGCTAATTGAAGGCATTTGAAGAAAGTCGTCAGTTTATTAATTGAAACTTTATGTGCCGTATAAGCTGCATGAAATTCCATAAGTAAGTGCAGTAACTTACAGTAAGTATTATTGGATTAACAAATACATTTATTATAAAGTAATTGTGAAAGAAAATTACATAAAAATGTTGACCCTTGGTTTTTTATATTACCCAAAAATAAATACGCAATAAATATTTTATTAAAGTAATACACTACTATAAATTAATATAAAAAGTAAATTCTTCTCTTAGTCCCTCAAGACTATAAGTAGAATACTGAGTCTAGATCACCGTTTTCTATGGGTAAGGTGCCCAGAAGGCTGGCTACGTTTCCTCGCTGGATCGTCCTACTGATCCGTTGCCCAAGGTATGCACCAGCCTTCTGATAGCGATAGCGAAATAGTTAGTGTAATAGCGTAAGTGTCCGTGGGGTTTCTTCAAGTATTTCTTCAAAGAAAGCAAGGAACTCAGTTACTACCTCTGACCTAAGGACTGTCTCATACTTCGCATAGCGAATCCAGCGTTTCAATGCACCCCGTCTTCTGAGTATGCGTCCGTTTGCCTGATTTGATACATGGTCTATAATTGGGTTATACATCTACTTACAAGTTAGTTTAATTTGATTACTTTGTTAAGTATTGAATTTTAAAAGCGTCTTTATAACTCGCTTTAAACTGTCTTCTGATTTCTATCAAGACACAAATAATGTTTTCTCCTACTGTTACTAAGCTGGAGTAGGTCTCATTTTGAAAATGATCAAAAATGATAGATAGATAACACTTTATTGCTCAACAAATGTACAATTACAAAAATACACAATTACAATATTGTCATGGTAGAAACAATAGGCGGCCTTATCGCTGAAAGCAATCTCTTCCAAGCAACCTAACTTAAGGAATAATTTAACCTAATCTGGCGATGTAGGTGGTGTAAAAATGCACTTATTTCACAGTGTAATTAAATTACATAATTACATATGAGCACATAAACTGTCTATTGCCAGGTATAGCCTGGTGTTTTCATGTTTAAGGGAATGTACAGCACGCCACGCTGGTTTAAGCATTTGATACAATGGTTATCACGATGTATGGCTTCACCACGATGCTTTCCTCCGTTTTTAGTGTAAATGCATAATTCCCGGCCAGGATTCGAATACAAGTTAACTTAAACGCGAGTATGTTAGCTACTAAGCTACCAGGAGTTAATTTTTCAAATAATACTTAAATATTAATTATTATTAATGAACTAAAATGCTCATTTTCGTCCAACATTGCGAAAGAAGTAGGTGGCTTTAATTAAATTTAAACAATACATTTCGCACAATATTACAATAAGCAATTATAACAGTTAAACAATAAGTACATTGCACTATAGTTTTGTATAAAAAATGATATAATTATATTATAGTCATCAAAGCGTTAAATCCTGTTGGCGTCCTATAGAGCTGGCCAAAGACAAGAGAGGAATGACGAATTTTTGTAGGGAATTTGAAGAGTGGTTTAATATCTTCTCAACCGTCGTTATAAGCAGTTTCTTGCTAGAGAAGGTCTTTTAGAGTCTATTTTTTAGTATTAGATATTATCGTTAACAGTTCAGCTTTGCCCTTACAAAACCTACCTAGTAGGTATTTTCAAAAAAAAAAAATTTACAGCACAAAATTTGGTCATGAATTTCAAAGACTACCATTTTGATATAGTTTTTACATATTTTAGGAAGTATAATATATCAACAAATGTTTAGCAAGACAATAAACGCTCAAAAATTAATCTAAAAAATATTGTCAGTTGCTAGGTTTTGTAATCGCACAGTTGCGTTGTACCCACTTGCCAGCAGGTTAACAGTTTTCTTGTCAATATCATTGTCCTATGTTAGATATAACTTGATTAGGTATTGTGTTCGGAATTGCGTACGTGACAGACACATCACATAATAAATTAAAAAAAGTGCTCATTTAAAAAGAGGATAATATTTATGTTGTTTGACTTGCTAAAGATATGACGTCATAACTTGTTACCCTTCTACAAAACGTAGGCGATTCCGGCATATTGTAAGATGGTAAAATATATTTCAGGTGATTTGACTTACAGTAATACTATTAAGGCATTTTCCCCCTTATAGTCTTTGGTATTCTGCACGGTTAGCTTATAGGTACTCCTGGTATCAATTGCATTTCTTAAGACTACCCCTATTAGTAGGACCTGATGGAGGCTGCATGACTAAAGTATTGTTTCCTATGAAACTGGCCGGTGAGTAATTCGTGTACATTAACAAAAGAATCCACAGCTATTAATAGCCTTATTCATAATTCGAACAATAGAATGTCGTAATTCCATTTTTAAAACACGAATCCATCCGTAACTGTCAGTCACTGACAATAAATGTTAATCTTTTTTTTCGCAATAAAAAGCGACGGCCTGCAATCACGCGATTAGCGAAATTGGTTATTGCACTAAAATTACTGTTAATGTTACATAAATGCAATAATTTATTTAAAAGAAATCAAATCAATCAGTTTATCAGTAATTTTGTCAAGCATTTCATCAGTGTCAAAGTATATTAAGTAATGTTTATCTGAGAGCGACTTTTTTTTTGGGTTTATGGCTTGGCTATT
Organism: Dendrolimus pini; assembly: GCA_949752895.1. Taxonomy (NCBI): domain Eukaryota; kingdom Metazoa; phylum Arthropoda; class Insecta; order Lepidoptera; family Lasiocampidae; genus Dendrolimus; species Dendrolimus pini. The sequence goes on from OX457124.1 coordinate 24,978,137, forward strand.
GATATAGAGTGGCATTGTTTTATCTTAATTCGTTCTTTGTTCACGATTTTAACAATGAACCAATTAACCTGAAATTCGATGTATTATGCACTTTTTATAACGGGGATGAATATATTTTTAATTCAAGAAAGTAGGACAGCTTCCACAGCATACAGTGCACTATAGAATGTTCGATGTGTCAGACCTGTTGAAATCATTATCACGATTAAAACTCCCCTATCGCACTCCTCTATCCCATCGCTCTATTTCGTTCCCTTATTCCATTCCCATATTTCATTCCATTCCCCTATAACATTATCTCTATTTCATTCCCCTATTTCATTCTCCTATTTCATTCCCCTATTCAATTCTTTCTATTTCATTTCCATATTCCATTCTCTATTTCATTCCATTCCCTCTATTTCATTCATCTATTCCATTCCCTCTATTTCATTCATCTATTCCATTCCCTCTATTTCATTCCCCCATTCCATTCCACCATCCTATCCCCTATTGCACTTCCCTATCCCGTCCCTCTATTTCAAATAGAGGGGTCAATAAATCATGAAATTCGTGTGACGTAATTTGTGGTTGGCCCCTAATTCCCAGGTGATGATGATGACACCACGGGACTACCCTTGCATTTGTAAGTTTTATTGTAACTATTATGAAACGTATGTCTAGACTCTATACCAAAACAGCTTACTAAGTATATTCTTAAGTAAGTTTTATGTTTACGGTTGATATAGTCTAACATAACATTTTACGCATAATGGAGCGTCAAAAACCGCAAAAAGAATGAGATGTAATATTTCGAAACTTTTTAGTGTTGCGCAAATATCATTTCTAGGATTCATTTTTCTATGGTGTTTTTTATCCTTTCTCCATACCGCATTGTTTTCCAGAAATTTCTCACGAAAATCATATAAATAATTATTTATGCTTAAATTTCTTTACCTTGACCTAGAAATCCAGAAAGTATATTTTAACAAGTTTTAAGTAATTCTTACGCGATCGTGATCAAAATGTGCAATACTATACATACATTATTTTGTGTTGTTTATGTTAAGAGTACACGGAAAGTTTTTAGTCAATCTACTATCAGTCAAATTTGATATCAATAGATTTTAATGATTTGCTCCTTAACAAGTCGCGTTTGACCGATAAAGACGGAGAATACCAAACTTCATCATGTTTAAAACACTTTAACCATCTATATTTATTCACTAATCACATTCACTGAAGCTTTAGGACTGTCAGTATTGCTAAATATTAGACTTATCTTCCTTTCGTTTGTAAGGAAGCCATACAACTAAAATCCTATTACAAACCGATAACAGCGTACATCAGTCGATGTTGTTATTGCAAATATTTTTCTTGTGTATGCTATCTTTGACACTGATGTCATGCATAAATGTGTAAAATGATTTTAGGAAAATTCCAAAGAAGGACTTGGATGCTACATTTGGTCCCAAAAACAATCTTGAAGAATTTCGAATAAGGTCTGACAATTTATATTGGCAATCCATGATTTTGTAAGTTAGGAATACTAAATCACAGCTAACAACTTTTTTTATACAATTAAAATATTTGGACAATGTACCTTAGTAATTTGTTGGTTGCCAATTCTAAGTTTGTGTAGGATTGCTGTGTAAATACGATTTTTTATTTAAAATCTGTTATATCCTAGTCTTATTAATCTAATCCAGAACGTTCATAAAAGCACAGTCTACAGTTACGCTCTCCATTATATAATTTGATAGAAATACATTCATAATTCTAGATTGATACAAGATTGATTGTTTACTTAATATTAAGGTTTGTAACCACTTAAAATCTTGATATATCTAAGTTGGAATTACTTATTTGTATTCAAGTCTCCCGCTCTAACTTAGAACCTTGATCTAGTTTGAAAGCACAAGTTAATGTTATGCATACCATAATGTCTTAGCTTAGAACTTACTTGTTTATAAAATACTTTTTTAAAATATAATATATAAAAATAAAAAAAATTGCCAAATGTATTCTTTTCCGATTCTACACAGATAATCTTAATATATATAAATCTCCTGTCACGATGTTTGTCCGCGATGGACTCCTAAAGTACTCAACCGATTTTAATCAAATTTGCACACCGTGTGCAGTTTGATCCAACTTGAAAGATAGGATAGTTTTTATACCGTTGGAACCGGTAGGTGGCCCTGAGATCGGGTTCTAGAATCCTCTTAACCACGGGGAGCGATTTTGTTTTTGTGTGTTTGAGTGGGTCCCCGGATGGTTTAAATCCACAATTGGAACCGGTAGGTGGCGCTGGGATCGGGTTCTAGAATCCTCCTAATCACCGGGAGCGATTTTGGTGATTTTGTTTTTGTGTATTTGAGTGGGTCCTCGGATGGTTTAAAACCACAATTGGAACCGGTGGGTGGCGCTGGGATCGGGTTCTAGATTTTTATTTTTTCAAAGCAGGACAACGTCTGCTGGGGCCGCTAGTATTATATCAGAATCTACATGATATTAAAGCTGCGTTTACACTATTCAAGTATACTCTGATCGACTGCATTCGGATGTTACTCGTATTGTGACAACTGACGATTAAAGCGTATAATTAGATAACAGCGATGTGATCCTTTTATTCAACGAAGGGAGACTTACCGCCGCGGAAGAATCGTAATCGTCGTCGTGAGGGCTTGTGGGATTTGCCAAGAGAGGTGGTATGTGCTATTATGCGAGTCGAGGATATCCATTCAAATCCCTCGGTGTTCCACCCTTTTCCTTACACGGGTATATGGCCTTGCCATTCCGTGAGGTCATGGTCCTGGACGGGGAATCGTGCCCTCAACGTCTTCAAGCTCGCATTGCGTGCGGCGGTGTGTAACGCATTCCACGGGAAGAGAGATGAGCGCACGTGGAACACCAGTGCGCCCCCACCTCAACGGGGTTAGCTGCGGGTGAGAACCCTTCCCGAAGGTTCCACCCGTACCACCCGCTGACCCGAAGGTCTAAGGATGCCCTCCGGCGCTGACTCTCCCTCCTTGGCAAGCAAGCTAGCAAGCGGATCGTGCTCAACTTTTATGAGTCTATCAGGATGACTTTACAGAAAACGATAACATCGACTGGCCTTGCTTCTTTATTCTCGAAAATCTACTTGGAAATAAATACGAGTTCAGATGAGTGTAACATATTACCCGTCTATACTTGTACGAAGGTATTCCATACGCATGTACTCGATCGAAGCAGTCTTGGCACATGTCAACACAGCTTAAGCATCATAAAAAAGTTGTCTCTGAAGTCAAACCTTCGGTCATCGCGGTTGTTAACAATTTTGATGCCTTGACATAAAAAAAAACTGGAAATAAACCAAAATACAATTGCAATGTCGCGTCATTAAAATTTTAAGTGCTTCAATTTGTAAAGTTCTTCGAAAATGTAATTACATTGAGACATTGTTAAAGTTCCGTAGCCATTTTGGAAAAAAACGGTACCCTTATTAAGTCATCATATTCATCCGTCCGTTTATCTTTTAATTAATTGTGACGTACATATTACAATTATTTTACTAAGAAACTATTGAGCCTATATGGTCAAAATATTAAAAATAGTTTATTAATTAATTTATATTTAATTTAATAGACGACGTGATATTTGCTTTTAAAGTCGTGAAAATTGTATATAACTAACTTTATAATGACGAAATGGGAAATACTGAAAAAACAATTAATTGTACAGAGCTTGGGTAAATGTGTTGTGACAGCGGTGTTAACTATTGCATCACTAGAGCGATGCAACAGCAATTCCGTTTTATTATTACCTTCCTTCTCATTACACATGTCTAATATTGTACAGTCTGCTCTTATCAATCATATTTAATACAAAAAAAAAGTTTTTAAATACGAGCTTTTAAGATCCTGGATATCATGTAACAGCAGAGTGCTAGCCAAGACAAGTACAACGAGCGCAAAAACGACGGGTTTATCTTGTTTGGTACAGGAGTTCCTATGGCCACCTTCCAACTCCATCATCAGATCAGCTCCATGGTACCATATTATTATTATTTCATTGTCACGCGATATACATATGTGTGCAAAATTTCAGCTCACACGGAAACCGAGAAGTTGGTCAAATTTAATTTGCAAGATTCCACCCGAACTTACATACATATATACACACATAGGTACATCCATTGCAAGTTAAAGAAAAGCTTGTAATAAAAGCCTGTAAAAACAAGTGTGTCATTGGATTCTACTCAACAAAAGTCTCTATCAAGCTGATCCGGCTCGAAGGACCAGCATGATGTAGGATTTTTTCTTTAGCCAGTATAGGAACAAAATCAATGCAATCGTTCAATAAAGCACATTGATACAATCGAAATAAGTCGCTAGTTGTGAAACTAGCATTATGCTGAGCAAGAGCCTTTTTAGGACATCACAATTAATTGTAATATATATTATCATGTAAGACTTTCTGTATCTTGTCCTACATAAATACTTTTTCTTTCTTTCTAAATACAAAATTTAACATCGAGATTTTAATAACTTTTAAAATAGAACGTAGGCAGTCACTTTACGATGACAGAACTGAATTAAACTTTCACGGGGAGTTACCAGCGTTTCACTTTCACAGAAATAAACGATACGTATCGCTTCGTACCTTTTATAATTGATACAATCGAATTATATTTTTTCCTTTTGTAAGTCTAGCTTTGCGTGATATCATTTTGTCTCGTTTAAAACATAGATCAAATAGAAATATTTTCAACCTGGCCACTTTTAACCGCTCCCATGAAAATTTCCACGGGATTCCTGTGTTATAAAGTACCGCAAATATTAATTCCGGGAATTTGTTATCGATCATCGAAGTTAGACCAGTCGTTTTTACGTTAATCCCGGACAAACAGACAAACACAAAAAATCGAAAAACACAAGAGACTACACTGTTACAATTTTATAATATTATAGACAATAATTTATAGCGAATTTGTAATAAATAATTCTACTGTCAAGGGAAATGAATAAATAGTAACATATGGAAACACGGCCTAAATCACTTTTCATATCGTATTGCTTTTTATTGCTGCAGCAGAGCAAATAGCCTGATGGTCAATGTTACGGAAAACGGTTACCGCCGCCTATGGACATTTAAAACACTAAAGCTGCCTATCCATTGACGCAATTTTTATGCAATCAATTGGTTAATATTTCTCCGGTTTAAAGAAAGAATAAAAGAAAGTAAATATTTATTTTAAAAAATGCGAAACTTACGATAGTTAACAATAATATATTAAATTGTGTTACGCTATTTGCGAAATGAGGTTGGCACTCGGCATTATGCTAGTGCGACACAGCACTGATTTTCAGTGCTCACCTCCTAAATCACAAATGTCATGCGATCCACGGTAAAAACAAGCAAAATTATAGTAAACGTACAAGTAAACGGAATTAAAAAAAAAAACAGATAACAATGATAACATAATTAGTGAAAAAAGTGAGATAAGTACGCCCTTGTTATGTACATATGTTACATGTTTCTCCGCTCCGCAGCCTCGCTCCCCTGCATTAGACAGGTAGCCTTAAGGTGCTGCCAATGCGCTGCCGGGCTTGAAAGGGGAGAACTGAAATTTGACCACTGATTCCAGAACACAACTCAAGGTTGTTATGGCGGCGTACTTTATACCATGGGTCGTAGGCATCGCCCTACCTGTCCTAGCATTCTCCTTCCATACTAATAAGTATAAATAATTACAGTATCGTGTTTCAAATTACTATTCAATCCAACAGCCCGGTTGCGTTACAACACCGGACGTGTACTTACGACACCATTATCCCTGTCATTACACGGCTCAGTGGAAAATATAACTAACTTCCTTTATTTTGAAATTTGACTATTGCTTTGTGGGTCTAGGTTATGGTACCGATTTATGTTTTTTTTATATTTTTATATTACGTGAGTTCAGCAAACAGGCAGACAGCCCACCTGAAGATAAGCGGTTACCATCGCCTATGGATATTTGTAACACCAAAGGTGCTACGAATGTGTTGCTACTCTCTTAACGTAGATTGGAACCGACCACTAAAGCCAGAACACAACTCAAGGTTGTTATGGCGACTTACCCTAGTCCAGGGCTGTTAGTCATCCAGAGGGGCAAATACCCAACCACCTGGCTCTGAATTGTCTTGTCTCCTCTTACGACAGGCCTTCCGGTTGCAAGAAATTGTATTACTTCTCCGTTTCTGCATGGATAGTGTAATTTGTATAGGAATAAGGTTCGAATGATTTTTATTAAAGGAAAAACTTACTGTGGTTTCCTATTTTTGGAAATTTACAAATTTTACTTAAGAAGCCTTACTTAAGAATTGGATCTCTTTTTATTTTATCCTTCTTTATTGAAATATGTCCTGGACTGCAGACACCGCTGTTGGATTCGTGGTAGGATTTTCTTTAAAAATATCATAATTATTACTTTAGTCTAGAATGGGTCCCGCTGATGTCAGTTTTATTCATAACACAAGCGTAATTTAAATCTCACTTTAATTTATGAATTTTTTCTTCATAAAAAAGCAACTCTTTGTTAGGTATCAGAATCAATCAACTATTTCGTCGAAATTGCTCTGTATCCATAAATTATCCATAAAAAGTGACATTGACATTTAAAAAGAAAAAAAAAACATGTTGACATTTCGCGGTTTTAAAAAGCGATTATTATTATTTATCAAAATGTCACAGAGCTTAACGAATGTGATCCTAATCAATATTGAAATAATTATTATTCACATAATTATTTCCATTTATAATGAGAAAGAATAGTAGGTATTTTAAATTAATACAATAAGGAAAACTTAACCTTAAGTTAACTTAATCTATTAATATTGGTTATTAGGTTATGCCTGTGACTTCGTCCGCGCTTGATCTGGAATTGTCGAGACATTCCCGGGACACATAATACCGCAACATTGTGTCGGAATAAGTTTTTTTTTGCATGTCAACAACTTCAAGCCGCGCTCGAAATTCTCTCGGGATTCTTGGGATAAAAAGTATTATTGAAACTTTTTGGAATGGATGTTATTTTTCAGGATTTTAAATTTGTCATATTGTTTCTTTGTTATTTTGTTTGTCACTTGTGAAAATTTTCTGTGAGATCAAGATCATCAGTATATTATGTTTTTAGAAGCGAATTTTATTTATGTACATTTTCGCTAATAGATTCATATTATTAAAAATAATCCGTAACATCTGGCGACCGTGACAGGACTCGAACCTGCAATATTCGGATTTTATTGGATAAAATCTACTATCAATCAGTGAAAAACCCGCATTGAAAATTGCAATATTTCCATTCGGTGCGGTAGTCTAGTAAATATTGAGTCGTATTTTTTAGACTTGTTTACCAAAAGCAATAGAACGTTACTGGGATTTTGTTGAAGAGCTACTTACGTCACTTAGAGTTAGTTATATCACTCAGAGCGTGACAATCAGGGAAACTTTGCCTTTACCTTGCCTTATTTTATCTTAATACAATCTTTATAATAAGAATGAGTGGGTAAATATTTTTTTTTTATCCGTGCAGGAACGGGGAAAGAATACATTTCTTGCCGCCGGGCGGCCTGTCGTAAGAGGCGACAAAACAAGCCACAGCCAGGTGGTAGGGTATTTGCCCGTGTGATATAGTTATAGTTAGAGTATGCCGCTATGAGTTGTGTTCCGGCATTAGTAACCAGGTTCCAGTGTGCCTTAAAAGAATAACAGCGCATTTACCTCGCACAAAAATAAATTTTATCTCGCTAAAAGGCTTAGAAAATATAGAAAAATGGTTTTACAACGTAATACTTGCGTTTCCGTAAGAAACAGCTCATATTTATACATTTGAAAAACATATCATAATATTAATAACAGTTACTCAAAAACAATTTTCTTCGCGGTTCCCACTTCCTTAAATTGGGGTAAACGACCTTCAATGCGATTTTATTTCATTTATTGAGTAAGTTCTGAGTGATTCTTAATTGTTGTAATACACCGATATACGAGTATTGGATTTGCCAAATTTTTTATTAAATTTTTACACGAATGCTTAAAAAAAGCTTTCAGAGAGATTTAAGTTTTCGAATCATAACAGCTGTTTTCCAACGAACATACAATACAATAGGCCAGTTATTAGAGAGTTAATTATGTGATAACGTTAAAACAGGACATTAAAATGTTAATGTACATTTTTATATATACTTTATTGTAAGTATTAGTTTTACTTAAATCGATTTAAGAGATGAGCAGGTATTTAGAGAAGACATTTATAGAGGTATATAGGGGAGATTTCTTATAAAACCCCAAACCTACATAGTATTTACACTGTATTGTAGATGAAAAAAGATGAAATTACAATCCAACCGATGCAAAAAAAGCCTAAATTATACTTTTCCGAGGTCTCCTTTACGCAGTACACTTCAATCATGCAATTCAACGTAATCTTTCTGGGAAACATTTATAAAAATCACTGTTACTTTATATTGATATGAAAGTCTCTTGAATTTCGGTATCATCTGCGTTGATTGTTACGAATGAAATGCCAAAGAGTTATGTAACATAATGTATTTCATTCAGCATCTATTTTCAGCAAGTTAGGATTTAATTTAGAAAATTTATTAACTTTTGTGAGTACAGATATGTCTAAATAACACTACAATATTCTGCAAAACAAACCTTTTTTGTTTAATTATAAACGGACAATGACGCTCTTAAAATATAGGTCCAATTTTTACTTATATTTTTTAATGTCTTCTCCATTCCATGTTTACTAAGAGTCTACAGAGTCGGCGTGTCTTTTAATTTACCTGTAATTAAACACAAAGAACAGAGTGAATTTTAACAACATAGGTAATTTATCATTTTCCAGTATAATCGTCTAATTCAGTTTCTTACCGAGCATATAAATCTTTGTTAATTAATTTTTCGACGTAATTACTAGCTTGTAACGTGCATTCTTACAAATGTTTACATCACACAACAGGATTATTAACAAAGGCCCATAAATGTCCCACTGCTGGGCTCGGGCTTTCCATATTACAGGGGAATGGTAAGTATACTTGTCACGCTTGTCCAGGGTGCTTTGGCGGTTCGAAACGTCGGTTATCTCGATGTTTTTTCAGCACAATGTTTTACTTCAGCTTAGCTTAGCGCTTGATAATTGTAACAAAACGCCAAAAAGTATTTAATCGAATACTATCAAGTCAATCTTAAAAACTACTTAACGGGTCTTGTTGAAACTTATAATCGTCTACTCTACTTATACTAAATTTAATCAAAGTAGATTATTCTACTTTGATTAAATTTTGAATTTTCCACTGCGTAATCGCAAATTGAAAGGTTAAGGTATCGCGGACCTTTCCCTTTGCTGGTTAAGTGGGACACTCTGCCACCGGGGTATACCAAGTTTTGCGCACGAGGACGTCGCGGTGCAGTGACAATTCTAGAACCCGTGGCGTCCCAGCAAAGTGTAGTGGGACTCGAGTTTAGGTTTAGTGGGTACTTCGTCGGATTTCGCCCCTTGGGGAGAGGGTCCGGTTCCCCGAGAGCCCACACAAGCTCGTGCAAGCGTCACTCACTAAACAAAAACACAAAAAGTAACTCTTTTTCAAAAATAAAATTCTACCTTCATTTTCATGGCACCCATCCCTATTTGTTTAGTTGTTTCGCGGTTTTACTACACCATTGTGTAGTCTACACCCACCCATATAAACTCGATACTTTCCGAAATTTAGTATATATGCATTCATGTATCAACTACAGACACACCAGAATGTTCCAAGGCTTGCAATACGATATTACCGTTCACTTTTCCTCGTTTCGTATAATTGTGACTCATTTAAAGCCTTTCTTAAAGATTGTTTTCTCAAGGTTAACAGGAAATAATCAAAACTTATATAATACAAGAGTAGGTGTGAGTTATTTAAAGATTCGATTTGACTTTTATTGTAGATCAAGGTTGAATCAGTTTTAGTTGTCACTTGGATTGTACTTTTAAAATAATTGATGCTGGGTTTCTGTATTTTTACTTTTATTTTTTCCTTACCATCGATAATACTCTGTTGACTCTTACGAGATTAATTGAGTACAATTTGAGTTAAATTGTGATTTTAGTTGGCTTATCGCCATCGGAACTGTCAAGTGACGTCTTGCCAAAAATAACTTATATAATAGGTATCTATACCGTTGAATTCAGAACTTTGAGATTTATTAATTAATAATTGTATTTTATTTCGCCGGTCTGATCTCTCTATTCTTTTATTCTATCCTTCATATCCCCCTCCCTTTTATCCCATTTTTCCTATTCCGTCCCTCCTATCCGATTCCTCATGTCTCATTGCCTCTTCTCCATCATAAAGACTGGCAAAGCCTTGGCTTCGCTCCTAGTGTTGCAAACATTCATAGACGACAGCGATGGTAAGCACTTTCCATTAAATGATTTGAATGATAAATAGTGAATATTTGGAGTTCTTAAGTTTCATAAGTACGCCAATAAATAGGTGATAAAGCAACAAAATCCAGTAATGCGTTATTTTTTTTTGACAGATAAAAAGGTTGATCTTGTTTACAAGAAATTATGACTGAAGATCAATGAGTCATCTTCAATCCATAACAGCAAAAACACCCAGAAAGTTCTAGTGTCGGCGTCATTTTATAGCGGCAATTCTTACATGTTTAAAAAGCGAACGGATTTGAAAATCGAAAGCGATTCGTGCGACCTCAACGGATGACATTTGAAGTTTACTTTCGATTTATGCCTGGCAACATTTATTAAATGTCATGTTTGTTTTACATAACCATCCTTATTTAAGTTTTATTAAGTGTACCTACAAGTTTGGCAATGGAGAGTTCTGACGAAGAAGCCCGCTAGTAGAGATTAAAAATATTTTCAATGAAAATGAGTTTGAAGTAATGAATGAATGAGAACACTTTATTGTTCACCAAAAATTAACACTACATTTTTAAAGATTAGGTACAATGAATGTTGAACAAAAGGCGGCCTTATCGCTTAAAGCGATCTCGTCTCTGTTGAGTTACTTTTTAAGACTTGAGAGTTTTCAATAAAAAAATTATTGTTCAGTAGCCAAAGACGAGGCAAGGTGTATGTGACATTTACGGAATTCTTCTTGTGCACGGATTACCAATCTCTGTCTGTAAAATTTTAATCTGTAGTGAGTGAAATAAATAGATTTCAGCTTAATTTTTAACTTATTTCAAAAATGTTCTTAAGTGGAACTTGTCTATCTTTAATATTATAATATTTTCAAAATGCCGTATCTGTACATTAAGGCTATTAAAAAAAAACAACTGGAGTACAGTAAATAAACAATAGAGAACATCATGCATTTTTTTTAGATGAGAGATTTTAGATGTTTGTTAATTTCGATACGGTTTACGCTGATCGACAGGGAAAAATTTTATACTTAAAATCTGGGCTACTATTTATCCCGGGAATACCGCGGGAAATTTTCTGGGTATGATTTAAAATGACCAAATAAAAAATTGTGGAATTACAATGTGATTTTCTCACTTCTTCCTGCGGGCGGGTGGCCTGTCGTTTCCTGCGGCTGGGTGGCCTGTCATATCCGTGCAGGAACGGAGAAAGAATACAATTTCCTGCGGCCGGGTGGCCTGACGTAAGAGGCGACAAAACAACCCACAGCCAGGTGGTAGGGTCTTTGCCCGACTGGATGGCTACCACCCCTGGTCTAAAGTATGTCGCCATAACAACCTTGAGTTGTGTTCCGGCATTAGTGACCAGGTTCCAGTCTCCCTTAAGAGAGCAGCAGCGCATTTGTAGCACCTTTGGTGTTGCAAATGTCTATAGGCGATGGTAACCGCTTTCCATCAAGTGGGCCATCTGCGTCTCTGCTAAACTCTTGCAATAAAAAAAAACTTAGCGATAGCAAATTTTATGAAAAAAAATGTGTGTTATTTTTTATCCCAGGCATCATGCGGGAACGTTCCCGGGAGAGATGTGTAGTTGTCCGGGTGTACAAAAATAGCTAAAACGATAGCTTAAACTCTTTTGGGAATTTCAAGTTAAGCATAGACGAAGTGGCGGGCATATTCTAGTGTTGAATAAAAACATTTAAATTTGATATTAAGATATAGAAACCCAGCATTAGTCATCTGTAATCTTAATTGCTCAGATCAAGGTCATTAAAATAGAGTATTTAAATGTATTATTATGTAGTTACCAAGATCGAATATAATTATCTTGTGATGCAAATTAGATAGGTATTTAAAGTGGTACACATTAGTATGGTAATTAATTCAATAAACATCTAGTTTAGTGACGGAATATTTGGTCAAATAAATACAATTTTCCATTATAAATAAATATTTAAAAGTTAATCAATTAGATAACTGATGTTATGAATATTAATTAGATACTAAATAAATGGTATCACGTCTGTTTTTTAAATACATCTTTCACTTCATTTAGTTTCTTTAATCTATTCATACCTACAAATTTATTTGAGGTGCGTTATATCGGTCATTTCTTCAGTATATCTATCATCCATTCTTTCTACATGCATGTGTCTTTGTACAAATTAAAGCAGCGATTCCGTAATTAGCTTAAATATATTGTAATCAAAATATTGTATATTTAGTGTATATTTAAAAATGTACTTTTAAATATAACGTCACGTAATTTAGGACCCATCCCACCCCTTGTCACACAATGTTACACTTCGTCAACCCCATTCCGCCCCTTAAAAGTCTGACGTAATTTATTGATTCATCAAAAGACACCATTTAATTAAAAAAGATTTTTTTTTAGAAAAAACAAGGTATAGTCTTCGATAAACAGACACAGCACTTTTACAATTATTATGTATTAATCAGGATACATGACAATCGTCGTTAAAACGCGGAACACAGCGACTTTGTAATCAAGTGAAAGCGGTCCTGCTTCTCGATTGTTCCACAGATGTAGGACGTCGTGCCAATGTTGTATCGCGCTGTTAATCCGATGAAGAATTTCGTAATTGTTATATAACTTTGTGAGAAGGCGTGTAGTAAGGATATAATAGTTTCAAAATCAGTCGATTCTTACTTTCATATTAATTTGTCCTTTAACGTAATATAGTGTTAATGACGTTAAGTATTGATAGATGAAGTATACATTGTATAACACCATTGTAGTTAATAGTTAACGCGTTTTTTAAATACTACAAATAAGTTACATTTGGCTTTAATCACTAATGCAAGTGTAGCAGGGGCTTGACAATAAATACACAACTGTGTATACGGAAAATTACATTAGGGAAGGGAATTTCTTACCTTAAAATTTCGAGAAAGATTCTATCTATACTTACTTAGGATTTTTTAAATATATCTCCACGTATTGGCATATATAAAAAATGGTAAAATTTACTATGTATACAGATTCTTTTTCTACATTTTTTATTATTTTCTCCATTTCATCGTTTAGCGTGATATCGAATACAGCTTCGTGTCAAATTTAATCTACATGAACCTAAAAACATACTCTCAAAAAGTGTTCTCTGTGAGTATTTATTTATTAACTATCCATGGTTTATTAAATAGATCAAAAGATCGGTAAGACATTACGCTTCAACAAAACGATTATTTTGCAAAAATTGACAGTTATTTAATTCAGCCATGACAATTATGATATACATTTCTATACAGCTGCAAAATAAGCGTTAAGTGATGATTGAGGAATCTAAAAATAGTGGTTTAAAAGAACTGAACCCACACATATCCTGATTAAAGACAATAAAGATTCATTAGACTAGTTTCTGAGAATATCTTACGTTTTGTTTATATCATACCTATTTGTTGACAGTTTACATGAATAATGTATGACGCCTAAGTCCACTGTCTATAAGAATGGTCTGGAATCTTGAAAAGTTTGCGTTAGGCCGGCGATACGCGATGACGAAATATTCAAATCGATTATTTAGTTTATTCGAATATCTCGATTACCCTCCGTCGTTTTCACTTGTATTTTACGGTTCGAGTCCGAATCAGTTATACATAATCAACGGACATGCTGATGAATCAACACTTATGCCAAGTTTCTACCTATATCTTACAAGTTGTACCCGTTATCATATTACTAGAAAATAGATATTACTAATATGGAGTTTATGACCAATATAAACCAGCAGTTAAGATATTGAATATATAATTAGATATAAGCATAAGTTGACTTAAATCGATTGGAAAACCTCTTCATTGTCCTATCGAGTAGCGAATCGATTATTCATTCGATTTTAATATCGGTTCTTTTACGGTTCTTTACATCTTGGAATTGCTTATACCCTAGCCTTGGGAAGGTCATTACTAATTCAATAATTAAATGATAGACATGACATAGATAGACAAATAAAGTATAAACATAGAGAAACGCACGGATAAAGTCATAGTGCCGATATCAGACGGATCAACTACATTGAATCAATTTGATTGAAAGGTGAACTGAGAGCCTAAATAGGTCGTGCAGATTCATATGACGAACTTAATAAGTTTCAACATAAAGTGGAACTTTATTCTATGTCTTACAACTACCAGAATATCTAGACACGTATCAATTTCACTAAGCGATTCTCCAAATGCGATCTCTTTAAGACGATGGTGTTCCATGACATTGAATGATTCAAGTTATGTTGATATTACTTTGGTTGATTCATCCAAATTGAAAGGTAGAAATGATCCGTTTATTATCAATGTAAGGATATTGCATTGATTCATGCAGGAACGGAGAAAGAATACTATTTCCTGCGGCCGGGAGGCCTGTCGTAAGAGGCGACAAAACAACGCACAGCCAGGTGTTAGGGCATTTGCCCGACTGGATGGCTACCACACCTGGTCTAAAGTGTGTCGCCACAACAACCTTGAGTTGTATTCCGGCATTAGTGACCAGGTTCCAGTCTCCCTTAAGAGAGCAGTAGCGCATTTGTAGCACCTTTGGTGTGGCAAGTATCCATAGGCGATGGTTACCGCTTTCCATCAAGTGGGCCGTCTGCCTGTCTGCTAAACTCCTGCAATAAAAAAAATAAGGCTTCTGTTTTTATCAAAAAGCTACCTTAAAATTTAAAAAATTCGAACTGTTTTGTCTCTACCGTCTATAATTGTATTATTGATAAAGTTCTTTGCTACCCTCTTTCTGACGTAAATTTTAAAATTTACTTGAACTGCGCATTTTAACTAACACTGATTAGTCACAGTCTATTCTAAATTGCACAACACAAAAGCTAGACATACAATGCGTTTTATATGCATATTTCGTGTATTGACTCATACGTTGTCTGTCTGTCCGTGATCTAGTTTTTGTTTTGTAAACAATAAGATCGGTTTTGTTGCTAAGCATTACGTCATTAACCAATCTATTAAGTTTTGAGTGTATTTAAAAATATATTATTTGCATTCAGTTTACATTGGCCTAGTGCGTGTTTGACTCGTAGATGTGAAAAACGTCTGCTGTTTTTATCATTTGTCTACTGAACCATTATAAAAGCGTTTAATTCAAAATACTCCACAACTCAATTTTCTTTGAAAGTATAAGATCCTTGAAAGTAGCTCGCTTTGAATTAATTTCTACGACTTCAGGAGCTTATGTCTCTGCAACCTATTGACGTTAAAGAATATGCTATTCCATATTAAATAACGCCACTGTTTTTAGACCAAGATTGTAAAAAATTAAAACAAGGTTATAAAGACTTTAAAATTGGTAGAAAATTGGCATGACTTGTATGAAGTTTATATCTTATAATCGATAGTAAGACCAATGTGTAGAAACTTGGCATTAGTAAAGAAAGTTACTACAGCAAACAGTTTATTCATCGAGAAAACGTATTTAGCAAGATATTGTGTAAATATTTAATTGTTTGAAAGTGTATGAGGTTGAGGTTGTTTCTAAACGAAAGCTGTGTCTTTTACATCGTCTTGAATGTTCTATCACCTTGTTTAATTTTTGTTCTATGACTCCATGATATATTATAATAAAAAGCGTTGCAATCCAGTGCGGAAATGACGTTGACTTAGGCTCAGTATAGTATCAGCTTATCAGTGGTGCGGGGTGGACGTTCGGTCAGGGTAAGCCGGTTCTGCCAGGGCTGCGAAGAGGCTAGGTCATATACCCGTAGCCCTGATATAAGGCGAAGGACGGAACACCCAGGGGTTTTAGTGGGTATCCCTGACCGGGGGTGGCAGCAGCATGGCACCAGACTGGGCATGCTGGTGCCACCCCCGTTTTGGCGAATTGTACACACGGGTCGCGAATTATCCCCCCAAGGTTCTACCCTTGTCGCGGCTTATGGTCCTCAAGCGGCTAAAAAAAGGGTAAGCCGGTAAAAAAAACATACCGTATCATGCAAGCGTCGACTACGCCGCTGTTGAAAAGACGTTTAACTCGCGGTGTATTATTTTCTTATTATAATTTGTATTTTAAATTTTGCTATCTTACCGCATATTTTGAAACAAAAGCCGGTGCTCGATTGGGTTATAAGTTGCCATTTCATCCACGCGTGGACAGCCACCAAGCGTAAGCACGTAATATACGTAAATAAAAAACATAAATGCATGAATGCATGGCGTTTTTCACCTTTAAGGCGCTGTCGCTACTCTCTTAAAGGGGGAATCTAGTTGTATGAAGTCCATGCCACTTCTACTTATAGTCTTAAGAAATTATAAATTATATAAATAAAATCTTGTTATATAAAAATGAATCCTGTCTGTATGTCCTTTATAGAATCGTAAACTATACATTTGATCATGTGATGATGTTTAGCAAAGTTGTTGTGCATGAGCCAAAGATGGTTTCTGAGTTGGTTCACAATTGAACCCTGTAGGTGGCGCTGCTGTCGACATATCGATTGAAGCTTTTCTGGGTAGAACGACGTCTGCCGGGACAGCTAGTATATTATAAATTGGTACAATGCAGAAAATAAATAAATAATTAAATATATTGTATTCTATCATATCATTTTGTGCCCAATACGATTTAAGGTTTTTAGTTCAGGCAATATGACTTGCTAGAAGCTCTGAATAATCGCAAAAATTATACTACATAATATATTTATTTTATTGCCCAACAGATTTCCCCGGCATGTGTTTTGCTTCGACCCGCTGTGCAACAGTTGAGCCTGGCAAACAATGGGACTTGGCACCCTTCTGCGGCCGTAGCACCTGCGTTGTCAGCGAGGACACTCCACCAAGGCTTCTCGAGCTGGTCGAGGACTGCGGCCCGCTTCCCCTTGCCAACCCCAAGTGCAAGCTTGACACTGGTGAGAAATCGTACCTTTTTATGTTGGTTTAGAGGCAAATGGATATACGTACTATTTGATAAGTAAATATCGACCATGGATATTTGCAACACTAAGGGAGCTAAGGGAGGCACTAAGGGAGGTTTCTCTACTAAGTCACTTATTATTATTCAATTAGATTGTACGAGTTTGTGCGATCTTGTGTGATCATTATGTTATTTGTTATTTTCAGATAAGACCAACAAGACCGCACCATTCCCTGGCTGCTGCCCAATCTTCACATGCGAGGATGGTGCCAAATTAGAGTACCCCGAACTCCCCACTCCACCCGCAGAAGATGACAAAAAAGAAGAAAAGAAAGAAGCTTAAATTAACATAAATATATAATAAAAAGATCCACTTAAATTGAATGTACTAATGATGACTTAAAAGCCTAGCTGCCAAGCCATAAATTCCAAAATCTTTGAATTTATTTTAGGATTTAGAACAAAAATTATTAAAAGAATTAAAGAACTTGTCATTGAAGTAAAATTATTTTAACTCGATTATTATTTACGTGTTATGTTTGAAAGGAAGCGGCTTAAAAAGTTCCAAATTGAAAAAAAGTGTAATTTTGGTAATTCAATTAAGTGGGGAAAATTGCATGTATATAAAAATTGTAACAATTTTTTTTTTAAAGTGACATCATCTAACACTTTAATATGCAAGATCTCTAACTCTTCTTGAGATACACTAAAACGTGTATAACCCGACTAAGTTACGAAGTATGTTTATTGAGCGTTATTCGGGACAAAGTCGGTTAGCATCTGAATTATTTGGTTAGCGTAACTTTCGTTCGATATTTGAAATGCGGTCGAATCAGTTCAAAAGCTATTTCCTGTATCCTGTTCTTTATTTAAAAACACAAAGGGAGATAACGGTTGCCATTGTAGTGACAATAGGCCGCCATTTTTTGTCATGGATAACAAAAAAATCATCATTGCTTAATTTAAGGGTATTTGAAAGTAGTTTAACATCTGTTTCTATATATATGACACCGTCCTAGCCATGTTGTGATTTTATTAATATACATATAAAAAGTATTTTATGTTTATTTAAGAAGTTTTATTGGCTTTTTACTTGAATACTTGCGTTTAATTATATTGTGATATTTAAATAAAAAAAGATATTCAGTAAAAAAATAAACAAAATTTTAAAAATTGTTTTGCTTTTTTTTTCCTTACCCTCAAAAGATTATTTGTTTGGTTTTTTGTAACACAGTTCGGTAAGCTATACATTTAACAATAGATTTTAAAACAATATTTGTATTTAGAGTAAAGTTTAAAATACGTTGCTATCATACATATTACTTCATAATATCATGCCCGTAAACATCTCACTGCTGGGATCAGGCCTCCCATTTATAGGGCAACGGATAAAATACCCACCACGCTTGACCAAAACGGTTTGGCAGGTTTGATACAACGGTTATCTCGATGTACAGGTTCCATCACGATATTTTTCTTCACCGTATATGCTCATTAGATCAGAAAACTGCCAAAGTGAATTAAATCTTTATTTAGTGCGATTTTACTACAGCGCTGTGTAGCGGCCACGCACTATCTATCTATCTATACTATACTACTATAATACATTTGTTAATGGTTCGAGTTTGTATATTACGTTTAAAAATGTGAAAAATAATCAACGGGGCTAATTCGGACCAGGAAATTCCGAAAATGGAATTTTTATAATTTTTGTCTCTCTGTTTGTTAGAGCATCACGTGAAAACTACTGAACGGATTTAAATGAAACTCGACATAGAGCTAGCTTATATCCCGGGGCGTAATTTAGGATACTTCTTATCACAAACAATTACGTCGTTTCCGAGCGATAGACGAAAATGGCGAAAAAGATGGCGCTGCAGTCGCATATTTTTGGAAACTACAGAACGTATAAGATTGATACTCGTCATAGTGCTAGCTTATAACCCAAGTTAACCCTTAGGATACATTTTATTCTGACAGATTACATATATTCCTTGGAATAAACTAATTAGCAAAATAGATGGCGCTGCAATCACATTTTACAATTCGCTCACAAATACCTATGTTGTCATAAACAACATCTCATTCATTGTATCACTACTAATTAGGTTGGCTGCGACTCGCCTCTATGTTTCGCTGCGCAGTTCTGTATGGGTTTAGTTTCTTTATTATTGTAGTGAACTTGTGACAAGAAACAACAAAGTTGGGAATACTATGGAATTTCTCAGAACTATACAAACACGTATAACACAGGTGCAAATATAACTGGCCACAACCAGTACAAACTGCACGACTCAATAACACGCGCAAAGTCCGTCACTATATAGCTTATCAATGTACACGTCTTGCTTGTATCGTAATCGTCGCTTGACTGCCCCACCCCTCCGTTCGGGCATTGTTTTATAGTAAACTGTACAATACAACAATCGACCGCGTGGACTGAGTTTTTCCAAGAAAGCGTAATCTGCACACCTGCTTAATTATTCCTGCGAACGGCCATTAACGAATACAATAACAATAGACTGTTGTCTAATTGAAAATTTTAAACACAAAGTAAACAAAAGAAGTCCAAATGCGGGAAAGGTAATAAACCAGGTGTGCATTCACTTTGTCGGCGTGTAACAATACCAAAATAAATTTGTGCATACGTAGCACAGAGCTACTATTTAGGGTTTTTTATGTAGCGTAGTTGCGAGGAAAATTCTAGTAGACTATATAAACGATGTAGAACAGGTTGATTTTTATATTTCTTGTCTGTTTGTTCGGGATTCAGTTAAAAACTACTGGGCCCATTTCGATGCAGTTTTCGCTGATTGACAGCAAATTCTTAGACTAAAAATCTACGCTAAATTTATAGTGGAAATCCCGCAGGATTTTTTTCTGGGAATGATGTAAAATGGTCAGATTAAAAAAATCGGATTCCAATGTGATAATTTACAGCTCGATAGCAAATTTTATCTAATAATATATGTGATATTTTTTATCCCGGGAACTTTCCCGGAAGCGGTTTGTAGTTGGTCGGGTGCATTAAATTATCTTAAATCGACAGTTTTCACTAAAACGATGGCATAAATTTAATTGAGTGCTGCGGTACTTTGACTCCCGGGAATCCCGATGGAATTTCAAGTCAAGCGTAGACAAAGTCGCGGGAGTATCCTAGTATCAAATATTCATTAATTTTTCATCTTTACAAACCGAGTAGTTTCCGTAAGATGTGTGTGACAAAAACAAAAAGACGTGAATCGGCAACAACAGGCTAGGAAGCGATGTATATTGTAGAATAGAAATTAAATAATTCTCTATGACTTTCAAAAAAGGTTCTTCTATGAAACTTGGTTTGAGTAATAACTTTTGGTTTTGAGTTAAAGACTACGCGTCTCTAAAACTACGCCTGAAAAAGACACAAAACTACAGTCACAGAGAGCAAATCCACTTAGAAAGTTCTAGTAATAAAATAATTAATTAACTCAATATTTTATTGGGAATAATGAATTTCTTTAATAAATACACAATACAGTTTAATGATTGTCAACACTTTATAATAAGTAAGTGTCTATGAGAATAATATTATACATAATCTACGCAACTTACAAACATGTTAACTACAATTTTTAGTCAGTTTTTTAGTCCATATACAATAAATCGCATTACATTAACACCAAACTTAATAATAATGTGCTATACTTTGTGCAATCATTTGCATTGTTTAACCACAAAATACAATTTTTAGTCACACGTGCAACAATTAGTCGGACGTCTCTGACTAAAAATCAAGTTAACATTGCATAATACTAAAGTAATAATTAAAATAATTCGTTTACATTTTCACATATTTAAAGTAATTTATATTAAAGAAAAGCGACGACATTCTTAACTTTAACATAACATTCTATAAATACTTTTTTAACTTTTCTATTCTAAACACTGATTCCTTAATTACGTGATATTACATTTAAAACGTTATTTTTTTAACTATTCAATAAAATATAGTCAACTATATTGTTAGAATCACAATTTTCCTAATTTTATAACATTTATTGGCCTGTGTACCTTTGACAAGCTTTTATGAAAAACGAATTATTTTTAATTCCAATAAAGCTGCATCACAAAGTTAATTAATATAAAAGTGATGTACTCCAAATAACAAATTTATTGCAAGCTGCACAAAACAGTTAAAAAAAAATGTAAAGTAAATAATATTTTAGTGAGCAAAATGAAGCAAATTTTTTCAACCATTTAGCTATTCCAAGAAAACTGAGTACGAAAATAAGCAAAGATCTGGAAATAGTCTTCATGTGATCAAAATTTGTCGTCAATTTATCCAATGGGCTTCAAGATGTATTACTATGACATACAAATAAGGTATTAGCACAAGGATATTGAAATGGAGAATAAAGCGAATCAGTAACGTCTGTCACTGTCTTCACCTTTTGGAGTAACTCCGATGGTTGGCAATCTTTGAATACATCATTCAATAAAGTAAGCTGTTTGTTTATGAATGAATTATAAATTACAAATGAATAAATAATGAATTTGGAATGAATTAAGGGAATACATAAATGATTTTAAAATTGTAAATCGATTAATGTCGATGATGATTCGAGCTTGCCAAACGCACACAACGTTTATTACAATATTAATATTGCACAAAAATAGACACCAACCGCGATTATATGTTACACAGTTTGAGCCGTACAATCCAAATTCAAGCATCATCTTTAAATACAAATCGTTCTAGATTATATCAGAGAGACAAAGCTATAATCCACATGCTACCTTTTGATATACATAAATATTTCATTAATTTTTATGAGGTCCCCTATGAAATAAAGACCTGTAGTGTAGACAATAGTGATTGACATGAAAGCATTGAAATTGACATAAGGATATGAGTTATATTGTTTCCTAAAAAAGAAATTATGACATCTGACTATTGTATGCTACTGAGCATTAATTTCATAGCAACGGTCATTTGATGAATGGAGTGTTGTTGTTATATACCACAACACAAAACGTGGATAAAAACTATGTTGGAGTTTAATACACGCTGTGGCGGTTATCTTGTACGGTGGTTGATACTTTTTGCCCTAAAACCTTTTTCCAAGCTAATTTAGCATAACTTGAACTACAGCGCTATCTACTACGTAACGTAAGATATCTTGCAAACTATAGACACTAAATATCTGCGGATTCATTTCACTTTGATACTGGCCATCTATTATATTGTTTCAGTCTTATTTTTATTGAGTTACAGTAAGTATAACAAGCCTACAAACTTACTCTAGCTCAATATGAATAAGACCATCTATCGTCATAAAATATGTTGCACGTATGTATAATACAAAACCGTATGCATCTTGTTTTAGAGCAAAATGTTCAATTACAGGTAAACCTGCCAGAGCAAGCTAAGCTGAATAACAATGCAAATATGTAAGATCACTGTAATAATTTGAATCTCACACAACCGAATTGTTTCACTCCACCCATAAAAATAGTTTCTACATAAACTATGGCCTGACTATAGATTTCGCTTTTTAAATAGTAGAACCAGCAAGATACCATGAAATAATTAAATTTCAAAAAGTAGCAGGTGGAGAAGGACAGACAACATTTTATAATCGCTATAACACTGTAGATTACAGACAAGTAAGTTTATCCAATAATAATAGATACGACTTTATAGATGTTGAAAAATGTCAAATTAACAAAAGAAATTTAGTAACAAAATAATTTAGCTTGAATTGTACAAGAGTTTAAAAATAATTTCCATTCAATTATGCAAAAAATATACTTCTTTTTTATATAAATATATAATTTACAAATATGTCTTCATGAAAATATTGATCTGTAGAAGGCTTTTTAAATGAAGGATGTGTCTGATATGTCATAATAACATCACAATTATGTTGAAAATATTTAACAGAAGCTTTATAATTGTACGTTACAGTCACACCTCTTTGCGTCAAAAATAAAACAAATAAATCTTTTTACCATAAGTTAAATATTTTCCATAAATCTCTTCTAATGTCATTAGAAATAATTAGTGTAATGAAATAACAAGCGAAAGTAACATCGTTACCAGCCTTCTGGGAATCGTACAAGAGCAGTAATCAACTTATGGACTTGAGAAATTGTAGGTAATGTTAATTTATGTATCTTAAACTTTGAATTTTTTATAATTACACTGCAAAGTCTGACTAGATGTGACTACAACAATGACACAAATTATAAAAAGAACTTCATAAGTCATACAAAAAAACTATCTATCGACAAAACTATAATTAATTTACCAACATTAGTAGCAGTAAAAGATGTAGCGTCTGGAAGATATACGAAAGTAATGTATATATATTTCATATAAGCAAATTAACAAGGAGTGCATCAAACCACTCTTGACAACAATGCATGTATATATATTTCTATTTCTATATACATTTATAGAATAATTCCTCTCATTTTGACCTTTCGTTTATTCTTACTAGTAATAATTATAACACTCCTACTAAAGATATTTGGATATGCCTTTTATGATGGCTGAAACATGCATTAATATTCATTTGTATATTATTTAACAAGTCAAAAGTATTCAAAAAAAATTTCATGCCGCTTCCGAAATTATTTTATTTTAATCATCGCATCAGTTTTTACTTAAATACTGAGTCAACATCGTCATTCTATTAAAGTTCTATGCTTACTTGTTTAATTTTATCGGATTTCAAAGTAATTTAGAAACTAAAGATACTTTTACCCAAAAATAAAATCTAAGGGCGCGTTCCCACTATGTCGTAACGATTAATTTATCGTTAGACGACTCTCGTCTCTAGCTGTTCTCATTATAACGATTGTTTGTCTTCAAAATGTTTTATCGTTTAACGACTATCGTGTCTAGCTGTTCCCATTGGATCGCGGCGACGTGGCTACGAGAGATTTGCCGTCACGATTTAGTCGTAACAATCTTTTATCGTTTTACGACTGTCATGCTAACCGTTCCCACTGTCATGACAATCTGTCGTCACTGCAAAGAATGTCGTAGACGACAGTAAGTCGTGTCGTTCTATATGTGAACACCTCCATTTAAACATATAAACCACGACATTTAAAACTACACGATTTTCTATCGTCACGACATAGTGGGACGTGCCCTTTGTCTTAAGTAAATATATTTGTACAAACACTGACTGAATATTGCATTTTGACTTGCAGTAACCAAATATTTCACTAATTTTTTATGCGTTGATATCAAGGATCTTAAATTCATGGCAAAAATAATTCAAAAACATTTTTGTGTTTCTTCTTTTTTTCAGTTTTAAGCGAACAATAAACATTTCGTTCTTAATATCAATTCTGTTTTCAGTCGTGTGTAGTTCTTATTTGATTAAGTGGTTTCATTTACACGGAGCTTCACATTTAGTGGTTGTTTTCTTCCTACCACAAGTGAGCTTAGAAAGCGGTTATTAAAGTGGCAAACTTTCACTTTATAGATGTTCTGCCTATAAAGGCCTTGGCTTACTACTTTAATTAATGATACCGCTTCTTCACATAAATCTGAACCTCAGTTTGCTATGAAGAAGCTAGGTATTAGGTGCAACTTGTCAACTGACATTATAGTCATGAAACTTATTGCATTAAATTTATCAAATGGTTTTTGAGTAGTGCCTATTTAACTGCACTTCACGGCGCCGAGGGCATCAATAACGAGGTTAAAGCTCGTATTTTTGCAATTCGAGCCAAATAGCGTAAGTTGAATGATATAATTTGTGACCTCTAAGTTCCGGTTAAGTTGAAAGGACAGGTTTATAAATTTATTATTAAACCTGATTTTTTGCGTGGCAGTCAAGCGTGGCCTGTACTTGAGTAACAAAGCAGAAACTGCCTGTCAGGCAGATAAATATATTTCGGTCAATGGTGGGGTCACAAAAAGACACCTGCATTTGCAGCAACCATCATGTCCACAGATATGAGATGAATTGTAAAAGAGTCGCCTACATTGCTACCGCCAATTTTACGGACACCGGCTAGTGATGTGAGGAACAAATGAAAACAGGTCAAGAAATGCTGACCTAATGTTGTGAAGTGTCACATGCGTATCGATGTAATCATTAATAAGGGATTAAGAAGACTGCATGAAATAGAGTTGAAAAAGCATAAAAGCGGACGCTCTGCCTGCAACAGAAGGTACTGCTAAAATAAATGTAAACGTGCTTGTAAGAGTGACATAGACGAGATGTAAGTCTGTCACAGTTTAATATAAAACACGAAGTTAACGATAGCTGATACACATTTCTAAAAAAAACTCGTTATTTACTAATCACGTTCCGATCAACTCTATTGCACATTACTTAACAGTATTGCGAGAATGTACATATGTATGTGTGCCAAATGTTCGAATTATTACCGGACCGGCACCATTTCTATCGAAAAGCTGTCGCAATTACAACGGTTTTTTTATATAACTGCCAAAAAAAGGATGATACAAACGTGTGGTTTTAAGTAATAAATTTGTATTCAAGATGGGAGTTAAATAAAATACAGTACGTATACGAATAACGATTGCAATGCCTTGACCAACATAAGAAATTGTATTTTTTGTAAATTGTACACTTTCACGTCGTTTAAGTTTCTTATGCAATTCTTAACAACTGTTTTGTGCTACTGGAAGCTATTACAGAGTTCTGCATCCATTTTAGCGGACTGCATGTTTCTCTTATGGAATAAAAAATGAGGATATTTAGTACAAAATCAAGGTGCTATGGCAAGCTCGCGAAAATATTAAGTAGAAGTGAAAGTGGATCGGTTACTTCTATTGCAGGACCGACAGCTAATGTAGGAAACAAGTCCTGGAGTGTAGACCACGTTTTGGTATGTAGTTTAGACGAACTCAGGCTAGGTGGATCAACGACCTGCCCAAAGTCGCCAGCAAGGGTTGAATGAGAAAAGTAGAAGATATATGTGATGCAAAGTTGGGAAGTTCTAGGCTAGTGGACATCGATTGGGGTATCGTTACTCAGTTCTTAAATGTACATGTCATGTTTTTGATGACTTTTTCTTTAAGTCAAATAGGTCAGGAGATATTCACTTCGAAAGTCTTGAAGGTGCAATTTTAGACTGTATGTAGAATGCAAGAGTGGTAGATTTTAAAAAACTTTCTTATAATATCAGTTTGAACAAGATACATTGAGTAAACTTTGAGGAGGTATTTTCGATTAAGTCTTTTAACGATGTTTAGTCGAATAACGAAAACCTGAACATCGAGCGTTTATCAACTATTTGGGACACGCACTAGGCATATTGTATTATAAATAGTTTGCTAAAATATTCCGGACAAGTTAACCAAACAAAGATAATAGAGATAGAGATATAAAGAACAGAAAAACCTTAGTGCGGAGCAGCTAGTTTAAATAACATTAATCGATAAGGGTCGTCTTTAAATACTGGGCTAAAATCTTAATTTCTTAGATCCAGCTTTATTTTGTTTCAAACAGGCGATTTTTCATTTTGAACTTTAAAATCGTTTATCCAAGCTCAGATTTTTAAGGTGATATTTAATATATATTTTTTTTTATTTACCGTGTTGCAGCTGATATGATTTGTTGCTCATTAATTTATATATCTACTAATAAATTAAATTTTATTGTATATGTCTGATTTTAAAATAAATGTTTTTGACTTATTGTCTGTCTGACGGTTTGCTATGAATAGATTCCAAAATGGTGCTAGAATTTCGATAATATTTTTTGGGATTCAATATTCATGTCCATATCTTGCAGGGTTTAGATAATATGAATATAAAATCAAAGTCCCACTCAACCAAAGTGGCAGCCACTGTTAATAATGAAATATGAAATAATGTATAATCACAACATACATTCATCTGTTTTACCATTGGTAGAAAATTGATATTATTTGTATGAGTTTGCTACAATCTTTAGTCAGATGTAGCGCAAATGATTTGTCTTTTCTATATTTGTGTGTCTGGTCTATACTTTAAGGCTTTCATCAATCACAGCGGTGACCATGTCAAGTACATACACACAGTTGTCGGTTCTTTTTTGATAAATATCTTTAGAAACGAGCAACAAATCATACCAAGCATATTTTATGATGTATCTATGTTTATTACCAGATCTTAAATTTGCAACTAATTATTTATTTTATTTTAACATCAAATTTCCTAAACATCTATAACAACAAGCTACGTGGTAATACGTCTATCATAAAATATAACTAACTACATAATATACTATAAAAACATTTCTTTTATAAATGTATACAATGTGAAATCTGTATTTATTGTTATTCCGTGGTACTTCTGCACCGTTATAAATTAAATTAAAAAAAAATGAATATAATGTTTACTTTGTTAATCTGACTAAAATAAAAATAGTGTTCAACTATAATACATTAAATTAATTACTGCTGATTTTGGAACACCCAACTAATTAATGTACCTATATTTCAGTATTAGTCAGCTTGTTAAAAATTTTGACTAAAACTTGTACATCCATATATCGTAAGAGGATATAGATCTTTAATTCTAATAAAAAAAATACAATTTATAGTTTAAAAATTATTATTTGATTAAGTTATAAAAACCAGTTTAGTTACTATTTCATTTAACGCGACTGTTAAAAGTCCAGCCTGCCAAATATTTAACAACTTTGTTCTAAGTTTTACACTGCATTAATAAGCTTAATATAATAACATTTAACAACAAGCATTTCTCACACTATTAATAATTATATTTTAAATATTACTGTATATTATTCTATACAACAAAACACTTTAACATACAAAAAGAAATATTTCAATATCCTGTAATGAAATAAATTATATTATAATTAATATACAATTTATTTAAATATATATTTTATTGGCGACTAAAATCAACTTCAAAACAAAGTACCATTTTACATGCCAGTGCTTCTGATTAGTACAATTTCAATAATATTTCGATTTAATTTTTTAATAAATTATGGGGTTTTTTATACCTCATTAGTTTTTATGAATTTTGCCTTTAAGAAAAATACCAATTTCTTTAAACATAAAGAGATAAAAATCATAAAAGGCGCAAGATATACCTATATTAATTGATTAAAATAATACCTACTGTAAAATATAATAGATATACATGTTACTGAATAATTGTTAGACATGACAAAAAATACACATACATACTCGTAAAATATAATTATAAAATATGACTAAATTGCATATAAACCAATTAGGCATACATTGTCTGACTAATTTTTGCCAATTATCTTTACATCCATAAACCTCACCTAAAATTGACCAACCATTTTCGCAAACCCTATTACAATAAATTTATTTATATTTTAGAATTTATAATTACAAGCACGTTCTCAAAACTGGAGTTCTATTTAATTTTACCAAAACATGTGACCATTCGGCAGTTCATTTTTTATTAATCTCTATGATTTCCAAAATTACATTTGTTTGCGAGATATTAGCGACAATTGCTTCACCTAGATGACGTTTTGACACTCAACTCATGTTAGGAGTTTACTCATGTTTAATTATTCCTATATTTTACAATAGAATAATAAACAATTGGCTGTTTCAAATTTGACGGCATGGTAGAAATTATGTAAATGGACAAACAAACATTGTGATTCTAAGTATTAGATTATTATTAAATATGAACAGGATTAAATATATCTTTATATAATTTAAATAAACATTTATTTCGTGGGAAAGTTTAACTCTACAAATTATATTTTATGGATGTATCAGTTATACCATCCCATTTGAAATTGACTTAACTATATATTTTTCATATATTTTTGATGCATTGTAAACACAACTTTAAAAAAATACATCCCTATATTATATTTGATTAACACGATCGCTGCGAGACCTATAATCAAGGTACTTGAAACATGGTTACATAGATCCAGTCGTCCTACCGATCCAAAGTTGTGGTAGCGTAATGGTTAGCGCACGCGTCCCAAACTCAAAGGGCGCGGATTCGATCCTGGCCGGATCGCATGCGTGGTGCAGGCAGTTTTGTAACCTAATAAGCAATATTGTTACAAATACCACGTGGTAACAACGGTGAAGGAAAAACTGCACATTGAGATAAACAATGTGTTAAACTTGCCGTGTCGCCTTGGAGAAACATGATGGTATACTGTCCGTTCCTCTATAATGGGAGGCCCGAGCGCTGCAGTGGGACATTTATAGGCCGTTATCATATTTACTATAGACCCAATGGGTGCATGAAAGTACACTACATTTCTCCCGTACCGTGTGAAAGTCTTCGACATGGATCACTATGACCCCATGACGCGGTGAACGTATAAAGTAAAATGTAGTACATATTGTTACATACCGACAAAGAAATGCGCACACCTGGCTGTCGTAAAACGCAGTAAACCTTTCCAGCATTTGAAGTTCTTTTGTTAACTTCGTGTTTAAAATTTGCAATCAAGAAAAAACATCCTATTCTTATCGTACTTGATTTATGGCCGTCATTAGTGTCGAACTAATCCTTGTTGTTATTGCATTGCGTCGAAGCTTGCCAGATGTGCGGACTAACTCAGTGAACGCGGCCCTTTGTCGGTATTATACAGTTTAGTATGAAACAATGCCCGAACGGAGGGGTAAGGCAGTCAAGCGACGATTACGATACTAGCAAGACGTGTGTAGTACTTTCGATTAGCGAAATAGTGACGGACTTTGCGCGTGTTATTGAATCGTGCAGTTTATACAGTGTCTAGTTATATTTGTACCTGTTTTATACGTGGTTGTATAGTTCTAAGAAATTCTATAGTAATTCCAACGGCATTTTAATTCGAGTCCTGTGTAGTACATATGTGTCGTTCGCGAACGAACGAATCAAACGACCCGGGTCTCAAGATCCGCGCGAACGATAGGGTCACTTCGAAAAATATGAGTCGTTCACTAGATCGATTCGTTCAGATTCGTTTAACACAACCTACGAATCAGAAGAAGAGAACCATATGGACAGTGAATCGGGTCATTTCGGATTGCCGCGTCTCGGTTAGTCGTTCGTTGTCCCATGACGCATTTGAATTGTTTTGATTTCAAATAATATAATAATAATTTAAAATAATTATCTTTTAACTTTTCTAGGAACTTTTATTAACACAAGTTTCAACTTTTTTGTGATGTTTTTTTCTATTACCCGCTATATATAAATATAAAAAATATTATCAGACCTTTTTTGTTGAGCGTTCAATTCTCTATAAAGATTGGAACAGCGATTATTTATCAGTCAACCAGTCGTTTGAACGGCACAAAAATCAGAAGAAGCAAAAATAATTTTTCCTGTGTTATTCTTATGGGAATTAAAAAAATGCGATGAGGACAATCTTAATATTAATGGCTCATCTTTTCACAGAATTTTTTTTGCACCCAAAAGAGCTTTTGAGCCTGTTTGGAAAAAAAAATTTTTTTTTTGGTCATCCTAATATATATATAAATACGACCCGCTTGGTTGTATGTCCAATTTGGACAATTTGGAAGGTACGCAACTTGCTCACGAACCAATGAACCAAGCGGCTTGGTTCGTGAGCTAGTTTGCGTACTGAGACGAGAATCGAGTGCCGAATCCTTTAGTGAACCAATCTTTCGATTGAACGGGTAGCAAGATCCGGATCATTTTGTCAACAGGTCTGACACATATCTACTGTGTAGGTCGTAACGATATTATAAGACATTAATTGAAATGCTTTTTCTTTACCTGAAGTGGACAAACAGACAGACTGAAGATAGTGTCCCGTATAGGGTGGAGGAGCGAGATGGAATGCTGAATAGGAATACTCCTGCGCCTCAAAGGAAGATCTTCCAACGAGGCTTGTAGAACTTGTATATATTATTTGTATGTTTTGGGAATCGTTTGCGACCTCAATGATTGAACAGCGCCATCTATTGGCTTGTAAGTGTTCCACTACAAGACTACGGGCCCACTGAACTGAAGTTATCATCGCCAGTGACCGCTTGCAACACAAGAGGCGACGCCAACGGGTTATCAACTATCCAAAAAAGGATAGAGGGGACAGGCCAGGATGGGGGGGGGGTAGAGATAGAAGGATGGGACAGAAGAGACGGGATGGAGGGATGGAGTAGGGGGCAGGGGAAAGATGAAATGGTTTTATTTTTCAGGATTTACTGATCAAAAAGTCTTCTATTTGAAGCAAATGTTTCTCAAAATCTCTTATGAAGAAGCCATGTTTTTAAATTCATAAAAAAGTCCTACATTTTTTATTTAACAAATCTGTAAATTATTTTATATAAGTACTTGTTAAATTATGCGATTTAATTAAATTTACTCCATGATTAAATAATTTCAGGGTAAAGATTTTACACCATTCGTTTGTGCGATACGCCGGCTCACAATCATTTCTATTACATATGTATCACCACTAATTTTAACAATTATTTTAAAATATATAATCTAACATTTTCATATATATTATTTAAAAATTCAACATTGACCATCCAACTGTTTAAATGCTAACAATGAAATCATTTTCAAACAGATCAATTTCGTATTTTGTTAAAAATAATTACCTAGATTCGAACCATTACGCTTATTTGGCGTCGTGTTGTATTAGCGCCTCCAGTGTAGAGTAGGTGAAACTAAAGTCTAAATTAATGCGACACAATCAGTTTGAAAATGACTTTAATTTCACATAGTAATAAAGTCGCTTTTAACATTTGCTAATAAAAGTCAAGAAATATGTTTAAAAATCTAAAAAATATTTTTTTACCTTTTTAGATGTTTAAATATTTTTTGCTATGTGGTAGAAGACTCAAGGCTCGCTTTGCCAAAATTTAAAACGTTTTATTCGGAAGTCATTGTAAATAAAAATTGGTTATTACAATTAAAGGAAGACAAATAACATAAACATAAAATTAAAAAATACCTAACAAATAAAATAGACATTAAGAATTAAATTTCTCTAATTTAGAAAAAAGGCCCAGTCCCACCAGACCACCGCCATTGCACAGAGTGCCTAAAAGGCTAATACCTCACTAAATATAAAATTAAATATCATAATTATGACGCATGCAATTACATTCCTAGATAGGTTATTTTTAAATAAATAAACGGCGTTAATTTGTACGAAAAAAAAACAGGCTGAATTAATTCTCTGCTTAAATAATAATTCTATGTTTCAACAAGTTTTTTTCGTCCGAAAAATTGTACTGCGCAAGTAACAATTACTTTTTTCAAAGTACAGTGTCTTGTTGAAGTAGACTTTATTACTTCAATATGGAATTACAGTGTGACACATTACTTATAATATTTTGTAATTATAATAAAACAATAAAGCGAGCCTTTAAATTGATATTTTACATTGTTGTAAGATCGTCTATTTTTGGCAAAAGTTTTGTCAAGTCGAGTGCAAGGAGCGAGTGCTTAAAACAAAATGTAACAATTTCATTAATAAAATAAAAATTATGCATTAAATTGGTATGCAGCAAATAATTGCTTTTTTGACTTTTTTTGCTTTTTTTACACAAGGATCTATAATTTAGTTGAGTATTGTAAGATTATGATTTTAATATAGTGAGCCAATTGACTTGTATTCGGATACATAAATTAATTTTAAAAAATCAAAGTAATTTTTTTGAATAAAGAGCACATCGCTTAAGGACAGTTCCAAGAAGGTGGAATATTAAGTCATTCTTTTTAAATTTTTGTTTAACCGTTCAGTCTTATAACGTATTTTTGTTTTTTTTTTTAACTTTTATGTTGCCTTATATTTCTTTCTTGTATTTTTTTGTATAACAATGTTTTTACTCCGGTTTCAGACGATGCCATTGGACGATGGTCTGCCGCGGTTTCGTGATCATGTCTTGCCAGTGTTTCGTTTCTGTTGCGCCTGAGCCGTTTTTACCTGCAAATGTGAATTTAAGTTAATTAACTATGTAAGGCCGCAAATTCGGAACGGCGGCGCGTGCAGCGGCGCGTTGTTTTGAGCGTGCACGCTCGACTATTGAACGTATGGATTTCTCTCTTGGTGTATTCGTAGCAGCGTTTTTAGCGTGTAGTTAAGCGGCGTGATCAGTGTTTTGGCGTTTTAACGAGTGTTTACAAGTGATATTTTGTTCAGTGTGTCAAGATTTGCGAGTAAAGGAAGTTGTGTGCTCGTAGCTATTTCATTCCATTTCTTCTATGACACAATCCTATTTTTGAACAATAGATGACTTGAAAGCCATAACTCCGGCCGTGATTGCACTTCGCTAATTATCATTTCGAATGACATTATGTTGACATTAATACTATCCCGGAACAATCGCATTCGTAGATGAAACAAAACAAACAATAACCATTATACACGAATGTCTCGTAATATCGTTCCTTTGACGTGATGACACTTGCCCTTGAATGGCGGCTTCGGATTGGTCAACGTACTTGGACGCCCCGCTCGCACGCACGCTCTAGCGAAAGCTAGTTGCTTGCACGCTGGAACGCTCCGCTACACGCCCCGCCGTTCCGAGTTTGCGGCCTTAGTAACTGCTTAATCATTGCATTTGATAGTGAACATTTCAAATATCGTAAGAGACATTTTGACGTAAGCAAATTTTAATACCATTTAGCTTAGCTTTGGGTTTCTCGCTATGTACATGTATAATTAAAAAGCTTAATAATGAAGCGAAAGGGAAAATAAATAAAAGCTTTAAAACCGACAATAGGTCTAGTTGAGGTAGTTATAAAAAAATATTTCCTGTATGCTACTGGTGTAAGGCATAGTTTTTAAAACTGTTTTTTCTAAATCTAAAGGAAATTAATATTCCAAAATTACTATGGCTAAGCTCTCGTATGCATAGTAATTTTGACTCTTATGCATAGTAAAGACCTTGTGAAAAAGTATATTTAGATAGATATGTATGTTTATATTATAATTTAATAACATTTTCCTTTATATTTACGTGTATATTTTATCTATTACATTCTTACCCCCATCCATACCGAGTTTCTGTCCATCCAAAGGTTGTCTGGAAGAAATCGCTCCCAGCGATAAGACCGCCCATTGTACTTATTATTATGATTGTATGTACGAATTTATTTTGTAACATTGTGTGCAATCAAGTATATTCTATTCTATTATTGTGGTCATTGTCTTCTAATGTATTGATTGTGTTTAAAAATTTGATAAAATAATTTGGTAACAGTCTCTCTTAAAATTATCTGATTTAAATGAAAAAAAATCTGGAAAAATGTTATGACTTTTTCTAGACACATTTTTTTTTTCTAAGATTGATGTATTATGTTTCGATGTAGACCACTCACCAGCCAAAAGTATCCTGCCAATGAGCTCGTTTCTCCCAATATTATCGAAATCCATGACCTGCACATCCAGAGAGCACTCCCTGATCTTTTCCCAGGGGACGTTGAAGGAAAATGAGTCGTTGAAAACAGGATTGAGGGTGCACTTGAAGATTGCCGTCTTGCGCTTCTCGATTCTCTTGTCTCCGAATTGCAGCCATACTTTCACATAGGGATCTGGAATTAATACAAATATAAAGTAATATATTTTCTATACTTTATTTATATTTGTAACGATGGCAGAAACTTTACTTCCCACACTAAGATTAGCCTATATAGCGGGAACAGATGGTATTATCAAAATATGAAATTACAATTTAAAAATGATGGAGTGCGTCTTAACGTGCGCGCGTGTGACTGAGTGAGTGGGAGTTAGTGTGAGTGAGTGAGTCTGTGTGAGTGAGTGAGCCTCGTAGTTTAATGAAGAAATAATATGTAGTGAACGTAACTTAATAAAGTAATTATTCACCCAGTGGTAGAAATGTGAGTGTAACTTAATAAATTCATTTATTATATACTACTAACTGTCCCGGCAGACGTCGTCCTGCCCGTAAAAGCTTCAATCGATATGCCGACAGCATTGAAGTTTATAATTAACAAATAAAAAGTAGGGGTTGATCGTAGAGGGTTGAAAATTTAGGGTTGTAAGTATTTTTAATTCTTTATCATAAAAAAAATATTTTTTTTTTCTTAAAATTAAGAAAAAATAGGGGTGGACTACCCGTAACATTTAGGGGGATGAAAAATAGATGTTATGCAATTCTCAGACCTACCCAATATGTACACAAAATTTCATGAGAAACGGTCAAGCCGTTTCGGAGAAGCTTAACTACAAACACCGCGACATAGTCTAGTCGAGAAGTTTATTTTCTGCGAATAATAGTTACCAGTCTCTTAAAAATATGGTTCATAGCTCATTCGATCCGGAATAGCATCTAGAAAAAGTAGTTTTTTGGATTTTCTCTCCCAATAAATATTACAATTGTTATTAACAAAAAAGTGAAAAAAATAGCCGTTCAGCTTTTTGGGATAATCTCAAAAAGTATGAGAGATATCTAAAATATTAGAAAAGTTTCTGAAAGAGCAGGAACTTTTAGTAAAAAACTTCTCGACTCCCGAAATCGTAGCACCAATATTTATAATTTTTATCTAACGTTGAAAATCGGGTTCCGTGCGGCAGTTTCGACATGCGCGCGCCGCTATTTTAATTAACGCAAGTTTTAAATAATTTTTTTTGCATTAAATATTAATTTAAAAATTTGTAAAAATTCAGGTATTATCTTAAAACTTCAAAGAAAATGATCCCGCGAGAGTAAAAGTTTAATCATCATTATTTATAAATTTATTGAATTGTTAATTAACCATTTTTTCGTGGGTCTCTGTTGTTATAAAAGGCAATATAAAAGTTGATAAAAAATTTCAATAAATTTTTCCTCTCGTGGAACCCTTCTTATCAACTTACTCGACAAGATTGCGTGAGAAAAAATTTAGAAATTTGTTTATTTTATTAATTATTAATTTTTTCACTTTTTTGTTAATAACAATTGTAATATTTATTGGGAGAAAAAATCCAAAAAACTGCTTTTTCTAGATGCTATTCCGGATCGAATGAGCCATCAAGCATATTTTTAAGAGACTAGTAACTATTATTCGCAGAAAATAAACTTCTCGACTAGACTAACACGAGAATTTTATATATTAGATTACCGTTCAAAATTCGAAAGAAGTTTGGAGATTTTCTGTGACTATATTCTCTGAAGTTTCACTTCTAATACGAACTGCACACACACACACACACACACACACACACACACACACACACACACACACACACACACACACACACACACACACACACACACAAACACACACACACACACACACACACACACAAACCCACACACACACAAACCCACACACACACACACACACACACACACACACACAAACCCACACACACACACACACACACACACACACACACACACACACACACACACATACACACACACACACACACACATATACACACATTTTTATTCATCAGTATGTAGATGTATAAATTACATTGTATTACATATTCCTACTTGACCTTGAATTACGTCTTCAATTTTGAAAACTTATTCTTATCGGTTTCCGCCCATGTTGACCACAATCCCGTACGATCCATTCCCTTCAAGGCTTTGGTTGAAAAGATCGCTTTAAGTCACGTATCCTTGAGATGTGATCTTTGAACTGCGTCCATTAGTTACGCAAACAAAGCTATTTGCTGAGGATGGATAAAGGGATGTGAAATGACGACCGCTTTAGTGAACGGATACACCTTAGACATGCAGTCACAAAGCGACTAGTTTTAAAATTGACACGTTAAAAATATTTATATGATAAAATATTTTATCCTTAATAAAAATTGACCAAAAATTTCTTTGTCAAACGCCCATTCTTGTTTGATTTTTCTACGCTATTATATATTTGATTTAATTAAGTTCATATTAAAACTGGACTTTGAAAATTGTTGGCCTATTATTTAAATAAAATCGAAAGCATGCAAACATGCGATGTTGATTATATTTAAATGACCGTATTAATTTTTTTGTGTCTTAAATAGACATTTTGTTATAAATTATTTACCCCTTATTCCATCCTCCTTATCTTATCCACTATCCCACACCTATACTAGACGCTGTTAACGACTTGGTATCACCAATGGTATTGCAAATATCAATTAACGACTGTTACCACTTTCCGTCAGGTGGCCTTGAAGCCTAAAGGCAAAAAGAAAATCACATGCCCCATTTCGATATCTTCATAAGGATAATTTTAAAATCCAAGTACAGCTTTACACAAATTATAGTTTCGATCAGCAGATTTTGTTTGCGCAGATAAAGCGCTTTTTGACATGTAAATAACCTATATTGAACTTTGGTCGCAAGTGCAAAATGCAGACTGTTGCTTGTCATGAAGTTTTAGATTTGCTCTCTTATACGATTACTCTCTAACACTGTGTTGCGCTTCTAAAATTGGTCTACAGCGCAAATCCATCGGGAGGAATTATTAGTAGAGTAATACTGTACTGCGCAAACGAAGTAGCGCGTAGCGCCCACAGATCTTCTATATAAAAATGAATGTTTATCTGTATGTGTTTTATAGAATCGTAAACTTTACATTTGATCATGTGATGATGTTTAGTGTGATGTTGTTGTGCATGAGCTAGAGAAGGTTTCCGAGTTGGTTCACAATTGGACCCGGTAGGTGGCGCTGCTGTCGGCATATCGCTTGAAGCTTTTCCGGGCGGGACAAAGTCTGCCGGGACAGCTAGTATTGCATAAAATACCGCATCCAACCCGATTCTCGACACCGAGTATTCGCACCTCATAAATCAAGATAATAATCTTCAAGGACCGTATTCAATTAATGTTGGGGACTCGGTTACAGTGAGTAACCGGATATTCATATTTCACGCCTTTTCACTTCTAATGAAGGGGAGAAAAGTATCACCATTTCATGAGATAATTTCAACGTGAACGTCTTTGAAGGGTAATTGAAGAGCGACTTTCTAACGAACGAATTGTGTTTGCTTTGAAAACTGAAATTTATTAATGTAATGAGCCTTTTCAAGCGGCTACATTGACACCCATCCTTATTGGTATCGATCAAGGACCTACAATTAGGTTAGGCCTTTGCTTTGAGATTATTCTAAAACTTCACTCTCTATCTGTAAATGTTGGAACTCTGTTACATTGAGTAACCGGGTATAAATTAACTTTTCATACCCCTGCACTCATTATGAAAGGAACAACTAACTAATAAAAGCGTTTGAAAAATTGGGGATAGTTTTCTACAAAATAATTTCGACATTCTACAAATAATCTCAACATCCTACAAATAATTTCGATATACTACAAATAATTTCAACATTCTGCAAATAATTTCGACATTCTACAAATAATTTCGACGTTTATTTGAAAAAGATTTACAAATAAATCTGGCACATGAGAATGGTTCCAAAAAGATGATGAACGTCATCTTCAAATAATTACTTAAGTAATTTGATAGATTTTCTTGATAACAATTTGCTTTGAAAGTATTTTATTTTTTTAGTCATTTCTAGTTCATAGTTAAAATATTATAGCCACGACATATTGTCTTAGTTAAATACTAGTTATGTTACGACTATATTTTATAATGATCTGACTAACGATAAATCACACGACTATGTACGCTGAAAAATAAAACTTCAACTCTTAGTTAAAGTTAGTCAGTTATAAATCAGAGCTATCATTAGTTTCTGCATCTTTAAAAGAACCTTACCGGATTTTCCATTAATATCCTTAGCCTTCAGGTTCCTAGCCTTCAGGAGAGTGAGAGTTAGGACGCTATTGCTGGGATGATAGCACAATGACGTCAGGAGCTCCCCACACTTGTCCTTAGCAGGAGGCTTCAGTGCCTTCCAGAAGGACGGCTTCTCGCTTAAATCAACCTGGAAATAGGGGAGAAGATGGAAAATTAAAAAGTGAAAATATATTCTATTCTGAAAAAAATACAAGATTATAGTTCAGTTTAAAAAATACTTTCAAAGAATATTTGTTCCAATAATATCCGTTAACTAGTTTTTGATATACTGTTGTGTCCTTCCTCTAACTTTTTAAAACCTACTGAAGTAGAAAATTAAAAAACAAAATAAGGTGTGCCATCTTGATTTTTACGTAGTCTTTATATCATTAATACGTGAAGCAAAAACGTTGTACCCCTTTTTACGAAAATTGTGCAGACGGAGGAGTATGAAATTTCGCACACTTATAGTTTATATAGAGGAGTGCAGAATGCTATTTTTTTGATTGTGCATAAAAATACATTAAACCAATGAAAAAAACATTACAGACAATACCATGTATTCGATACACACACGCACACATACTCTTTTGTTTATTAGTTCAGCCTTGGCGAAATCTGAGATTATAGAAGCATAGTCTTTGACAACAGAACTTTAATAATGGTCAAACTTATAATTTAAATTAATTATTAAAGTCGAATTTCGACGACGGGCAACCACTAGTTTTAATTATTGTTTTCGAGTTTAGTATACAAATGACAAATACAGTAGACGTTCGTCACTTCTACATAATCTTTTAACGCAGCGTCCAGCGACACGCACTTGGCCGATTTTTTTGTTTCTGTGACGATATTGAATACAAACCAAGGCAGTTAATAGGGGTACCAAATCAAACTAACTTCAAAGAGCCTTTCCTAAAGCGTACAGACGGTGCTTTCGAAAGTTTAAGGGCCATTTTGGACAGGGTTTGAGAGGGCCGAAGTTAATCTTCTATTAGATACAGACGCTAACTTCTGAGTTGGATAATTGGTTCGATAAAATTAAAAAAAGCTAGAAATTCTTTTAATTAAAAACGAGACGATGAGAAGCTCCCAAACATAAGATTAAGGGCGGCTTGCATGACGTTCCCTAAATTCATTTAAGAAACACAAAATGCATTTAGAACCCTTAAATACGATTAGCGTCTTGCACAACACAAAATTTACCGGTAAATACGTTTAAAGAACTGTCAAAGTTAATCAACTAAAAATGGGTATTTAACTGCCTTAAACGCGTTTAAGGATTGTCACTCGTGTGTCTTTATGAAATTGTCACTTATAGAAAAGTCAATCACAGATTGTCACTCGTATATTATTTGCTTTAATTATTTATCTCAATTCTAAATACCCATTATTCGTACAAACTAACATGGTAGCAGAGTAATAAAGTTAAGGAATTGGATTCAGTAAAGATATTTTAACTAGGAAAGAATAAATACAATATTCTAGCATTGTACTCGGCCTGACGTTCACAATGGATAAGGCGATCGCAGAGGCTTCTAAGGTAAAAATAATGCACCTTGACGGTAAAAACTATAAGCATTAGCTGTATCATATTGAGACAGTGTAGAGCAATACCCGGCGCTGAAGAAATTTTGCAAGGAAAACTTCAAAAGCCCGATGAGCCTGCAGCATCTGATGATGCAGTTGCTAAAGCAAAGTCCTTATTAATATTATAAATACGAAAGTAACTCTGTCTGTCTGTTCCGTTTTCACGTAAAAACTAATGGACCTATTTGGCTGAAATTCAGTATATATATATATATATATATATATATATATATATATATATATTCGATGCCGAGAATGAACACAGGATACTTTTTATCCCGAAAAACGGGATAGTTTCCGGGATAAAAATATATTTGTCTTTCTGTTTGTTATGCTTTTATGGAAAAACGATCGGACCGATTTAGTTGAAATTCGGTATACATGTAATTTTAATACCGAGGGTGGACAAGGGATACTTTTTATCCCGGATAATGGGATAGATTTTGGGATAGATTAATGTAAAGGTTATCCCAAAAAGTGGGATAGGTTATTTTGTGATTTTCCATTTTCATCATTTTGGTAATCTTTGTCCGATTTGTCCTTATTGTCCTTTTGCCAATTTTGATCTATTTGCCCTTTTTGTCAGTTTTGCACTTTTTGCCCTTGTTGTCCTTTTTGCCCTTTTTGTCCTTTTTGCCCTTTTTGTACTTCTTGGCCTTTTTATATTTTTGTCCTTTTCGTCCTTTTTGTCCCTTATGCCCCTTTTGTCCTTTTTGCCTTTTTGTCCTTTATGCCCGTTTTTGTCCTTTTTTCCCCTTTTGCCTTTTTATATTTTTTGTCCTTTTTGTCCTAATTGTATTTTTTGTGCTTTTGACCCTTTTTGTCCTTTTCGTCTTTTTTGTCCTTTTAGTAATTATTGTCATGTTTGTCTATTATGTAGTTTTCATAGACGGGAATAGATAAGTACAACTAGGATGGTTGGAAATAAAGAATGAAAGTTTGGATGAGACCAATCATTTCTCAAGTTTATAGATATAATAATTCGTCGTCTATAAAAAATGCGATAGTAACTCGATATGTCTTTCCGTTAAGCTTTTACGGAAAACTACTAGGAATACTGGATCGGTTTTGCTGTAATTTTGTTTAAATGTAGTTTTAATACGGAAAATGGACATAAACACTTTTCATGCCAGGAGCTGGGATAGTTGGCGATATAAAATGAAATTAATCTTCCGAGTGCAAATAGCACTAACATG
Organism: Dendrolimus pini; assembly: GCA_949752895.1. Classification (NCBI taxonomy): domain Eukaryota; kingdom Metazoa; phylum Arthropoda; class Insecta; order Lepidoptera; family Lasiocampidae; genus Dendrolimus; species Dendrolimus pini. The sequence continues at coordinate 25,019,832 of OX457124.1, forward strand.
AAAATTTAGTACAATGTAACCTGTATTAACGCCTGCTCTTTATAAAAGAACCAAGCACTAGACTTGACCCGCGGCTTAGCCGCGGGTTGAACTCTAGTATGATATAATTTACAACAATTTCTAAGAATTGACTGTCTTTTTAACTCTGATTAAGACAAACATGACGGATGAGATTCTAGAACAAGAACGACTACATAATGGAAGCAGCGAAGACAAACTTGTGATCTTTGTCTAAAATTCTTTCATTATAAAAAGGACCCTGAACATGAGATGGAAAGGGAAATCTGCATTAAACAACATTTCAACAACTCTTTTCATAAATTAACTTCGATCAACAATACTATTGTTGATCGAAGTAAATTAATGTTTATTATTCTTTATGAAACAGTAAGTTATTAAAAATTCAATTACAGATTGTCACTCGTATATTATTTGCTTTAATTATTTATCTCAATGGGTATTTCATAAAATCGAAAATAAAACAGCACCGGAAAAGATAGTTCTTAAGGTTGCCGCCAAAAATTCCGAAGTAAACTTTTATTTAACCAAATAAACGAAATTTAAAATGTCAATTTGACATTGGCCAACTAAAATCCCTTTTTACGCAAGAAATAACTAACATGAAACCTAAATTTCGTGTTTTTGTTCGATAAAATGGATCGCCACGTGTAACGGAACACATCTAGCTGTTTTACCGACGGCATAAATACATTTACCTAAAAATCACAGGAGAGTGCCTCATGCAAGACAACATAAATGCATTTAGTTTTAAATCGTTTAGAGAGTAAAATAAAATTAACTAATTTTATTTAAGAATTCATTATGCAAGCGGGCCTTAAAAATTGAATTAAAAAGTGACGCTGAAAAACTCATACACCTAAAAATATTGATATTAAATTTATTTAGGGTTCCAAGTTTTTTTTATTGAATGAGTTCAGCAGACAGGTTGACGGCCTACCCGATGGAAAGCGGTTGCCATCGCCTATGGACATTTGCGACACCAAAGGTCTCTCTTCTTTGTTTAGAGTGACTGAAACCTGGCCACTAATGCCGGCACACAACTCAAGGTTGTTATATGGCAGCATACTTTAGACCAGAGGTGATAACCATCCAGAGAGGCAAATACCCTACAAACCTGGCTGTGGGTTATTTTGGGGCCTCTTACGACAGGCCGTCCGGCCATAAAATTGTATTCTTTCTCCATTCCAGCACAGATACCGTGTTTATAAAATATATAAACGCCCTGACCAAGATTTTGTACATTGTATAGCTCTAGCCGCAGGAAATTGTATTCTTTCTCCGTTCCTGCACGCATAAAGTCTTGACTGATTTGGTCCAGAATATATGTATTAAAATAAAAACGACTCATGGCGCCATCTAGTCGTGTAGGATATTCAATTCAATTTATTTATTTGCTTTTAGCAGTTACCATTCATTGGTTTTATTAGGATAAATTTTTGAATTACAGAATTACACTGTGTGTTTAGTTGGTTAATTTAAACTTTTCTACCTTAGTATCTAATTATAATTATGCGCTTTAATGGTCGGTTCCTATATTGTACCGACCGCTCATTTGTTTTGCCATCGGTTGAATTTTGACATTACTTGTATGGAGCTTATCATCAAAGCTAACTTAGCTAGCTTAGTATCAAAGCTTAACCGATAATATGGCAAATGAACGGTCAGTAAAATATAGGAACCTGCCGTAAATAATGTTATAGAATGCAAAAATAGTGCGTGTGTTGTGCCAAAATGATTATTAAGAAAAACCAATGTTTACAGAATGACAACTATAAACAATTTTTTGAGTTGTTACTATATGTCAAACTCACCTCGTCTTTTCCGAAATATCCCCCCTCATATATCAAAACCTCATAATCTCCAAGGGAGTTTACATTCATTTATAGAAAGATGGGCGCGAGTGGAACACCTGCTCTCTGGTAATCTCGTATAACGTGACCTACTAACCTTTCCCTAAGAAATATCTTTAGTGAAACACGTAGACAATTCAAGACATTGGAATTTTAATTTCGCCGACCAATTAGTTTGCATCCAAAATTTACCACCTTAGTAAGTTCGGCGTAATGAGCTTCACTATGTTACCAGTTGTGCAAGCGGCTTTGTTCGCACAGGACGTAGATATTACATTTATACAACCATTCGCCCATGACTTCGTTTGCGTTGGCCCTGTAAATTATAGCCTATGTCATATTCTGTACTAGCTGTGCCTGCGACTTTTCAATTCGCCACGAATACTTTTCAATTGGAAAGCTAATTTGATAAAAAATATGTAAGAAAGAAAGAAAGAAAAATATTTATTCAGAACTACATACACACCAAAACGTACTTATAAATAAGACAATACAATTGAAATGAAGTTCTGAATCGGTCCTAACTCAGAATGATGCTGGTGTGTGGTGCAAGTGACTTACGGATAGACAAACGAAACAAACACAAAACAAAACAAAAATATATATGACGAGTACTATTGCAAACAAATATAAAAATTAATATAATATAAAAATTTATATAAAAATAAACTACATTATAATATATATAAAAAACTGATATAAAAATTAATGCTACGAAGCGAATATATAAAGAAGAACATAATGGAATCAGGAACATAAAGCTTAAAAACTAAAAACTATAACAATATCAATTTTATATTTTGTCTGTCAGTCTGTTGGTTTGTGTCAAATATGCTGCAAATATGTCTTAAAAAAATATGGTTGGTTATCAGATGGATGAAAAATGTGTTAGTTTAAAATGCGGCTATAGAATTTAAGACAAGTAGGTATACCTCGACTCTCAAACTATGTGTTACAATTATTTAGTAGCATAGTTGTTCTTGTTATGTTTCCGTTTAAAGTTAATCATTAATTTTGTTATGTACCTGCTTATTTCTAAACCATACAATCGACCATTTCCTTAATTGAATATTAATGTAACAATACTTATCCTTTATGTTGTATTTGTGTAGATTATCAATTCAAAATCTCGCTATTGTATATAGACGGTATTCATTACATTTATTTTCGTGTTGGCAAACGCGATAGATTTATACTGTTTTCGGCTAGTTTTATTACATGCAAAACTTTGAGTATAATATTTTATAATATAATATCTTGTATAAAATGTTGTCTAGAATTTCCAAACAATAATGTATTAGATTCTTTTTATTTATAACACTTTAATTAAAATAGTTTATCAATGACTTCAATCCGCTAAGGGTTGTGCCAATTGCCAAGTTTCATGTAGTACTATTAAATTGTTGGAGGGATGGCGAGGTGTTCACTACAAATGCTTGTACTCGTAGAGTGAGAAGAGGTAATGCAAATCATGTGTTGAAACCGTTAGGTCCTCTGATTATAAAGCATTGTGACCAGTTGCTGCTCTTTTACTACTATAAACCCTTCTGAGTTGTTGCAAGTATTATATATGACTATGATCTTTCTATTCATTAAACAAATCTTCAAAACTCAGTTGTAATGTACTGTACCATGTGCAATTAAATTTTATTTCAATTAATATACAGGAGTGTATTTCAAGGTTTCGCAGCTATTTTAGCCAAATCGAAACCTTTATAATCATCATGCTAAATTAAAAGAACAGCTAACCTGTTATAGACTAGGGCAGCAATTTGTTACTAGAAATCCGAGAGGCATTTATCATCTATTATCAACTAGTTTAATGGACTGAGATATCATGAATTTTCATCAGAGTATAGCGGGAACGCCTGAAGTATAATAAATTACAGCACTCCAAAACTTTTGCTGTGTAATTTCGAGCAGGCGCTTTGTTTAATCTCTGATGATTTAGAAAGCGGCTCCGTTTTCATTCATAATTCAGTGTGTTTTATATAACTTTATGTAAATAATCACAAAAATAATTTAAAATCCTCTCAGTGTTATCATTTTACAGAGAACTCATTTTATGCGTGCAGGAACGGAGAAAGAATACAATTTTCTGCGGCCGGGCGGCCTGTCGTAAGAGGCGACAAAATAACCCACAGCCAGGTGGTAGGGCGTTTGCCCGACTGGATAGTTACGACCCCTGGTCTAAAGTATGCCGCCATAGCAACCTTGAGTTATGTTCCGGCATTGGTGACCAGGTTCCAGTCTCCCTTAAGAGAGCAGCAGCGTATTTGTAGCACCTTTGATGTTGCAAATGTCCATAGGCGATGGTAACCGTTTTCCATCAAGTGGGCCGTCTGCCTGTCTGCTGAACTCCAGCAATAAAAAAAAAGAATAAAATTGCCAAAAACATGTGAAACATAAAATAACATATTGTCATCGAATGTTTTCATTTACTATGATTTTGAGGAAATAAATTATTTGATTTGATTTATGGTTCTTGATCTTTTTTATATTTAATAAGTTTGCGTTTAACCACGATCACGTCCAATGCCGGACGTTGATGCGGTCGAGGATGGAGCACGCTTACCTAGATAGTAGTTGTTCACACGAGACTTGAAGATACCCGGATTGTACTTTTCGGGAAATACGGAGTCTGGAGCATTCCACAATTCTGCCGTACGTAGAAGGAACGTGGCGTCGAAACGTTTAGTAATTGTTAAGCGGAATACTAGGGATTGCTTTATGCATTGAGCGTAGCCAACGTGATGATACGTAGTGAGGTTCCAAATTAACTTTGTTGACATCTCATCCAATTATCGGCACCCAATCAATTCATGAAATATTTTGTTACGAGTTACGGGACTCGAATTAAAATGCCGTTGGAATTACTATAGAATTTATTAGAACTATACAAACACATACAACACAGGTACAAATATAACTGGACGCAACCAGTACAACCTGCACGATTCAATAACACGCGCAAAGTCCGTCACTATATAACTTATCGAATGTACACACGTCTTGTTTCGCTTGTGCCTATCGCTAGACTCCCCACCCCTCCGTTCGGGCATTGTTTTATACTAAACTATACAATATGTTTCGACACAATACTCGACCGCGTAAAGAATAGTTTCCAAGAAGCACAACTGGCTAAAGACTACCAAAAAATATTACAATACACAATAGGCTGTTTTTCCAATTACAAATTTTAAACACAAAGAAAAGAAAAGAAGTCCAAATGACGAAAAGGTAATAAACTGCAGGTGTGATTTGTTTTTTGTCGGTCGTAACAATATTAATGAAATTGTTTTGTATTAATACAAAATTTTTATCATTGAATGGTTACAAAATAAAACGTATGACTTATCTTTTGCGGCAAAATTTTTGTTAATCATTTTACTGGGGTGTCAATAATGGTACACTTTCCCCTATTTAAATTTAACTCACCTTTAGCACGCTTGGACACGATTAGTTACTTACACGCTATTGTCAAATTAGTTATAATTATAACTAGATTCTGCCCGCGACTTCGTCTGCGTGGGAAGAATTGGGCCCTAAGCCTATCTATTTTAATGTATTGCAATGCGCTGCATCTGACTCTGTCAGTTTGGTCTATTCATCCCCAAAATTTTGAGTTCTGGTTAAAAGTACAGACCACTATTTATTTTGTGGGCCAGTGTTATTGTCGAAAATGTAATTGAAATTATTTGTATCGTAATATTTTAAATATTACATAATAAATGGAATGGAAGTTATTTTAACGCCTGTCCTTTATATAGATAGATAGACAACACTTTATTGCTCACCAAAAAAAAACAAAATGCATAATTACAACCAGTGGTGGATTTACACTAGGGGCAGTCGGGGCTAGTGCCCAGGGCGGCAAATTTTCTAGGGCGGCAAAATTTAGAAAGTGAGAAAAAAATTCTATACAATATATAATTAACTAATTCTTTTAAATAAACATTTTATCAAGAAATATAATTTAAGTATTATGTATCAAAATGAATTTTTGTATATTATATAATATAGGAAATTTAAGTAAAAACTATTCAAATAGTTTAATTTATTTATTTCCATAAAGCTTTGAAAAAATTAAAGTTGATATTTATATTTTCTGGAATTGATAAATTTATGTAGTTTTTTTGAAGAATTAAAAATATTTTCAAATTATGTATGTCTTTTGATAACAGAAACTTTAATTGATTAATGATTTTTTCTAAAATTGGAGAATTATCCAATAATATATAATATATTATTATAAATATAAAATATATTAATAATATATATTTATTTATTATGTATTATATACAATACATAATAAATTTCCTGCAATCAATTAGTTATTCTAATTCTTAAAAAAGAAGATATCAAAACTATTACAATAAAATTTAAGTCATACGGCGGCATTTTCAGTGCCCCAGGGTGGTACAAATTTAAATCCAGCCCTGATTACAACACTTCTTGGCAAAACAACAGGCGGCCTTATCGCTAAAAGCGATCTCTTCCAGGCCACCTAGCTTAAAAGAAATTCTTAACTAATCTGGCGATGTAGATGGAGCAGAAAAAGATAGGTCTGTATAATTTAAATATACATACTTACACTATTTTATAAATTTAATACATATATAAATATAATAGTAATATATATACGTATATACAAAACAATCTAGATAAATATATTTGTTAACATTATATGTGACAAGCACTTTATATTAATTAACATAATATTACAATAGATAAATAAGTAAATGTATTATATATTAGACATATTTATTTAAAGACAGATAGTGCTTTCGAAGGGAGTTCCGAAATGTAGATAATGTTTTGGCCTCTCTGACAGTAAGAGACAACGCATTCCAGAGTTTTTCAGCCTGCTCTGTAAAAGAGTTATCGTTATATATAAACTGACGGACTCATAAACTGCATCAAAGTTCAGGATTACTTTGAAATGATTTTTTTAAATAAGTATGCAAACTTTTTGGATTAAATTATATAAATATGGAGAGACTGGCTCTTAATTACAAAAAAAAGGAAAATTTAAAAATAGAACTGCAGTAAAACAAATGAATATAGCCGGGAAAAGAAAATTTACTCGTAGTATCAGATTTGCGTGTTATTTATAGCAAAGTTTTAAATTGATTCTCATTGATTTTTTATTCTTTTGTCAATTGAATTATTGTTACCAGCAGAATTGTTGGGTTAGTTTTTAACTTATCGAGAGTTTTTGAACCATAATATGGATACTTCGTCCGAACAAGCGGCTCAAATTGTAGCATTGGTGCGGGAGGGCTTGAATCAACGAACGATTGATAGAAATTTAAATTTAAACCAGTCTACGGTTTCTAGAATATACAGAAGGTTTGTAGAGACAGGTTCTTACAGAAGGAGACGTGGTACAGGCAGGACTCGAGCAACCACCGGTCGTGATGACCGATTTATTGTTACAACTTCCCTGCGAATTCGTTTCCTCACGTCTGTTAACATCAAAACAGAGCTTAATGAAGTGCGTGGAGTAAACTTGAGTGCACGAACAATAATAAGAAGGTAATAATAAGAATAAAGGAAGCGGATATCACCCCTTTTAGACCAGCAAATGGTCCAAAGTTGTCTGTAGCTCACAGACAAGCTCGCTTAAGATTTGCGCGTGATTACCTGATTTGGACAGAAGAGCAATGGACCTCCGTATTGTTCACGGACGAGTGTAGGACATGTTTATATGTTTATGCAGATGGTCGCAGAAGAGTCTATCGTCGACGTGGGGAGCGATATGCTCAAAGTTGCATTGAGGAGCGTGTTCCTTTTGGAGGCGGTTCGTGTATGGTCTGGGGTGGCATATCGATGAACGGGCGAACAGAACTTGTGTTCATAGACATGGTCCGTCAAAACGGTAATAGAGGGGGTTTGACTGCACATCGCTACATAACAGAGATCTTAGAAGATCACGTGGTGCCTTACATGGGATTCATAGGCGAAAATTTTACTTTAATGCAGGATAATGCCCGCCCGCACGCTGCTGCACAAGTTCGACAATATTGCGAAGAGGTTGGGATACGTACAATGAATTGTCCAGCACGCAGCCCGGATATTAATCCCATTGAGCATGTTTGGGACAATTTAAAAAGAGCTGTATATGCGAGAAACCCTTTGCCCACGACAGTGGCAGCACTAAGAACAGCACTTTCAGAAGACTGGGACAATATTCCGCAAGATCTTTTAATAACCCTAATAATATCTATGCGGAACCGATTAGAATCCGTAATAAGGGCCTGTGGAGGTAATACACCTTATTAAAACATAAATAAACCCTTGCATAAAGTTTGTGTCTATTGTTAAAACCAATTTTTTAATTAAACCAATTTTCCTTAAATTTCTGTTTTTTCTTCAAAAAAAGTCTTAAGGTCCTTTCCAGTACACAAACTTAAACTTAAGGATATGAACCTACGCTGTTTTAAAGTTCACGAACCAATCTAGAGGTTTCAATTTAAATCTGTATAGAAAGTTTGCATACTTGGTTAAAATATTTATTTCAAAGTCGTCTATTACTTTGATGCAGTTTATGAGTCCGTCAGTGTACATGTTTTAGAATTTATTGGAACATGTCCGCATCCCTATTATTTAAATTCTCAATAAATCATAATATGTGAATCATTAATATGTGAAGCAAAAACTTTGTACCCCTTTTTACGAAAATTGCGCGGGCGGAGGATTGATATATGATATGATATAATGGCTCCAACGCCTTTGGGATTGATTTTGCCAATGTCAAAGTAAAAAACGACAGGTGTTAAATATCGAAAGTTAAAAAAGATAAATTTTGATGGACGGTATTCTTGTTCTGGTAACCTGAGGACAAGACAACACAAACGGTCGTATAAGACTAACTATTTATAAAAATATATTATTAAGCGTTATAAATCTAGATACGATATATACATATTTACTATATACTAAGGTTAGTAAGAAGTTAATATTAATGGGACGAGGAAGGTCATATAAGGGCGTAGATAATTTTAGACAGTAAAAGAATATACCTATGTTCTAATTTCCTTCGGCACATCATAACATCGCGAGAGAGCGACTGCGACCAGTGTCATAACAGCTTAGACCATTAATGGTCTAAGCATAACAGTCAGTACAATTATTTTTTCTTAGAGATTTTTGCGTTCTATTAGTAGGTAATTATTGCAGTAGATGTCACTGTTCTCAAATGAAACACCAAATGAAAGAAAATAATATGTTTCGTTATACGCAGTTGTTTTAATACTTGTTTAAGAAATATTTGATATGTTTTTATGTTTTTGCAAGCCATATCAGCTCATAAATATATTTTAAAGTGTGTAAGTTCTATCCCTCACCTTTTTCAAATTATATAGCTTTTTTTTAACTTTAATTACTGGATTTTTGATGAATTGTCGATTTATCAAAAACTTATTTCAAAGATGTCAATTATGTCAAAACCAAAACGACATTCCGATCGATACGAGTCACATTCGTTGACGTGTGTACTTTTTTTGTGTTTCGATTATTTTTCGACAACTTTGTTTTATTCCTGGACTCCGAAGACTTCGCTTATCTCGTTTACTTGTGTTCTGTGATCACGTTGGACTTACGCATGTACCCTGAACACCGATTTGCCTAACGATTTGTTCTCTGTTGACTTGGATTATGGCTTCTTCTGAGAGGTTGTTGTGTGCCTAGATGCGGTAAAACTTGTAAGTAAATCATCCTAATGGCACCAGATTAGATGTGGACACAAATGATGTTATGAAAATGTAGGCCTTTGAATGTTTCAATAAAAGGAAACATAATAATCAAGATACCGCTAAATTGTTGTTTTATTTGACTAACAAATAAACATTTTTTTGAAAAGGCTTTTGGGAATTGCAGGAGTTAAATTATTAACTCCCGCAATTTCCGAAAGTCTAATATATTTATAATTAATAATTAAAATAATACTAGATGCCCTGGACGGTTTTTGCCGTTTGCCGTATTGTGTCGTATACCGATAGAGTGCGTTAGTATATATATTATGACTGTTGACTCTATACCAGTATATATAAAGTACTCTGTGACTGCGACTGTCACAGAGGACATATATGTGCTACAATAAGTCAAAAGAAAAACATTATACACACTAAGCATGTATTTGACAGACACGCGTGTGTGTGTCAAATACCTACATGGCAATATGACAATAAACAAAAGTGTATATATGCGTATATGTACTCTTTTGTTTACTGTCGAAGTCAAATTAACAGTGTAGCCTTGGCGAAATCTGTGAGTATAGAAGTATAATAGCTTAAGAGCCAGTGATCGGCTACCTGTATGTATTTGACCAGACCTGAGGTTTTGTACATTGAGGCCGCTATACTTACCATGTATGGTACGGGGACTCACTAAGCTCAAAGTGGTGGACGCGACGAGCGCTGAGGTACGACAGTATCGATTTTTGACGAATTTTAAATCCGTTTGACCACGGCTGCCGTTTTGATATTTGAAAATATAGGCTTATTATTATCGGAAAATAAGAATGGCAGACCATTATCGCGCGGTTTTACTTTATGGCAGACAATTTTGAATATACAAAAAAATAATAGAAAGTAATTGACCAGATTTGCCATTGATATATTTTGATTATTATAGTCTTAAAAACTTATATTGACCGCGGCAGACGTCTACTTTGCGTATATACATCAATAAATAATAAAATATTATGTACTACCCAGTCAGATGTATATGTTTTCCGTTCGCTGTTTTACATCAATAAAATTTATTTGCGATTTACTTTATCACTGTATTTACAGAAATTAATATTTTGTATATTCTATATACTAAACTTCATTAGCTATCGTACCGTACCATACATGGTAGGTATAGGGGCCTCAATGTACAAAACCTCAGGTCTGGTCAAATACATACAGGTAGCCGATCACTGGCTCTTAAACTATAATCTTTGACAACAGAATCTTAATAATGATCAAACTTATAATTTAGATTAATTATGGTCGAATTACGGGCAATGGGCGATTACTAATAAATATTATTAAGCGATAAGGTCGCCCTTTGTTCAATAATTATTGTATCTATTTTTTTAGAACGCAGTTTTAATTTTTGGTGAACATTATAGTGTTTTTATTTATTTATTAATTTATTCACGTATACGAGACCCACCTTGTCGAACATGGGGGTCAATGGACCCCCCATTGGCCCCCATGTTCTTAGCAGGTTGGAAATCTATGAGCAAAACAACACGACGGCCTTGGACACGCCACAAAGTAACATTAAATTATGCCTTGGGTCGAATTATTCAAGTTGAAGTGCTATTTACAACTTAATTTAAGTTGACTCTAAGTAAGATTTATAGTGTCCTTGTTTCAGCGAACATATGTATGAAAAAAATATCCTCATGCATTAATAAAAACATGAACCTTAATGAACAACATTCCAAAGTTTTCATTCAAATTAAGGTCCACTGGGAAACAATTTTGATGGCCAGAAGCATAGCTATAACCTGAGAGATGTTAGTGCTATTCGTGTTGAATGTAATAACACCTTCAAGATGCTGCTGGGGCTGCCGATTCTGCAGAGACACGTATTTTTGATTTTTTATGCCATCAGGCGTAAGCAAGCCGCGTCTATACTGTTCAGAGTTTGGGCTAGTACCAGCAGTTCCTAAGAGTGTTCGCAGAGAGAATGGACTCCCCTTTCCTTTGAAGCTGGGGAGGCTATTTATCTAGTGTCGAAGGAGGAGTAGAGCCATTCTTTCCGCTTTTATGTTCTGTTCTGTCCGTCAAAGTAACATAAATATAATTTTGATCACTAACAAATGGATGTAATACCTGAATTGGAAATAAATTATTTATATATTTCGCACACAAAACAAGTTACAGCTATTGTTTTTATTTTATTGCAGGAGTTCAGCAGACAGGTAGGCGGCCCTTTTGAGGGAAAGCGGTTAATAACGCCTATGAATATTTGTATCACCAAAGGTGCTACAAATGTGCTGCTCTCTTTACGGAGACTGACCTAGTCACTAATGCCGAGCACAACAATAAATTCTAAAATACAAAAACATTTTTTATATTTTTTTTATATTGAATAAGTTCTCTTTTGACTGCCAATATGCGCCTGATGTCAGGTGGAAATGCAGTCTAAGGTGGAGCACGCTTACCTAGAAGATACCTATTCACGCGAGACTTGTAGATCTGGATTTTATTTTTTAGGTAAAACAGATGACGGTAAAGAGTCCTACTCTTCAGCGGTACTTGTGATAAAAGTGGAAGCATAGCGTTTCGTCCGCTTTGATGGTATTCCTACCATATGTCGGTAACGTGAGCTCGTACGTCTGTTTGTCCGGTGGTAAAATGATGATTATATAAATACGCTTACAACTTTATGACACCGCTTCGCAAGATATTACCGTTTTTTTACGGAGAAAAGGTGGGTAAGATGATTATATAATTACGCTTACAAATTTATGTACTCCGCTTCGCAAGATATTACCGTTTTTTTACGGAGAAGAGGCGGATAAGATGATTATATAAATACACTTACAACTTTATGTACACTGCTTCGCAAGATACTATCGTTTTTTACGGAGAAGAGGCGGATAAGATGATTATATAAATACGCTTACAACATTATGTACACTGCTTCGCAAGATACTATCGTTGTTTTAAGGAGAAGAAGTGGATAAGATGATTATATAAATACGCTTACAACTTTTTGACACCGCTTCGCAAGATATTACCGTTTTTTTACGGAGAAGAGGCGGATAAGATGATTATATAAATACGCTTACAACTTTATGTACACTGTTTCGCAAGATACTATCGTTTTTTAAGGAGAAGAAGTGGATAAGATGATTATATAAATACGCTTACAACTTTATGACACCGCTTCGCAAGATATTACCATTTTTTTACGGAGAAGAGGCGGATAAGATGATTATATAATTACGCTTACAACTTTATGTATACCGTTTCGCAAGATATTATCGTTCTTTTAAGGAGAAGAAGCGGATAAGATGATTATAAAAATACGCTTACAACTTTATTTACACCGCTTTGCAAGATATTATCGTTGTTTTAAGGCTTAGACCATTCAACCAAGGTCTAAGTTTTAAGGAGAAGAAGCGGATAAGTTGATTATATAATTACGTATTAGTTACGGAAAACTTTCTTAAAACCCAATGAGTTTATGATCTCAATACTCAATACTCAATCATTTATTGCACAATTATAAACAGTTTTACATGTTCACAATAACCCTAGCAGGGTATAGCAATAGATACTATGCGGAGCGGATCGATCTATTTCACGTACTGAAAAATGTCATTATATCTATTTTATATCATCTTTAAAAAAATCGTTTATATTGTAGTAGCATTTTATTATTAATATATTTTTAAGTTCTTTTAAAAAGATGTCGTCTTTAGTGTTTTTTAATTTAGCAGGCAATTTATTATATATTTTAATGGCCATTGCGTTCGGGCCGCAGCTGTGCATATTAAGTTTGGAGTTTGGTAGAATTAAATTATTTTTATAGGTAGGTCTAATTGCATAGTCGCGCACGTCATTTAATTTGATAAAATATTGGTGATATTTTCTAATGAATTTACACTGTTCTAGTATGTATATAGACGTTATTGTTAGTATTTTATGTTTGATAAAGTATGGCCTATGAAAATGTGGTATCGTTATGTCAGGAAGTTTTATATTTTCAAGTATGCGGATACATTTTTTTGGAGCGATAAACAGATCTCCAACATCTACGCTGTTTCCCAAAAGTATGATGCCGTAGCTGAGCCACGAAAACGCGTATGCGTAATATGCTGTTAAGGCCGTGTCTAGATTGGTTGCTCGTCGTAGTTCTCTAAGTGCATATGTGAAACTAGATAATTTAGTTTTTACTTTTTTTACGTGGCTTTTCCAATTTACATGCGTATCGATATCTATGCCTAATAAGGTTGTCACGTCAATATTATCCAATTTGCTACCATTATATGAAAAATTTATGTCCAAAGGGGCTTTTTGGTGGGGTCGAAATTGTATTATTGCAGTCTTTGATAAATTTAAGTCAAGGTTGTGGTCCGTCATCCATTCAATTATATTATTAAAAATGTCAGTCAAATTTTCATTTACATTTATGTCATTCTTACAAGATGTCAAAATAAAAATATCGTCGGCGAAAAGAACACAGGATTCGTTAATTATTTTAGGGAGGTCATTTATGTAGATTAGAAAAAGGATGCATCCGATGACGCTTCCTTGAGGAATTGAATGATTTATTTGCGTGGGGTTAGATCTAACTACATTTATCATACCAGTTTTAGTGTCAAAGTTCTCAATTTCAACATATTGTTTGCGATTTCTTAAGTATGAGCAGAACCATTTATATGCTATACCACGTATTCCAATATTATATAATTTATCTAAAAGTATGTCGTATTGAACTTTATCATAGGCCTTCGTCATATCTAATAAAATTCCTATAGCATATTTTTTATTGTTTAGTTTTTCCAAAATTTCGTGAATTATTTTATATACAGCCAAGATTGTAGATCGATTTTTTCGAAATCCGTTTTGGGAATCGTCAAAAATGTCAAATTTTTCGCAAAAAGATTCGAGGCGACTCTGCATTGCTTTTTCAAATATTTTTGAAGAGGTGGGTAGAAGTGCTATAGGCCTATAATTCAGATTTGGACGATTTTTTATGTATAGGCTTGACAAGGGCCGTTTTTAAAAGGTCGGGAAATTGTCCTTCGTTAAACGATTGATTAATCAACAAGTAGTAGGGCAGGGTTAGTTCAATTGCACATTGTTTAATTAGGGTAGGGGGTAATTCATCTACACCGTAGCTGTATTTGCTTTTTAAGTTTTTAATAATTGTGTAAACTTCGCACGGTTCAACTGGGCTCAAGAACATTGAGTTATTAATGCGCTGGAGTGTCGGCTGGCCGCGGCCGCAGTTCGCTGGCCCCCCGCAGCCCGCTCTGCCTACCGAGGCGAAGTATTCATTGAATGTGTTTGCAACTTGCTCGGGGTTAGAAATAGTTCTATTGTTTATTTTTAGTGTTAAGTTAATTTTACGTTTGGTTGCGGTTTTATTTGTGCATTCGTTTATTATTCTCCACATGGTTTTAGTTTTATTTCCAGATCTTTTCATTTTACGTATATATTCATTTCTTTTTGATGCGCGTACTGTCTTTTTTAGTAATTTCACGTACAGTTTATAGTAATTAGTTAAAATTGGGTGCTTACAATATATTACGAAGGGTTTTAATAGCCGCTTATTTCTACAGGAGTTTTTTATACCTTCGGTTAACCAGTTATACTTTTTATTTACGTTAAGTTTAATCACTTTTTTGGGTATACAACGGTTTCAAATTTCGGTCAATTTATCATTAAATAAACTATAATTGTCATTTACTGAATTATTAGTATTTATGTTAAAGAGATCGCTCCATTTTATGTTTATAAGTTCCTTTTTAAATTTGTTTATGTTATTTTGAGTAAATAGTCTTTTATTTACTTTCCATATTATGGGTTTGTTTTTCGTACCTAACATATCTTTAATTTGTATTGTAGTACTTATCTAAGTATCTAAATCTATACTAATATTATAAAGAGGAAAGATTTGTATTTTTGTATGTTTGTAACGAATAAACTCAAAAACCACTGGACCGGTGTCAAAAATTGTTTCATCATTCACATACTACATTATCCCTGATTTATATACGCTATATAAAAATTAGGGATCCCTCATAAAACTTAAATAATGTAACCTATCAATCAAAGCAAAATACTTGGCACTGGAATCGGGTTCTACGATTTCAATGCAAAGTTAAGTGTTACTTATTAAGATGACATAACCAAGTTATGCTTAAGCTTTTAGGAAGAATTTTAAAAAGTATCATTCACATTTATGATATTGCTTAGAAAAGAGGGGTGTTTCTTAACGCCAGTTAACTTACCTGACATAAAGGCAAGAAGACTTCACCAATGGAGTCGTCTCTTGAGAATCGATCATAGTCGAACACATGCAGATGAAGCACCTGGAAGTATAATAAATAATATCAAATACATGAAAGTTTTCTCGCATTTTGTTGAGGAGCATTATTATATTACACGCATTTTTTTTATACAAATCGCCTCGCCTTCATGTTTCAAGAAAGAGGGTTTTGTATTTCTTTATTTTTCACTCTTATTCCTTTTAACACCTTCTTAGGGAATAGTGTTCTTTGTTATGTTCTTTTTTACCTTGGTTCAAAATACTTACACACCTAAAACATTGTTTATTACTGCTATTACATTTATATACTTATACTTGCTTCTGTCCGCGACTTCGTCCGCGTGGAAAGTTTTTTTAAAATATCCCACGGGAGCTTTTTAATTTTTCGGGATCAAAAGTAAATATAAGCTAAAGATAAGCTACCACCATACAAAATTTAATTTAAATCGGTCGAGTCGTTTCGGAGATAAGCCCATACAAACAGAGAAACAAAATTTTTGAAAAAATCTAAATTATTTAGTTCTATTTCACTTCTTACATTCCCCTGACTTGGTTTTTAGCAGCTTTTTTCAGTACAGTACAGAAATTCGACCTCCTTTTTAATTTTTTTATTGCATGAGTGCAGCAGGCAGGCAGACGGCCCACTTGATGGAAAGCGGTTACCATCGCCTATGGACATTTGCAACACCAAATGTGCTACAAATGCGCTGCTGCTCTCTTAAGGGAGACTGGAACCTAGTAACTAATGCCGGAACACAACACAAGGTTATGGCGATATACTTTAGACCAGGGGTGGTAGCCATCCAGTCGGGCAAATGCCCTACCACCTGGCAAAACACAGCTACAGTTTTATTATATGTATAGATCTATACATAGCTAATCTGGAATTATGTATGTCTATATATCATCTAATTATACTAACGAATATGTACAGAGTACATACTTTATGATGTCGCGTCATAGGTAGTTTTGTTACAATTACCACGTGCAGACGTTCAAGGAAAACATAATAACGAAACCTGCACACCAATACACGACTAACCTATGTGTTGGCGCGGAAGCGGGAGCGGGAATAAACAGGAGGAAAGGACTTACAGGATAAGGTACGCCGCACCAGACACGCTACGAACGATGCGTCTTCGAAGCGGCAGGCACTTCGTCCTCGTGATCCTCTCCTCTTGTATTGCGGTTCCTTCGACTTCGTGGACCAGCTGGAACGGTACAGAGTGCACCTTCCAGCGCGCGGGGTTTTTTCTTTATTGCAGTACTTCAGCAAACAGGCAGACGGCCCACTTGATTGAAATCGGTCACCATCGCCTATGGACATTTACAACACCGAAGGTGCTACAAATGCGCTGCTGCTCTCTTAAAGGGGACTGGAACCTGGTCACTAATGCCGGAACACAACTCAAGGTTGTTATGGCGACATACTTTAGACGAGGGGTGGTAGCCATCCAGTCGGGCAAATGCCCTACCTAGGTGTGGGTTGTTTTATCGCCTCTTACGACAGGCCGCCCGGCCGCAGGAAATTGTATTCTTTCTCTGTTCCTGCACGGATAAAAGAACGGGGACGGGGTAAGACGGGGTGATGAAAGCGGGTGTAAAAAGCGGTACAACACACAAGACGCGGCGAGGTTTGAGCGGGAGCAGCGATGCGTCCGGCGGTCGAACGAACGTAGACTATGTCACATTGCATAATGACAGATGCGGCGGAAGAAAAAAAGAAGCAAAAGAGGCGGCGACCAAATAGGTCGGCGTTAACACTATGTGTAAAACGCGCCTTAGATAATTAGCTTGGTTAGTATATAATTTCTCTGAAAATAGAAAAGCCCCTGAAAGCCAATGGGGAGTTTACGGCTGATTTTTCGTTCAACTTCTTTCTTAGTAAATCTGTAAAGAATCTGTATAAACTCACCCGACTCTGAAGCTTTTGTATAGGGAATCCCTCGAAGTAGAAAGTCTCGTTCCACCTTGGGTTGAGAGTCCTCCTCTTGATCTTTGTCTCGAGACGGTGCTTCTTGTCCGGGAGTAGCGTCACTCGGACATAAGGGTCTGACGTGCCTGACAAGTCCTTGGCTGGGAGTTCTTTGCCCTAGGAAAGAATAAACATATTCCATAAGTATCGATAATATAACTGTAATGGCCACTCCACATTTTCGAGAGAACATCACGAGAACGTAAGTAAAGATCATAAGAATCGTTCCACATTCTCGATTTTTGCAGTTTCCTCGCCGTTTTACTGCAGGAACATGGAGTGGTCTTTAATGAATAAAACGGAGGACAATATTCTAGCACATATTTAATAGCATGAAGCGAAACTCAAGCTACGCGACCCATATAAATAATGACGAGGTACATAAAATTGTTGCCATAAAATTGTACATACATTACATACAGTATTAAGTTTTATATTCTGTAACAACACTTTTGAAGAACATACCTGAATACTAAGGGCCGCTTGCATAACGCTCCTTAAATTTATTTAAGAAACGCATTTAACACCCTTAAATACGATTAGAGTTTTGCAAAACGCAAAATTTGCCGCTAAATATGTTTAAAGAACTGTCAATAGGGCCCTAAGGACCGCTTGCATAACGATCGCCTTTAAATAAAATTAGTTAATCATATTAAACTGCCTAAATACGATTTACACAAAACGTATTAACAGTTCTTTAAACATATTTAGCGGCAAATTTTTCGTTGTTGAAGACGCTAATTGTATTTAAGGGTGCTAAATAAACTTAAGCAACCTTATGCAAGCGGCCCTAAGAATAATAATAGTTAAACATTTGTCGATCTATCACAAATAAGATAGCAAAAAACCTTTTAATGGAAAAATCTCATAGGTATATCAGAAGTACTTTAAAAAAATCAATTGAAAATAAATTCAATATTTATTCTTGCATAAATACAACCGGTTCAGGTATTATACTTAATAAAAATATTAGGTTCAATAAATACATTTTAACAAAGTTTTAATTTATTAGTTATGCCATTTCATCCGTGCAGAGACGGAGAAATAATACTGTTACAACTTAGGCCCCGACAAAGTCAAATTCCACGTACAGATCTGTAAAATCACATTTTATTACCTGTCGGCATTTGAAGTAACTGTAATCCTTTTATGATCGTCTTCTTTTAGTTAATTATTTATTGGCATACGTTTCTAGTTATTGTGGAGAACAGCCTATTGTTCTATTGTACTCACTCAGGAGCATCATTAACCACGTGTTGCTGATTACAGGTACAAGCTTATTCTAAGAAATTGTGTCGGCGTTGCCGGGCGGGGCACATTTGCATTTGTGAAGTATAAAACCGATGGCCTGATTGAGAGAGAAGTCAGTTGAGCTACAACTACGATACAGGCGATACCTGTGTACATTCGTGAATCTAGTAGTGAAGGACTTTGTGCGTTTTATTGAATTAAGAGCTTCTGCATTACGTTTGGGATTTGTTGTGTTCGGTTATATTTATACCTGTGTTATACGTGTTTGTATAGTTCTAATAAGTCTAACGGCATTTTAATTCGAGTCCCGCTTACTCGTAACAATACAATTTCCTGCGGCCTGGCGGCCTGTCGTAAGAGGTGACAAAACAACCCACAGCCCGGTGTTAAGGTATTTCCCCGACGGGATGGCTGCCACCCCTGGTCCAGAGTATGCCGCCATAACAACCTTGAGGTTGTGTTCTGACATAAACCTTCCTTTAGAAAGCGGCAGCACATCGGTAGCTAGCACCTTTAGTGTTACAAATGTCAACAACCGATGGTAACCCCTCACCCACCCCATCAGGCGGAACTCATGCATTAACAAATATTATATTATTTCAATCAATATTTTTTTTACAGAATAAAAAAAAAAATAAGTTAGAGGCGCGTTGAAAGTGCCTGAAGAAATATTATTATTTTAGTGAACGGTTTATTGAGTAGAGAGGCAAATTTTTAATTTTTTTATTGCAGGAGTTCAGCAGACAGGCAGATGCCCCACTTGACGGAAAGCGGTCACCATCGCCTATAGACATTTGCAACACCAAAGGCGCTGCAAATGCGCTGCTGCTCTCTTAAGGGAGATTGGAACCTGGTCACTAATGCCGGAACACAACTCAAAGTTGTTATGACATACTCTAGACCAGGGGTGGTCGCCATCCAGTCGGGCAAACGCCCTACCACCTGGCTGTGGGTTATTTTGTCGCCTCTTACGACAGGCCGCCCGGCCGCAGGAAATTGTATTCTTTCTCCGTTCCTGCACGGATAAAGTTATAGTAACTTTTAAAACTATTTACCCAAAATATTAGCATCTCACACAATCGTGATGGCATCATAATACCCGTCGTTATTGTACGATAAATATTTTTTGTTTGGTGTAAAAATATATACCTATTAGTGAACGCTTGTGAAAAGTAATAATTTTATTTGTTTAGATAAAAAGAATAAAAAAAAACTGAAAATAGCTGAAGTCAACTAAATAATTATAAATATAGAAAAAAATGAAAACTTCAAGAATATGTAATAAATATCTGAAAATCCTTCATCATATTACAATTGATTATCATCAGATCAATGTTTGAAAACTGCAAATTTTTAATTTTCCCGACTTCGTAGGTGTTTTGGTAAAACTGAATCACTTATGTTTTCATCATGTTTATTCGATTGTCTGTCCGTGGGATTCACTGAGAAGTTCTGTAATGACAAATCTGTTTGTTTTGCTCTAGAAATTAAAAAACTAAAACTAAATTGTAATTTGTCATAAGTCAGTCAGATAATATATATTGGTGCCATTTTTTATAGTTTAATATTAGTTAAAGTACAACAAATGGCGCTACAGTTTCTAATTATTCTCTATTATACCCAAAAAAAATTACTTAGCATGTCTTAATTACCAGTCTTAATTATTACTTTGGTTAAGTTATGATTTAAATTTAAAAATAAAAAAATCAAATCAGCCACCTCAAACGCTAATGGCTAAATGGCTTCTATACCAGCAAAATTTCAGTGGGCTCTATATCGTCTCCCTGTAGTTTCAGAACGAGTACCTTATAACGACGGACTTTGCGCGATTTATGTGATTACGTTTTTCTACCTTAATGTTTGGACTTGTTGTATGTTAGGTACGTGCGTGTATTTCTAGTAAACTTTGTGATAATTCCAACGGCATTTGAAAGAAAGAAAAAAAGTTTATTTGCCAAATGCGACACAGACAAAATATTTTTACAGGTATATGTCGCAATTTGGCAAACCAGGTTAATATTAAGTATATTGCTGATTTTCAGTGACCACCCCCTGAGTTTACACATATTACCCAGAAAACCGTATAAAATCATTGTTTAATTTAGTCACAGTCATAAGTAGTGGAAGAAATTTCAACATAAAAATAAATAAATAAAAATATTCATACTAATAAGTTGGAAAAATAGATAATAAACTAGTATAGTACTCATAGTGTTTTCATATAAATATGTATATCTATAATAGTATATGCAATTACTTAATTTACTTCGGGTTAAAAAACTTTATTTCTCATAAAAGAATTTTTACAATTCACTTAAATTATGGAAACATTTATTATTAGTCGTTGAAAAATAACTTGTAATTTGTAACGAGATAGAAAGCAATAATAATTAAATTGGAGGTAGTTTTGATTTATTTTTTGTACATGCAAGCTACAAGTTCCTTCGAACCAAAAGCAACCAGAATATAGATTTCGTGGAAGTGTCATTGTGTAACTTGTAAAAAAAATAACTTTTTTTATAATGTATTTATTTTTATATGAGTAATGTCTTATATAATCATATTTGCAGTTATTGTATATATATTAGGGTGTGTCAAAAAATATATTTTTTTTTCAAAATAATTCTCGTCCCGAAAATTCGTAACAATATCAAGACATGAATAAATGTATTCTCACCTGAATGATCCTCAGGATCAAAGTGGTGTTTTGGAAGTCGTACTCCAGGGAGAAGTGGATCTGTCCAACGTTCTCCGACGGCTCCGAGTTGTCGATGTACATGTCAACCAGCGATATCGACCGGTTCTGCAGGAACGCCATCTGTTAGCATATTTCACGGAGTTTAACTAGAATCTATAGTGCAACATTTCTTTCCTCAACCGATTACTCTAATTTACTCGGAAAAATCAATTTTATTAAACTAAGCCTTTAATAATTTATTTGTTATGTTTATTTTGGACATAAATTATATATGACTTAATATTGCAATTAAAAATAAATAAATAATAAAAATAAATAATTAAGACATATGTAAGAAACTCTGACACTAATCGTGATCAGAAGGCTGGCTCATATTTCGCACAACAAATAATTATGTATTGTCATACGGCGCGGCAATGCAGCCAGTCTTCTGGACACGCTCCCCGTTGGCAGTGATCTCCTAAATAGTGTATTTTAGTTTCGATGTTCTGCTTTTATTAATAAAAAACCATTTATCTGTATGTATGTATAGATTAAGTTTAGTTAATATTTATTTATTTATCAATACAACTTGGTTGATATGTTCCTGAAAAAGATTACACCCGCCTGAAAAACCCGCAAAATGATGAGGATTTGTGGACCAAAAGACTGAATTTAGGGTTAGTTTGGTCCACACAGCCTCAAAATTCTAAAGATGTATGGACCTAACTGACCTCAGATTCGGGTTCAACGCATCGTAATGCTTAAAAATTATATGGGTCTGGTCAAAAATGCTGATCACTTTTTATTCATACATTGTAGGCCAGTGTTATTAATATATTTAATTTTCGTGTTTAATTTATTGTATATAGCGCTATATGGTAGAATTTACTGTGCCTCCACAATTCTATAACATCTACATAAACTACAGTTTTGAAAATAAATATAAATAAATACCTAGTTCAAAACTCCATTATTTATTGTTATCATGTCAAAAGTTTTTAATGGAAAGTATCGTCTTATTTTCCAGAAATCTTATAAAATTTCTTAGTATATGTAATATTCGGAAAAAATTAATAATTTTTATAGAATTTTTATGCAGGTTATGCAGATTTGAGAATTTATTTTACCAATAATTACTGTCAAATAAATAAATAATAAATCGTGACAGTAATCAAAATATACTTCTAGTAATGCCGATGGCCTGAATGTCATGTACTTGTGGAAAATAAATTTATTAAATTGGGAAACATTTCAAAACTCTATCCGAAGTCCTTTTAGTTTATTTTAGTGACAGTTAGTGTTTACTTATGTCGCCAAAAGATTTGTTTTGTATGAACTCAGTAAAAAAAATAGAATTTGGATATGTTATTTAGGGGATATTTGCTTGAAGATTATTTTAAAACTACATAATAATATTAATGAATGAGCCACTCTTTGAGCCATATTAAAAAAGGGAAAATTACATTTTGTTAAAAATAATCCAAAATCATATTATATAAAAATCCGTCTTCTAAAGCAATATTCAGAGAGATTATTAAATCATAATAAACCATGCCACTCAGAAACGCTCACTTGGATTATTTCCGTGTAAATTAGAATAACGTACGTGTTTTCATTTAGATTTTATATGTTTGATAAAATAACATAGGTAATTGTGCTCCTTTGAGATACGCGACCGAGACAGCCAACTGAGACCCGGGACTAGGGACCGTGACATATGACATAGCCGTTAATATAATTGTATGAAAAACTATAACCAGTCGGAGTTGCTCATCTCTGACTCGCGCTCCTAATTTCCTTATATTAATAAAATTAATTATATAATACAGTCCTCCCCAACGTATCAATCATCGGTGTATCTTGGCAAACTTGGCTTTGCAACCGTATGGGTAACAAAGTTTGGTTGAAAAAAAAATTAGGAGCGCACTATATTAATCCTGTTGAGTCATATGTATAGGGCAGTATGACGTGATTCTTTTTCATAAAGCCAATTGTTTCACAATGCCACAGAGGGTTGTGGCGTATACGATCCCGTCTCATATCTGCCACCTGTCTCAGTAGCGCATCTTAAACCGTACCATTAGAATATTATTAGGGAATATGCTACGTGCATATTATATTGTTAAGTCAATTAAAACGCACTATAGGTGTGTAGCCTAATTGGGCCTGGTTGCATCAATTTTGTGACTTAACGTGTTTTTATAGCTACTATGCTAGTAGACTATTAGGAATGACAATCGTTTGGTAAAAAAGTAACACTGAAAGCCTCTAAATCCTATATAGCTAGATGGCGCCACAAGGCATTTGCTTTTGTACTTTTTTATCTATGTATTATTATTTAAAAAAACGATTCAGTAAAATCAGTCATTACCAAAGAAGCATAATAAGACTTTCAATTTTTAAATGATTAAGTTATTAACGAGGCGGTTGTTATTCCTAATAAGCTTCATTGATAATTTTATTTAAGCTTTTTGATAAATAAAACGCACTTAAGTACATTTGAAGTTTATATAACACCGCGTACACATTGAGGCAACAAAGGACACCAAAATTTCGCCCGCAATCCACTGTATGACGATAACATTGGAATGAATCTACACATTCGACTATTTGATGAAAATGACACAGAGCCAACGAAGGCTAGCTTCTATTATTGGCTCAATGTGCACACGGCATTATACTAGTATTAGTAGGACGCGTTCTTTAAACATGTTTGTGTACGAAATCATAAACATAATACTTTGGACCCCAACTTTTACATAATTTCTAATATTATTTATAAGAATTGTTATAAGGAAATATCACTGCCCACTTTCGAGCAGTCTCAAGCCTAGAAAAATAAAATTGTATTGTAATCAGAAAAGTCGAACTATGTATAAGTCCGTAGTAGGTTCCGTAGAAGAGATTAAAAATACACCTAGTCTCAAAAATTACTGCAAAAACTTTTATCAAACCAACTTACTTCGAAAGTATTTTTTGACTTCTATCACTTTATTACTTTACCCGATAGTTTAAAAGTTAGATGGCGAGGGAGCATTATTAACAACAAGTTATTAAATATCTCATTATTCTTATTCAGCCACTGAAGACGTAGGCCTCCCCAATATCCCGATCTTCCTCTTTCCGCAACCAGCATCTTCTGGAGATTTTGTAAAAGGTCGTCGGTCCTTCGCGCCGGATTGTCCAACACTAAGTTAAAGACCATGTACACTGACTTGACTATTATATAGCCACATATAAAACATCCCGCATTTGCGGCACTCTTTATGTCCGTGACATAGCAAATAAACTGCAAGAGTGCCTTCCCCTTCACCAGGTCCCGGTCTAAGGGGAAGGCCATAGAAATGTTGGCTTGACGTTGTGAAGGATGATATGCGTACCAATGGTCTCAAAACGGGGGATGCTGAAGACCCCGCCAAGTGGAGTAGAAAAAGTAGGGAAGCGGACCCTGGGCGTCAGAGTGAATGCTCCGAACGCAACTGAGATTTAACGCTCAGATGATGATGATGATGATAACATACAAAATATTTAACAAATATTAACATAGACCTCATAGGTTTTGAGACAAAGTATTACAGAAGGACGGGCGTCAAGATTACATAAGGGCTCCCATTTACCTAAATGTCTATAGGACCCTGATCATATTATGATTCCCATTTACCAAGAACAAAAAACTTTTACAATAAAGGAATCAGAAATATGTAATATTTGCGTAGCGAATAAAATATTCAGAAAACCATGCATATTACTCGTGGTCGGTTTCCGGTCAAGTGGGCCCTCACATTTGTGGTTTGTTTGATATGTGAAATGGGTCTGACCCCTGATTTCGACATCGTTTATACTGGGTGGTAGTAATCATTTATTTTGTGTATATTTTTCGTTTTAAAATAGGGACGTTGTAGATATAAAATTTCAGATCTGGAAATGGATACTGATGTATGAATAATATTATGACCGTATCAGTTATGGGTATCGATATTAAATTATTTCTAACTATCCATTGGTTTAGAATAGTTTCACCTACGGAGATTTCTTTAAGAATTGCAAAAGCAAAATAGATATAATTAGAAGTAATGATTTGATTTCTATTATGTGAGTTCCGACGGCGAAAACCTATCATTATTTGTTTTATTTAGAGTCCAGATTTGTTTAAAATAACATAATATAGTCGAAATCTATAAAAATATTGAATTTCGCTTCTATCCGAAGTTATTAGTTAATTTTAATTTCGGATAGTTGGAGCTCCATACCATTTTTGTTTTAAAAAAACTTCCTAATTAATAATGTTATGATATAACTATTTATGAAATAACAATCGTTTATAAAAACGGTTATTGGTTAACAGCTACCGTTATTCATAAATAACGACCTACAAGTTTTTTTTTAAATTAAAATCTGTTTGTAGTAATACAAAACAAGAAGCTTTTGTTGATAGCTTCTTTACTTGTTTATCTTGTAAATAAATACATCATAATTATAAAGAAAAAGATATTGTGACACGAAATTGACATTTTATAGTATTATGAAAAAGTATGGAAGAATATGTTAGTTAATCAATTTAAGATCTGTGTTAAGAACTGCCAATTTTTGTACTGAAAATTTTAAATTAAAAATGAATACGACTATTCACTTAAGTATGGTTTTAAGCGTCATTAACTTGAAATTTTCAGTGTAGAAACCGGCCATAAGGATGGTTTGCTATTTTAATACACACAATAATTATTCTTCTATTATCTTTAAACAAAGACTGAAATACAATGACCCTTAACTACATTTCTAATGAATTTTTCATCAAACCAACCTTAATTAAACAATCAGCAAGAGACAGTATAAAATTATGAAAAAGTTTAAATTAATTCTAAGTGCAACTATTCTAAAATTATGCAATCTACAGAGTAATTTGTTTAAATTTAACAAAGTTGGAAGGGTATTAAAATAATATCTAATATTTCAGCTCATGTTTATTAGTTTATTGAGATATAAATGGAGTAAAGCGCAAAATGTAACCAAATGGTATTTTATGGAATTCAAATGCAAAAGAATTATGCATTGTGTATTTTACTAAACGGTATTTCGTTAGCAATGTTTATTTTTCGCTTAATTTTTTAGTGGAATTTAATTTAGGAAAACTATTTTCGTTTGTGACACCTGAATATCATAACAGCCTCAAGTTTATAATCTAACTAGTCAGATTATAAACTTCATTGTTATTGTTTTGCACTTTATACCATAACTATTATGTGATTTGTGCTTTTCACACTATTATTACACTACTCAGCTATAACTAAATCGTTAAAAATGTGTTTAAAATAGTGATTTTCATCAGGTATTTTATATTAAAATTAGTTGTTAGGAACATCACTCCAGTATTATGAAGGCGTTAATTGTAAATAATTTTGAAATAAGTGCTTAGAAAGAAATAAAATTAACAAAAAGCTTAGCCGTAGAAGCGCTAGAAAAGAAATTGAAAGCGCAAAGAGATTTAAAAATTCTTATAAAATATTAGCCATTATCTTTTTTTTAAATTGAGAAGCGATTGCTGAAATGTAAATGTATTTTTTTCATATACAACCTCCTCTACCTACCATTTTCGAAGGAGAAAGCATGGAAAGAGAATCCATTGTTAAGAAGATGTATCCAAGAAATAAAAACACAGTTCAAAAAAATGACAGTACCAAATCACTAATTACTAATAGATAGAACACTAAAATGTTTAAAAAATTCACAACAAATATTTTTTATTGTATCACCAAAAACTATTCACGTATTCGCTTACAACACTACATTTTACTATGTTTTTAATTTCAGTTTCAAATTAGTTCATAAGGTCTCCACATGAAGTTTTTACATCGACTTAAATAATATCTAAAACTAACTGTTTTTTCATCAAATAGTTCAACAAACAACTCTGCTAAAAAATATGAATTACTTGAAAACAAATTAATCACTTTTATAACACTATCTTAACTAAAACTAGGTACTAAAACAGAGACTACTGATTTTCAGTCACTATAAACAAATTTATATTCAAGTCTATAAACTGTTACAAAAGTTATAAAAACTTTTAACTATAGCTACTAGCTATATAACTTGTTATTAGCCGTTTTCGGCTAACAAAATAGTTACTAATACATCACTTTTAATGTTTCTCAATTAATTTCTGACTTTCTCTACTAGGTTAACAGGTATCACCAATTTCTTTGTACAAATTTTAAATTTATCGATGACACTAGTTGTACATAGCACAATGGTTTCTCTAATACTAATTTTATACAATGAAACGTGCATCTTCAATACATGGTATTTGGTTTCAGTTTAACGTCATTAGTTTGAAGTACGTGATATTACAATTTTAAATACAAATGTATACCAAGAAATAAAATTGAAGTATTTGTTATTTTAATATATCTAAAAGGTAAAAAATATAAATGCCTTTTTTGGGTATTTTCTTTCTTATAATAACAATACGTTAACGAAGTGTTCTATGCTAAACTGCAAAGCAGCTAGTCGATAATTTTACCTTTTAAATATACAATTTCTTTATTTAGTTTCAATTATATGCCATTTTTCTGCACCACCTACTTCGCCACGCTTTGAGCGACAAGGCTGCCTGTTGTATTGCCTAGAAAATATTGTAAATATAGGTCTGTTTCTGTAATTCTATATTTTGGTGTGCAATAAAGTGTTATCACTATATGTTTAACTATTTAGAAAGCTTGACGATATTCATCGTTCAATGCCGATCTCCAAAGAACTTATATAGGTACCAAGTCTAATGAAATCTGGATCTAAATGATCCAGATTTCATTAGATTTTAATTAAAGTAGAAACTATACTACATAATATAGTCCATGATAAATGGTTTAATATGTTTATTTTTTAGTAATATTAAAGATATTTATTCAATTATTTATAGGATTAGGCTATTTTTAGGATAGCTAATCATGACTAATTAATTATTACGTGCCGGCTCTATTGGAGCCGAACGGTATTGCACGTGATGATGGCAGGCGCCCTGACGGAATGACTCTAATTCCCTGGCAGCGTGGCAAGCCTTTGGTGTGGGATGCGACTTGCGTAGACACGTTGGCCGCATCACATTTACCAAACACTTCTAGATCGGCCGGTTCGGCGGCGGAAACAGCGGAATCGCTCAAGCGGCGGAAATATGCAACCCTCAGTGAGAGTTATATGTTTGTGCCGTTTGCTGTCGAGACGCTTGGACCGTGGGGTCCTGAGGCCATGAGCCTCTACCAAAATTTATCAAAACGACTCATCGACTCTTCAGGTGATCAGAGGGCTGGTGCCTACCTCGGCCAACGGATCAGTATGGCGATCCAGCGAGGAAACGTAGCCAGCCTTCTGGGCACCTTACCCATAGAAGACGGTGATCTGGGCTCAGTATTCTACTTATAGTCTTGAGGGACTATGGGTAGAATACAATACAAATAAGTTAAGTTTTCTTACATTGTATTCAATAGTATGTAATTTATATAATAATATTATATTCAGCTAATAGTTAAATAAATTATTAGAATTTTGGTATATTTGAAAGTTTCTCGAGTACTTGGACGCTTCGACATGGCTTTACGGATTCTAAAGTGAAATTTTTATAATTCAAAAGAGTAATTTTCGCGTGTGTTTAATATTTTCATCTTGATATTTTGCAGGATTTACAATAAGATATGAATATAAAATTCAACACCCGCGCCAACGGAATGGCAGGCATGACTAGTTTTAAATGCAAAGGACATTCAGACCCAAAACGTAATAAGTTGAAATATGGTTACAAAGAGGGTTATATCTGTGACCTAGTTCTAAAATGGCTAAATAATGTTGTAGTAAGAAATGATATTTTACTGCTAGATTATTAAAAGATGATATTTATTTTTATGAAGCATTATGAAAGAGCACCCCAGATTGGCCTTTTCAAATAAAAATCTTTTTGAAAGCCTTTCGATAAACATGCACGTTTTAGCATGGAATGTGAGTTAGAATTATTATATTGTATTACAGCTTAGGCGTAGGCCCGGTTCTATCGGTGTGATACCACATACCGCGCTGTCACAGAATATCGGCTTGAAACGGATATCCTTGAGGCAATTATGTTTAATAGATGAGCCAAAGTACAGACAACTCACTTTCTCCTGCATCGATGCCATAGTCCGTATCTCATTCTCTTATTTCATTTTCCGTATACTATCTCTGTTATCATTCCTGTATAAAAGGGTTGGGCCTTACCCCATCTCTCCTACCTCATCCTGATTTTTGAACAGTCCAGTATCTTTTTATGATGTTTTAAAATTTTTATTGCAGGAGTTCAGCAGCCAGGCATACGACTCTCTTGATGGAAAGGGATTATCATCGCCTATGAACATTTGCAACTCCACAATTGCTACAAATGCGCTGCTGCTCTCTTAAGGGAGACTGGAACCTGGTCACTAATGCCGGAACACAACTCAAGGTTGTTACGGCGACATACTTTAGATCAGGGGTGGTAGCCATCCAGTCGGGCAAATGCCCTACCACCTGGCAAATGAGAACGTATTTATTTATTTATGGAAAACCTACAGCTAAATACATTTGATAAGATAACTATAATTAACTAAAGAAAGCCAATCAATGACAGGTTTTCACGAATAAGTTATTGGTTAAAAGTAACATGCAGACGTAAAAAAGGCTCCGAGATGCTTAGTTACTATTGAAAAATGTAAGTCTTAGACACCGCTTGGCTCATGGAATACTGATTACAAAAGAGTAGATGGCATTGTATTTACTTAATTTATTTAAATAATTACTTACTCGCACAAGAAATGAGTTTTGTCTGTAATTGGTAAAACTTAAAGCTACTACTTTAATGGATTGATTAAATCGTATAGACTTCGCTGGAGTATTAAAGCGAGCCTTGCTTAGAAGATCTGGACAATATATCGGAGGAGATAATTTTTAAAAGAAAATTAGTTTTATCTCCTCGGTCTTAAGTGGCAAGAGGTGAAACTTGTTAGACCCTTTTAGCATCAGGCAGCAGGCAAATACAACAAGTGTATAGTATTCCAACGAGCGACGTAATTCGATGAAAATAGTGCAGTACGTTTGCGGTAACATGAAATTCGATTTACATTACAACCGAGTTGACTCGCTTTGCCGAACCGAGTTAATTCGATTTGCTATACCAAGTCGATATATATTGCAAAGTGAACAACGTCATATTTCGATGGGCCCCTTCCTAGATTATTTAAAGGCGCAACCATTTAGTTAAGATTGTACAAGATAATAGTTTTTAGATATAGTCAAGGTGGCGACGTCCATTAGTAGGGGATCTTCATACACCTCTCATTATTTCGGTGTTTAAATTGTTACGACGACAACAAAAAAGTTAGTGAAGCTTAGACACCGTTGAATTTTGTCTTCGAGTTGTAGTTGGCGATAAATTTTGTTAAAAAAGTTAATAACGAGTGGTGTATGCATTTCCAAATTGACGGACTTCGCCTCCTATATATTTCTCAAAATCTCAATCATATATTACTAATTAAAGGTAGGGTGGGATTTATAGATCAAATATTGTGGGGTATTATCCCCGCAAATTGCTAATGCGCTGGAACCTTGTCAAATTAACATTCACGTGACGTCATCCGCAACTCGATATGTACGCGTACTCGCCGACCAGTGATGCTGTAGTACTGTTGTACTGAGTGTTCGGCTACGGTTACGTCACCAAAATGGCGGCCAGGCGCAATAGCAATTTGCGGGGATAATAATAAATAAGTCTGTTGGTAAATCTACCACTGGACAGCAGTCCTCGAGCGTTTGACTGAGAAATTCTAAAAAAATTAAAACTATTCTTTAGACCTCGTTCAAACTTATTTTCTTTGAGAATATTTCTCATTTTAGCCAACCTAATTTAAGGTAAGCATTAAATTACATAGTTGAAAATATTTTTTAAGTTCGGCCGAATTAAATTATTAAAGAATTTTGCACGAACTAGTTCAAAAGTTAGATTGGACTATTTTCCTATGACATTGGAAGAGAATTATTCCCTCTCTGTAGACTTAGTATAAAAATAATATTAAGCCATATAATTATATTCTTTTAGATGTTTCCAAAGTCTCGTCGCACCTATGTACAACGAAAATAATCATCTTTATACCAGGCTGTGTATGCGATCCTGAAATAGATGAAACAATAGTTCATCTCCTGCTAGAATGCCCCAAATATGGCAAAGCACGATTGAGTTAGAGCAAAGTATTGGAGTAAGAATAGAAAAAATATTAATGTCTAGTATAGTAGCTAAGAAAGAAATTAGTCGTGAGTTTATTAAATATGGTGTGAAAATTGTTAAAGATGCGTACAGAGAAATAAAAGTATATAGAAGGGAATGTAATTAATAATAATTGCTGACTATTAATAAAATATAACTATGTATAGATATAAAATAATTATGACAGGTAAGAAATAATATGAATAACGTATATTTATCATACAAGTGGTCGACCGTGGTCGAAATTCGACCATAATAATTAATGCCAATGACTATACTTCTATAATCACAGATTTTCCCAAGGCTACACTGCTAATTGGACTTTAACAATAAACAAAAGAGTATATATATATATATATGTCGGAGGGAAGCTATAATTGGATGGATTGTTGTTTGGATGTATAACGCATAATATCATTTGTTTACATTTTAATTACTTCTAAAATTCTTAATTTAATTTAATTTGATTTGTTAAATGTTTCTATAACTTAAAGATCGTTCTAACCTAATAAAAGTTATGAATATTGTAATTTAATAAACGACCAATCAGAGCAGAGCATATGGCTCCGAGCGGGGTCAGACGCCCTCTATACTTTAGTAGTATCTACTTCGGTAGACGGAGGAGTTTTTGTGGCACATTTGGTTGGTGGCAACAGGTCAAGTTGGGCCTTTGAGAATTTTAAAGAAAATATTGAAGTTGGAAGTATGAGCGGTGCCCTGAACCCGCTGCTCGGTCTAAACTATGTCGAAATAATGTTTCAATCTAAATTAAAAGTGTATAAACCGTGGCCATTGTGTTTTATGCTCGCATTTTACCCTGATGACGCCCACTAAACCTGCAACAACTAAATAAGATGTCATGAGAACGAGGCCTTCTCCGAAATATATATATATATATATATATATATATATATATATATATATGTGTGTGTGTGTGTGTGTGTGTGTGTGTGTGTGTGTGTGTGTGTGTGCGTGTCAAATATATAGTAGTGTGTGTAATTTTTTATGCATAATGTATTTATTACGCAATATTTTTAAAAACAAATTAGCATTCTGCACTCCTTCTCTATATAAACTATAAGTGTGCGACATTTCGTACTCCTCCGTCCACCCAATTTTCGTAAAAAGGGGTACAAAGTTTTTGCGTCACGTATTAATATATAGATTACATAAAATACATATAAGTCAATAATGATGTAAGAAGTCTCCGTCTTAACGGCGGAGGAAAATATACAGACATGATAATATAAAAAAACAAGTGTCTTTTATTTATATCACTTTACGACACACACACGGTTAAAAGTGTATTAAAAATCAGTACGTAGTCCATTATGCATCAATTCATATACACAAAGGGGTTTTTATTAAATGTCTATTGAACCTTAACACAATCTCTTGGGCTGGTATGTGGAGTCCACATAAATAATTCAGTTGATCCGAAAAAGGTTAAATGGAAGTGATTTTCAGTATTTGCGGGTAGAATAGCGGATTTATGGCATTTGCACTTTGTATTGACGATAATTATAATACTAGCATATACCACGCGGCTTAAAAAACTTATTTAACGAAATAGAGGAGCGGACAGCCAAATCAAGTTATTTTTTTTATAAACTTGCAGAATGTCCCAGTCTCATAGATTTTATACGAGCGCGGTTATTTATGAAGTCATATTATAGGTATAAGTAAAATAAGTTAAATAGCGCATTAATTGTTGTTTGAAAGTAATAAAAAATGTTTCTGTCATGATATTTTAAAAGTTGGATGATGAGATGTTAAGTTTTAAGCCTGTTCTAATGTATGAAAAAGTTTTATTTGTAAGACGTGTCCGCATCAATCCCTATTACGATTGGTTTTAGAATTTAACTTTACATATTTCATTAATTTTAGAATTTAAATTTACATTTATTTAACTTGCACTAGAATTGAACTTTGCAATTATTTAACTTACTTAACTTTACACTTATTTAACTAATTTTAGAATTTAATTAAACTTTGCACTTGTTTAACTTATTTTAGAACGTAACTTTAGAGTTAGATTACAAATTAAATTAGAGAGCCGAGATTTAATAATACTAAAAGAAACATAGGCAAAAGAAACAAGAGACTGAGATCCACTGACTTATGGAGTTAATCGTGGCGGGAGCCTCGGCCTCCGAGGAACGCGGGAAATCATGTTTCTTTATTTTTTGTCGATAGCCTCCAACGGGCGGTTATAACAAAAGTTCGTGGAAATTTTGCTATTAGTCACAAACATATTTATGCTGTATTACATCTAATTTTTTTTATTGCACGAGTTCAGCACACAGGCAGACGGCCCACTTGATGGAAAGCGGTTCATCACCTATGGACATTTGCAACACTGTCCATCAGGGAGCCACCTGAGGTAAGGCTAAAAGCCGACATGGGGGTAGTCGAACCTCCCAACCTCCTCTGTCCTAAGGAACCAAGAGAACACTGGGCCAATGCCTTCCTCGAGTTTCTAGCAGTCTGTAGAGCAAACATTACTCTCAACATGAAGATAGGCCAAACCATCCTGGATACCTATAAACTGGGAATCGACAGACTGCTAAAGAACAGACTCGAGGCCGCGGAGGCAGCCGTGTACGACAACGCCACGTCCACTGTACTTGCGGGAGACATGGCGGGAGAGTACATGGCAGCCTACAATGCGACAGGCGGCTTAGTGACCCTGGGTGAAGACAAGACGGAGAGAGGGAGTGAGAAACCCTGTTTCAACACTCCCCCTGATGATCATGTGGTCGTGGTGATGAAGTCCACAAGGACTATGCTGGATGACAGGATCTTGGAAAAGGCCAAAACCTTGACCGAGATCTCTGCCGGTGGCGAACCCTTCGACAAGTGGACCGTCCCGGAGATCACATGGATCAACGGCGTCCCCGGCTGCGGAAAAACAACAGCGATGCTCCGTGCCTTCAAGAAAGATGAAGACATGGTCATCACAGCCACAAAAAAATCCGCAGAAGAAATCCGGGAAAAGCTCCAGCCCATCCTAGGCGACGATGCGAAGGCTAGAGTGCGGACTATGGCGTCGTTCATAGTCAACGGTCTAACTTCCAACTTTAGACCCTAACGCCTCATGAAGCATGTGAGTGATGAAGCACTCATGAGCCACTTTGGCTCTATAGTCATGGCATCGCGCCTAGCAGGAGCGGACTACCTCACTCTCATGGGCGATATAAACCAAATGCCCTTCATAGACAGGAACGACTTGTTCCCCATGCTATATCACCGCCCTAGACCCTCGGCGAAAATCACCCGAGAACAGCTCTGTACACACCGAAATCCACTAGACGTAGCATATGCCATGAGTGATGTATACTCAGGCATATACTCGTCCAAAAATCAAGCTCGTTCCCTGGAACTCAAACGGTTCGCGAGGGCGCATACCCACAGAACTTGCCAATACTCTTTATCTTACTCACACGCAGTCAGAGAAAGAGAGCCTAATAAAACTAGGCTGTGGCAAAAGCGAAGGGTCATGCGTTCAAACTATACACGAGGCTCAGGGTCTTTACTTCGAGACAGTGGTGATCGTGAGGTCCAATTCCAACAAGATGGACCTGTACAAGAGCATCCCTCATGCGGTCGTGGCAATTTCGCGGCACACTGGTAAATGTATTTACTACACAGCCGTGTGCGAAGAGGACGCTACCGCCACCTTCGTCCTCAAAGCGGAGAAAGTCACAGCCGATGAGATCAGGGATTATAATATAAAAATGGCGATACGCATGGGAGACAAGACGGTGGTCCAACGTCTAATGGAGGGTCAACAATCCCCCTCCTAAACCATCCATCATCACTAACACCAACTAAAAATGTTTCATGTCACGACAATCTATATCTATATTATTATATATATATATATATATATATATATATATATATATATATATATATATATATATATATATATAATAAAATTGTAGAGGTCAAATTTCTGTACAATAAATTTTTTTGCTAAAAACCGAGTCAGGGGGATGTAAGAAGTGAAATAGAACTAATTTGGATGTTTTTTGAATTTTTTGTTTCTCTGTTTGTCTGTCTGTTTGTAACGGCTAATCTTCGAAACGACTAGACCGATTGAAATGAAATTTTGTATGGTGGCAGCTTATATCCCTGGTCAACATATAGGATACTTTTGATCCCGAAAAATTAAAGAGTTCCCGTGGGATAGTTAGAAAGCTTTAATTACTTAAACAGCTTATAACAGACTAAAAGTAATTTCAAGTAATTTCTGCAACGTAACATAATAGAAGCGGATAATTTGACAGGGTGTGGTGTCAGTGAGAGAGTTTTGTCTTATATAATATAATATAAATAAAGCAGATAAGTTTGTTTCTTTGTTTGTTTGCTTGAACGCGCTAATGTCAGGAACTACTGGTCTGATTTGAAAATTTTTTTCAGTGTTAGATAGCCCATCTATTGATGAAGGTTACAGGCTATAAACCATCACGCTAAGAGCAATAGGAGCGGAGCACCAATGAAGAATGTTTCAAAATCGCGGGTGTTTTTTAACTTCCTTTCCACGTGTACGAAGTCACGGGCAGAAGCTAATCTTATATATAAAAACGAATCGCAAAATGTGTTGGTAAGCGCATAACTTGAGAACGACTTTACCGATTTTGATGAAATATTGTGTGTGTGTTTGAGTGGGTCCCGGGATGGTTTAAATCCACAATTGGAACCGGTAGATGGCGCTGAGATCGGGTTCTAGAATCCTCCTAATCACCTGGACCGATTATGGTGATTTTGTTTTTGTGTCATGAAACAAAGTCTTTTAGGAATTCAGAAAATATGGCGGTACGAAGTTCGCCGGGTCAGCTAGTTAAATAATAAATTATAACACCACACAAAGCCACAAACACACAGTCAAAAACAACAAAACTTATACACTTACTCACACCAACGCGCAATACCACTGCATTGCATTACACGCACAATTCACAAACAAACCAAGACACACAAAGAGCCTAAAAATTAATAACCTAGGCACAAAAAGAAAAAGCAACATACATGGCACTAGTTAAGATAATATATATAGGTATAGACATAAGGCACACACTGCACGTGCACTCTCTCACAACACCAGCATGTAACAGACAGATACACTGTACATTAGTATAAGTTAAGTATTAAAATTAGATAAAAATAATAATTATATAAGTTATTCTTAAGGTACACAACACAACACAAAAATCATAAAATTAATGTCACACATAATAACACATAAACAATAAGCGTGTATAAATTCAAAAAACTCTAACAATAATTTAGTTGTAAAAACTAGAGTCCGTAGATTAGACACCCAAGGTTAGCACCTTGGGCAAATTGGCAAATGCGCTGCTGCTCTCTTAAGGGAGACTGGAACCTGGTCACTAATGCCGAAACACAACTAAATGTTGTTATGGCGAAACAATTTAGACCAGGGGTGGTAGCCATCCAGTCGGGCAAATGCCCTACCACCTGGCTGTGGGTTGTTTTTTCGCCTCTTACGACAGGCCGCCCGGCTACAAGAAATTGTATTTTTTTACGGATAATTTATGTTATGCTACCTAGATGTTTTTTACTGTAAATAAAGTTTATTAATATTATTATTTCACTACAAAAACGAAAGTGTGGCTTTTTTATACTAATCAATAAAATTGAAGTGTCAGTCTGTGATTTCCTAACCTATGACAAACAGTCGAATCTGCTTGATGTTATGCCTAATCATAAAATTACCATTTTAGCAAAGCGGAAACTAGAATCACCCGCTAGTTGTTACAAACAACTTTCTCCTCATATCAATTAACTATTATCGGAAATGTCAGATTTATTAGTTAACAAAATATGGCCTTCAAATACGTCACAACCCACGTTTGTCAAAGTTGGCCAACAAACTAATTTTAATTAATAAAAACTAACGCAGAACTGACCGCAGCTCGTTAGTTCATTTAATTAAGGACTGCACATACATCCGCTTTACCTTGCTGAGGGGGGAAACCAGTAAATATTTTACTCTTTCATTAAAAGCATAGACAAGTCAAAGGAGGCAGCGTTTTGGAAAATATTATATTCGTATTATTATGCACTAGCTGCGCCCGCGACGCCGTCCGCATGAAATTTGCTTTCAAAGCCCTCCCAGATTTTGAAACATTTTTCATTGGTGATCCGCTCCTATTGGTCTTAGCGTGATGATATATAGCCTATAGCCTTCCTCGATAAATGGGCTATCCAACACTGAAAGAATTTATTTAAAGTCGGACCAGCGGTTCCTGAGATTAGCGCGTTTAAACAAACAAACAAACTCTTTAGCTGTATAATATTAGAGATAGATTTTTTGTTTGCTTATAGGCAAACTGGCAGACCGGTCCACTTGACCGCAAGTGGCTACCGTCGCCCATGGACATCTGCAACACTAAGGGAGCCGATGCGTTGCCTACCTCGTTGAGACTTTAGATATCTGTTCACGCCCTTTTTGAAGAGCCCCATATTGTAGCGCTCTGAGAAAACCGCGGGAGGGAGCTCTCTCTTAATGGGAGGGTTAATGCACTTTCATCCCAAACTAAAATGATATTGAGTCCAAATACTTTTTTTGCAATCTCCTTTCATTGGTCAAGGCAATCTTGATCAAGGTGATCTTAACTTTTTTGATTTTTATCTTTTTTAACTTATACATATTATCTAGCTTTTTTTTGTAAACGCTGGGGGAATGCATTTGCGAATATCGTCGGGCCCCGGAGGAGGCCACCAAGGGGTGTGTGGAACTCCCGGCTGCCGGTGTTACACACAAGCTCCATTCCATATTAGAGCTTGCAAGTACCAACCGCCAGACTACCCACTAAACCTTCCAGTGTCCCTCCGTATAATGGTGAGACACCATGGGACCGTAATAATAGGTATGACTGCCGTGACAGCTCGATGTAAGCCGACAAGTAGGGGTGACCCTGGGACCAACACCCTACGGCACTGGGTATGGCTCGCCGGGAGAGTCTCCCGACTACACCAGTCCCATTACAGTATCAGAAGGAGATGAGAATAGCGCCGCCTGCTACTTATCCTCCTATATTATATAACTAACATTTTATTTGCGTTCTATGACTACCGCTACGCTTCAAAACTGCAGTTCTTGTGTCCGAAATGAATACTAATAGTAGTGGGCTACAGTGGGTACATATGGGTTTGAATACCATCCAGGAAAACTTGCACCACTTAGGCAGTTTTCTTCCCTGATGTGCCTATAGTTACAATAACCAAATTACTATAATATGCTGACTGTTGAGTAAAATATCGCGATAAAGTTTGTAACATGCGTAAAAAAAAAATTACGTATGATCAAATCCTATCTGAATCAAAATATTTTTTTTCTGAAACATCTTAATTATTGTCGTAATTAAAATTAAAGATGAATTGAATGGACAAAAGTCAATTTATATCTTCAAGAATACGATACTCGAGCGAGCGAGTGAATTTAGCTTCCAAGCTTATGCCTTGTACCACAAAACTGACCCATAACTATTTTATTCGCTCGTTCACGAAATATGAATTATTCACTACAATCCCTTAACAAGTGTTATACAATTGTACTCTACCTGAAACTGTATTACGCAGGTGTGTAGTTATTTTTTTAAACGTGTTTTCATTCCTCTAATGCCGAATTCCTTTACCATACCATCCATTCATTAACTTAAATGGTTAAAATCTATCTATATAGTTACATACAGATCAAAATAACTATATGCGGCTGAAGTGTATACGTAAATTTGTGTAAACAGCCGATAGAAAGTGGTGGCCGTCCCCTAGGAACATTAGCAACACGAAAGGTTTAATCAATACGCTTCCGACTTCGAAGGGGCCACTGGAACCTGACCACTGTTGCCGGAACACAGCTCAAGATTGCTATGGCGGCATACTCTATACCTAGTGGCCATCCAGACGGGCAAATGCCCATCTCATGGATGTCAGCTTCCAAACTCGTAAAAATTGTGTGCCTTAAATTTCTGAACTATAAAAATACTGAAAAGTATTTCAACCCTAAGTCATACGACGGTAGCTATTCTTAATTTTTAATCTTTTCGAAATTTAACTAACATTAATGTGTAGCATCATACCGATAATACATACCGACAAAGACCGCATGTTGTAAAAACAAATTCTTTTATTTACTTTGTGTTTAAACTTTAAAAACATCTATTGTTATCGTAATTATTTTATGGCTGTAATTAGTGTCGAACGAATTAATCCTTGTTTTTATTGCATTGCGTCGAAGCTTATCAGAAGTGCGTGGAACGGCGCCCCTTTGTCCGTATTATACAGTGTAGTATAAAACAATGCCCGAACGGAGGGGTAGGGCAGTCAAGCGGTGACTACTATACGTGTAAGACGTTTGTAGTACTCTCGATTAGCGATATAGTGACGGACTTTGCGCGTGTTGAAGAATTGCATTGAATCGTCCAGTGTCAACTGGTTGCATCCAGTTTTATTTGTATTTGTTTTATACGTGTTTGTACAGTTCTAATAAACTCTAAAGTAATTAATTCCAATGGCATTCATTTATTTTTATTCGAGCCCTGTAGCTCGTAACAATATCAACTACAGCTTCTTGACTAATTTTGTCGATATCCAGTAGTTTAAGAATATGACTGTAACACATGTAGACAGACAAACAGAAAGACACAACTAAGAACATAGGGAATCCGTTATTGCCAAAATGTGTATGAAAATGTAAAAATACATTAAATAAAGCCCCTTGACTATATTGATTTATTTTGTAATCGAATAGTTTTCTAGCAGCTGATATATTTTCAACAATATAAATAATTCTGTCACCAACACACTCTTTATTTTCGTATCTCTCATGAATGTATGGCGCATACATTATTCATGGCCGATGGGATGCGTCATCGATTCTCACCAAACTGATTTTATTAGCATCCTATCGCTGTATAAAGTACGTATATTTTATTTTACATTCTCGCAATCTCTTACTGTGTGCTTCATCTATCAAAATGCTGTTCACAATTTTGAAAATCTTTGTTTCTTGGGTAATTAAGGTTTCA
This sequence comes from Dendrolimus pini, assembly GCA_949752895.1. Taxonomy (NCBI): domain Eukaryota; kingdom Metazoa; phylum Arthropoda; class Insecta; order Lepidoptera; family Lasiocampidae; genus Dendrolimus; species Dendrolimus pini. The sequence goes on from OX457124.1 coordinate 25,060,933, forward strand.
TAGCTATTTCGGAACTATTACATTTTTATGTATATGTCCATCTGTCTGTCTGTCAGTTGGTTTTTCCAGATTTATGAAACACGCTTTTTTATGTGTACTGTGTTTGGCGAAGAAACGTTTTTTCTTCTTTATATAAACTTGCTATCTTTATATATGTGCCCGCCACTTCGTCAGCGTGGAATTGTTTTTCGTGAAACCCTAATTGTAGCCTAAATTACTCCTTATTACATCAGCTATCTGCCAGTGAGTCCCGTTAAAATCGGTGCAGCCGTTTCAGAGATTAAACCATGAACGAATGGTTTTATTTTCGCGAAGCTTAAAATCTGCGCTACTTTTTATCCCGGGAATCCTGGGAGATTTTTTCTGGGAATGGTTTTAAATGGTCAGATTAAAAATATTTTTGAATTCCGATGCGGTTTTTTCACTGATCGGTAGCAATTTTTATGTGATAAAATTTGTGATATTTTTTACGTCCATTTTCTCTGGAGCGGTTTGAAGTTGTTTGTCGGGTGCATAAAAATTAGCTTTTCCCGGCACAGCTTTCACATAGCTTACATTCTTTTTTAAATACTTTGTGTCCCGGGCATCCCGCGAGAATTTCAAGTCAAGCGTGGACGAAGTCATGGCATATCCTAGTTTTAAATAAATATAAAATAAATACATATTATATTTATTTAATTACTTTTCGAACGTTTTTATTATACTGTTACGACCGACAAAAACTAATTCACGCCTGCAGTTCTGCATTATCCGCCCGAATTTGGACTTCTTTTGTTTACTTTGTGTTTCAAATTTGTAATTAGAAAAAAACAGCCCATTGTGTATTGTAATTTTTATGATTGTCATTAGCCAAGTGTGCTTCTTGGTAATTCAGTCCATGCGGTCGGGTATTCGGGTCAGCCCGAACGGAGGAGTGGGGCAGTCAAGCGATAAAAACAGGCGGAGCATGAGGTGTGTACATTTAGTGACGGACTTTGCGCGTGTTATTGAATTGTGCATTACGTTTGGACTTATTGCGTCCGGTTATATTTGTACCTGTGTTATAAGTGTTTGTATAGTTTTAATAAATTCTATAGAAATTTCAACGACATTTTAATTCGAGACTCGTAACATTACATTATAGAGACACCAGCTATATGCGAGTATGACCCCGTTGGCGGCTACTTGTTTTGTAATTATGTTAAGTACCAAGTCCAGCCCACCACTTTGTTTTCTACACAGCATTACCTATTTAACAAGTCGGTCACGTAAATAAAAAATAAATTATTCATTACATGGTACAGATAACAAAACAACTTTTAAGGGACTTTCTTAAACACCTGAGGGTGAATAAGAATTTGGAAAATTCGTTCAGGCCACTCACAATTCAGGATTCCGTAGAGGTGATTTTGTTACTTGGCTACGGAATCATTCTATTCGTGCAGGAGCGGAGAAAGGATACAATTTCCTGCGGCCGGGTGGCCTGTCGTAAGAGGCGACAAAACTACCCACAGCCTAGGTAGGGCATTTACCCGACTGGTTGGCTATCACCCCTGGTCTAAAGTATGCCACCATAACAATCTTGAGTTGTGTTCGGCATTAGTGACCAGGTTCCAGTCTTCCTTAAGAGAGCAGCAACGCTGGGTGTTGCAAATGGCGATGGTAACCGCTTTCTATCAAATGGGTCCCTTATGTCAAAAAGTGCTTGACAGATCTTGTACGAATTAATTGAAAGTAATTTTCATTTGTCATATTCTGAACTTACTTTTGGAGTTGCCTGATCACAGGTATGAAAACAGTACTTTTTCCACGCGAAACGATTTCATCTGTTGTCAGAAAATTTATTTATTATTTATTTAGTTTTATTAGGTTTATTATCTTTAAGCCAGATCTTAGGTTACAATATAGTTACTTCATTTTCTTAAGCCTAGTGTAGCACAGCTGAACAGTAGGTAATCAGCTAGTGCCATTCAACGGAGTTCATGTGACAACTTAAAAGGCCACATTTGACTATACAGTTCACATTTCTCACAAAACACATAATTACTACTCAAAAACTATCAATATCCTACAACTATTGTTAATTTTAGAGTAATTTTACACATTTTTAGAAAATAAAACTGTACAGCACAACATCTCCTTTCAGTTCCCGCCAAAAACTCTCAGAAAATTTAAAACTATGCGAACCATAGATAAAAGCGACTCATGTCCCAATTATTTTTACATCCACCGTTAAACCGCGGCATAAATTTTGTATCATCATTATCATTATACTTATAAATTACTTTCTATTAAATTGTTATTAATTTACATAATTAAAAAAAAATTACTACCAACAGTGACAAAAACTACTGGCTGTTGAACGCCACAAAAAAGACATTTACTTGATGGTTTATAATAGGTTGGGGAAATAGTCTTTTCGCATATAGTATGTATGAACTTGTAATAAGATATCTTTTGCTATACCATTTGTATCTGGCTGATTTTTTTATCATTAAAAAGTTTTAATTTTAAAGAAGACAATTCAAATTAGGAAAATGTGTGATTTTCGTTTGTTTTTCTTATTGTTAAAATGAGTGAATCTAATGAAGAAATTCGATACATTTTAACACAAGCCGCGAAAAAAATTTGTGATGTTTATGGACCTAATGCAGTATCTGTGAGAGTAGCGCAAATTTGGTTTTAGCGTTTTCAATCCGGAAATTTTGATATCAAAAATCCACATCGCTCTGATCGCCCTGTTACAGACAAAATTGATGCCATTTTTGATAAAGTGGAGCAAGATCCAAATATTAGTAGTTACGATGTAGCTGGAGAACTGGGAATTTACCACAAAACGGTTTTGGCGCATTTTAAAAAAGCTGGGTACACAAAAAAGCTCGATATTTGGGTGCCTCATGAGCTCACTGAAAGAAACCTAATGAACCGTGTACTCATTTGTGATTCTTTATTACGACGTAATGAAACCGAACCATTTTTGAAGAAGCTGATAACTGGTGATGAAAAGTGGATCACGTACGACAAGAACGTGCGAAAAAGATCGTGGTCAAAGGCCGATCAGGCGTCACAGACTGTTGCGAGTTAACCCGGGTTAACTCGCAACAAGGTGATGCTGTGTGTATGGTGGGATTGGAAGGGCATTATTCATTATGAGCTGCTACCACCAGGCAGGACCATCGATTCTGAACTGTACTGCGAACAACTGATGAGATTAAAGCATAAAGTTGAGAGAAAGCGGCCGGAATTAATCAACAGAAGGGGTGTGGTTTTTCACCATGATAACGCTAGACCTGACACATCTTTAGCCACCCAGAAAAAATTACGAGAGTTTGGCTGGGAGGTTTTAATGCATCCTCCATATAGTCCTGACCTTGCACCTTCATATTTTCACCTGTTTCGGTCTCTGCAGAATTCCTTAGGCAGTGTCAGGTTAATATCACGAGAGGACTGCCAAAACCACTTGTCGCAGTTTTTTGATCAGAAGCCCCAAAATTTTTATAGCAATGGGATCACGCCCCTATCTACAAGATGGCAAAAAGTTATCCAACAAAATGGCACCTACATACTTTAGTCAAATGTAAATATACTTTATAAAAAAAACCTTTTGAATTTTTATATAAAATGCGAAGGAACTTTTTCCCCAACCTAATATGTGGTGATGATTTTAATAGGTGAGTTCATCAGATTTAGATAATTATGAATTTATTGCCTGACTCCATTTGCTAAGTACGGGTAGTTGTTTGTTAAACTAATCAGTTTTTGCTTTCCCCATATTTGAAATGTAAATCTGGTAAAAGATGTCGATTATTTGGAATAGATTAGCAAAATAAATGACGCTCGCTGCAGTTGCGATGTAGATAATCATCGCTGTAATTAATTCAATAACAAATACGTTGTCAGGCTGCCCAAATGTCATTCATTACGTATTAGGTACTTCAAATCAGGTTGGCAGCGACTTTTCTTTATGTTACGCTGTGCAGATAGCTTCACTATATTGACTGAGTTTCTTGGTAATTGTAGTGAACTCAGCAAGAAACTTAAGTATCGAAGGTTTATATATGTAAAACACCTAGTGAAATTTTAAAGTACGTAAGATAGAGGTAATTACGAGATTACCAAGGTTGTTTACGCGGCGTAGCTGCTGTGAAAACTCTAATTTAATAAAAGCCTATTAAAATAAAAGTATCAAAGTGGCATACGCATGGCATTTTATATGATTGATGAATACTTTAATTTTATACGGGCGGATAATAAGAAAGTAATTTTATATATAAAAATGAATCGCAAAATGTGTTGGTAAGCGCATAACTTGAGAACGACTTTAACGATTTTGATAAAATTTTGTGTGTGTGTGTGTTTGAGTGGGTACCGGGATGGTTTAAATCTACAATTGGAACCGGTAGGTGGCGCTGAGATCGGGTTCTAGAATCCTCCTAATCACCGGGAGCGATTTTGGTAATTTGTTTTTGTGTGTTTGAGTGGGTTCCCGGATGGTTATTATTCGCAATTAGAACCGGTAGGTGGCGCTGAGATCGAGGTCTAGAATCCTCCTAACGGGAGCGATTTTGGTGATTTTGTTTTTGTGTCATGAAACAAAGTCTTTTAGGAATTCAGAAAATATGGCGGTACGAAGTTCACCGGGTCAGCTAGTATCATTATATTAATACGTGAAGCAAAAACTTTGTACCCTTTTTTACGAAAATTGCGCGGACATAGGAGTATGAAATTTCGCACACAGACAGCCTTATTAATAAAAAAGTCTTAATCCTAGGAGTGATCCGCCTTTAGGCCGGACTAGTTACTATTTGAGTAACTAAGTATTAACTTCGTCGTAAGAGTGTTATTAATAAACAAGGAGTATCCTCAGAGTAACAATACCTTCCTCCACCATAGATTAGTGAATAAATTATGGCAACACGTAACATTTAAAAGTAAAAGACCGATTTGGTGAGTGGAAATGACAAGTAATGTCGACAATTGACATTTATAGTGTCTAATTGATAAATGATTCCTAATTTCCTACACAAACGGTTACCTAAAATTTATTTGAATTTGTTTTGCAGTGCCTAGTTTTTTTTCATTTGCAAAGTTAAAATCATTCAAAAACCACTAAAACATGAGTCAAAAACCTAACCGCTCTATCAATTGGGATGAGGATGAATTACTTCGTAATTTTGAACCGTGGTATTTCATCCATAATATTAACATTTTTTTCTATTCCAGCAACTATTATGCAGGATCCTTAAAGACTATACAAACATAATAGAGAATAGAATATACTTTATTGTATAACATTAAAATACAATTCAAGAAGTTTAAGTACAGAAGACAATAGGCAGTCTTATCACTAAAAGCAATTCAAGACAACCTTAGGATGGATAAGAAATGTGAAATATGTGGGATTTGCATAATTGAAATAAAAAAAGTATGTATATAAAATGTTAATTTTAAAATAAAACTTTATTTAGACACACTATTATAGTATTTTCTTAAGTAATCTATGTTACCACACCGCTTAGCAAACATGTCGCTTAAAGAGAAGGGCGCAAGAAAGTCTTCAACAACATGCTTATCTATGTGGCATATGTATGAATTTGAGCTCTCTTTTGTACCAGGGCAACTTGTTTGCGTATAACAGATATTGTTGACTGACTTATTCCACTAAGATCTCCTGCGTCATCTAGAACCTATTAAGTAAAATGTTTGTATAATGCTGAATTTATTAAGGAATAGATGAATACTGAAAGATGATCATTATTTCACTTACTTCTTCACGAACCTATATTCTTATGGCTGGTAAAACTTTAATATGAGGAGGTATACAACCTTCTTACCTATGTTATTTAATTATGTTAATGTCAGTTTATTTGTCAAATTGTCAATTGACAGCGCTATCAGGGCTTACTCTATGCTTAATCCATCGTAAAACTACCCAGCAGCTTGGAGTAACTTTTACTCTGAGACTAAAGTCGAATTAGTCTACTCCTTGTTTACTCCACGTTTATTAATACTGATATTGGTTGCTACTGAGATAATACTAGGAGTAAAGTTGATCTAGGTTTACTCCATGTTTATTAATAAGACGGTTATAGTTTATATAGAGAACGAGTGCACTCGTTCTCTATATAAATGCTATTTAAAAAATAATATATGCATAAAAATACATTAAATCAATAAAAAACACTACACACACTACTATCATATATTTGACACACACATATATACTCTTTTGTTATTGTTAAAGTCAAATTAACTGTGTTGCCTTGGTGAAATCTGTGATTATAGAAGTCTTTAACAACAGAACCTTAGTAATGTTCAAACTTAAAATTTAAATTAATTTTGATCGAATTTCGACCACTGGACGACTAGTCATAATAAATTGACTTAATTACATACAATTGTTAATGACATTGCCTAAATTTGACTATTATATTCATAATGTATCATTGATGGAGACACAATAAAGTGAAAAACCTAAGTACTAATTTTAATTATAACAACATCATAATCAGTAATATAATCATACAAAAGTATGTATATGTAATCAAGGACAATAAGGACTAGAAATGGCTAGTATCCGAAAATACAAAAAAAAACGATATACCTGTCAAAGGCAAAACATGTAACTTAAAACACTTAGCATAACATCTGCAGAAATTTTCATGTTTCAAACAAATAAAATTTACTTTGACTTTGACTACAGTAAGTGAGAGTTCTTCCCCCGTTTCCCTATTCTATTCCCGTATCAAGTCTCTTTTAATTCATTCCTCCTGTCTCATCCCTCTATCAGATTGCTACCATTCTATTCCCTTTGCCCTTTTGACAGGCAAACGGCCCACCTCACGGAAAGCTGTTACCATCGCATATGAACATTTGCAACACCAAAGGTGCTATCAATGTGCTGCTGACCTTTCAAGAGAGACTGAATCCTGGCCACTAATGCCGGTACACAACTCAAGGTTGTTATGGCGGCGTACTCTAGACCAGGGGTGGTAGCCATCCAGTCGGGTAAATGCCCTACCACCTGGCTGTGTGTTGTTTTGTCGTCTCTTACGACAGGCCGCCCGACCGCAGCAAATTGTAGTTTTCTTTGATTGAACTGGCAAACGTGTTAGCCTCTAACATATGACGTGTTATGTTAGTCTTACATACTTCTATAGACGACGGTATAACTTTCCATCTCTCTGCCTGTTTTTCATCGCAGTAAAAAATATGTAAACTTGTGTAGGCATCGCCTAATCTTCCGTCGAATCAGGTAAGCTTCAATATGGCAGCTCTGTTCTAACATAATAACACAGCGGGGAGCGGCCTTGATGAAGATTTCGTTTGGAAACTTTGGTAGTTAGTAAAGCTTAAAGGGATCATTACTAAAGGAACATTCATACTTTTATTTATGTCTCAGAAAATATTTGAAGTTTTAGAGAAATATAAATAAATAAATACCCTACCATCTGGCTGCGGGTTATTTTGTCGCCTCTTACGAAAGGTCGCCCGGCCGTAACAAAATTTTATATCTCCGTTCCTGCATGGATAGCATACTATTTTAAGGTTCCGCAACTAAATGACAAAATCAATGGATATTAATGGATATTTGCGTAAATCGTGACGAACTTGACCGTCTTTTACTTCTCTTTTTAAGGATAATAGAATTGCGGGGCCATGCGTGAAATAAAAGACACAAACATATAAATACACCCCTTATTACATCTGTCGGAAGCAACGTGTGATTTATTCGGGAAACTTTGTGATTTTATCATCAATGAGGAAAGTTAACGCTTTATTATAATATATGCGATGTATTCAGATTTAATATTTTGTAAAAGGGGCTAAATCTCCTTTGTGTGTTGTGGTGTGTTTGAGAAGGTTCACCTCCTCTCAATAACGTAGTGCGAACTAGTTGAGGTCGGGAGACCTTTTTTTTATCGCTGGAGTACAGCAGACAGGCAGACGGCCCACCTGATGGAAAGCGGTTACGGTCGCCTATGGACGTCTGCAATACCATAGGTGTCACTAACGCGAGTAACGAAGATAAGCCGCTGCACACCTTCCAGGATTGCCTCACTTGGGCAGAGCAGTGGCCAGACCTCATCATCATTATAGGATGTGACTTCTTGCTCCAGGCCATGGTTCACGCCATGATCGGGAGCTTACTCTTATGAGATGCCGCCTCTTGCGAACGAATAATGCTTGTTAAGAAGGAGGCCAAGCGGGAGCATGAGCGTACCAGCCTGCACCACTCTCGCCAAAGGAGAACGCGTCGGCGCCGGAAGGCTAGCCTAGACCTTCGGCTGCCATGAGCTTCTCTGGGGAAGAGGTCTCAACGCTGTGTTCCGCACAGTGCACCCACCTCTTCTCTCGTGGGCGCGTTATAGAACGACTCAGGCTATAAAGAGAGTTTGTAGACGCCGGGAGTGTGATCCCTCCAAGCAATGGAAGAGGGCGGTGGGCAACCACCTGCCAGGGCTTGTGGAGGGGCTAGGCCATGTACCCGTTACCCTGGTATAAGGGTAAAAGACGGACACTGAGGGGTTTTAGTGGATATATCCATTAACTCTTTTGAAGAAAATTATTGACGTAACAAGTAAACAAAGCGGGGCATCGAAACCAGTACCTACGGCGCTTAAAATTGACATTCTTATTGCTACTTGTATAGACGAGGTATAGTATTTATTTTGGGCGGCATGTCTGTCAGTAATACTGTGATTTGATGTCGATGCGTTTAACATTTGGAATCGCCCATAGCTATTATAAATCATAACTAGAATCGTTTGTAGGCCGCCTGTCAAATCGAATCGGACAACTCGATTATTTAGTTCTACGAACTTTTAGTAGAATGTGATCCATTCCATTGTTTAAATATCTCTAAATCGTCCATTATAATGTAGAAGTGACCATCAAGCCCTTTCGAAAACTCCATTATTGACGTAACAAGCAAACAAAGCGAGATATTGAAGCCGGTACAGCGCCTTCGCTTAGAGCTGGAGCTCATCTCGTATTATTCCGTCTAATTACTGCGTGTAGGGACGTGGAATACTAATTTTGGAGGCTACAGCTGTTGGTAATACCGCAAGGGTTTACTTGCGTAACTTTGTACTTACACTGTTATGCCACGGGAGATATTGTTTTAAAGTACTTACAAAAATACTTTAATCATTTAATTAAGTGAAAAATCTTTACGATCATTGTGATTTGAAACTTGATAAAAAGAAAAAGCAACACTAAAAAGAGATAAACACATAAATTTATTTAATTAAGCCTGCGAGAGAAGGAGATTAGATATTTTTTAGACTAAAACAGTGAAAATTGAAAGTGATACTTAAGAAGTTTATTTGGAATTACAATACGAGTATGTTATTAACAGATGTAGGCAGAAGGAATTATATTTATAATAATTAAAATTAGAGAAGAATAAATTATCTGTGAGTATATTCTCTGAAGTTTCACTTATTTTTAAATAACATTTGAGGCGTTGTGAGCTGCTAGAGGAATGCACCCCAAGTCGTGCTTATGAAACAATTCATGGCGCCCGCGCGAGTATATTTCGACACCAGTAATTTATACTACGCTAACTAATAAATGTGTACTTTACAGTAGAGGCTTATAAAGGGAAAAACGTGATAACTTTTATATTAATTAAGATGATTATTTGAAATTTGGTAACGTTAATACTTAATTTATTCATTGCAATTAGCCATATTTATTTTTCTTGAATTGTTTATATTTTTTTATTTAGTGCAAGTTAGCCGTATATGCACTTAATTCCTCAATAAAAATGTACAGACTAACTAACGTCTAACTAAAGTTATCGTAGTGTATTACGGGAGATCAAAGTTATTGTTGTTGGATAGCAATAATATTTTTAAATTTTATTATGCATTAATTATATATTGCCTTAGGTTTTAATAAATAGTCATATTATTCATCAACAGTCCGCAATGAATATTTCGCTTTTTTGGTTAATTCCACTAAATATTTTGCTCGTTTTCGTGACATTTGTGTAATAACAAAATATCACAAACAATATTTTAAATAAATTGTAAAAATAACGCTGTCAATTATGATTTACTGATAAAGTTTTGAAAACTGCGCAATCACGTCTAATACAGCGACAAGTGTCGTTAGCCTAATGTAAACAAACAAGCGGTGCATTGGTGTGCATTAGCGGAGTGTGCGCGGGGCCCTCCCCGCGCACACTCCGCTAATAATATTTAGCGTAATTTAGTAAATAATTTAGTAAATACCGAAGTAAGAAAGAGAGTTGGTCTGAAAGAGAGTGTCGGGGTGAAGGTAAGGAAAGGAATGCTCCGGTGGTTCGGGCATGTGGAAAGAATGTTTGATGAAAGAATGATTAAACAGATATACAATGCAAAAGTGGATGGATGCAGAAGTCGCGGAAGGCCACGACACACCTTCCATGATCAAATTGATCGTGTATTAGCAGAAGGTGATGTCAGGAGCCTTAAGAACAGACGAGCGTGCATGACAAGAGCTATGAATGTCAAAGAAGCAAGTGAGGTGTGTAAAAATAAGCCTGTATGGCGCTCTGTTGTTCGTGCCTACCCCGCAAGGGACCTGGCGTGAAGTTATGTATGTATGTATGTATGTAGATCGAGTCGATCGATCGATCAAAAACTACATTTACTTAGCTTAGTATAAGATTTATAACTTCGTTATTTTTGTATATTTCTGTGCGACTTTTTTGTTACATATAAAAAACCATATTTTAAGCAACTTGGCATAAAAATCGATTTTACCTAAAATTCGAGTTAGCGTAGTATACATTGTTGGTGTCGATTTAATGCTTATTTCGTTGTTTTTGTTATTCTCATGTATCTTATGCTAATGTCAATGTTAACAACGTTACAATAAATGTTTATCTATAATATACTAATATTACAAAAAGGTACAGTTTGTGACGTTGTAGGGGGTAATCTCTGGATCTACTGGTCTGATTTGAAAAATTCTTTCAGTGTTAGGTAGCCCATTTATCAAGAAAGGCTATAGGCTATATATCATTACGCTAAGACTAATAAGAGCGGAGCAACAATGTTTCAAAATCGGAGTTTTTTTAACTTACTTTTTTACTATTCCACGCGGACAAAGTCGCGGGCGGAAGCTAGTTTATTATACAAACTATACTCTTAGTATATGATGAAAACTGAACAAATTTTAATAAAACTTTTACGATTACCATCCCAGAACTTTTGACCGAAACAGATTGTGAGCGCTGGTGCGTGTAAAGAGCTTTTGGGCACCAGTTAATTAACTATGAGTTATCCTAATACTTTAATCCTTAGTTTGATGTGAGAATGGAAATTATGAGAACTGGGTAAAGGGTGAGTTTCTTTGGTGTTAGATCTATTAACTCGTATTAGGACAAGATAGAATATTAATAAAACGAACATTAGTCGAGGGGGGTTAATAAACCGTTAACCGACTTTAGAAAAGGAGATGGTTTGAACTCGTCGTGTAACTATTTCTTTATATATATTCAGCCATAAAGCCAGTTTGAAAAAAAAGAAAGAAAAGAGAAAAAGAAAAACATTTATTTAGACACACAAATGAGAATACAATGCACAAGCATAAATAAATAAATGTATGATGTAACATGCATTAAAAAAACAAAATGTGTGTGTGTACACACGTAAGAAGTGAAACTTCTTTATGACCTTATTTTTCGAAAAATGATCTACTATATGCAACTTTACAGAAATTGGTTAAATAAATAAAGCCCCTACCACAATCACGATATTATCACAAGATGGCAAATACTGAATTGGGATATTATACTTATCAGTGTTATCATCAATATTAGCACTTCAGTAATCCGTTGACGTTACTGGAAGGTAGTTGTGTTTCTTGGACGACGATTTAAATAATTACGCTAATTATTTTAGAATAAGTGAAGACTAGTTTGATAATTTTTTAAACTTGGTTTCACCTTATATTACTAAACATAAAAATAAGATATTGTAATATAAAATAGCTTTAGAAATAAATTATTTTATACTTTTTAGATTTTGAAGTCGGTTTTTTTAAACGAAGTTTTTTTTTATTTGTTACTTTTTAGTATTTAACTATGGGTAAGCCTACGAAAGGTGCCGCGCGCCTTAAAAAATATAGGTCCCAAGAAACGGGAAGGGAAAAAAAATAATTAAATGACTAGGCCAAACTATGTCAAATTTTTAGGGGACCAAACGGCAAATAGTCCGCATCAAACTAAGGGAGAATCACGTAAATCGGATCATAAATCTTAGAGTAATCGGTGTACATACATAAAAAAAAATACCGGCCAAGTTGAGAACCTCCTCCTTTTGACAGTCAGTTAAAAATAAACATATGAGACAAGCTATATCGCCGAGAGAAAAACTTAATATTTTTTGTCTTTAGGGTTCCATAGAGACGAGCATGTTTCGTATGAAAGAACAAAATCTATATATATATAAATTTTGTGTCACGATGTATGTTGCCAATAAACTCCAAAACTACTGAACCGATTTCAATGAAATTTGCACACCGTGTGCAGTTTGGTCCAACTTGAAAGATAGGATACTTTTTATACCGTTGGAACTGGTAGGTGGGGTTGAGATCGGGTTCTAGTATCCTCTTCATCACCGGGAGCGATTTTGTTTTTGTGTGTTTCAGTGGGTTCCCGGATGGTTTAGATTCGCAATTAGAACAAGTAGGTGGCGCTGATATCGGGTTCTAGAATCCTCCTAATCACCGGGAGCAATTTTGGTGATTTTGTTTTTGTGTGTTTGAGTGGGTTCCCGGATGGTTTAGATTCGCAATTAGAACTGGTAGGTGGCGCTGAGATCGGGTTCTAGAATCCTCCTAATCACCGGGAGCGATTTTGGTGATTTTGTTTTTGTGTGTTTGAGTGGGTTCCCGGATGGTTTAGATTCGCAATTAGAACTGGTAGGTGGCGCTGAGATCGGGTTCTAGAATCCTCCTAATCACCTGGACCGATTATGGTGATTTTGTTTTTGTGTCATGAAACAAAGTTTTTAAGGAATTCAGAAAATATGGCGGTACGAAGTTCGCCGGGTCAGCTAGTCTTTTATATAATTTTTAAGTTGGTCATTTTGTTGAGACGCGGCGTCGTCGGGGTGCAATTCGTTACGCTGCTCACTTCCATCCGCCATGACTGCGAGTGCGTACTGACAGAAAATATCACAATACGCTTACACTGTCTATAATATCGACGCCACGCCCCCTTAGTATCGTGGATTTCTAAATTTTCGGATAACCTGTGATATTATCACGTTACTGCGACACCATCAATAGTGCATCAGTATTATCGTGATAAAACGAGTATCGCGTGATATTATTGACATTGTAATATATCCCACATGGTTCTGCTTACCTAGCAAGGTGAGCGGCGACCATGGAACTTTTTTTTAATATTATATTTTTGAACTCGTGATATATTTCGAATGGAATGTTCGAATGGCATAATTCAAAAAGTTATATAAAGGTCTTGAATATGAAGTAATTTATTTTGATAAGGGTAAATACTAAGATACAAATAATGAGCCTTTTCTAGTGGCGGCAATGCAAATTAAAACATTGGCTTCTAAATTTAGATTATAAAGATACAGAAGAATTATTAAGGATTAGAGGGTAAACACATCGTTCACTACACCACATACATACACACACACATTTACACGAACAAACATACACACTATCTATTAGAGTATTTTTTTTTCTTTTTGTTATTGTATAAGTAGAGATTGCAGCAGAGAACACTACTAGCTCCAAAGATACAGTGACTAGTTTTGGAGCTAGTAGTAGCACAAGCAATAATTTAGTTTCTAAGTCTGCTAATTGTAATGTCTTCATTTTGTATTTAAGATTGTAACTTAGCTTATTGTGAGGCAAATAAATCATTTTATTATTAATTTATTATTAATTAAATTTTAAAAATAAAAGAACACTTACAAAACTTTAATAGCTGGACATATGCTGTCGCGACACTTTTTGTAAATAATGATGTATTCTGCAAAGTCGTGCATTATGCGTGTTAGGTCAGAAAACTACCAAATGGTTCATGCGTTGCGGTCAGGCTTCGAACTCGCGCCCTTTGAGTTTGGGACGCGTGGTGCTATCCATTATATACGATACCACGACTTTTATCTGTGTGTGATTTATTAGAATGATAGTTTAAGAAAAAACAACGTATATGTATTTAAGATAAACTAGATCACGCCTTGCCTACTTACTTTATTTTCGAAGTTAAACAATTTAATAAAATAATATCTCATGAAATACCTTTGGTATTCATGAGCAAATCTTCAACATGTTTGTATAATTAATATTACCCAAAACAAACACACAAAACACGCTTTTGCTTTTACCGTAAAGGTTAAAAAGAGACGTAGGTTTACGTTGATATTTTAAATTAGGGTTGTTTGTTTATTCCTATATTTATGGCTAAAAGCGCATTGTGTTTATAATGTGTACGTTACGTATTAGTAAAATTTGGGAAACTACGTGTTCCGTCCAGGGCCTTCTTCCTCGTTATCTGTAATAAGGAGGTTGGGGTGGTTTTAACTCTTTACCCCGGCTGCAACTCAGTAAGCAACTACCCACCGGTAATTGGGTTTGGAGCTGCTGGAGTCTTCTTCGCATGGCGATGGCTTCGCAGCAGCTCTCGTTGGCCAATCTGCGGCGTTCGGTGGCCATCTGTGGCTTCTGGTGGCCTGTCAGCAGCTTTGTGGGTTTGGGGACCTCACGCCTTCGCCCTGATTAGATGAGCGTATGAGATCACGAGGAATCGGCAGCCAGGAGCGTGGATGGTCTGATGGTCGTGCGTGTAGTGAGGCAATCTCGTGGAGTTACGTGTGGCCGCCGTTGTTAGCGCGGTCGAGCATTAGTATGTGTTATTTAATGCACAACGAAGGGTTTGGTCCTTGTAAAGCAAAAGATCCTTACAGTTTATACGGGCTAATCTACGAAACGACTGGACCGATTTAAACGAAATTTTGTATGGTTGCTTATATCCCTGGTCAACATATAGGGTTTTATCCTGAAAAATTAAAGAGTTCCCTTGGGATATTAAAAACCGCACCACGCGGGCGAAGTCGCGAGCATCAGCTAGTGTTTTCATATTTTAGTTTAGGGGATTGCTGGGAAGAGATTGCTTTAAGCGGTAAGGTAATAATTATTGTACCTAGTTTTTAAGAACGTAGTTTTAATTGTTTATGAACAATAAAGTGTTTTCTTTCAATTCATCCCATGATTAATAAATCGGAGAGGATATAATTTTCATGACTATGGGAGTAAAAATAAAACATAATGGTTCAGTTTAATAAAAAAAATGCTACATACTCAAAAGTACTGTCTTAAATAATAAATTTTGTTGTCTTTGTTTGTCTGGAATGTCTGAGTGGAATAATTGTCTGTAAGAAATCGCTAATAGCAATAATACCGTCTACCGTATATTATAGAATTAAAAAATATTGTATTAAATGTATCTCTTGAAACAAAATAATAATTTTCATCCGTGTAGGAACGAAGAAAGAATACTATTTCCTGCGGCCAGGTGGCCTGTCGTTACAGGCGAGAAAACAACCCATAACCAGGTGGTAAGGTGTTCGTCCGTGTAAATGACTACCACCCCTAGTCTAGAGTATGTCTTAAGAGAGCAGCAGCGCATTTGTGGCACCTCTGGTACCTATTACAAATGTCCATAGGCAATGGTAACCGCTTTCCATCAGGTGGGCCATCTGCGCGTGCTGAATACGTGCAATAAAAAAAAATCATTCATTCATATCGTCCGAGTTTTCTAAAGTTCTTTTACTGGGAGTTTGTTATGTCTAGTCTTCCAAGAACACAGTTAATAGAGCAAGAAATATACACCGATATCAGGCAGTCACGTAACATGTACATCATAACACAAGACATTAATTTGGATAGTAAGGCAGATATACGAAACCTCTATGTTAGAGTATACGTGACCTTACATCCAATAACCAACCAATGTAATCGGGTAGATCTGATGATACATGTTACAGTAATACTATAATATTATTTACATTTGAAAGAACGGGCGATAAAATACTATCAAATAATCTTGAATTTCTAAATTAATAAAAATAATCATTATAGAACTAATTTTAATTATTGTTTAACCAGGGATTTCCAAACTATTTTGGGCGTGAGTCCCTTGTTCCAAAACTGATAACTCAGCCCCCCATACAAGTGACTATGTTTTGTAAATTTGTTGTTGTTCGTTTATGTTTTACTTGGCACAGACATAGATGTTGTAGAAAAAAGTCGGTGAATAATTTTTATTTTTTGGTTTTTAGTGTAAAGTCAGTGTTGTTTTTGTAAAAAAAAAAACAATATCTTATCAATATAACAGAGTACTTATTTTACTATGCCTTGGAAAAATTAAAAATGGAATTTCACTTATAATAATTATGCTAAGAATAGTTTACAGAATAAATACAGTAACAAATTACCTACAAATTAAATAATATATAACTACT
The DNA here is from genome assembly GCA_949752895.1 of Dendrolimus pini. Lineage (NCBI taxonomy): Eukaryota > Metazoa > Arthropoda > Insecta > Lepidoptera > Lasiocampidae > Dendrolimus > Dendrolimus pini. The sequence goes on from OX457124.1 coordinate 25,077,408, forward strand.
GGACTTCTTGTCCTATTATTTAAAATAAACACATTACTAAAAGAAAAAAAACCCAAAATATTACCACTGAAATTCTTGGCCTATTAATTGAAATAAACATTGTAACAAAATACAAAGTATATTAAATATAAGTACTGGACTTCTTGGCCTATTTATTACTTTAGGCCTAACTCGATGATTAATGCTTAAAGCATATTTAATTACTTCTAAAGAACTTTAAAGGGTATCCGTTAGATCCTATAAACAGTCTAAAACAAATACAGTCATTAGATGGATCTCTAGGCTGATTTTTCAATAATAAGATAATAGTTGTGTATAGAATCAGATACATGTTAACTTTGAAAATTCCCTTAAATAAATAAAGAGACAGTTGAAATATCAAAATAGCTCAATTCTCTCACGTTTATATTTTAATTTATTCAATGAATATTTTTTTCTGAATAGTTGAAAAAACAGCTCTTAGCACAATATAAATAACATACTTCTTGGCATATTACTATGTATATCTATTTTGACCTATCTCAATAATTCACATTTGACATTTATTTAAGTATACAAATAACAATCCGAAGAGGTATGCTTTAGTTGCTAAGATAAGTTTACGCGATAGGGTAATTTTGTAAAATAAATAAACTAAAAAGCTTGACCTTTATGGTCTCATAAATTCAGAACTATCTCATGGGTTCACACTTGATATTAATTTTAACTACATCTAAAAAACGCGAAGGAGTTTGTCTTGGATGCTTAGAACAGACTACACAATGAACACAGTAATTCACAGCTATATAAAATTAGCTACTGGCCTTTCTAAGTCTATTAATTCAGGCCTACCTCGACGGATATCTAATTAACGCGTACAAGTTTGTCTTAGAGACTAGAATTAATGAACTACCCAACAAACATAGTGATTCTCTAAAATAATAAAATATAACTACTGGCTTTCCTGGCCTATTAATTTGAGACATATCTCAACGATTAATATTTATGGTAGGTTAATTCAACTACTGCTGTGTTTATAGCAGTAGTTGAATTAATCTTAACATTACTTGATTACGAGATTTATTGCGTAAAATGTTTTGTACGCAATCAATCTCGTAATCAAGTTAATATAATATGACTACTGGCCTTCTTGACCTATTACTTCAAGCCTATCTTAACGGTTCACACTGGAAATTTATTTAAATACATCAAGATACAAGAGATAAAGCCGTTTGATTTAGATGATAAGAACAGTAGGTTCTGGTACCTATACAGAATAAAAATCATGTAATCATGTAGTTACATAAATACAACTACTAGCCTTCTTAGCCTATTGACTTTTAACTACAAGCCTCCTCGGCCTATTTATTTCTGGACTATAAAAAAAGGATACTTACGGATGGATGGGGCGGATGATCCTGTCCCTTGACATTCTGGAGTTGTTTGTTATGGGCTGTCGGGGTGCGTTCTCCGGGTGCCGTGGAGGCGCTTGCAGTCGCTCCAGCACTGCTGCCAGCCGGTGATTTCGCTTGGGGTGAGCTTATGGAGGTGGTCCTGGTGGAAAAATTGCTAATGTTGGACAATAAAGCATGACTAAGGTATTGTTTACTCTGAAAAGCACGATATAAGATGAAGAAAGTAAAGAGAAAGAGGGCTTATAAAATAAATGGCCGTGTGCGAGTCGGTTTATCTATACTAATATTAGTAAAGCTACACATATTACATACAGTTTATGAGTTATAAAAATCCATTATAAGCGAGAGCGACTCGCACACGGTTATTATTTTGTTAGCAGTTATAAAAAATAATATTATTTTTATAAATGCAAAAATTTGGATGGATGCTTGTGGTTTAGTCACGCCAGAATGGCTGAACATATTTGGATGAAATTGGGAACAGAAATAGATTATAGTTTGCAATAGCACATAGACTACTTTTTATCTTGGATATTTTTTCCGAGCGATAATATTAAGGAATTAATTTCTTAACATATTCTTTGAATGACCAAAATCCAACGACAAATGACTCATGATATCTGGTAGCGTTCGGTGTAGGCGGGCCTAGGGTAATACAAATAACACGCGTAAACGCCGGGTGCCCAACCCGAAGACAGCCAAATGTCGTTGGCCATCGTGTCTGTATTATAAATAAGGACACATAATGCAAACGATATGTAGGTCAGCTGTTATTGGTTCATAAAGCACAAGTACACTTCCATTATTTTCTATCGCTTCACTAGTGCGGTGGTACCCTTAATAAAAGTACGTGAATTATACTTACTCAAGCTGAGCTCTGTAGTTGCCAGGAAAGGTACATGAAACAAAAGATTTTACAGGTCAATATAAATATGTAAATTTACGAGAAGGGTTTTGTATGATAATATAAAGCAGTGGTTCCCAAACTTATTTGTATATTGCCCAGTTTGAGAATAAATTATTTTTTTGCGTCCCCATTTTTTCACCTACTTATAAACCACTATAACGTCAAATAAATTAATTGATTATTGTGAGCTATATTAGCGGAGATCAAACATTCATTCTAATCGAGACTTACTGTAGCCCGCAAGAGTTAACTTGAGACCTAGGCGCAGTAGGTAGTACACAACGGCGGTGAGGTCTCAAGTTAACTCTTACGGGATACACCTACTAATGAGAATGATTATTGAAACGCAAATTTATAGTATTCAGACATACGCGGAAATAAATATCGAACCGAGTTTGAGTAATCTCTTAATTAATATTAGATGATGTTCACAAATTGTAGTCGAGAGTCGGGAGTTCAGTCGGTGTCTAAGAGTCCTCCTAGCTAGATGAAATTAGAAATCACCCCCCCCCCCCGTTCTAGGTCTGCAGCGCCCACAAGGGGGCGTTATCGCCAACTTTGGGAAAGGATGATATAAAGGAATGGTCGTCTAGTGGTTGAAATATGACTCTAATATATTACATTTTTCAGTTGACAGGGGTAATTTTGTAAAAGAATATGTAGCTTCTATAGTTACTACCATAAATCTTAGGACAAAATTTTAAATTCTTTGGCTTAGGGCCGATTTTTGAAGTTATCAGTCGAATAAATTATAGTAGCCAGCCAATCACAGTCCACTGCTAAACATAGGTCTCCCCAAGTCGGCGCCACTAAATAAATTATAATCTGAGTGAATTCAAAAGTGAAACGATTTAACTGTTTTATTTATACAACTGACATTTTAAATATTTTCATGATATACTTAATTAAATCTATGAATAATTGTTTTCAAGCAGTTTTTTCCATTTTATTTTTTTCATTGTATATTGCTGTTATTCATTTTATAGTTCGCCATATTTGCCATACATTGTCTCCTAAATAAATGATAATAACTTATACATCTTACTCCTCCTAGATATGATAAAAAATATTCTCGTTTTTTATTATTATTTGCAACTACTTTGTTATTTTACATAATAATAATAATAAATTAACGAAATACCTAGACCTCGCGCACGAGATTACAGACATGTGGCATATGGAGTCAACGATCGTCGTACCGATAGTGGTGTCCGTTAATGGTTTAGTAGCGAAGAGCCTCGACCGACATCTAGAGAGGCTCTCACTCGGTAAATGGGTGTAGGGCCAGATGCAGAAGGCGGTTCTCCTGAGCACGGCACGCATTGTGAGGAAGTTCTTGTCTCTGGAGCCTTAACCACCAGTAGCTTGGGCCCTAGGTCCCGCAGCCGACGGACGTCATCTTTTTTATTTTTTTAATATATGTTTATTTTTTATATATATATGTATTAAAAAACATAAAAAGAATATGAATAAATATACATGTGAAATAATAATAATAGTTCTTTATTTACTCTCACACTAACAGTAATTAAATTAGTAACATTTTTTCTTATAGACTATGGTGAGAGCCTGGTGTCAGTAATAGGAATAAACCTGTGTGACTGATCACCAGCCTCTTTCTCCCCAGAAAAACCAGCTAAGCAAATTGTGCAGTATTGTGTATTGAGTGTTATTATGTGTGACTGTGTGAGTATATTATCGTGTATAATAGATGTTGAATAATAGTAAGTGTTTATAAAATACGAATTACATATAAATTATACCAGCCTACCTACGATAATGAGATACAACTAAATTTTAAAATATAATGATGTATATATAATATAATTATTGCAGATTTTGCAATTAAATTAAATATATCAAAGCAATTAAATATAACAAAGAAGTAGTAATATTAGTTAACTATATTTAGGTAACTAAGACTAACTTCAGTGGAGTCATAATCGAGTTTTAAAAGCCACTCTGTCAGTGTTTTCTTACATTTAGCTTTAGTTAAGGGAAATATATCAATTTGCTTATTGATTTTGTTGTATAAATAAGTGCCTAAAAAGTAAAAGAATCTGCAACAAAAAGCTGTCGTAACAGTGTTTTGTTTGCAAGGGATGTGATTTCTTTTAGTAAGAAAACTAGAAGATAAAATGGAGTAATGAGATGTTGTTTTAAAACTATTTGTTGAATAAAAAGTTGCCAAACTGTCAGCACTTTCCAGCGGTCTTAAAGGTCTTTGGTGGAATAGTAAAAAGGGAGAGACAAACTCACTTTAAGTATCGCCCGTTGCGCATGTTCTAATTTTAGCCTTGCAGTTTTAGCAGCTCCCCCCCAAGACGTGATACAATAGCTCACAATGGATGGATTGACATAAAGCGTAATATAATAATTTTATTACGTTAAAATCGGCCACTTTACCAAGGGTTTTAAATATATAAATTAATTTGCGTAATTTGAGTGAAGTGAGTTAATATGTGGTAATACCTAAATATTTAATATCTTTAGTTGTTTGCAAGGTAGGACAAGAATTACAGGTAGTATATGAGAGACAAAAGTGGGCTATAATTTTCATAGTGTCTGGTTCTGTTTGATCCTGACTTCTGAGAGCAAAAGTGACATACTTGGTTTTGTCTGTATTAAGCGTTAATATATTCGAATGTAGCCAACTCATAACTTTGTTAAGACCGATCTGTGCGCTTTGGAATGCTTCTACACACGTATCAGCAAAAAAAGGAGTTCTGTATCGTCAGCATACGTAATTATATTTCCGTTTACTAGTTTCATATCACAGAGACTGTTTATATAAGTAAGAAAGAGGGTAGGACCAAGTATACTGCCCTGAGGGACACCAAAAGTAATAACATCTTTACTTATATAATCACCAACTCTTACGCATTGTGTTCTATTTTGGAGGTAATCAGTGAAAAGTTGTAACTGTAGATCTCTTATTCCTAATGCTTCAAGATTCTGAATGAGTAGCGAGGTCGAAACAGTATCAAACGCCTTAGCTAAATCGAGGAATATGGCTATAACTTACTGTTTCTTGTCAAGTTTAGTTGTTATATAATTTGTTAAAGTTTCAACTGCCGCATCTGTAGATTTACCAGATCGGAAACCAAATTGATGGGTTGATATTAAATTATTTGATTCTAGATATTTAGTTAATCTGTTATTAAGTAAACGTTCTAAGATCTTAGATAAAGCCGGTAAAATAGATATAGGCCTATAATTGCCGACGTGGCTTTTATTGCCAGATTTATAGACAGGTATGGTTACAGACTTTTTGAATAAGTCAGGAAAAATACCACTAGAAAAGGATAAATTGCAGATATGAGTGATTTATGGAAGTAAAATATCTTTATACGTTTTAAAAAAATTGTTTGAAATACCGTCAAGACCAACAGAGCAGATTGACTTAGAGTTTACTATTATAATATCAATTTCTGATTCAGTTGTGCGTAACAGAACAAAAGATTTAAGAACAGTTGTAATGGGAGGCTGACAAGGGGAGAGAGTATTTTTAGAAATATTTATCTATGCCAAAGCACAGATAATTATTTCTAAAAATACTATTAATAGGCTCTGATTTATCAGAGCCAATCTTAGAAAAGTAGAAGTTAATTTTGTTTATGGAATCGTTAGGGTTTGCAAAAGATAAGAGTTTAGATGATTCATGTGGTATTTTCATATGTGTAATATTTTTTATTGTATCCCATAGAAGTTTGCTATTATTTTTAGCCTTAAGAAGTACCGTTTTATCATAATCATTTTTCAGTTTCTTTAAAAGATTGTTACAAAAATTTCTTTACCGCTTATATGTAATTTTCAAAGCTTCATTAGTTGGATACTTTTTTGACTTTTTAAAAAGTGAATCCCGGTGTCGCATACATCTTAAGATGCCGGCTGTAACCCAAGGCTTAGTGATTTGCTTTCTATTAGGGATATTTTTCACTGTACTGTTGGAGGTGATGGCCTCCGTCAATGTATCAACTAAGATTTTTGTAGCCATATTAACATTTGAAGTTGATAGAATAGGTGTTAAATCAATGTACTTCATGTGCTGGTCTAATGTAGTATAATTTATACAGGTTTTAGTTTGTTGTATTCGAACAGAGGGAGTAGATTGTTCCAGAATTAGTATGGTAGCATTATCTTCGGTCACAGAGGAGTCCAATACATGAGAATGTGGTTTGTACTTAGTTCTTATTATATTATGGTCAAGACAAGAATCAAAGCGGGTAGGGATGGAATGGGTGGGGAGCAAGCCATGAATAGCAAGAAGATCCAAATAAGAACTGGATCTGGCATCCAAGGAACTATCAGAGATATCAATATTGATATCACCGGTAATAATAATAGTTTTGTTCGAGGAAAGGTTCTTGAGACAGTCATCTAAGATTTAAGAAATGAATCAACATTGTGAATTGATGGAGATCGATAAAGGGCTAATATTGTTATATTGTGATTTATGATTAAGTGTAAACAAGAGGCATCCATAATCTGAGTTTTTACGCATATATAAATTTTTAAGCCGTACCTATAGTATACAACTATGCCATCATTCTGATTAAGATATATACTGGAAGACACATATTTGTAACCCCCCAACGAAGGAATCACAGAGGATTGTTAAGCCAGCATTCTGTTAGAACTATTACATCCCATGAGTTTTGACTTCGTTTGATTAATGTTATAAAGTCATCAAAGTTACAGTAAATACTTCTTATATTATGACTCAAAATTGAAAAGGGATATTTGAACTGTGTCAAAGTCGATGCACAGTCCTTAACATTGATGAGAGACGAGGCAGCTATAGAAAAATTATCAAGTTCCTTCATTATGATATTATCGAATTTTGATAAATAAAAACTAACTTCGGTAACACTAGATTGATGATTGGTTGAGATATTAATTTAGATACAGAGAAAACTATAGTATTTTTTATTATAATAAATAGGTTTAAATAACAATTTATTATAAATAGGTCGATATAGATTTTTCTTGAATATAATCTACTATTTGCTTACATTAATGTAAAATATAAAAATAACTCAACTAATATAATTATTATATACGAGTAGACCCAAGTAACATCTAATTATAATCGGTTTTATAAACAAATTGCTATTTTTGTGTAAGACTTAAAATAATGATTTCTCGTTGTTCTGATCATAATTATTATGTATTTTAACAAAGGTTACGAGCTACACAGGACTCGAATTAAAATGCCTTTGGAATTACTATAGAGTTTATTAGAACTGTACAAACACGTATAAAACAGGTAGAAATATAACTAGACACTCTATAAACTGCACGATTCAATAACACGCGCAAAGTCCGTCACTATATCGCTAATCGAAAGTACTACACACGTCTTGTTAGTATCGTAATCGTTGCTTGACAGCCACACCCCTCCGTTCGGGCATTGTTTTATACTAAACTGTATAATTGAACAAAAGATCGCGTTCACCGAGTTAATCCGCATACCTGGCAAGCTTCAACGCAATGCAATAAATAACAACAAGGATTAGTGCGACACTAATGACGGCCATAAAACAAGTTCAATAACAATAGCATGTTTTTTCCGAATTACAAATTCTAAACACAAAGTAAACAAAAGAATTCCTAAATCAAAGAAAGCAATAAACTGCGTTTTACGACAGGCAGGTGTGCGCATTTCTTTGTCGGTATGTAACAATAATATAATATAATATCACGCCTGTTTCCCATAGCATAGGCAGAGATTGTAGATCTCCACTTGAGACGATCCTGACCAACAACTTTCTCTTCACCTACTTTCATTAACCTCTTCATACATGCACGTTTATTTGACAGCTTAGTATTTTAAAAAAACCCAGATTTTGCTCATATTATACTAATAAGTGATGTAAGCCCTTTTAAACAAAACAAACCGGTAAACCTGACTCATTGCTCGTTTGATTTTGGTCCAGCAATAAAATCTGGCTATAAAACCCTTTGGTAATATTGTGCTCGGGCAGTAGGGAATCGATTGCGGTATATTAATGTTCACAAAGCGTCTGAATTCGAAATGTACTTTGTATTTTCATAACTGTGGCTAATTTATTCGTCGACTTAAACCTCGACATCGTTCGCGTTGGAATTGTACTTTTTCAGTAAAATCAAAGTTTATTTATTTTTTGAACATGAGTATTTACATATCAGAGTATGCATGATTGTACAAAAGTAAATGTGCATCATGTTTGGCCATTTAGACATAGAAAAATTTGAATAATAAATATAATCAAATGTCGTCATTATAAAAAAATAAAAAGTTTCATTAAAAAAACAATTAATAATAATTACTATACCAACTAATTGTCTACAATTATTATTTTATTGATATATTATAATAATACCACATTATATATATAATAAAAGACTAAAATATATTTATATAATCCTATCATTCGTAATAGAACTTATTTAAAAGAAATGTGCTTAATTCATGGTTTACATATTGTTACATGCCGGCAAAGGTGAAGGCACACGTGCCTGTCATAAAACGCAGTTTATTAGCTTTCCCGCATTCGGAGTTCTTTTGTTTACTTCATGTTTAAAATTCGAAATTAGACAATAGCCTATTGTTATTGTAGTTGTTTACCCGTCGCAGGTGTGCAGATTACGGTTTCACGGAAACTACAGTCAACGCGGTCCATTGTTGTATTGTACAGTTTAGTATAAAACGATGCCCGAATGGGGGAAAGGATGAGGCAGTCAAGCGAGGATTACGATACGAGCAAGACGTACATACAGCGATATAGTGACGGACTTTGCGCGTGTTATTGAATCGTGTAGTTTGTATTATTAGTGTGTAGTTATATTTGTACGTATGTTGTACGTGTTTATAGTTCTAATAAATTCTATAGTAATTCCAACGGCATTTTAATTCGAGTCCTGCGTAACTCGTAACATTATGTCACGCTTTAAATCTCTCCAGTCTTTAGGTAGTATATTGAAATTGATTAGAGCCATACAATTTACGATTCTGTTCAAAAGTTATGTTTTTGGTACTTACTTTGTAGAGTAACTAACGTTTTTGACTAAACAAGATTCACCTTCTTTATCTGGTGATTGAAAGGAAAAACAATATTTAGGACTTATTTTCTTTCATAGCAAAGCATGGACCTCCAAGTTCTCGCCATGAACTTTTATACTGTCTTCGTAATTAAATAAGGGCCACAAACTCATTAGTTAAGTATTAACATTCTATCTGACGTTGAAGAAAGAAGTTGGTTGATAAATTAATTGCATTACTAAGGCTATGTATTTATTATGTATACGTTAATATTAATAATTAAAACTTCAGACGGATTACATTATATTAAAGTTTACATTATATTAAATTTGCCAGGTGGTAGGCATTCGCCCTACTGGATCGCTACCACCCCTGGTCTAAAGTATGTCGCCGTAACAACCTTGAGTTGTGTTCCGGCATTAAGGGCCAGGTTCCAGTCTCCTTTAAGAGCAGCACATTTGTAGCACTTTTGGTGTTGTAAATGTCCATAGGCAATAGTTACCGCTATCCATCAAGTGGGCCATCTGCCTGTCTGCTAGACTCCTGCAATAAAAATAAATAAATATCTTAAGATAATTTTTCCTCGGCAAATTTAGATAGATAGATGGATAGCACTTTATTGTACACCATTACAGAAAACTTACGAACTAGTAATAATCTAATTGGGTAGGTACTAAGGGCGGTCTTATCGCTAAAAAGCGATCTCTTCCAGACAACCCGTGGCTAATTTACTTAATTTTAGGCCAGGAACTATCCCATTTTCCAGTACAAAATGTATCCTACGTCCATTCTTAGTTTAGAATTCGTTCATATACGCTATGACTTTATAAAAAAATAAAAACATCCAATAATGTACAATTATTATTAACTGATGGCAGTAACGTTCGTTCTTGAACTAGGACTGGTTTTGTCTAGCGGGGATCAAATATAGTATTATCAAAATATAACATTACAATTTACAATCTTTGTTTTGTGTGTATGTAACGCTCGAGGTTTGTGCGTGTATGTGTGCATAGGTGCGCACACCTGACTGTGTGTTGATACGTGAGTGAGTGCGTGAACGAATGATTGAACGAGTTAGTGCACGAGTGAGTGGGTGAGTGAGTGCACGAACGAGTGAATGCATAAGTGAGTGGTGAGTGAGCGTGTGTGCATGCGCATGTGATGGCTTTTATATTTGAATGGCCAATAAAGAGTCATCCTCATATTTTAAAGTAAAAATCCATTGTGTATGACTTCCATTTCTATCAGAATGGCTAAAGTACTGTAACAAGTCAACACAAAACAAAAGAAATACATTTTTACAAACGTTCCTTTTCAAGAATTCAGAACCGGCCCATTTTGTACCGGAAATGACCTGGGTCTTTCAAAGGGAAAAGACGGTAAAAGGATGTCTATTGTAAAGTGAAACAGACGTCATGTACAATATTTTTATATACGTATAGTTTAAAGTTCGAGTGGAGTGTATAATTGTCATAGTTATATTTTAGACATGTTTTACATTTCAGACAATGAACCTACCCTTTAAACTAATTCTAAAAAGTCTTTATACTCGTATTACTGTCATTATCTCACCTAACTACCAAACCTACGTATCTTTGATAGAAAGGTTTATTTTATATGCTGTTATTATAATATTATGGCGAAATTATATACGTATATAAAAATTAGTGATGGCGTCCATACATGTGACTGAGGTTTTATTTCAATTTATGGTCGTGTCGAGGGACAGTAAGATTTGAAATTACCTTTGAATGGAAATAAAAAATTAATAAAGTTTTCGTTATATTTTTCGATATTTGCCTGAAGACCCACCCACACGACTGCGCATATTGTAAAGAAATATGTTACTATCATAAAGCCCTAATGTTTCTTTGTTTCGCAATTTTATTATATACACTATTGCATAGCATCATCTATGTTACACTTTTCTATATAATTTCATCGATACGAACTCGGTACTTTCTAAGAAAAATGACTTTGTCATATACACTTGCTGATTCTGTGTGTGTTACACTTCTCTATATAATGTCATCGATATGAACCCAGTACTTTCCGACGAAATTGATGTGTGTGCGTACGTGCTTGTGTGTGTGTATATATATATATATATATCGAGGAGTGAAAGGCTATTTGGTTTAAGCGACATCTAGGGCGATATTGAGTTATATACATATTCGGAATCAGCGAATTTTTCTCCGTCGAATGATGCCGGATTCATTAAAATCAGAGCATGTTTTTGGCGTTTGAAACAATACTATTTTTCTGTTGTTTCCAAAGTAGCAGTGTATTATACGACGTGGATTTTGCATTTTTTTTTTTGTAATATACTTGAACCATACAATTATATAAAGAACCGAGACATGAACCAATTACCCTTCCTCAGATAAATAATTCAATAAGAGTTAAAGCGTTTTTCCTATTTTAATTTTTTATTAAGGTGTAACTTGAATCAATTTGACTTCCACTAATTACACGGTGTGATGTTACTTAAACCATTTGTCCGTCACCCAACTACGACACGGAGCGTCGCTTAAGCTCTTTCAGCTGCATCTATTTACCACGCAGGGTGCTACTTAAACCAAATAGTCGTTTTGTTTCCACATATTTTGTTTATTTGTTGAAACATTTTGTTGCTATTATTTTTTTAATTGGATGTCACTTAATACAGGCGATAAAATGAAGTGAAGAAATTTGAAACATTTTTTCAATTTTAACAAAAATACGAGTCGGTCGTTCAATCATTAAATTTTAATATGATACATCTTATTCTTGTCACATGATACCATATTTATTTAAATCTGCAACACTGCAATTCTAAAGATGTCCTACTGGATACTGATGTAGAGGATACAGTCGAAGAAAATGATAAATAAATACGTTATTTCCAACTGCGTTATGATTATTATCAAGCATTGACTGTTTTATAGTTACTACAAATTTTCTTTCTTGATTTTTATTTTAAGCAGGGGACATTCTTGCTAACCCACAAGAGGTTTTAGCGCGATGGAGTGAATATTTTAGAGAAATGTATGATAATATCTCGGATGCTGGCACCACGACTGAGTCTGTGACCGACTTCGAGGAGTCAGCATCCGAGATCACTTTGGAAGAGATCGAATGGTCGATAAGAAGTCTGAAAAATGGAAAGGCAGCAGGAATCGATAGTGTGTCTGCTGAGATGATCAAATATGGTGGAACCTGCGTCCGGGACGCTTTCCTGTCCTTATGCAACTTGTGCTGGAGGACGGGAAAGGTTCCCAAGGACTGGAGGCGCGCTGTCATCGTGCCCTTGTATAAAGGCAAGGGGTCACGTATGGAGTGCGCCAGCTACAGGGCCATCAATTTGATCAGCACAGCATCTAAAGTGTATGCGAAGATTATTGAAAGGAGAATGAGAGTGGTATCCGATAGATTACTGTGGGATGCACAAGGGGGCTTCAGAAATGGAAGGGGATGTATGGATCAAGTTTTCTCGCTCCGCAATATCGTGGAGAAGCAGCTGGCTATGGGCCGGAAGGTTTTCTGCGGTTTTGTGGATCTAGAGAAAGCATTTGACAGGGTTGTGCGGAAGGACCTCTGGGACATTGCCCGGATATGGGATCAATGGCCAATTGCTGCGTGCTGTGCAGTCCACTTACGAGGACTGTATGGCATGCGTGCGGGTGGACGGCAGCCTGTCGCCCTGGTTTGACGTCAATATTGGCGTCCGGCAGGGCTGCGTGCTGTCGGCTTTGCTGTTCATCCTATATCTGGACAACTGTCTCCAGAGATTAAGATTGATAGATGTTGGGGTGCGGATGGGTGATCTAGTTGTTAGCACTTTGCTTTATGCGGATGATGCCGTGCTTTTAGCCGAATCGCCATCAGAACTGCAAACACTAGTCACAATGATGAAAGATGACTGTCAGGCGAGAGGCTTACATTTGAATGCGAAGAAAACAAAGGTTATGGTGTTTGAAAGAGAAGATACCAGAACGAATGCAAGGCTAATGGTCGATGATTTTATGCTGGAACAAGTGAATGAGTTTGTATATCTCGGATGTGCTTTTAGCAGGGATGGAAGGTACACCGCTGACATAGAAAGAAGAGTAAATTTGGGGAATAGTGTGAATGGAGCGTTAGGTAAACTTCTAGGCGCTAAGAACCTCAGCCAGAAGGCCCAGATTGCCATACACAACGCGGTGCTGGTACCTACGCTCACGTATGGAAGCGAGAGTTGGGTATGGAATAGAGAGCATGAAAGTAGAGTAAACGCGGTCGAGATGCGAGCACTGCGCAAAATCTGCGGAGTGACGCTCGCGGTCCGCGTTCGTAATACCGAAGTAAGAAAGAGAGTTGGTCTGAGAGAGAGTGTCGGGGTGAAGGTAAGGAAAGGAATGCTCCGGTGGTTCGGGCATGTGGAAAGAATGTATGATGAAAGAATGACTAAACAGATATACAATGCAAAAGTGGATGGATGCAGAAGTCGCGGAAGGCCACGACACACCTTCCATGATCAAATTGATCGTGTATTAGCAGAAGGTGATGTCAGGAGCCTTAAGAACAGACGAGCGTGCATGACAAGAGCTATGAATGTCAAAGAAGCAAGTGAGGTGTGTAAGAATAAGCCTATATGGCGCTCTGTTGTTCGTGCCTACCCCGCAAGAGACCTGGCGTGAAGTTATGTATGTATGTATGTATGTATGTGATTTATATTTTGTTTTTATTAGTTTGAAGTTTAACAATTATTGGTTGTGATTAATTATAGTTTTAGTAAGTTTTATGACAGCTAATCTTAAGTGATACTGAATAAATAATACCTAATTTTATTTGAAGTTCCCACATCGAGACTGTTCTACTTAATTATTATTCCATATAAATACTTTTACTGATGTATGTATTCCTTTATTTATTCAATACTAGCGGCCCGGCGCAGTTTCCGTGGTTATATAGTGTCATGTTGTATAGCCTATAACGATATATCCAGGTTGTTTTAAGAGCCTTTGATAGTATAAGACGTAAAAAAAATGTAATATCAAACGTTACATTTTCAGTACTATAAAGTCACATAAGTGAATTAGGCTTCCAGTCATTTTAATCTAAATCGGTAATTGAGATAAATAGCTTGCTACTATTATTTTTGGGCTACGTCACTTCATACTTTTTGGCTTACTCTGAAAATATACTGCAGTGTCGCTTAATTCTTTTTCCCTGTATTCAATTGTAGTTATGAAGTCACTTAAATCTTTTTTCCATACTCTGAAAAATAAGGGCTTAAGGCAAATTGTATAAAGCGACATTTATCTTTGTAATTAAAGATCCGTTTTATTTGGTATGAGCATCATCAACACGATGCTTTTAATTGAATTTAAATAAAGTTTACTCCATTCAAATAGCTGAAGAAGTTTTTTTGTTATGTATTTTTTTTCCAAAATATTAAACTTTAGATGGCTCTCCTGTAAAGTTGCAAAAATGTCGCTTAAACCAAATAGCCTTTCACCCCTCGATATATATATATATATATATGTGTGTGTGTGTGTGTGTGTGTGTGTGTGTGTGTGTGTGTGTGTGTGTGTGTGTGTGTGTGTGAAAAATAACTAGCATGCAAAGACAGACCGACAGACTGACATTACGGGAAATAATGATTTTGTTAAAATAGCTATAGTCGGTACCCTAAAAATTCTTTATATTGTAGAAATGTTCCATTGAAATATAACTGACGTAGATAACATTGTTTATATATTACTCTCTGGGGCTTTTAACCACGGCCTAAATTGTGTTCCTGCCACGATATATTACTGATGGTATCTACAACCAATTTTTAAGGAGCCGCCGAAATAATATATGTTTAATGTTTTTTTTTTATCAAAACTGTTTCGTGCCTCGATAACATTATTATGGCGTAGGCTTTTGTTAAATGAATTTTAACCCAACCATGTTGCAATTTACCAAATTATTACAATTTTATTTAAAAAGCGTGATATGTCTACCTGTAAAGGTTAAAGTGGAGTGTGAAGTGAATGATTGAAATTTTGTTTAGGGGTTTAAAGTGAAATAAAAGTGTTGATAATGTGCAATGTAATAAAACTATGGTCTTAACGGTTTTAAACGCGGCAATTTGATTTGTATTATTCCAATGTTTCGGCCACTTTTCAGTAGCCGTGATCACTGAAGACAAAGATGTCAAGTGTCAATGAGTATTGTTAAAGTTTTATTTAGCGTACCGCCGACTTGTTCATTATAATTATTTAGTTTTAATTTTGTTTATATTAGTTATTATTTACTCATGGGAGCCTAATCTATTTTTCCACCGCTTCGCAACATGTCGTGGCTTGAAGAGAAGAAGCAGCGCAAGAAACTCTTCAGCAAACATGCCTAGTTCTAATAAACGCAGAAAGAGCTCACAGTGTCTTGAGGTCTGGCAGTTGGTTTTTGCTGGGTTTGGGTATTAATAGTTTTGATGATCGGATACCAAACAAGTGGTAATTACCAACCCATCTTCTCTATTGAGATTTGGGTGATTTTTGTTTTCAACAGCTTCACGCATTATTCTAGGTATGAAACGATTCTCTTTCACAAGGATTTGTGGTTTATTGAATCTGATGCAGTGGTTGGGCGTTCAGTGAACACGCCCTGGTAATATATACACTAGTTGCGAAAACTTAAAAAATATAATGTGCAATATATTTTTTTGAAGTTCGGCGACCTACACACGTGTACGCAGATGAGGTAAGTTACTTTACTACAGTTACTAATATTTACATAAATCACTTTGTTTATTCTAGTATATTCCATTATCCGGATTTCTGATCGGAAAGCCTTACGACAACAATCAATCCGGTTAATCCGGTTAAATGAGTCTTTTTTTCTATTGCATTAGTTCAGCAGACAGGCAGACGGCCCCATTAATGGAAAGCTGTCACCATCGCCTATGGACATTTCTAACACCAAAGGTACTACAAATGCGCTGTTGCTCTCTTAAGGGAGACTGGAACCTAGTCACTAATGCCAGAACATAACTTAAAGTTGTTTTGGGGGCATACTGTAACCCAGGGGTGGTAGCCATCCAGTCGGGCAAATGCCCTACCACCTGGCAAGTCTCCACTGTATAATCAAGAAACTCGTCGTAGTATATCGTATGTGTGACAATAGATTTAGAATGCAGCTCTCTCATTCTACTGATATTTTATAGTTAAGCTGTTGTATCTGGTGATCCTGGCAGGATATGAGGATAAAGTTATGAAATTGTATTGTCACCGGTCGGTAAGACGTGTGCAAATTCATCTAACATCTAGAAATGGACGAAAATGAAGTGGAAATATTCTGTTACATACATGTAGGTGAAGTTAATAAAAGCGTGTTAAAATTAAGAAAGAAAGAAGAAGAAAGAAAAATATTTATTTCTAATAGCAACATAACAAAATAGTACTAACATAACAAAGTATAGATAAAATTATACAGAAATTATATGCCGCAATTTGAAAATGAGGTTGGCATTCAGCATTTTGCTGTGCCGAAACGTAGTCCGACACAGCGCTGATTTTCAGTGCCCACCTCCTAAATCATAGAGGCATACGATCCGTGCTAATAATTAAAACGAAACAAATCATTATAAAAAAAACAAAAGTACCAAAGATTATAATATTGTTAGGAGTCGCGAGACTGGAATTAAAGTGCCGTTGGAATTATTATAGAGTTTATTAGAACTATACAAACACGTATAACACAGGTACAAATATAACCGAACACAACCAATCCAAACGTAATGCAGAAGGTCGTAATTCAATAAAACGTGCAAAGTCCGCCACTAATAGATTACCGATTGTACACACGTCCCGCCTTGATCGTGGTTCTCGCTTGACTGCCCCTCCCTCGATCAGCTCATTGTTTTATACTGCAACAATGCAATGCGCCCGTATCGTAGTGGACTTAATCCGCAACACCTGGCTAGTGATGCTAATGAGCGAGTACAATGGACAATAGGCTATTTGTAACAATAATTTATTATCAAAAAGAAGACGACCATAACAGGGATTACAATAGTTTCAATGTTATTAGTTATTATACAAATGCCGACAGGTAATAAAATGTGTTTTGTTTCAGATATGCACGTGGATTTGGTTTTTGTCTGGACCTGAGTTGTAACAATATAAAGCACAAGAAACAGAAAAAATGTAGTATATAATAATAAAAATGAAATAATGAGTATATTGATAAAATGCCTATCCTAAGAGAAAAAAAAATATAATCACACTAAATACGTGCAGTTCTGTAATCCCCGTGTGACACTCACTAATCCGTGTTGAATGTATACGCGAATTACCATCTATTCTTGCCCTTCCCTAAAAATGAAGAGGCCCGAGCCAACGAGGCGTTTTACGGCTAATACTGTTATGTTATGTAAATTACCTAAATTACGTAGAAAAAATGAAAAAGTTTACTCAAAATAAGTAATGACAGGGCAAACGTTTCGGAAAATTGTCTAAAATTACCTTCACCCTCATAGTTTCAACGAAATTGGTGGAATAATTGATGGCAAGATTAAAATTCAACGTTGTATGTACCAGTAGGTAGTTTAAGTTATATACAATAACTTACGACGACGTTATAAAATTTTAAGTAAGGTAAATTGGTAGCAAGTCACGTATGCGAGCTGGGCTCTCGATTTTAGGATATCTTAACAACAAATTTATCAACAGATGCCCTTCTCTTGGACCTGTTCTTTATAATCGTCTCAACGCCAAAATCAATCTCTATCCTTTAACTTTGAAAGTTAAAAAACAATCGTTGTGTTTGCAAGACTTATCCTATGAGCAAACAGAAGATTTATTGAATAAAATATTTACTATGCCTGTTTAATTAACTTAAACTTAAACAGTTCATATGCCTTATAAATGGATGTTTAAAATTAATCATTAAATTCAATTATAATTTGGTCCTTGATCCATACACACCCTCTCACACTCGCTCACATACACACAGAGAGACACTTAAAACACTTGTTTTTGTTTTAATTTCTTTTCTGTATAATTTACACTTAATTTTTGATTTGCTAGATCTTTCTTATTGTTAGTTATTTTTATCCTTTTTATTATTATCATTCTTTAGTACAAAGCGTGGTATAAAACGAAGTCACTACTGCAGCTGTCTGTCTGGTTACCGGCTAAGTCCTTCTAAAACACGCAATGGATTTTAAGCGGTTTTCAACATCAGTTAGACAATTTTTCACTGAAGATGTACAAAACCTTAAAACCTTATTATATTATAAACCCTTATTATGGATCGCCCTGTCACAAACGATCCTAGTTAGCTCATCGGGGAGCAGTTTCAAAAAAAAAGTCAAAGTGCACTAACTTTTTGTGTACAATAAAGAATAAACCCGGATGATATGGCATTTGCCCGTCTGGATGGCTATCATCAGTCAGGACTTTGCCGCCATAACCACCTCGAGTTCCGGCATCACGAAATTGGCATCCGAAATTTCACGAAAAATTATAAATTCTCATTACACCATTTTCGTGTAGCTGCAACGGTTATGGTGACTTTCCTTTACTGCCCCGTTGAAATTTTCCACCCGGTATAAACCCAGCAATTACTTAGATAAATGGCAGTGACATACAAAGAAAGGCCGACAGACAAACAAGATGACTTCACAAGAATTCATCTTTTGGTAAAATTTATCTAAAGTATCCCATATCTCAGAAACTACTTAATTATATGTATTAACGACCTTCAATAAATTAAGAATTTTTACTTCATAGCTTAATAATCATACCTAGAGAGATACCTACAAAATAACATCCAGATTTGAAGCATAAAACCAATCGATGTGTGCGTGAGTGCCATATAATTATTTTCGCTGAGACGCCCACAAAGACACAAATAATGTTGCAAGTAAATAAAGTATTTTTGAAAAGTAACGAATTGGATCTATTAGAGCTCGTCACACTGAGAGTTTGTTTTATGGACTGGCAGGACTGTGGGTGGTCTTCTTCATTGGCCATTTGAACCTTCGAAGACGTTGGGACCTCGAGGAGAACCTCTTTGCCCCGGCTTCTACTCGATGGACAAACTAACTGTCGGTGGCGGGATTTGGAGCCATTGGAGCCTTCCTACCGGTGGTCTCTCAACGGCTCTCGTTGACCAGTCTACGGCATCCGGTGGCCTTCGTGGGCTTTGCGTTGGCTACGTCTGCGGCCTAGTTAGCCATTCGTTGGCGTTCGGTGGCCATCTCGGGCTTTGCAGGACTGATGCGTCGACAAGCATACTAAGACTTTTAGGTCCTATGAGTAATTAGATGCTTCACTTTACTGGCACCTTCCAGGCTTTTAAGCGTATTAATTTTATGCTTCGTTGTATATAACATACAAAAGCAGAGTCACAGACAGACTGACACTTATTAAGTTTTTATAAATGTTCTGTTGTTATCAAAAAGGCTACAGAACTCTAGAAGGGACTTTTTGGGAGGACTCTAATTTCTCACAACTGCCAAAGTTAGTGTTTACAATTTATTGCTCTTCGGAAATGTTTAGAAAAGGAATTAAGGACAGTAGGAACGAGATAAAACTAATGTATTTTATAAGAAAGTTGTTAAGCTAGAGACAAAGACCGGCCAAAATAAAATAAAAATTGTGTGTGTGCAGTTCACACACAGTAGAAGTGAAACTTCAGAAAATATACTCATACATAATTCTACTCCAACTTTTATTAATATAAATATGATCCATTTAGCCTACATTCGTTAATATATTGTTATATACCAACAAGACCGCACATCTGGCATGTTGTAAAAACGAATTCTTTTATTTACTTCGTGTTTAAACTTTAAAAACATATATTGTTATCGTACTTATTTTATGGCTGTAATTAGTGTCGAACGACTTAATCCTTGTTTTTATTGCATTGCGCCGAAGCTTGCCAGGTGTGCAAATTACTATTTCTCGGAATTTCACTGTTGTTTCCGAATGCCGAGCGATGCACTGGCACGCGGTCGATTTTTTTTTGTTCTGTATAGTTAGTATAAAACAATGCCCGAACGGAGGGGTGAGGCAGTCAATCGACGACTACGATACGATTAAGACGTGTACTACTTTCGATTAGCGACATAGTGACGGACTTTGCGCGTGTTGAATTGCATTGAATCGTGCAGTGTGAACTGGTTGTATCCAGTTTCATTTTGTACTTGTTTTATACGTGTTTATACAGTTCTAATAAAGTCTATAGTAATTTCAAAGGCATTTATTTTAATTCGAGTCCTGTAGCTAGTAACAATATTATAATTCAAAAATTTCAATCTAAATTACACTTTAAGACACTAACATAAAGATCAAAATTCAATGCACTGTTAGATACAATTTCCTTTCATCTACGTATAAAAGAATATCTACCTTAAGATACTTTAGATAGATCTAAAATTAATTTTAAATCTTTTAAGTCTTATGTAAACTGAAAATTAATACTAACGGGTAAAGAAAATGTGTTTTATTTCGATTTATTCGAAAAAGGTTGAATATTATGTGTTTATCTCTTTTTAGTGTCAATTTTTCGTTTCATCGATTCCCAACGATTCCAAAGAAATTTTTCTTCAAAAGGCTCTTCTAATACATGGAGCGAGTTCTCGGTAACGTATCACTACTATTGAGATTGTTCACTTTTTTTCAATCTAGCTATTTTAAAAACCATTTCGAGGAATAGTGTAATAATCATTTCTGTCTAGTTAAAATTCTAAAAAACGTACGATCTTCTTGTATTTTGTAAGAAATGCGTTTGACCTTTATTTGATCTTACTAAATCCAATCAGGTGGGCCGTCTGCCTGTTTGCCTGCTTCAGGTGTAAAAAAATCTAACTTAACATTATTTGATTCAAGTTCTGTAACATGGATTTTTCCCTAAAGATCACTTTAAGAAATTTAACGATAACTATAGAAAATAATAATGGTTGAACACGAAAAATTATAAGCGACAAAAAACACTAAAATGATCACGATACGTAATGAGTAATGACAGTGACATTTAAATAGTAGCACAGATTACTATGATTAGTAAGTTTTATTATTTTTGTTTGCCTAGAAGCAAAGAAATCAATGTAAACTTGTCCCTTCTGACGTCATCGGAGAAATTATTTTAAAATCGAATTATAAAAAAACTAACGCTGAAAATACAAAAATATTCAAATTAGTATCTTAAAATACCCTATTTTACGTAATAGAAATATAATCAGAGGGTAATTTTTTTTGAACAATCCCCATTTTGGTGATAATGCTATGAAAGAAAAATATTAAGAACGGCAGTCGCTCAGTAAAAAGTAGCTCTAGAAAGCCTCTAAAGACAACTACACAGAAAGCTACAGGCCTTTCTTTTTTTAGATTTTAATATAACAAAACACGCACATTTTAATCAAAAAAATATATTTTTAATCAAGAGGTTGATGCACACGTGTTCCTGTCCTGAAGAAAAAAAATTTACGACCTGATCCCAGCGCAACCTACCGGTTTCAACTGTGTATTTAATACGACATAGACTGGAGACCCATTCAATACACACAAAAAATTTATCGAAATCGGTAGTCATTCTCAAGCTATGCGCGTTATATAAATTTTCAATGTATTATCTTATAATTAAATGCTGAAGAGTTTGTTTGAACGCGCTAATCTCAGGAACTACTGGTCTGATTTGAAAAATTCTTTCAGTTTTAGATAGCCCATTTATCGAGGAAGACTATTTATGATCACGCTAAGACCAAACTTTTTTTAAACTATTCCACGCGGACGAGGTCGCGGGTAGCTAGTTATTTATATAAATTCTACTAGAAAACCTTTTTTGAAAGTCATACATATATATTAAAACTAGCTGACCCGGCGAACTTCGTACCGCCATATTTTCTGAATTCCTAAAAGACTTTGTTTCATGACACAAAAACAAAATCACAATAATCGGTCCAGGTGATTATGAGGATTCTAGAACTCGATCTCAGCGTCACCTACCGGTTTTAATTGCGAATCTAAGCCATCCGGGAACCCACTCAAACACACAAAAACAAAATCACCAAAATCGCTCTCGGTGATTAGGAGGATTCTAGAACCATATCCCAGCGCCACCTACCGGTTCTAATTGCGAATCTAAACCATCCCGGGACCCACTCAAACACGCAAAAACGAAATCACTAAAATCGCTCCCGGTGATTAGGAGGATTCTAGAAACCGATCTCAGCGCCACCTACCGGTTCTAATTGCGAAACTAAACCATCCGGGAACCCACTCAAACACACAAAAACAAGATGACCAAAATCGCTCCCGGTGATTAGGAGGATTCTAGAACCTGATCTCAGCGCCACCTACCGGTTCTATTTGCGAATCTAAACCATCCGGGAGCCCATTCAAACACACAAAAACAAAATCACCAAAATCGCTCCAGGTGATTAGGAGGATTGTAGAACCCGATCTCAGCGCCACCTACCGGTTCCAATTGTGGATCTAAACCATCCCGGGACCCACTCAAACACTCACACAAAATTTCAAGTCGTTCTCAAGTTACAAAATTACAACGAAAAATGGCATTGATTTTTATATATATAGATTAAGTATACCGCCTCACTATGATTTTTTATAACCAAAAAATTATGGACTTTATTTGTTGGATATACTATCGTTAATATTTATTATTTATAAGTTGTATTTAAAGGCCCTCTAGTTAAAAGTCTATTCTAAGAAGCTGCCTAGCAACACTTACTATATAAACCAGTGACCCACCTGATGGAAAGTGGTTACCGTCGCTATGGACATTTGTAACACCAAAGGCTCTACCAATGTGTTGCTGCCCTCTTAAGGAAGACTGGAACCTGGCCACTAATGCCGGGAGAGATCTCAAAGTTGTTATGCCGGTATACTCTAGATCAGGGGTGGGAGTCATTTAGATGAGTATAAAGCCCTACCACCTGGCTATGGCTGGATTGTTTTGTCACCTCTTAGACATGCCGCTTAGGAAATTGTATTCTTTCTCTGTTCCTGCACGGATAAGAAAGAATAAGTTCCTGAATTAGATTATTGCTACGAAATCTTATAGAATATGTAGAGTAACTATCATTCCCAGTGCTTTTTCATGGACGGTCGTCTGTCGTTATTTTATTTAAAATATACTTGTTGCGCATGGAGAGCACCCCTCTGACCCGCCCGCCGGAGCACACTTTACCTCCTATACCACCGACGCTCATAGCTCGCACAAATAGCAGCTAGGCGTCGGACGGAACATGGGATATAGAAGAGGCCTTGGAGGCCGGAATCACTTACTTGCTCTCACTAGCTCATTCGCTTCATATTGTTCACGTACCAATACACATGCTTTGTATTTATTTCTTCAATGTTGTAGGCGACGCACACACATGCATAAATATAGAGATATTTTTTAACTTATTTATATTATTTTCAAAAACAAAAGTATGTTTTAACGATTTTCAACTTTTTGAAGCGCGGCTTATTATGTTCGCTAGTCGCGCTATTTACGGCAAAATATTTGTTATTTTGTAATTAAAATACGGGCAATACGACGGGGTGTGCTACACGGTGCTATTGGCTCAATTTGAATATTAGTGTCACGCGAGTCTCCGATCGACGCGTGCGCATCTGCCGTACATATAATTCCCAACGCCGTGTACACACCCCCGAAGCCTGACAGCCATATTTTTTGGTGTTTTATTTAAATACTACCGGTATCACCTACATTGTGCCTTGGTTCTTCGACCCGGAATGTATAAGACACCACCGTCAGGCATTTTAACACGGCGGCAGAAGATGGAAGGCGGATTGACGGCCACATCGGAGCCAATGTTGCCGATCGACGACAAACGACGATAAACGACAACGCGAAGTCGCACGTCGAGGAGTGGCTAGACCAAGGTCAGGCCGCAGTGGCCTGTGCAGCCGATGATAAGCCCCCGACGTGCCCCATTGCACAGCCAGCTGAGGACAGCGTTTTGCAACTGGCACATACATTGAAAGAACTAATTTCAAAATCAACAGGTCACCAGGAGGAACGTCTCCTAGGGCGTCTCGCTACGCCCCGAGAATTACCAGTTTTTACTGGAGAAAATATTCAAACCGAATGGCTATTCTTCAAAAACGCATATTATGAATCCACGCAAGTGTGTAATTTCAGTGACAGTGAAAATCTGTGGCGGCTGCGCAAGGCCCTCCGTGGTGAAGCTAAGGAAGCCGTCATAGACCTGCTCATCGGCAATACTCCACCTGACGAAGTGATGGAGGCGCTGGAGTTCAGGTTTGGCCGCCCAGATATGATTATACACCATTTGATAAATCAAATAAAAAATTTGCCAACATTAAGTACTAATTACCAATATGACCTAGATAAATTTACAATAAAAATAAGTAATTGTGTAGCAGCTCTTAAAGCTACTAAACAAAATGATTATATAAATAGCCCTGAGTTGTTATCAACAATCATTTCGAAATTACCTACGAATTTATTAAGTCGTTGGATGGATTTTGCCATTAAAAACAAAGATAAATCTCATCCAAAGCTACAATTATTATCTTCATTTCTTTAAAACGAAACGCAAGCAATGGCTGAGGTCGGAATATTATTGCCTCGCGAAAAGAAGCCACAGGTGACGGTACATATGAATAAGACTGTGCACAAAACTCGCTACAACAGTAATCAAGTGCTCACTACAAACATCGAAAGCATATCAGGCTTTAACAAGTGTAAATTTTGTAAAAAGTCACCTCATTTTCTACCAGACTGTCGTCCATTTAAACGAGCATTGACAAGAGATCGTTGGAAACATGTTAAAGCAAGAAACCTATGTTTTTGTTGCCTAAAAAGTAGACATGACAATGATATTTGTCCAGAACCACCGTGCGAAGTCGATAATTGTGGCCTAAGCCATCACAAATTATTACACTATAAAAAGCCCACGGCCCCGCATACATCGTCAGCTGACAGCGAGGAGCAAGCCACAGCCGTGATCGACGAGTCATCTACCGTGGCTCATATAAGCTGCGCGGCAGAGGCTACCCAGAGCTACGACGCGTCGTGCAACTTTCAACGCTCGCGCCGCGGCAGCGGCCCCGGCGTCATACCGTCCGTCACTGCAGCGCCCCGCCATTAGCTGGCCGAAAACTACGTTGCGTTAAAAGTGGTTAAAGTGCGGTTAACAGGACCTAAAGGTAATGTGACAACCTATGCTTTATTAGATGATGGTGTTTCAATATCTATGATTGAGAAAAAATTTGTGGAACAATTAGGACTTCAGAGTTTAAAATCGAACTGTATTAAATTAATAAACGCATTTGGTTTAGAAGTATTTCAACATGACGCCCCTAAAGTGTCAGCAAAAATATGTGGTTACGATAATATTAACTACGATATTTGTCTACGTCAAATTGATCAGTTAAAATTACCTAGGCAAGATTTGTCATTTATTAAAAATATTAACTGTAAACACTTATCCCATATTAAAAATTATGTTTGTAATGAATGTGTTGTGCCTCGCCTACTTATAGGGGAAGATAATTATTTTCTTTTAGCTCCTTTAGAAATATTGCATAGCGACAATAATCATGAGCCCTATGCAACAAGATGCCGATTAGGGTGGTCTATTCACGGCTGCTTTGGTCTCACTCACACTTCAGCCGACGAGCATATCTTCCATGTCGCACACTCGGAACAGGTGAGTCACATTGATTTAAATGATTTACTTAAAAAATCTTTTGAACTAGATTGCATTGGAATTTCAACCTTACGTCGTGAGAATACGGCACACTTGAGAGCCGTGAATATTTTAGATAGCACATCACGTTTATTAGGAGAAAAGTGGGAGGTAGGTTTGCCTTTTATTAAAGACGACTTTACGATGCCCGATAGCTATACTTATGCACATTCACGGTTGAAAGGGTTATTGAAGAAATTCCAAAAAGATAACGAATATGCAGATAGATACAAGGGGGAAATAAATAAATTATTTCAACAAGGTTATGCCCGAGAACTTAAGGTCAATGAACTTTCGGCTAGCCGCGTATGGTATCTGTCGCATTTTGGAGTACAAAATGTAAACAAACCTGGTAAACTTAGACTAGTATTTGATGGAGCTGGGAAAGTAAATAATTTAAGTTTGAATGATTATTTACTCACGGGACCCGATTTATTTAATTCATTATTAGGGATAATGTTACGATTCCGTGAACATAAGTTTGTTTTGATTGGAGACATAAAAGATATGTTTCTTCAAATTAAAATTCGCCCTGAGGATCAAAATGTTTTACGATTTTTATGGCAGGAAAGCGTCGACGCCCCTCTAAAAGTATGTGTAATGCAAAGTCTCATATTTTGTGCGACCTGTTCTCCTTTTATTGCACAATATATACGCAATAAAAATGCATTGAAATATCAGGATTTATATCCCGAGGCTGTGGATGTAATTGTAAATAATCATTATATGGATGACTGTTTACATTCATGCCCCACAGAACAGAAGGCAATTGAATTAATCCGTGACATTACGAATATTCATAAAAAAAGCGGGTTCGAGATCACACGTTGGTCGAGCAATAGTAAAAATGTACTAAATAGTATAGCGCATGCCGCGCTTGCTCCCAGCGCACTGGAGTTCAAACACGGAGCTACGAATACTAGTGAGCTCACGCTCGGATTGATGTGGCATCCGAATAGTGATACGTTTAGTTTTAAGATATCACTCGATCGTATACCACAGAATATTCTAAATGGTTCTGAACCGCCTACAAAGGCCAAAATGCTTAGTATTATAATGTCTATATTTGATTTATACGGATATTTATCACCTTTTTTGATAAAGGCAAAAATAATATTTCAGGACGTTCACCGCAGTGGGGTCGAGTGGAACTGCCGCATCCAGTGTGACGAACATACTCGGTGGCAGAATTGGTTGCAGGATTTGCGACAGCTGAGCGGCTTGTGCATTCCACGGTGCTACGCCGATGCGAGTGAGTGGACGCAGTGCTATCCGTCCACGCAAAGTATGTCAACTTACTATGATATTATTGATAAACAAATGCACATATTTTGCGACGCTTCTATAAAAGCGTATGCAGCGGTCGTTTATTGGCGATTTACACGATCAGATGGTTGCGTATTAGTATGCTTTGTTCTTAGTAAAAGCAGAGTAACTCCTTTGCGCCCCATATCTATCCCTAGGTTAGAATTACAGGGTGCGCTTATAGCTGCGCGCTTGGCCGATACTATACACAAGGAACATAAATACTAAGTAACAGTCGGTCGTAAACGTCAGAAAAGATACGGTATGATATTCACTTGCTTGACTATACGAGCTATCCATATCGAACTGACTAAAGACCTTTCAGCTGATGCCACAATCATGGCGCTTAGGCGCATGGCAGCTCGTCGCGGACTACCTGATGTTATCATTTCTGATAACGGCACGAATTTAAGGGGAGCAGATGCAGAGTTAAGGCGGAGCATAAACGAGTTAAACACCGATGCCATTCGTGATGACGGTGTTGTACGTGGTGTCGATTGGCGGTTTATTCCGCCAGGGGCACCTGAGATGGGGGGGTCCTGGGAGAGGATGATTCGTACTGTAATCATCCCTCAAAGTAATCCTCAAAGAGCGTGCTCCACATCCTGATACTTTGCTCACATTGCTAGCAGAAGTTGAAGCTTTAGTTAACAGTCGTCCAATTACTCATGTGTCTGTAGATCCTAACTACCCAGAAGCACTCACCTCCAATCATTTTTTAATAGGTTCCTCGACAGCTAGCTGTTCATTTGGTAAATATGATGACTCAGATTTGTATCTTCGCAAGCGTTGGCGTGTAGCCCAGAGATTAGCAGATATGTTTTGGAGCCGCTGGGTAAAGGAGTATCTACCTACGCTGTTGCCACGACAAAAGTGGGCTACAGATGGGAACCCACTACAGGTAGGCGAT
Source organism: Dendrolimus pini (assembly GCA_949752895.1). Lineage (NCBI taxonomy): Eukaryota > Metazoa > Arthropoda > Insecta > Lepidoptera > Lasiocampidae > Dendrolimus > Dendrolimus pini. Next base: position 25,105,653 of record OX457124.1, read on the forward strand.
TATGTTATTATATCAGATCCGAATCTGGAACGTAGCTGCTGGCGGCATGGAGTTGTGAGTGCGACCATTCCGGGCTCTGACGGACGTGTTCGTATTGTAGATGTGCGCACACGCGCTGGAGTATTGCGTAGGCCTGTAACGCGCGTCGCCCTTTTATCACCACGGGATGGTAGCGCTAAGTAATTAGCACTAAAGGGGGAAAATGTAGGCGACGCACACACATGCATAAATATAGAGATATTTTTTAACTTATTTATATTATTTTCAAAAACAAAAGTATGTTTTAACGATTTTCAACTTTTTGAAGCGCGGCTTATTATGTTCGCTAGTCGCGCTATTTACGGCAAAATATTTGTTATTTTGTAATTAAAATACGGGCAATACGACGGGGTGTGCTACACGGTGCTATTGGCTCAATTTGAATATTAGTGTCACGCGAGTCTCCGATCGACGCGTGCGCATCTGCCGTACATATAATTCCCAACGCCGTGTACACACCCCCGAAGCCTGGCAGCCATATTTTTTGGTGTTTTATTTAAATACTACCGGTATCACCTACAAATGTAATTCTAATTCTAAATAACGCCAACAATAATAATCATACAGTCCAGTCCACAACGACTTTTATTTTAAAAGAATCAACTGCCACCACTTATACTGTTACAACCTAGGCCCGAGAAACATAAATTCCACGTACAAATCTGTAAAAACACATTTTATTACCCGACGGCATTTGAACTAATCGTAATCCTTTTATTATTTGCATTTGCATTTGTGGAGCATAAAAGGACGGTCTGATGGAGAGGGGGAGGCAGTCGAGCAAGAACCACGATCAAAGCGAGACGTGTGTACTACAATAAAAAATCTAATAGTGACGGACTTTGCGCGTTTTATTGAATTATGACCTTCTGCATCACGTTTGGACTTGTTGTGTTCGGTTATATTTGTACCTGTTTTATACGTGTTTGTATACTTCTAATAAACTCTATAATAATTCTAACTGCATTTTAATTCGAGTCCCGCAATTCGTAACAATACTCCTAATGGAATCGTGTCGCTATGAAATGAATGTATTGTTACGTTATTTCATGTTTGTTTTTAATTATTTTTGATATCGCGATTAAATACAGATAACAGTTTTTTCAATGTTTAATTTTACGTTTTTCCATCTGACTTGTTTTCGTTTAATAATGACTCCCAAAGGTCTAGGCCGTATTTAATTGCTTATTCGGGTTAGGTTAGGGAAAACCTCATGTCGATCCGTCTGTACTATATGCCATTGTAACACAAACATTTAAATTTTAACTACTGGGTCTATATGATAAAATTTATTAGGAGTACGCAATTTACATTTCGCTAAATAATACATATCTCATTAAAACTATGCCAGAATCAAGGCTGGAAACCGGTTTAAAATTAACCGGTTTTTACTGGCTAGAAGGCGTGGTGGGATTATAGCTAAGGCATGCGTCTTAAATTCAAAGGGTTGGAATCCTGGCTGGAACGCATGCATGGTGCATGCGTTCGGCAGTTTTCTAGGCTTATATGCATATTAATATTTTCTTAAGTTTTCGCGACTTGTATACATAATAAAACTACGTTTTAACGATTTTAAGCGAGGTAATTTATTTGATTTTTGTTATTCCGACGTTTCGGCCGCTTTTCAGTGGTCGTGGTCACGGACGACAAAGTTGACAAAATAAAAAAGGAATAACCAAAATTAAGTGAATTATCGTTAAAAATAGTTTTATATGCATATTTTTACAATTGCTATGTGCTAACGACGATGAAGAAAAACATCGTGATGTAACCTGCATCTCCTCATTTTCTCGATAAATTGATGTGTCCAATTTTCCAACTCGCCGAAGGAACGGACAGTGTTCCTTTAAAGTGGGAGGCCCGAGTCCAGCAATGGGACATTTATGGGCTGTTGTTATGATTATAATAATATAATAAAATATATAAACCGGTTATAGCCGATTGGCTATAACCGGTTTTAGTCAGCTATTTCGTATAGCGTGTAAACCGTAAGGAGATATTTATATAAACCTGAATCAACCGGTTTATTCTGCGAGAAGAGGAAGTATCACTCTATCTCTCGCAATATTTATTTGTATGCAACTGAAAACCGGTTTAACCACATGGCTGCACTTTGAAGCTCTTGCGGAAAAATCTTTTTTTTTGTTTGTTCTTAACCTGTATCGAATCAACAAAACCTAATTACTAAAGTATTAAAATATTGTTATCGAAAACCATTTATCGAGCTTAAAATGTGAACAAGACCAAAAAGATTTTTTTATATGCTTAAGCTACAACCGGTTCAACTTTTTTACTGGTTTTTAAACCTTGGTCGAGGTTATCCTGATTACAGCTCCTAGGGCCGAATCGATCGGTTTGATATCACGCTCTCACAAAATATCGGCGTGAAACGGTTAGTCTTGAGCTAGTCGTGTTTCGCACGGTGAGTAAGGGTTCTGATTGTCCATTCACCCGTTGAGTCGTCAGCCTGGACCCCAATTCAGTTATTACAACTTCGTCGTAGTGGCTATTTTTAGTTGAAAAAGCAACCATTTTGATAACAGCGGTGGACCATTTTGACGTCATTGTTATAGTAGAATTGGGGCCCTATTCCGCATTAAGAAATAAAAAAATATGCTGTAAACAAATCTCTCAAAAATAATAAATTAAAATTAAAAACGAAATATACATAGATTTTTCTTTTCTCTCCTATTATTTATCGCCTCTCTTACTGACATATCCAGTATAACGAGTCCCTATTGTTATGCAAAACATAAAATAATAAGTTTATTCGCCGGGCCTTGTTGAATATTATATGAAAATTTGAATTCACGCCCTCGGCGTAAAGCATCAGGGTAAACATGAGCCTAGTAGCTCATTTAAATTGAGTACTTTGGCTTCCAGACATAACAAATACGGAAAATAATTATCTGTGCAATGATAGTGCTTCCTGTGTTTGCCGATCTCAAACAATTTGTGAAATGTGGAACAATGAATAAAGCAGAGTTCGTGTCATGTACATAATTAAATCACGAACGTAGCGCATGATTATGCAATTGAATCACGAGCGTAGCGAAAGATACTACAACTGAATTACGAGCGTACCGAAAGATACTACAACTGAATCACGAGCGTACCGAAAGATACTACAACTGAATTACGAGCGTACCGAAAGATACTACAACTGAATCACGAGCGTACCGAAAGATACTACAACTGAATTACGAGCGTACCGAAAGATACTACAACTGAATCACGAGCGTACCGAAAGATACTACAACTGAATCACGAGCGTACCGAAAGATACTACAACTGAATCACGAGCGTACCGAAAGATACTACAACTGAATCACGACCGTACCGAACGATACTACAACTGAATCACGAGCGTACCGAAAGATACTACAACTGAATCACGAGCGTAGCGAAAGATACTACAACTGAATCATATGCATAGCGCATGATTTTATCAAGAATCACGAGTGTAGCGAAAGACTACGAATGAATGACGAGCGTCTCTAGTATTTTTATAATCTACTAGCTGTCCCGACACACGTCGTCCTGCCCGAAAAAGCTTCAATCGATATTCCGACAGCAGCGCCACCTACCGGGTCCAAGTGTGAACCAACTCAGAAACCTTCTTTGGCTCATGCATAACAACTTTGCTGAAGGTCATCACATGATCAAATGTATAGTTTACGATTCCATAAAGGACATACAGACAAACATTCATTTTTATATATAAGACTAGCTGTCCCGTCAGACGTCGTCCTGCCCGGAAAAGCTTCAATCGATATGCTAACAGCAGCGCCACCTACCGGGTCCAATTGTGAACCAACTCAGAAACCTTCTCTGGCTTATGCACAACGTCTTTGCAAAACATAATCACATGATCCAATGTATAGTTTACGATTCTATAAAGGACATACAGACAAAAATTCATTTTTATATAGAAGATACATAATGTAATAAAATTGTAGAGGTCGAATTTCTGTACAATGAAAAAAAATGCTAAAAACTGTGTCAGGGGTATGTAAGAAGTGAATTGGAACTAATTTAATTTTTTTTATCAATTTTTTTGTTTCTCTGTTTGTCTGTTTGTACGGGTTAATCTCCAAACGATGGGACCGATTTAAATGAAATTTTGTATGGTGGTATTTTATATTCCTGGTAAACAACATATAGGATACTTTTTATCCCGAAAAATTAAAGAGTTCCCGTGGGATAGTTAAAAAACTTTTCAGGCATACGAAGTCGCGGGCAGAAGCTAGTTTAATTATAAATGTAGCAAATGATTCCATACTTTAGGGATAAGCGTGTCAAATGATTCTAAAATCGAATCACAGGCGAAGTGAATGACTCTACACAATTAAGTGAGTCAATTATTATTGAACTGAATCACAATGATAGCGAAAAAATTTACAACTCAGTCACGAGTGTTCCTAATGATTTAAAAACTTAATCATAAGTGTAGAATTCCATTATTTGAGCAGAAGCGTAATGAATGATTCTACATAATTAAACGATTCAAATGCATAGCGAATAATTATAAAATCGAATAGCCCTTGCTATTCGATTTTATAATATCAATAGCAAATGATTCTATAGATTAATCATAAGTATAGCGCATGAAGGTATTATATATTAAATCACAAGTCTAGCGAATGATTTTCTAAGTTAGAATCCAGAGAGATTGGAGAACAGAAAAACATATTACTTTTTTTATATTTATATTTTTACACTTACTTATAAAATTTTACCACGCTAGTAATAAAATACAAGACGTAAGATTAATGGTACGAAAGCAATTTTGCTTAAGAATTAAAATATTGCTTAGTTACAGACTTGAGACAGTCATTTGCGTTTACTCGTCCTCCATTTAAAAAAAAATTGTTTTATTGGAAATAATTACCATCTAGAAAAAATATAACCGCGAAGCTCTTAAACTTTATATAACATATAACTACTTATCGTTTTTCCCTAGCTTTTTAGATATTTAATTATTACAAAAAATGTTTTAAACCAATCCAGTCAAAATTGAAAACGAAACATATGAATTTTTAAAATTTTTGATTGATTTATTCTCATAAAACATGTTTTAAATTAAGAAAAAACCTCAAAAAGTTAGAGCAGAATGACTTGTGAATGTAACGCCATCTAGGTATGTAGAATTTAGAGGTTAATTGTCATTTCTAATATGGCTCTTCTATGATGACATTCACTTAACAACATGTTAGCTTGATATCGACACCTGCACACCGGTCGCTCCAGACGAGCGAGCGAGAGAGCGAGCCAATTTCCGGTTCTCAACCCAACACTGCCTTTGAAAATGTTGCATAAAGCCTATATACATTGTAGACCTGTCATAACTGTCGCTAAGTTACCGCTTTGCGAGTAAAGTATGTCATTATACATAATGTAATATATGCGTTTATAGCGCGTGTTCTAGGCTTTATATGGAAATAGCTTTTTACGATGATACGAAAGTAAAATGAGAAACTGAACACCTACTGTAATGCCATATTATATTTTATAATGGATGTTGGTTGATGGTGATGTTGTTAATCTATCACTTTGGTAGTAACATTCCTTGGCAGAAATTAGTTAATTACAAGGTACACTATGATTTGGTGTAATAATACTGCAACGGAAGCGAGAAAACATCAATGTCAATCTTTCTTATATATCGCACCATTCGTAGAAAAAGGACGAAAGTGAAAAACGTGAACTTTACAGTAACGTTTTGGTGGGGCGTGTCTTATCAAGGACTCACAAAACTATATTTTTTGTGAAAAAGGAGTGAAAACTTCAGCCAAAGTCTATCAAGATACAGTCTTGGTTTATGTTGTGAATCCTCTCAGCAATAACACTTTTTAAAAATATACCGTGGACTTTCCAGCAGGACTCTGCACCTGGTTACAAGGCACAAGCTACCCTACCTTGGCTTGAAACCAACGGTCCGGACTTTATAAGAGCTACAGACTGGCCCTCATCTAACCCAGACCTCAACCCTTAAGACTTCAAATTTTGGTCAGTTTTAGAGGACATGGCCTGCTCTAAACGACACGGGGCAAGCAGTGGCGAATTTCCCTTGGAAACAGTGCGTAAATCCATAGATTCGTGGCCAAACAGATTAAAGACCTGTATAAAAGCCAAAGATGGCCATTTCGAATAGAATATTTTTTATTTTTTGCGGTGACTTTAATATTTAGGTATAAATTTTAATAATATTACATTGCTTTAATTTAAAAAAAAAATGCATTTTCATTTGTAACAGAACTTATGACTGGACTAGGTATATATATATATATATATACACATATAACATTACAACATCCGTTTGTCCTAGGGTGCAGTTGAAAACCAGCGTCAGGCACCTGTTGCCTGGCACATGCTGAACTGCACCTATTTGGTACCATCGCGAGACCCTTGTTTCGGTATATACCTACATTGTTTAATTTATCGTCATATTGTGTCTTGCTATGTGAAGACCAAATAAACTTTTTGTTGTATGATTATTGATTGGTATGATTCCTGGCAAGGGTAACTGTTTTGCCATAATTTAATGATACCACATAAGTTTTTGTCAAAATTAGCCCCGAGCCTTTCGTTATTTGGTATAGTTTTAAATTTTGAAGAATTCACTCTGTATATGAGTCAATAAGGGTTTTCACAAAATTGGTGTTACTATAAGAACCCTTCTTTAGGTATGTATAGGGAATCTACGCGGTACAAATTCCCTGTGTGTTAAGACGGTGTCTTCCCCGAGAGCACCCTAATGATCGGTGCGTAGAGGCGTCACGCTAGGAGTGCCTGTGGCTCTTGTTCCCGTGGCATACATTAAAGCGTGTTAAAGGGGCACAGGTTAGATTTAGTGGATATTTTGACAGTTGGGTCCTTGCGAATTCCATTCGGAAGACAGCGTGGACGACCGGCTCTTGGCAGTCCAACACACCATCCAGTATCCCCCGCCCAGACCCGGTGGAAATGCATTCCCGTTGCATTATTAAAAAAAGGCAGGGAAAGGAAAGGCTTGCATGCCGGAGGGCGTATTAAATACTATAGATATCACGTGTCCTATGATCAAAGGTTATGTCACATAGAGGAGAAGTACTTAAATATTTTGCTCAATGGAAACGTTCTTTTATTTTTTTTAATTAACTAAAACTGCACCCAAAGACTTTTAAACAGTAGCTCAACTCATCTGTCATTCGAACCAACCAAATATATAAAATATAAAACTGAACATATTTCTATAATACTGATCGGAAGATTTAAATATGGATTAATTCCTTCTAAGGAAGTTAGTATCTTAAATTGAAAGAACACTGTGAAATTTTTGCAACTTATTTTCACTACATTAATACTTTCTTGATAAGCCCAGTATGAAACAATTTTATACAGTAATTGAACAGTGTTCCATTTTCAGATTTAATTGCGGCAAAAACTTCATAGAGACAAAGGAGGCGTTCTGCTAGTATCTCATAATGCCCAAAATGCTCCGTCAGTCGTTTCATATGGCGGCCACGGTCGTTATAGTCATAGCGAAAGCGTCAGTAAAGACGTCATCATTTGCGATCAGGTAGCGCTCACAATGACCTATGCCAAGAGGTGGGTCGAAGTGGGCGTCGACCACAGAACATTAATTCTCTCTATCTCTTGACATTGAAAATGGCGCGATTTTGAAATCATTTAATGACAATTGTGAAGTTGGTCGTTTGTGACAAAACGCCCCATAATCCGTTCCATTAAAGTTTATGATTGTAACGTTCGCAAATAAGTGGAACGGGAGAAATCGAGGTCGTGAACGTAGTAGTTGTGAGCCTGTTGTGGAACGTGCCAAAGTGATATGAAATCAAATTATTATCTGCGTGCATAATAAGAAACACAAACTTCTTCTTTAATTTCAAATATCACGTTCTACAGAAAATATGATTCCTTATTACTGACCCTTACGATGAGCTTCATAATAAACGCTTAGTTTTTCTTTTGACATTTCGTCAGTTTGACTCTCAGATGAGCACAAGTAACTTTTTTTAAATATTTATATGCAGTTTTACTTTTGGAGAACAAAAAAAAGTTTCCATTGAGAAAAATATCCTATCCACACAATATGTAAAATACATCGCTCGCTTCCATGTGGTATAGATTTGGGACATCCGGTATATATTATTCAAATACAGATAAAGTCGCCAAAAGCCCCTAGTATGTGCCAAGGACATTCTTCCTCCCGGCGGTATGGCGCTTTAATTCATTAGTGAGATTCTTCTAATTAATGTTTCTTAATTTATTCTTTATGCAAATGATAATTTCCTTTTTTTTGTTTAATTACAGCCAAATAAGCTTAGTGTAATTAAGATGAACATCTTGAAGAAAATAATCTAACAAGAAACGTTTAACTGCCGTGTTCAAGATATGGCATTTATTTTATTGCGAAGGTGGCTAGCAGACAAAAGGCCCATCTAAGGGCCAGCGGTTACCGTTGCCTATAGACATTTGCAACACCAGGAACGAAGCGTATGCGATGACGAGCTTTAAGATAGGGTAGAGAGGATTTGGGGTCTAGGGTTCTCACTCAGCTGCAAATGCCTTCGAGATGAGAGCGCTAGTGTTCCGTGCGCGCTCATCTCTCTTATCGTTCGGCGAGATACAAACCGCCCCACGCCCGGTGGAGACCTAGACGATGTTGAGGGACAAAAGAAGTCCCTCGGCAATGGAAGAGTCCTGTGTGTGAGGCCGACGCCTGTCAGGGCACGCGGAGGTATTATGACGCGCAGAACCGAACAACCAGGGTGTGTTCCTTCCTGCTTTTATATTGCACTCACAGTATGGACCTAATATTTTTTTTAAATTATTACAGTACGTTGAATAATTAATAGAAATTGTATATGTTATATGCTTTTATGTGATTAATTAGGAACAATTAGGTATATAAGATGATCTAGAGGGTAACTCCCGCCACCGTTTACCCTTCGCGCTATGACATGGGGTTCTTTAAGAAGCGTGTTGAATAATTTCTTGGCATTGGCGGCACCCCCGGTGTTGCAATCGTCCATAGACGACGGTATCCACTTTTCATCAGATGGACCGTTTGCTTGTTTGCCTGCTTTAATAAAAAGTTTATCAACAGATAGACGAAATATACACATTTGATTGTGGCACAGAAACCTCATGGGCTTATTTGTGCCGTAGAGAGTCGTGTACACAATATTGTTATATCAAGAATAAGAGCAGAGGCGAGTAATGGTTATCATCATTCTAGTTTAGTTCGCATTTGATAATGAAAATCATCATCATTCTACAGTTCAATTCGCATTTGATAATGAAAATCGGGGTTATCATCATTCTAGAGTTTAGTTCGCATTTGATAATGAAAATCGGGGTTATCATCATTCTAGAGTTTAGTTCGCATTTGATAATGAAAATCGGGGTTATCATCATTCTATAGTTTAGTTCGCATTTGATAATGAAAATCGGGGTTATCATCATTCTAGAGTTTAGTTCGCATTTGATAATGAAAATCGGGGTTATCATCATTCTAGTAAATGGTTCTCATTTTAATCCCAGGTCTGCACATGTGAGCCTGATAGTTCGCTTTGGGAATCAATATAGAATCTTTTCAGATTACATTTGATCCATGTATCGTTATTTTTGTACTTGGATTGCAGGTCCTCTGGGAGATCATTTATAATGATTGGTATCATATATTCCTCGCGCCTTGTCCCATACACATTAGAATTTTTACATTTAGAATAATATATTTACATGCGTCAGATCTCGGTCTCATGTAGTAAGGTCTAGTCTTCTTAACTAATAGTTCTGATTTGTTACATTCAGTTAGTATTGGTACGAGTTGCCGGACTCGAATTAAAATGCCGTTGGAATTATTATAGTATTTATTAGAACTATGCAAACAGTTATAACACAGGTACAAATATAGCCGAACACAATAAGTCTAAACGTAATGCACGCGGTCGTAATTCAATAAAACGCGCAAAGTCCGTTACTATTAGATTCCCGATTGTAGTACACAAGTCTCGCTGTGATCGTCGTTCTCGCTCGAGAAACGTATGCCAATAAATAAGTAAAGAAAAAAGGACGATCATAAAAAAATTACAATTAGTTCAAATGCCGACAGGTAATAAAATGTGTTTTGTTTCAGATAGCATGTGGAATTTGTTTTTGTCGGGACCTGAGTTGTAACAGTCTTAATAAGACGCTAATTTAGCTACTGAGGTGCGAAGACTCATATTTAATCAATAAAATATTTTCTTACTGAGTATTTGTTAGATAATACAACTGAGAATGTGACCCAAACGAACAATACGCTATGGTTTGTTTGTTTGTTTTGTTAATAACACTTCGGCATACAAAGCTTTTTCCTCCTCGCATTTATTTTACGAACAACCGCTTATTTGTAAGGATAAAGAAATCTCTGGAATATTATATGCTTTTGTGGATATCAGCCCAGAAAGGGCCCATTGCCGAGCATGGACTGCTTCATTTTAATTATGAGGTGACTTCATCCGCGTTAATGTTAGATTTGAAGATAAAGATTTATACTTTTTTTTCTTTGCACGAGCTCAGCAGACAGGTAGAAGGCCTACCCTGATGGAGATTAACTGTATTCTTCTTCTTCAGCCAATCTCAATCCACCGCTGGACGTAGGCCTCCCCAAGTACACGCCACATATCCCGGTCCTCCGTCTTCATCATCCAGTCACTGCCGGCGATCTTGCGCAGGTTGTCAGTCCATCGGGCTCGAGGGCGTCTTACGCTACGTTTGCCGAGACGTGGTCTCCACTCCAGGACTCGTTTGCTCCATCGGCCGTCGGTCCTACGACAGACGTGACCGGCCCACTGCTTGCACTTGCTAATTTTGCGAGCTATGTCGGTTACCTTTGTTCTCTTTTATCCATAAGAGAAACACCTAACATAGGTCACGCCATAGCCCGTTGAGCGACTTTGAATTTGTGGACTAGTCCCACTGTCAATGTCCAACTCTCGGCACCGTGTTCTTATTATGAGTAAATATATTCACTAGAATGTCTTCTACCTTTATACGTACTAATTCAATTATTTAATACTAAGTTCTCGTAACGAGGATGGTAGCTGGAGGGTCTGAACCAGTTTCGAAATTGAGAATCTCGTGGCCGAACCTAATATTTTTGGAGAAATAAAAGCTCACCGCTGGCTCGGTCATATAGAATGGATGGGAGAGGATCGCAGCGTGAGTAAAGCATATTTGGGACGGCCGGTAGGTCGACGAGTGGTCGGCCATCCCAAATATCGCTGGAAGGAAAGAGTGGAAGCTGACTTGTCGGAGTTACGAGCCAATAATTGGCAAACAACTGCACAGGTCAGAGAAAAGTGGCACGCTCTCGTTTCGGAGGCCAAGACCCACCTTAGGTCGCTACGTCAACGGAGTAATGAAGTAAGTTTGTAATGCACTGCGGCGCGATCGGCTTCCTTTACCCGGTTTCACTCTGAGAGTTCGGAGCTCGATCTCCTATTTATTCGTCTGAATTTGGTTAATAAATGTGTTTTTGTTTTGAATTAAATATTTCTTCCTTCCATGGGTATTGTTCCAAAATACCAATGGAAGAAAATTTTCCTTAAGAAAATTTTGAACATAGAAAGACACTTGGTTTCTTCAAACAGTAAAAGAGGCTTATTGTGTATTGACTTTTCTTTATCACTTTTTTACCTTTTAAAGTTCTTCAATATTATTTTCAAAGTTTCTTTATGTGCCATTAAACTGCGTAAACTTGGTAAGAAAAATCTAATTGGAAAATTTGTAGCAGCATTTTACGCGGTGAAGTTATTATCTTTTGAAGTAAATATTTTTTTCTTGAATTTCTTCTATATAGGTTTACGAATACGTATGCCATATGTGGCAAATACCTAATTGATGGGATGCTGGAATATTCTTGTAAGTGTAGTCCATTTATATACCAAAAGAAACAAAAGCTATTTTAGCATCATTTTAATCAAATTTTTTATGTGTACCACACTAAAATCATATAAGGTACAGAACTGTTTGTTTGTAAGGTCACGACGGTCTTCAATTATATTGTATACAAATTTATGTTTATACAGCTGACCCGTGTCCACTTCGCTGAGCGTCATTAAAAAATACACATGCACCCACGCACACATGCATGTACGCACGAATATCAATAATAACCCTGAATTGAGAGCTAAGGGCAGTGTCGAGGTACCAGCCCCTCCTCCTTTCTTCAAGACTGGCATCATACTGGCATCGCCTCTGATGTTGCAAATGTCCATAGGTAACTAATATCCGTGCAGGAACGGAGAAAGAATACGTTTTCCTGTGGCCGGGCGGCTTGTCGTAAGAGGTGATAAAACAACTCACAGCCAGGTGGGAGGGTATTTGCCGTCTGGAGAACTACCACCCCTGGTCTAGTGTATGCCACCATAACAACCTTGAGTTGTGTTCCGGCATTAGTAGCCAGGTTTCAGTGTCCCCTTAGATACCGGCAACAAATTGGCAACACCAACCAACCAAGGGTGGTTGCGAATGTCCACATGCGACTAAAACCACTTTCCATCATGTAAGTCGTCGGTTTGCTCGCTGTTTTCCAGCAAAAAAAGAAACGTATAACCGGTACTTTGAAATCAAAATGCCTGACGTAAAAAGGCAGACAGATAAAAACAACAATCTTACAAGGATTCATCTAGGGCCTGATTCCAGCACCACCTATCGGTTCCAATTGTAAATCTAAACTATCCAGGGACTCAAACACACAAAAACAAAATCATCAAAACCGGTAATCGGTATTTGGTTTCGATGATTATTTTCTCATTTTTAAATTCATTGTGCAAACTCAAACCTTCTATAGATTGATTAAATTATAGATTCGTAATTTTTATAATTTTAAATACATTGAAAATTTGGTCTGGATAAAACATAATATGTGAATTTTAGATAGGCTGTAGATAACACTTTACTGCACACCGAAATACACAATTACCTAAACAAACCATGTCTACAATATTTTATAGACAATAGAACTTATCGTTTAAAGCGATAGGCGGCTTTATCGCTTAAACTGCTTAAAGCTATCTCTTCTAGGTACCCTAAATAAAGTGGTGTATTTTATTACAAAAAGGAACCCTGAATACGCGTTTTCGACATGCACACGGCTATTTAAATAGTAATATTCATAAATCCTTCTACTTTGTTACATTCGCTAAGCTAAGGTAATGGCGATTTCGGGATCACAATAAAATGAAAGTCGTAAAGTATAAAAGAAAAATCGGACAAGTGCGACTTACTTCACGCTCAGTGAAGAATTCCGTAAAGGTTGTCAACTTCAACTTGTTTGGTTTTTGACATTTAGATACGAAACGAGAAAAAAATAAACCAAAAGTTTTTATACGGTTAATAAGACCACTATATGCAATTTTTGAATTGAGAACTTTATAGATGTTTCTTTGTTTTTTTATGTCAATATTTTTCTCCCAATATTAAATTGCACTTGCAGTTTCAATTACGAAATAGTAGGTACACTCCGCTAACTGATAATACTAATTAACTTTAATTAAAGTAGTATTTTGTAAATTATTTTGTATCTCAAAATAAATTGAATAGATAGATAGATCTTCATAAAACCAAATTTCTCTGAGACTTTATTTAGATATTTTTTTTCTCAATTTTCTAACATCAATCTTCCAAAGATGGAGTAGTGCGAAACAATTTTTACGACGTCAGAAGTAGATGTCTCCCCGCCAGGAGACAACTTAAAAGTCCGTATTATCATCATTATGAAATATGATATTTTAAACCCTATTTCAGATACAGATATTTTACCTACTCTACACTTTTGCATAGCGATGTACAGAATATACCTCCGTACCAAATTAATAACGAATATATATAGACTAAGCCCCTTATTCATAATAGTTATAAATGATTTATCGGTTCGTTAAAAAGCATTGAATAAATTATTTTGGCATAATCTCTTGATTAATGTGAAAAAACATTTTTTAATCTTATCTAAAAGAGCCGATAAGCCTCATAAGGGGTTAAGCCATTTTTAATACTGTGAATTATGATGAATTTATAAAAGTACCGTTTTGCCAATATATCTACAGGATCCTTAAAATTTAAAATAAAATACCCGCGATGCTTGTCCAAGGCGGCTTGGCAGGTTTCACTCATTGGTTATCTCCATGTGCTTGTTGCATAACGATGTTTTTCTTCACCATTTTTAGCACGTGGTAATTATAACAATATGAACATAAGGTCAGAAAACTGCCTAAGTGGTGCATGTGTTCCGGCCAGGATCGAACCATCGCTTCGAGTTTGGGGTGCTTGCGCTAGCCATTACGCTACCACGACAGCACATTACGTATATATCTCTCATATATAATCTAAATCTGACGAACTCACAATACATCACATATGAAACGTCACGTAAATTTCTTTTTTTGTGGCATTCTACCAGCCAAGCAATTTTTTTTTTGTAATAACAATACTACGCACTCGAGGTCCGTACCTACCCTTTTTTTACAACTTGATTACTGTTCCAGTTTTTGAGTTTATACACGTTTATTGTTATCTTTTTTTATTGTGTGTTACATTGTTTTTGTGGTTTTTATGTTGTGTTGTGTACCTTAAGAGTAACTTATATAATTTTTTCTAATTTTAATACTAAACTTATACTAATGTATAGTATCTGTTACATGCTGGTGTTGTGAGAGAGTGCATGTGCAGTGTGTGCCTTATGTCTATACCTATATACATTATCTTAACTAGTGCCATGTATGTTGCTTTTTCTTTTTGTGCCTAGGTTATTAATTTTTAGGCTAGGCTATGTTTGTGAATTGTGCGTGTAGGCCAAGCAATTTATAAGTTTAAAATGATGTTACAAATTTATTGATATTTTTTTATTACAATTTATGCCGCGATTTGACAGTGACAGTAAAAAAAGGCGGGACATGAGCCATATATTTTATCTAGGGTTAGCAGTATTTTTAATTTTTGGACAACAGGAAAAATCTTTTCTCAGGGATAAAAAGTAATGTTTTCATCTTTGTGATCGGGCAACTCCAAGCGTAATTTCACATTAAATGAAATGTAAACGATTTTGTCATGCCTTAGTCATATATAAATATATTGTGACTATTCCCCTACTTTTCAGTTTTTTTCGAAATATCTCATTATTTTATAGCAGCATAAGGAGTTATACTTCCAAGTATCAACCTTATGAAAGTCATAAGCTTCGTGAAAAACAGATATGATATACACAGATAGCCAGACGGATGTTGCAATATCCCGTTATTAGGCTTTGTTTTTGGTATTGAACTGAACTTTAATCCTTATTAATATTATAAATGCGAAAGTAACTCTGTCTGTCTGTCCCGTTTTCACGTAAAAACTACTGGACCGATTTGGCTGAAACTCAGTATATATATGTTTTCGATACCGAGAATGAACATAGGATACTTTTTATCCCGAATAGTGGGATAGTTTCCGGGATAAAAATATATTTGTCTTTCTGTTTGTTATGCTTTTACGGAAGAACTAATGGGCTGATTTGGCTGAAATTCGGTACGCATGTAAATTAAATACTGAGGATGGACAAGGGATAATTTTCATTGTGGCCTTTTTGGTAATTTTGGCCTATTTGGTCATTTTGGCCTTTTTGGTCATTTTGACCTTTTTGGTCATTTTGGCCTATTTGGTCATTTTGGCCTTTTTGGTCATTTTGACCTTTTTGGTCATTTTGGCCTATTTGGTAATTTTGGCCTTTTTGGTCGTTTTGCCTATTCGGTCATTTTGGTTTATTCGGTCATTTTGGCCTTTATGGTCATTTTGGCCTTTTTGGTCATTTTGTCCTATTTGGTCATTTTGGCCTTTTTGGCCTTTTTGGCCTCTTTGGTCATTTTAACAATTTTGATTATTTTGGCCTTTTTGGTCGTTTTTGCTTATTCCGTCATGACGGCCATGACGGTCACTGTGGTCTTTTGGTCATTTAGACCATTTTGGCCTTTTTGGTCAAGTTTTGTAATTTATTTTGTTGACAGATAGACGGGGGATGGTATAATTAGCGATATAAAATGAAGTGAATGTTCCGTGGGCAAATACATAAAAATGTAATATAATATAACCTGCAGCACTTGCTCTATAATAAACAAGAGAGACGCACTAGAGGTTAACCCGCGGCGCAGCCGCGGAGTAAACTCTAGTTAAATATATATTACATATCTCATAATAAATATTAGTAAGACGTTGATATAAAACCCACCCAGCTAAAAACGCTCTTTGTTCAATTTTAGACTGGTTTTCCGTGACGAGGAAGCTAAGTGCTTGTGCTACAGACGAGCGATTAAACGCTGCGTTTTGTAGCGTTTTCAGCAAAAAATTATTTCGACATCATATATACATTTTTTTTTCAGATGATCACATGTAAGATTTTGCAATCAATGAGACTATTTACGAAATGTAGTTAAATAAAAGAAGGTCTAAAGCTAGTTATTAAAGTATAAAATGATTAATCATTTTATACTTTAATAACTTTAATGGTTAAGTTTAAAATTAACCATCTAAACACCAGACTTGGCAAAATATGTATTCAAAAGTTTAATATGTAATAAAAAACCAGGTTAGACGTGAATTTCGCTAAGTTATGCAACAAATAAAATTAAAAAAACTTAGCATTCCGTAACTAAATATACAAAACGACACTATTTATGCAAACATCCAGCTTGGTTACCGCTTAAACAATTTAACTGATCTAATGTGCATATTATCACAATTTGTACGGTCTCTGTGGTTGAGCGGGCTAAGCCTTTGCCGGCCTAGCCACTGCAATGCAAAGGTTCCGGGTTCGATTCCTGGTATGATAATTTCGGAAACGTTAATTTCGGAAAATTTCTCTACGTTATTTACTATGGTCTGGGTTACATAAGCGTAACTTGCTTAGTTTGGGCATATACAATATGTGTGTTTGTCTCCAAAATATTATATATATATATATATATATATATATATGCTATATGCTGACGGTAAAGGAAAGCATAGTCAAGACTAATCTTATACCCGCATTGCAAAAGATTGGCGGATATACCGTCCATTTCCTAATCTACGCTTAGCGTTTTTTCTCTCGTCTGCGACGTTGTTAATGGTTCTTTGCTAACGGATATAGACGGCAATATTCCAGCTTGCTTCAATTATCTTAACGGTACACCTGTTATGAAACTGGGCAGAATTATTAAATTTGTTCATTTAATCTAGCTATATAATTATGTCTATATTATCAACTAGGGCTTTATTTATCTTAGGATATCTTTTATTGTTACCTACATCGCCAGATTAGTTAAGAATTTCTTTTAAGTTAAGTTGCCTAGAAGAGATCGCTTTTAGCGATAAGGCCACCTGTTGTTGTGCCAATAAGTATTGTAACTATGCATTTTGTTTCTGTATTTGTTTATTTTGGTGAGCAATAAAGTGTTATCTATCTGTCTTGGATTCCGTGCAGGACCGGAAAAATAAAATATTTTACTGCGGCCGGGCGGTCTGTCGTAAGAGGCGACAAAACAACCCACAGCCAGCTGGTAGGGCATTTGCCCGACTGGACGGCTACCACCCCTGGTCTAAAGTATGCCGCCATAACAACCTTGAGTTGTGTTCCGGCATTAGTGACCAGGTTCCAGACTCCCTCAAGATAGCAGCAGTGTATTTGTAGCACCTTTGGTGTTGCAAATGTCCATAGGCGACGGTAACCACTTTCCATCAAGTGGGCCGTCTGCCTGTCTGCTCAAATCCTGCAATAAAAAAAATCTATCCATTGTTTTTTAACCGACTTCGAAAAAAGGAGGAGGTTCACAATTCGTCGGGATCTTTTTTTTTGTTGCTTTTTTTTATGTATGTTCGCCGATTACTCCGTGATTTATGATCCGATTTACGTGATTCTTTTTTGTTCGAGGCGGAATAGCTTCCAATTAGTCCCCTAAAAATTTGACATAGTTTGGCCCAGTAGTTTTCATTTTACGAACATTTTTTTGTTCTCGTTTCTTGGGACCTATATTTTTTAAGAAGCACGGCACCATTTTTAAGTCCACCCATACATAGCTAGACACTAAAAAGTAACAAATAAAAAATAAAAACTTCGTTTAAAAAAACCGACTTCAAAAACTAAAAAACTAAAATGTATAAAATAACTTATTTCTAAAGCTATTATTATTAATATAAGTCGGTGCAAAGTAAAACATAAAAATTACTATATTTTTCAAATTACTAAGCACCGACTTTAAGATCTTTTAGATAATATATATTAATTATAATAGCTTTAGAAATAAGTTATTTTGTACATTTTAGTTTTTTAGTTTTTGAAGTCGGTTTTTTTAAACGAAGTTTTTATTTTTTTTGTATTAAAAAATATCCCTTAAACTATTAATATTAGTGTGTTGTTGGATTACTGTTTATTTGATATGTATGTTTTTCATCATATTCCAATCACATGATATTTATTTTTATTTCGTGAGTTCAGCATAAAGGCAGGCGGCCCACCTGATGGAAAACATATACCATCGCCTATATAGTAAACACTAAAGGTGCTACCAATGTGCTGCCGCTCTCTAAATGGAGACTGGGACCTGGCCACTAATGCCGGAACACAACGTAAGTTATGGCAGCATACTCTAGACCAGGGGTGGTAGCCATGCAGACATCCAAATACCCTACTACATGGCTGTGGCTTGTTTTGTCACCTTGTGGTGACACAAGATCGCTTTGTCAGCAGTTGTCAGTTATAATGCTCGGGCAATTACGTCGAGTGTTCGGCAGTCTATTCCGAAAGACGCGACAGATCGGTTTTGTGTCAAGTGACACATCCGCCCATACGTGGCCATTTCGTGTGTGATATAATTAATATATGTAAAATAATTTGTGGACAATATATAGTGGAATTAGTTTAAAATCAAACCAGGTTTAATTTCTCTCTCTCACCTCGAACACCATAACCACTTTATTACCCTATACCGCCAAAGTGGTGACCCCAGACTTTTTAGGTGTTGAGAGATTAAACATAGGTGAAACGAATAGACTCCGACTTTTTAGTCGTTACACCGATTTGTCGCCGCAATAGTAGGAGCGATTATTGTATTAACGTGTTACGCTCCGTATATAAAAAAAGAGAAGAAAATTTCTTTATATTCTACTTAAAATATGTCTGACAACGAAAGCATGGAGGAATTCAAACGTGAAGTGTCAGGAGTATCAGTTTCGCCGCGCGTTCCCGAGTTTTGAACAGATTTACCAAGACATTGGTTTTTCCAAGTAGAAGCGGTATTAACCCCGCAGAGATGGTGCGATGAGAACCAGTATCAATTTGTGATCGGAAAACTGAGCAAGGATGTAATACAGCAGGTTACCGATATACTGGTTGACCCTCCGGCAACTGGTAAATACAACGTATTATGGAAAAGGCTTCTGGAAATTTATGAAGAGTCAGAAAATAGGAAAATCCAGAAATTAATTGGAGAAATGGATTTAGGGGAGCAGAAACCTTCACAGCTCTTACCGAAGATGAAAGATCTGGCCAGGGACAGAGTGAAAGATGAAACGTTGACGGTATTATGGCAAAACCATCTGCCCGTCTGGGTTCGAGGGGTGCTCGCCGTATCTGACATAAAGGATACCACCAAGCTCGCCTTAATGGCGGATAAGGTTATGGAGTACGCGAGACCAGCGCAAGCCGTCAGCAGCGTAGAGAGTATACAAGGTACGTCAACTAATGTTATTGCTGAGATTAATAAATTAGGAGAAAGATTAAAAAACCTTGAGGATTTTCAACGCCAGACAAGAGATAGGAGTAGGCAGTGATACCGCTCCCGATCTAGGTCGAGGTCCAGGCCAGGAATATCAGCCACGAGGAAAAACAATCCAAACTGGCAATGCTTTTATCATTACCGTTACAAGTCGAAAGCCCGCAGATGTATTAAACCGTGCAGCTGGAAACCGGAGGAAAGGCAGTTATGATTACGCAATGCAATATGGTACACGATGACCAGCGCTATCAACTTACATACAATGTTTCTCAAATATTTTTTTCACATTAATTCTCAAAGTTTTTCTAATTATTATTATTTTTTTGTTAATTTAAGACATTTTGAATTTGTTTGTATTTTGTTTTCAATTATAACTGTTTTTACATTGTTTTAATTTTTTTTTTTTGGTGGAGTGATGTGGTGACACAAGATCGCTTTGTCAGCAGTTGTCAGTTATAAAGCTTGGGCAATTACGTCGAGTGTTCGGCAGTCTATTCCGAAAGACGCGACAGATCGGTTTTATGTCAAGTGACACATCCGCCCATACGTGGCCATTTCGTGTGTGATATATATGTAAAATAATTTGTGGACAATATATAGTGGAATTAGTTTAAAATCAAACCTGGTTTAATTTCTCTCTCTCACCTCGAACACCATAACCACTTTATTAGCCTATACCGCCAAAACCTCTTACGATAGGCAGTTCCTGCATGTTTGTTTTTAATTTTCACTTAATCTATTACAGGTATTGCTTATTTCAATTTGTATATTTAGAGATAGTATGAAAGATGTTTATTTCAAAGCAAAAACTGAAAATCATAGATAAAAAAGGGTTGCCTCGAAGAGATCGCTTTTAGCGATAAGGCCGACTGTTGTTTTGCCAAGAAGTATTGTAATTATGCATTTTGTTTGTTTTGGTGAACAATAACGTGTTATCTGTCTATCTAAAAAAGAAAATTGAAACGAAAATATATAACATGCAATACATTTCATTTTAAAGCCGAGTAAGTAAGTACTTTTTATACAGAAGTTCCCACGGGAACAGGTAATTTTCAGCGTTTTTTTTTTCTCATTTTTCAATATGTTGGTATAAGGACAGTATTCCTTGCTATGCGACCGCTCCGCTACATTCGACAATAAGTCCACATGCAATAAAAGTGATATACATTCAGCATCACGCTGATGCGTAAGGGTAGAGAAGAAACCAGAGTTCTTGAGTAGGAATACTTGCTCGTACGTCTATATCGCGCCTAACATGGTAAAAGTAATGGACCTTCCACATGAAAGCGAGAAAAGAACACGTTTCCTGCGATTTTCTCTCGGCCTAGCAAGGATCTCGCGACGATGTGAAGATCGCTTTAGTTATGAAAAAACATTGTAGATTTACAGTTATAAAATGTAAGCAGGCCGAGAAGGTAAAACGTGGTGAATGTACAGTACACTGTTATTGTTAGACTAAGAGCATTGCGTACTTACGCAGCTTTGGTAAATCGATAACGCGGCTTATTGCTGGTTATCTTAGTAACTAGTCATTTTGGCCCCTGGGAGTTCCACATAAACCTCCACTCCATATATTATTTCCATACATTCCTCACAGACTTCCCCCGGGGTCCAACGGTTTGCGTAAATACAACCCACATCGGCATGAAAAAAATAACGTGTGTGGTGTTTCTGTCACTCCCGGGAGTGAATGAAGTTCCTTGTACTACATATAAATATTATATATATATATTAAAATTTAGCATGAAATATCATTCTACATAAACAAATAAATTGTCTCAAAATATAGTAAAATATTGTAAAAACTCGAATTTAAATTTGAGTCATATATGAAAGTTGCTCGAACTATAATATATGGATAATTAGTATACAACCAAACATAGATTAAAGGCATAAACTATATACCGGTCAGCATTTTTAATTGTAAATACACTTTTCTAAATCTGTTCCTGCCAAGCATCTGCGTAACATGCGATAAAGAACTTCATTCCAAAAAAGCAACTATACCTTTCCTCCTGCTTCCAGGGTGTCATGCTGCGGACAGAGACGGAAGATAGGCAGCGAGGAGGATGAGCAAGCGAATCTCTGTTGCAAATGGCGAACAGAGGGTCGGAGGCACCGCTACGCTAACTTTCCCCCACTGATGTACTGGAAACGAGGGACTCACGCCTGGAGACGTGGGGTGCTTTGGTCCTAGGGACATTATGATTGGGCGTTGCATCAGTGTTCCGGCGAACTGTGTAAGTCAGATCCTGTGGCACCTCACAAAGATGCGGAGGTACCCTGGTAGGTTAAATGTTGTAGTCCGGCGGACGGTATCTCAAAACTCCTTCTTCCGTGAGGATGTGTGCAGAATCGCCCTCCGGGAGTCCCATGTGCACCTCGTAGACTTTCCAGGCGTTGTGTAAATTCACTCCTCCCAGCGATATAAACAAGTAACAATTCATTTTTACTTACTATTTCATAATTATTATTAAGAATCAAAATTATTCTACAAACTCTTATATGTTTCTGTGTAATAGTAAAAATGTACTTGTTCTTACAAGGTCTTATGATATATGTGATTTAGGAGGTAGGGTATAGAAAACCAGTGCTCAGTCGGACCACGTTCCGACACAGCAAATACTGAGAGCCAACCTCATTTCAAAAATTGCGGTCTTCGGTGTAATCTCCGGTATTATTAATCCGATTTTGAAAATTCTTTCACCAGTATAAAGCTACATTATTTACGAGTGACATAGACTATATTTGATCGTTATAAATGAATGATGAATAAATTAAAAATGTTTTTTTCCCAGCGAAGCGGGCACAGGAACTCAAATAATAACGTTCCACGGAAGAATTATGTCATCTTTGTACGAGGCACTGCGAGTGCTTTCTGCGTTTATGAATTAATTAAAGGTTACAAAGTTTAATTAAACCTTAATATGCATGCGTGCGTGATGTGTGCGTGGGTGCATGTATAATTTTAATGACTTCCAGCAAAGTGGGCATGGGTCAGCTAGTAAATTAATATTTTTACTACTGGTTAAAAGATAAACTGCATCCAACCACCAAAAAGAATATCCACTAAGGAATGATAGTCGTTCAGTAAAGACTTAACTCATAACACGCACCGTAGTCACAACCGCTTCATCAGTCTGTTCTGTTTTTACAGAAAATTTCAATTAAAAGTTACTATCGCTTTTTTTATTTTAAACATGTTTTTAACTTTAAACAGTCATAAATTGAAAGTTTTACTTAAACTGATTTTTAATTTTCTAAATTTCATGAACTTTATAAATTTACTACCTTACTGTTCATTTCGTTACCTTTGTTATTCTCAAGCGGACTTTTTTATTTCACCTACCAGTTATTTGGGGTGGTGACAATATATATTTTTTTCTTCCATACCTCACCCTATTCTAAAATTACGTCCTTTATCACAAGACAATCCATCCATTAATTTTTTGTTTATATTGTTACGACCTGAGCGCCGACAAAAGACAAATTTACACCTGCACACCTGTAGACGTTTTATTACCTTTGCGGCATTTGGACTTATTTTGTTTACTTTGTGTTTAAAATTTGTGTTTAGAAAAACAGCTCATTGTGTATTGTTATATTTTATGGTAGTCATTAGCCAGGTGTGATTCTAGGAAATTCAATCCAGACGGTCGAGCAGACATATTGTATTTCTATAGTGTAAAGCAATGCCCCAATGGAGGGGTGAGGCAGTCTAGCGATAGCCACAAGCGAAGCAAGACGTTAGTGATGGACTTGGCGCGTGTGATTGAATCGTGCATTACGTTTGGACTGGTTGTGTGCAGTTATATTGTACCTGTGTTATACGTGTTTGTCCAAATCCAACGGCATTTAATCCTAGTCCTGCAACTTGTAACAATATTTATACGAGTACCCGTCAATCTTTCAATTTAATATTCTCCTGATTACGGGACTTTCATCCCTTCTCATTACACGCCCATATCACCTCTCTCCTGTTTCCTCTCCATTTTGCAGTATAAACAGCAAAATCAACAAAGTGGTAGAATGAAATAAAAAATCTTTCAAAGGCTTTTGAAAAATAATGACGGAAACTCCAGAAACAGATAGTATTAATATTTCCAAAACACTGAGCCAGAAAAGACATCGAAATTTTAATGAATACCATGTCATATTTCAAATGACGTTATTTCAATAGACTTTATTCACACTGTATCATGGAATAATATCGACAGGTTTATGCTTAACCGACTTTCGTTTAATAAACGCATAGATTTTGGGGTTCTGTAGCCATTTTGGAAAAAACGAAACCCTTGCGAAATTATCATGTTCTTCCTTCCGCCTGTCAACAACATCAAAGGCATACTGTCTTTGATGCTACAATTATTTTTTTCTGACACTGCTTTTATGGAGACGCATTCCATTTATAGCTCACAATGCCCGAAATGCTCCGTCAACCGTTCCACATGGCGACCACGGTAGTTAAGGTCGTGGAGAGAACCTCAGTAATGACGTCATAATTTTCGATCACACAGCGCTCACAACGACCTATGTCAAGAGGTGCTTCAAAGTGGGCGTTGACCACAGAGCATTATTTCTTTATATCTATTGACATTGAAAAAGGCACGATTTTCAAATCAACCAATGATATTTGTGTATTTCATCATATATGATACCAAAGCCTCATAATCCGTTCCACTAGAGTTTATGATTGTAATGTCCGCAAGCAAGTGGAACGGGAAAAATCGCGGTCGTGATGGTGGTTTATTTAAGAAACACTAAACGCATTTAACACATTTAAATACGATTAGCGTCTTGCACAACGCAAACTTTGTCCCTAAATATGTTTAAAGAACTGTCAATACACTTTGTGTTAAACGCATTTAGACAGTTTAATATGATTAACTAATTTTATTTAAAGGCGATCGTTCTGCAAGCGGCCCTAAATGTATATTCTTTAGTCCATATAAATCTAATTATATGTTAAATATTATTTCCTTCGACCATGTAAATAACATAGAGAAAATTATACATGTTTATAATGCACGGGTTGTTTTACTCCTACAACGACCCGAACAGTCGTGTCCATTCAGCTTTATGCCTTTCAACCAAATAGATTGAATTTGGTTCAATATTTACTTTAAGCGTAGTTATTATATCCTCTTTGTGTCTTATTGTTGATCTCAGCGTCTATCATTGTCATAATTGCATTTGTTTTTTTTCACGTTTCTATATTTTTTAAACATAATGTGTTAAAATGTTGGCAGTAAAGTTTCTTCTGTAGTGCAAGCAAAAGTTGACTGTAAGATGACGAACATTTTCGTTCCGCAACTGTACATGTGCATTCTTGATACAAGGTGTTTGATTCACTTTCAAATTACGATGAAAAATCAAGTAACTTAATTTTCAACTCTGTATTCTCCTTTTGTTTTCCCATCCGCCTCAAATTCAGTGACGCTGGTCATAAAATTGTAATGTACTCTTCCTTTCCTTTCGAAAAGCTTCGTCGGAACATATTACAGCCTAATAAAATCGTAATAAACCCTGGCCTTCAAACAACATGCTTTGAAAACCCAAAATTCACTTTAACATATCTCGAACACTAATAATTTAGAGTTCGCACCCAGAGTTCATCAAGAATGTTTATCTGAATATGTACAATAAAGAATATTCTATTCTATACTACACACAGAACTTAAAAAAGTGCTTTTTACATACACAGACAGACAGACATGACAATGAATACGAGTTCCGTTACTGACAAAAAGAAAAAACATATCTAACGAACGGGAAAAAAAAATGATAAATGATATTCAAACTACAATTGCTAAGAAAGTTCGAATATCTTCCCAAAAAAAATCAAACGCCTTTAACCAACTTTACTAATATTTCAATCCAAAAACTGTCAAACAAATCAAACTCCTAAATCCAATCATTCAATTCTCTACTTGTCAGCATTCTAATAGTGACGTCGACAGGTGTTATCGATAATAATTTTATCGACAAAAACCGGGAATCCAGACCACGCAGTTCATCCGACATTAAATACAATATATCTGGATTAACAGCTGACATGTAGTGTGATGAATGTCTTTGTCGACTTATTTTTGTGACAGCACGTGAAAAATTGGGCTATATTATTATCTCTTGTATATGTATTAGATATTCATCATATCTATGCATATATGAATTGTGTTATTGAGTAAAATAACTGTGTTACAAGAAGGTACATAGCTATCATGAAATAATTAAAATTTTGTTTTTACTACATGGATACAAAACCTTAAAAATTATTAAAGAAACTTATTAAATGACCTGTTATGAAAGATAAATAATTGGAATATATGCGTGTAAGAAAGAATACGTACATATTTTATGTTGTACGCTCCAATTTAATTATTTATTTATCGTAGAATATTACTGTAACATGAGGGCGCCGAATGATTTTACCTTGTCGTATTTTGCCCGTTTTTGGGTTTCATAGACATGTTTTCAACAATGAAGCCGTAAAAAATATGAGAAATATTATGTGTCGTATTCTATATGCGTAATGATGACACTATACAATGATTCAATAAAAAAAATTGACACCATGTTTTTGATATATTCTTCTGTCCTCTTATGTCTCAATTTTTCATTCGTGTATTACTAATACATTATAAAATATTTGTGCTTACTTCAATAATGAAAACAGACCACTGCCAATCCTAATTTATCTACAGCGATAAACAATTTCGGCCTTACTTATAATAATCTCGTTAAGAAACGATTAGGCATTTCTTAAGTAAGAGAATTAAAATCAGACCCTAAGCCATAAAATGTTTTTTTTTTCACTTATTAACGTGTATTACCTGTTTTTTACCTAAGAGGAGCACAGATAACCGAAATTTGAATGTTTAACGTAGGTTGTACCCAAAATATTTGGCTAAAGAGGAGTTATGGGTAAGATGTTCACTAATCAGCTGCTGAGCATTTTCTTTAAATTTAAGAAACAATCGTTTCTTGAATTTATAGAAACTAAGTAAGGCCCTTTTCCTTGTGCTTTGATTAAGATGCATTTCGACTATATTTTACTTAAAAAATCCTACGCAGGAAACTTATTTCGAAGAGCGTAAAAGAAACGCGTGAAATTCCCTTATTATTAGCCTATATGTGCATATTTTTGATATACCAAAGACTTCAGTCTTTTATTCAAACAAGCTTAGAAATTTGTGCCAAAAAATCAAAGAAATCACTGTCGTTCGCTATGTTAGTATTGTAAACCAGTTTTGCTTTCCTCAGTAATGTTGTAACCACAAACGTGTAATCGAATTCACCAATAAATTCGTTATCCCAGCCCTATTTATTTGAGTCAAATAAGCGTTTTCGATGTACGTAGGGTTGCCTAAATGGTAATTGAATGTAACTGGATAAAAAAGTTCATAACCTTTGTATCTAAAAGACGAATTCTACGCTCTATTTTTTGCAGCGTTTCTGTTTCCGGCATTTTCTTTTAAAAATGTCTGAGAATTTTATTTATCTTGATTTAAATTGGGATTTTTGTTTATTTTTGACGTGACAACGTCTTATAATTCGATGGAGCCGGCTGCACGCACGAAAAAACATGACTCATGCGGCGTTACCTCGCTCTGAGGCGTTCCATTTAAGACTTGAAGTGCAAGCGAGAGCGCGGAACGAGCGACAAAGAGGCACAATCGGCCTCCGCGTTCGGCACGGTATTTATGCGTACAAATAAATGTAACTTGATCAATTTAATTGTGATTTCCATTTACCTCCTCCTCTATATCCATACAAAATATCTATCAAACAAATAAAATTAAAATTTTCTTTAAAAAAATGAAACCATTCCATCAGTATTGTCTTACGTTGTCACGTTCAACTATCGTCAGTAAACCGACTTTACAGACAACCGATTTTTTTATTTATCCTTTATACAGAAATGTGCAATTGGATTTATTATAAATTTTGGTATGCAGATATTTTACAATTGAATGTTATTGAATAAAAATTGAACACCCTTGCTCTCAAAAAACAAATGATTCAATAATAATATTTATTGTAGTTCCTATTTCCGTTAACAAAAGATTTTTTTTTATGTTTTTTATTTATAGCGGGATTTTAATTTCTTTTATATTTATTATTTATGTTAACAAATTATTATGGAAGTGAGTTTTTATACTATTTACCTATGTTTGTGTCCACAAAGTTCATTGGCGCGGGACTCAGCCTTTTTATAATTATCTTTTAAGCACGGTAAGATATTGAAATAAAAGATACACAAAAAACTAAGATAATAATGCTGAATTAAGAACCCATTTTCAATTTTTGGTGACAATACATTTTTAATTAATTAGAATCAGTTGAGTCTTTAAGACCCTATTCAAGGAAAAAATTGGGACAGGGCAATTAATATTCTATGAAAATAGGATGGATCCACAATAAATATTCCCAGACGTATTTTTTTTTCTAAAACTGCCATGTGACAACCCTAGCAGTAGACAACTTACATTAATGACCAGATAAAAACGTCAGGCATCTAGTGAAGAGGTGATTATAGACACTTATCAGGTGACCCGGTTTCTACTGACAAAGCGGCTTTATAACCTTCACTGAGAGTTTAGGAATTCGCAGAACACTTTGACTTACAAGAGTAAGTAAGTACCTAGTCAATTCACGGCTTATTTAAAAGCACTTCAGTTTTCATACTCTATTTAATTAAGAAATACGGATGTCAATATATGTATATAAAATTTCAGTGCAATCTATAATTTGTAAAAGGTTAGAGTTTGTACAGTGCATTTAAAAATGAATGAAAAAGCAGGGAGCTAATTCGAACTAGCAGAAATTGAAAATGCTACTATTGGAAATTTTGTTCGTCTGTTTGTTAGAGCAACACGTAAAAACTACTAAACGGATTTAAAAGAAACTCTACACTGAGCTAGCTTATATCTATATTGAAACCAAAGAACAAAAAGTGAAAAGGATTGGCAAACATTTTTGAAAATTTGTATCGTTAAATGCTCTAAATAAATGTTCCATCGCAAATCCATGACATCAAAGTCTTGGGAACCGAAGATACTTCCGACAACTCTGACAACATCAGCTCTTTGAGCAGCTTTTCTGGCAGAGGGGGTGATGCTTCTGTAAGTGCTTTAGTGGACGCGCGTGTCGAAACATATCGCATCGCCATCTCAGGTCTTTTATTGGAGCAGTGAGATTCCCGTCTTACCGCACAAATCCGTTAGCGGGGGCGAATTAGTACTGAGGAAGCTGTGTCTTCATTTTCCCTTTCCACCGCCTCCAATGACATCACCGCGTCACGGAAGGTTTCAACCGCTTTCCTCGTCTGGTATGAATCATTGCGCTAATTGTAATTGGCAGTGATAAATTGTTCCGCAATAACCTAATATTAGAAGCATACAAATAAATACAAAGGTATGTTTTCATATAACCTGCTCTTTTGTTTCTCACTCTTTTTATTAATATTAGGTTGGGGAAAAAGTTTTTTCGCATTTTATATAAAAAGGTTATGTAAAAAGGTTTTTTAAAAAAGTTTATTTACATTTGACTAAAGTATGTAGGTACCATTTAGTTGGATAACTTTTTGCCATCTTGTAGGTGAGACGTGATCCCATGGCTATAAAAATTTTGGGGCTTCTGATCAAAAAACTACAAGTGGTTTTGGCAGTCCTCTCGTGATGTTAACCTGACACTGCCTAAGGAATTTTGCAGAGACCGAAACAGGTGTAAGTCTAAAGGTGCAAGGTTAGGACTATACGGCGGATGCATTAACACCTCCCAGCGAAACTGTCGTAATTTTTGCTGAGTGACTAAAGATGTGTGAGGTCTAGCGTTATCATGGTGAAAAACCACACCCCTTCTGTTAATTAATTCCGGCCGCTTTCGCTTCCGCATAATGAATAATGCCCTTCCAATACTACCATACACACAGCATCACCTTGTTACGAGTTAACCCGGGTTTCGCCACAGTCTGTGAAGCCTGACCGGGCCTTTGACCACGATTATCAGCTTCTTCAAAAATGGTTCGGTTTCATTACGTCGTAATAAAGAATCACAAATGAGTACACGGTTCATTAGGTTTCTTTCAGTGAGCTCATGAGGCACCCAAATATCGAGCTTTTTTGTGTACCCAGCTTTTTTCAAATGCGCCAAAACCGTTTTGTGATCAATTCCCAGTTCTCCAGCTACACCGTAACTACTAATATGCCGATCATGCACCTTTTTCAAAAATGGCATCAATTTTGTCCGTAACAGGGCGACCAGAGCGACGTGCATCTTTGATATCAAAATTTCCGGATTGAAAACGCTTAAACCAAATTTGACCTACTCTCACAGATACTGCATTAGGTCCATAAACATCACAAATTTTTTTCGCGGCTTGTGTTGTATTTTTACCTTTTTTGTAGTAAAATTTTAAAATGTATCGAATTTCTTCATTAGTTTCACTCATTTTAACAATAAGAAAAACAAATGACAATCACACATTTTCCTAATTTGAATTTGGAATTGTCTTCTTTAAAAATAAAATTTTTAATGATACCAAAACTAGCCAGATACAAATTTTATAGCCAAAGAGATTTTATTACAAGGTCATACATACTATATGCGAAAAGACTTTTTCCCCAACCTATTATTCAAAATGATCATGTTACAAAGAGGTCTGTAGCCTATCTATTAATTATGTGTACAGAAAATTATTTATTTACATTTAATTTAGTACTGGTCGTGCTTTGGAAACGCACAGCTCGTTCGTTGCAACAACCCAGTTTTGGTGAGTACTTGTATCGGGCGTCGATCGCGCAGCGCGCGGCTAGCACCGGCAGTCGGTATTCATACGACACGCGCAAAACCCGCGTCGCTTGCCGTCCGTTCATCTCCATACATTAATTCATCTGTCATTCATACATTTAAGATATAGTGTACAACATTCATTGTTTCTTACCTGAAATAAAAACCTATAAACTTATAGGTCTACAAGATAGGATTGTCATAGTTTCTCACTACAATACAAACCTTTTCCGTTCATTAATAATTTAATCAAAGTTCAATTAAATATCTACGATTAAGCCCGCGTTTAGCAGCTATATTTCATTTATTCATGCTAAAGTTCTTACTTAATACATATTATATCGTCCTATGAAACCACGTTTAATCGCTTCTTCTTGGTTATAGGGCTCCGTAGCCATTTTGGTAAAACACACTTTTAAAATAGTTAGTGTTCGATTTCACGTTGGAACAACTGCTAATATTATAGCAAACAAAGTTCGATCGTGCATGGAGTTCTGTTCTCATATTTGGGATGGCTCAGATAAGTAACAGCTGGAGGCTGGTCGGAAGCAAATTATGTGGTCTGCCCGTAAAGGGGCTGGCCGTCGTCCGTCCGGGTTGGAGGTGAATGCGCCGACAGATCAGACAAGGGAAGTTAGACGATTGGACAGGGGTTTTAGTGGATATCCCTAACTTTGACGTAATAATAGCACTTCATACATGAGGTGTTGTTGGTGCCATCTTGACCTGGCGAATCCCACTCATGGGCCGCGACCTTTCCCCCTGCGCGGTCTATGGTTCTCAATCGGATTTCTACTACATAAAAAAAGGAGGCTGGTCGGCGATAACCATCTTTTTGATGCTCTACTTTTTCGCATCTTGACTAGAGACGCAAGATTGTTAAACTGTCAGTCTTCTATTGAATACACTCCTGGGAGTATTCATTTGAATGTTTCCACTTCCCCGTTTTATCATCTAGCAACCAGACGCACCTGTTTGCGAAACGTTACATAGTAGAAACACCACCCATCAGGACTAAGCGCTTTGCCTCATGTTTTCTGATGCACACTACAGAAGAATGGAATAATTTGCCGAAGTCTGTTTTTCCTGACAAATACTGCCAGTCTTCAAATCACGAGTGAACGTGTATCTTATAGGTAATCGTGTACTATCCTAAACCGTGTCATCACTCAACATCAGGTTCAAACGGGAACCAAAACACACATAAAAAAATCTGCCCGTCCGCCTATCTATATCATTACATAACAACAATTTTTTTACAAAAATTACTAACTCTATGTCCACAAAATTTGGCATGAAGGTAAACTTTTAAGTGTGGTTTGTGACGGGCTAGCAAGCTGATGTAGTTTTTTATGATGTGCCTTGGCTAGCGGGGTTTGGCAGTGTCACAGTTGCCATGTCGTATAATGACATTTTGCCTTACAATTACATTGTTATTGCGTCGATAAATACTATCTTTATTCTTCCTCGTAGTTTTGCAATCGTAATACATATAGAGCGTTATAAAATTTCTTAGAGGTTCGCAACGAGTGTTGGAAACGTCCATAGGCGACGGAAAGCGCTTTCCACCAGGTGGACAATATGTCTGTTTACCTGCTTCAAACAGTAAAAAAGTATGAGTTTCAAATAATATCATTTACTCTTCAATTTGCCGCCAAATCTCTGTGGTTTTATTTTAACAACCCTAAACGAACATTAATAGTGATGTGCGCATTCGATTAGCAATATCGATATTTCATAACCGCTGACCCGTTATTAGGGGAGCTGGGTAACCGGGTGACTTGCTATAACCGATTCGTGTCGGCTAGATCCGGATATAATGTGATATGACGTCACAACTATTATTTTAGAAAAGGGGAGTTATTATTAGTGTTACTTTGGAAGCAGAATACTAAAAATTATAATCCCCTATAAAGCGTAACTAAAATATTTTTTTAATGTTACGTGACTAGATTGTAGTTGCTCCCTTACATTATTTTCTTAGTCTTTCACATTTTATTATCGAAAACATATTTTTAAAGTAAATCAAACAAAAATTAACTTTAAAATCTACCTTCAATAAAAATTGGTTTGAATAAGACTCGTTAAGTGATTTGCCGAATATTTAATTTTCAACTAAATATTTTTAGTGTTTCATACCCAAATGACATAAGAGAATACGTCTACTATCTTTACAAAACCACTTAATTTCTGTAGTCCGACACCCACTGCGCCATATTTTTTACTCAGCTATTAGTCTTGTGAAGTGAACGATGAACTAAGTATTAGTGACCGAGATTAGAGATGAGTTTCAAGGTGAACTAGTTCAGTGGCCGAATTGAACAAGAAAAGAGTGCTCACCTGGATGACAGGGTAGGTAATCACTAGACTAAATGCCACTTCTATATGATACTCACTCTATGACTTGAAAACCCAACGAACAATCATTTAATTAATTGCACCAATTCATTTTCAGGGAAATATCTCAACAACAGTCGTTTAACAGAATTGAACTAATTTGTGGCTGACCTCGATTTCGGTAAATGCTTTCGTTATTATGTCATTGAAATTGCAATTCAGGGAAAGGTTCGAACGTGTGTATTAACCGATTTTGGCGTCTATTATATAATATGATCATTGCGATACTGCCCAAGCTATGAAACAAGCTATGAGACTATTGTCTCTTAATTTTATATTTCTTGTGTGGCCGATTTTTTAACCATCAAATTATTAAAAGTTATTTATAGAATAAAGCAGGGCTTGAAATACAGGTAAACATCGTTATTTATGGTAATTTCAGATCACGGTTAAAAAAAATATCGTTATAAAACTTACCGTTATTTCTAGTCATTTTACCGGTAAAAAATATACCTTTAATGCTAATTTCATCGTTTTAACTATGTTTTGTTACCATCGTCGCTCTCTTGCACTCGCAAAGATGGTTAAACAGTACTGTTCTAAGAGCGCGCGTAATATATAGAGTTGTGTTTGTCGATTGTTTCTTTAATATGCAGTCGTAATAAATTCAGTTATTAAAAATAGTAACGTCGCTTGTAATAACGTAAAAATACCGATACGTATAATACTATACGTAAGATTTTTAACGTTTTATTATAACGTTAAAATCATAATAGTTATTGGTAACTTTTATGACTTTAACGTTGCAAGAGTGTCTTAGCTCTTAACCATTTAAGAGTGCAAGCCTCCAAGTATTATGTCTTTGTTATTCTTTTACGGCGTACTGAGGGGCCCATATAGTGAACGGCATGTCACAATCCACAAATTTAATATATGTTTTACCGGACATTACAAGCTAGCACGTCCTTTCCACAGTACCAGATTCTCAGCTCTATTAGCCATTCATCTCAATAGCCCAGTCCTCTTTGTTCCCATGTCCCATAATATATTCCGATAAGCCAGATTTGTCCTTAGGTGCATCTCCATATGATTTATACGGGGATTATCAGTGGCTAATGTCACGCCAGTACTAAGTCATTTAGATTAAATTGTCGAAAAGGTCTTTACGTGTTTGCCATTACGATATGATTTACGTAACCCTTCTAAAAGTCCGGGGTATTATATTATTCTTATACCTAGCCCGTGGCCCTAAGCGACATACATTAAAGTATTAAAACGTCCAGGAGAGGGGATGGTTGTGCCGGAGCTGGTGACTACAATATTGTTACGAGTTACGGGTTACGAATTGAAATCCCGTTGGAATTACTATAGAATTTATTAGAACTATACAAACATGTATAACACAGGTACAAATATAACTGAGCGCGACCAGTACATACGTAATCCACGATTCAACGAAACGCGTAAAGTCCGTCACTATATAGTTTATCGAATGTAAACACGTTTTGCTCGTATCGTAATCGTCGCTTGACTGACGAACTCCCCATTGGGCCATTGCTTTATAATACACCGATGCAATATGTCTACCTGGTATTCGTTGACGCAATTTGCCAGAAAACATAATCCGCACACCTG
Organism: Dendrolimus pini; assembly: GCA_949752895.1. Taxonomy (NCBI): domain Eukaryota; kingdom Metazoa; phylum Arthropoda; class Insecta; order Lepidoptera; family Lasiocampidae; genus Dendrolimus; species Dendrolimus pini. The sequence continues at coordinate 25,140,230 of OX457124.1, forward strand.
CATATGCCTGCGAATAGCCATAAACGAGTACAATACACAATAGGCTGTTTTCTAATTACAAATTTTCAACAAAAAGTAAACAAAATAAGATAGTAATACAACAGTTTCAATGTTATTAGCTCAAACGCCGCGGCAGGTAACAAATGTGCTTTGTCTACAGGTATGCAGGTGGCTCAACTTGTAACAATATGAAGTCGAACGTAAATAATAACAACAGAAGTCGTTTTTACGCCGTAAGTGATCGGAGCTAATAGCATTACATAATGTGTAACCACTGAATTCTTGAACTTCACGCACAAATCATTCTGGCCTCGTAAATCATGTAAAAGTTTGGACTACATCACAGTATAAAGGAGTGATACAGTAATTCCTTACTTCTAATTTTGTTAGCATACTCAACATTGTTTAATTTAAATACTATATAGGTACTTGATGTTTTACGATCATATATTTTATTTCCAGAAATTGATGATCATTTAGATAGATAGATAGATAGATAACACTTTATTGTACACCATTACAGAAAAACTTACATTTTCTAATGTCAATGTAATTTATTGTCTAATGACGTTTGCAAAATCAGGGATGACTGAATGAATGAATATGTTTTATTGCGTTTTAAATGATACAATTATACACAGTATCTTATAATAACAGACCATAAATGTCCCACTGCTGAGCTCGGCCCTCTCACTATAGGGGAACGGACTGTATACCCGCCACTCCTATCCAAGGCGGTTTGACAAGTTTGACACATCGGGTATCTCGATATGCAGGTTGTATCACGATGTTTTCTTTCACCGTCATTAGCACGCGGTAATTGTAACAATATGTACATTAGGTCAGAAAACTGCCTGAGTAGTGCATGCGTACCGGGCAGTATAGAACTCGCGTCCCTTGAGTTTGGAACGCCTGTGCTAGCAATTACGCTACAATGTTTCAATGTTATTAGCTCAAACGCCGACGGGTAATATATGTGCTTTGTTTACATATATGCAGGTGACCCAAATTGTAACAATAGTAATAACGTGGTAAAAGAATACTTATTCCATGATAACAGTAGCGATTTTCATTAGTTCCAATACCACTCGATTATTCAGATGACTTCAGTTCAGAAGCGACTCTGCTGCGCCACACTTCCGCTGCCCATCTCAGGCTTTGCACTCCGTGGAACTACTGGATACATTTATATACTGTGTCATAAGCAAACTTTACCTCAATGTGTGTCATTCAGTTACTACAGTAACATTGTTTGTGCCCCGAAAGTGTGTCAGCAAAACAAGTCATTTCACACAAAAACGGAGTGTCAAATACACTTGTGTACTTCGATTTGATTGGATGAGCACGATAAGTTTTAATAACGTTGATGGTATATTTATTAAAGTTTCGTAGCCGTTTTGGCAAAAACAACATCTTTATGATATCGCCATGTTCGTACGTCCGTCCGTCCGTCCGTCTTTTTATATCATCGTCTTTTTTTCATAAAACACTGTTTCTGTGTGGATGAAATTTGAGAGGAAGATATTGTTTCAAGCCCACAAAGTGAATACACACCTGTAGTTTATTACTTTTCCCGAAGTTGGACTTATGTTTAATTTGTGTTTAAAATTTGTAATTAAGAAAAACAACCTATTGTTGTTGTACTCGTTTATGGCCGCAGGTGTGCAGATTACGTTTTCTTGGAAACGTCAGTCCATGCGGTCGATTGTTGTATTTTACAGTTTAGTATAAAACAATGTCCGAACGGGGGGGGGGTGAGGCAGTTAAACTACGATTACGATACGAGCAAGACGTGTACATTCGATAAGCTATATAGTGACGGACTTTGCGCGTGTAATTGAATCGTGCAGTTTGTACTGGTTGTGTCGGTTATATTTGTAACTGTGTTATATGTGTTTGTATAGTTATAATAAATTCTATAGTAAGAGTCGGTATACGAAGCTGAAAGAAAATCATGAAAAAAATGACAATTGGAAATGACCACCAAACGTGTAAAGAAGTGTTGTAATTGTTTCTCAATCGTCATTTATCTGTATAACTAGTCACTTCTACGGAATTTTTCATTGTGCGTGAATTTCCAATCATTTTCCAGAATTATCGAAAGAAATACATGCGTAATTATTTCTATTACTACTCCACTATTTAGTACCCTATTCTTTACTTTGTTTTTAAGTCACACTAAATTGTCAGTTATTATCAACGAATGTCAAACTTGTGTCACAAGCTATATAGGTAATATTATTTTTAACTCTTTCCAATTGTCTGTGTTTCAAAAACAAGGTATTGTTACGACCGACAAAAGTGGATTCACACCTGCATACCATAAAAGCACACTTTATTACCTTTCCGCATTTGGACTTATTTTGTTTACGTTGTGTTTAAAATTTGTAATTAGAAAAACAGGCCATTTTGTATTGTAATGTTTATGATAAACATTAGCCAGGTGTGATTCTTGGAAACTATTGTTACGCGGTCGAGTATTGTGTCGAGACATATTGTATTGCTGCTGTATAAAGCAATGGCCTAAGAGATCGTCAGTTGAGAGAGAACCACGATCAAGGCGAGACTTGTACATCCGATAAAATATTTAGTGACGAACTTTGCGCGTGGTATTGAATAGCGCTTTACATTTGGACTGGTTGTGTTCAGTTATATTTGTACCTGTGTTATACGTGTTTGTATAGTTCTCATAAATTCTATAGAAATTCCAATGGCATTTTAATTCGAGTCCTGCAACTTGTAAAAATAACTATTATAAATTGTATAATTGTATAATAACTAGTATAAATAACTTTAACTTTTATACATTCGTAAAGATTTTATACAGTGGTACCTAAGAATAAATAGGGGAGGATGCTGAGCACCCCGCTGGCTTGTCTTTTGAAATAATAATATAATAAACCTTCCTAATAAATGTCCACTAGCATTTATTTGGCAAGTGACATATCGCCACATGAGATAAAACGTTGCAATGTATTATTAGGTTATGTTAGGTAATTTCTTACAATAACACAATAGAGTTGGCCACAGACTTATATCAAACTAGTGGTCGCCAAGGGTCAAAATTCAAGACCACAATAATTAATTTAAATTCTCAATTTGAATATTATTAAGGTTCTGTTGTCAAAGACTTTACTTTTATAATCACAGATTTTGCCAAGGCTGCACTGTTGCTTTGACTTTAACAATAAACAAAATAGTATATATATAATTATATATACATGTGTGTGTCAAATAAATGGTATTGTCTGTAATGTTTTTTCATTGATTTAATGTATTTTTTATGCATAATTAAAAAAAAATAGCATTCTGCGCTCCTTCTCTATATATAATAAACTATAAGTGTGCGAAATTTCATACTTCTCTGTCCTCGCAATTTTCGCAAAAAGTGTACAAAGTTTTTGCTTCACGGATTAATATATAGATTTTTTATGCATAATTTAAAAAAATATTAGTATTCGGCACTCCTTCTGTATATAAACTATAAGTGTGCAATACTAATAATAATAATAAAAATAATTAGTATAAGTAGCTTCGGTGAACCTGCAGCCTACCTCTCTACACCCCTTAGCCACTCACACCCATGTTTCCTTTACCATGTTGTCTTTTATGGCATTTTTAGGGGCCCATGCAGGGAGTGGCGAGTCACCGTCTGCCCATTTTTCCATGTTCCCGGAACATTGCGACGGGCAGACGCCATAGTCCCCATATTCCCAGACCGCTAGTACCACTAACAGTTCACCCCAATAGCCCGGTACTTTTTGTCCTCATTTCTCACAATAGTCCTACATTGGCTGGGGCTTGTCCTTGGGTGCATTATTATATGGCGTAGACAGGGATAATCGCCGGTCAGTGTCACGCTACATATTTACATTAAATTTGTCAAGGGGCCTCTACGTGTTGGCCTCTTCATACGGTTATTTTAGGTCATTTCTTACAATAACACAATAAAGTTGGTCACAGACTTATATCAAATACAAAAATGAATGTTGCTTTTTAACATCCAAAATTACAAAATAAACACACAAACGCTATATTACTGAAATATTCAATTTTATTGACTTTAAGATTGTAGCACCTAATGGTGGTCTAATTTAATTGGTCGAATGCATCAGATCCACGCACAGGAGTCCGTAGATAACGTCCAGTATTTTGTGTTATTTATATAGACAAAAAATCAACAAGTTTAAAAACTTTGAAAATATCGTAATCATTTTTAAAGACCTATACGACATTGCGTAAACAAAATTACCCTTTGTTAGAGGAGAGCGGGGTTAAAAGTTCCGTTTTTATCGATCTCAAAAATAGTAAAGAAATATATACCGAAATTTATGTAACATTGGTATACAAATAGTTTTTGAGATTTTCCCTGATAGAGGTTTATTATAATGAACATGATAATACCTATATTCAGAAAGGAACAACATACCCCGGCTCGGGGCTATTTGTTAACAGGGTGGGACATTTTATAACGAGATCTACTGAAGGTATAATTTGGGAAAAAATGCAATAATTAGTATTGTCTAATATATTTCATATTTACAATTAAATTATGCGTTCACATTAAAAACTTAAAATTATTACATAACAACCATATAGGTATACTACAGCTTAAGTTGACAAAGTATTACAAACAATAAATAGATTTGAAATCACACACAAAACCATCAGTTGGAAATAATTTATTTAAACAAATATGTACTGAAGGACTAATCAACAATATCAATTTCTATTTTTTTATTACACGATTCTGTAATGGTATATAGAATAAATACACTTTTGTATCTGATTTCATCCATATAGACCCAATAGTGTCTGAGAAAAAATATAAGTGACATACAAATGAAGACGGACTTAACGATTTCTATAAGAGTGGCCTATTAACAAAATAGATACAGAAAATAAATAACTATGTCACCGTTCATTCTTTACTTAAAAATGAAATTAATTTATAATACATACCTTTGAGCATAATACTCGAAGAATGCTACCAAAATCTCGATAGATCTAGTCATAGCAGCCCACATCTCGTGGGTTTTGCATTTTGGATTCACCAAAGACGGCAACCGAGATGGGCCCTCCGACATTTAAAAACTTCCGTTCTTCACATTATATTACGTAACACTTATTTTATTCACTTTTGGTTGCTATAGCGATTGGTTCAAGCAATTGTGGTTCTTATAGCTATTGGTTTACGCACTTATGGTGGCTATAGTAGTCGGTTCGCGCACTTGTAGTTGCTATAGTAATTAGTCCGCGCCCTTGTTGTTATAATAGTACTTGGTTAATGAACTTAAAGTTGCTATAGCAGTTAGTTTGTGCACTTATTTTTGGTTTTTATTTTGGTTGGTGAGCTTGAAGTTGCTATAGTGTTTTACTAGATTAAGTTTATTTAGCTGTTATTTGAATTTAACGCGAATTTGTGCTTAGAGGTCTTTTGAGTCTAGAAAAAAATTGATTTAATCATGATAAAAATACCCAACAAAGGTTAATAAAGAAAAGAAATGCTGAAAACGAGTCAATTTATAATTTTACAAAAAAGCATTATCCCTTAAACTAACTAACGCTATCCGTGCAGGAACGAAGAAAGAATACAATATCATGCGGCCGGGCTTACTGTCGTAAGAGGCGACACAATCCACAGCCAGATGGTAGGGTATTTACTCGACTGGATGGCGACCATCCCTGGTCTAGATGTATGCCGCCATAACAACCTTGAGATGTATTCCGGCATTAGGGACCAGGTTCCAGTTTCTCTTAAGAGAGCAGCAGCGCATATGTAGCACCTTTGGTGTTGCCAATGTCTAATCGGCGATGGTAACCGCTTTCCATCAAGTGGGCCGTCTACTTGTCTGCCGAATTCCTGCAATAAAATAAAATAACTATACGTTTCCTAGAAATAGTGGTTGTAACCGGAGAAAAGCAACTCTCCCCCTTCTCCCTCTCTATATATAAGCCTGATAATTACGGTTTGAGACATGGGGTACCATTTGCATTTTGTTGTTTCGTCGTAGCCAGAAGACGAAAATACTAGACACTTCATCGCTTAAGGACTGCCGGACACTTGCCTGCTTTTATGAGCTTATACCCTCATATATGCAAAAAAAAAACTTGAAACCAAACCGCATGAAATCCCAAGTACTGTACGCACTTTAACCTAAATACGTTTTGTATGTAAGATATATGATAGATATATATATAGATGTAGAGACTACTGGTACAAATTGAATCTTCAGGCAAAGAAACAGCTGTCCTTTCAATATTTCAATCTGAAATTGTTTTATTAAATTCTTTTTTATTGTTACAGGAAAAATGTAATATTATGTTTCCTTTTATCTTTTCTAATACCTTACTTGTACTGCGTATTGAAATTACTGGAAAAATCAGGCCAAGGGATTTGATAGATATATATTTAAATCGAATTTGAATTCAAGAAAAAAATTACTTCCACCTGGTAAATATCAAGTTGATTGACATTGAATATAAAGAAAAGAAAGAAAGAAAGAAAAGATTTATTGTCGTAAATGTATCTACCCACAGAAAAAAGCGCAATAAAACGTTGTACATGTAAATCAAGAATATACAATTGTAGTTAAGAAAACACACAAATACACAAAACAAACGTAAGTACATAACATTCATGCCAATGAAAGAAAGAAATGAAAGAAAACAATATGGATAGTATAACTAACTTTGAATAAAATGAAGAAAAGGGGTTGCCTGGAAGAGATCGCTTTAAGCGATAAGGCCGCCCTTTATTGTATCTAGTTTTTAAGAACGTAGTTTTAATTTTGATGAACAATAAAGTGTTTTCATTCATTCATTCATTCATTCAAAAGTTTATCTCGCAAGATGTCGTAAGTGGGGATAAAACAACCCACAGCTAGATGGTAAGGTATTTGCTGTCTGGTTGGCTTCTACTTTCGAGTATGCCGTCACAGTAACCTTGAATCGTGTTCCGGCATCGGTAGCGAAGTTCCAGACACCCTTCGAGACTGGCAGCACATTGACAGCACCTCTGGTGTTGCAAATGTTCATATATTCACTGAACGGTAGCAAATTCACTATCATAAAATCTATGATAGTTTATATCCCGGGAATACCACGAGATTTTTCCCGCTAGTGGTTTCAAGTTATTAAGTATGACACATATAAATTAGCATATTCAATCCAATGTGAACGATGTCGCGGGTGAATCTTAGTGTCATAATATAATAATATGTACCTATAAGTAATGTTTGTGGAAAAAGATAGATAGATAACACTTTATTGCTCACCAAAACACACAAATACAAAACAAAATGCATAATTACAACACTTCTTGGCAAAACAACAGGCGGCCTTATCGGTAAAAGCGATCTCTTCCAGGCAACCTAGCTTAAATGAAATTCTTTACTAATCTGGCGATGTAGGTGGAGCAGAAAAATGATCGGACTGTACAATTTAAATATACATACTTACACTTATTTATAAATTTAATACATATATAAATAAAATACTAATATATATATATATATATATATATATATGTGTGTGTGTGTGTGTGTGTGTATATATGTATATTCAAATTATCTAAATAAAAAAAAAAATATATAAATACGTAAATGCTTAATATATTAGACATATTTATTTAATGATAGATAGTACTTTCTAAGGGAGTTCCGAAATATAGGTAATGTTTTGGCCTCCCTGACAATAAGAGGCAACGCATTACGCAAAGAAGCCTAGGGGCTTACTTGAAACAGATCGGTTTAAGCGATAAAGGTGCCTTTGATCAAATTATAATAATTATCTGCAACGTAGCAAAATATTTATATTGTTCATTGAGTAAATAATATCATTCATTAATTAGATAATTTTTTAATTAGATTTAAAAAACCTTCGGATAGTTTTGATATCACGCCAAAAGGAACGTTTACACTCATAAAAAATAAAAACTTCGTTTAAAAGAACCGACTTCAAAAACTAAAAAACTAAAATGTATAAAATAACTTATTTCTAAAGCTATTATTATTAATATACATATATTATCTAAAACATCTTAAATTCGGTGTTTAGTCATTTTAAAAGTATTGTAATTATTATGTTTTACTTTGCACCGACTTCAAGATGTTTTAGATAATATATATTAATAATAATAGCTTTAGAAATAAGTTATTTTATACATTTTAGTTTTTTAGTTTTTGAAGTCGGTTTTTTTAAACGAAGTTTTTATTTGTTACATTTTAGTGTCTAGCTATGTATGGGTGGACCTACGAATGGTGCCGCGCTTCTTAAAAAATATAGGTCCCAAGAAACGGGAACAACAAAATGATCGTAAAATGAAAACTACTGGGCCAAACTATGTCAAATTTTTAGGGGACCACATGGCAGCTATTCCGCGTCGAACAAAAAAAGAATCACGTAAATCGAATCATAAATCTCAGAGTAATCGGTGTACATATGGAACGGAGTGAAAATTATTTCCATGAAAAATGTTCAGAAAATGAAAACTACTGGGCCAAACTATGTAAAAATTTTAGGGGACCAATTGGAAGCTATTCCGCGTCGAACAAAAAAAGAATCACGTAAATCGGGTCATAAATCACGGAGTTATCGGCGAACATACATAAAAAAAAGCAAAAAAAAAAAAAAAAAAAAAGATCCCGACGAATTGAGAACCTCCTCCTTTTTTCGAAGTCGGTTAAAAATCAGTGTTGTGTTGGATATAATTCCGGCACAGCAATATGTTGAGTGCATACCTTGTTTGCTAAAAATGCGGTGTACAAATTCTCAAAAGGTGCTTTTGTTTTCTAGAATACATATAAACAACTAGCTGCGCCCGCGGTTTCACGCGCGTTCTGATGAAAATTCGTTATATTTTGGATAATTCACACCATATCTTTATATATTGTAGCCTATGTTTAATTCTGATATGTAAGCTATATTATTGTAAAGTTTCATCAAAATCAAAGAGTACCAACACAACACCAACACCGTAGCAACACCAAACGTGCTGCAAATGCGCTGCTGCTCTCTTAAGGGAGACTGGAAGGTTGTTATGGCGACATATTCTAGACCAGGGTTGGTAGCCATCCAGTCGGGCAAACACCCTACCACCTGACCGTGGGTTGTTTTGTCCCGTCTTACGACAGGCCGACCGGGCGCTGGAAATTGTATTCTTTCTCCGTTCCTGCACGGTTAGACAAACATAGCGTTGCTATCCAAATAGTGCTTAATATTATGGCTTTTGTGATGTGGCTCTGAGGGAAAAGGTTGTGTATGTCCCGAACTGCACTCTGAACCAACGCATCTATTATAAAGTAATTAAAAATCAAGTCAAGCAGAACACACTGAACGACTCCGTACGACACACGGCAAATGCCGCTGATCGTCACACGATGACGAAAAATAGTGCGAAGTGGGGCAAGGTCAAGACCCCTAGGAATAGTGAATACGACTCAGTGAGGAGGAGCGTTGCAATCCAACAAGGGAACGCGGCAAGCCTTTTAGAAACGTTCCTTCCTGACAACACAACACTCCTTGCACTAACTGTCCTACTGCACACATTCAATGGACCTCCATATGCCACGACCCTGACAAAAACACCTTTCGATCCATCTACTTTCATGAGTTTGTTCTTATATACAATTTTATTTCAGATTCGTTTAACTGACTTCAAAATAGGTGGAGATTCCCAACTCATCGTTTAGGTATATACTTGTTTAGAGTTTTTATATTTTAATACTAGTTTTATACATATAATTAGATTTCAGCCTTTAGTTTATTCTTGAGATTTACTTTTACTTTTGTTTCTTTATAGACTTAATTGTCAAATATATATCTTTTAGTTTTAGAGCTACTATTATTAGAAATTACTATTTTGATATATTATGTAACACGCTATATTTTGTTAAAAATACATTTAAAAATTGACTCACTATATAAACATTTTTTTTAAATAGGCCTGCATACGTATGCAGTGCAAAACCGGTGTATACAGACTGGACCTTACCGGCTTCTTGCGCATGTGCTGCAAAATCGTAGGGTAGTAGTCCACTTTAACCTGAGCTCCCCCGTCTCCCTCAATCATCGCAAAACGCTGGAGAAAGGGGGATTATGTTTAGCTTAACGCGTGTCTGTGATAATTGGATGATGGACGAAATATATAAAACATTTATTTTGTTATGTATGACAATCCACAGTTGGTTTGGGATTCTCCTAAGTGATATGTTGGTTGGCTGAAACCTTTTCTTTTGTATTCTACATACAAACGTTTAGAAGATATGTTTCCCATAACTATTATTATAGAGAAAAGTAACTTTTAGCGGATCTGTAAGGGGAAGTACTACCTTAAATGTTGCAACTACTTGAAAACAATCTAAGGAGCATATCTACTAGGAATTTTTCATTAAATTTTGATCTCCATTTCAAAAAATGTACACAGAAAGGAAAGTGTAGTTTTACACAAAAAAAATTGATCCTGTTCCTCATACTGATCAAAAGCTCCTATGGGACCAACCCAGATTGAAATACTAAAAAAGGCAGAAATTAAAATAAACTACATTTTGTATGAAAATTCTACACAATTATTTTTTTATGTCCATCGAATGTTTCTTATATTAGTCAAAAATTTCTATCGGACCAACCGTCGCTGGAATACTAAAAGAAAAAACTTGTAAATTTTGATCAAAATTTCATGAAAAATTATGGATAGTCTCCCAAGACCGTTTTCATGTAGCTTACCCAATGTAAGCTTAAGGTTCTTCTTATTGCTCCGCTGAGAGTTCCTACTCTGTATAACATAGATTCTATAACCTATATTATAATTGTAAATGCAAGAGTAAGTCGGTCTTTCTGTTACGCTTTAACGAAAAACATAGATAGATAGATAGGTGGTAGGGCATTTGCCCAACTGGATGACTACCACCCCTGGTCTGAAGTACGTCGCAATAACAACCTTGAGTTGTGTTTCTGCATTAGTGACCAGGTTCCAGTCTCCCTTAAGAGAGCAGCAGCGCATTTGTAGCACCTTTGGTGTTGCAAATGTCCATAGGCGATGGTAACCGCTTTCCATCAAGTGGGCCGTCTGCCTGTCTGTTGAACTCCTGCAATAAAATAAATAAATAAAATGATAACACTTTAGTGCTCTCTAAATACACAATTTCAAAAACACACAATTACAATATTGTCATGGTGAAACAAAAGGCGGCCTTATAGCTTAAAGCAAACTCTTCCAGGCAATCTAACTTAAGGAACGGTTTAACGTAATTTGATGATGTACGTGGTGCAGATTATTAGGTATATCTAAACAAACATACTTAGATTACATAATTTATTAATTAAATACACATACTGAAATTGCTTTATAAATTAAATACAGTCATACCAACATAACTAGGTATTTGGTCTTAATACCGAAAATGGACGTAGTATAGTTATTATTCGGAAAATGGGATAGTTTTTTACTGGCACAGTCGGGTATATTCATGATGTGACTGGCGTCTAGATAAAAATTCAGTGCACCTGTATTCCCAAAATAAATTAAGGATTTAAGGGAACTTGGTTAGTTTTAGGGAAAGGCCAGTAGTATTTATGTATGACGATTAATATAACAAAAAAATCATCCATGCAGGAACGGAGAAAGAATACTATTTTATTGCCTGAAGTAGGTAAACAGGCAGACGGCCCACCGGATGGAAAGTGGTTACCATCGACTACAGACGTTTGCAAAAACAGGCCAACGTGTTGCCAACCTCTGAGAAATTTTATAATGCCCTTCTTAAAAAACCCTAACCATAACGGGAAAACCGTGGCGGGAAGTTCCCTCTAGATCATCGTTGTAAGCGGAATAAATGTTCAACAGAACCGTTGCCTAGTTGATCGTGGGGGCTCTAGGAAATGGGAGTGAACGTCCCCTCGTTGGCGAGCTGTGAGTTGTAGAAGTGAGACATTTAGTATGGGATCGTGAACGCTACGAACGGCGTGACGCTGGATGGAGTAAAGAGGGTCAGTCTGGTAAACGGGTGCCCCGGTCCATGAATGTAAGCAGTACTTCATATGCGATCTAACTTGCGCTTTGTATAGTGCAAGTCTTTGTCGCGGGGTGAAGTACTGCTTGGACCGGTTTCGCACACCAAGCTTTTTAGAGGCAAGTTTGGCCTAGCCTGCGGCCGGGCGGCCTGCCATAAGAGGCGACAAAATAAACCACAGTCAGTTGGTAGGGCATTTGCCCGTCTGGATGGCTACCACCCCTCGTCTAGAGTATGCAGCCCTGAGTTGTGTTCCGGTATTAGGGTCTACGTTGGAGCTAGGCTCAATTATGAGAGGAACAGGGCATTTGTAGCACCTTTGATGTTGCAAATATTGATAGGCGATCGTAACTGCTTTCCATCAGGTGAGCTGTATGTCTGTCTGCTGAACTTAAAATCCTAATTACACATAACACTCTTTTATTATTGTATAGGGTGTCATGGTCATTTTGGAAAAAACAGAAAACTTATATAATCGTAAGCATTTTTCTCAAGAACTAGTGTGGATAGGCATGTTCGGCAAGTGTATTATCCATGCTATATATTCAACAGTTCCGGCCGTATCCTTTTTGCCGTCGTAGGCAAACTCGACAAATGCCGCTCTCATCGAAGATTAAGCAAACAAGTCTTCTATATATTTTTATTTTCTGACAACCCTATCTATTCGTACACGAATGCACATAATACATTATGTACTTGTTGATGATTTCTCTATGCATATATATTCTAGATTCAAGTGAAGAAATTGAAATATATTTTTGGATGATGTATTTTTTTTAGCATTTTTGCAGACATTTTTACCGCGCCTAAATTTTGTTGCCGTATACAAAGGCAAATGCCTACCGTGCCTACCATCTCGAGCCTCCGCTGATACTCAAACATACATAAAAACTTCGTTTGAAAAACCGACTTCAAAAACTAAAAAACTAAAATGTATAAAATAACTTATTTCTAAAGCTATTATTATTAATATATATTATCTAAAACATCTTAAAGTCGGTGCTTAGTAATTTTCAAAATATAGTAATTTTTATGTTTTACTTTGCACCGACTTCAAGATGTTTTAGATAATATATATTAATAATAATAGCTTTAGAAATAAGTTATTTTATACATTTTAGTTTTTTAGTTTTTGAAGTCGGTTTTTTTAAACGAAGTTTTTAAATTTTATTTGTTACTTTTTAGTGTCTAGCTATGTATGGGTGGACCTACGAATGGTGCCGCGCTTCTTAAAAAATATAGGTCCCAAGAACCGGGAACAAAAAAATGTTCATAAAATGAAAACTACTGGGCCAAACTATGTAAAATTTTTAGGGGACCAATTGGAAGCTATTCCGCGTCGAACAAAAAAAGAATCACGTAAATCGGATCATAAATCACGGAGTAATCGGCGAACATACATAAAAAAAAGCAAAAAAAAAAAAGATCCCGTCGAATTGATAATCTCCTCCTTTTTTCGAAGTCGGTTAAAAATAGGTAGATTCGATTCAGAGTGAAACCGGCTAAAGGATGTCGGTCGAGTCGCAGTACCTTACGAGACGTAATCTAGCCATTTTAAATCATTCTTAGAAAAAAAACCCGCTTGATTCCCGGGATGAAATGTAGCGCGATGTTTAAATCTGAGAATTAGCTGTTGATCAGCGAAAACCGCATTGAAATCGGCCCATTCAATTTTACGGTAATCTCTAACAAACCGTCAACTAGACAAACAGACAATAAAATATAAAAAATTGCATCGTGTTCTCCGCCGTTTATATTGCACTTGTTTTTTAAATAGCTTTTTGTTTGCATTTTGCCAATTGCCTCTACTTTCTTTCTGCGCACGGCAGAGCTGTGGACTGGACTACCAGATTCCGCCTTTTCTGGAAGGTATACTCCTGGTGTCTTCAACTCTCGTGTGAATAGGTATTATTTAGGTAAGCGTGTTTCACTGCCGTGGTCAAACGTGAACCTATTTATGTGTGAAATCCACTAATCCAACTTAGATAAGCGTGACAACCACCTACTATTCTCTTAACAATCCGTGGTCTTACCCAGCTGTGGCACATTTACAGACTTGTCTGATGACTTACGATTAAATTAATGAATATAATGTATACTCAGCCTTATACAAACTTTTAACGAACTTAGCAGGAAATGATTAATTGTAAGAAGTAAACTTCTTAAATGAACCTTTTCGTTGAGCGGAAAATCTTTGAAGAGTTCTTTAATCAAAATCAAAAAGGTATGTATGAGTCGGATTTTAAAACTGAAGGTAATCCTACATACAAAATTACACATATATATATGTCGCAGAACGGCCTCGTTCTCACGACATCTTTAGTTATTGCACGTTTAGTGGGCGTCATCCGGATAAAATGCGAGCATAAAACACAATAGCCACGGTTTATACACTTTTAATTTAGATTTGAAACACATTTTAACATAGTTTAGACCGAGCAGCGGGTTCAGGGCACCCGCTCATACTTTCAGCTTCAATACTTTCTTTAAAATACTCCATGGTCCAACTCGACCTGTTGCCACCAACCAAATGTGTCACAAAAACTCCTCAGTCTGCCCAAGTAGATATTACTCAAAGTATAGAGGGCGCTGACCCCGCTCCGCCATATGCTCTGCTCTAAATGGTCGTTTATTAAATTACAATATTCATAACTTTTATTAAATTAGAACGATCTTTAAGTTATAGAAACATTCAACAAATCAAATTAAATTACATTAAGAATTTTAGAAGTAATTAAAATGTAAACAAACGATATCGTGCGTTATACATCCAGTTAACGATACGTCATATCGTCATAGTCATAGCTTCCCTCCGACATATATATATAAATTAAATCATCAAGCTGAAGTGGCAGCTTGCTAATTCGAGCAACTGCGAGCGAGCAGCAGTGGCGAGTTGTGTCCTCTACTCTAGTTGTTATGGCGGCATACTCTAGACCAGGGGTGGTAGGTATCCAGACGGGCTAATTCCCTACCACCTGGCTGTAGGTTGTTTAGCCGCCACTTACGACAGGCGGCCCCGACACAGGAAACTGTAATCTTTCTCCGTTCCTGCATGGATAATTTATTTCGTGTTTTCACACAACGTTGGCATTAGTGCAAAAGCTTGTAACTTTATTTTTTGATGAGATTATCTTCTTCATTAAAGTTGTTACATGTTGCTAGTATGTATAACGCATTGTTACTGCATTAACGCCGATGACAAGTTACGTAATTTAATTATTCCTACAAAAAAACGGCAAAACAAAATGGACTTCAAAATAAAAATCAAATGTAAATATTTCTTACTCACTATATTTGAAGTCGGTGCATTTTGCAATTGTATTATTGTTATGACCTAGGTGCCGACAAAGGCAAATTCACATCTGCAACCCGGTATAAACACATTTTATTACCTTTTCGGCATTTGGTCTTCTTTTGTTTACATTGTGTTGAAATTTGTGATTAGAAAAAGAGCCCATTGTATATTGTAATCTTTTATGGCAGTCATTAGCCAGGAAACCAGGAGGTGACTCTAGGAAATTCGGTCTACGCGGCCGAGCAGATATATTACATCCGTGCAGTATAAAGAAATGCCTCGATTGACGGACGAGGCAAGCGAAGCGATAATCACCAGCGAAGCAAGACGTGTGAACTTTGCTTGTGTTATTGAATTGTGCATTACGTTTAGACTGCTTGTGTCCAGGTATATTTGTACCTACCTGTGTTTGTATATTTCTAATAATCTCTATAATAATTCCAACGCCATTTTAATTCGAATCCTGCAACTTGTTTAACATTATTGTTTTTTTATGATTTTACTTGGCATCGACTAATTAAAATAAAAATTCAAATTATATTTCAGAATTTAAACTAAGTTCCACTAGATAACACTTTTTGAAGGTAATACATAAGTACGGTTCAACGTACAGCGTTTTGCTAACACTGTGGCCTATTTTAGGCTACTTTAATATTATAACGTTAGTATTAAAAATACTTTGTAATGAGTTGCAATCAAGTTGCTACGAGCTGCTATTAGTCGTAACGTACGACTTCAACTACCACTAAGTGGAAACAAGGGATCAGCATCCAAACTCTACCATGAGAATAACTCCCTGAAAGTAACAAGTTGTAATTTCTTCACTCTACTCAAGAAAGCACCAGCACTCCACCAATTACAGCCAGCATCCACAACTACAAGCAAGAGCAAGTGTACAAACTGTACAATACAAGTTAAATACTTAATTTTACTTCCTATTCTATGTACTCTAACGACTAACCTCGTTAGCCGTCATATATATTATACTAGCTGTACCCGGCAGACGTTATCCTACCTTTAAAAAATAAAAATCTAGAACCCGATTCCAGCGTCATCTATCGGGACCAAATGTTATTTCATTAAAATCGTTTAGGAGGAGTATCGCGGCGGCACCTACTGGGTCCAATCGTTTATTTAAACCATTCCGGGCAAACTTCAACACATACAACAACAAAAAGAACACCTAAATTCTGGTACCCGATTGCAGCGCCATCTACCTGGCTCAAATTAAAATCTAAATCATCCATATATATAAGATTAAGAAATATAATTATTTGAATTTAACTCGTAGAATGCCTTGCAAAACAATTGAGATCAGAATTGTATCGGGCCGCGAGCTGAACACACCATTTTAAGTCTCTTCGTTGATAATATAATCTATATATTTACTGAACCCAGACTCTTATTCAAGATCCAGGTCAGCTCCTTAACCGCTGGTCGCTACAGTATACCGCCTCGCAACGTTTATTGCTGTTAAGGAGAAGCGGTAAGAAACACCCCAGGAACACGTCTAGTTCAAAATGGTTTATTTTTATATTTTTTACTCTATTTATAGCTCAAGTTCTTTTTTGATAAGTTTTATACAGACGTATGCTACAGAATTACTTTTCGAAGAATTAATGGAGTTTTATGAATGCTCCGGTGGTTCGGGCATGTGGAAAGCATGAATGATGGAAGAATTACTTAACAGATATACAATGCAAAACTGGATGGATGCAGAAGTCGCGGAAGGCCACGACACACCTTCCATGATCAAATTGATCGTGTACTAGCAGAAGGTGATGTCAGGAGCCTTAAAAACAGACGAGACGTGCATGACAAGAGCTATGAATGTCAAAGAAGCAAGTGAGGTGTGTAAGAATAAGCCTAAATGGCGCTCTGTTGTTTGTGCCTACCCCGCAAGGGACCTGGCGTGAAGTTATGTATGTATGTATGTAATGGAGTTTCAGCAAACAGTGCATACTTAGTAAGACAAAGATACAATAAGAGGAAAGAAGAATATTATTATTGTTATAGTAATGACGAGACGCACTAAAAGTTTGTACTGTAACATCTTTATATACCTATATATATTTCTTGTGTGCGTGTGTATGTCACTGAACTCCTCCTAGACGCCTGGACCGATTTTGATGAAATTTTGTGTGTGTGTTTGAGTGGGTCCCGGGATGGTTTAGATCTACAATTGGAACTGGTAGGTGGCGCTGAGATCGGGTTCTAGAATCCTCCTAATCACCGGGAGCGACTTTGGTGATTTTGTTTTTATGTGTTTGAGCGGGTTCCCCGAATGGCTTAATTCCACAATTGGAACCGGTAGGTGGCGATGGGATCGGGTCCTAGATTTTTATTTTTCAGAGCAGAACAACGTCTGCCGGGGCCGCTAGTATCTCCATAAATTCCTTATTTCTTTGACAACATTAAAACGTTATAAAGCTATATATAAGCAATTGCTTGAGGATAGCTTAATGCATGTAGAAATTGCACTACTGAATTGCGTCACAAGTTTGCCTTTCCAAGAGTTAGGCGATCAGTGGTCTTCAACAAGCTTCTTAGCGATAAGGCGGCCCTTTGTACTATCTCTTATATTTTTCTACTTCTGTTTGTCTATGCTTTGGTGTACTTACGTACTATTTATCTATCTAACAAGGGTTTCCATTTCTCTGGGATCAGGATCCTGACTTGGTGATAATAAGACCACCTCAGGAGTATTCTCTTTCGAATAAAGAATTTTTTTTGTAAAATAGGTCCACAATTAAAGGAGAAATCGCGTAACAAACAAAGTCGAATTGAGAAATACCTTTTGGAAGTCCGCTAAAATTCATATAAAATTACTTAAATAGACTTAACAGTTGCCGAACATATTTATGTAATTTACTGAATGATACAAAATATTGGGAAAATAATTGAAAAATTATTTAATTTCCTTTCAAAATATCCCGTTTCCATCTTTCCCCAAATTGTTTACGGAACCCTGAAAGTTTACCCAGTATTTTGTACTGTCGAGACGGTCCTGAGACTCGAAATACTTAATATAAATAACTTTATAGGACTAAATCAAGGATATAAAATGTTCCAGCAGTTGTTGCCAACATTAAAATATTTCCAATTTCCGAATTTCAAATGAAAACAAAGTAGAAAAGCAACAGTTTTCAACGTTGGTACTAAACAATAAACGTTGGAAAAAGATAGATACATACGTAATTATGCAAGTGCAAAAGAGACAAATGTAGGTATCATCAATCGATGAGGTTACCATGGCAACGCTTATAGTGATGTGCTTACATTGTACAGTCGAACCGCAGCTTAAAAGAACAATACAGTAGTAGCAAAACCCTTATTTGATGTGGACAGCGAGTGGACATTATAGTGCTTCCAACTAATCTGTGAAATGAAGAGCGTCGCTGTGTTTGTTCCGGTGTTGCCAATCTATGAATAGTCATCAAAGAAATTTGAGTACATTACATTAATCTACGATAATCATATATTTATTATAATGCTTGGGCTTGATCTGAGATAATGTTATAGTTATTGACTGCGGCCAAATGACTCTTATTCATATCGTTAAAATTAACGCTGTTAACAAATTAACATTGTTTTTACAATTGGCAGCGCTATAAAATAATAATATAAGCGCTTATAAAATTTCAATATGCCGACTGTAGAGTCAGCGCCACAAAAGAAGATCTACAGACGCGGCGCTGCGATTGCCGTACCTGCTTAATCCTGCCAGAGTATTTTTTTCAAATCCGTGAATCGGTGTATCGATATAGGTAATTACTGAATAATAAGTACCAAAAATATACCATTGATAAAGCTGTAAAATTATTTTTTAGATACTTCATGAACAAAATCCTATCAAATAGCGGAGCTGCATTTTGGTTGATTTCTTTTTGACCTTTTTTCACAGACAATGTGGGCGGGCGAGCTATACCAGTCTTGTTACATGAAGTGGTGTTGATTTGTCATAAATTGAGTATATTACCCTCTGTTTATTCCTCCTGTGACTGAAATCGGCTTTCTACTTTTTAACAACTAGTGATAAGTGTTTATAAATATAATAAATAATTTTGTACGCTGCAGGTGGTGTACTCAATGAAACACCCCTTAAATATGGTACTGTATATAAATATTATGCAAAAGGTATGGTTTGCACTACTGTACCAAACGGCACATTCAAGTCAATCAACACAAGTTAACACTAGAACCCAGATGTTCCTCTGTACGCGGATATCACTAATTATATTGATTTCACCGATCAATACTAGTTGCACTAATCAAACACATTGGTATTCATGAGATCCATGAAAGTCGCGCTGAGAGTCCAAATGGCTATAGAGTCTCTTCCGAATGCTTCCTGGCATTCCTGGTTTTCCTTTTCTTCTCTTGTGTGTATCACATGATTTGGAAAATGGTTGGGTACTTGACCAACTGAAATGCCGGTGGCTCGCGCCGCACTCGCTAAGGTACTATTTTTTAAGCAGACGCTTAGCTGCTTATCGAGCGAGCTACATATTCGCGATAAGCGGGGCGTGACATTATGGAAGCTCCGGGGGAAAGGTCAGGTGGGTGACTCCGTGGGAAACAATCTTAAAGAACATTCCCCTAATAAACTGTTGCTATTTGACTAGCACCAAAAAAGTTCTTGTGGCTGCTCGAAAATCCAAATTTCCTTACACACTTGAGTTTTTCAACACAAACGATCAATTGTCCGCTAAAATCAATAAATAACTTACAGCTTTGTTTATTTTTAACCAATATTATACATTTGTTGAAAATCAAACTTTTTTAATGTGAGGCTGGTAAACAAGTATACGGGTTTTTTTATTGCCTGAAGCAGGGAAACAGGTGGACGGCCCACCTGATGGTAGGTGGTTACCGTTGCCTATGGATCAACACCAGAGGTGTTGCCGGCCTTTAAGAAATTTTATAACGCCCTTCTTAAACGACCCCATGTCGTAGGGTAGAGGGAAATCCTCGGCAGGAATTTCCCTACATATTATTGCTGTACACGGAATAAACGTTCTAGGGAACCGTTTCGTAGTTGAGCGTGGGAGCTCCAGGAAATGGGGGTGAATATCCCCCGCCGATGGTCCAGCTAAAGGGAAATGACTGCCGTCGCCGATAGAGTTTGCAACACCATTTGCGAAGCCAACGTGTTGCTAGTCTTTAGGGTGAGGTAAAGAGGATGGGATAGAAGGTTCAGGCAGAAGGATTAGGATGGGACTGGTAAAATGGAATAAGGGGAGACGAAAGTAACCCAACGGACTTCTTACTCATCGCACGGAACACGGTATTATGAGGGAGTGTGGGTCACTGATCGAGCCAGCCCAATCAAGATCAAGATTGATTCCAGCATGGTTCTGCCACCTATAAACATTTACTCAAAACAACATCTTCAAGTACTAGCTAAAAATTCTTCAAATGCCTTGTTGACAGATGGAGTATTGTGTGACCACTGTTATCATATATACTGTAAGCACACACCTATTTTACTTTTTTATTGTGGTTTCTAGATTCAATGCACGTAAGTTTTGGCGGCAATGAGAGTAAAGCTTTTTTGTCTGACATTGCAAAATTTGCCAATTTATTTATTGTCAACACGTTGCAATCTGTGTTTGAAACAAGACGAAGTGATCGGGGAAAATTCAATATCTCATTTATAGCATTTTAGAGAACAAGAAAAAAAAAAAAAACCAAAACAAATAAAATAATAAAAACAGACTCCTTATGAAATTGTCAAGTCCGTTTCTTCATTTGCCCGTCTAGATGTTTTTTCTTTTATGGGCGGAATACAGCAGACAGGCAGACGGTCCAACTGATGGAAAGCGGTTACCGTTGCCTATGGACGTTTGCAACGCCAGAGATGTCACTAACCCGCTGCCAGCCTCGAAGAAATTTTATGACAGTCTTTTTAAAAAACACCATATTGTAGCGCTGTGGGAAAACCGCGGCTAGGAGCTCATTCCAATCACCCCGGTGCGCAAGAGAAACGTTCTAGAGAACCGTTGCGTGCAGGAACGAAGCGGCTCTAAGAAATTTATTTTTATATTTATTTATATTAATTCATTAACAAAAAACATTTGTGTTTAAAATATAAATTCCTAGTCATAATTACAATTATAAAAAATCTAATTTACAATAAACATTATTAATTTTACAAAAATATGTCACTAGAAACGCATTTTATATAATAATAATGCTTTGACATTACGCCCAAAAGATTTCATTTTGTATATATTTAGCTTTAGGTAAGTAGGTAGTTTGTTGAAAATTTCAACGGCTTGATATGTGAAACTGTGCTTTAGAACATTTAAAGATGGCATTATTTTATATTTTAAATCTTTCCTTCTTGTAGCTAAGTGTAAGTGGGGATGAACGTCCAGCCGATGGCGTGCGGTGCGCTGGTAAAAAGATGTTACCATTCCGAGTCTAGGAGTATGCCGCCATAACTACCCTGAGTTGTGTTCCGGCATTGTTGTCTAGGTTGCTATATTAGTCCATCCCACAAAAACGACGTTATTTACCGTAGATCATAAAGTGGCTTGGCATATAAGTTCTGTGATAGGTTTCATTCAGATTCATTTAGTAGTTTGACGTGATGCTCTATCAAGCATTACATAATATTGTTACACGCCGACAAAGTGAATGCACACCTACGGTTTATTACCTTTCTTGCATTTGGACGTATTTTGTTTACTTTGTGTTTAAAATGTGTAATTATAAAAAAAACATCCTATTGTTATTGTACTCGTTTTACGTTTTCTTGGAAAAACTCAGTCCACGCGGTCGATTGTTGTATTGAATAGTTTAGTATAAAAAAATGCCCGAACGGAGGGGTGAGGCAGTCAAGCGAGGATTACGATACGAGAAAGACGTGTACATTCGATAAGCTAGGCAATATAATAGGCGTCCTTATCGCTTAAAGCGACCTCTTCTAGGCAACCTAAATTAAATAAATTTCTTAGCTAATCTGGCGATGTAGGTGGTGCAGGTAAAATGAGCAATAGGTACGTACATAAATACTTAAACTAAATTAAGAATTAAATATACACATGCATAGATAGATAGTCTGTATGTATAAAAATCAATGCCACTTTTCGTTGTAATTTTATAACTTGAGAACGACTACCGATTTTGATGAAATTTTGTGTGTGTGTTTGGGTGGGTGCGCTATAAAAGAATTAATTAAATTCTAATTAGCCGCCTGTTTTTTATAATTAAGTTGGACAAACTCGACACCTCAACAGATTTACTATAGTATAGATATACATATCTGTCTATCTTATATATAAAATTCTCGTGTCACAATGTTCGTTCCCATACTCCTCCGAAACGGCTTGACCGATTCTCATGAAATTTTCTGTGCATATTGGGTAGGTTTGAGAATCTATTTTTCATACCCCTAAATGTTAAGGGTAGTCCACCCCTAAATATTTTTTTTTAATTTTTAGATATTTTTTATTTTTCTGTTTTTATGATCCAGCATTAAAAAATACATACAACTATAAATTTTCAACTCTCTACGATCAACCCATACTTTTTAATAGTTATATTAGTATTTTTATAATTTTTGTACTGGGATGATTTAGATTTTAATTTGAACCAGGTAGATGGCGCTGCAATCAGGTACCAGAATTTAGGTGTTCTTTTTGTTGTCGTATGTGTTGAAGTTTGTCCCGGAATGGTTTAAATAAACGATTGGACCCAGTAGGTGGCGCCGCGATACTCTTCCTAAACGCTGGGCCTGATTTTGATGAAATTTTTTGTTTGTTCAAGTGGATTTGAGAATAGTTTAGATTAAAATTTGGTCCCGGTAGATGACGCTGGAATCGGGTTCTAGATTTTTATTTTTTAAAGACAGGACAACGTCTGCCGGGTACAGCTAGTAATATTATAAAAATGTAATCTTTTGTTTCATATATTTTTATGTTCTTCTGTTTGTTTGGGATTTACGTAAAAACTACTGGGCCGATTTCGATACGGATTTCACTGATCGATAATAAATTCCCGGGCTTAAAAACTGCGGTACTTCATATAACGATAATCCTACGAAAGTTGTCTTGGAAGAGATTTAAATTGATCGACTTGAAAAAAAGAATTGATTTGGATGCGAAATTTATATGAGTAACATAACGAGTTTTTATTGGAAATTCCGGGATTCATAATACTAAGCAATCCATAGCTGAAAATAGCCTTTGATTTTACCTATATTGAGCAACGCAAGGATTGGATGATCCCAAGCCTAAACAAGGAAGATGGAGGAGGCCTTCACCCGAAGAGGGGTCCAAACTCAAGACTAACCAAAAATTACTAACATAATAATAACTAACTAAAAACATATACTACAACTAACATCTAACAAAAGTAACAAACCACTAACAAGTTATATGTATGTGCACATGAAGCTGTTATTGTAAAAAAAAGGTTTTGGAAATAAAGGCTTCATTTATTTATTTTATATTAAGCAAAGTAAAGTAACTTTAATCTTTGTTACCTGTCCAACGTGGATGTTAAGTCATGCACATGGAATAATTTATTGCTAAAAAAATAGTAAGTTATAACTGAGTAGTCTGTGTACGTGGGTGGTCTGACAAGTTTCCGACCTAACAAAGGTACAAGATATTTTTTCAGTTTTTTTTTGGTGCAGAGTCCCCATACACAGAATCCAACTCATCTTTGTTTTGCGTAGGCGTATTGCATTTCAAAACCTAATATTTAATGGCAGCTCGATACTCAATTTTGTCCATTTTCATTAAAATACTCACTACTACTCAAAGGACTTACATAACAACTGCGCGTCCAAAACAACTCAAACATTGGTGAGTAACCGTCAACAGATGAACAGCGAAATTGACTAGCTTTTATTGACGAGTGCCGCTATCTTCATGTTGAGGTCGGAAACTTTTCAGACCACCCTAGTACGTGCGATAATCTGTCAATACAGAAAACCTTCGGAGATGTATCTATGAATATATTTACGTTTTACATAGTTTCACATCGTATTATTTTGTACTCCCCTTCAGCGGCTTAGCCTAGCTCCCGCAGCGATGGAGCCATGGGCTCTCGCCAGTGGTGCGTCACCCTCATACAACGGGGTACATCATCGACGCACCACACACAGAAAAATAAAGCCGCAGGCCAATGTTAGTAGATTATATTAATAGAACCTTGGTAGAGATAGGTTATAATCAACGCCAGTACGCTCGGCCCGGTTGGGCTATCGGTCGTGACAAATTGCCTGAGAGCTGGGTATAAGTCAAGCTTCAGGAAACAGAGCTTATATCTTACAGGCAATTAACTTGATGCATTTTAGCATTCACTTCTATAATATCAGCCAGTAAACGTCTCACTACTGGGCTTGGGCTTCCCTGTTTTATGGGATATAGCAAAGTATATCCGCCACGTGTGTTCAAAGCGGAATGGCGTAATTGTTGCATAAGTTATCTCGAGGAGCAGGTTTCGTCACAATGTTTTTCTTCACCGTCGCTACGTAGTCATTGTTACAATATGTGTATTAAGTAATATAACTGTTAAAGCATGTTTTTCGGGTTGGATTTCAACGATATTTGAAATGCAACTTTAAGACGCTAATGGGTTAGAGTCTGTTTTATATTTGCACGAGCTGCGCGCGCAGCTTCACCCGTGTGGTCATAGAAAACCGTTATATTTTGGATGTTTCACACTATATTTTTATCAATTATAGCCTATGTGTTATTTCTTTTGATATGTAAGCTATATTATTATTAAGTTTCATGAAAATCCATTCAGTAGTTATTGCATAACAAACACACATCCATACATTCTTACAAACTTTCGCCTTTATAATTTTTATGGAAATTATAGAGATTACATAATACGTAAATAATATAGATACACTGATATCAGAAACAGGGAAGTTAGATACAGACTAAAAGCAATTAATTTTTATATAATTATATAGAGAGATATACATAATTATGACTTTCAAAAATGTTCTCCGATTGAATTCAGTAAAAAAAAAAGTAAAGACGGACAAACAAACAATAAAAAAAATTGATAATTGGCCAAGTTCGTGTGTGTGAAAGCTTGCTTGAATAACAAAAAAGGATTAGTCCATCCGGGCCGAACGCCTCCGCTCCCACGGAGTCGGGAACCCCCCAAAGCCCGGTATCGCTGAAACAGCCATCTGCGGCTATTCAGCTGAGTCAGCTCCAAAAAAAAAAGAACCAGTGTTTGACACGCAGTAAAGCCTATTACCATACTCGTATTTAAGGAGCAAGCTCCAGTGGTATGTCGGAACTGACTCACATTCTTTTTTCTTAGTTTTATTATTTATTTTATATTTATTTAAAGGAACAACAAACAGCTACAATATAACGTACAAAATAAAAATTGCAATAAAATCAGGTAATAATATCGAATCCAACGACATTGCCCACCGAAAAACATTTATATGATTAACAATAAAAATACAAGAGATACGACTATATTAACAATAAGTGTAAATAATGAAGCATATTATATAAGAGAATGAAGATAATTAATGTAAGATCAATTTAATGACATGAAAAAAATCGAAATTTATCAAATTTAAGAAGAGTTATTCAAGCTCGAGTGTATCAAATGTCAATGAACGAATGAATGAAAACACTTTATTATTCACCAAAATTAAAACTACGTTCTTAAATAAACTACATACAATAAATATTGAACAAAGGGCGGCTTTATCGCCTAAAGCGATCTCTTCCAGGCAACCCCCTAATAGGAAAATATTAAAACATGACAATGGCGGTGAAGACAATAAGTAATATAAAACATTCAAAAGATATGAAATAAGTAAATAAAAATCTTTATTATATACTATATAAACACATCGTAATACATAAGAAGCACTATTATACCTGAGAGGACCAAAAATAATTGAAGACCATGATTTTAAGACAGGATACTGACTTGCTTGTTTGGTGTTGAGTGGCAGTGAGTTCCATAAACGGACATATTATCAAAGTCAGTTAATAGATGCAAAATACCTATAGAATTACAGTCTACTCAGCCGTTTTCATGGTAATTTCTTAATTAACTAATTACTAAACCAAGGCCCAATGTAAATCAGGCTTTAGCTACCATGAGTTCTTTTTTAAATACTTTTGTATGATTTCTAATAGTGTTGGTACGTCGCTATTTACATTATCTGCAGATCCCAATCTTGAAAATGTGACGTTAAACAACGCGAAGCGGTCCTTTGTAGATCGGATTTCTCAGAAAGGTTCCATCCCCTTTCAAAGGTATTGCAGTTTGCCAGATTAATAAAGGTGGTTTTGGGGTATCTTGGTCAAATAATAAAATGGACCGCCTTGTCTATTTATTATATATATATATATCTCAGTCATTTTGCTTTGAAATAATCCATATTCCTATCGTTTAATCAATATTTTATTAATAATAAATACTCTTTTTACAAGCTTTTATTTAACTTGCAATAGATGTACCTATGTTTGTATGTATGTAAGTTAGTTCGGGTGGAATTTTGCAAGTTAAATTTGACCAACTTTCCGGTTTCCGATTGAGCTGAAATTTTGCTCACATATGCATATCGCGTGACAATGCAATAATATGGTACCATGGAGTTGATCTGATGATGGAGTCGGAAGGTGGCCATAGGAACTCCTGTACTAAACAAGATAGACCCGTCATGTTTGGGCTCTTTTTACTTGTCCTGGCTAGCACTCTGCTGCTACATGATAACCAGGGTCTCAAAAGCTTGTATTTAAAAACCTTTTTTATTTACTCCTAGTTTTTAATATATTGTAGTTTGTAATTTATTTATAAGTTCATATTGTATTTTATAATATTTTTATTATGTTAATATCCTAAATAAAGATATACGTCTATATGAGTAAATGTGAAATGCTGTTTATTGGCAAGGCTCGGCAGCTATAAACGCCGTAGGCTGCTTAAGGCATGACGCTGTTCGTGTCAGACGGTATGCTTATTATAAATAGCTGACACGTGTCCACTTCGTTGGGCGTCATTAAAAAATACACATGCACTCACGCACATACGCACGCACGTACGCATGTCAAGGTTTAATTAAGGTTTGTTACCTTTAATTAATTCATAAACGCAGAAAGCACCCGCAGAGCCTCGTACGAGAATGATCGCAATTCTTGCGTGAAACGTACTGTAACACATTTCACAGGCGTTCTCGTGCCACCTTCGCTGTGCATAAAACATTTTTATTTTTTTGATTTATTAATCATTAATCACAATCAAATATAGCCTATGCCACTGGGGGATGTAACTTTCTATTGGTGCATGAATTTTCAATATTGGATAAGTAGTACTAGAGATTACCCCGATCATCCAAACTCACAAACTTTACCTCTCTGTAATATTAGTATAGATGATAGGCACACCATTACTCACATATCGCTTAAAGTCAAGCCGACACTGAAAGCGGTGTTCAATGTCGATTGCTATTGTCAGCACTTGGAGAAACCACGGCCTTTTTACTACAAAGAGAATTCTATTTAAGGACATCCCGAAGACGACAGCGAGGTAATGTGAAACTCATCGGAAAGATAGACTGCCGGAATACCCATTAAAACCCCTTGTTGTCCACCTGTTGCCATAACCCGGGGCCACGGAACGTGCGTGACTTCGACTGGCTTACCTCTACGGGCAGGCTAGGCAGGCTGGCTCTACGAAATAAATCACGGTCTAAGCACATCACTTGAGAACGACTGGACCGATGAAGCTAATTTACTAAAAACTGTACGTAGAAATCTGTCTATATCGTCTTTGAAACTGATGGTTATAAATATCTTAGGTCTTCGTAAGTCTGAAACATGCTGCTGATTCTATAAATAGTATGATATATTCCTATTTTCGTATAGTTTATAAAGTATATTATTATTTATTTTTCACTTATTCTTGGAATGTTTTATATTATTTATTGTCTTCACTGCCACTGTTGTCTTAATATTTTCTTTAGTTTAGGGGGTTGCCTGGAAGAGATCGCTTTAAGCGATAAGGCCGCTCTTTGTTCAACATTTACTGTACATATTTTTACGAACGCAGTTTTAATTTAATGGGGAACAATAAAGTGTTTTCATTGTTGTTGAAATGAGGAAGAAGTTTAAGGTGGTCTGCGCGTATATTAATGAGGAGGGATGAAAGTCACGTGACTAAAGAATATTAAACTACAAGATGAATGAGTACAAGTGAGTAAAGGTGGAACAAAAAAGAGATGGATGGATTGTGTGAAGGATGATATGACGATTTGTGGTGTGACAGAAGATATATGTCAGAATAGAGCCCAATTAATTGGAATATGGTGAAAGAAAACGGAGAGAGTCGTATGAAGCCAAGATCATTACGATATGTATGATTACGTAATTCGAAAATAGATATCCGTATTTTTACGGTTCAAAGAAGAAAGTTAATTTAAATAGGTCCGTTTAGTTGTTTTGAAATATGAGTTATTTTCTATCAAATGATTTTTTTACGTATTGTCAAATTAAGTATCTCAAGTCAAAGAGATCACTGTCTACCCTCTTTGTTACAAAAGCGTAATAATTATGTTAAAAGGTATGTACGTGTTGATGTGGTTATAACACACATGAATACACATCATGTAATACGTATATATGTTTATGTATATGTTTGTCTAGCTACTAACAAACAAGTATCTTTTTACGGCCGGTTTGTACAGACTGCAAAAAAAAATTAAACAGAACAAGACACGATTTAGACCATTTAAGTCTTTGAAGAGACTTTGATGTTCTATACCGTCTCTAAAACAGGGACTGTTCTGGTGAACTATTTGATTTTTAGCATAGGCCAACATTTTACCACCGCTACACTTACCGAAAATTAGGGTTTATCTATACATCTTCGACAATTAGAAGTCGTTCATTGAACGTGACGCTCGGTACTTAATCTAATTATATTATGATTAGTATGACTACATTCCACAGCTTGCATATATGCGTATGTAAGTTGTGGAATGAACTCCCTTGGCGGTTTCCCCGGAATTGCAATAATATACAGTTCTTCAAAAACAGCGTAAACAGATACTTAAAATGTCAAAGACGTAGGTAGGCAGCGCATTGAGTCCTTCGGTGTTGCAATTGTCTACAGGTGACGGCATCCACTTAATAAACACCAGGTGGACTGTCTCTACCTGTGTATTTATTTCCAATTTTATAAACTTCATGAATTTCATAAAATTGAATAGAAGCTGATTAGGACTTTATGATTAATGAAGTTTAAAAATATGTTTTAAGAAATAAGACGTAAATGAAATTTTTAATTCAGATTCTCTTTAAAAATAAAAAGGACTGGAAGCGCCAACTGATATTGAGGAGTGTGTTTATGGTTATTTTTCTAGCTAGGCGATTGTCGATCTTTAAGATTCTGCATCCATGCTAGAAACGTACACAGAGACGTTGTAAGTACATTTTTGGTGTTTTTTTGTTGTTGTCAAAAACAAATAAAAATAATAATAATTACGAAGTCTTGTACTGACGACGACGATAAAATATTTTTATTTAGAAATTGTTCTGCTGTCCGTACTTTCAAAACGAGGTATTTGTGCAACAAGTATTTTCTCTGACTACGCTCGGGAGTCCCGATGAATTTCGCCCTTTGTGACGTCATTAGGACAGAAGTATTATAATTCTGAAAGATAATATAGACAGACTAGCGGCCGCCGGCGACTTCGTCTGCCTTCGTCCTGAGAATTCGCAAGATGAACACAACTGTCATCCACTTCTGCCCGCCTATGTCTTATGTTTCGTAGCGAATTCGAAGTAAACTTTTACAGAGACTGACAGGAAAGTACAACGACACACCTGTGGAACGTCTGCGCGGAAGTAACGCAGCGGAAATTCCGCTGATGTGTCACAGATTATTTAAAAAACATTGCTAGTGTATTTAGCCGAACTTTGCACCGCCGACTGTTCCGCGGGTGTATCATTAGGTTAAGAATTCTAATGAAAATAGGGCAAGTGTGTCCACGAACTACCTATAAAGAGTTTCGTAGAGGTGATAAACATACACAAACTGTTTCCGTTATTAGACTACATTTTAGAATAAAATTTTAGACTATATTATCGTACCTAGTATTATATAACAACGCTAGTCTTAATTGCCCAGTGTAATTATGCTGAGACTGGGTCCAATTTTAGGACTTATATTGTTTGTATTGTTTTAAGGTTTGGTTATTATTTGTATTGTTTTTGTCGTGAATAAAGCTACATTATGGTATCCGGACTATAATAAGAAATCGATTAACAGTACCTACATTTATTAAAATCGAACGAGTAGTTTAGGCGCTACAGTGGATTAGACGTAAACATTTATACATAGAGAGCTAAGAGCCCTTTTTTTCAATTTGACGCAGTCGGTTCTAAAGTAATATAATATACCTTAAAAAATATATTTAATTACATTAAATATTCACCCTTTCTAACTCACACAACCAAATCCTTATTTATTACGATTAATATAAAAAAATATGCTACGGGAAATGTTAAATTGTAAGTAATTAAAGTCATTAGGAATAATTACTATACGGCCGTGTTCATTTACAACACAACGGTGTGACATGACCTCCAAAGAATAATACAGTAGACGGCTCAATCAATATCTAATCACTTTATATGCCTACATGATATACATATACCATGTTCATAAATTACAAGTGGCATAGCTATGATGGGTGTTTCTTTTAAAGATAGAATTGGAAATGAGAAAGTCAGTAAGAGAACCAAGGTAACCGACATAGTTTGTAAAATTGGTAAGTTGAACTGGCGATGAGCCGGTCACGGCTGTTGCAGGACCAATGCCTGATGAAGCAGACGAGTCCTAGAATAGAGACCATGTCTCGGTAAACGTAGCCTAGGACGCCCTTTTTTAATGCTGGGGAATGCATTTACGCATACCCTCGAGCTCCGGAGGTGGCCACCGACGAGTATGTGAGATATCCGATGGCCAATGCTACACATAAACTTCTGATGATTGAAGAAGTTACAAGCACCAACCGTCAGACTTCTCTCTAAACTTTCCAGCGTCCCTCTGCATTCTAATGAGGCGTGACGCGTCGTAAATCAACAGGGGTGTCCCTGGGACTAAGACATCCCGGGGCACTGTATGTGGCACGCCGTGAAGACCCTCCTAGCCCTCCAGCCCCACTATGTTATCGGGAGGAGATGGGCAAAGCAACGCTTACGATCCCCTCTTCGCGGTCTGCGACAGGGGTCCGCCTGCTCATCCTCCTCTCTTATTCTTTCGGCGGCCTCCTTCTGTGACATAACGTCTTCGCAGCAGAAGGAGGATCGTAGGATGCCCTGCAACCCTGTGGACTGCCGACATACGTAAGGGCTAGAATAAGAAGGTGGAAACCAAGTTAAGCGACGAAAACTTGAAAAAGGCCTATGCTCAGCAGTAATGTCTACTATTGGATGTAAAAGAAAATTGACGGGCTCTGTGCTTGAGTTGGCTATGCCTTTGCCGGCCTACCCTGCTGCAACATAGAGACCCCAGGTTCGATTCCTGGCATGGTAGATTCCATGAACTAACTTTCCGTTATTTCATAAACTAACTTTGCGTTATTTCACTAATATCTGGGTTTCTAGGTTCGACTACATAGTGGTCCATTGTATATTACCCTTAAACAGGCATAACTTGCTTAACTTGGAGATATACAATGTATGTGTTAGTCTACCGATTACAATTCATATCACACATCTTTGTAATAGAAGTATGGAGAGAAAATAAAAACTTCGTTTAAAAAAACCGACTTCAAAAACTAAAAAACTAAAATGTATAAAATAACTTATTTCTAAAGCTATTATTATTAATATATATTATCTAAAACATCTTAAAGTCGGTGCTTAGTAATTTTCAAAATATAGTAATTTTTATGTTTTACTTTGCACCGACTTCAAGATGTTTTGTATAATATATATTAATAATAATAGTTTTAGAAATAAGTTATTTTATACATTTTAGTTTTTTAGTTTTTGAAGTCGGTTTTTTTAAACGAAGTTTTTATTTTTTATTTGTTACTTTTTAATGTCTAGCTCTATGTATGGGTGGACCTACGAATGGTGCCGCGCTTCTTAAAAAATATAAGTCCCAAGAAACGGGAACAAAAAAATGTTCGTAAAATGAAAACTACTGGGCCAAACTATGTAAAATTTTTAGGGGACCAATTGGAAGCTATTCCGCGTCGAACAAAAAAAGAATCACGTAAGTCGGATCATAAATGACGGAGTAATGGGCGAACATACATAAAAAAGGAAAAAAAAGCAATAAAAAAAAAGTTCCTGACGAATTGAGAACCTCCTCCTTTTTTCGAAGTCAGTTAATAAAATGAGAGAGACTGAAAGAATCCACTAAAAAGAACTGCGGCGTCCGTTTTTTTAAAACTCTTTTAACCTCTAAAAAGTGTAGTTTCAGGATCGATTCCATGTAGGAAAATTAACATTGAATTCATACTTAGGACATCTAGCGAACAAACTGGACCAACCACCAAGGCAGCGCATTAAAGTATGGGATTGTCATTCCTATAACTTAGTAGTTAGTACCTAATCTTATACTAATATATAAAGCTGAAGAGTTTGTTTGCTTGAACGCGCTAATCTCAGGAACTACTAGTCTGATTTGAAAAAATATTTCAGTGTTAGATAGCCCATTTATCGAGGAAGGCTATAGGCTATATATCATCACGCTAAG
This sequence comes from Dendrolimus pini, assembly GCA_949752895.1. Taxonomy (NCBI): domain Eukaryota; kingdom Metazoa; phylum Arthropoda; class Insecta; order Lepidoptera; family Lasiocampidae; genus Dendrolimus; species Dendrolimus pini. Next base: position 25,173,257 of record OX457124.1, read on the forward strand.
ACCAATAAGAGCGGAGCACCGATAAAGAATGTTTCAAAATCGGGGGGGTTTTTATAACTTTTTTTTATCTATTCCACGGGGACGAAGTCCCGGGCAGAAGCTAGTATTTTTATATGAGAAAACCTTTACTTACTAAATATCAACGCCATCTAACGGATCTTTTGAAAGTGCTTTGACGTAAAAGAGGTTCTTGCAAAAACGCCCGGTAAGATTATAGAACCACAAACTGGTGCAGTGGTTTATAATGGAACTATAAGCTGCTGAAAGATGGCGTAAGGTTTTAGGAAGCGCCATCTACAGTTTACGGTAAAATATTAACTTTATACGAGACTGAAACAGCAGCGACGTTTATCCATTCCATTCCTTACTTACATTAATTCATTACTTTTGTTCCAGCGCCATCTATACGTTTTTTAATATACCACAAATATAAGTTGTAAGAATAGTAGATTCAAAGATGGCGCTTTGATTCAACGCCATCTATCTGAAATACGCCAAAACATAGAGTATTATGAATTTCAGAGATGGCGCTGCAATATGTTATATTATGCAAAAATATATAAAATATGTTAATAAGTATACGTCAACGTTTTGAACTAGCTGCGCCCGGTATGCGTTGTACTACCACGTAAATTAAAAAAAAAATCGGATGTGTATTTTGTTTTTTGGGTCAGAAACCCACCCTCGCGGGCATCTTTAGAACACCTAACAAAGTTTCATCTATGTCTTGTATGATAAGGGGTCGAATTATCTGTAAAATATAAAATAAACCAAAATAGTGTTGAAATAACGATAGCAAAATAGATAGAATAAGTAACAGATTAAGAAGTAACATAAATAATGACTAAAGTAAGAAATAGCAGAAGTAACAATATACATAATGACCCGACAGAAGAAGAATGTAGAGCAGTAATAAATAGAAAAATACTGTAATAAATGACAAGCATAAAGATGTATGTAAAAATAGTAAAATAAAATAGCACAGTAATTGCAAAAGAAACTAAGGAAAATGTAATATAAATAAGAGTTTGTTAAATAAATAAAAAAAAGAAAAAGAAAACAAAGATACAAAAACATAAAAAAGATGAAAAAGACCCTGACAAATCTAGTTCGTCAGGGGGGAAGAGATAACAAAAAAATTTAAAAACTTCGTTTAAAAAAACCGACTTCAAAAACTAAAAAACTAAAATGTATAAAATAAGTTATTTCTTAAGCTATTATTATTAATATATATTATCTAAAACATCTTAAAGTCGGTGCTTAGTAATTTTCAAAATATAGTAATTTTTATGTTTTCCTTTGCACCGACTTCAAGATGTTTTAGATAATATATATTAATAATAATAGCTTAAGAAATAAGTTATTTTACACATTTTAGTTTTTGAAGTCGGTTTTTTTAAACGAAGTTTTTAAATTTTATTTGTTACTTTTTAGTGTCTAGCTATGTATGGGTGGACCCACGAATGGTGCCGCGCTTCTTAAAAAATATAGATCCCAAGAAGCGGGAACAAAAAAATGTTCGTAAAATGAAAACTACTGGGCCAAACTATGTCAAATTTTTAGGGGACCACATGGCAGCTATTCCGCGTCGAACAAAAAAAGAATCACGTAAATCGGATCATAATCACGGAGTTATCGGCGAACATACATAAAAAAAAGCAAAAAAAAAAAAAAGATCCCGAAGAATTGAGAACCTCCTCCTTTTTTCGAAGTCGGTTAAAAAAACAAAGTCTCATCAAACAAAGATCAATTGTAATACTTGAAACAACACAGTCTAACACAGAAGAGTTTAATGTAATTAAAGAAGGACAATTGGTTATTATTTATAATCAGAGAACCTTCCGTCTCAAATACAAGTAATACACTGAACTCTTATATATATATAGTGTATCATCTATGCACTGAGTAAAAATTTTTAGAACACCTCGCCACTAAAATCTTATCACATTTTCCCTCCAAGAATTTTTCATTATAAGAAATGTAAGCAAATTGGCACATCCGATAGCGGATTGAAGTAATTGATAAACTATTTTATTAAAGAACATTATGAATGACAAGAGTTTGTTACATTATTGTTTGGGAATTTTAGATAATATTTTATATAAGATATTATATTTAAAGTTTAACACACACTAACTCTATCGGTTCTGTCAACATGAAAATAAAATGTAGTGAATATCGTCTATGTTCAATTGGGAATTGGGAATCCGTCAACATATTATAATTCAATAAATTTATTCCAAATTACACTTTAAGTCACTAACATAAAGTTTAAAATTCAAAGCACTGTTACGCATAATTTCCTTTAATCTACGTATTAAAGAATATCTGCCTTAATATACAGATAGAGCTAAAATTAATTTGAACTCTTTTATTTTTTATTTAAATTGAAAATTAATACTAACAGGTAATGAGTAATGTGTTTTGTTTCGAATTAAGCAAGGTTGAATTTTATGTTTTTACCTCTTTTTAGTGTCACTTTTTCGTTTCATCGATTTTAAAATCACAACGATTCTAAAGAAGTTTCACTTCAATAATCGACAACGAATAGGGCCCGTAACGATCATACCTCATCATCACCTCATCCTTACAGGAAGCTGTCAAAATAATTATATTAAATTTGTCAGTTCTTAGTAGGTATTCATTTTGTCATATCCGTTTACTTTTGTTACCTATGTACACTTTATAAGTTACAATTTAGCTCGAGACAATGATCTAATTGACTTAAGTATTATACATTCTAATTATTATAAAACTTCATAGAATATAAAGTTAAATATTTTTTTTATTGTATGAGTTCAGCAAGTAGGCAGACGGCCTACGGCAGGATCTGATGGAAAGTGGTTATCATCGCCTATGGACATTTGCAACGCCAAAGGTGCTACAAATGCGCTGCTGCTCTCTTAGGAGAGACTAGAACCTGGCCACTAATGCCATTAATTAAATTCATAATGTCTATTATAAGGCTGACGTATGACTTTTGCACACTTTCGAATAGATGAGTTTTTTTTTTATTTTAGTATAGGTTCGCGTTTGTCCACAATCTCGCCCCACGTGGAACAAAGATGTAGTCTAGGATGGAGCACGCTTACTTAGAAGGTACCTATTCACACGGGACTTGAAGACACCCAGGTTATAAGTATCGGGAAAGACAGACTCCGGCAATGAGTTCCACTCCTTTGCGGTGCGTATGATTAAGCTAGATGCAAAGCGCTTCGTTTTTATAGGTAGAATATCCACCATATATCGGTGCCGCATGGCCGGTGCGTTTGGTTGTCCGATGACGGAAAGGAGATGGCGGGATCAGATCGAAGAGCTCAGCTGCACAGTCTCCAAAGTAGATCCGATAGAAAACTGATAAGCTGGCAGCCCTACGTCGATGTTCGAGACTTTGCGTTTTGTCGTCAAAAAGCTGGTCGTTGCCAACCAGCTTCCTGGCTCTCCGCTCAATCGACTCTAGCAGTGAGAGCATGTATGCATACTGCTTACTTGTGTTCTGTAGAACACTAGCAGCTGTTCAGATGTGAAGTACCGTCTCGCCTTCGAGAGTATTTCCAGCTTTTTTGCCGCAGTTTGTGCTATACACTCGGGGCCTTACTTATAAACGTTTCTTAAATTTAAAGAAATTGCTCAGCAAATGATTAGTGAAAATCTTACCCATAAACTCCTCTTTATTCGAATATTTTGGGTACAACCTACGTTAATTATTCAAATTTCGTTTATGTCGCTCCTCTTAAGTAAACAACAGGTAATACACGTTTGTAAGTGAAAAAAAAGATATTCATTGATTAGGGTCTGATTATGATTCTCTTACTTAAGAGATGCCTAATCGTTTCTTAACGAGATTACTATAAGTAAGGTCGTCGATGTAGAGACCAAAATTAAAAGTTGATATCAAGGAAACGCCAAGAAGTTGTTCATCGGTTATCGGAACGGGTACTTCTCGGTAAATGGGAGTTAGTTCAAAAGAACTCCTTTTCGCAGAAAAAGACAAAGAGTTCATTAGTTTATATCTGTATACTATATGAAAATATAATAAAATGACAGGAACGATTTCAAAAGTGTATCGAAATCGCTTTTATTGAACGACATACAAAGCAACACAATGGGCTCTCGTCTTCGATCAACAATGTTGATCGAAGGCTCTCGTCAATGATAAAGTGTTTATTGTTAACAATGATCGACTGTGCTTCAGAGGGGTCAAACTTTATTAAACGAAACTCTTTTATTGAATGGCGGGTAGAACCATCTGAAGCGGTGGAACGGAAACTGTTACGCATAAATTGCTCTTACAGTTTAATAAGTATAGACATACATCATCCTTATCTAATTTATAAAAAAAGTTAATTCTAATTTTTTTTTAAAGTGTGTGTGTACTTATGTACACGCGTTAGAAGTTATACTTCTTTGGCCTAACAAGATAAAAAACGACACTAACAATAGAGAAACTAAAATGATGACTATAGCTAACTTCAAGGTGTCGGTTGACTATAGGTAACTTCAGGGTGTCGGTTGACTATAGCTAACTTCATGGTGTAGGTTTTACGTGTGACGGTGTGCGCGCGCATCGTAAAAATTTACTCTCATCATTTTTCCCTAACGCGCCTAAAGAAGTATAACTTCAAAAATACATTCACTCAGTATCACTTATATATAAAAACGAATAATTGTCTGTATGTCCTTTATATGTATATGTTCTGTATGTCCTATACATTTGATCATGTGATGATCTTTAGCAAAGTTGTTGTGCATGACTCAAAGAAGGTTTCTGAGTTGGTTCACAATTGGAGCTGGTAGGTGGCGCTGCTGTCGGCATATCGATTGAAGCTTTTCTTTGCAGGACGACGTCTGTCGGGACAGCTAGTTAACTAATAAAACGTAAGTCTAGCGTTTACCCTGATTTTTTGTCGTATATTTTCTTAATATTAAGCTATGTTTGCCTGTATGAGGCTGTACATTTAGCATAAGACCATTAACATGTATATTTAATTAAGCATATCAATGTATCAGTTTTTGGCAAACTTAATAAAAAAAAGGGCAGTCGACTAACCTGAATCAAAGATGGTGTTATATCATATATTAAATTTATTGAAGACTTATGACCGATATGTCAAACCTGCTGTCCGTTTCCCCTATAATGGGAGGCCCGAACCCGGCAGTGGGACATTTATGGGCTGTTATTATTATATAGAAGTTTTTTTTAGACTTTGACTTGAACATTTATTCAGGGCCGTCTCTACACTGGGGGTGCAAGGGTTGTGAAGTACCTGGGCTCAGGGACTTAGGGGGCATAAGTTGATTGACTTCAAGAACATCGTGATTGTTTATCAAGACCTGATTAACAACGACCATGTATATGTTATAGTCAAAGCTCGATATGAAGTCTCTTTCCGGAATGACTGGTGTTCGGTCCTTGCCTAGTAGGTAGAACATCGCTCCATGAATTTTGCTGTCTACCCTCTTTCTGTGTGAAGTGACGGCCAATGCACAGCAGGGTAGGGGCAGCCATTTTGGACACTCTCATTCAAAGTTTGACGGAACTACACCGCGCCATGCGCTGTTACTCATTCTGAAACTTCAACTTATGATTACTAGCCGTGCCAAGAACATTTGCTATCCCTAAAGCTTTGCATAAATGTTAGCTCCAAAGTGGAATTTAGTGCCGTGTGCTGTTCCTGTGTGCAGCCTGAACCAAGCCAGGAGAGGTCGGATCTTAAGGTTGGTGGAGCTTTTGTTTTTCTAGTGCAAGGATCTAGGTCATATCTCCGCTATACAGTCCATAGAAACCGAACCAGCATCTTATCCGTGGGCTTGCGCCCCACAACTGGTTTATCCTAGGTTAGACCAACGATCATTTTCCTTTCGACAAAACCCGAAATAAATTCCCGTTTCGGCCTTTGACTAAAGTATTTTTAGTCCTAAAAGTACTAACTTTTTAGTCAAACGTCGAACGTGAAATAATCTGTTTGCCTAGTCGATCCTAGAAGCGACTAAAGCAGACTCGGTCAAACATCGATTCGTACTGCACTTGTTACATGTTTAATGACTGTATAAATTAATCTCTCCTAGGTTAGACAAAAATTCGTTTGTCAAAGGCGGAAAAAGTCATTTATTTGGACTTTGATTAAGACTTTATGTCAGACTGATGTTTGACTTGTCAAAACTAGGAGCGCCAGAGTTTCGATGTTTGACTATAACATATATAAACAATTAGAAAAAAATCAACAGTACTACTCTAAGGTGTAGATTACATCTCTCTGTCAAATTTCATTCACATATGCTAAGGGGGTGCAAGCTGACTTTCGCACCCCGGCGTCAAATATGCTTGAGACGACCCTCCATTTAACAGCTAGTGATGTTGTATAAAGCACCAGTACGAGCATGTTTGTAGTATTATTCCCACGCTTGCAATGGTTCAGCGAACTTACAACTCCAAGCACTAGAGTCGATTGAGCAGAGAGCCAGGAAGTTAAAAAAACGAACAGCTATCGGTTTTCAAACAGATAGACTTTGAAGAGTGTCCAACTGAACTCTTCGACCTGATTGCCGTCTCAATCATCATCGGACAACCATACGCACCAGTAAGTAGCACTGATATATGGTGGGTATACCGCCTATATGAAGGAAGTGTTTTGCATCTACCTTCAATATGCGCACCGCAAAAGAATTCATTACCGGAGTCTTTTATGCCCGATACTTACAATTTGGATGTCTTCAACTCCCATGTGAATAGGTAATAGCTCCTGCTGTATCTAGACAGACCCTATCTCCGCCTAGGAGCAGACGAGATCATGATCAAACGTGAACTTATAATACAATATAAAAAAATATATTCGTCTCATTCTGATGATGATGTGTCTGACGTGAAACTAAACAATCCTCGGATTAGCGTGAGTTGAAGAGCGAAGTACAGTGGTAAATAGGTCTATGAGATATTACTGTATAGTTAAATATCACACAAGAGAATCATAATGAGCTCCCTACTGACATTATGGTTAGAACTACCTTATGTAATATTAAAAAAATCTTGAAATTCATCACTCATAACAACGTTGTGAAGAGAAATACCCGCAAAATGATTCCAGACATTTCGATAAGCATTTTTAGGTTTATTGACGTGGAAAAGTGGTCTTTATCACATCGTCTGAAGGTTCACAATGATTTCGGAATCATTTACTGATTCAGCACAATCCTCCGGAGGAAATGATATAGTTTTGAGAGTGATTCTCGTAATACTCAAAGGAGTGATTGACTTGGACCGAATAGTTTAATCATCCAGAAACAATGTACCTCGTAATTCCTACATATACACAATTTATTCAGTCTTACGACGGAGCTTTTATTATTTAAGATATATTTCTTTAGTCTAATCGGTGAAAGACTTAAATATTAGAATCTTTAATTCAAAAATAAATTACAAATCTTAGCCAAGTTACTGTTAACGATAACTAATGATAAAATGTTGATTCTAGCATGTTTGCCTGACAGCTTGTGTGAAAGTTTGTTTAAAATACGCTCCAAAATGAACGCTTAACGGATTTAACTAAAAATATGAGAAATTAAAACAGGAAATTTATCTTAATTTTCTCCTTTATGATTTATTTCATTACATTGCATTGTTCCAACGGTATGAATTTTATATAAATACAGTCTAACGTGTATAGGTAGTTTATAATATTATAATATAATATAATGATACGAGTGTGGGACTCGAATTAAAAATGCCGTTGGAATTACTATAGAATTTATTATAACTCTACAAACACGTATAACATAGGTGCAAATATAAGTGGATACAAATAGTACAAACTGCACGACTCAATAACACGCGCAAAGTCCGTCACCATATAACTCATCGAATGTACACGTCTTGCTCATATCGTAATCCTCGCTTGACTGCCTCACCCCTCCGTTCGGTCATTGCTTTATACTAAACATAACAATACTACAATCGACTGCGTGGACTGAATTTCCCAAGAAAACGTAATCTGCACACCTGCGGCCATAAACGAGTACAGTAACAATAGGATGATTTTTCATAATTACAAATTTTAAACACAAATTAAACAAAAGAAATCCAAATGCGGGAAAGGTAATAAACTGCAGGTGTGCATACACTTTGTCGGCGTGTAACAATAATAAGACCTGTTATAGGGCAATTATTACAAAACTCTTTTAGATACGATAAAATACACCACATATGTAATAATATACGACAGAAAGATTGCGAACATAGCTGATTTCCTGAGACGAACATTCGTCCCAAATCAATCGTATTCGGAGATCTCTGTGTTACATTACAGAGGTTTCCCGGCTCTCAGTGCCACGTGGAAATTGGGTCATACGCGTTTAGGATTTGGTCTGACATAATCCGGGGACATTGCACCATCAATTTGGAATTTTTGTAAAGCTATTTCATATTTATATAGTATTGGTAGGGTCGAGACCCTGGGACCATGGGGACCTGAGGCGCAAAAGCTTTATCGAAACATAGCCAAATGTCTAGATATACTTCGGGCAACGCATTAACGTTGCCATTCGTAGAGGAAATGTGGCTACTCTTTTGGAAAAATGGTCTGGCACTTGATTTTCTAAATTATTTTTATATTGTACTGTAATTTATTTTTAGTGATTAGTTTATGTTAAAGTTTTATTTTTAGATATATTAATAAATAAAATAAATTAATTGGTCAAAAGCATATCAATCCATGCCCAATATAAAGTTCTACAGATATGACCAGTGCTAGGTTTTGTCATTTGGCTTCAGAGGCTCTAATCTCAAACGCCTTTCGTCGTTCGTGTAGTGGAACACTTACAAGCCAATAGATGGCGCTGTACTATAATTGAGGTCGCAAATGATTCCCGAAACGTACAAAGAATATATACAAATTTCGAACAATAAGGACTTTTCGCCGTTTCTTCTCTCCCAGCTGTAATGCCTTTTGCGAAACGGTAGTAAGATAGCGTATGCCGCCGCGAAACACCGATCCCGGTCCGCCGGGATCCTTCCCCTCGGACTTCGTATTACCCGTCGCCCATTCTCAATTAGTACATTGTGTCGCCCTCTAGAAAGCATTGTTAGATTAATGCGCCTCCCAAGGTAACAGTCCAGCCGAGGGAAAGCCCCCTAGGGAGCTCCCTCCAGCAAATTGCCTCCCGGGCTCGAACTGAATGTTGTTTATAGCAGCATACTTGGCATTGGCCATCTGAAACTCATCTACTCAGGTATAAGTCGCCTCTAACGACAAACCGTCCCGTTGCAATAATTAATATTCTTTCTCCGTTTCTAGGTTACTCTAAAGTATAATTGCCAAGATAAGAAAAACATCCAAACACCCACTGTACGAGCCAATATTGCCCCGTATAGCGTATCTTGCATATTAAAGCAGTAACTTATCAAAACAGCTTATTAACATTGCCGTCACGTGCGGCACTTGTGCACTACAAGTTTTGCGTCTCAGATCAAACAACCTTAATAAATAGCATCTCAACATGATCGTTGAATATATCATGTGGTGTCGATGTTATGGTCTTGCTAAGACTGATACTCGCAGAAGGCACCCCTCTTGGAGATGTACAAGAATTTGTCTATCTTGGACAAATTACAAGTGGATAAACATAACTCCCAGTCAATAAAAGGATTCAGTTAGGTTGAGCGACGTTCGAAAATCTCCGTTGGATTTTCACGCGTAGCAATACGTCCTACCCGTCATGACTTATGGTGCGGAGACGTGGACATTGACGGTAGGGTTCACAAACTGAAGGTAGCTCAGCGGATTATGGAGCGAGCTATATAGGAAATATCTCTTATGGGTAAAATCAGAAATAAGGATATTCGTAAGAGACCGAAGGTTACCGACATAGCTAGCGAAATTAGCAAACTGAAGTGGCACTGGGCCGGCCACATCTGTCGCAAGACCGATGGCCGATTGAGTAGATGAGGCCTGAAGTGGAGACTGCGTCTCGCAAACGTAGTCCAGAACGCCCTCCGGCCTCATGGATCGACAATCTACGCAAGGTCGTTGGTCGCTGGATGAGAATAACCGAGGAAATGGATAGGTGGCGCAAACTTGGGGAGGCCTACGTCTAGTAGTGGACAATGGTTGGCTGACGATTATTTGGCTTGAATAAACAGTCTAAATATATATCTACATACATATAAGCACTACATACCCTAACTGGTATAACTGTACGCTACAGAAGCCCACACTGTGAACTAACTTTCAAAAGCTCAATAAGCCTAAATATGTCGGCCGTAAAACTTTACCTCCGCGCTCCAGTTTGTCACAGCCCGTTGGTCAAACAATCCGAAAGTTTGCCAACGACCAGCAAATAACGCCTGACACTGTATATTGAAATTGCATTGGACTACTAGAAACAATATTAACAGTTTCAAAGTTTTCCTCTTAAAAAGCCCATCGTGTTCAATTGTGTTGATGTTTAACAATCTCCTTTCTCGTATCGGTGCAAAACCAGTGAAAGAATATAATTTCCTGCAGCTTGGTCTAGATAATGCCACCATAATAACCTTGAGTTATGATCGGGCATTAGTGGCCAGATTCCAGCCTCCCTTTACAGAACGGCAGCACACTGGTAGCACCTTTGGTATAACACATGTCCGTAGATGATAGAGAGTCTGTCTCTTGAACTCACGTAATAAGCAAATAGGATCCCAGACAACTTCGCTGGTTCGAGTAATTTTTTTATTGGACTGTGAGTAATATTTAAGGGAATATTGGAGACTGAGAGGTTTGTGAAATCCTGCACAAAACCCAGTGGGGTAATAAGCACCACTAACCTTGGAATCCACCTCCAATGGGGCAGCTAGACAGCTCCGGAGAGTGCACGGCACTAAAAATTTCTCAGGTAACACTAAGACCTTTGAATTATGGCACACTCAAACCAAAGTATGGCTTTTATATAAAGTTCAATGAGATATTGAAGAATGGGATATGAAACGTTCTGTTCTTCAAATTCACGACTGACTTCGCGTGCGTTGGAGACTAGCGGCACTTATAACACTACGCACATCAGTATAAATTGTGAGGATCCAACACTGCAACTTCCACTCTTCTCTTTCGCCTTCTCCCAATTTTAGAAAGCGAAACAAAGAAAGAAAATACGTTTGCTTGATCTTCACATAGCAAGACACATTAAAAACAAAAAAGTTGTAGAAATATTTTTAACATACTATGTATATCATAATTATATGTAAACATGTAATTACGTCCCCATTTTCTTCAAATAAACTCTTTTTCTTTATTTCTTCTTTCTACCCGTCAAGCTTCCCAGATAACACTGCAACTACTGCTCCTTACATTTATACTGTGGTGGTTTATTAATGAAATGCTCGCTTTTCATCCATCCGATGTTTCATCGGAATTTCCGGTTCAGTGCATTTTGGTCAGTAGGCGGGTAATAACTTAGAATACCTCCGACAACGTCTTGAATTATGATTGATAGGAATTAGAAGCACCCAATGGCTGAAAATCAGCGTTGTGTCGGCACAGCAATAATCTGGGTGCAAACCTTATTTGCTGAAAATGTGGCATACAAATTATGAAAATATGTTTTTATTTTTAAGATACATGTCAGCAATCCTCTTAATAACTAAGTACGTCGTTATTTCTTCAAAAATTTTTCTTTCTTTCAATGAAAAAGCTCCTAAATCTTATATATAATATTTATATTATAATATCAGCCCATAAATGTCCCACGGCTGGGTTCGGGCCTCCCATTATAAAGGGAACGGACAGTATATATGCGCCACGCTTGTCCAAGGCAGCTTGGTAGCTTTGACACATCGGTTATCTTGATGTGCAGGTTGCATCACGATGTTTTCCTTCACCGTTGGTAGCACGTGATAATTGTAGTAATATGCACATGAGATCAGAAAACTAACTAAATGGTGCATGCGGTCCGGCCAAGATTGAACCCGCACTTTTGTTAAAAATAATTTAACCAAATCAGTCAAAAACGTAGCTTTTCAATATTTTATGGCTCAAATTTTTTATCTTAATATTAACTAACGTAAAACTAAATTTTGGTGCCGTTTAATTCCGGATTTCTTTTTATTTATTTATTTGGGAAAAACGTTTGTACGTATATTATATGTCTGTAAGGAATATAGGTGAGTATATTAGGACCGGACCGATCGATGTGATACCACGCTCTTGTCGTATATCTTCCTGAACCTGTATAATATTATAGAAAGATTAGAGTTGTGCATGTTGCTGAAGAATTTCCTGCGTCGCTTCCTCTGTTCAAGCCTCGATATGTTGCGAAGCGGTGGTAAATTAGATTAGGCTCCCATAGAGTTATAATAAGCAAAAAAATTAAAACTAAATAATCAAAAGGAACAAGTTGGCGGTAGGTTAAATAAAACTTTAACAATATTAATTGACACTTGTCATCTTTGTCTTCCTTGATAACGACTACTGAAATCTGGCCAAAACGTCGGAATAAAGAAAAATCAAATAAATTACCGCGCCCAAACCCGTTAAAACGTAGTTTTATTATCTTTTGTAACAAAATTTATATCTAGGCACAAACGAGGTTTACGAAACAATGGCGGTAAAGGCCGATAACATTGTTTAGGCCGTCTGGCTATTTGCTAGCTTCGCAATCAGAAATTCTATATTTATATAGATATTGGTGGCCGTTGCTTGTCCCAAATAAAAGTCGATGTTGACTGTATGACTTATTATTTTGATATTTACAATAAATTTAAAACTAAACATAGACAAGTAACAGAGATATAATGCAGAATTGCAGAAAGAGGGTAGTCCGATTTGTGCATGTGCATCGTTCCGGACTCCAAGGCTTCTTATATAGCATGTTCCGTCCGACGCCTAGCTGCTAACTGTGTGAGCTATATGGGCTTCGGCGGTATGCAGAGCGTGAAGAGGTGTGCTTCGGCGGGCAGGTCCGAGGGGTGCTGTCTGTCCGCAACTATAAACATTAGGCATAAGGAGAGTTTCTTATCTTACTATTCTTACTTTTATCTCAATATAGGTTTTCAATTGGCATTACTTGTATGGAGTTTGTAATATTTTCTACCAGTAGCAAATAAATGAATAGAAAAAAACCTGACATAAGCTACCAAGGCTTCACAAGTATGAATGAATTTCAAAAAATATTTATAAGCAGTACTCTGAAACTCTTTTGAATTTGAATAACAAAGATAGCAGATGATATCATAATTATAAATCGGTATGCACGGTATGAAAAAGGTCTTAGATAGCCATTCGGGTGTCCCTTAAGGACCAGCCGTCCCTAAGATAGGCTTACGTAATTCTATAGATATGAGTCTTTTGATCCGAGGCATTTGAGATCGTTTACTATGAATTTGGGTTAATCGAGGGGCAATGTTTACCGCTTTATAACAATAGATGATATGGATTCGTCTGTTTATGAATAAATGCTAAGGCAAAAGCGCTATTTCTACTTTGCCTAATTGAATGTACTTAAGCTAGTACGATTGAATTCACATTTAATTGCTTTCGAGACATTTGAATTTAAAGGTTGCATCGTACTTATTTATCGATGTGCTGTGAATATACTAAAATTATTGGATGGACCGGAAATGTTTTATATTACTAACTTTCATTTTCTATATAAATAGTAAATAGAGGTGAATTTTAATAATAATAATACTGGGATCATCCAACAGCAATTTGTTCTTCGATACGGTCTGATAGCGACTGAGGTACCTTATTATAAATATACCCACCCAGGAGTATATTTCTCCAATTTTATTTTCACATTAAGAAAATTAAATTGGAGAAAAAATAACTTGTTATCAACATAAAGTTAATAATAGCTATTTTTCTATTATATTCTGGATTAACACGGTACCTAGGTGAAGAAGCTATTTATAATGTACATGTCAGGTCTTTCCCGCTATAGAAAGTGCTTCGTTCGGAATTTTATTCACGTTCCGAATTCAAATATCTGTTTGCATACGACGCGTCTACACCCGGCACGCCGTTTGCCAACAACAAAATTAAATCATAACAAGCCTTCTCTTTTCGAAAGGGTGTTTCCGAACGAGTGGTGTGTGAATTGAAATATTTTGACAGGATTTTTTGGTGAGAACTGAAAGGGGATGTCGTCCTGTGCAGTTTTGTTTTCTAAAAATATGTAAAATTACTCTAAAATGAACAATAGTTGTAGGATATTGATAGTTTTTGAGTAGTATTTATGTGTTTTGTGAGAAACGTGAACTGTATAGTCAAATGTGGCCTTTTGAATTTTTCACAAGTACTCTGCTGAATTGCACTAGCTGATTACCTATAGTTCAGCTGTGCTACACATAAGCCGAAGCAAATGAAGAAACTATATTGTAAACTAAGATCTGGCTTAAAGGACTAGCTGCCAAGACATAAACCTACATAAATAATAAATATTTTGACAGCGTTCCATAGCTGTCAAAATATTTGAATACTCACTTTTAGGGGCAAACTGAAGTGGGATATTTTTTCACTCAACGAAAGTGTTTTGAGGGTAAGACTCTCTCTGTATATAAAAATATATCCCTTAACAATGAACTGGTGGCGCTAAGTGTGATAGTGGAGTGTGTTAAGAGTAATGTTTTACTGGGCGATTGTAATTCCTTGTTGTTCTGCTTCCACGGTTTCATGTAAGTCTTTAAAAAATCCGGGTTATTTTTATAGCTTACTAGCGGGTCCAGTAGTCGTTGTAATGGCCTAAAAAAGAAAAATCTAAAGAACCCGATTTTAGCGTCAACTATCGGATCCAATTTAAATCATCTCGGGACCCACTCAAAAACGCACAAAAACCATACAAACTTTTTTTTGAAAGGAGCTTATATTGCGCAGCCGCACGGGAAGAATGGCCATTCTGTCGTCTGTTAGACAATTATAAGAGGTCGATATTAATTCAAAGAGGTGACCCCGCACAAAAAATCTCTAAGGGTTCTCCCTATTTTTGTTTCTTTTAAATCACCCGTCTATTAAAGCGAACAAAACGAAACATAAATATTCAAATCGATCTAGGCGCTTTTGAGTATTAGCGAAACTAACGAACATCAATTCATTGTTACATATATAGTGACTAAAGGTCGTATTCATAGAGATTAAGAGTAAGTTTGTAGCCGTCTTTAAGGTCGTTAACGAAGCCCTCAAACTTTCACTCGATATGAATAAGAACGTAAAAATAAAACAAGTTAGTTTTGACACTAGAAAAAATATTACATAGAAAATAAAATACCTATATTTCACAAACTTATTAATGGATTGTGAATAACTTAGAATCTAGGATATGAAAAATACATCTAAGTACACAACATAAAAACGTTTAAAAATGAAAGAAAATAAAAGTAAATTATTCTATAATATTGTGTATGTACAAATAATAAATGAAATCATTCGTTATTTCATCTGTTACATAGTCAAATCGTGACCCACTTACCAAACTCGTCATTCTAAATCGAAACCAATGTTTATTTCAGTCAAGATTGAATTTTAGTCGCTATTGATTTTCAAAATTTAACTTCGGCTAACAGACTTTATCTTTAGACAACTCTGTACACTTCGATTGTTTTCTAAATTTGAATTTTAATCCTCGGATATTGGATCGTGTTGCTTTATAAGCCCTTTCTTCATCTATGTATAATATTATAAAATTCTAAACAACTGGACTGGACTGAACAAATTTTTTTAGATTTATTGTCCGTTTGTTCGGGATTCACTGAATCAATGAATCAAAATAGCCAGATCAAAAAACAAATTCAATTCAAATCGGACAAGGAATACTTTTTATCCCGGATAATGAGATAGATTTATGTTAAGGTTATCATATACATATGTAGTTTTATAATCCAAAATTGGCATAGATACTTTTCGTTCGGGAGATGGGATAGTTTATATAAAATGAAGTGAATCTTCTGGGGCAAATAACAGTTACATAGAAAATTAATACAATGTGACTTATGATGTAACCTCTTAAAAAAGAAGTACGCACTAGAGATTGTTGTACGTACCTGCGGCGCGGCCGCGGGGTAAACTCTAGTAATTTGATAATATACTAAAAAAACGTGTGCGTCTCGAGATGCCCGACAGAAGTGATAACTTAGCCTGCCTACTGCTGCCGTATTGATGAGAGAAAAGGAAGCCAGACAGACTGGACCCGTAACGCGCTACGTAGCGAAGCGCTTTACCCTCCCATAAGTAGTTATCACTTCAAAAAAGACGGTGTGCGTCTCGGGACGCCCGACAGAAGTAATAACTTAAA
This sequence comes from Dendrolimus pini, assembly GCA_949752895.1. Lineage (NCBI taxonomy): Eukaryota > Metazoa > Arthropoda > Insecta > Lepidoptera > Lasiocampidae > Dendrolimus > Dendrolimus pini. Next base: position 25,189,511 of record OX457124.1, read on the forward strand.
CTAATCTAACGTGAGAAAAAGGGAAGCCAGACAGACTGGCGCCGTAACGCGTTACGTAACGAAGCCGTTTACACTCCCATAAGAAGTTATCTCTTCATAAATATGTCTCATCTGTCTATCAGATAGGTGAAGGTTGATCTACACCGTCTCGTCTACTATACATAATACGAACCATGTTCAGCCAATTTTTATATTTACGAAATGCTAATATTTCACGAGACGTTGTGAATAGCAATCCAATTTGCGAATTCCGAAAGCAACTGATATTTTTCCCTTTAAATAAAGTAAACCTTGTTGAGTCGTCTTGCTAATTATCTTGAAGCGAAATCTTAGTCACGTACTAAATCCAATTTTGAAAAGTTATTTTTATTTACCTCATTGAATTTTTCCTCTAAAGTCCGAAATTTAATAAAGAAGAATAGGTATCAAGAAGTTATTACTTTCCAATAACTTCAAAAAGCTGTTAAATTCTAGTTTTATTATAGTGATAGGTCGTATAAGTCACTAGCGCACGCGTCCCACACTCAAAGGGCGCGGGTTCGATCCTGACCGGAACGCATGCACCACTTAGTCAGTTTTCTGATTTAATGTGCATATTGTTACATTTACCACGTGCTAATAACGGTGAAGGAAAACATCGTGATGCAACCTGCACATCGAGATAACCGATGTGTCAAACCTGTCAAGCCGCCGGACAAGCGTGGTGGGTATACTGTCCGTTCCCTCTATAAAACTATGTTTACGCACCCGTACAACGGATTACCCCGCATTCCCGGGACACAAGATATAACACATTTTATTACATTAAGTCTATATGCTATTGAACAGTGATAAAATCACATTAGAATTCGTTTTGTTTACTTTCTGGCGATTTTAAATCATTCCCAGAAAAAAAAAAACATTTCACTTTGATCAACTGCATAATTCCAATTTGCTATCGATCCACGAAAACCGCATCGAAAGTGCCAGACTAGTATTTACGTGAATCCCGAACAAACAGATAAACAGACAAGAAATCTATAAAAAACGCACCGTGTTCTCCATCACTTATATAGTCTATCCCTTTCTATTTTTATTGCAGGAGTTCAGCAGACAGGCAGACGGCCCACCTGATGGAATGCAGTTACTTAAACGCCTATGGACATTTGTAACATCAAATGTGCTACAAACATGCTGCTGCTCTCTCTTTTTACTCTAGACCCGGGATTCCCAATCTATTTTGAGCCAGAGACCCCTTTTCTAAAATGAACTAATACCAAAGACTGGGGTCTTTGGTATTAGTGCATTTTAGAAAAGCTCTGTTAAAAATAAATCTACTTAAAAAAATATCTCTATTTTTTTTCGTATTGATACAAAATACGTACCAATTTAAAAACTTTACTGTTGGTTAAGTGACTAAACTTGACATGATTTTCTCAACAAAATTTAACAAGCTAAATAGACATAAAATTCAGTAAATATCAAGTATAATTAATAATTATTAATACAAATAACGTAATAATACTTAAATAGGTAATTATTTTTAGAAAAAAAAACTACTTTTACACGTGACACAATTTATACAGTATCTTGAAAGTTTCAAATAAGAACTTGCCTTAATTAATAGGGGTCGAGTTTTAGATCTCGCTGTCGTGTTCAAGTCGGCCTCGGGATGACTTAGATTTACAATTGGACCCGGTAGGTGGCGTTGCAATCTAACTATCAAATAGGGCTTGCGTGAGGCCTAAGGAAGGCCAGCACGTAGTGGCCCCTTTGACCAATTTATATAAGAGCACGAGTTCGAATCTTACCGGAACGAATGCACCATTTAGGCAATTTTATGAATGCATATTTTTACAATTACCACGTGCTACGGGGAAGGGAAACATCGTGAAGTAACCTGCACATTGAGATAACTGATTTGATTTTGATAACTGTAAAGCCGCTTTGGACAAACGTGGCGGTTACTGTCCGTTCCCCAATAGTGGGAGACCCAATTCGAGCAGTGGGATGAATGTGAGCTGTTATTATATTATAAAATAATGTAGTTATATATTGTTTTGCGAATTTTCAGGCCTAGGGCATACGAAGTCGCATACGGCAATTAATATAAAGTACAAGTGTCGCGGAAAGTAAATGGCTACCATAGGTAGTTAACAAACAACAAGCTCTGAACTATGTTCTTTGTTCTCCTTGTATACTAAAGTAGAAGAAGTTCATTTCACAATTCTCCAGTAACCGTTCAAAATTTCCAACTGTACTGAAACTTTTGTGTGCTTTTTGCAAATTTCACAAAGTTCCCCGGTACAAGTATTCTTGGTAGTGAAATTCAATTTGAACACGGGTAGAGTTCAGTTAAATGATGAATGTTGTTACAGTTTCTTTCGTGTAGCTTTGACTTAGCTTTTTTTAATTTCGCGTGTAAAGTTTTTTTCTACAAGTTTTTATTTAATTTGCAATGCTTGTACCTATGTAGTGTATGTAACATTACATGTATATATTATGTTGGGGTCAAGCCTTGCAACTGAATTTATTCAGCAGTTATCATCAACCAATTGAGATGAAATTCTACTGTTACAACCTAGGCGACTACAAAGACAAATTCCACGTACAGATTTGTAGAAGCACATTTATTACCCGTCGGCATTTGAACTATTTGTTATTCTTTTATGATCGTCTTCTTTTGTTTACTTATTTATTGGCATACGTTTCTAGAGAACAGTCCATTTTTTATTGTAGTCATTTATGGCCACTTGCGACCTACTCATTAGCCAGTTGTTTCGGATTATGTCGACTACGATACGGGCACATTGCATTTGTGCAGTATAAAACGATGGCCTGATTGAGGTCGGGGTGCAGTTCAGCGAGATCCACGATCAAAGCGAGACATGTGTACTACAATCGGGAATCTAATAGTGACGGACTTTCCACGTTTTATTGAATTATGACCTTCTTTTGCATTACTTTTGGATTTGTTGTGTTCGGTTATATTTGTACCTGTATTTGTACTTGTTTGTATAGTTCTAATATACTCTATAATAATTCCAAGGGCATTTTAATTCGAGTCTCGCAACTCGTAACACTACAAACAAATTTAGTACAACAATGTATGGTTAGCTAAATAACGTCATTCTAAATTCAATATGGTGAACGGTCCAAGATGGCGGACTAGTTATTTTTGGTGTACTCTTATGATATGGGTATTAAACTAAAAGGTCTGCTAAGAAGAATATGAATAAAATAAAATGACTACTATAAATCCAATATGGCGGACTGCCCAAGATGGCAGACTAGTCATTTTTTGTCTACTCCCATGATATGGGTATCAATTTAAAAAAGTTTGCTGAGAATAAATAATACAAATAAAATAATATGACCTCATTATAAACTCAATATGGCGGACGACACAAGATGGCAGACTAGTAATTTTTGTCCACTCCCGGTATCTCTCTCTTTTTTCCTTCACCATATCCCAATTAATTAGGGTCGGCGCAATGTCTTTGCCTTCCACACTCCTCTATTCTGTCATGCATCTTCTGTCACACCACATATCACCATAACATCCTTCACACAATCCATCCATCTTTTTTACTCTACCTTTACATTTGTAATGCATCTAATAGTTTAACATTCTTTTTGTCACGTGACTTTCACCCGTCCTCATTATATGCCCATACCAACTTAATTTTCTTCCTCTCAATTTTTCAGTTATATGAATATTAAATTAAACAGTTTACTGAGAAAAATACGAATAAAATAAAATGGCTTCACTCTAAATCCAATATGGCGCAATAGTAATTTTTTTACGCACTCCATTATAAATATTACATCTAAAAGACAACTCTGAGGTTATAATCTATATTAAAAAATTTCTAATGAGGAATCTAATTCCGACTGATTTTCAGTTATTGCCATTACTTTTTCGTAGGGCATTTGCCCGACTGGATGGCTACCCCTGGTCTTAAAGAATGTTGCCATAATAACCTTGAGTTTTGTTCCGGCATTAGTGACCAGGTTACAGTCTCCTTTAACGAGAGGCAGCGCATTTGTAGCACCTTTGGTGTTGCAAATGTTCATAGGCGATGGTAACCGCTTTCCATCAAGTGGGCCGTCTGCCTGTCTGCTGAACTCCTGCAATAAAAAAAACCACTGATATTTTTCTGCTAAAATATTTAATCAAACTTCTTTTTAGAGTTTCGTAGCCATTTAAAAAAGATAATCATCAATCCGGCCAACCATCCGTCCTTCCATTTAAACCTGATTCAGTTGTATTCTAGAATCGCCCATTCATTCTAAGTGCCTACTAAAATGCTCTATCTTTTAGTGCCCTACAAAGGGTCAGCTATACTGAAATGTTTGCAAACCCTTTTATTTAAGAGGCCTGTAATATTTTAGCGCACTTTATATAAAACGACTTAAGTGCTAACTGTATTATTTTATTTAAAAAAGCGGATACCAGCGAAGTTTTATATTGTTGGCATCCTAAAATACATTGGCATGGCATGGGCAGCTAATATATCGATACCTCTGGGCTCAAAGGGCGTAAAGCACATTTTGGGGCATATGGAGTTAATAATACCATCGTATTCAGTTTTTCATTCTCTATCGATTGGTATATACGAAGTTGCCAAATTCGCACAAAAATGTTCTTTACGCCCCATCTTTTTGGGCTGCTAAACCAAAATGAAACAGGAAATCGGGCTGTAAATTACATTACTGCGCAAGTTAAAAATGTCCTAGGTTGTATAGGAATCCAATTATGAGTATTAAGGCGTATAACGCATTAATGCTCATTGTTGTTCTTTACAACCATTCAGCATAATCAGCAACTGTACCATACTACCTCAAAACTATTGTAAATGCATAAAGTATTTTGCTGATTTTAGGGTGTAAAGCACATTGTGTTTGACAACTGTTCACTGACAACAACTTCACGCCCTAAATATTAAAAAGATAACGATTTAAATGTACCTTACTACCTAAAAAAAATATTAAACATAATTTTTTGTTCGTCTCATTTGTTCTTTACTTCCTTACACTAAAGTTTACTTTGTTCTTTACTATGTAATACAACATTTTTAGCCCTTATTTTCATGTAGTTATGGTATCTATTAAAAAAGATTTCTGTCTGTTTTTGTTTTTAGTATTAAAATAATAAAAAAACGACTAATTTCGATTTAATTTCTTCAAATTCGAATTGATAATAATTTAGTTAGTTTTAGTTTGCTCATACAGTTTCAAGTAATAGTTTTTATAATTATTATTCAGGTTAGATAATATTTAATCTCCGACAAAAAAAGACGTGTTAGGTACTTATATGTTTTATAACTCAATGGTTTTACGTGTGTATGTGTACTACCTATTTACCTATCAGTCTGTGGCATCACAGTTCTTGAACAGATGAATCGATTTTGGTTTAGTTTTTGTATTTGTTTGTAAACACCTGTTCAAGAGAGTTTTTTCTATGTTTGAAGAAAATCAGTCGAGCCGTTTAAAATTATGGGGGGTGGGGGGGTGAAGGTGGGGATAAACAACCCAAAACAGGAAATACACTCGAGTGGGGTATCAAATGAAAGGGCATAATTTATATATTAGTTCAGCCGGAAGGCAACTTGAATTTCAATCGAATATTATTTTGAATCGTTTTTGTACTTATTTCAATTTCAGAACACACACAATATCTCTTTAAGAATTATTATTGAAAGATAATAAATATATAAGGTTGGGGAAAAAGTTTCTTCGCATTTTATATAAAAATTCAAAAGGTTTTTTTATAAAGTTTATTTACATTTGCCTAAAGTATGTAGGTGCCATTTTGTTGGATAACTTTTTTCCATCTTGTAAGTAGGGACGTGATCCCGTTGCTATAAAAAAATTGGGGGCTTCTGATCAAAAAACTGCGACAAGTGGTTTTGGCAGTCCTCTCGTGATGTTAACCTGACACTGCCTAAGGAACTGCAAAGATCGAAACAGGTGAAAATCTGAAGGTGCAAGGCCAGGACTATACGGCGGATGCACTAACACCTCCGAGCCAAACTCTCGTAATTTTTGCTGAGTGGCTAAAGATGTGTGAGGTCTAGCGTTATCATGGTGAAAAACCACACCCCTTCTGTTGATTAATTCTGGCCGCTTTCTCTCAATTTTTTGCTTTAATCTCATCAGTTGTTCGCAGTACAGTTCAGAATCGATGGTCCTGTCTGGCGGTAACAGCTCATAATGAATAATGCCCTTCCAATCCCACCATACATACAGCATCACCTTGTTGCGAGTTAACCCGGGGTTCGCCACAGTCTGTGAAGCCTGACCGGCCTTTGACCACGATCTTTTTCGCACGTTCTTGTCGTACGTGATCCAATTTTCATCACCAGTTATCAGCGTCTTCAAAAATGGTTCGGTTTCATTACGTCGTAATAAAGAATCACAAATGAGTACACGGTTAATTAGGTTTCTGTCAGTGAGCTCATGAGGCACCCAAATATCGAGCTTTTGTGTACCCAGCTTTTTTGAAATGCGCCAAAACCGTTTTGTGGTCAATTCCCAGTGCTCCAGCTACATCGTAAATACTAATACGCCGATCTTGCTCCACTTTTTAAAAAATGGCATCAATTTTGTCCATAACAGGGCGACCAGAGCGACGTGCCTCCTTAATATCAAAATTTCCGGATTGAAAACGCTTAAACCAAATTTGCGCTACTCTCACAGATACTGCATTTGGTCCATAAATATCACAAATTTATTTCGCGGCTTGTGTTGCATTTTTACCTTTTTTATAGTAAAATTTTAAAATGAATTGAATATCTTCATTAGATTCACTCATTTTAACAATAAGAAAAACAAATAAAAATCACACATTTTCCTAATTTAAATTTGTCTTCTTTAAAATTAAAACTTTTTAATGATACCAAAACCAGCCAGATACAAATGGTATAGCCAAAGAGATCTAATTACAAGTTCATACATACTATATGCGAAAAGACTTTTTCCCCAACCTATCTCAGATCGAGAATCAACGGAACCAATTGCTTCCGGTATGTTAAATGATGTTAGTAATCCTCTCGATCCAAATAATCTACGTAAAATAGCGATATTATTGATGATAGTGAAGAAGAAAATTTTATGAAATGCTGTAAGCCAAAGATGTTTATTACTTCTAGTGCTGATGATGAAGTTAATACTTCCACATTCTCTCGCTGTACCCCCCACCCCGTTTAACCCTTTTTATTATGAAAGTTGTACAATTTTAAATGCAAACTTTGTGATTTACAACACAATTACACATTGCTATTATCATTTACTACCTAATATTGTACAACTTTTTTACGCTAGGTTATATTTACTACCTAAGTTAATAACGTTAGCTGTTTTTAAATGGGTTTAAAGGACATTTTGTAGTTTTTATTAGGTTGTAAAGCAAAACTATTTTGGAAACTATTATATTTAGGCTTTATTTAATAATATTTACTTAAAATATAGAAAAATGTAAGTATTTTTCTCATAGATTGTTTTTATATAATCATTGAGACAAAAAAGTTATAGCTAATTTTGTTTTATTTTTTAAGTTTTTTGGCTCTCCTGAACAGTAGCTGTTTTGTGCTATACGCCCTTTGAGCCCAGAGGTATCGATATATTTATAGAATATATTGTTACGACCTAGGTGCCGATAAAGACAAATTCACACCTGCAGCCCTGTAGAAACACATTTTATTACCTTTTCGGCATTTGGAATTATTTTCTTTACTTTGTGCTTAAAATTTGTAATTTAGAAAAACAGCCCATTGTGTATTGTAATCTTTTACGGACTATTGTTGTATTGTGATCACTGCCAGGTATCTCGTATTTTAAAGTACAAAGAAATTCGGTCCACGCGGTCGGGCAGACATAATATTGCATCTGTGCAGTATAAAGCAATGCCCCAATGGAGAGATCATCCAGTTAAGCGACAACCACAAGCGAAGCAAGACTTGTGTACATTCGGTAATCTATTTAGGTGACGGTCTTTGCGTATGTATTTGAATTACGATCTTCAGCATTACGTTTGGGCTTATTGCGTTCGGTTACATTTGTACCTGTGTTATACGTGTTTGTATACTTCTAATGAACTCTATAATAATTCCAACGGTATTTTAATTCGAGCCTTGGAACTCGTAACAATATCACGAAACTATGACAGTAATGAAAATTTGTAGTTGTATTATTATGCAAACCTTGTCTCCGTAAACATTCACTGTTTAAAGATGGCGCCAATTGAGATATCGACCGCTTACAGAAATCGGTGGGTTTTAGCCCAAAAATATAAAAACGGCTAGTGTTTGTTGGTAACGATTATTCGACCGTAATTTATGTACCTGTAAAGGTTAAAGGGAAGTCTAAAGTTGATGATTGAAATTGTATTCAGAGGTTGAAAGTGAAATAAAACTGTTGATATCGTGCAATGTATTTTTAAAGTTGGCGTCCCACAATATAAACAGTAAAATGCTTTCGACTTGTGTTGGATGAAAAATATTAGGGATGATGGAAAATTTTAGCATCTGTCGCTTCTTCTCTATATATGTGTGCGAAATATCATACTCCTCCGTCCGCGCAGTTTTTTTAAAGAGGGGTACAAAGTTTTTGCTTCACGAATTAATATATAGATAAAAAAGAGAGTGGCTTGCCACGGGCACTTCATTGGAATTAGTAGAATACCGAAATCAGGCAAACCGAGTGCGAGCGCGATGCGATGGCCGGGAGAAAGCAAAAGGACGCATACCTCGCCCCCAGCACACTGCCACACTGCACTCGTCCCTGGGGGCTCACACACTCACTAGGACTTGCTTAGGAGAATTGTATTTATTTAAATTAAAATGTTGTTCTTTTATATTGTCTCTCTCTTTTCTTTCACCATATCCAAATTAATTGGGGTCGGCACAATAAGTCTTCTCCTTCCACACTCCTCTATTCTCACACCACATATCATCATATCAACCTTCACACTATCCATACTTGTCTTGTTATGCGCATTCTTCATTTGAAAGTTTATTCTTTTATCGATGTCGAGGACGGGGGGGAGAATTTATAAGGAGGTGTTCCTCGGCCAAACCACCTATGATCGAGACCATAGTGTCAAGCGATTTTGAAGAAATAGTAATAGCAGAAAAGAAAAATATGAAATTTAAGCAATAAATAGCTTCTGCCCACGACTACGTACGCATGGAATAGTTAAAAAAAGTAAATTAAAAAACCCTCCCGATTTTAAAACATTTTTCATTGGTGCTCTGCTCCTATTGGTCTCAGCGTGACGATATATAGCCCAATTGTTTTCTAATGTATAAATTGTTTTATTGTATGATAATGATACCGGCAATATCAATACTTAATTAGGTGCATAAGTTTTATAATAAGCTGTTTAAGTAATTAAAGTTTTTTTAACTATCCCACGGGAGCTCTTTAATTTTTCGGAATCAAAAGTATTCTAGGGATATAAGCTACCACCGTACAAAATTTCATCTAAATCGGACCAGACAGACAAACAAAAAAAATATCTAAATTCGTTCTATTTCACTTCATACATCCCCCTGACTTGGTATTTAGAATTTTTTTTCATTGTACAGAAATTTTACTTCTACAATTTTATTGTATGTATAGATAAGAACGCTGATTGTACTAGCTTTGCTTAACTTAATCTTTTTTAACGTGTTACTTTTTACTACGTTGGTGAACAATAAAGAATATTTTATTGCAGGATTTAGAAGCATTTCAGACCAGCTTTTTTACTATGCGGTTCTCATCAACTAGATTTCTTTCTTATTCCATTATTTAAGTTACGTTTCTATTCAGCTCGCGCCGAGTCAATAAAATAAGAAATTACTAAAGGAAGCCATTATACCCGCATCGATACTCTTGGGCCAATAAAATTTCATGCTGAAACAATCTCGTAAAGCGCATAATAAAATGACATACAGATAGGCGGCGAAGTTTTATCTTTTATATGGGTTTTGCGGTTTGTTTGATTACTATTCATGATTTTAAATAAGGTGGAGACATTGACATGATTTATATCAGAAATTTTAAGGATATAACATTTCAGATCTAGATAGATGTTGATGCGGATATACAACTTACTTACTTATACCAGTTTTAGTTATGATCATGGATATAAAAGTACTTCAGGGTCTGATAGTTATACAAATAACCAGAGCTTTCCTTGTGGTTGTTACACTGCCAAAAGAAAGAAAGAAAAAAAGTAATGTTTATTTAGATTTATTTCAAATATAAATTATACTTAACCAATTTCTAACTAAGGGCCCTAACTCAGCAAATGCTGGTTGATAACAACCAAAGCTGAAAGTCTTCCATTAGTGCCAGTCAGCAACGTCACCTTCACATAAGAAAAAAAAATTGAAAATGATAATTGCGTGGACAGAGGAGTATGAAATTTCGCACACTTATAGTTTATATAGAGGAGTGCAGTGCTAATATTTTTTTAAAAATTACGTATAAAAAATAAAATTATTCAATAAAAAAATATTACACACTCTACCATGTATTTGACGCACACACGCATATATTATATTCTTTTGTTTATTGTTAAAGTCAACTTAACAGTGTAGCTTTGGCGAAATTTGTGATTATAGAAATAGTCTTTGACAACAGAACCTTAATAATGTTCAAACTTATAATTTAAATTAATTAATATGGTCTAATCGATCACTAGTATACACACACACTCATATACACATGTATGTGTTTGTGCGTGTGGGTGTGTGTGTGCCATCACTTGGGTAATTTTTATAAGTGATGCTTATAACCACTTCAATGGTTTTCGAGGAGTTATCAGATATACAGACAAAAAGTACGTGGAAAGTGACCTTGTTTTATGTTATGTAAAGAAGAAGATATTAAAGTGTTATAAAAAAGGTTGTCTTGTCACTTATCAAAATCGATTCTTACTTCACAGCTATAAATATTAACCCATCTTTTATGACTCGATGTAGACGTTAACCATAACAACACATCGATACTCAAGTAGAAAGTTGTTTGCGCAAAATGTTCCTGAGTATCGTCTGGAGTACCACTTAACATCGTGTGGAAAGGTCTCGACGGGGCTCTCCAAACCAATTTTCATATATGCCATAGCTTAAATTTGATACACTAACTTTTGTTGGTTATATGTCAATTAATCTTAAAGGACAATGTGAGCTTATCTCCCCAAGGTTTTTGGTCCAATTAGTATTCAAACTTACAGCAGTATCATAATGGTGACTTACCTGAAACACAGAGAATAAAGTATTTATTAAATTATACTATGCGGTGTACTTAATAGTACTAGCTGATCCGGCAAACATTGTTCTGTCATAAAAAAAATAATTAAAAAACATAATAGGAGGGTGAAAAATACTTTACTATGTACTCTCATACCTATCAAATATACAAAAAAAAAACATTAAAATCGGTGACACGAGATTTTTATATATGAGAAGATAATAACAGTCCGTAAACGCCCCACTGCTGGGCTCAGGCCTGCTACTATTGGGAAACGGACAATATATCCGCGATGCTTATCCAATGCGGCTTGGCGAGTTTGACACGTTGGTTATCTCGATGTGCAAGTTTCAACATGATGTTTCCTACACCATTGTTAAAGTTACTTATAGTGGGGTGCAATTAAACGCCGATTGAAATATCTCTAACTCTTTTCACAACACTTTCAAATAGCCATATATTTAAGAAGTCCAAATCAGCATGCAATAGACTAAATGTGTGGTATTTTTCTAATGATATATACGTTCGCGTTTGACGTTGATGCGGTCGAAGATAATGTACGCTGACCTAGACAATATTAGTATATTCATACGATACTTGAAGATTCTAGATTCTTATATTATACTAACTATTCCTTTACTCTATTGATATTAAATTGACAAAGTCACTCCCCACTTAAATAAAAACCTGGTACGAGAATATTATCTCACTTTAATAAATATTTAATACCTAATTATATGTACGTTTACTTATTAGTGTATTTGTATATTAGTATTATGTATATATAATATGGCTACTTTATCTTTTTTATTCTTGTAGGGCCACGATGGAAAGTCAGTTAACTCTAGGGCAACAAAACATCCTTTACGGTTAAAAAGAATGCGCTCAACTGATTGACGCGAGGCACTTGCGCCGCCTCGCAAGGGTGAGCGAGGCCCTTTGACTCGCGCTCAAAAAACCGACTCGGAATGGAGAGCCCGCGAGTGACTGCGAAGCTTCGCCCGGCCTCGCCGTCGCTCGACGAGTGTACAGCTGGCATTACATTCATATACGCGTAGCGGATTAGTTTACTTGGAAACCCAATAACAATAGACGCAAAGACGTACTATATTCTAATATCATTTAAGTATAGAAGACGAATTACAAAAAGGTTCTCGTGGAAATGAAGAGGTTTATTCCAACAAACTCTAATACTTAATATTGTTACAATACTTAAGAGCCTCCTTGATTGTATACTAGTTACTACGTTGTAACATCATTATTGTAATGAATCAAATCGCTGGTTCATAATTCTTTAAACATAAATTAAAATTGTTTAAATGATAACTTTTTGAAGGTCATATGGTGGAAGAAAATTTAAACACACTTTTTATGTATATTGTTTTAGAATGTAGTGTTAAATGTTTCAAATACCCAATTATATTTGACTATATAATTTTCATTCTATTCATACAATCCCGTTCCATTCATTCGTTCTATAGCTCCATCATTCATTCACACTCAATATACGTAACCCAGTTTTATTGCCTCCGGGATTTAAAGGTACATGTTAACAACTGAGATTTACTTAATGTTACTAACTGTGGATTTTTACATTGCTCTTCATGTCGACTTCATAATATGCTTGAAAGAACAATACTGAATTAAAGAGTAAAAATAAACCTTTGAAAGCTTATAAATCTTATATAACTAGATAACGCAGGTAGATACAGGTCATGATTCCCTTCATTGTTAAATGTTTATTATTTAAAACATACTTTTTGACTAAACCAATAAAAAATTACATAAGCTTTTATGAAGTGTGGAATGCAATTATTGATTGATTTTATCTAAAATATATATATTTTGATAGTATAAGATCAAAGAAGACCTTCTTATACAGAATTTTAATCCGCGCAGGATCAGAAAAAGAATACAATTTTCTACGGCCGGGCGACCTGTTGTAAGAGATGACAAAACAACCCATAAAGATGGTAGGGCTACCACCCCTGGTCTAGAGTATGTCGCCATTAACAACTTTGACACGTGTTCCGGCATTAGTGACTAGGTTCCAGTCTCTATTAAAAAAGCAGCAGCGAATTTGTAGCCTATGATGTTGCAAATGTCCACAGGCGATGGTAACCGCTTTCCATCAAATAGACCGTCTGCCTGTCTGCTGAACTCATGCAATAAAGAAAACAGAAGTTTTTCCTACAACAAGACGTTGTTCAAGAAGGATGTAAAACTTATCATTTGGTATGATTTATGCTAGGTGACGACAGATACAGATGCATAATGATGACTAGATAGTCATGTACGTGTTTGGAAGGTTTTTATACCTACACTACAATAAAGTAGTTGACAGCGAGAGACAGAAGCGGTGGTAAATTAGATTAAGCTTCCATACAGTAAATAACAACCATAAATAAAATTAAAACTAGACATAACATAACATCTTTGTCTTCCGTGATCATGGTTAGTGAAAACTGGCCGAAACGTCGGAATAATAAAAACAAATAATAACCGCGCGTAAAACAGTTAAAACATAGTTTTATTACAGATACCAGTTAATAAACTATATTAAACCGCCAAAAATATACGCAATGTAACTTAATCTGCGGGTACTTGACAGGATATGAGGCCTGACCGGAAGTAAGATGGCGGCCCACACCGGACATGACGTAACAGGATTATCGGCACACCGGCGAACCGGAAACGCCTCTCGACGCTTTTAGTACTGTTTTTGTTCAAACCAAAATTGCTTTATATTTTGGGAAATTTAGTGATTTATATTTTCATATCCCATTACGAGAAATTGTTTGATTTGTTTGACAATAGATTACATTCTTTTACCCTGTCTTAAAAGCTTAATACACCCAAACTTCTTTTTAGAGTTTCGTACCAATGTAGGAAAAACGAGAAACCTTATAAAATCGTCATGTCTGTTAATTTAACTATCCGTCTGTCTGTGGATGTCAAACAATTTTCTAGGTCTTTACGGAAAAAATTAATAAGCATGTAATATTTATATGTCATTTTACAACCTTGTAAGTCGTTCCCCTCGCTGCTGAGGATCGTGACTTTGATCGCAGTGCATAATTGCTTTCCTCACCAAGATCGCTTTGAGCACTGTGGACGGCCGAACGTATTGATATATCCCGCTTAAGGTCTCCTGCTTTCAACTTGATCAGAGACCAGAAGTCTCTCCATATTGTCTGGGTTCTTTCTGGCCTTGTGACCTAAGTACTTCAATATCCACTGCCGGCATACTGCTCTCCTGCTGATAGCCTCTGGTGATCTCCAATCTCAAGCCAGCCCCGGATCTTGAATTATTTTCGAAGGGGGGAGGGACTGAAATATATCCCAATCCCGGTCGCCTATTATGATAATGATTACATTATCATAATTTCAACCATCAGACAGCCATTCCATCGATGGAAACGCGTCTGTCTGTGGTAATTCAAGCTACCTAAGCGTCCCGGGTAAAGTAATTTCTGTGCTTAAAGTAGTGGACCTCGCGGACTGATCCAGCTAGTAAGTCCAATGATCCAGCGCCTACCGACGACCTGTGCAAGGTCGCCCATAGGCGCTAAATGAGAAAATCAGAGGACAGGGATGAGTGACGCTGTCTTGGGGAGGCCTACGTCCAGCAGTGAACTGCGAATGGCTGACGATGCGGAATGATGACTTGTGTATTTGACTGGGAAGTTTGAATTTGCCGCCCTCTGTATTGACCGCCCTGGACAAAGGCACTGGCTTGCTCAACCCCCATATCTGTCTACTGCCTTAACAGTCCTCGAATCGTACAAAAGTATGGACAAAATTAAGCACTAAGCCCTTTTTGTCCCCTTTAAAATCTGTCGATCTTTACATTTATCTTCTTTAGACGGGTCATTGCAACCTTGGCCATTCCAATGCGTCTACGTATTTCTGCATGCTACCCAAATACGCGCATACAAATGCGCTGCTGCTCTCTTAAGGGAGACTGGACTGATCACTAATGCCGGAACACAACTCAAGCTTGTTATGGCGGTATACTCTAGACTAGAGGTGGTAGACATTCAGACCGGCAAATAAACTACCACCTAGCCTAGCCTATTAATGGAAAACTTCGAACTATCTCTATGAATATAGTGTATAAATGATTAAAAAAATAATTTAAATAAAGATAAAACTAATCACCTTTAGTTTTCTGATAAGTTTTATTTCTATTTAATAATGTCTTGATATAAAATTGCAAAATATGTTATGCCTAAACTAGGGAGGGAGGAGTGACAAGAATGTAACCAGCTGTGACAAGAAAGGGGGAGGGGTCAAAAAATCATGAAATTTGTTGGAATCTCCAACAAAAAGTATTTATTACTTTGGTGTGGCATAGTTCTGGCCGCCAATACGTAATATTTGAATTTAGAACATGATGTTTCTTTGTTTTTATCTGTATATTTTTTCCTTCCATTGCTATTAAAATCATCATATATTACGCACGTGCAGTTTCCTTAATAATTAAAATATCTACAGTCCACAACGAATTAATATTTTAAGAAGTGTTTATCAAAATTCGTGTGACGTAATTTGTAGGTGGCGCCTAAAGGTAGTATTTTATTCTAAGTGCCGGGTGAAGTGTCGTTGGACAGGTTCTTAAAAATTATAAAGATGTCTCCTAATGAATTTTTTATGAACTTAATACCTGAGACGAACAAAAACGGGAGCTTTAGCTCCAAGCTCTGTTGCGTTACGAGAACTTAGTATTAAATAAACTACATGTGTACTGTTCCCGGCACGGATCTTGAGCGGTCGGTGGTATAGTAGTAATCACTTTACGAATTGAGCATAGACAATGTGATGCTTTTTATCGACATATTGAAAATATTACATATTTGTCCCTTTACTCAAATGATATAAATATATCATACTGCTTAAAAGAACACCAATATAATACTGTGTGTGGGCTAAAGTGAACGTAGTGTGTACGTTTGTAAGTGTGTAGTACACACGTCTTACTTCGCTAGTGGTTGTCGCTCGACTGGTCTCGTCCCTCCATCGGGTCGTTGCTATATACTGTACAGATGCAACGGTAACGTCCGGCCAGGTGGACTGAATTTCCTAGAATTTGTTTGTACTTTAAATCCGTATCACCTGGCTAATGACTGCCATAAAAGATTACAATATAACAATTGGCTGTTTTCGAATCACATAATATAATTTTAAACACAAAGTAAACAAAAATTTAAAAACATCGTTTAAAAAAACCGACTTCAAAAACTAAAAAACTAAAATGTATAAAATAACTTATTTCTTAAGCTATTATTATTAATATATATTATCTAAAACATCTTAAAGTCGGTGCTTAGTAATTTTCAAAATATAGTAATTTTTATGTTTTACTTTGCACCGACTTCAAGATGTTTTAGATAATATATATTAATAATAATAGCTTAAGAAATAAGTTATTTTATACATTTTAGTTTTTTAGTTTTTGAAGTCGATTTTTTTAAACGAAGTTTTTAAATTTTATTTGTTACTTTTTAGTGTCTAGCTATGTATGGGTGGACCCACGAATGGTGCCGCGCTTTTTAAAAAAATATAGGTCCCAAGAACCGGGAACAAAAAAATGTTCGTAAAATGAAAACTACTGGACCAAACTATGTCAAATTTTTAGGGGACCACATGGCAGCTATTCCGCGTCGAACAAAAAAAGAATCACGTAAATCGGATCATAAATCACGGAGTTATCGGCGAACATATGGAACGGAGTGAAAATTATTTCCATGAAAAATGTTCATAAAATGAAAACTACTGGGCCAAACTATGTAAAATTTTTAGGGGACCAATTGGAAGCTATTCCGCGTCGAACAAAAAAGAATCACGTAAATCGGATCATAAATCACGGAGTTATCGGCGAACATACATAAAAAAAAAGCAAAAAAAAAAATATATATATCCCGACGAATTGAGAACCTCCTCCTTTTTTCGAAGTCGGTTAAAAAGAAGTCCAAACGCTGAAAAGTAATTTAATGTGAATAGAAGTCCAAATGCTGAAAGGTAATTAAATATGCTTTGACAGGTATGCAGGTGTGAATTTGTTTTTGTCGGCGTCTAGGTCGTAACAGTATTATAATATTTTTTTTAAATCTAAATCACACTTTTAATCACTAGCATAAAATTCAAAATTCAATGCACTGTTACACACAATTTACTGTGATCTACGTATAAATGAACATCTGCCTTAAGCACGTACAGATAGTTCAAGATGTTTTAGATAATATATATTAATAATAATAGCTTTAGAAATAAGTTATTTTATACATTTTAGTTTTTTAGTTTTTGAAGTCGGTTTTTTAAACGAAGTCTTTATTTTTCATTTGTTTTTAGTGTCTAGCTATGTATGGGTGGACTTACGAATGGTGCCGCGCTTCTTAAAAAATATAGGTCCCAAGAAACGAGAACAAAAAAATGTTCGTAAAATGAAAACTACTGGGCCAAACTGTGTAAAATTTTTAGGGGACCAATTGGAAGCTATTCCGCGTCGAACAAAAAAAGAATCACGTAAATCGGATCATAAATCACGGAGTAATCGGCGAACATAAAAAAAAAAGTAAAAAAAAAAAAAAAACCCGACGAATTGAGAACCTCCTCCTTTTTTAGAAGTCGGTTAAAAAGAAATGTGTTTTATTTCGAATTAAATAAGGTTTAATTCAGAATAAGGTTCTCGAAAAGCTTTTGAGATCCTGGATATCATGTAGCAGCAGAGTGCTAGCCAAGTAAAACGAGCCGAAACACGACGGGTCTATCTTGTTTAGTACAGGAGTTCCCATGGCCACCTTCCGACTCCATCATCAGATTAGCTCCATGGTACCATATTATTGCATTGTCACGCGATATACATATGTGTGCAAAATTTCAGCTCAATCGGAAACCGGGAAGTTGATCAAATTTAACTTGCAAGATTCCACCCAAACTTACTAACATACATACATACATACTTACATACATACATAGGTACATCCATTGCAAGTTAAATAAAAGCTTGTAATAATAAAAACATTACATTTCTTTGGCACAAAAATTACCGTTTCCGGACCCGTCCCGAAATCATCGAAAGCAAAAACCAAGACGTATTTCTTATAAATGTCCCTAGGCGGCGGTTACCACTTTCGTCCGCTAGGCCATCTGCCCCACCAAAAAAATATAGACGAAACGACTTAAAGATATTTGTAAAGGCTTATATTTTGCCAAAACGGCTACTGAACCTTATAAAGTAGCATGACATTAATACGCCAATATTCTAAAGCCAATGATTCCTTATGTTCAAACTTCGTAATCCTCTATAATGTCTTACAGATATTAACGTAACAATATCTCTGAATTCGATGTTACGATAAAGAAAGTAGTTTTCGAAAAGGCGGAATATAAAAATTCCTAATGTACTTATCTATACCAAAAAAATATTGGGAAATGCAATCCACGAAATGTGAAAAGTTTCCTAGAGGTGACTATGTTCTATTATTATATAGATAGATAGGTAACAGTTTATTGCACACCATTATAGAAAACTTACGAATTAATATTAATCTAATCAAGGCTTAAAAACGTTATCAATTACCTTTAAAAATATAGGTAACTAGCTTCTGCCCGCGACTACATCCGCGTGGAATAGTTTAAAAAAAAGTAAGTTCAAAAAACCTCCCGGTTTTGAAACATTCTTCATTAGTGCTCCGCTCCTATTGGTCTTAGCGTGATGATATATAGCCAATAGCTTTCCGCAATAAATGGACTATCTAACACTGAATTTTTCTTCAAACTAGACCAGTAAGTAGTTTCTGAGATTAGCGCGTTCAATCAAACAAACAAATTCTTCAGCTTTATATATTAGTAGAAGTAGTCTGACAGGAACAGGCAAAGTATTACAAAGTTGGACAGCTTTTTCCGTGAAAAAATTAATGAAAAACGTTGTATTATGAATAGGAGTAATAAGTCTATGTTGAATGGAAGGGCGTATATTATGAGAGCTAGAAATAAATTCGAAGCGTTCCTTAAGGTATTGTGGAGTAGTTGGGACGAATAAAATACTATAAAGTAGTGAAAGAGACTTTTCGGAATTCATTAACGTTGTCGTACTTGCGTAACCCAAATATGAACCGTATAGAAAATTCTGGAAAGTTTTTATATAACCATAGTGAAAGGGTTAAATTGAAAATACCCTATGTAAGCCGCAATATTACTTTAGGATTATTAAAGTGTGATGAGGGCAAACTTGTTACAACTTTGAAAGCAAATATCCTGACACCTATCGTTTCGAATAAAAAGGTTACAATCAACTTTGTCATGGTCTTTTAAATTCAACAAATTTGATTTTTAAAAAAAAATTACATTCGATGATCAGCGCGTTTCATTAGAAGCTCACAGTGCTCAAAATGGTCCGTTAGCCGTTCCACAAGGCGACCGCGGTCGTTGTGGTCGTGGCGAAAACGTCTCAAATTACGTCATCGTTTTCGATCACCCATCGCTCACAACTGCCCAACGCTCACATGTCAAGAGGTGGCTCGAATAACCGTTCCACTTGGGTTTACGATTGTAATGCCGGAAAGCAAGTGGGAACGGATAAAAACGCGGTCGTGAACGTGGTCGCTGTGAGTCCCTAATGGAACGTAGCCTATAAGTGTAGCGACTAGTCTAATTTTTACATGTTTTGCGGTACTATAATATTAGAAAGAAAGAAAGAAATAAATTATTTATATGCTAGGAAAGCGACAATACAAGGATGCAGAAATATTTATACATATTACACGACTTCTAGCGTCATATATACTACATTTGTTTTTTGGCCAAGAGAAATCCGATCGAGGACTATAGACCGCAAACTATAAAGCGCAAGAAGAAAAAATCGCAGCCCACGTGTGGGATTCGCCAGGTCGGGGTGGCACTAGCACTTTTAGTTAGAACTATAGATGCTATTGTTACTGCACTGTTCGGAATACCCACTAACACCCTTGGGTATGCCGTCCTTCGCCTTATGCCAGGGCTACGGGCACTTGGCTTAGCCCCTCCGCTAGCCTTCTGACCTTCTGTCAAGTCGAATTAGAGACGGTCAGGAAGCGGGAAACCGCCTCCTGCCTCGTCGCCTGGTCTCGTGACCTCGAACACCCTGTGGCCGGCGGCTATACGGTGGATGCAATCAGGCCGCAGCTGGAGAGATGGGTGACCCGCACCAGCGGAACCCTGACCTTCAGGACGACTCAGATACTGACCGGACACGGTTGTTTCGACCAGTATCTGTTTCGCATTGTGGGCTGCTTGCCTTCCCCGGACTGCCGCCAATGCGGCGCACCCGATACGGCGTTACACACGCTTGTTGAGTGCGCTGCATGGACGCCTCAGCGTTTCGAGCTCGAGACACACGTAGGAGCCGTCCGATCGCTTGGCGACTTGGTAACGGCCATGTTGCACAGCGACGACCGCTGGGAGTCTGCGGTCTCTTTCTGTGAGGCGGTAATGTCTCTAAAAGAGGCCGCAGAAAGGGATAGGGAGCGAAGTCCTGCAGCGCGTGCTAATGTCTCCACCCGAGGTCGCCGGCCTTCAGCTAGCACCCGGAGAGGCAGGTACGCGCATTACTTCCCTCCCTGAGTTAGGTTCCGGTACGAGGGGCCCCTTGCTACTAGGCAACGCAAGGGATTCATCTGCCCCCGTTTCGAAGTGGGGTGTGTTCTCCCAGGGCACACTCCAGGCACTTTATTGCGCTGGATCGACTGTTGCGTAACTATGTTCTATATCTCAGTCTTTCCTTCACAACAAAGCGCAGGGTCGACGGGAGGAGAGGTTTTTTAGTGGGTATTGAGGTTGCTCGCCCGTGCGGCATCGCTCTGAGTCTTCCACACTCCTCAGTGTCAAGCCATCGCGGACGAAGCGCAAACAAAGCATACTATTGCTAGCGTTATCGCCCCCGGTGGATGCGCGCCGTTTCCTAGTGACGGCCCTGAGAGTGCGTAAATCGGTCAGCATTTTTCCTCGCCTCAAAAAAAAAAAAAAAAAAGCCCCTCCGCTAGCCTTGGCAGGACATATACTAAATCTATATCAACCATATAGACCCAGTAATTTAAAATAAATGACATACGGCTGGACATATCATGGACAATCAGACAAACGGGCATGAAGAAACAAAATGTGCTCTCTAAATGGAGATTGGAATCTGGTCACTAATGCTGGAACACCACAAAATGTTGTTACAGCAGCATACTCTAGAGCAGGCGTTGTAGGCACCCAGACGGGGAAATAGCTTACCACATGGCTGTGAATTGTTTTTTCACCTCTTAAGTTAGGCTGCCCGGGCGATGGAAGTTATATTCTTACTTCGTTCCTGCACTCATGAAAAACGCGTTCTGTTTTCGCCAAAATAGGCATGGAATTCTAATAAATATCCACACGAAAAGCAAGTATCTTACTCACTGAGGCAGACGGAAAAGTGATTTATTAATATTCTTATTTGACAGCCCTAACTACCCCATGTGTGTGAGGAAACACGAACCGCGTAAGATTCAAGGGATTCGGTGTATAATATAGAGATTAAGGAAGGTATGAAGATGGAGCTTCTTGCTTATTACATCAATCGTTTATATCCCGGTTTAAGAACAGAAAATCGCTTAGTGAAATTCATAAGCGTCCAGATATGATGGTAGTTGTAGGACATAGCAGAAAGATTCACATTATTTCGCTATTTGTCATGTTCGTAATACGGACGCTCTAGAACTTACCGCCTCTTTGCTTCAATAACGTGTTATTTTGAAAATTAAGGAAACTTTCAAAAAATAATTAAGTCGAATAACTTTTTTACTGTCAATCCAAACCAGGTATTTTAAAATTAAAAACGTTAACGATGGTTTTAATCTATACTAATATTATAAAGCTGAAGAGTTTGTTTGTATGAACGCGCTGATCTCAGGAACCGCTGGTCCGATTTGAAAAGTTCTTTCAGTGTTAGATATTACAATTATCGAGGAAGGCTATAGGCTATATATCATTACTCTAAAGTCAATAGGAGCGGAGCACCAATGAAGAATGTTTCAAAATCGGGGGTTTTGCAAACAAATTCCACGCGGACGACGTCGCGGGCACAGCTAGTCTACCATATTATGAAATTCTAAACATGCCTTGCCTACACATTAAAGCTATAAAAAAAACAACTGGAATAGATTATATAAACTATCGAGTATACTTATCGAGTAAATTTTCTGTTTGCTCAGGATTCACGTAAACGACGTTGTCGTAAGAGAATTTTGACATTCGTCGTGTAGAGTTTATGTCAAATTTTAACCGGTAGGAAAGCAAATGAGCGGTCGGTAAGATATAGGAACCGGGCTTTACTCGTCTGGATGGATAACACCCCCAGTCTAACGTATACCCTCATAGCAACTGTGATTTATGTTCAAGCATTAGGCACAAAGAGAAAAGTTCTTCGAAAAATCTTGGGCCCAACAAATAAGAGATGTGGAGGATCCGAACCAACTCCGAAATAGAAGCCCTCATGGTCGAGCCCAACATAATTGGGGAAATAAAATTTCACCGTCTCCGCTGGCTCGTTCATGTAGAACGGATGGAGGTGGATAGGGGAGTGAAGAAAGCATACTTGGGAAACCATCTGGTCGAGGAACGGTTGGTCGTCCTAAGTGTCGCTGGAAGGATAGAGTGGAAGCTGACCTGACCGCACTACAAGCCCACAACTGGCAAGGGACTGCACAGGACAGAGAAAGGTGGCGTGCTCTCACTTCGGACTCAAGACTCTCTTTTTTATTGCACGCGTTCAACAGTCAGGCAGACGGCCCATGTAATATAAAGCGGTTACCACCGCCTATGGGCACTTGTAAAACCAAAGTTGCTACCAATGTACTGCCACTCTCTAGAGTGAGACTGGAACCTGATCTCTAAATGCCGGAACACAATTCACTAGACCAGGGGTGGTAGCCAATCCTACCACCTGGCTGTGGATTATTTTGGACAGACCGCCTGGGCGCAGGAATTTGTATTTTTTTCTCCGTTCCTGCACGGGTAAAAATGCTGTCAAAACAACTATGATTTTTATATTGATTTGTGTTCAGACATTAGGCAAGTTCTAGTCTACGTATGTAAATCTAACCCACGCTCTTTTATTTCGTCCACCTCATTGAGAAACCTCGAAATTGCTGAACTATAAGAAAACTGTCTAAATTACTTTAATAAACAATTATTTAAATTTGTACACAACATTGAACGCTCTGCGAAGTTCACACAAAGCGCTGTGTTTCCTTTGTGCCAGCAAACATTTGCTTAGTTAAGTTTATTTAGTCTCCAGGAAACTTTATAGGTAGGTACTAACTTGATATTAACTTAATTTGACGTACTATGGCTTTAAGCTTTTCGGCTTGTATTTTGGGAATCAAGCGTAATTTTATTAATTAAATTTTTCCTTCCACCCATTTTAATATTATATAAAAATTTTAGAACTAGGCATGTTTGCTGAAGAGTTTCTTGCGCCGCTTCTTCTCTTCAAGCCACAACATGTTGTGAAGCGGTGGTAAATTGGATTAGGCTCCTATTGAGTAAATAATAACCATAAACAAAATTAAAACTAAATAATTAAAATGAACAAGTTGGCGGTAGGCTAAATAAAACTTTAACAATACTCGTTGGACAAATGTCATCTTTGTCGTCCGTGACCACGGCCACTGAAAAGCGGCCGAAACGTCGGATTAACCAAAATCAAATAAATTACCGTGCTTAAAACCGTTAAAACGTAGTTTTATTATGTATACAAGTCGCGAAAACTTAAGAAAATATTACACGCACTACCATGTATTTGACACACACACACGCATATATACTCTTTTGTTTACTGTTAAGGACAAATTAACAGTGTAGCCTTGATGAAATCTGTGATTATAGAAGTATAGTCTGTGACATTAATTATTATGACGACTACAAATTTAATATAAATATGTAAACACAATAAAACTCATGAAGTTAGTTGCAGAGTTAAATATACTACTTCCAAATTTAAATTTTCTTCCTTAACTTTAAAATTTCCTAACAGCAAAATTCTATGACAGAACATGTCAGATGCAGCCGCCATGTTTTAACAGAATAATATGAAACTTGTGCTTCCAACTCGCAGTAATTTAATTAAAATCTCGCTGACTCGTGTCGTTCATAATAATTTCTTAGGTGTAGAATCGCTACATTTAAGTTTAAAAGTAATAAACAACAATTGCTCATTAAACTCTAATAATTAGGTACGAGAATATTAGGCGTTACCTTATGTTTAAAAACATTATATTTTATTATTACGAAAAGCAGCAGACATCTGATAAGGATGTATAGACTTTGGCTGACAACTGAATTATTAATATTTATTATGTAATTCAACTTTTTTGACTTAACTAACAAAAAAAATTTTTTGTCGAAAAATCCAGACGGTTCAATTATTTTTTAAATCAGCTTCAGGGGATGTATAAATCACGTAGACTGCTTCTGTTATTTGGATAAGAAATATGTTTTGTTGTTTTTGTGTGTGTATGAGCGTGGGCGTACAGGCTGTAGTGGATGCACTTACCACGTTTAGTTGTAGATAATTTTATATTATATTTACTTTAAATATACCACGATCCTGGTTACCACACGCTCGGGTTTCCAGCTCAATTATTTGCTTATACATTTATTGTATTTCATTTCATTTCTATTAGAAACTTTTGTAATAAATAAAACTTGTATTTTATCCTAATTCTCATTCGTAAACAAAAGTCGGTCAAGTTCAAGGTCAATCTTTTGGCATTTGACTTTTGACGTTTGACAAGTGCTACCTTATAAAAAACATAGCAACAACATTCTTTTAATCTACGCTATGTTTACCATTCATGTTTAAATCATGATTTCTAATCATAAAACAAATTACATATAAATATCTATTTCAATTTTCTTATTTATTTAATTAAATTTAATTTATCAACTACATAATGATCTACTTTTTTTATTCAATGCCTATATGCCTATGTTAGCCAGGACGCAAGGATATGACCAACCAATGAGAGATGT
Organism: Dendrolimus pini; assembly: GCA_949752895.1. NCBI lineage: Eukaryota > Metazoa > Arthropoda > Insecta > Lepidoptera > Lasiocampidae > Dendrolimus > Dendrolimus pini. The sequence goes on from OX457124.1 coordinate 25,214,768, forward strand.
GTATAAGAGTCGCTCTCATTGGTGGGAATTAAAAAATGAAAGGAGACACGGTTTTTGAATTCAGTTAGCAAGAGACTATTTTGTACGACAAAAAGATACTTACAAAAGTGAAAATAAAAAGCCAGTTTAAGATCGAAGTTATATTCATTCAAGAGCCTTACATCACAACAATAATATCATATAGCACAGGCTTCAAGACAAAAGTGCAGTTTTACACAATGAACAAAATTGTGAATAAAACAAAACTAGTTGATTGTATAAGGCTGAAATTTGAAAAAACCTTCTTTTTTGCTATACATATAGCATACTGGTAAGACATTCTAAATTGTAACATGCATAGTTTTTAGCTCTGTGAAGTTGGCACCTCGAGTTGCGAATTTTTGAAAGAACAATATCTCATTCGTTTGTCCATCGTTAGTCCACGTTTGCCCAGGAAAAATTTTCGTTTGCCCACCCTTGGTTCAAAAGTTATTGAACAAAAACTTTTTTTGAAAAAAGAAATTCCGGTTCTTCCCATATTTTCGCAAGGTTTCATGTTTTTTGCACTCGAATGGACTTTATCGTTAGCTGATCCAATGCACTCGATTGTCCAGGCAAAAGTTTCGTTTGCCCACCCTTGGTTCAAAAGTTATGGAACAAAAACTTTTTTTGAAAAAAGAAATTCCGGTTCTTCTCATATTTTCGCAAGGTTTCATGTTTTTTGCACTTGAATGGACTTTATCGTTAGCTGATCCAATGAACTCGATTGTCCAGGCAAAAGTTTCGTTTGTCCACCCTCAGATCAAAAGTTATTATTGAACAAACACTTTGTTTTGGAAAAAGTAATTTTTGTTCTTTCCATATTTTCGCGAGGTTTAATATTTATGACACATGAATGGACTTTATCGTTAGCTGATCCAATGAACTCGATTGTCCAGGCAAAAGTTTCGTTTGTCCACCCACAGATCGAAAGTTATTATTGAACAAACACTTTGTTTTGGAAAAAGTAATTTTTGTGCTTTCCATATCTTCGCGAGGTTTAATGTTTATGACACATGAATGGACTTAATCGTTAGCCGATCCAATGAACTCGATTGTCCAGGCAAAAGTTTCGTTTGTCCACCCTCAGATCAAAAGTTATTATTGAACAAACACTTTGTTTTGGAAAAAGTAATTTTTGTTCTTTCCATATTTTCGCGAGGTTTAATGTTTATGACACATAAATGGACTTTATCGTTAGCCGATCCAATGAACTCGATTGTCCAGGCAAAAGTTTCGTTTGTCCACCCTCAGATCAAAAGTTATTTTTGAACAAACACTTTGTTTTGGAAAAAGTAATTTTTGTTCTTTCCATATTTTCGCGAGGTTTAAAGTTCATGACACTCGAATGGGCTTTATCGTTAGCTGATCCAGTGAACTCGATTGTCCAGGCAAAAGTTTCGTTTGTCCACCCACAGATCGAAAGTTATTATTGAACAAACACTTTGTTTTGGAAAAAGTAATTTTTGTTCTTTCCATATTTTCGCGAGGTTTAATATTTATGACACATGAATGGACTTTATCGTTAGCTGATCTAATGAACTCGATTGTCCAGGCAAATGTTTCGTTTGTCCACCCACAGATCGAAAGTTATTATTGAACAAATACTTTGTTTTGGGAAAAGTAATTTTTGTTCTTTCCATATTTTCGTGAGGTTTAAAGTTCATGACACTCGAATGGGCTTTATCGTTAGCTGATCCAGTGAACTCGATTGTCCAGGCAAAAGTTTCGTTTGTCCACCCTCAGATCGAAAGTTATTATTGAACAAATACTTTGTTTTGGGAAAAGTAATTTTTGTTCTTTCCATATTTTCGCGAGGTTTAATGTTTATGACACATGAATAGACTTTGTCGTTAGCTGATCCAGTGAACTCGATTGTCCAGGTAAAAGTTTCGTTTGTCCACCCACAGATCGAAAGTTATTATTGAACAAACACTTTGTTTTGGAAAAAGTAAATTTTGTTCTTTCCATATTTTCGTGAGGTTTAAAGTTCAAGACACTCGAATGGGCTTTATCGTTAGCTGATCCAATGAACTCGATTGTCCAGGCAAAAGTTTCGTTTGTCCACCCCTAGATCAAAAGTTATTATTGAACAAACACTTTGTTTTGGAAAAAGTAATTTTTGTTTTTTCCATATTTTCGCGAGGTTTAATGTTTATGACACATGAATGGACTTTATCGTTAGCTGATCTAGTGAACTCGATTGTCCAGGCAAAAGTTTCGTTTGTCCACCCACAGATCGAAAGTTATTATTGAACAAACACTTTGTTTTGGAAAAAGTAATTTTTGTTCTTTCCATATTTTCGTGAGGTTTAAAGTTCATGACACTCGAATGGGCTTTATCGTTAGCTGATCCAGTGAACTCGATTGTCCAGGCAAAAGTTTCGTTTGTCCACCCTCAGATCGAAAGTTATTATTGAACAAACACTTTGTTTTGGAAAAAGTAATTTTTGTTCTTTCCATATTTTCGCGAGGTTTATTGTTTATTACACTCGAATGGACTCTATCGATAGCTGATCCAGTGAACTCGATTGTTCAGGCAAAAGTTTCGTTTGTCCACCCTCAGATCGAAAGTTATTATTGAACAAACACTTTGTTTTGGAAAAAGTAATTTTTGTTCTTTCCATATTTTCGTGAGGTTTAAAGTTCATGACACTCGAATGGGCTTTATCGTTAGCTGATCCAGTGAACTCGATTGTCCAGGCAAAAGTTTCGTTTGTCCACCCTCAGATCGAAAGTTATTATTGAACAAACACTTTGTTTTGGAAAAAGTAATTTTTGTTCTTTCCATATTTTCGCGAGGTTTATTGTTTATTACACTCGAATGGACTCTATCGATAGCTGATCCAGTGAACTCGATTGTCCAGGCAAAAGTTTCGTTTGTCCACCCTCAGATCGAAAGTTATTATTGAACAAACACTTTGTTTTGGAAAAAGTAAATTTTGTTCTTTCCATATTTTCGTGAGGTTTAAAGTTCATGACACTCGAATGGGCTTTATCGTTAACTGATCCAGTGAACTAGATTGTCCAGGCAAAAGTTTCGTTTGTCCACCCTCAGATCGAAAGTTATTATTGAACAAACACTTTGTTTTGGAAAAAGTAATTTTTGTTCTTTCCATATTTTCGCGAGGTTTATTGTTTATTACACTCGAATGGACTCTATCGATAGCTGATCCAGTGAACTCGATTGTCCAGGCAAAAGTTTCGTTTGTCCACCCTCAGATCGAAAGTTATTATTGAACAAACACTTTGTTTTGGAAAAAGTAATTTTTGTTCTTTCCATATTTTCGTGAGGTTCAAAGTTCATGAAACTCGAATGGGCTTTATCGTTAGCTGATCCAGTGAACTCGATTGTCCAGGCAAAAGTTTCGTTTGTCCACCCTCAGATCGAAAGTTATTATTGAACAAACACTTTGTTTTGGAAAAAGTAATTTTTGTTCTTGCCATATTTTCGCGAGGTTTATTGTTTATTACACTCGAATGAACTCTATCGATAGCTGATCCAGTGAACTCGATTGTCCAGGCAAAAGTTTCGTTTGTCCACCCTCATATCGAAAGTTATTATTGAACAAACACTTTGTTTTGGAAAAAGTAAATTTTGTTCTTTCCATATTTTCGTGAGGTTTAAAGTTCATGACACTCGAATGGGCTTTATCGTTAACTGATCCAGTGAACTCGATTGTCCAGGCAAAAGTTTCGTTTGTCCACCCTCAGATCGAAAGTTATTATTGAACAAACACTTTGTTTTGGAAAAAGTAATTTTTGTTCTTTCCATATTTTCGCGAGGTTTATTGTTTATTACACTCGAATGGACTCTATCGATAGCTGATCCAGTGAACTCGATTGTCCAGGCAAAAGTTTCGTTTGTCCACCCTCAGATCGAAAGTTATTATTGAACAAACACTTTGTTTTGGAAAAAGTAATTTTTGTTCTTTCCATATTTTCGCGAGGTTTATTGTTTATTACACTCGAATGGACTTTATCGATAGCTGATCCAGTGAACTCGATTTTCCAGGCAAAAGTTTCGTTTGTCCACCCTCAGATCGAAAGTTATTATTGAACAAACACTTTGTTTTGGAAAAAGTAATTTTTGTTCTTTCCATATTTTCGTGAGGTTTAAAGTTCATGACACTCGAATGGGCTTTATCGTTAGCTGATCCAGTGAACTCGATTGTCCAGGCAAAAGTTTCGTTTGTCCACCCTCAGATCGAAAGTTATTATTGAACAAACACTTTGTTTTGGAAAAAGTAATTTTTGTTCTTTCCATATTTTCGCGAGGTTTATTGTTTATTACACTCGAATGGACTCTATCGATAGCTGATCCAGTGAACTCGATTGTCCAGGCAAAAGTTTCGTTAGTCCACCCTCAGATCGAAAGTTATTATTGAACAAACACTTTGTTTTGGAAAAAGTAATTTTTGTTCTTTCCATATTTTCGCGAGGTTTATTGTTTATTACACTCGAATGGACTCTATCGATAGCTGATCCAGTGAACTCGATTGTCCAGGCAAAAGTTTCGTTTGTCCACCCTCAGATCGAAAGTTATTATTGAACAAACACTTTGTTTTGGAAAAAGTAATTTTTGTTCTTTCCATATTTTCGTGAGGTTTAAAGTTCATGACACTCGAATAGGCTTTATCGTTAGCTGATCCAGTGAACTCGATTGTCCAGGCAAAAGTTTTGTTTGTCCACCCTCAGATCGAAAGTTATTATTGAACAAACACTTTGTTTTGGAAAAAGTAATTTTTGTTCTTTCCATATTTTCGTGAGGTTTAAAGTTCATGACACTCGAATGGGCTTTATCGTTAGCTGATCCAGTGAACTCGATTGTCCAGGCAAAAGTTTCGTTTGTCCACCCTCAGATCGAAAGTTATTATTGAACAAACACTTTGTTTTGGAAAAAGTAATTTTTGTTCTTTCCATATTTTCGCGAGGTTTATTGTTTATTACACTCGAATGGACTCTATCGATAGCTGATCCAGTGAACTCGATTGTCCAGGCAAAAGTTTCGTTTGTCCACCCTCAGATCGAAAGTTATTATTGAACAAACACTTTGTTTTGGAAAAAGTAATTTTTGTTCTTTCCATATTTTCGCGAGGTTTATTGTTTATTACACTCGAATGGACTCTATCGATAGCTGATCCAGTGAACTCGATTGTCCAGGCAAAAGTTTCGTTTGTCCACCCTCAGATCGAAAGTTATTATTGAACAAACACTTTGTTTTGGAAAAAGTAAATTTTGTTCTTTCCATATTTTCGTGAGGTTTAAAGTTCATGACACTCGAATGGGCTTTATCGTTAACTGATCCAGTGAACTAGATTGTCCAGGCAAAAGTTTCGTTTGTCCACCCTCAGATCGAAAGTTATTATTGAACAAACACTTTGTTTTGGAAAAAGTAATTTTTGTTCTTTCCATATTTTAGCGAGGTTTATTGTTTATTACACTCGAATGGACTCTATCGATAGCTGATCCAGTGAACTCGATTGTCCAGGCAAAAGTTTCGTTTGTCCACCCTCAGATCGAAAGTTATTATTGAACAAACACTTTGTTTTGGAAAAAGTAATTTTTGTTCTTGCCATATTTTCGCGAGGTTTATTGTTTATTACACTCGAATGGACTCTATCGATAGCTGATCCAGTGAACTCGATTGTCCAGGCAAAAGTTTCGTTTGTCCACCCTCATATCGAAAGTTATTATTGAACAAACACTTTGTTTTGGAAAAAGTAAATTTTGTTCTTTCCATATTTTCGTGAGGTTTAAAGTTCATGACACTCGAATGGGCTTTATCGTTAACTGATCCAGTGAACTCGATTGTCCAGGCAAAAGTTTCGTTTGTCCACCCTCAGATCGAAAGTTATTATTGAACAAACACTTTGTTTTGGAAAAAGTAATTTTTGTTCTTTCCATATTTTCGCGAGGTTTATTGTTTAATACACTCGAATGGACTCTATCGATAGCTGATCCAGTGAACTCGATTGTCCAGGCAAAAGTTTCGTTTGTCCACCCTCAGATCGAAAGTTATTATTGAACAAACACTTTGTTTTGGAAAAAGTAATTTTTGTTCTTTCCATATTTTCGCGAGGTTTATTGTTTATTACACTCGAATGGACTCTATCGATAGCTGATCCAGTGAACTCGATTGTCCAGGCAAAAGTTTCGTTTGTCCACCCTAAGATCGAAAGTTATTATTGAACAAACACTTTGTTTTGGAAAAAGTAATTTTTGTTCTTTCCATATTTTCGTGAGGTTTAAAGTTCATGACACTCGAATGGGCTTTATCGTTAGCTGATCCAGTGAACTCGATTGTCCAGGCAAAAGTTTCGTTTGTCCACCCTCAGATCGAAAGTTATTATTGAACAAACACTTTGTTTTGGAAAAAGTAATTTTTGTTCTTTCCATATTTTCGCGAGGTTTATTGTTTATTACACTCGAATGGACTCTATCGATAGCTGATCCAGTGAACTCGATTGTCCAGGCAAAAGTTTCGTTTGTCCACCCTAAGATCGAAAGTTATTATTGAACAAACACTTTGTTTTGGAAAAAGTAATTTTTGTTCTTTCCATATTTTCGCGAGGTTTATTGTTTATTACACTCGAATGGACTCTATCGATAGTTGATCCAGTGAACTCGATTGTCCAGGCAAAAGTTTCGTTTGTCCACCCTCAGATCGAAAGTTATTATTGAACAAACACTTTGTTTTGGAAAAAGTAATTTTTGTTCTTTCCATATTTTCGCGAGGTTTATTGTTTATTACACTCGAATGGACTCTATCGATAGCTGATCCAGTGAACTCGATTGTCCAGGCAAAAGTTTCGTTTGTCCACCCTAAGATCGAAAGTTATTATTGAACAAACACTTTGTTTTGGAAAAAGTAATTTTTGTTCTTTCCATATTTTCGTGAGGTTTAAAGTTCATGACACTCGAATGGGCTTTATCGTTAGCTGATCCAGTGAACTCGATTGTCCAGGCAAAAGTTTCGTTTGTCCACCCTCAGATCGAAAGTTATTATTGAACAAACACTTTGTTTTGGAAAAAGTAATTTTTGTTCTTTCCATATTTTAGCGAGGTTTATTGTTTATTACACTCGAATGGACTCTATCGATAGCTGATCCAGTGAACTCGATTGTCCAGGCAAAAGTTTCGTTTGTCCACCCTCAGATCAAAAGTTATTATTGAACAAACACTTTGTTTTGGAAAAAGTAATTTTTGTTCTTTCCATATTTTCGTGAGGTTTAAAGTTCATGACACTCGAATGGGCTTTATCGTTAGCTGATCCAGTGAACTCGATTGTCCAGGCAAAAGTTTCGTTTGTCCACCCTCAGATCGAAAGTTATTATTGAACAAACACTTTGTTTTGGAAAAAGTAATTTTTGTTCTTTCCATATTTTAGCGAGGTTTATTGTTTATTACACTCGAATGGACTCTATCGATAGCTGATCCAGTGAACTCGATTGTCCAGGTAAAAGTTTCGTTAGTCCACCCTCAGATCAAAAGTTATTATTGAACAAACACTTTGTTTTGGAAAAAGTAATTTTTGTTCTTTCCATATTTTCGCGAGGTTTATTGTTTATTACACTCGAATGGACTCTATCGATAGCTGATCCAGTGAACTCGATTGTCCAGGCAAAAGTTTCGTTTGTCCACCCACAGATCGAAAGTTATTATTGAACAAACACTTTGTTTTGGAAAAAGTAATTTTTGTTCTTTCCATATTTTCGTGAGGTTTAAAGTTCATGACACTCGAATGGGCTTTATCGTTAGCTGATCCAGTGAACTCGATTGTCCAGGCAAAAGTTTCGTTTGTCCACCCTCAGATCGAAAGTTATTATTGAACAAACACTTTGTTTTGGAAAAAGTAATTTTTGTTCTTTCCATATTTTCGCGAGGTTTATTGTTTATTACACTCGAATGGACTCTATCGATAGCTGATCCAGTGAACTCGATTGTCCAGGCAAAAGTTTCGTTTGTCCACCCTCAGATCGAAAGTTATTATTGAACAAACACTTTGTTTTGGAAAAAGTAATTTTTGTTCTTTCCATATTTTCGTGAGGTTTAAAGTTCATGACACTCGAATGGGCTTTATCGTTAGCTGATCCAGTGAACTCGATTGTCCAGGCAAAAGTTTCGTTTGTCCACCCTCAGATCGAAAGTTATTATTGAACAAACACTTTGTTTTGGAAAAAGTAATTTTTGTTCTTTCCATATTTTCGCGAGGTTTATTGTTTATTACACTCGAATGGACTCTATCGATAGCTGATCCAGTGAACTCGATTGTCCAGGCAAAAGTTTCGTTTGTCCACCCTCAGATCGAAAGTTATTATTGAACAAACACTTTGTTTTGGAAAAAGTAAATTTTGTTCTTTCCATATTTTCGTGAGGTTTAAAGTTCATGACACTCGAATGGGCTGTATCGTTAACTGATCCAGTGAACTAGATTGTCCAGGCAAAAGTTTCGTTTGTCCACCCTCAGATCGAAAGTTATTATTGAACAAACACTTTGTTTTGGAAAAAGTAATTTTTGTTCTTTCCATATTTTCGCGAGGTTTATTGTTTATTACACTCGAATGGACTCTATCGATAGCTGATCCAGTGAACTCGATTGTCCAGGCAAAAGTTTCGTTTGTCCACCCTCATATCGAAAGTTATTATTGAACAAACACTTTGTTTTGGAAAAAGTAAATTTTGTTCTTTCCATATTTTCGTGAGGTTCAAAGTTCATGAAACTCGAATGGGCTTTATCGTTAGCTGATCCAGTGAACTCGATTGTCCAGGCAAAAGTTTCGTTTGTCCACCCTCAGATCGAAAGTTATTATTGAACAAACACTTTGTTTTGGAAAAAGTAATTTTTGTTCTTGCCATATTTTCGCGAGGTTTATTGTTTATTACACTCGAATGGACTCTATCGATAGCTGATCCAGTGAACTCGATTGTCCAGGCAAAAGTTTCGTTTGTCCACCCTCATATCGAAAGTTATTATTGAACAAACACTTTGTTTTGGAAAAAGTAAATTTTGTTCTTTCCATATTTTCGTGAGGTTTAAAGTTCATGACACTCGAATGGGCTTTATCGTTAACTGATCCAGTGAACTCGATTGTCCAGGCAAAAGTTTCGTTTGTCCACCCTCAGATCGAAAGTTATTATTGAACAAACACTTTGTTTTGGAAAAAGTAATTTTTGTTCTTTCCATATTTTCGCGAGGTTTATTGTTTAATACACTCGAATGGACTCTATCGATAGCTGATCCAGTGAACTCGATTGTCCAGGCAAAAGTTTCGTTTGTCCACCCTCAGATCGAAAGTTATTATTGAACAAACACTTTGTTTTGGAAAAAGTAATTTTTGTTCTTTCCATATTTTCGCGAGGTTTATTGTTTATTACACTCGAATGGACTCTATCGATAGCTGATCCAGTGAACTCGATTGTCCAGGCAAAAGTTTCGTTTGTCCACCCTAAGATCGAAAGTTATTATTGAACAAACACTTTGTTTTGGAAAAAGTAATTTTTGTTCTTTCCATATTTTCGTGAGGTTTAAAGTTCATGACACTCGAATGGGCTTTATCGTTAGCTGATCCAGTGAACTCGATTGTCCAGGCAAAAGTTTCGTTTGTCCACCCTCAGATCGAAAGTTATTATTGAACAAACACTTTGTTTTGGAAAAAGTAATTTTTGTTCTTTCCATATTTTAGCGAGGTTTATTGTTTATTACACTCGAATGGACTCTATCGATAGCTGATCCAGTGAACTCGATTGTCCAGGCAAAAGTTTCGTTTGTCCACCCTCAGATCAAAAGTTATTATTGAACAAACACTTTGTTTTGGAAAAAGTAATTTTTGTTCTTTCCATATTTTCGTGAGGTTTAAAGTTCATGACACTCGAATGGGCTTTATCGTTAGCTGATCCAGTGAACTCGATTGTCCAGGCAAAAGTTTCGTTTGTCCACCCTCAGATCGAAAGTTATTATTGAACAAACACTTTGTTTTGGAAAAAGTAATTTTTGTTCTTTCCATATTTTAGCGAGGTTTATTGTTTATTACACTCGAATGGACTCTATCGATAGCTGATCCAGTGAACTCGATTGTCCAGGTAAAAGTTTCGTTAGTCCACCCTCAGATCAAAAGTTATTATTGAACAAACACTTTGTTTTGGAAAAAGTAATTTTTGTTCTTTCCATATTTTCGCGAGGTTTATTGTTTATTACACTCGAATGGACTCTATCGATAGCTGATCCAGTGAACTCGATTGTCCAGGCAAAAGTTTCGTTTGTCCACCTCCAGAACAAAAGTTTTTGAACAAACACTTTGTTTTGGAAAAAGTAATTTTTGTTCTTTTCTTATTTTCGCGAGGTTTAATGTTTATGACACATGAATGGACTTTATCGTTAGCTGATCCAGTGAACTCGATTTCGATTCGACTGAACAATCGAGTTCATTGGATCAGCTAACGATAAAGTCCATTTATGTGTCATAAACATTAAACCTCGCGAAAATATGGAAAGAGCAAAAATTACTTTTTCCAAAACAAAGATTTGTTCAATAATAACTTTTGATCTGAGGGTGGACAAACGAAACTTTTGCCTGGACAATCGAGTTCACTGGATCAGCTATCGATAGAGTCCATTCGAGTGTAATAAACATTAAACCTCGCGAAAATATGGAAAGAACAAAAATTATTTTTTCCAAAACAGTGTTTGTTCAATAATAACTTTCGATCTGAGGGTGGACAAACGAAACTTTTGCCTGAACAATCGAGTTCATTGGATCAGCTAACGATAAAGTCTATTCATGTGTCTTAAACATTAAACCTCGCGAAAATATGGAAAGAGCAAAAATTACTTTTTCCAAAACAAAGTTTTGTTCAAAAATAACTTTTGATCTGAGGGTAGACAAACAAAACTTTTGCCTGGACAATCGAGATCACTGGATCAGCTAACGATAAAGCCCATTCGAGTGTCATGAACTTTAAACCTCACGAAAATATGGAAAAAACAAAATTTACTTTTTCCAAAACAAAGTGTTTGTTCAATAATAACTTTCGATCTGAGGGTGGACAAACGAAACTTTTGCCTGGACAATCGAGTTCACTGGATCAGCTAACGATAAAGCCCATTCGAGTGTCATGAACTTTAAACCTCACGAAAATATGGAAAGAACAAAAATTACTTTTTCCAAAACAAAGTGTTTGTTCAATAATAACTTTCGATCTTAGGGTGGACAAACGAAACTTTTGCCTGGACAATCGAGTTCACTGGATCAGCTATCGATAAAGTCCATTCGAGTGTAATAAACAATAAACCTCGCGAAAATATGGAAAGAACAAAAATTACTTTTTCCAAAACAAAGTGTTTGTTCAATAATAACTTTCGATCTGAGGGTGGACAAACGAAACTTTTGCCTGGACAATCGAGTTCACTGGATCAGCTATCGATAGAGTCCATTCGAGTGTATTAAACAATAAACCTCGCGAAAATATGGAAAGAACAAAAATTACTTTTTCCAAAACAAAGTGTTTGTTCAATAATAACTTTCGATCTGAGGGTGGACAAACGAAACTTTTGCCTGGACAATCGAGTTCACTGGATCAGTTAACGATAAAGCCCATTCATGTGTCATAAACATTAAACCTCGCGAAAATATGGAAAGAACAAAAATTACTTTTTCCAAAACAAAGTGTTTGTTCAATAATAACTTTTGATCTGAGGGTGGACAAACGAAACTTTTGCCTGGACAATCGAGTTCACTGGATCAGCTATCGATAGAGTCCATTCGAGTGTAATAAACAATAAACCTCGCGAAAATATGGCAAGAACAAAAATTACTTTTTCCAAAACAAAGTGTTTGTTCAATAATAACTTTCGATCTGAGGGTGGACAAACGAAACTTTTGCCTGGACAATCGAGTTCACTGGATCAGCTAACGATAAAGCCCATTCGAGTTTCATGAACTTTGAACCTCACGAAAATATGGAAAGAACAAAAATTACTTTTTCCAAAACAAAGTGTTTGTTCAATAATAACTTTTGATCTGAGGGTGGACAAACGAAACTTTTGCCTGGACAATCGAGTTCACTGGATCAGCTAACGATAAAGTCCATTTATGTGTCATAAACATTAAACCTCGCGAAAATATGGAAAGAACAAAAATTACTTTTTCCAAAACAAAGTGTTTGTTCAATAATAACTTTTGATCTGAGGGTGGACAAACGAAACTTTTGCCTGGACAATCGAGTTCATTGGATCAGCTAACGATAAAGTCCATTCATGTGTCATAAACATTAAACCTCGCGAAAATATGGAAAGAACAAAAATTACTTTTTCCAAAACAAAGTGTTTGTTCAAAAATAACTTTTGATCTGAGGGTGGACAAACGAAACTTTTGCCTGGACAATCGAGTTCACTGGATCAGCTAACGATAAAGTCCATTTATGTGTCATAAACATTAAACCTCGCGAAAATATGGAAAGAACAAAAATTACTTTTTCCAAAACAAAGTGTTTGTTCAATAATAACTTTTGATCTGAGGGTGGACAAACGAAACTTTTGCCTGGACAATCGAGTTCACTGGATCAGCTAACGACAAAGTCTATTCATGTGTCATGAACTTTAAACCTCACGAAAATATGGAAAGAACAAAAATTACTTTTTCCAAAACAAAGTGTTTGTTCAAAAATAACTTTTGATCTGAGGGTGGACAAACGAAACTTTTGCCTGGACAATCGAGTTCATTGGATCAGCTAACGATAAAGTCCATTCATGTGTCATAAACATTAAACCTCGCGAAAATATGGAAAGAACAAAAATTACTTTTTCCAAAACAAAGTGTTTGTTCAATAATAACTTTTGATCTGAGGGTGGACAAACGAAACTTTTGCCTGGACAATCGAGTTCACTGGATCAGCTAACGATAAAGCCCATTCGAGTGTCATGAACTTTAAACCTAACGAAAATATGGAAAGAACAAAATTTACTTTTTCCAAAACAAAGTGTTTGTTCAATAATAACTTTCGATCTGTGGGTGGACAAACGAAACTTTTGCCTGGACAATCGAGTTCACTGGATCAGCTAACGATAAAGCCCATTCGAGTGTCATGAACTTTAAACCTCGCGAAAATATGGAAAGAACAAAAATTACTTTTTCCAAAACAAAGTGTTTGTTCAAAAATAACTTTTGATCTGAGGGTGGACAAACGAAACTTTTGCCTGGACAATCGAGTTCATTGGATCGGCTAACGATAAAGTCCATTTATGTGTCATAAACATTAAACCTCGCGAAAATATGGAAAGAACAAAAATTACTTTTTCCAAAACAAAGTGTTTGTTCAATAATAACTTTTGATCTGAGGGTGGACAAACGAAACTTTTGCCTGGACAATCGAGTTCATTGGATCGGCTAACGATTAAGTCCATTCATGTGTCATAAACATTAAACCTCGCGAAGATATGGAAAGCACAAAAATTACTTTTTCCAAAACAAAGTGTTTGTTCAATAATAACTTTCGATCTGAGGGTGGACAAACGAAATTTTTGCCTGGACAATCGAGTTCACTGGATCAGCTAACGATAAAGCCCATTCGAGTGTCATGAACTTTAAACCTCGCGAAAATATGGAAAGAACAAAAATTACTTTTTCCAAAACAAAGTGTTTGTTCAATAATAACTTTTGATCTGGGGGTGGACAAACGAAACTTTTGCCTGGACAATCGAGTTCATTGGATCAGCTAACGATAAAGTCCATTCAAGTGCAAAAAACATTAAACCTTGCGAAAATATGGGAAGAACCGGAATTTCTTTTTTCAAAAAAAGTTTTTGTTCAATAACTTTTGAACCAAGGGTGGGCAAACGAAACTTTTGCCTGGACAATCGAGTTCATTGGATCAGCTAACGATAAAGTCCATTCAAGTGCAAAAAACATTAAACCTTGCAAAAATATGGGAAGAACCGGAATTTCTTTTTTCAAAAAAAGTTTTTGTTCAATAACTTTTGAACCAAGGGTGGGCAAACGAAAATTTTTCCTGGGCAAACGTGGACTAACGATGGACAAACGAATGAGATATTGTTCTTTTAAAAATTCGCAACTCGAGGTGCCAACTTCACAGAGCTATAGTTTTTAGGAAACAAGAAAAATTATGTGTTTTTGCTTATACGCCTATATGTTATGAAGAGTACGCACTTAGGATTGGATGAGACACCACTTTTTTGACTAAACGCTTTTATTAACTCACATAAACATTTAGGTCAAATGTATGTACGAGGAGGGAACAAAAAGTAGTGAGAATGAGCTAGAATATAATGACTATTGATAACTTAATCATTTATTTTCCTACATAGTCTCCGAGTCTCTCTACACACCGAGTCCAGCGCCTTTCCAAGGATTCAATCCCTTTTAAAAAAAAAGTTTTGTCTTGGTCCTGCAAAAAGCTCTCCACGGCATCCTTCACCTTGTTATCATCTTCGTACCTGTTCCCCTTAAGTATTCTTTCAATTTGGGGAACAGATAAAAATCGCTAGGCGCCAGATCTGGTGAATAAGGGGGGGGGGGGTCAACGAATTCGAAGCCAGCTTGCTGAATGGCAGCCATCGCAACTATCGACCTGTGCGCGGGTGCGTTGTCGTGATGAAACAGCACGCGCCTTCGAAGTTTCCCTCGCCTTTTCTCTTTGATGGCATTCCTCAACTTGGGAATTAACGCTGTATAATATTGGCCTGCTCCAGGTAATCAATCAACAATATCCCTTCTGAGTCCCAAAACATTGAGGCCGTAACCTTGCCAGCCGATGCCATGGCACGAAATTTCTTCGGGGTCGGTGATGATGGCCGTTTCCATTGCGAAGATTACTGTTTTGTCTCGGGATCAAAATGATGGACCCATGTTTCGTCCATTGTTACGAAACGAGACAAAAAGTTTTCAGAATCTTCTTGAAACTTGTCCAACAATATCTTCGAAATGTCAAGTCGATTTTGTTTGTGACTTTCGGTTAACATTCTCGGCACCCATCTTGCGGAGACTTTTCTCATATTCAAAGATTGTTTCAATATGGATTGAATACTTCTATATGAAATGCCCGTTACTTGAATTAAGTATCGGATGGTAACTCTTCGATCGCTCAATACAATTTTCTCGACTTTCGCAACATTTTCTTGGGTGACTGACGTCGATGGACGGCCACAGCAATGTTTGTCTTTCGTGGTCGTTCTCCCTACTCGAAATTGAGAAGCCCACCTTGCGACAGTGGAATACGGCGGAGCAGACTCTCCTAATGTTGCCTCCAAATCGCAATGAATCACTTGCGTCGTTAACTTTTTTAAACAGAGGTATTTAATAACGGCTCGCACTTTGTTTTTCTCCATTCGAGAACATGTTCCGATACGAAGCAAACAAATGACTACATTCAGAAAAAAACACAAACAAATATGTATCTGAGCTATGCCTGCCAGTATTTTTTTTCTTACCAAGGAGTTTGTCGTTCTCACTACTTTTTGATCCCTCCTCGTAATTAAATAATTATTATTTTTCAGTAATAATTTACTGAAAAGTAAATTATATGTAAAAAATAATATTATAAATTGTTTTATTTTTATTACAATTTATGTCGTGGTTTAACAGTGGTTATAAAAAAGTTTGCACATGAGTCACATACACACCTACGGTTCGCATAGTTTTAAAATTTTCTGACAGATGGAAAAATCGTTTCCCGGAGACGAGAAATACTATCTTCACCCCTATAATCACGCAACTCCAAGCGGACTTTCAGAATATAAGAAATGAAAACTAATTTTCGTTACCGGTTCTATAAATAAGAACAAGTTAAAAACGAAGTTCGCATAGTCAGCAAGGCGTCAAACTTATAGCAAACTCTTAAGAAGTTGCCTGCGCCTATTACTTGGGGGTGAAAGATGCATTCAACTTTATGAAAGTCGGTTAAGGCTGTCATTAGAGTTTGTTAATTAACACTTCGTGTGAAAGACTTTCTATGATCAAATATTGATTTTTACTATATGCAATCTTATATATAAAAATGAATGTTTGTATGTGTGTCTTGTATGCGTTCCTAAGCCATTGAGCAGATTGTCATGAAACTTTGGTAGGATAATCTCATGACGCCCGCGAGGGTTTCTCTTTCAAAAGATCTATATATATATTGTTACGACCGAGGTGCCGACAAAAGGAAATTTACACCTGCGTCTCTAGAAACACATTTTATTAACTTTTCGGCATTTGGACTTCTTTTGTTTACTTTGTGTTTAAAATGTGTGATAAGAAAACAGCCCATTGTGTATTGTAATATTTTATGGCAGGCATTAGCCAGGTGTGTCGGATTTAAAGTACAAACTGTTTCTAGGTAATTCGGTCCACGCAGCTAGGCAGACATATTGCATCTATGCAGTATAAAGCAAGGCCTCGATTGAGGGACGAGGCAGTCGAGCGATAACCATGATCAAGACGAGACTTGTGTACATTCGGTAATCTATTGAGTGCCGGACTTACCGCGTGTTATTGAATTACGACCTTCTGCATTACGTTTAGACTTGTTGTGTCTTGTGTGTATAGTAATTCAACGGCAATTTAATTCGAGTCCTGCAACTCGTAACACTATGAAAATATATTAGAATCATCAGGGCAGCTTAAATCTAGTCTTCTATAAAATACGGACTATATACTAGTCTTGTGATTAAACGTCACCTGTCCCACATTACGATACTGCATTTGACCTACTTACATTGCCTTTGTGGAACCTTTTTCTAAAAAACATACCGGGATCTTTGCTGGCTACATTTTCTAAAGAACTCAGGCTTTTTATGTTTCTGTTTCAATCACCGAGCTAGTTTATTACCAAGTAGCTACGCCCGCCGCTTCGTTTCGTCATGAAAATACATAAGTCGTAAATTTTAGATATTACATCCTGGAGTCATAGCATCATGGCCTATGGATAAAGAATAAAACTTTTTTAAAATTGATTTCCTTGAGCTGAGGTTTATCGACAACATTACAGTATAGAATTTATCAAAAAAGGTATAAAGTATAAAGTTACCAACGTGCTGGTTCCATCTGGTGCCTATCTGCTTGTCTATTTTACTTTTGCTATTAAAATAAGCAAATATTTCAAAATGAAGTCAGTTATTGGTTATTTTAGATATATCATTATTAGCCGTGCAGGGACGGATAATACAATTTCCTGCGGCCGGGCGGCCTGTCGTAACAGGCGGCAAACCAACCCACAGCCAGGTGGTAGGCCATTTACTCGTCTGGATGGCTACAATGCCTGGACTATACCGCCATAAAAACCTTGAGCTGTGTTCCGGCATTAGTGGCCAGGCTCCAGCCTCCCTTAAGTGAGCAGCAACGCATTTGTAACGCCTTTAGTGTTGCAAATGTTCATAGGCGATGGTATCCGTTTTACATCAGATGGGCCGTCTGCCTGTCTGCTGAACTCATTTAATAATTAAAAATATATATAATAGTGACAGTGAAGTATATGTGAGGTTAACTTGAATGGTATGATAATCAACACTTGAAAGGAAAGTTGTGGATTGAAAGGAGATAAAATATAATAACAAGAATTGAGAACGGAATGTAAGATGATTTGGACATATAGCGATGTCTATTCTGCAAGTATATAATGTCGGTCCGTCGGGGCTGAGTTAGTGAATTGCGATCGAAGCGTTATCTAATGTACCTACTTTCGGATCAAGTATCTTATAACGATGGACTTTACGCGATTTATGTCATTACGATTCTCTGCTTTACTGCATTCGATTTTTTCGTTAGAACTGGGAATTACGCGTGTATCACAATATAAACAACAAACATCACATAGACAGTGCCCTTAAAGGAAACTAAAGTATCGAAAAATTGCCATAAAACTAAAAACATGAAATGATTGAAAAAAAAACAATTTTTTGTAATCTTTACATCATATCATTCTTGAACAGATACCGCGTTGCCTCATACGAAATGTATAATGCCCTTCAAGAGCTGAGTGAGCTTAGATTTGCAAAACCGTGATAAAAGCCTAACAAGTGCTAATGAAAAAATTGAAAGGTTTCAAAAAATTATGGACTTACAACATTAGAGAATTAACATGCCCTCAAAAAAGAAATGATAAAAAAGGCCTGATTAAACAGTATACACTTCTAATCTTTTTAATTCGTATCCCGCAAATGCGTAAAAATATGTGTGCACATAATATGTACATGATTTTGTACTTTAGTATAAGTGGAAAACCATTGCTTTATGGAACATAAGACGTGACTGATGCTTCAATGCAATAACAGTAATGGACTCATAAGAGGCTTTCACAACTCTGCCGTTTAATGTTTTAAACCACCCATTAGGAGAAAAATATTTTTAAATCACAATTTTATTTTTATTTTATTGCATGGGTTCAGGGGACAAACGGCCCACCTGATGGGAAGCGGTTACCATCGCTTATGGACATTTGTAACACCAAATGTGCTACCGATCTATAAAAGGAGACTGGAACCTGGCCACTAATGGCGAAACACAACTGAAGGTTTTTATGGCAGCATACTCTCACGTTCTTCAATATATCTTTGTGACAGTAATTTTCCTGAAAAAACTACTGAATGTAGTCCGAATCCGAATGAAATTTGACAGGAAGAAGTAATCGTACATGCCGTTACACAGTGTTGTAGAAAAACAGCAAAATAAAACATTGTTGAAACCACAACATACGCAACTTAAGGGGTGTTCTGGGAAGTTTCTTCTCATATTGTGAAGCGTTGTACATATAATAGGATGTGGACTCAATTTTTAACTTATTTGTAACTTAGGTAAACTTAATTAAAATGTAGATTTTTTTATTAAAAATAAGTTTCAGTGTAGAGCACTTTTTGAAGGTTATATATACATATAAGTTAAAATTTAATTTTACTTCCTATTCTATGTACACTTCACAACGTGTGCTGCTGTGCAAAATTGCTGTTAAGAAGAAGCGGCAAGAAACTACCCAAAACTCTTTTATTGAAGTGAAACTTCTTGAACTTTGAACGAAAAATTCACACTAAAAAGAGATAAACACATAAAATCCAGCCTTGTTTAATCTATAATAATATTATAAAGAGGTCAAGTTTGTGAGTTTGTGACGTTGTAGGGGGTAATCTCTGGATCTATTTAACCGATTTTGAAAACTATTTCACTAGTGGAAAGCTACATTATTCTTGAAAGACATAGGGTATATTGGATTATGATTAATTTTTTTTTAAAGCCCAGCGAAGTGGGCGCGGGTCAGCTAGTTCAAAATAAAACACATTTCTCTTTACCCGTTAATTATCAATTTAAATAAAACTTAAAAGATTTCAAATATATTTTAGATAGTTTAGTTATACTTAGATCATAGAAAATTGTGCGTAACAGTGCAATGAATTTTTTACTTTATGCTATTGCTTTAAAGTGTAATAAGATTGAATTATCACGGAAAAGGATAAAAATACCTAAGAATAAAGTCATCCGTAATAGAATAGAAATGCAAAAATTCTTCCAATAGGTTAGTGAAACGTACTAGTTTTACTTCTACAATGTGTGAACTGTACACACATTCATATAAAAATATTATTATCGTTATAATAATGTCAAGATATACCAAAAATGTATACTGCATCATATCTCCATAAATTCCTTACATGTTTGGCGAAATGAAAAGGTTATACAGAAGAGGATGAGAGTCTGGAGCGAGCTGCTATGTAAATTAAGTTTTGTCATTTAAATATTCTATAGTGTATTCTATACCCTTATTAAGCAAGATACTTTTTAATTAGTTCGAATAACCACTTTGAATTTTTTTGATGATGATTATATTAAAAAAGCTATTGCATAGCAGTTTTTATCAACTTATGCAATTATAATTATTTATTTATTTTTTATTTATGCAGTTTTTTTTTCTTTGATATTAATTCAAGTTACACTTTTTGAGCGTGGTGACCGATAAGAAAACAAATCACCTATGTATACATATATACCTATATTTATACTTACGGGGCGCACATGCGGTGACTGTGGCATTATAAAGATATGATAGATACCTATACACCTGTATACTTTCTCACAAACAGCAACACACAAACAGCTTAGTCTCCATACGTGATTAAAGCGGCGTTTATCATCAATCGACGTTGGATGGATAAAGAAGTTTCAGACACAAAGGGAAAATGGCCCATCTTACTATTATCTCAGTGTACAAGTTTTTTAGGAGCATTGCAACCTTTCAAAGTGTGATAACACAAATTTGGCTAAAATATGAGCCGCAAAGAATACGCAACCGAATCAAAACAAATCAAATCATTTATTTCCTTAAAAACATGGTTAGTAAAAATATTAGATGAATGACATTATTGAATGTTTCACATGTTTTTGCCCTTTCAAACATGCAAATAATAATTAAGACATTAATTGTACTTTTTTTCTAGAACTATACAGTAATCATAGATAGTACCTATGTCAAGTGCAGAGTTATTCTATATACAATGTCAAAAATGTAAAAAAAAATCGAATAATCGAAATCGAATAAAAATAATCGAATCGAACATCATTATTTTAATGTCTACATACATGTCGGCCCTGTAACCAAAATGAGTTAAAACACAGTATTTTGTCATCTCAAAGAAAGTTCCTCTCCCAATTCAAAACACAATAGCTACTTTTGACACAGTGACCGGTAATTGCTCTAACGAGACCGGAAGTGGCCGCCATCTTGAATGCTGAGGGTATATTTCCTGTTCAACATTCAAAGATAATGTTTTAATATAGCGAAACATTTATTACAGTTTAAGGATTTACAGGTAAATGTAGGTATTTAGGGATGTCCCGACTAGGTGGAACGCTCCTCCGTGTCAAAGGAACATCATCCAGCGAGGCTTCTGTTATGCCTTTTTTTAGCAGGATTCAGCTCAGGATCCAGCTGAATATCCGCAGATAGCTGTTTCAGCGATATCGGACTTTGGGGGAATCCCGACTCCGGGGGAGCGGAGGCGTTCAGCCCGGAAGCAGCGC
The DNA here is from genome assembly GCA_949752895.1 of Dendrolimus pini. Lineage (NCBI taxonomy): Eukaryota > Metazoa > Arthropoda > Insecta > Lepidoptera > Lasiocampidae > Dendrolimus > Dendrolimus pini. The sequence continues at coordinate 25,235,788 of OX457124.1, forward strand.
GCTCTAGGAGGCACCTCCTGTGAGATTCAAACTCGGCTCGACCGCTGCGGGGGGGTATTATGCCGTTTGGTTACGCTAAGAATATAGGAGGGACTTACGGTTGATGGTGGTGTTCTGAACCTCTGATGATGACGATGAGAGCTGATATTATTGCACTTCACTTGAGTTATTTAATTGTAACGTAACCGGCGTGTGCGCATTACCATTACATTATCTAGATTGTCAGTCCTAACCCTGATCAAGTATGAAGGGAAATCTGGGCTGTAAGTTTTATTTTTACGAACCAATTTCTTTGAACAGATATACGTAATACGTACTAACTTTAATTACCTATTTAACTATTCGATACGAGCTCATGTCTCAACTCGTCGAACTAATTTAAGTTTGCGATAAGATGACTCATTAAACTCCTCTTTTAACAACCTATTTCATATCTCTTGATAAACTAGTGAAAGAAATCCGATCTACAAAGAAAACAATTTTTGTCGAACAACTGAACTATACTGAACTAAAAGCTGGATATAGTTCAAAGTAATGAAAAGACACATTTGTATCTTTTCATTTCAGTGACACATTTTTCGCAAGGCTACGGCGCACTGAGTCGCGGTAATTTTGACACTGACGGGGAGCGCGGGAGCTGATAGCGATGTGGCATGTCTAGTAGCGTTATGCGGATTTACGTCGCGCTTGGCGCGAACACCGTTGTTCTTGGAAATTTGTATATATGTGTCGGGTGTGGGGGCAAGGGTCACCTAAATGAAACACCCCTTAGCAAGTTTACTGTATTTATTTATAGGCGCTACAACAGCAAAAGGTGCGATAGGCACAACTGTATCAAACGGCACGTTCAAGTTTAACCGACACAACTTAGCACTAGCCCCGGACGTTACACTGAACGTAGATAGCACTAATTATATAGATTACACCTGTTGCGGACAGAATCACCCCGCTGACCTCACCCCCGTAAAACCCGTGCGCCCACGCCCCGCCTACCGCGGAAACGTAGCTCGCTCCGTTAGCTGCTAAGCGTCTGCATTTTTGTAGTACTTTAGTAAGCGCGGAGCGAGCCTAATGTATTGCGTTCGTCAGTCGAATATACACACACAAGAAGAAGCAATACAAGGAAGACTAAGAAAATCAACGACCATCAGAATACTTCAGCCAACGTGACTGCGTGGATCTTGTGTGAACCACCAGTACGTCGTGACCAGTGCCGCTTGTATTTAATCATTGTGCCTGAATGTACCTGTTGCTGTTTGCGGCGCCTATATACAAATAAATACAGTCAACTTGCTCAGAGGTGTTTTCATTTAGGGCAATACCTGCCCCCACACCTGACAACACCGATTAATACGAGTGGCACTAATCTACTAATCACAATCACTGGTGGTCCACAAGATCCACGTAGTCACGCTGTCCATCGTCCGAGTCCATTGGCTGTAGAGTCTTTCGAATGCTCCTTGATCTTCCTGGTCTTCTTTGTCTTCCTTGTGTGTATATATTCGACCGAGGTAGATTAGGTTACTTAGGTTGGCGTAGGCTCGCCCCCGCCCCTTAGCTTGCTAGGGAGCAAGGGATCATCGACCCCCGTTCAACGAAGTGGGGTGTGTTCTCCCAGGGCACATTTCAGGCACTTTATTGCGCTGGATCGGCTGGGCGTAACTATGTTCTACGTCTCAGCCTTTCCTTCACAACAAAGCGCAGGGTCGACAGGGAGGAGGGGGTTTTTAGTGGGTATTGGGGTTGCTGTCCGCATGCAGCTTCCTTTGAGTCTTTCCACACTAGCTGAGTCGATCGCGGGCGGATTACTGTCAAGAACATACTATTGCTGCAGTGATACCTCCCCCGACCGACGTGTGTCGTTTCCTGGCAACGACCCAGTCTGTGCGTAAATCGGTAGCATTTTCCCGCGCCTCAACAAAAAAAAAATGGTCTCGCCCCCGCGCTTACTAAAGTACTACAAAAATGCAGACGCTTAGCAGCTAACGGGGCGAGCTACGTTTCCGCGGTAAGCGGGGCGTGGGGGGTACGGGATTTACGGGGGAGAGGTCAGGGGGGTGATTCTGTCCGCAACAACATGGTTTATACGTTTCGGGAATTGTTTGCGACCTCAATTAATGCAAAGCGCCATATCTATTGGCTTGTAAGTGTTCGACTACAGGTATATATGTAAATTATTTTCATTGGAAAAAATCAACGTCAGGGCCGTCTTAGGTGTAATGACCGAATGCGAAAATCAGTTTGCAGCCCTCTATATCAACAATAGAAGAACAACATTTAACTTTAATGTTTCATTTTTTAAGAATGCCTAGCCGTTTGGCAAAAACGAAAAACTCTTATACATTTAATATATAAAATGAAAATATTTACTAAATGATTGTATGTATTTGACGTCTAAGACACACAGTGACGTTGAATTGAATGTTTTTCTTCTTTTCTTTCTTTTAAGCTATTGCATAGCTTTTATCGCGGGCTTTGAGCGCGGCGACCGAATCAAGAAATTACGTAACGAAAATAAAACCTAAAACCCCCACTCCGCCTACCATGTAGCTCAGCCGAGCGTTCGCTTAACGTGTATGTATATGGTACAACTGTACGAAGCTCGCACGGATCGAGACGAGGTGCTCCGAAATTGGCCGAATACGTAAGCAGCTGTTTGTGAGAAAGTATATAGGTGTATAGGTATCTATCATATCTTTATAATGCCACACTCACCGCATGTGCGCCCCGTAAGTATACATGTAGGTATATATGTATACATAGGTGATTTGTTTTCTTATCGGTCACCACGCTCTAAAAGTGTAACTTGAATTAATATCAAAGAAAAAACTTGAATTAAAATCAAAGAAAAAAAATACTGCATAAATAAATAATTATAATTGCATAAGTTGATAAAAAATGCTATGCAATAGCTTTACCGCGGCAGTCCTCGAGTGCCTCAAGGAGTTTTTGTATTTCTTAAATACCTACACTTGATTTATTGATTGAATTGTGTTTTTTACTTTAATAAAAAATAGGTCGTATTTATATGGTAAGAGTTATTTATATTTGATAACTTTATCAATAAATTTTAGATTATAAGATTGCAAAAATGTGAATACGGTGTTGTTAATTCGACAATATAAAAGGAGGCGAGATCACTTAACACGGCTCATACGGTCATAAATAATACACTATATATAAAATAGATGAGCCTCTCTGGAATAAAAAATCAAAATATCATTTACCCCTAAGATGTTTTTAAAGTTATATGTCGTTGATTTACACTGTCCGATAGATGACGCTACAAACAATAGTTCTATAAATACCACTAAATGGTACCAATAAGTTATAACTTATTCTAAATTGGAATAAAGAGAAAGACAGAATAAACTTAGTCTAAAATATTTATATAATATAACACTATAATTTATGTCAAAAATAAAAAATGGTTGTCACAAAACTTTATGTAAAAGTGTGCGAGATTCATCAAATACGACCATAACTTGTGGTTTCATTCGTGCTCTTACGATTTCATCAGCGCGATGTATTCAACCATCACGTTTTAACGGTTTTCAGTGCGGAATTTATTTAATTATTATTTCAAGGTTTCGGACACATTTCAGTATTTTCATGTTCTATATTATGTGGTTTGGCTCTAACGCCATTGAAGCTGCACTTTTCAATAGTCTTGATCACACAAGACAAAGATGTTGTGCGTCAATGAATAATGTTAGAGTGATTTATTTAGCCTACCCGTATTATACTAATGTAATTTGTGACCTACCCCCAACGTTTTCATTTTAATTATTTATTTTTGTTTATAGTTATTATTTACTCTATGGTAGCCTTATCTAATTTGCCTCCGCTTCGCCACATGCTGTGGCTTGAAGAAAGGAAGCGACACAAGAAACTCTTCAGCAACGTGCCTAGTTCTAAAATCTTATACAATATTAAAATGGGAGGTGAAATAAAAAGAGGACATCAGTCAAGTTGGGGTGAGTTCTGATGAACGCAGAACGATCTCACAGTATCTTGAGGTCTGGCAGTTGTTTTTGCTGGGTTTGGGCCTTATACATAACATTGATTATCGTGTCGCAAGCTGCGCCTAAAATCTTACAAACATAGTTATTAAGTATCCGATATCTCAAATTACTACCCTTCTTCATACAAATATTCTTTGAAAGCACTTTTGTACATTCTATTGGCCATTATAATTAATGTTAATTATAATTCTTTTGAAGAGCCTTAAAGGCTTTTGTTCTCAGTACTTTGTACGCCATTTTGTTAATTAATGAACTCTGATTCAAACATAAATAAATTCATTAGTTAATTAATCAGATTTAAAATATACCGGAAAAATACTGAAAATGAGATAACAAAGACAATTGTTACCATAACAAATGGAACTTATAATTTCTTGTTTTTGTTTGCGCGAAGGTTCGCTGATCTGCCAGTTCTTTATCCATGCAGGAACGGAGAAAGAATACAATTTCCTGCGGCCGGGCGGCCTGTCGTAAGAGGCGACAAAACTACCCACAGCCGGGTGGTAGGGCATTTATCCGACTGGATAGCTACTACCCCTGGTCTAAATTATGCCGCCATAACAACCTTGAGTTGCGTTCCGGCATTAGTGACCAGGTTCCAGTCTCCCTAAAGAGCAGCAGCGCATTTGTAGCACCTTTGGTGTTGCAAATGTCCATAGACGATGGTAACCGCTTTCCATCAAGTGGGCCGTCTGCCTGCCTGCTGAACCCCTGCAATAAAAAAATACAAAAAAGTTATTTCCTCCATCTGTCGATCTATCATTATATCCGTTTGTTTGTTTTATCTACTATCTTACTACTGTTTTTTCCATCAGTCTGACTGTTTATTTGATTGTATGTCTGTTTGTGTCTCTGTCTGACTCTACGTCTAACTGCCTGTCTGACTTTCTCTCAAACTGCTTGATTGTCTATCTTATTGGATGTCTATCTATATCACAGCCGTTTTACTTACAACCTGCTTCTGCATCTTCTTTGACTACTTTTCAAAGCTATTGAACTTGTATGGATAAAATTTAACAAGAAGATATAATCTACATATTTTCTATCTTCTCTAAGAACATTGTTTAAAGATGTAAAACCTTTTTATTGATTTTAATATTTATGATAGGCGTAGTGAGTATATCCTCTTTATTTCTTATTGTTAATCTCCGTGTCTATTGTTGAAAATATAGCAAATTTTCTTTTTTCGAGTATCTATATTTAACAAACGCAACATTTATTATGTTCGCAGTACTGCTTCTTGTACTCCTGCAAGCAAAAGTCTACTTAAGGTGACGAACCTTCCCACACCGTGACTGTACATAGTCTTATGGAATATCATTAGTTTTTAAAAACTTGTTGCCAATTTATCAATAAGGTTGATAAAACATGTCATCATAATTTCTATCATTATTTATTACATATAAACAGATGTTAAAATAACACCTTATCAGCTTACGTTTAAAATAATATGGATATTCTTTACTACTGTTTAAACAATATGGAATGCGCTATTTGACTCATTCGACTTGTATAAACTTAAGACGTCATCAGTTTGTACGCTCACACATAACCTGAGACATTTTGTAAGATGATAAAAAGTATATCAGTTGACTTTTAATAATAATCGGCAGTCGAACACACATATTGTATATACCCAAATTAAGCAAGTTACGCTTGTGTTATGGGCTATGGGTAATAATCACAGTCATTGGGTATAGTTGACGAGAATATGAAACAGCTGGTAAAATAGCGATTCTTCAGCCGCTTGGAGAAGGTATTAAATTGCCTTCTCTCAGGTCTCACAAGATTCGTGCTTTCAACAGTTGGGTCATGCCCTCTTTAGCTTACTCCTTTGGTATACTAAGGTGGACTCAAACAGAGCTAGACGCCCTAGATCGTAGGGTCCGTTGTATGCATGCTGACAACATATCGGATGCACCATCCACGATCATCGGTGATGACATTGTACATCCCACGGAAGTGCGGTGGCCGGGGATTTCTAAATGCGAAAGACTTACATAACCGTGAGGTGTATAATCTACGAGAATACTTCCTGAAAACTAACGGAAGTATTCATCGAGATATACTGCCAGTAGACAAGGGATTCACCCCGCTCTCTCTTGCAAAAGAGAACTGGTTCAGACCTACGGTACTGAGTACCTTAGAGCAGATGGACGTATGGAAGAGCAGGGAGCTGCACGGCAGATTTTACCAGGCGTTATATGGGCCCGACATAGACTTGCTGGCTTCGGTGAATTGGCTACGTTTCGGTGACCTCTTTGGGGAAACCGAAGGGTTTGTCTGTGCAATTATGGACGAAGTTATCAAGACGAACAACTACAGCAAGTACATCCTGAAGGACGGCACGGTCGACGTATGCCGGGCGTGTCATCGCCCGGGCGTATCCATATCCATATCGGGCGTGTTGTTCTCGTCTTGCTAACTCAGAGTACTTACACAGGCAACCAGCAATCATCCACCAGCAACTTGCTCTTCGATACGGTCTGATAGCGACTGAGGTACCTTATTATAAATATACCCCTGAGCCAGTTCTCGAAAATTGTCATAGCATGCTCAACTGGGATCGATCTATTATTACAAACAGGACTATTGTTGCCAATAAGCCTGAAATTGTGATAATAGATCAATCAGCGAAACGTACGATGCTTGTTGTTATATAATAAGTATCCCACATGATTGAAACTGACAAATTAACGAAATACCTTGACCACGCGCACGAGATTACGGCCATGTGGCATATGGAGTCAACGATCATTGTACCGATAGTAGTGTCTGTTAACGGTCTAATAGCGAAGAGCCTCGACCGACACCTAGAGAGGCTTTCGCTCGGTAAATAGGTGAAGGGCCAGATGCAGAAGGCGGTTCTCCTGAGCCCGGCACGCATTGTGAGGAAGTTCTTGTCTCTGGAGCCTTAGCCACCGATAGCTTGGACCCTAGGCCCCGCTGCTGAGGGACGTCATCTTTTTTTTATTTATATGTATCTATTTTATATATATATATATATATATATATATATATATGTATTAAAAAAACGTAAAGAAGAATGAATAAATATACATGTGAAATAATAATAATAATTTATTACATATACCGCAATATTTATATAACAAAAGAAAGCCAACGATTTAATACGAAGAGAAACAGTAAAATATTTACGCTTTCTGTTATGCTCCGATGAAATGGCGCGTCTGGGCTGTACAAACATTGTGTACAGGAAAAGTTTTTATGCGATAACAATTTTACTGCTTAAAGCTCTGTGGGTAGGTTTCGTGATGTGCAAGACTTCGTACTACTATAATAATACGAAATCTAAAACTTATAAACTAAACTTATTTAAATAACTTATTAACTAAAACTCAGTCTAAAAATTTATTAAAAAAACACTCGGACTAAAAGCTTATTAATTAAAACTGGATCTAAGCTTAATTACTAATACTTGGTCTGTAAGCTTATTAACTAAAACTTGATCTACATAATTATTAACTAATACTCGGTTTATACGATTATTAACTAAAACTCGATCTAAAAGCTTATTAAAATAACATTCGGTCTATAAGCGTATTAACTAAAACTCGATCTAAAAGCTTATTAACTAACACTCGGTCTATAAGATTATTAACTAAAACTCTGCCTAAAAGCTTATTACCAAAAGCCAGATCTAAAAACTAAATAAATAAAACCAGAGCTGAAAGCTTATTAAACAAAACTAGGTCTAAAAGCTTATTGCCTGTTAATCAGTTCTTAAAGCTTATTAATTGGAACCATATCCACAAGCTTATTATATGAAATTCCGTATTATCATCAACCGAGCGTTAAATCCCAGTTGCGTCCGAAGCATTCTTTCGTCCCGATTTCTCAAAAGCATATTGAAACATAGTACTCATATTTTTTCTCCTTTGCTTAAATTACAGATTGGGGTTCACTTACTTACTGTATCATCTTTTATCCCGATTTCTCAAAGGCTTCTACTGAAAATAGATATGTACTCAATTCATATTTATTTCCTCTTTTGTTTAAATTTACTAAGGGTCGCATGGATAACAATCGCCTTTAAATAAAATTAGTTAATCATATTAAACTGCCTAAATACGTTTTACACAAAATGTATTGACAGTTCTTTAAACATATTTAGCGACAAATTTTGCGTTGTGCAAGACGCTAATAAATGCGTTTAGTGTCTCTTAAATAAATTTAAGGAACGTTATGCAAGCGGCCCTAAGACGAGATTACAAAGTCTTTGATAATGAATACACGAATATATTAAACTAAAAAAGCAAAAACAATTATGCCAAATATTCATACAGACAAATTGATGTGTGGAAGCTAGTCCGCCATATTGATTTTGCTTCGGGCGCCGTCGGCTATTTTCGGCTACATTCGGCTGTTCGTACAATTACTGTAGCCGTATTTAATGCTCAGACTATTTAGAGTTCTGCATCGCTGTTTGGAAATACTAACGTGATAGGGTTGTCACAGTCTAAAATATTATTTATAGCTATGACCTACATTTACACTTTATTTTAGTAGAAGCAGTTGTATTGTTTTTCGTCTTTTCTTTCATTATTTGCGTCTTTATGTCACTGTAATGGCCAAGACCCTTGGTTGACTCGAAAGACGTCTGCTGAGCTAGAACAAATTTAGAATGTCATCTCCATGTTTTCTTTTGTTGTATTAGTATATTGACATTGTACAATTGTATTGACAGGTAGTTCTAGATAATATTTTCTGCTACATAATATATTTTAGTTTCAATGTCTTTGTTTTTTTATTTATAAATATTCTTCAATATTTTTTTCGTTGTTTTTTTCTTATATTTATATTTTTCTTATATTTATTTGTTTCGTAACTGTAGTGGCACAAAGGGAACTCTTAAAATTTTCGTATCTATGTTTATTCAGACACTGAATCTATACAGTAAGTGAACAGATTGTTTTTTTACAGTATACGTAATCGTGTAGTATCTAGAAAAATAACATAATATAACCATGATATAATATAAGAAAGATGATAACTAGTCATTAGGTAAATGTAGGAACAGAACGAAGGCATAATTATATAAAAAAATATGGCGCTTTGATGGCTCACTTTAGTACAAACACAATCCTTCCTTTCATTTCTCAACCCTATTTTGAAAATACAAGCTATGAGTTATCATCAAGTTCCAACCCAAGGGGTTATGGGGCTGATGTTTGCTCGTTACGTACGAGTATTTAAGGCCGGTATAAGCACCGTTAACTTAATTATTTCTGCTTAACTTAATAGTTTCGCGTATAAGTTCAAGTGTTATCTTTATGTTGTTTTTTATTTATACTAATGAAATTAAAATTAAGCATATCTGTTTATGATTTCCAAAGAAAACAAAGAAAAATTCAAAAATGTCTACGGGAAAGTAAAAAAGTAATGCAAAAGGCAAGAACCGATCCATATCCGGGGTTAACAACTGCCATGGAAATAAAAAGAAAACTGCATTGACGAAACTTGACGATCGCGTGAAACATAAATGTTTATATCCGCAAGTGCTTGTTCACGTATAACTCGCGAGTGCGATATTCTAGCGAGTTCGCGTTCACATTGGCCGTTTAGTGTTTGATATGGGTATAGCTTATTTATAATAAAATGTGTTAGAGGTCAACAATGCGTTGGCGACACCCCTGGTGTTGCAAACGTCTATAAGCGACGGTAACCACTTTCCATCAGGTGGACCGTCTGCCTGTTTGCCTACTTCAGGCAATTAAAAATTTAAAAAAGCATATCATCATATCATAGCATATAAGGTAGATACAAAGAATCGTACATGGCCCATATATTAAAAGAAATCAATACAGCAACTGTTTAGTTTAATTAATTACAATTTTTGATATATATTTTAATCTTTTGTAATCTTAAATATTGTACATGACTATTTCGTAAAAAAAATTACATTCTACACAGGATTAGTTTCAAATTTGAACAATTTGTAGTTTTTTTTAGACTTAACATACTTACATATTTATGTATTTAATTTAATAATTATAATAACTGTGAAGATATTACAGTGCTAGCGATGTTCACTTTCATGTAGTTTTTAATTTACAATGTTTTACTTTGTTTGTATTATGATCCTTAAATAAATAAATAAAATATACTATTTACAAATTAAATCTCATATGTGATGTTTTAACATTTCGAATTCACGCCAAACGTTATTTACTTGAAAACTTAAATAATACATAATTAAAACTATGTTTGAACGGTTTTTGTTAAGTTTGAACAGTTGAAATAAAAATCAAGTATAATGCCGTGCTTAAAACGGTTAGAAAGTAGTTTAATTAAATATAATTATCACGTGTAATTCCGCGACCGGATCGGCCACCGCGCCCGCGCGATTACATGAACAAGCACTCGACCGATCTATAAAAGAACTCTTTTAAAAGTGCTATGAACTTTCCTCCATTTATTTTTTATTCAAAGGAATATCTCGAACAAGAGATAAAACGGTAAAAGAGAATAATCCGGTAATCCCATATTTACATAATTGTGAATAACAGAGGAAATGCTTCTGTTATTTTATCTATTGAATTATATTAGATGGTAGTGGTGTTATTATCACATTGTTACATGCTGTCAAAGAAATGCGCACACCTGTCCTAAAAACGCAGTTTATTACCTTTTTTGCATTCGGAGTTCTTTTGTTTACTTCGTCTTTAAAATTTGCAATTAAGACAAACATGCTATTGTTATCGTACTTGTTTTATGGGCGTCATTAGTGTCGAACGAATCCTTGTTGTTATTGCAATTCTTAGTTATTCGAAACTTGCCAGGTGTGCGGATTAACTCAGTGAAAGCGGTCCTTTGATGTATTGTACAGTTTAGTATAAAACAATGCCCGAACGGAGGGGTGAGGCAGTCAAGCGACGATTACGATACTAGCGAGACGTGTGTAGTACTTTCGTTTAGCGATATAGTGACGGACTTTGCGCGTGTTGTTGAATCGTGCAGTTTATAGTGTCTAGTTATATTTTACCTGTTTTATACGTGTTTGTACATACAGTTCTAATAAACTCTATGGTAATTCCAACGGCATTTTAATTCGAGTCCTGTGGCTCGTACCAATAGTTTAGATATTAATTAAAGTAATGCCCAACTTAAACTATCACACTTTCAAATCTCCATTAGCAGGAAAAGTAATTATTTCACACATTTACTTAGACTTTGATGTATGTATTTCCTGAGACGGAATGATCCGTGGAAACCGCTTTAGGGCGTTGTAGGTAATCTAGCGTACGTCAAGATAATTCTTTTCTAGCTATTTGATTAAATATGGGGGCTAATGTATTTTTTGGCGATTTTAACCAATCAAAATTTCAAAAATGTATCCAGCTTATGTTGGTGTAATAGCCGATCAAAAAACAAGTTGGTGGCTATTTGGTAAATGGGTGAATGACTCGCGAATTGACTGGTAACAGCTGAGGGCTAAGCCGTAAACTTGTCAATTGTCGATTTTATTCAACATATATACAACTTACTCACGAGCTACCATATCGAGGGCTTCATAACAAATGGCCGTAGAGACAAAAGTGCAGTTTTACACGAGAGACTAAATTGTGAATAAAAAAACTAGTTTTGATTGTATAAGGCTGACCCTTTTATTTAGGTACACTTGCAATACTGGTAAGACTTTCTAAATTGTAACATGCATAGATTTTAGTAAACAACAAAATAATTGCATTTTTGCCTATACGCCCATTTGTGTTGAAGCCCGCGAATGTATGGCTGCTATTTAGCAGGCTTTTGTAACTGAAAATGTTGTAGATGGCGGTAAAATAAAGTAGAAAATAATAGGGGCGCCACTTTCGCAAATTTCTCTAAACTCTAGCAACTCCAATATTAATTATGGCCTAGAGTAATTTCGATACTTACTAGTGATTTTAATACGACACCAAAAATCGTGTTACTTTACTTAAACTACTTACTTTACTTTACTTGTAAGTTACTTTAGTTACGACGCATTTTGTCAACATATCTTTTGATGTTTACTTTTATAATAATGTCTACAATTTTGTAAGGAATAGCCTTGTGTAGTTAACAGAACAAATATTTGATTAAAAGATAACTATTAACCCTTAATCGGATACGAGCTACTTGTGGCGATATGTTGGGATATTCGGTTAATTCTGGTTAATTATACTCTAATTATGATATGTAAATATAAAAAAAGAAAAAAAAATACGGGATCAGTGTTTTTTTTAGGTGGCTAATATATGATCGTTGTCTGATAACGATTCCCAAATGTGGCAGCTATATGACCATTGTCTGAACAGGAAAATAAAACCATTTTGTTAGCGTATAATATGAAAATATATTATTTTTATATGTATTCTTCTGAATTTTGAGCGAAATGAAATTAGCATTAGATGGAACAAATGGAAGTTCCACGTCATCTTCCGAATCAATATCGGACCAATTTTCCAAAATACTAAGTAGTGCAGCATCAGATAGTGACCTGCTTGATGACATCTTGCCCTATAAAAATAAACAATTAGGCAATAACAATAAAAACGAAAATTATTTACACATATAGACAAAATGTCCTACACCGATACTTTCGTTATTTCAAACATTTACTTCTACTAACGTACAATGGTCATATATTAGCCACATACTTTATGAACATATTTTAGATATAATTATAACTAAAAGCAACTCATTTTATACACTCAACGCCTAACAATATCACAAACTTTACAAATAAATAGCTCTTATTTACTTACCGGATTTTTTCTAAACAAAAATCAAATATTTATGAATAAATCACGACTAAAGTGCAAAATGAATAAATCTTCGCGGGTGTTTTGATTTTGACAGTCAATGACAAACAATATATTTTATTTCTTTTACCGCCACTACCAACATTCAAAAGTTTAATAATCGTAGAACGAGATAGAGAGTAGATAAACAACAATAACCATAGGTTTCGCTAAAATTTTACTTTTTTTCTAAAAACATATCGATCGATCGAATGTGGCATGTATTCTACCATTTAAATCTATCATGTTCTTTGGTAAATATTGTAGAATTGTAACGTAAATTTATGCTTCAAATTCCATCAGACATCCTTGTTAAACTTTAGAAATCACTGCTTACGTGAAACTTGGTATTGTTACATGCATAATATTGTTACGTGCGAACGGGGGTACGCACTTATGGATTGGAAGAAAACACCAGTTTTCAATTTAAATGATTTTATTGACTTACTCAGCCGCACGTAGTGCCTCTCTGCAGGGTTGCCCCTATACGCATGATCAACGATGCACAGTTCCGATGATGAGTTTTTACACCCTCAATACCGTCGCCGATATTGCGTGGACCACCTCCGATATTATCGCGGGTAGCTCGCTTCTGGTTCCTCTTTCAAACTACCCTACGCACCTCCTTCACGTATGTGTCCACCAAACTTGTCACTAAATTCACCACTTAATTCGTCTCTGTCCTCTATTAACCTTCTCTAATAACTCTTTAGTATCGCACTTGTCGTTTCACCGTCCTGGACTGAACTCAACTTAAAAACTGCTCGGTAGGCGCGCCTTACGCTGTTTATATACCCGGAAGAATTTTCTAGAACCCCTCTATCTCTCTCTGTCTTTCCTTCCCGAACCTTTTTCGTTTATACATCTATCCCTTTCTAACATCTATCTATCTCTTTCTTTCGGTCATCGTCTATCCCTTTCTAACATCTATCTATCTCTTTCTTTCGTTTATCGTCTATCTCTTTCTAAATATATCCGTCCTTGTCTTTTCCTTCCAGAAATTTCTAGTTCTTTCTAAAAGTTCTAAAACTGATTTACGCTGCTGGGCAGTTCCACCCTCGGTCGCCACAATATTTAATTATTTTTTAGCGGATTTTAGGCTCGGATAAACGTTAGAAATAAAACAATATGGATAAATTCGTTTTGTTTACGATTCACTGACCTTGACTACAGATAAAATAGAATATTGCCAGGAGGAAAAAAAAATGAGTTCATTTTGTAGACATTTTGGGTGGTATATACCTACACAGAAAATCATATAATAGCAGACCGACGGCGGCACAATGGCCGTACCGACTATATGACCGCTATTATTATTCCCTTTTCTTACGTGTATTCGCACTTCACTAGGCACACGAATGACATGAGACATAAAATGCACAGCGCGTATTCGTTCCACAAGGCGACCACGGTCATTGTGCTCGTGGCGAAAACGTCACTAATGACGTCATCATTTTCGAACTCACAACACTTTTTTTAAGGCGGGGGAAATGCATTTCGCACACTACCGGGTCCTTTGCTAGAGATTAGACCAAAGGGACGAGAGGTGAGAATGGGCAGCAGAGTCAAATCGCCGGCTTGTGTGGAGACTCAATACTAACCTCCTCCCACGTGCCCCGCGTTCCTGGTAAGAAAAACGTGAGACTTAAAACGTAGTTACGTCCACGCTGATCCTAGCGCATCAGTGCTTGAGAATGCCCCGGGAAGCAGTGCAAACTCACTTTGTCAACAGGGGTGCAGACTCCTCAGCTCCCTAGAAATCTCACAACGCTCACAACGATCCATATAAAGAGGTGAATAGAATAACCGTTCCACTTGGGTTACGATTGTAACGCCGGCAAGCAAGTGGAACGGGAACATGCGCGGTCGTGAACGTGATCGTTGTGGGTCTCTAATGGAACGTAGCTGAAATATTTCGAATTCATTATGCTCATTGCTGAAATATTCGTTTCATGGGACCGATAATAGTCGAAATTATAATACTTTTCTAAAAATACCGTGTGTATTACATTGAAGCTATTTAAAAAAAAACAACTCTCAATCAATATCTTTATTTGCACAACTAGGATACGCTATTGTGTATCGATAGAATACACTACTGTTTTACTTTTTATCCTGGGAAGCCCGCGGGAATATTTAGAAGGTTGAAGGGTTGCCGATAGCCTTATGATGTCACGCGTGGTCAGTAGTAGTGTGACAAAAAAGTTCCATAATAGTTGTTGCTATAAATTAATTATTTTAATTTTTCTATAAGTAGGTAAGTAATACAATAAAAGAATAATAATACAAAAATAATAGTTTTTTATAGATAGAGTCCTGTAGTCTTTTTCTCTTGTTTCTTACATAATCGTGTTTCTTACCCTCTTTCAAAAAACCCTGATACTGTAGACATCAATAACAACAACAAACAAGTGACGAGATTTATTTTTGTCATTTTTGGAATTAAAAATCCCTACATAGCGTTTATCGTCATATAAAATTGAACTTAAATTCAAAAGCTACTTTAAAAATTAAAGCAATATCCCGCAGCGAGCACTCTCGTAAAATGGTCCGGTATGTTTACAGACGATATATCACTGCCCGTTTACTATTATGACCTGAATTTTAGTTTTAATACGGGAATGGACGGATTATCTCAAAGTTTAGTGGCTTTTAGTGCCTTGTTTATTCTGTAATGTGAACGGTTGAAATGCCCATTACCACAGGACGTGTATGCTATTACTGTACAGGCTATACAAGTATTTCAAAATAATAAGGCTTTTAGTATTATACTTAATTAACAAATTAAACGGGTTAGGGAACCTTATTCCCCTGCTTTTCCTTCCTTTCGGTATCCCCCTGTTGGTGAGCTAGGAATTGTTCCAGCTAGTGCGCCAGTACTTTCCTCCTGCGAGGGGGTAATGCTCGCCAAGGAAGAGGCGGAGTGGGAGCGTGAGCGTTTGAGATTGTTCCGCTCCCGCCAAACGAGGACACGACTACGCTGAAAGGCGGTGCAGGAAGTTCGGCTGCCGTCAACTCCCCTGGGGAAAGGTTCCCTGCCCGCAGTTATTACCGTCGAGATGGAGGCACGCCGGTGTTCCGCGCGCTTATCTCTTCTACTGTGGGGCATGTTACAGACCGTCCCACTCCTAAGGGAGTACAAAGACGCCGGGGCCTTGGTTCCCCTCGGTAATAGAAGAGGCCATTGGGCCGTCGTCTGCTAGGGCCTTGCGGAATAGCAAGGCCAATTACCTGTGGCTCTGGCACAAAGACAAAGAATGGAACGCCGAATGGTTTTAGTCTGTATCGCCGACTCGGGTGACATAACCACTTGCTAGCAGAGCTAGTGCCATTCCAACGAAGTGAATGCCACTCTCCCCACCGTGTTTCACCCGCGGTGGCTAGTCTTCAAATGGCTTTTTACCCTCGTAAAAAAGGGCGAGCCAGTCTGTGGTTACCTTGTAAGATTCGCACGTGCACCAAAGTAGTGTACCATTGTATTACCGCTCTTTACTTAACCGGATCGCTCGAGTATATCCTGAGTTACCAGCCTCATTGCCACGAGTGCTATGTACATTTATTGAAGTGAAACTTCTATATAGGTCTTAAGATTTTTCGCTCACGAAAAGGTGTCACGGTCACGTGGTCTCCGTCACTAATTCTTACATTTTTAAACTCGTGATATCTTTCGAATGGAATGTCCAAATTGAATAATTCAGAAAGTTGTATTGAAGCAGTCTTGAATATGGAGTTACTTATTTTGATAAGGATTAATACCAAGATACAAATAAAGAGCATTTTCTAGCGCATTTCTAACTTCAACTGACAAGTGACAAAATGAATCGCAACAAAATTCCTTTGAAAACTTGAAGTTTTACGGGCAGATTTTCAAATTGGACAACTACATTAACAATCTGCCCGTAAAACTTGGAGTTAAAATTTTTTTGCGATTCATTTTGTCACTTGTCAGTTGAAGTTTTTCCACTTGTCCGTTGCGATTCGTTTTTCCACTTGTCCGTTTTTTTTAAGTTGTATATTTTATAAAGTTCTAATGGTAAAGTGATTTGTGTAGGTTATGTTTTCTGAGTAGGTATATTATATTTTTAGTTTTATGTGCATTCATTTGCGACAGTAAATGTGTTTCTTTTTTTCTTTCTAAGTATATGTTGGTGGGGTGCGAAAATGTATGCCAGTACCAGACACTTTCTTTGAAGATGCTCTCGAGTACAAAGATACTAAAATTGGAGAACCGCATGATCTGCTCATTCTAGTTAGCTGTGGGTTTTCTCGTCTTCCACCATCATCATCATCATCTACTTTTGCCGCCTCGAAGTTTTTTACAAACGCTCTAACTATTTGCAAAAAATTTTTAATGAAATAGTCTTCTCTATCTTTGTATTTTGTGATATGAAAATATAAATATTTTATATTTAACACAAAACGTGAAATTGACCTACATAGAACAATATAAATAATTATTAGATTCAGAATAAAAAATCATTAAAGAATTACAACTTTTCAAGATTTGTCTAACGATATGACATCCTAGTATGTAAATTAAAAAATATTCTATGATTCTTTCTTACAAACCGCCATACCCTTAGTAGGCCTTCAAGTGATATTTTATTATATTCTTCTTTTCCTTACATCCTTCTTTATGTCACCGTTGTTATGTTTTGTATAAGCCCCGCCCCATTCATTCTTATTTACCCAAAACCAGTGTTTATTACCTTCGGCCATATTGCAAGGGCATGTCGTTAGGTACATCTCTTTTAGAAAACAGGGTTATGTTTAAGGAGTGTTTACACTATTTTTAACCGACTTGCAAAAAGAGGTGTGTTCTATTTTTGTATGTTTGTAACGCTATTTCTCCGTCAATTGTAGACTGATTTCCAATTTTCTTCTTTATTGAAAAGACTAAACTCCTGAGGTGGTCCTGTTGTCACCAAGTCAGGTTCTGATGAGGGATCCCAGGGAAATTGAAACCCACCCTTCTTAAAGAGCTACGAAGGCCTACACTCTTGGATACACAAAATTTCCATAAGCGTGCTAGTAATACAATTTTACAGGCACTTTAACATATTTCTAACACTATTCAAGCAACTACAATGATGAAAATAATTTATTAAAAACAAAACCGACTTTAAACTAAAAAGAAGAAAATAAACTTTTGTACAACATCTTAAAGTCCGTGCTAAGTATACTAAAGCAACACAAAAACAACATCGACATTAGTTATGTTATTTGGCCGACAGAGGATGTTATAAAAATACACTATATTTTAATTCGTTTATTAATTATTTAATAACAATTACTTAATATATAATACGTTTGGGCTTCTCCGCGATGGAGCTCTTAAAGACGATGCTGGTACGTCGCGAGGACCCTTTATGGGTTTGCGCGACGTTTCGACAACATGTGATCTTCTTGGAAGATCGATAAATCGTGTCGTGTGAAGCAAACTAAGAAAGTGAAGGGTTCGTCTACATGAACACGTAACACATTGCAAAATGCAATGTTTGTTTTGTTATTTTTTTTAAATAATAACAAAATGTAAAGTTATTTGTGTGGATTATGTTGAATCGGAAGAAGGAACACGTTTACCTGGTATGATTATATCCACACACGATTTGTATGCAGTTAAGGCATTAAGAGGTATAATAATAAAATATTAAATAAATATTCATAATTTTTAATTGAAAAAAGTAACAGATTATAAATCTAAATCATATATTTTTTATACCAATAGGTTATGTTTTCTCAGATAATGGATCTTTTTCGGTGTTTTCAACTATATACATATATTACTTAACAACTGCTTCGTTCAAAAATATGTTATTTTTCATTTTGTAACTTATATCATGTACCATTTTTTACGTCAACTAAATATAACCTGAATAAATACAACAGTAAAACAATAACGGTCTAAGACAGGCTTAAGAAACTTAAAGAAGCCTACAAGCTTACTCTAACTCAATATAAGACCATTAGTGGTTATTACTCACACAAATTCCATTTGATTATATGTCATATATTATCATCTTAATAAGTTTAATCTGTTTATTTATAAATTAGCTCCTAATGGTTTAGAATTCCAAAATTAATGTTAATAAGCATTTTTAAAAAGGTTTTTAAATACAAGCTTTTGAGATACTGGATATCATGTAGCAGCAAAGTGCTAGCCAAGACAAGTAAAACGAGCCCAAACACGACGGGTCTATCTTGTTTAGTACAGGAGTTCCTATGGCCACCTTCCGACTCCATCATCAGATCAGCTCCATCGTATTAACCATGGAGCTGATCTGATGATGGAGTCGTAATTATCTGATCAAGCTCATATTATTGCATTGTCACGCGATATACATATGCATGCAAAATTTCAGCTCAATCGGAAACCGGGAAGTTGGCCAAATTTAACTTGCAAGATTCCACCCGACTTTACATGCATACATCCATTGCAAGTTAAATAAAAGCCTATAAAAATAGTTGACATTCATGAGCCCTAAGGAACTCATTTTGCGTAGTCTGAGATGCAATCCATTCTAAGCTATCCCTATTTGGCAAGTGAATACTCAGCCTAGTTTTAACAGCCTGACGATGTCCAGACTGACAAACGGGCTGGCATGACGCCAGGGCGACTGGCAATTGGCGTAACACGCTCGTAAAACGCGCGTATTTGACTCGGAATCAAGGATTATTTGGCTTATAAAAACTCTCATGGCACACAGAGTACAGTTGGGGTAATGAATATTGGTCCCATTCTGTCGCATAAGGAATATATATTTAGTGAGAAAAACAAAGATTACGAAATAAAATTAATCTATGCATTGTATACTTAGTAGCTGTGCCAGCGAAATTTCTGTAATAGACAGTACTCTACACTACAGTCTAGAGTATGCTGCCATGATAACATCGAGTTGTGTTCCGGCTTTCATGGCTAGGTTCCAGCCACCCCTTAGAAAGAAGCAGCGTATTTGCAGCACCTTTGGTGTTGCAAGTGTTTATGTGTAATGGTATAATTTATGTGTAACCGCTTTCCACCAGGTGGCCCGTGTGCCTGTTTACTGAAGACGTGCAATAAAAAATTATAATAATAAAAGTTGCGTATTCGGAATATGCTGGTCCGAGTTACGCCCCTGATATTTTCTGATTTATACATTTATTGCACAAAGTCAATCCCTCTGCACATTTGTCTATATATTAATACTTGAAGCAAAAACTTTGTACCAACCCCTTTTTACGAAAATTGCGCGGATGAAGGAGTCTAAAATTTCGCACACTTATAGTTTATATAGAGAAGAAACTACGAATGCTATTTTTTATTTTATTTTATGCATAAAAATACATTAAATCAATAAACATTACACACACTACTATATATTTGATACACACTCACGCATATAATACTCTTTTGTTTATTGTTCTAGTCAAATTAACAGATTAGCCTTGGCGAAATCTGTGATTATTGAAGTATAGTCTTCGATATTAATTATTATGGTCGAATTTCGACCACGGTCGACCACTAGTTATATTATAGTTCTCATAGGGGTAGGTAGAGACGATGGATTTCCACTTGCTAAAATCTTGCCATAAAACTTTTTCGTCATCTGCATTAATTATATTCTTTATATGTACATACACGTTTATTATAGGTAATTTTTACCTGGTCATTCTTTTATACTTTGTCAGGTGGTAGGGCATTTGCCCGTCTGGATGGACACCATCCTTGGTCTAGAGTATGTCGCCATAACAGTCTTGAGCATGTTCCGGCGTTAGAGGCCAGGTTCCAGTCTCCCTTTAGAGGCGCCAGCACATTGGTAGCACTTTTGGTGTTACAAATGCCCATAGGTGATGGTAACGACACTCCATCAAGTGGGTTGTCTGTCAGCCTGCTGAACCCATTCAATAAAAAAAAAACGTGTGCGTCTCGGGACGTCCTATAGCAGTGATAACTTTAACTAATCTAAGTTGAACTATTTAATATTGAAATTGTTTAACATGATAAAAGCTTAGGTTATTACATAAATGTTATGTAAATATATTAATATGATAATGTAAGGAAAGGTTATTTATTAATAAAATCTTTGTTGATTATAAAATATATTTTATTCTTAGATACATACAATTCTTGAATATGTACTTCACTTGTATTGGAATTTTGATGTACATTATTAGTATCATTATTTAATCTAATAACCGAAATACGGCTAGTGCTGTGGATAAGAGTGAGAGAGGAGAAGCCTGTCTACCGCTGCCGTATGCGTGAGAGTAAGGGAAGCCAGACAGACTGGCGCCGTAACGCGTTACGTAAAGAAGCGGTTTACCCTCACATAAGAAGTTATTCCTTCAAAAAATAATACATCTGCAATTATAGATAGATATAAGATTATAGACAGATATAATAAAGATGACGCTACGCTACTGGGGTAATTTGTATCGTATATTTTCTTTTATTACAATACCCTTTAACTTTGAGGTTTGTTAGTAAAGTTCTAGACTTATCCCTCGTCGAAACGGAAGATTTATGGTCGGGTTCAGTCCGACGGAAGGATTTATAGGTTTTTTAACTGATCTCCATTTTTATTTATTTCACCGACTGGGGTGAATAATAAAAGATAGGTAATGCGCAGCTTTTGTGATCGAGTGGTTTAAGACTGAGCGCCTAACTAGAATGCAGAGATAGCGCGTTCGATTCCTGTAATAGTTAATTTCGTAAGTGAGCTTTCCGTTATTTACTGTGGTCTGGGTGTTGGGATCGTTCCTAGTTTTATCCGTTAGATATCTATCAATAATAACACGATTAATTTTTTGGGGGTGTTGAGTTTGTACAATTAAGTTAAAATTGAGAAATGCAACAGATTCCAAATTGCAATTAAATTTTTTGTCTGTCAGTGTAATAGAGCATAATGTGAAATTACTGAACGGATTTAAATGATACTTCATAAAGAGTTGACTTATGTCATGGGATAATATTTGGGATACTTTTTATCCCAATAAATAATGTTTCCCTGGGAAGACGCATATAGCCAAAAACTGCGAAATAGCATCGAGAAAGGAGTGTCGCCTAGCACTTATACTAATTATAAATGATACATAATTATTAATGACATCAACCGCCGGGCTCTTATCAGCGTCAGCGTACCGGCCGTATTAGAACCGAATGGCTTAGTACCCGATGATGGCAAGAGGCCGGATGGTATGACATTTACTCCTTGGAAGATGGGACGGCTGCTTGTTTGGGACGCGACATGTGTCAACACTGTGGCGCCGTCGCATCTTCCAATGACTTTAATGACATCATCCCCCAGACTCTTGTCAGCGTTGGCAAACTGGCCGTATTAGAAACGAATGGCTTAGTACGCGACGATGGCAAGATGCCGAATGGTATATCACTTATTCCTTGGAAGATGGGA
Source organism: Dendrolimus pini (assembly GCA_949752895.1). NCBI lineage: Eukaryota > Metazoa > Arthropoda > Insecta > Lepidoptera > Lasiocampidae > Dendrolimus > Dendrolimus pini. Next base: position 25,257,994 of record OX457124.1, read on the forward strand.
CGGCCGCTTGTTTGGGACGCGACATGTGTCGACACTGTGACACCGTCGCATCTTCTAATGATAGAGTTAGGGGCTGGCAACGCTGCTTAAAAGCTGAAGCGAAGAAAAAGAGTTCCTTCAAAAAAATTTGCAAGAAACTCTTTGATGTCACCCGTGATCAGAAGGCTGGTGCATATTTCGCCCAACGAATAAGTATCGCCATACAGCGCGGCAATGCAGGCAGCTTTCTGGGCACGCTCCCCCCCCCCCCCCCCCCGGCAGCGATTTGTTACATAGTAGTCTTTAATTTATATTAATAAGTTAGTTTATTATTAGTATTTAATATAAAATTGATATTTTTGAAGTTCAAACAATAAATAAGGCGAGTGATACATACATATTTTCATGCCTATTTCCTATAGGGGTAAGTAAGTAGAGAAGACAGATTTCTATTTGCTACTATTTTGACATATATCTTTTGATTCATCTCCTTTCAACGATTCTCGCTACGTGTCTAAATCACCCTTACCATTCTCTTTTAATCCACAATGTTCCTTTATCAGACTGTTCTTTGTTAATTTAAGTAAACCTTACATATACTTTCCAAATCTATAATATAATATTTTGATGTTTCTTCTACCGTAATCAACTTTCACTACTATACATTAGTGTTGGCACCAACACCCCTGGATTAGAATAACTCGACTACCAATATCCCATTGGTATTCCAACTCGTTACAATAGTATAGTAATCTAACAACACTTGGGTGGGTATATAAGCTTTTCAATACTTTTCCAATAACATGTAATATGTATGTAGATGAGTAGTGGTGTTGGCAAAACTTGTTGCCTTTCTGGCAGGTTGCCATATTAGAGCGTAATCTCTTGAATTTTTCGCGCCGGCTGCATTTGTGGGACTGTTATTAGATTTTAGGTTTTGTAATTTCTACAGATATTTTATAAACTTATAACAGCCCATGTAGCATCCGGTTTCCATACAATGGCGATCGGATACCAAATTTCAGATTGCTTCGACACTCAAAGTCCTAGATCCAGCAGCAACGATATAAGCACTGTACAGGTTTGCCGTACAGGCTGTTCGCCTGTGGAACTCCCTCCCCTTACCAATCAGACAAGCTAAATCAATAACTACATGTAAACGTGTGGTTACTGACCATTATTGGTCCATTAAATAATAATTATATATATATATATATATATGTATATATATTATTTTATGTTTTATAATACACCACCAAAAATCTTATATTAAAATTTCGTTTAAAATCTCCTTAGACATTGGGTTGCCTGGAAGTGATTGCTATAAGCGAGAAAGCCGCCCATTGTTCTAATACAAATGTATCCATATCAATCGTCTAGATTTCAGTTTATGGTGAATAATAAAGAGTATTCATTCATTCATTCATTCACTGTACGTAACTGAGTCTGCAGCTAGCTTTTCTACTTGATGTCGAGATTTTGGCGGAATATCACTCGACTTTATGCTCGCGCGTTTTTGTTCATGTGTATAGGTTGGGCGTCGTTATTGCTCTGGTGTTGCCACTCTCCGCTTCGATCAGTTTGTTAGTGCTGACAGTAAAAAAATTGGTGTCTCGATATTGCTATAAAGTCAGAACACATGAGCATCGATACAACCAAAAATTGTTACGTTATGGTTACGATATAGCCCAAAGGCGCCTTACGGATGGGATAAGGTGTCCTTCGTTTTGGGGTAGTGGCTAGTACATAAAGCGCTTCGCGTCCAACTTCCTTGTGAACACTGCAAAGAGTGGCACTCACTGCCGGAATTTGGTTTTCGAGAAACCAAGTCTCCTGTTATTAGGTACCCACCCTCAAGGTAAGCGTGTTCCATTCTAGGCCATATTTCCGATAAAGGTATGACAAGATAGTGGTCAATCGCAAAGCTGTACTGTAGTCATTTCCTGGAGCTACCATGCTCAACTACGCACCGTTTCCCTAGAACGTTTATTCCACTTACAATAACAACTTGGAGGGAACGTTCCCTCTGCACTATGACATGGGGTCGTTTAAGAAGGGCGTCATAAAATTTCTTCTAGGCCGGCAATGGGTTGATAGCACCCCTAGTATTGCAAATGTTTATAGGCGGCGATGACTTTCCATCAGGTGGGCTATAGCAATAAAAAAGTAAAAAAATAACCGCCTTACTTCTTATCCTTAGAATTGGTAGGTTTGACACTATACGATGTTTTCCTACCTCGATGCCGCCGACTAGCCTCGAAGGAATTATATACATCTTGAAAGAAACCCATACGTTAGTGGGTAGAGATTTTTATATGAAAATAGTCAATATTATTGTCCTCAAAAACAGTTAAACATAAAGCAAATTCCAGCTTTTAGAAGAGCCAAATATTTTGATCAGATACGTTGTATGGAACTCGCGGAAAATGTTCCAATATTCAAAGGTAACAAGCAAAGTGGCATAGTGTTATTTGTACAGCAGTGAGACTTGTATTTGTATTATTAATATTTAAGAGAAATTCCACCTAAAACCTATAACACTGTAAATATACATGGCGGCCTCTGTGGTTCAGCGGGCTAAATCTTAGCCCGCCGAACTCGTAGGAACGCAGAGGCTCCGGGTTCGATACCCGGCAAGGTAAATTTCGGAAACAAACTTTTTGTTATTTACTACGGTCTGGGTGTCTGAGATCGGCCCTAGATTAGTCCGTTGTATATCACCCATAACACATGCGTAACTTGCTTAGCTTGGGGATTATACAATGTGTCTGTTTGTCTGCCGATTATAAATGTATGTCGATGAAGACCACGAGCCAAAAAATGGCCCGAACTTTTGGAGGGCTTGCGTGGGGCCATGGGAAGGCCAGCACGTAGAGGCCCCTTGACAAATTTAATATAAATGTGGAGAGACACTGGCCGGCGATTATCCCTGTCTACACCATACAATAATGCACCCAAGGACAATACCCGGCCAATGTATGACTATTGTAAGAAATGAGAAAATAAAGTACCGGGCTATTGGGGCGAACTGCTTTGGCACTAGGAGTTTGGGAATATTTTATTTTTATTATACTTAAAAAAAAATATCACCGTACTCATAATAATTGTAGGAGGCTTATAGTCTCTTGGAAAACCTGGTTTTTTCAAACCTATAATAAATAAATAAAAAATAACAATAGCAAAACCGACTTCAAACTAAAAAGCAAAAAAATAATATTTTCTACATCTTGAAGTCAGTGCGTAATAACACAAAAAATAATATATTTTGCAAATTTTTACTTGGTATCGACCTCAAGATATTATAGAAAATATTATTTTTGCTTTTTAGTTTGAAGTTGGTTGGTTTTTGTTAAAAAAAATGTCTAGCAGTATAAAGTTGTGTACATATTATAAGTCGTGACTGGAGAACACAGCTGAGGGGAGTGGCTTACAACGTATCTGGATAAGGAAAGTCCCTTTAAGTGTGCACATTATGAGTCGTAAGTCGCGGACGTAACGTGTAATATAGTCGTGAGCGTACGGACGTCTTAAAGCAATCTGGAGAGTGTGACGGTTCTGGTATGTACACTGTTCGGATGCGTCCGGACGCGTCACATCGTGTGTCGGGGGCACCTTAACGTAACAGTATAAATAACTATTTTTATTTTAATCTTGGCCTTAAATTTGAAAATATCACCATGCCAACCTTCAAAAAATAACTATCAAAATGCCTCAACTACTCATTAGCTGATCAGAGGTTGTTATAAAATACCTGTTTAGAAATAAATTGCTTTTTGATTTTACTTCACTGTAACACAAATACCCCTTCTCATCCCGGGAGCAAGGTAACAATTTTAAATAGACTTTTGTGCCAAATACCAAATCGATCGCGCCCAATACAGGCCAGACCACTATTTATAGGGAACAAAGCATTATTTGTACTTTCGTGAATGAGCGACCGCTATACTTTCTAGCTCTGATTTTAGTGCTATGTATGAAGCCTATTTCAGCTACGAAGTAAACAAGTTAAACACCAAATTATTATTTTTTGTAATGTCAAACAGAAACAAAAAAAAAGGTTTTTACTAAATGCATATGAAAGTATACACGGTACTCTCGAAAGTAAAATAATAAAAAAACAAAAACATTTTTTTTAATTTTTGTTTGACTGTCTGTTTGTTCAGGCTAATCTCTGAAACGGCTTAATCGATTTTGACGAGACTCATTGACAGATAGCTGATGTTATAAGGCTTCTTTTAATATTAGGATTAGGCAAGTCCCGGGTAACATCTAGTATATTCAAGTATAAAGTAATCCTTATCCCTATCCTATATACCTACCCATCACATATATATATTCATCTAACCTATCCAAGCCAAACATATTCCCAAAAGTGAAAATTTATTTACCCACGTTAACAAATAAGTAGTAGTAGTAAAATGTATTTTTTTTTTCTATTTTTGGAAAGCAATAAATAAACATTAATTGACTCGGGCATATATCGTTCGCCCGGGCATAATAAGGCGAGAAAAAAAGCTAGTATATTATAAAAAATCCGCTACCGTCTATTTATCGTAATAAAACTGCAAAAGTAATCGATGGGTAAAATTAAATTTTTTACAGAACGTTTCATTTTCCAAAATAATATTCCGAGACTTCCATCTGAATGGGAAATTCCAAGCGTTTAATTAGTGTGTGATTTCAAAAACAAATCGGAGCCACAGCGAAGCGAAGTTTAGGTAGTTATTTTAATAAATTTAAGTCTATTTGAAACTCTGATTAATGAATCCTTCGCTGTGCAGGTTGTCTGGCTGTGGAATTAATTACCCGAAAACGTATACAGGCAGTCACTCCCCATTTTTACAAAACTGGTACGAGAATATTATCTTAAAATTTAATAAGTACTAGTGGTCGCCCGAGGTCGAAATTCGACCATAACAATTAATTTAAATTATAAGTTTGAGCATTATTAAGGTTCTGTTGTCAAAGAATATACTTGTATAATCAGATTTTGCCAAGGCTACACTGTTAATTTGACTTTAACAATAAACAAAAGAGTATATATGCGCGTGCATCAAATACATGGTAGTGTGTGTAATGTTTTTTTATTGATTTAATGTATTTTTTATGCATAATAAAAAAAAACTATTAGCATTCTGCACTCCTTCTCTATATAAACTGTAAGTGTGCAAAATTTCATATTCCGTCCGCGTAATTTTCGTAAAAATGGGTAGGTACAAATTTTTTGCTGTATTTTTACTTCACGTATTAATATATAGATTTAATAACTAATTGCAACTAATTTACATATATATTATAATACACATAATATTAATATACCATGTATTATTACTATTAGCAAACGTCGAAGCTCTGGCGCAGGGCGCTCCTAGATTTGACTAGTCAAACCTCAGATCTGACATAAAGTCTTAGTCAAAGTCGAAATAAATGCCGTTTTTCTACCTTTGACTAATGAATTTTTGTCTAACTTAGAAGAGACTAATGTATGCAGTATATTAAACTTGTAATAATAAATAAAACAGAACATTTACTAACCAGGATATCCCGCAGGAATTTTCCCGAGAGCGGGTTGAACTAGTTCGGATGCATAAAAATTATAACTCGGTTTTCACTAAAACAATACCTCACATTCTTTTTCAAATACTGCGGTATATACATATGTATTGTGTGAAATCGTGGACATACCGTAGTAATATATAAAATACAGTTATATATGTAACAACTATATACGTACATAAAATTTGTACACAAAACAATGTACCTACTATCTTATAATATTATATAATATGTACCTATTATGTATGTAAAGAAATACGAAATTATACTGGGTTATTATATAAACAATACTGGAACATTAATGTCTCATAACAGGTCGAAAATTACCTAATTTTAGGGAACTCGAGACATTTAAGCTAACGCAAAGTTATAAATAATATTTCAGAGGGCAATTTACAACATCAAGTTTCAAAGTTCATGATATTGTTTCATACCGACAAACACCGCACAGCTGCATGCTGTAAAAACGAATTCACACGTACAATATTTATTAAAACCAATCACAACTGAAAAACACCTACGGTACTGTATTTGTTTGGATTAAAATTAGTTTTCTTAGAATAATTCGGATTATTCCTTTCTCTATATAAATAAACTCACTGTCCCGGCAGACGTCGTCCTGCCTGGAAAAGCTTCAATCGATATGCCAACAGCAGTGTCACCTAGCGGGTGAAATTGTGAACCAACTCAGATACCTTCTCTGGCCCATGTACAACAAGTTTGCTAAAGATCATCACATGATAGTTTATGATTCTATAAAGGACATACAGACAAACATTCATTTCTAAATTTACGAGATAAAATTGAACAGTATGTCTGATTACAAAATAAATGTCTAATTTTTTGTGATAACTGCTATGTATATATTTTTTTATTGCCTGAAGCAGGCAAACAGGCAGATGGCCCACCTGTTGAAAAGTGGTTCCCGCCGTCTATGGACGTTTGTAACACTAAGTGTGACGCCAAATCGTTGCCGACCTCTAAGAAATTCTATACCGCCCTTCTTAAAGAACCCCATGTCATAGCGCAAAGGAACCACCGCACTGGGAAGTTCCCTCTAGATCATTGATGTACGTGGAATAAAAATGTTCTAGAGAACCGTTGCGTAGTTAAGCTTAGGAGCTCAAGGAAATGGGGGTGAATATCCCGTGGCTGGCGAGCGGTGCGGTTGTAAAAGCAAGGCGTTGGCACCAGATCAAACGGTTCCTCGAAACACTCCCCGTTGTACAGGCAGTAAAATACGCAGAGGGACGTAAAATTTCTTCGAGGGCTAAGCGGTTCTTAACCGACTGTTAGTATGGGATCGTCGACGATATGAACGGTGTGACGCTAGATGGTCAATCTGGTAAGTGGGTGCTCTGGCCCATAGATGTGAGCGGTCTGATATTCGCTTTGTACAGCGCAAGTCGTTGCCGCGCAATGAAGTACTGCTTGGACTGGTTTCGTACACCAAGCTTTTTGGTGCCTTTCAGATGACCCCGTAACTGCACGTCGTTCGTTATGTCTACGCCAAGAGTCCCGATACTCTTGGAGATAGTAAGATATGTATGCTCGATTGGGCATTGAGACATGTTTAATATCTTCTATTTATATAAAAATCAATTGCTGTTTGTTATTCTCGCAAAAACTCGAGAACGGCTGGACTGATTTGGCTAATTTCGATTTTGAATTAATTGTAGAAGTCCAGGGAAGGCTTAAAAGGTGAGTAGGTAAATATTAGAAAAATGCTTGGCATATAGTAAAAACAGCAATTTCGATTTCCCTTAGAAACTATTCCTACCTATCAAACATTTGATGTTTGTCCCGTCGTTTAGAAATCAAATTAAATTTAAAACTGGTGTTTTTTTTGGGTTTTTGAATGTCAAACATCTGATGTTCGTCCCGTCGTCATAAATCAACGTTTTTCATTTATTGATTCTGAGGCGCTACGAAGTTTGCCGGGTCAGCTATATATATAAAATTCTTATTTTCTTGTGTGTGTCTCAGTGAACTCCTCATAAACGGTTGAGCACGACAGTGAATGATTTAAAAGTGCGTGCGAAATAAAGAATACGTCAGATTTAAAGAAATACTTTAAATTAATTGATGATCAGTTTGAATAGGCCGAAAGAAGGTTACCAATAGCCCTTCAATGTGCGTGGTCCGACTCGCACTTGGCTGATTTTTACTGTTTCGGCGTTCCATTTACTTCCTGATTAATGTTGGGTCACGTAACTGCAAGCCGGTTCCAACAACCAGTGAAGCGGGATAACTGGCGACCCGCCTACAAAGTTAGCGTGTGGTATAAGAAGAAAAAAAACGAAAAATTTTCTTCACAATGTTACAATGGTAGATATTATTTGTTTTGCACCCTAAAATCAAAAATAACACAGAAGAGTAAAAAATACGATAAATTTTTGTTTTGCGCAATATCTTTTCGGTGAGTTATAAGATATAATTATTTTATATTATAATAGTGATACCCCGTGGTCGAAATTCGACCATAATTAATTTAAATTATAAGCTTGAACATTACTAAGGTTCTGTTGTCAAAGACTATACTTCTATAGTCACATATTTCGCCAAGGCTACACTGTTAATGTGACTTTAATAATAAACAACAGAGTATATATGCGTATGTCTGTCAAATACATGTTAGTGTGTGTGATGTTTTTTTATTGATTTAATGTATTTTTTATACATAATTTAGAAAAATATTAGCACTCTGCACTCCTTCGGTGAAATTTCATACTCATTCATCCGCGCAATTTTCGTTAAAAAAAAACAAATTTTTTGCTTCACGTATCAATATTTTGGTATTTTAGATTAATTGATTTTTTTCATGGTTTCGTTGCCAAATGATGAGATAATTATAAACTTTTGAAAAGCTTTCATTATTCCCGGATTCAGTCACCACGTAGATTATAAGTTAGAGGATAATCATTTTACATGGTATAAACATATAAACACACTTTACATGTTTGTCTACCAATTGTCATTTATTTATGATTGTAAGTTTATATTATACAGTACATGCAGCGAAGATATACAAGTAGGTAAGTAGACGCCGGGACCATAAGCAGATAATCCAGATGCAACTGGCCTTTACCGTAAGGATGATAATGAGGAGAAGAAAATCCCACCAATATAGCAGTAACTTTTTATGTACAGTGAAACTTTTCTATAAGAAACATGTTTTTGCACTTTCAAACAAGGCTCAGAGGACTAATCCCTTTTCAATATGAAGGATAATTTTCCAACTAAATTCGATCGAAATGTAAGAAGAAATAACAGTTATTTTTTATGTACATATGTGAATATATGTTACTGTTATTGAGTACCATAGTTGTTGTTGTCGTGTTTCTTTTTAAAGTTAATAATTAATTTTGTTATGTACCCTCTTATTTCTAAACGATAGAATCGGCCATTTCCTTCCGTGAGGGATGACATGCGTACCAACGGTCTCAACACAAGGGATGCCGAAGATCGCGCGAAGTGGAGAAGAAAAAGTACTACTATACTATAAAAGTACTATACTGGGCGTCGAAGTGATCGCTCCGAACGCAACCGGGATTTAACACTCTGATGATGATGATGATGATGATGATGATGAGAATCGGCCATTTCCTTAATTGAATAGTAATGTTATATTTTTATTTATTCTGTGATTATTAGTCTATAATTTACTTCATAATTGTATATAAGAATATTCCTCTAATAGGATGAGGTAACTGTGTAGATTATAAACCAAAATCACAAAAGAGCCTAAAAATTAATAACCTAGGCACAAAAATAAAAAGCAACATACATGGCACTAGTTAAGATAATATATACAGGTATAGACATAAGGCACACACTGCACATGCACTCTCTCACAACACCAGCATGTAACAGACACTATACATTAGTATAAGTTTAGTATTAAAATTAGAAAAAAATATATTAAGTTATTCTTAAGGTACACAAAACAACATAAAAACCACAAAATTAATGTCACACACAATAACAAAAATTAACAATAAGCATGTATGAACTCAAAAAACTCTAACAGTAATCAAGTTTTAAGAAGGGTACGGAACTCGAGTCCGTAGAATTGTTAATTTAAAAAAAAAACAAAATCTCTCAGTCGTATATAGACGGTATTCATTACATTTTATTTTCATGTAGGCAAACGCGATAGATTTATACTGTGTTCAGTTTATTTTATCACATGTAAAACTTTAACTATAATATTTTATACAATATCTTATATAAAATATCATCTAAAATTTCCAAACAATAATGTATTAAATTCTTGTCATGCATAACCCTTTAATTAAAATAGTTTATCAATGACTTCAATCCACTATCGGTTGTGCCAATTGCTAAGTTTGTTAGACTGTAAATTGTTGGAGGGATGGCGAGGTGTTCTCAAAATGCTTGTCGAGGTAGTGTAATAAATGTGTTAAAACCGTAAAGTTCTATGATTATAACTATGTGACCAGTTGCTGTTCTATTATTACCATAAACCCTTCTGAGTTGTTGCAAGTATTACATATAGCTCAAGATCACCTTTATTGGATTCGTTCGTCAATTTTATAAAAATTGTACCCATCTGTCTATGTCTTGTACTTCATATATTCTGAATTTCAGGTGATCAGAGGGCTTAAGCCTAGCTCAAACAACGCTTCAGTATGCGTAATAACTCAAAAATGGTGGCTCTGAGATTTTTTTTTATTGGTGTCGCCTGTTTACCCCCGATATTCTTTGGGATCCACGAGTATATAAATTTATTATATTCACGTTCACATGCTTTCCGACTTTGATTTATTTGAGTGTGCCTCTATGTATATGTGCAAGTTTTAAGTGTTGTGTGATTGTGCAAGTGTGAAGTGTTGTGTATTATGTTGGACATTATAAATCTAATTAAACTTAAAACGTACATTTAACTACTAAACCTAATAAATGTGAAAAATAAAATAATATTGATATAAAATTAAATGAATTTCCTACTATTTATTCTAAATAGAGTCAAGGAAAAAAAGTATTAAGACATTTTTTTATAAATTTGATCTACATTTTTTGTAAAAACTGACCGTTTTGCTGAAAGTCGTGAAAAACCGTTTTTGAGATCTTTGACCCCGCGTAATTTTTTTCCAGGTATCACATCGATGAGGACTTCTACATTTCATGTATAATGGTGTTTCGAACAACCCTACCAATTTTCAGCTGGGTGCGAATTATTGTACCCTCGGATGTCTAAATTGACCGGACTACTAGGCAAACTAGTCTATACTTATTTAAAAAAGGCACGACTAAGTTAAATTTTAAAATTTGAAAGTTAACTGTTTTCCATTTTCTGATTTTTGTACTACAATTTCGGTTATCCATAAAAACTTGTTTAGTATAGAAGTATAAACATATTTGTTTGTCGACTAAATGGGGATAAAATATTACCGTAATTTTTTTTCGCCTGTCCATCGTGTGTTTAGATAAGAGGTTTTTTTTTCCCCCTTTTTATTTCTTTTTGTCTTTGACGACCACGAAAATGGCCCGGATATTTGGAGGGCTTGCGCGGGGCCATGGAAAGGCCAACAGGTAGAGCAACATGGGTATGAGTGGCTAAGGGGTGTAGAGAGGTGGGCTGCAGGTTCACCGAAGCTACTTCTGACGTGATGCCATTTATCACTTCCACCCCTGGAGCTTGAGTTTATTTTTTATTTATTTTTATAATACAAAAGGGTTGTTTTTTATTATATTTCTTATTTTCTTTTCCAAACAACTTATGTACTTACTACCTTATTGCCTAATCTAATTTTACATTTTTTCTTATTTTAGTACTTTCTGAAATTTATTTTATTATCTAGTATTTTATTTATATTGCCTTATTTTTATTTATTTATACTTTTTTGTTTTTATCTTTGTTTTATACACTTTTCGCTTACTTGGTTTGGTTATATTTATTCTAAATACTATTGCTACCGTCACTTACACCAAACACCTTGACGATGAAGAGGTAAAACAATTAACGCCAGGTAATTAATACCTCGCTTACCCCACGCCTTAACTACCTGATACGGCCTCAGGCTCAGTAATATTGACTCAACTGACAGGCAATTAAATATGAGGTACGTTAAATCAACAAACTGATATAAATTTAGAAGCTTCTATCTATCTATAAATAAATCCAAATGATATTGTTTTAAGTTTTCACGACTTGTATACATAATAAAACTACGTTTAAACGGTTTTAAGCGAGGTCATTTATTTGATTTTTATTATTCCAACGTTACAGCCACTTTTGCCGCGATCACGGGAAAAAAATATCAAGTGTCAACGAGTATTGTTAAAGTTTTATTTAGCCTACCGCCAACTTGTTCATTTTAATTATTATGTTTATGGTTATTATTTACGCTATGGGAGCCTTAACTAATTTACCACCGCTTCGCAACATGTTGTCTTGAAGAGAAGAAGTCGCGCAAGAAACTCTTCAGCAAACATGACTAGCTTTAATAATTTTGCATAATATTAAAATGGGTGGAAGGAAAATAAAAGTAAGTCCTAAAAGTAAAAAGCGTCGGAATAACAAAAATCAAATAAATTACCGCGCTTAAAACCGTTGAAACGTAGTTTTATTATGAATATAAATGTCATTCGGACCAGCATATTCCGAAAAATAAACTCTTAGAACTTTTGACTGTCTACCTGGTCGCGCGTAAATTATATTTAAATATCTTAAAGGAATGGAACGAATGGCAATACGTTTAAATGATGTTAAACCACCTCCTATCCTTTTTTCCTCTCCTGTACATACCTTAGCAAGCAAAAGAAAGGAGACGGCATGCGACGTCAACAGCATCGCAATAGTGGTTATGTTGAGCATCACGTGAAACTACTGGAGGAATTTAAATGAAACTCGACCCAAATCTAGCTTATAGCCTGGATTAACACTTAGGATACTTTTCTCTTATAACTTCGTATCGGTGTGTAAAATGAATACACATATAAAGATGCGCTGGTGTCGCATTTTTTTTATTAAGTCCCGCCGCGCCGTACCAATTTACTTACAAATATGTCGTTGTCTTGGCAACACATTTTCTCCGTGCACGAACGGAAAGAGAATACTAATTCCTGCGGCCGTGCGGCCTGTCGTAAGAGGCGACAAAACAAACAACAGTCAGGTGGTAGGACATTTGTCCCACTAGATGGCATCCACCTCTGGCGTAGAGGATGCCGGCATAACAAGTTTGGGTTGTGTTCCGCCATCAGTGGCCAGGTTCCAGTTTCTCCTTCAAGACCGGCAGGCTCTGGTATTGCTAATGTGTATAGGCGACGGTAACCATTTTGCATCACAGTTGGGCCGTCAACCTGTCTGCTGTGCTTCGGCAATAAAAAATAAACACAAGCAAAGTTTTTCGCTGACACATACTCGTAATATAAAAAATCTGTAGTGTTTACGATGAATTTAAACACAAAAATTGAGTTATCAACTAATTTGGACTAGAAGTTTCCTAAATTGCAATTTTTCAACATTACATGAAGTTACTTTTACCTTTAAGAACGGCCTCTTAAATATTTGATGGCCACCCCTAATCATAAGTATTTTCAGGGTTTTATTATACCACGGTATAGCAATATATAGACTAGAACTTTCTGTAAATTGCTAGTTTATTATTAGTAGTTAGTTAGTATTAGTAGTTAGTTAGTATTAGTAGTTAGTTAGTATTAGTAGTTAGTTAGTATTAGTAGTTAGTTAGTATTAGTAGTTAGTTAGTATTAGTAGTTAGTTAGTATTAGTAGCTAATTAGTATAAGTAGTTTAGTTCTATATACATTTTGTATTTTCGAAGAAAAGTGATTGCGATGTACAACGATAGACACACACGGATAGACGGAAAAACGGACGGACGGACATGACAGAAACATAAGGAGTTAGGAGTTTATTATTAGTAGTTAGTTAGTATTAGTAGTTAGTATTAGTAGCTAATTAGTATAAGTAGTTTAATTCTATATACATTTTGTATTTTCTAAGAAAAGTGATTGCGATGTACAACGATAGACAGACACACACGGACAGACGGAAAAACGGACGGACGGACATGACAGAAACATAAGGATTTTATTATTGCAAAAATGGCTACAGAGCACTGAAACTGATGAGTGTAATACCAACATCATTTATGTAGTATAAATCAACTATATCAACTATTGTTATAGCAACTAAAATATAAAATATAGGATCTCAAATAAAGCTGACTCCATTTCTGAAATTTGCCGCTGCAACGCATCGCGGTGTTTGCAATCGGCGAACCGTGAAATAAGCTTTATATTACTTTCCTATATTTCGAAAGTAGAAAGAATATCAATATCAAACGTACATTGTGGAAAAAATCTAAAAGTACCATGGAGAAAAATACCAGGAATAGTCGGACTGAATAAAGAACGTAAGTTTGTAAAATTCCTAAATAAGGCCATCTTTACCACACGGTATATAGTCGTGGTATGGTATATATATAGTTGTTATGGCTATAGAACGCGTTCCAAATTCAAACGGCGCGGGTTTGAATCCCGATCGGAAATAATGCACCACTTATTAGGCAATTTTCCGAAACGAATTTCATCTTGTTACAATAACCACGTGCTAACAACCATCAAAGACAAAATCGTGATGACTGTCAAACCTGTCAAGCCGCCTTAGGACAAACGTGGCGGGCATACTGTCCGTTCCCCAGTAGTAGGAGTCCTGAGCCCAGCAGTGGGACGTTTATGGGTTCTTACATACATACATACATAACTTCACGCCAGGTCCCTTGCGGGGTAGGCACGAACAACCGGTTTATGAGTTCTTATTATTATTATATATCACCACACTAGAGTATACATACACTTTGCGGCTAGCCGCAATCAAATCAGCTGTCCATCTGACCACAAGTAAGAAAATTTACATCTAACTACTGTGGTAAAGCTATCATTATGTTGACACCTCTTAGGGCCGTATCAATTTGTGTAAACTACTTTCTTACAGAATATAGGCATGAAACGATTAGCAATGAGCTAATAACTTTTTTGTTTCTAAACTTTGTTTGTTTATTTACTTTTAGGTTTAGTATAGCTAGCAAAATAGCACCGTGTAAATTTCATTGCTATTAGACCTTGGGTTCCGAAGATGTAGCAGAAAATTACTTGAAATCAAATAGAAAACTTATTGAAATATATTTTTAGCTTTATGACAATACTAAAACGAGAGAGTATTTAAGTAAGATCAATCATGTGCTATACTAGACTCGGCTAGGACTAGGAAAGCCTACAATGGAAATCATTAACGATAAACAACACGATCTCTTAAATTGAGTAATGAGATCCATCATATTTAGAAAACGTCGTTGATCGGAGTTGAAATTGAAACAAAAATGCTATCTAGTGACACTAGACTATGGGTGTAGTCATATAATTAAACAATTTTCGTTAAGCACTTACACCAATCGGACTTTTGAAACGACCGAAATAAATGGGTTGTCTCCGTTTTCTGTAAACCAAAATGCATGAGCCGCGTCGTGGCAGCGGCCGGCGAGCGCCAGAACCAACTGATAAACATTAATAACTCACCAGCATGTCTTAGCGATATTTCATTAATTTACATTTGATTGCATTAAGGTTCTATGTGCATACATAATATCTTTGAGCTGCGCTTAACAACGTTTTCTAAATACGCTTTCGTTTCATCCCTTATTGTTACCGCACTCGTGAAGCTACCTTATTAGGGATACTATATATGTAACTTAGAGTGTAAAAAAATTCTACAAAAAGAAACGGCTGAACTGGTGTGTACCTTCCTTGTTTAATCGTGCGGCGACACTAGCATTTGCCCGCAACTTTGTCCACGTTGGACAGGTAACAAAGACTACAGTTATTTTGCTTATTATAGAGAATAAAAATCTAACAAAAAAAAACCGACTCTAAGAGTAACTAAAAAGCAAAAAATAAACTTTTCTACGTATTGAAGTCGGTGCCAAGTAAAACATGGAAGATACTACATTTTGCAATATTATGTTGTTGTAACAATGTCTATGGTAATTTTTCATGTTCTGCTTGTCACCAATTTCAAAATGTTGCAGAAAATGTTATATTTGCTTTTTAGTTACTCTTAAAGTCGGTTTCTTTTGTTAGATTTTTATTCTCTATATTAAGCAAAATAACTGTAGTCTTTGTTACCTGTCCAACGTGGACAAAGTTGCGGGCAAATGTTAGTGTCGCCGCACGATTAAACAAGGATGGTACACACCAGTTCAGCCGTGCATGAAGAAGTACGCTCGCGCCGGTGTGTGCTCGTATTATGATTTAATTTACTATGACAAACGCTAAATTGTCTGTGGCCAATCGCCAACTTTAAAATTCACGACCAGACACAAAACAAACCTTTGTACGTGCACCAACCTTTTACTCAATATGATTGTAAATTTCAAAAATTGAAATACACGAATCATTCAAGCAAAGGGTGCTTCAGTAAAGACTTCCTACGCTTCAGCTAGTAAACTATAAGAAATCTTTATGCGCGTGTTCAACTCGTAGTCGCATACATACATCGACGTTCATCGACGCAGGGTTGCCAGCTTGTCGGTTTTCTATCGATATTTTTTGGAGAGTGTTCATTGGAGATTTTCAATCTTATCCCGCCGTCTCCCTTCCATTATCAGACACCAGACGCACTGGCATGCGGCACCGCTATATGGTGGACATACCACTTTTACGAACAAAGCGCTTTGAGTCCACCTTCATTATGCTCACCGCAAAGGAGTGGAACACGCTGCCGGAGTCTGTTTTGCCCGAAACCTACAACTTGGGTGTCTTCAAGTCTTGTGAATAGGTACTTTTTAGGTAAGCATGCTCGATCTTGGACCATATCTCCGCTCAAATCAAACGAGATACTGGTCAAACGCGAACCTATACGTGTTAAAAAAAAACTTGTGCTTCACATAACTTAAACTAATCTTAGTTGAACTATTTAGTATTGAAATTGTTTAACTTGAGAAAAGCTTAGGTCATTACTTAAATCAAATCAAATTTATTTGTTCAAAACATGGTTAAACAGTTGGTATATATGTCACAGTGTACACATGTTTTGCTCCCATAGGAGCATACAAATGTTTCTACTAAATTTTTTATAAATTATACAATATTAAATGGATCATATGAAACAAAAAACTGATAAATGTCAAACAATAATTAATAATAATAGTAGTAATAATAATAATAATAACAGGCTCTGCTGCCGGCGGACATCGGTTTTTTACATTTTTTTTTAAATATATGTTTTTTTTTATGTATGTATAAAGAAAAATGTAAATAATTTGAAAACAAAACAAATAAATATGTGATAATAATAACATTCATAAGTCAAAGAAAATATTTATTTACAATTGAGGAATTCGTCCACCGAGTAAAACATTCTATTTAAAAGCCATTCCTTTAGTTGAATTTTAAATTTGTTAATCCTAAACTCTTTTATGTGCATTGGAATTTTATTATATATTTGAATGCACATGTTATAGCAGTTTCTGGTAAAGAGGGTTGTTTTTGGGCCACATTTAAAACCAGTCGTTCACTATTTCTAGTATTGTTTGTATAGAGGTATTTAGCCGTCGTAAAAATTGTTAAATTGTTTCTGACAAATAAACATATTTCATAAATATACATACATGGCAGTGGTAAAATTTGTAGATTTTTAAAATGAGGCTTACAAGAATCATAAAATCGGATACCTACAATAGCTCGGATGCATTTTTTTTTGAGCTATAAATGCTCTATTTATGTCTGTAGAGTTACCCCAAATAATTATCCCATACCGTAGTACCGAAGCCACATATCCATGATATGCCATTAGTACTGTACTTAATGATGAAATTTTTCTTAGCTTTGCTAGGACATACACAAAACTATTAACTTTTTTGCTAATTTGGTCAACATGCGTTTTCCAATTACAGTACTTATCTATAGTTATGCCAAGAAATCTTGTACTATTTGTCTCATTAATTTTAGTTCCTTTATTATATTATATCTCTTTCATCGACTTTAGAACCATAAGTTTGGAATTGTACATAATTAGTTTTAGCTAGTTTAATATTTCTGTATATTAATATGATAATGTAAGGTAAAGGTTATTTATTAATAAAATCTTTTATTGATTATAAAATATATTTTATTCTTAGTTACAAGTCTTGAATATGTACATTAGAAGAAATACGACTAGCGCTGTGGATTAGAGTGAGTGAGAAGGAGCCTGCCTACCGCTGCCGCATGCGTGAGAGAAAGGGAAGTCAGTTAGACTGGCCCCGTAACGCGTTACATAACGAAGCGGTTTACCCTCCCATAATGAGTTATCACTTCAAAAACACTACTGCATATTTCCATTTAGTTTCAGTACTCTAAAAAATTAAACTTAATTGTACACATTTTATCTGTAGATCTAGATTTAACGGCCTAATCATACAAATGGCCGGCCATTACATCTAATGGAACTCAATTTTATTTTAGAAAGTCCAGTTTGTTTAGCAATAGGGCTCGTTAGTGTATGGATAAATTGATAGCTGTTAAAGAAATTAATGAAGGTGTGGCTTCACTTGATATTATTTTACGTTACAGTTTGAGGAGGGTTCCATCGTCATTTTTGACGGCCTCTGTGGTTGAGCGGGCTAAGCCTTTGACGGCCTACCTCACTGCAACCCAGAGATTCCGGGCTCGATTCCCGGTGTAGTAAATTTCGGAAACGTGTTTTTTCCGTTATTTACCATGGGTCTGGGTGTCTGGGTTCGGCCCCAGAGTGGTCCATTGTATACCCATAACACAAGCGTAACTTGCTTAATTTGAGTATATACAATGTGTGTTAAAAAAAAATGCCAAAAAGAAAACCAAATGGTAATATTCGGCTTATGTTTTTTTTATATTTTATTGCAGGAGTTCTGCAGATAGGCAGATCGCCCATTTGATGCATAGCAGTTACCATCGCCTATGGAAATTTACAACACCGAAAGTGCCACAAATGTGCTGCTGTTCTCTTAATTGAGACTGGAACCTTGTCACTAATTCCGGAACCCAACTCTAGGTTGTTATGGCGACATACATTAGAGCAGTGGTGGTAGCTATCCAGTCGGGCGAATGCCCTACCACCTGGCTGTGGGTTGTTTTCTCGCCCCTTACGACAGGCCGCCCGGCCGCAGGAAATTGTATTCTTTCTCCTGTCCTGTACGGATAAAAGACAATGTAGACATTCTTCGGAATCGACGGTCTATTTCCCGGTTTATATATCTTACCGACCCTTCAGTTGCCTAATATTCGGTAAAAATTTGACATAAGCTCCATATAAGTAATGTCAGGTAAGGCAAATGTGCAGTCGGTATGATACAGAAACCGGCCAATAGATCGTCAATTCTAAATGATTGAATAATAAGATATAGGATCCGGCCATACATGGACATGAAAAAAGAATTAAGAAAATGTATTGTTTGCTTCATAGTTTAGGAAGCTTATTTCGGCGATTAATCTGATATACGTGGAAGTTTAGGTTGTTAGATAAATGTCAACATCGATTCGTTTTCAAGAAGTCTTTTTATTTTGGTGTTACCACTCTCAGACAACATAAATTGCCCAACCTTTTAGTGTTGCCATTTGAATAATAATTTAGTATCATTCCGCGACCCTTGTCGTAGACAGTATTATTTACATATCTTACGCTCATCGGGCACGCCGCCGGGGTACGAAAAACTACTAACAATATAAAATAGCATGCACTTTTCAAGTCAATGGATAGATTTTTTCAATTTCCAAATTTGTAAAATTTGTAACCTCTATATTTTAAACCATGTCGGGGGACATTTAAGTAAAATTCGATGTAAGTAGAGCTTATTATATACTATACTATCAAAGAAAATAGGTCAAATGAAATACATCAAGTGATTTTTGGTATAAGCCGTATTTCCCTTTTCTATATTTTTTTGAATTTTATAACCAAACTAGCTGTCCCGGCATACGTTTTCCTGTTTTCCTGCCCTGAAGAAATAAAACTGTGAACCCGATTGCCACGCCACCTACTGGGTCTAATTTCGTATCAGAAACCATTCTCGAATCCACCTGAACACAGACAAAAAAAAAACATCGAAATCGGTCCGGCCGTTTAGGAGAAGAATAAGAAGATGATAAACAACAGGGGTTCGCGTCTCTCCAAAACCATTCAATATATGTGGAATAACATGCACTAGGCGATTTCATTAGTATCGGAACCCTAAAATGAACGAATGTCCGAATGATTGAACTGAACCTCTTTATTCGTTTTATTTTTTATTTGTAGATCTAATTTCACGCTCGTTTATTCGAAATGGCCAGCTATTACGTGTAATGCAACTCAATTTTGTTTTAAAAAATTAGTTTAGGTATACGGTTGGCTTTATAAAAAAATAGAATAAGTGCGTGTCTGTCCAAACGAAGGGTTCCGAAGAAATGATAAATGTATGTACTGTAACGACTAACCTCCTTAGTCGTCATAATATATTAAGAAATATATTTATTTGATGTAAATAATCGGAAATTTCACTATGTATAATTTAATTATACAAAATATACATAACGATTAAAAATAAACAAAGTTCTACATTAATTAATATAAACTGAAATTAAACTATACTATAAATATAACTATACTTACAAAATACCTAACAATCTATAAGTAAAAAATAGACTCTAGGTCGCGGCAGGGAGCTTGCCCAAAATGCTGGCCGCATTTCGACGTTAGATGGCAACGCTGATAGGGAAACGCAGCGTTGCCCTAGGTGCAAGCCTTCCTTTTGATCACGCGAGACCTCAACTAGACGCGATGGAAGGTCTTGATAGAGGTGTTGAGCTCCACGCCCCCACGTTCCCAGGATTTAAACCCCGAAAGCCACAAATATGTGTCCATTTACAAATGGACACAATTTGAGGCGTTTCGGCAGCCTTATTTTTTTTAATTTAAATCGAAGAAATTCCTCCCAAAACAAGAGAACACATTATTGTATCGGCCTGCGAGTAGAACACATCTCCTGGAAAAGTGTCTCGATTGCGGACATAAACTTATACCCTAACCCAGTCTTTCATTCGAAGATAAAGATAGTAACCAGTATATAGAAACCAGTCAGCTCTGAAACCGCTGGTTGTTACATACAGCACATTGTATTTGTCAGTTTACTAAGGAGTTTCAAAATTTATCTAAAATATCCTATATTTCAAAAACTACTCAACGGGTATTTACTATTCAAAAAGTTTTCCGTGAGAAATATTTTAAAGGCCTACCATCCGATTTTTCTTCTGAATTTTTAAATGTTTTTCCACTTTTTAATTGCAACATTATGTGTAGACGAACGTAACATTTATGAAAGAAAAGAGGCGTGGTTAGAAAGTATTATTAATAATTTGGGAAATATTTTTTAATTTTCAAACATAACTAAAAAAATTTTAATTTTTTTTTGATAAAACACTTACTTGAGCCGGGATTCGAGCCGATAAAGTGTTAAAAATTAACATCCTATATTTATATGAATACCAAATGGATTATAGTAGTATGGATTTATTTCTTCCTGTTAAAATAAAGATTGACATGCCATATGATATGACAGCACCTTTTCTTTACTGTTCTGTTTTTCTCTTATGTCTTATTTCAATCGTGTATTAATTGTATATTACATAAATAACGCAGCTAATACACAGGTATGGGGTTGCACCTAGCCAACAAACGTCAATATGATATCAAGATTCCAAAATACTAATCAGTTTTATACAACAATAAATAATACAAACTTATACTTACAGAGACTGCGACAAGTACTTCGAGAGTCCAAGCTTGGATATTTTGGACCCCTTTATACCCTCGTTCACGATGTTAGTCACCGTCAGAAAGTTCTTCGTCATCGTGGACTCCTGTGACGTCACTTCCGAAAAAAACCAAAAAAGCCGTTACAAAATTTTACCCAAAAAGGTTGCCCAACAAAAACACTGGTAACTTACTTTTGATTATGGTAACACAACATCGAATTCTATTTTCAAATTTATCAACGTTCTTTTTTTAAACTTTAACTTTTATATACGCAACGAATAACACGCGAACAATACTGAACAAATTTCTGATTAATTTCTCTCTTTTTTCTTACTATCACAGACACGATACATCGATGTTTTTTTCTTAAAATACACTTTTACACAGGTTTCAGTTTTTATCGTCCACCTGAAAGGAAATTTTAAAACGTAAGTAATATGTTAATATTTGTGTGAATTGCCCAAAAGTTACATTTCCGCACTTTTTCAACATGGCAACATTAAGTTGATGCAATTTTAGCAACATCTTTGTGTACCTATATTTTATTGTTAATAGTTTTGCAATTAAAACACCATTGTTATACAATGAAAATGTTAGTGCGAATTGCACTGACATTTTCATTGTATAACATTGTTTTTTTTACATGAAAATTAGCAAAACACGACTGTAGCATACAAAAATATATGAACAGGACACTGATATATGGATGGACAATATTAAAGATTTGTTTATGGCAAAACGGCCACGGAACTTTAGAAAATGGTTTCATTTAGTTGTCACCAAAACTTTCCTTTGTCGCCCGAATACAGCAGACAGGCTAAGAACCTAACTGGTGAAAAGTGATTACCGTCACCAGAGGTGTTTATTACAGAAGGCATACAAACTTAAGAAAACATCATTCAGATCTTTGTTTATTCAAGGTAGATATTTTATTTTAAAATCCTGAAACACCTCGGTCTGGCTTTACAAATACGCTGCCATTATTAGAGGCCTCGTTAGGGCAGAGCTCGCGTCGGCCTCGTTCATCATTTGGGTTAGTACACGGCAGGAGCGATAGCGGGCACGTAAAAGAAAAAATGTGTTTAACATCGTGGAAGAAAAATACTAGGAATGACAACTGTCCAATAACATCGTGAATATGAAGAAGCTGCTCAATATTAAAAGGAAATACAAATACAAATCCTACATGAATACATACAACGAGCGTGGTCCTCAACTGGCAATTGACATAATTTTTTAGATCAAATCAATTAAAAACTTAAGACAGAGCTTCATTTTTGACTAATTTGATCTTTAAAACAAAATGTCTAATGGCCCTATCTAATTACTGGGTTAAAAAGTGTTATTTTTTTGCGCAAAGTTTGTAATTCCTAGTATGCTTTTTCCATATCCATCTTGAAAACTAGACCGAACAAGACATGTTAGGTACATATGTGTTGCTCACAGACACCCCCGGGTTATTAAAGTTAAAGGAAATCTATAGTAGGTGATGCTTATTTAGTCTTGGCAGGCACAGAAACACAGTCTATACAGCCTAATCTAATATGTTTTATATTTAATATATCTCAGCTAGATTGCAGATCTTAGACTAATGCCAATCAATGGAGTTCTAGTAACAACTCCAAAGGTACATTTAACATAAAAGAACATAATTATTCCTCAAAAACTATACAACTATTGTTTATACACTATTACACTTATAGACAATAAAAGCCCACATCACAACATTATTCTTCAGTTTCCGTCAAAAACTCCTCATTAATCTAAAATCTGAAAGATTGATATCTTATTTTTTCCTTAGTTAGAGATGTAACGTGTAACTAGTAAGGTGAAAAAGTTTATACACATTTATCGCTACCGCTTATGTATTATGCCACACACTTAATTCGACATTAACAAAAGCCACCATACCATAATCAAGTATGAAATGTTCACAAAATTCGCTTATTTATTTCACAGCACAACTTTGAAAAATGGCTTGCCATCCGCAGATTGGCTAACATCGCGTCCGAGGGTGTTTTAGACTACGTTTTCCTACCACAATACGACTAACTTTTGCTTGTTCAAGTTTTGCGGTCGGAAGTTGTGGTTTCCAATCGCTTGATTACAAAAAAAAATTGCCTCTGTCAGCGTTCCTTTTTTTGAAGTGATGAGCTTCTTATGGGAGTGTACACCGCTTCGTTACGTAACGCGTAACGGTGCCAGTCTGTCTGGCTTCCCTTTCTCTCGTATTAGACTAGTTTAAGTTATCACTTCTGTCGGGCATCCCGAGGCGCACATCATCTTTTTTATTGCATGACTTTAGCAGACAGGTAGCATTTTATTGCATGACTTTAGCAGACAGCCCCTCTGATGAAAAGCGGTTACCATCGCCTATGGATATTCGCAACACCAAAGGTGCTACAAATGCGCTGCTGCTCTCTTAAGGGAGACTGGAGCCTGTTCACTAATGCCGGATCACAACTTAAGGTTGTTATGACGGCATACTCTAGACCAGGGGTAGCCCTCCAGAAGAAAAAATGCCCTACCACCTGGCTGTGAGGTGTTTTTTCGCCTCTTATGACAGGCCGCCCTTTGCATTTTAGTATTCTTTCTAACTGTGTATGTAGAGGGTTATATTTTAATTTTTGGAGTACAAGACAGAGCTGACAGTTCACCAGATGGAAAATAGTTATCGTCGCCTAAGAAAATTTGCAACACTACAGGTGCCGCCATTGTGTTGCCGGCCTTGGAGGATACACGGCAACTATTGCGAATTTTGGGCAACCATAAAATAGCATTTAATCGAAAATACCTCAAAGTTCAAAAACTACTAACTTAACTTTTTGTTATCCTATACTAGCGTAATTTTTGCTTTTCAGTAGCCGTTTTAAAATGTAACTTATAATACCCACCACTAGTATATATATAAATCTCGAATCACAGTGTTTCTGGTCGAAGGTGTCTGAAACGGCTAAACCGATTTTAATCACATTGTTTTTTGTATTTTCCCCCAGCGTTGACAAAAAAAGGTATGACTGGTCGTAAAATGTTTTTAACCCTCCTATAGTGTTTATTATATTTTTATGGCAGAACAACGTTTAAAATTATTATTATATTATATATATATATATATATATATACATATATATATATATATATATATATATATATATATATATATGTATATATATATATATATATATATGTGTGTGTGTGTGTGTGTGCGTGCGTGCGTGCGTGCGTGCGTGCGTGTGTGTGTGTGTGTGTATTGTAGCTGGACCGACTATATATGTATAGCCCCTATAATACAGTGCAAACTACTTTACGGACAATACTCTATTCCAATTACGAAGTCCCTTTTGGCACTTCCTTAGAACGTAACTCTTCGCGTTTCGCATAATTTGAAATAATAATCATTTTTTGTTCATGGTCGTAAATCATCATTTAAAAAATACACAATGAATCTAAATCATTATACAATTAATTCACACACACAATCAACATGTTGTTTTTAGATATCGTGCTCAAAATAATTAAAACTTTAAAAAGATAATAATATTTTACTACGGTTTTGCGTTTACGTTTTATAGTTTTATTTTTACTTTTTTACATAGTGATGTGACTAAAAGAATCGTATAAAATCGATTATAGACAGATTCTTTTCGCGAGTGAAAATCTGTCAACACTGCGTCTACTACGTCCACCTCGTGATCACGACCCGCCATTTTGTTTGTCTCTTCATTACGAGTGCAGAAAGCCTTGTATACGGTACGCGTATTCAGTTTAGTTGATTTTGTGTTGTGTTTTTATTTCATTCTTGTTATTGTAGTTATAACTGTTTTGTTATTTTTTTCGTTGTTATTAAGTTTTGACTGTTATTTGATTTGGTTTGTTTAACAAACAAAGTTTTATAAATTCTAATTTGATGCTAATCCTTTTTCTGTCAATATTTTAATTTGTTCGTTATAGTAATCGAAGACGAATATCGTTGAGTATCGACTATAGCGGTACTTTACTAGTACTTGATTATTGACATCTATCAAATGGGACTTCGTAATTGGAATAGGGTATAGTAGAATCAAAAAATTACTGCCAATTGCCAATGTATACGTTTGAAAGAAAAATAATATATGTACGTACTGAAAGAAAGTTTTTCTTCTCTCAATAACATATATAGAAACCACCCGGAATCTTTATTTTTTCATATTTTCACTTCGGCACTGTATAACGTCATATGCACAAAACAGTACTTTATATCAAATTTCATCCATGTAAGCCTAATAGAATCTAAAAATCATGAATGTGACATACAAAGACAGGTGGACAGATGTACAAATGGAAAACAAATGTTGCAAAGAAACAGAACTTTGAGTTGTATTCCGGCATCAGTGGCCAGGTTCTAACTACTGCCAATGTCAGTAACTTGTTTCAGATATTTGTAGACCACGATAACCACCTTCCATCATGTAGAACATGAGCCTCTGTACTGTTATGAAAAAAATGGTTACAATCTTGTCAAACGGTTTTATTACAGAACCTTTAAAAGAGACGACGACAAAAAGAGTATTAACACGGCTAGGAAAATATGCAAATACGTAAATTAAATTCAGACAGAAAACATTTACTTATATATGAATGTGAAGGAGATACTCTTCAGGTAATATTTTTATAAAAAAACTGAGATAATCTAATTACGTGTATTACGTACAACACTGAGAATTTATGAAGACGGGGAATCCCAGTAATGGTAATCCCAGTAACTGTCATTACATTTGAATCGCGCGTTCCGTTCGACACAGTAATCTTTTTTTTTTTCTTTTTTTTTGGGACTTTTGCCACATAGGCATGTCAGCCCCATCATCTCCTAACGTACTAAAACTTATAATTAAATATTAAATAATGAGCTGGCTAACAAACTAGCCTTCTTTGAGGCTGGCTCTGCCAGAATTTCTGTGAAGATACCTACATCAAAACGATTCAGTCCCAAATCCCCCATTAGTTGTTCTCTACCATCTCTATTTCTGCTGCACTCCATTAAAAGATGTTGGACATCTTCACGAGTTCCACACACTAGGCAGTCGGGAGAATCAACCTTACCCATGAGGTGGCTAAAACTTCTTGTAGGGAACTGACCGGCTCGGATTCTATTTAATAGCTTTATATATGGCCTGTTGAAGTTCCCTACCGAAAACCATGGAATTTGGGGGGGTTGAGACTGTATAGTTTTGTACCACATGCCTTTTTCTTTACTTCTCTCATCAAAGTATTCTTTGAATTTAGAAAAACACAATTTTCTACATGTATGTAGATATTCTCTATAGTCTGGTTGTATAGAAGTTGGGTCCCCTTCGATCATTGCAACTTTAGCTAGTTTGTCAGCCATTTCATTACCTTCTTGCTACTTTGCTTAGCGTCTTAAAATGTGTAAATATTCTTAAAAAATAATCACTTAACTCGACAATATATCAGCGACCCTATCCCACGAACCTAACTGTAACAAAATCATTTACGGTAATCTTAAACAGGAAATGTAAGATATTTATTACGCCGCCGCGTCGTAAGGGAAATGTAGGGTGATACACATTTATACCAAAGTGGAAATAAACATGAAATTCTGCCGAGTGGCATTCCGCATATAATAAGGCTCGCTTCACACTGTGATGCCGATCCGGTCAAATATTCTTAAGCAAAAGAATCTCTAAAAATCTAGAAAATTCTCACTAATGTATTACTCTAGTTCCGATTCAATATCGCACCGGTAGCGGTTCGTCGAAAAAATATTTCAGTGAAGCGATCAGATCTGTCATAACTTGTACCGACAGCGTGAAGACGCTTTTATTTTAACTCCAGTCTAATAAGTGTAAACTGTAAGATTTGATCGGATGGAAACTGGAACTTGAACGGCATTATAGTTTCTATCGAGTCTCATCATCATTATCATTATCCGAGCGTTAAATCCCGGTTGAAGAAAGAAAGAAGGAAAAAGATTTATTACATTACATAAAAAAATACATAATACATTCACATTTTTTTACACAAACACACAAATAATATATATATATATATATATATATATATAAAGAGTGCGTGTAACGTTCACACGCGATTGAAGTAAAACTTTTTTACTAATAATTTTTTTTTTCACAATTTTTTGGTTGATTTGTTTATAAACTATCTATTGACAAAAAAATATTTGAAAACCGGATGGTACGCCATATTGCGACGCCATATTGCCGTAACGGACTTCCGTTGTATTGTCGTCCAGTTACCTCCTAGTCGCGCCTAAAGAAGTTTTACTTCAATAAATAAATAAGGCTTGTACGTCGAGTTTTTTAGTCAATGAGGTTGACAACTTGTAGCTGTATCGAAATTTTTTTAAATCCCGATACAGCGCTAATTTTCGGTGCCAACCTCCATACACTTCACCCAATAATATCGTTGCGTTCGGAGCGTTCACTCCAACGGCCCGGGTCCGCTTTTCTACTTTTTCCACTCCACTTCGCGCGATCTGCAGCATCACCCGTTTTGAGACCATTAGTACGCATGTCCTCCTTCACAAGGTAAAGTCAACATTTTTAGGCCTTCGCCTTCGACCAGGAGCTGTGTATGTATCGAGCCAATTAGGTTCTTTAAATATTTCCATGATGTAAGTCGATTATTAAAAAACTTGAGTTTAATGACTAGTAGTGTTACCTGGTATTTGACCTACAGTCTAATACACTGAGAACAGCCCCGGATCTTGAATTTTTTCAGGGAGGCAAAAACTTGATAATGGCTCGCCTACATTTTTAACTTAATCATCATCACCATTTTAGCCATCAGACACCCACAAGTGGGTGACTTATGGACACCCATACTTCTGTGCTTTCTAACCTAAGCTTACGCGCCCCGTGAAAACTTATTTATATGCTTATAGTACTGAATTTCTCAGTGGTCAAAGTAGCATTAGTGATGAGTTGTGTATTTGACTTCGAAATTTGAATTTGCCGCCCTCTGAATTGTCCCCGACTTGCGGGTATGTAATATCCGTTCGAATTCCTGCGGCCGGGCGGCCTGTCGTAAGAGGCGACAAAACAACCCACAGCCAGGTGGTCGGGCATTTGTCCGACTGAATGGCTACCACTCCCGGTCTAAAGTGTGCCGCCATAACTACTTTTAATTGTGTTCCGGCCGTGGCCATGTTCTAGTTTCTCCTTCAAGGCCGGCAGCACATTTGTAGGATCTCTGGTATCGATAATGTACATAGGCCACAGTAAGCATTTTCCATCACAGTTGGGCCGTCAGTCTGTCTGCTGTGCACCAGCAATAAAAAAGAAATATCGAATAGTTTAAAAAGTAACTGAATAGGCTGAAATAGAATAGCAGACGAATATTCGTGGCATCACTAATCACCTTACATCAAGTAGGCCGTCTGCCAGTTTGCTTGCCACAGGCAATAAAAGTCACTGAGCTGTGACACTTTGACACGTTAACGTTGTCTCAGCCAAAAAAAATAATCTGCCATTTCCCATCACTAAACTGTGATGATTTCGGGATGTGACGGAAATAAAACTGGAAGTTCAAGGGTCCCTTAAGTGTATCAACATTTATTCTATTTTAGCGTCTTATAAAATACGGGAAAATAAATCCGTCTGAAATAAGAATTGTGGGAAATAACATACGAGTGTTTAAAATACGCTCCCAGCCGACCTTTTTTTATAGTTCCTTAACCATTTTGGCAAAAATAGAATCCTTACGTTTTCTTCATGTCCGTCCGTCTGTCCATCAAACAGCCCACTTGTCTTTTTATGTCACTGTCTTTTTTTATATAAAATTAAGTATTTAGTTTACATGAGAGAGAGCGAGAGAAAGAGAGATATAACACTATACTGTACACCATTACAGAAAAATTTATAGCCTAAAATATCCTAAACGTGCACAATTGGCGGTCTTATCGCTAAGAAGCGATCTCTTTCAAACAACCCGTGGCAGGAATAAAACAGGTTCAATTTGTCAAAGGTTCTATAGACAAATATTAGACGAAATGCAGTTACTTACATTATATGTTATTAAATAATAAACCTAAATAAGAATAATGAGAATTATACTTAATAAACACATATAAATACACCTATAACCTATATTATATAGGACATATACTCACATAAATATACATAAAAATATCAAACATCACCATGTTGCAGGTAGTGCGTCTTCGTCGTGTTCTTAAATATTGTTAGTGATTTAGCTTGTCTAACAGTAACAGGCAGCGCATTCTAGTGTCGGATAGCCTGTACGGTAAAAGAATTATTGTAAAAAGATAAGTAATGTTTAGCAGTATTAAGTCTTAGATTAGTAGAACGTCGTAAATTGTGAGAGGAAGAGATGAATTCAAAGCGTTCTTTGAGATAATACGGGGTTATGGAGATAAACAACACATCGTAAAAAAGTGAAAGAATATGAGTGTTCCGGCGAAAATGAATTGCCAACCACTTGAGTTTCATAAAAAATTCAGAGACGTAGTCATATTTGCGTATACATGAATTAAATTGTAATTAATGGCTTTACAACCATAATAAACGTAGGGTGGTTGCATATAGCAAAGAAAATCGCCGCGCGTTTGGCACTACACAGAGTAAGGTACGGCGAACTTCTATGCTCTACGGATGGTTATCTATGGTGAAAAAACGTTTCCTTTCTTTAATATTGTTACGAGTTACGGGACTTGAATTAAAATGCCGTTGGAATTACTATAGAATTTATTAGAACTATACAAACACGTATAACACAGGTACAACAAATATAACTGGATACACTATGAATGATTTGATAAATAATTTTTCCGAAAAAATGAGACAAAGGTGTATTTTAATAAAAAATAAGTATAAGTAACCACTTAAATTAATATATAGTTATTTTAATGCAATAACGTGCATTTTTTTATTATTTTTTATAATTAAACTTTACCTTTCCTTTGCGCCCCTAACACATTTTGATACAAAGCCCGTCTAAGGCAAGTTATGCTACCGAGCTCTGGGCTCGATTCCTTGGCACGGTAAATTTCGGAAACGAATTACTATGGTCTGGGTGTCTGGGGTCGGTCCTAAAATAGTCCATTGCAAATCACCCATAACACAAGTGTAGCTTGTTTAACTTTTTAAAATGTTCTGCACTGACGTCGACGATATACCGAAAATATCCATTTTTGGTACATAGCCAAAATGTACGGAGCCGCAAATTCTCCGAGAACGTAACAAACATTAAACTTCAACCCGTTTCACCTTTACACATCCCATTATAATGATGGGAGCACTTTAATGTATTAAAATGGTTCCCCAAGTATAAAGGCAACCGCACACTGCCTAGTATCAGTAATTATTTACGCTACCATTTTAGGCAGGTTTCTATCTATTTTTATCTTAAGTTCGATTGAGAGTGTCCAAAAGAGTTGGACAATCAATGCAAGTAAGCACGGGATGATATAGTGAATGCCACACTGCTGTGCTCGGGCCTCCCATGATTGGGAAATGGACAATATACCCGCCACGCTTGTCCAAGGCGTCTCGGCAGGTTTGACACCTTAGCTATCTCGATATGCAGGTTGCATCACGATGTTTTCCTTCACCGTTGATAGCACGTGGTAATTGTAACAATATGCACATTAGGTCAGAAAACTGCCTAAGTGGTGCATGCGTTCCGGCCAGGATCGAACCCGCGCCCCTTCAGTTTGGGACGCGTGTGCTAGCCAATACACTGGTTAGACTGTCTAGTCTAAAAGATTTTTTAATAAAGACTGTATTAACAATAATAATAAAGCCCTTTTACTCCGAATTACATGCATGCATTTTATCCGTGCAGGAACGGAGAAAGAATACAATTTCCTGCGGCAGGGCGGCCTGTCGTAGGAGGCGACAAAACAACCCACAACCAGGTGGTAGGGCATTTGCCCGACTGGATGGCTACCACCCCTGGTCTAAAGTATGTCGCCATAACAACCTTGAGTTGTATTCCGGCATTAGTGACCAGGTTCCAGTCTCCCTTAAGAGAGCAGCAGCGCATTGGTGTTGCAAATGTCCATAGGCGATGGTAACCGCTTTCCATCAAGTGGGCCGTCTGCCTGTCTGCTGAACTCCTACAATAAAAAAAAATGCAATTTAACCTTTTTTTTCTTTTTCAATTTTATTGCTTATAGTATATGACGCAATTCGGGGTGCGTCTTGGCATAGGCCTCCTCCAGCTCTTTCCATTGAGCTCGGTCTTCTGCAACTCTGGTCCAGTATGGTCCCAGGGTTAGGTTAGGGTCACTGCATTTTGTTTTTGGACGCCCCTGTCTTCTGATGTCTCCTCTTGGGTACCATAAGGTTACTTGCTTGCTCCATTTATTT
This sequence comes from Dendrolimus pini, assembly GCA_949752895.1. Lineage (NCBI taxonomy): Eukaryota > Metazoa > Arthropoda > Insecta > Lepidoptera > Lasiocampidae > Dendrolimus > Dendrolimus pini. Next base: position 25,289,670 of record OX457124.1, read on the forward strand.
ATTTTGCAGCGTAACATATGTCCCGTCAAACACCATTTCAGATGTATGCGAGTTATTATATCTGTTACTTTTGTCTTCCTCCTTATTTCCAAACTTTGGATTCTGTCACTAAGCCTGATATTCAAAGACTGTATTACAGTATAATAAACTTTGTTCAAAGAGACTTTTTGAAACAAATTTATAGGCTGAACTCGTAACATTTCTGGCAGTTTATTAATTATGATAGGCGCCATACAGTAGATATTATAACTACGTTACTAATTCTCGGATGCGTAAAGAATAAAAATTGAACCTACTTATGCAAAATGGAACCAACCCACATGCTGATAGTTTTGAGAAAAAGCCGTTTTTATTAAAATTTTGCATACAAAAAATGTGTCTCTATTTTAGAAAAAAATATTTAGAATATTGTACATTAGAATATACAATATTCTAAATATTTTTTTTGCAAAATTTTAATATAAACTGCTTTTTCTCAAAACTATCAGTATGTGAGTTGGTTCCATTTTGCATAAGTAGGTCCAATTACAAAACAGAGTTGAATGTAAAAAAGTTATTAAATTCTCTAGAGACCTTTCAATATTTCGTAAAAGGCAATAATTTTAATGTATACACAGATCCCCTAAAGAATTTAACAACGAGAGTCAATAAATGCGACCGCCATTGGCGAGAGCGCAGCATTGTCTGTTTGCTTAACTCTTTGAGCTACTTTTATTTTAATAAAACGAAAGTACTGTTTGTTACCTTTGGAATCAATAAGGCGACTGCAATAAGAACAACCATTTTAACAGTTACAGGTTACAGTATTTGTAAAAGATTTGGCCACTTTTTAAAGTTCTGTCTGTATGTTCTATTCGTCTTTATAGAGTAACAGTAATTTTATTAATACGAGTTGACTCGAGTTAAAGTGCCGTTGGAATTATTGTAGAGTTTATTATTAGAACTATACACACACGTATAACACAGGTACAAATATAACCGAACACAAAAAATCCAAACGTAATGTAGCAGGTCGTAATTCAATAAAACGCGCAAAGTCCGTCACTAATAGATTCCCGAATGTACACACGTCACGCCCATATCGTAATCGTCGCTTGACTGCCCCCTCTCTCCACCAGGCCGTCGTTTTATACCTCACAAGTACAAATGTGCCCGTATCGTGGTCGACGTAATCCGCAACACCTGGCTAATGATTCAGCTGCAAGCGATTATAAACGAATATAATAGAACAATAGGTTGTCCTTTAGAAACGTATTCCAATAAATAAATAAACAAAAGAAGACGGTCATAAAAGAATTACAATTAGTTCAAATGCCGACAGGTAAAAAAATGTGTTTTTTGTCAGGACCTAAGTTGTAACACTTTTGCTATCTCAATTTTGGGAATTGATTCTGCGAACTAAGTATAAGAATGTGGCCAGATCTGAGTCAAAGTTTAAAGTCTTGTTAGTCAAATCTTTATATTACTTTATTTTATTATAACGAAAGTAGTCTGAATTTTCGAATAAGTTGTGTTATTGCTTGAACTCGACTGTTGCTTGCACCAGTACAAGAAACAATACTGCCGACATTTTAATAAATGCTACGTTTGTAAAACATAGAAATGAGAAAAAAGAAAATTGCAATGTTAACAATAACAGACACTGAGATTACAAATAGTTTTAATCATCAGAAACAAAGAGGATATAATCACTACGCTTATCATAAATATTAAAACCAATAAAAAGTTTTATATCTCTAAACAATCTTGTTAGACAAGATAGAAAATCAAACAATTTTGAACTAAATAATTTTAATCTTTATTGTCAAACAATTAAACATAAATTTCTGTGGAACAGTCTGTTCTGTAACCTAGTTTGAAAGGGTAACATGTGCTCGCGGCACTTTAAATGAGTAAATTTGAAAACAGGCGAACCTTTTCATACCACGACTGTACATAAACTAGACGGACTGATTGATGTGACTACTTTATTAGACCAGTTTTCGGTATGCGTATGGAATCTTAAAAATGACTATATTGTGCCACCCTGTCCAATATTTGATCACACATTTCTGACCAAGATACGGTGTACAAACTTATACGCCAAATGCACAGGAATCGATCAAAAATCACCGCATTTGTACTCACAGAATATTATGGATTTAGTAAAAGCTATTAATGAAATGCCAAGGTATTCCCTGAGGAATTTACCAGTGGGAGTGGATAAATACGACCGCCATTCGAAGGAGCGCTGTTCGACTGTTTATTTAATTCGTTAGCCTACTTTATTTTATCACAAAGAAAGTAAGTTTCCTTGTACCGCTCGAGTTGGTATTGCCACTGTATTGGATATTTCCGGTTAAATCAATTGACTTCTTGTTTTCATTCGAAGGGTCACAAGCTCTTTGATTTCATAGAATATATTATTAATATTATATTTAGTACACAATTTTGCTTCTGACATTCTGTGAAAACTGGCCAAGTGTGTGCCTGACCACGTACATTGAAGGGTTCTTGTAAAAGGGACCTACGTACGTCTCTAACCATAAAAAAAACATATATTTGAAACATCTTATTTATATATTACTAGCGGCCCCGGCAGACGTTGTCCTCCTCAGAAAAAATAAAAATTTAAGACCCGATCCCAGCGCCACCTACCGGTTGAATTGCGAATCTAAAACATCCGGGAACCCACTCAAACACACAAAAACAAAATTACCAAAATCGCTCCAGATGATTAGGAGGATTCTAGAACCCGATCTCAGTGCCACCTACCGGTTCAATTGCGAATCTAGACCATCCGAGAACCCACTCAAACACACAAAAACAAAATCAGTCCAGGTGATTAGGAGGATCCTAGAACCCGATCTCAGCGCCATCTATAAACTCCAACGGGATAAAAACTATCCTATGTCCGTCTCCTAATTCTAAGCTACCTCCCCACCAATTTTCTAATTCTAATTACATATATATGTGTAATTAGCCGAAAATTGGTGGAGAGGTAGCTTAGAACTATATATATGTATATATATATATATATTTTATAGATATACTATACTATCATATATATGATACTATTCTCGTCATCATGTTAAAACTACTTTTCGTTAGAATTTTTAGCATTGTTTTTATTTTTTAATTGCTGGAGTACAGCATACAGGCTGACGGCCCAACTGATGGACGGAAACTGGTTACCGTTGCCTACAAACATTCGCAACACTAAAGGAGCTACCAATGTGCCGACGGGCTCCTAGATGGGACTGAAACCTAGCCGATAATGCTTCCGGCATTAACTCAGGACTATTATGGCATTCTTTAGACCAGAGGTAGTAACCAACCAGGTGGGCAAATGCACTGAATGGCTGTGGGTTGCTTTGTCGCCTCTTACGACAGGCCGTCTGGCCGCAGGAATTAGTATTCTTTCTCCGTTACTGCACGGATAAAAATTAATTGATTTTTTCAAAATTCTAAGCCTTATTTTTTCAGAATTTAGCATTTACTTTTATTTTAGACTAATTTCACAGCACATTACATATAATAAAACACCCTAATAACAAAGAAGAAACTATCAGTGGCGCAATCATGTAGAATTCAAGGATTATACAATTCATGGTTTTACAGGTCGACTGCTATTCCTAGGAATGACATAGAAGAGATATGGGCATTGAAGTAAATATGAACAGTAATTACATAATAATTGATTTATTCGATATAAGTTGTGACACGGGCATTTATTTTAATTTTAAAGTAACACAATATTTTATTGTTGGTTTTATTTAAATTAATTTTATGATTTAAATATTACACAAGTAGAATTAGTTTTATTAATAATAATTAATTATTATCAATATTATTTCACAAAATTCGGTCGTTTTGGTCTTACGCCAAAAGGAAGGCTTGCACTGTAAATCAGCATTGTGTCGGATATAATTCCGGCACAGCAATACGCCGAGTGCAAACCTTGTTTCCCTAAAATGCGGTATACAAATTCTCAAAATATGCTCTGAGTAATGTATAAGGAATTTAATTACGTCGCTATTTCTTCAAATAAAGTCTTTCTTTCTTTCTAATTAGAGATAAGTGAAAGTTAAAATATTTCCTTTTAAATGCTACACGAAGAAATTATTCAAAATTTCATGTATAAAACATATATATAATATACGTACCTTTGTGGCGTGACCCATTTCTGGCGTGTCAATAAGGAATGACGTCACACGTATTACGAATATATGCACGTACCTACATAAGTACGTATGACAAATACGAGCAAGTTTGATCTCATAACATGGTAGTACGCGATTTCGGTGAGCATAACAATTTTTGCGACGTTGGTAGCAAATGTACCTACCTATTCACTTAGTTAAAAATCAAAATCAAAAATTTTTGAATATCTGAATAACTATGCCCTCATGGTATATTGCTTAATATTAATTTAAATTTAAAAAAATTCTTTATTATATCTCTGGTAGTTGTTACTTGATCATTTAATTACACTGCTTTAAAACAGTACAATTATTAGATAAAACAGAATATTACACACATACTCTCACACACAGATATAACTAAGATACGCCCGTGTTTTCCGACCGATTAATAAATACTATTCATACGCACACTTGTACCAATATTATGAACAGTAAAACCTACGTGTGAGTATATAAATAAACTAGCTGACCCGTGCCCACTTCACTGGGCATCAAGAAAAAAAACTCATTATTAATAACAATCAAATAAATCAAAATATTTCCCCTGTCTCACTGCCCGTACCCCAGTGACGCCTACATCGCATAAGTCTATCTAGCCGATTAGGGTGCGCGGCGACCACACATTTTTAAACTCGTGATATCGTTCGAATGGAATGTCTGAATTGAATAATTCAAAAAGTTATACAAAGGTATTGAAGCAGTCTTGAATATGAAGTAATTTATTTTGATAAGGATAATACCAAGATACAAATAAAGAGCGTTTTTCAGCGGCGGCTTTTAATATTTTTTTTTAATAAAAAACACTTATTGTGTCATAACTATAATAGTTAGATATATGCTGCCGGGACAATTTTTGGAACGAAGTTCCTTATCGCGCGTTGCGAAAGGGGGCTAGACGGAAAAAATTAAGACCAAAAGTTGTAACGACACTCTTTGCTATAGTTGTAAGCCGTGCGGCGTGCGCGTGTTTCTCTGTATGTCTGTCTCTCTCTCTCTAACTAACTATTGTGCTAACCAAGTCATACGCGTTATAATCTTTCCATTATTGTATTACATTATGTTTGTTAATAATAAAAAAATATTATTATAACTTTAAAAAATAATTAAATTACAATTCCTTCACTAATTAATCGAAAGGAACTTCGTTGCATCCGGGTGTCCCTAAACACCTCTAAAGTTTTTTTGTATATAATGATGTGTTCTACAAAGTTGTAGTACATTATTTTATTCCATCATCAATAGTTTTCGCGATTTTAGGTAATTTTTTACACCTTGGGTTACATTATTCGAGTTTTAGTAAGGATCCCTAATGTTTTTTTAAATATAATATAGCCTATATCAACCGGGGATAGTGTAGCTTGCCAACAGTGAAAGAATTTTTTAAATCGGTTCAGTAGTTTCGGAGCCTATTCAATGTAAAAAACAAACAATTTTTTCCTCTTTATAATATTAGTATAGATAAAAAGAAATTCAACCTTCATTAAAATGTAAGATGGTCATCGCTAATCTAGTAAATCATAGATAAATAAATACCCTTTTCAATAAAAAAAATATGTCTACTGTAGGTACTCCAGCTATAAAAATTCTTTTTTTTAAAGATTTCACTACATGATTGGTAGTACCTACCGTATAGACTTCATATTTCTATCATTCGTACAGACCAAGTGGTTCCCAAGAAAATATGAGAATGACATACAAAAATATATGGAAAGCGAGTCAGACAGATGGAAAAAACAACAAGACCGAAACATAAATAGAAAAATGGAAGAGTTATTACAGGACACAGATTCAATATTTACGGGAATGACACCGCGTGAAAAACTATACACCCATAAATTGTTAATAAACATCTATAGTACGCACCTGAGATAAACCCTCGCATGCCTTCCTGGCAATTTGTTACACGGACAAGTTGCCTTTGTTCCCTTCCTCGGGAAATCCCGCTTTGTCTGTTTCCCCTGGGATTACACGGAAGATTTCAATTTCCACACTATTTTCCATTACGTACATACTAAGGTAGACACTGATTAATTTTTAATTAAAATAGTGCTCTTTGCAACAAAAAAGGGTTGATAAATATTCTAGATTCAAGTGCTTTCCTTTGATGAAGGAAAATCCGTTTAAGAATTGCCCACTGCGGGGCAATAGCGGTGCGGAAACGTGGGTATGAATGTGTTAAAACATCTTTTAAAATAAAACCATAACATGTACAAGCATAACTTGATAACTTTTTATCCGTGCAGGAACGGAGAAAAAATACAATTTCCTGCGGCCGGGCGGCCTGTCGTAAGAGGCAACAAAACAACCAACAGCCAGGTGGTAGGGCATTTGCCCGACTGGATGGCTAACACCCCTGGTTTAAAGTATGTTGCCAAAACAACCTTGAGTTGTGTTCCGGCATTAATGACCAGGTTCCAGTCTCTCTTAAGGAGCACCAGCGCATTCGTATCACCTTTTGTGTTGCAAATGTCCATAGGCGATGTTAACCGCTTCCCATCAAGTGGGCCGTCTTTCTGTTTGCTGAACTCCTGCAATAAAAAAAAGACTTTACTGATTTTGATGTTTTTTTTTGTGTGTGTTTAAGTGGGTTTTCTAAATAATTTAGATTCACAATTGGAAACGATTTGTGGCGCTGAGATTGGGTTCCTGGTTCTAGGATCCTCCTAATCTCCTGGGCTGATTTTGATGATAATTTTTGTGTGTTTGAGTGGGTCCCCGCATGGTTTAGATTCACTTGGAAGCTGTGGGAGACACTAGCATCCAGTCCTAGATTGATGTTTTTTCAGGGCAGGACGTCTTTCGGGACCGCCAGTGTTTAATGAAGAAAACTTTTTATGCTATTAACAAGTACTTCGGCAGGATACAGTGATAACATACTTTGTTATACTGAAATCATTGAACCTGTATTCACAAAATAAATTATTTTGACTTTGGGATTCGCCGCATTAGGGTGTTGGAAGGTTTCTTTACCCCCCGAGTTGGGGATAGCCATGCGCCTTCCTTCGCTCTATGCCAGAGCCACGGGCAGATAGCGTAGCCAACGCCGCGGGCTCTGGTGGACAGTGGCCAATCGGCGGGGCAACCAAATCCCCAGTGTATTCCTTATCTCTATACGTAGGGCGGTCTGTAACTCGCCCCATGTGAGGAGAGGTGAGTGCGCGCCGCTGAAATCGGTGCGCCTCCAACTCGGATCGTCCCAGTGCCTACCTCGGACAACTCTTCACTAAAATGCCAGAATAGCGAGAAAACGTACTCAATCTTCTAGGCACGTTACCCATACAAGACTGTGATCTAAGCTTAGTACTCATAGTCTTAAGAGATAAAAAGCTAAAACAATTAACTAATAATAAATAAAATTCACATATATTTTCTTCAAAAAATGTGGCAAACCCGAGAAGAATAACTGGAGACGTGGAAAATTAGAAATTTGGGGCAGCCGACGCCGCAGAGGCGACTACCATTTTTTCAAATATTATTTACACTGGTCCACACAAAAATAGTAATGGTCTATACTTTTGACCAGACCCATCTATTTTTATGTATTTTGATGCGCTGAATCCGAATCAGTTTGGTCCATACACCCTCAAAATTTTGAGGGTGTATGGACCAAATTGACCCCAGATTCCAGTTTTTTGGTCCATAAAGCCATAAAACTTTAAAGGTGTAAGGACCAAACAGACACCAGATTCCGGTTTTTAGGTCCATACAGCCACAAAATATTGAAGGTGTATGGACCAAACTGACCCCAGATTCCGGTTTTTTGATCCATACAACCATAAAATTTTGAAGGTGTATAGACCATACTGATGACTGAACAGATTCTGTTTCAGCGCATTGAAATATATAAATACAGATGGGTCTAGTAAAAAGTACAGACCGTTTTTCTTTTTTTGTGTTATTATTGCAGAAATAAGGGTGTGTATATTTGAATTTGACAGACAATTGAATATCTTTATGAAACTCTTCATTACATGCACGCTTGCTTGATTTTTTGAAATCAAGCTGCATAATAAAACATCGTTTTTTTTTTAGTTCCAGCTAAAAACTTTCAGAGTATTCACATTGATAATAATATCTTCAATAGATCTGACAAAACGGATATTCGAGTTCATCCCGGAAGTCAGACCGCAATTTCACTTTAAATCGCACTTTGCCCAGATAAATTAAATCTCAAGAAATCTTTTATTAAAGTGGAAATATTCTTGTCCATAATTTTTCTCTATTATAATAGAAGAAGAATACTAAGGAAGTACAATGGCACTGTTGACGACAGAACCCCAATGGATGTACGGCTCGCTTGGTATTGTCTATGAAAATAAATAAATGAGCAAAGTTTTTAATAAATAACATTAAACAAAACAAAGAAAATAAATATATTTATTTGAACAACACAACAGATAACAACCAGTAATTCATTTAAGATTATTTAAAATATAGTTTGTAAATTGCTGACACATCAGTATTGAAATTATATTTTCGCAAACAAAATAATATGTAAATAATGTCAGTAATAATGATTCAATAAATACTTAAAGATGGTCACATAAAGAAATTGTCCAAAAAACCCTCTTAAAGAAAATATACAAACAATCACACGAAACTATTATATATATAAAAGTACTAGGGTATCAAAAAGCCGTGATAATCACGTACGAATAACTATACTAATATAATAATTATATGTAGCCTTTGACATAAATAATTAAAAGGACGTGGTCTGACTAACTTTACGAGAACAAAGCGGCCGTGCTCACACAATTTGTGTTAAATTATCTCAAATATATTAAATTACGTTTTACTAATTACTTTGTAACATTATATCCTTGACGCGGAATTGAAATTGGAGATTTTAAAGTCACGTATATCTAGTTTCAATTTAGTATACACGCACTTGGCTTATTCCTAGTAGTTAACTGTTTTTGTAAAAGTATTAGTTATATATATATATATATATATATATATATATATATATATATATATCCACGTCAACTAAGTCGCGGGCACAGTTTTGTATACCAATTAGTATGTTAGAGAAATCTCATCCTTGATATTGACCCTAACGATCGATGCAATACAATTACAGGATGTAATTTTTAAAGATTTTAGTTGGTTGGATTCCCTGGTGAAGCAAGAGAATTTTCGAAAATCATTGAATGCAGTTTTATTTCTTTTCAAAAATAAAGAAATGTTTCTTTGTAGTAAAATTTGCTATCTCTATTATTTAGAGCACTTTCCCTCCAGGTGGCATTAAAAAATTCCACCGTGTATAAGAAAGATTGACACTGATGTTTTGAAGCTTTCGTTGCTAATCATTGCCACTATATTTCCTATTCGTGTACTGTTATAACGTCGACCATATAGGTCACATACCAGGCCTATATGTTATCTACCAAACGAGCCCTAAAAACATTTCACTCATATATTCCAACCAATCAGTATACGAACGATTTCCAGGAGACTAATAAATCAGTCCTATACGCTGTTTAATTGAGGAAAATGTCCCTTCGTCGACGATTCACTTGATTTAAAGCCAAATCAAGCTTTCAATGTATAGTCAAATCATGTGTAATAGCTGTTTTCAATTACCTTAGGGCACCGTATTATTTTTGGCAATAATGAAAGCCTTGCGATTCCGCCTTGTCAGGTTTCTGCATGAATGAATAAAAATATTGTTCACCATAACCTTGAGTTCAGACAATTAATTTATACTAATATTTATAAAGAGGGAAGATTTTTATTTTTGAGTTGTTGTATGTTTGTAATGAATAACTCAAAAACTACTGCGGGACGGGGATCCACCTTGGATCGCTTAGGACACCATGGGTTATCCTGCAGCAGAAGCGCCGGTAGAATTTCTCGTCACGCGGTACTCAACGACATTATCCGCCGGGCTCTTGTCACCGCCGGGGTACCTGCCGATCTGGAACCAAACGGCTTGTGCCGCGACGATGGCAGGAGACCGGATTGGATGACGTTAGTACCTTGGAAGATGGGCCGCCCCTTAGTATGGGATGCTACTTGTGTTGACACTCTGGCGACGTCCCATCTTTCAAGTACGTCCGCTATCGCCGGTTCTGCTGCAGCCGAACAGGAGGCCCTCAACCGCCGCAAGTACGCCGTCATCGGCAATAGTTACATATTTGCGGCGTTCGGGGTGGAAACTCTGGGTCCGTGTGGGGTCGTAACGCTCTAAAACTTTATCGAGATGTCGCCGAGCGCTTAGTAGACCTCTCACGCGACCAAAAGGCTGGCGTCTATTTTGCTCAAAGGGTAAGCTTTGCTATTCAGCGTGGTAATGCCGCCAGCCTTTTGGGAACGTTCCCGGTAAGTTAAAGTGGTCTGGGACCAATATTCTATCTATAATTATGCTCTCTTTTTTTTAGTTTTAGTATTTAATTTTAGATTTCTATTTTGTACTTTATTTGTTCGTGCCTACCCGTTCGTGCAAGGGACCTGGCGTGAAGTTATGTATGTATGTATTTTATACTTTATTGTAATTTTTAAAATAATTTATGTTTACCTAAAACTACTGAACTTATTTAAAAAATTCTTTCACTATTAGAATGCTACATTATCCCAGATTAATATAGGCTATATTTGTTACTAGAAAAAATGTAAGCCAATGGTAAAAAAATAGTATTTGAGTAGGTTCGGGGATGGTTAAGATTCATAATTAGACCCTGTAGGTGGAGCTGGAATCGTTCCTAGATTTTATTTTTTTCAGGGCAGGACAACGTCTGCCGCAATCGCTAGTATGGTTATATTCTCATTAGAACAATAGGCGGCTTTATCACTCATAGCGACCTCTATGATGGTCTGGGTTTAACTTTATGGTGAACAATAAAAAGTTTTATTCATTCATTCAAATCATGAATATCTAACTTTGAACAAATTAGACATAGACAACACTTTATTGTTCACCAAAACAAAAAAAAAAAAAAAATATGAACAAGACAACAGTTACTTGGTAAAACAAAAGGTGGCCTTATCACTAAAAGCAATCTCTTCCAGGCAACCTGACTTAAATTGAATTCTTAAATTATCTATAACTAGCTGACCCGGTGAACTTCGTACCGCCATATTTTCTGATTTCCTAAAAGACTGTTTCATGACACAAAAACAAAATCACCAAAATCGGTCCAGGTGATTAGGAGGATTTTAGAACCCGATCTCTGCGCCACCTACTGATTCCAACGGGATAAAAAGTATCCTATGTCCGTCTCCTGGTTCTAAGCTACCTCCCCACCAATTTTCAGCCAAATCGGTACAGCCGTTCTTGAGTTATAAATAGTGTAACTAACACGACTTTCTTTTATATATAGATATAGATTATTATTATAATGCAACAAAGGAAAAATAAATAAAAATGACATACATGGACAGCAGATTACAGTCAAAAATATTATAAACTAACACATACATTATTCCGTAAGACTAACATAATGATTCCCAAGTTAATTTTTAAATATATATATATATATATAGATATATATATAAAGATATATATATAGATATATATATATATCTATATATATATAAAAGGGCCCTTCAGACCCCTCTCCACCCCTAACATAGTCAGGGCCTTTATACAGCTATTTCAATATTAGGTATTCTTTTCCAAGTCAGCATTTAAAGGATTAAATGATTTACAATTTTTCACAAAATAGCTACAAAATCCTACGAAATTATCAAAAACAATTTCTAAATTATACTACGATCTGGTGATTTGTGTAAATTGCCGACGGAATGTAGTATATAAAATTTCTTATTGGAAAAAGTTGCCTTCAGTCTGCATGTCGTCTGCCATAAAAGTTCTTACGTTTGAATAAATCATAGGTTTCTATATCATAGTAATGTCAATAGAATTGGAGGTTTATGCTAATAGATTGTAATGTAGCTTCACGGTGAGTTGGATTTATCTCTATATTTCTATAAATATTATTAACCGCGAAAGTTTGTAAGAATGTAGTGATGTATGTTTGTTACTCTTTTACGTAAAAACTACGGAATTATAGATTACACATCAGAATAATTATTCTGATATAATTATTATTATTATCCTGTCCGGAAAAGCTTCAATCGATATGCTGACAGCAGCGCCACCTACCGGGTCCAATTGTGAAACAACTCAGAAACCTTTTTTTGGTCATGCTCATAACTTTGCTAAAGATCATCACATGATCAAATGTATAGTTTACGATTCTATAAAGGACATACAGACAAACATTCATTTTTATATAACTATATAACTAGCTGTCCCGACAGACGTCATCCTGCCCGAAAAAGCTTCAATCGATATGCCGACAGCAGCGCCACCTACCGGGTCCAATTATGAACCAACTCAGAAACCTTCTTTGGCTCATTCACAACAACTTTGCTAAAAATCATCACATGATCAAATGTAGATATAGTTTAGGATCCTTTAAAGGACATACAGACAAACATTCATATTTATATATAAGAAGAAGATAGTATGGATTATCCAAAATATAACGACTTTCCATCTAGCTAGCATTTGTATACTTTTCGAGTATATGATTTTAGAGAGAGAACCTCACCCAGCATCGAAAGAAAGGGGAGTCCATTCTCTCTGCGAACACCTTCAGGATACTACTGGTGCTAGCCCAGTCTCTGAACATCATAGACGGGGCTTTCTAACGCCTGAGTCATCATAATTATGCTCACCAGAACAAAGGCGGATAATGTGTATCTATTTATGAAAATAATGATGTAGTAAACTGTATACAGATAATTTCGTTCTAAATCATAAAACACATAAACATAAATAACATTCGCTCTCCTCTTATCTTTAAATAACTTAAACGACTTCTGAGAAATAGCTGTACTTAGCAAACACACTTCTTGTGTTTTATTTAAAACTTAATTTGCCGGTCGCCTCTGTACTTAATATTTTATGAATCAAGAGAATTTTCATATGTAGAAGAGTAGTATTTGTGTTGGCAACACCAACACAAAATATTTTTTATTTTTGAACTTGCAACATTATGGTTGCATTTTTGTTCTTTTTCCGTTCGGGTTGTAGCCGAAGGCAGACGCTTTCGTATGTAAAGTGATATTATTACAAGTTTTCACCAACTAACAGTGTTCTAACTTCTACTACTACATCGACCTGGGTATCCTAGGCCCACCACCATCAGCATGTGCCAAACAAATATATATTATATGTGCGACGAGCTACGCACATGTTGGTCCTTCGAGCCGGATATGAACCAGCAACCTATGGGTATGTACCACCTATATAACGTTTTCGAGCTGCGCACAATATGTGACGTAAAAGACTATAGGACGATTGATGCTTAAATTCGAGAAAGCACTAATAAAAACGTTAGTGTATAGTGTGCAATACTGGGTAAAGCATTCATACACAGCTTCGCTGGTTCGAGCGATTGGTGGATTGTGGACTGTAAATTATATTTTGAGAGTGAGAAGTATACCAAATCCTGCACAGAAACCAATGGGGTAATACGCACTAATAACCTAGGAATCCACCTCCAATGGGGCAGCTAGACAGTCCCTGAAAATGCACGGCACTAACAGGTCCGCAAATGGCACTTCGGTTTTTAACAATGGCATACTCACACCAAAGAGCAAGCACGGCTTGTGTATACGTTTCAATAAAAATATCCAACAATGGGATGTGAAACGTTCACTTGCACGGACAAAACGGAACGTCTGAACTGACTTCACGTGCGTTGGAGACTGGTTCGCCACCACGCAATGGCTGCGAAACCGAAAGCCAGCGGCAGTTATAAAACTACCCACATCAGCATAAATTGTGAGGATCCAACATATAGACCTCAAAGAAAATAGGATGGCTCATAACACCCCACCGCTGGGCCCAGCCCCTCCCCCACCCTCCTTTGTTGGAGAAACTGAGACGGTTATCGATAGGCGGATTGATGGGTTTGAAACATCGGTTATATCGAAGCGAGATTTTATTGCGATTCTTTCCTTCACGTGGTAATTTTAAATGAATGAATGAATAACTTCATTGCACATACATTAAAGTACAATGGGCGGTCTTGTCGTCAAAGGCGATCTTCTCCAGACTACCCTATACAATTATTACCTACTACATTATTGTGATATTTATATATTCTATTTATATATGTATTTAATACTAATACTTCCCGACTACGCTTGATAAGGACATATATTGAAACGCGAATTTGTGACAACTGGAACTCCTTATTCTAAGTATCAAAACACAATTAGTTTAAAGCTAATTCACGCCTATATTCTGTGAGAGTGTGGTATTACACATATTGAGCCGACCCTAAGAGCAGTAATTACGATAATTATTCCAGCGTGAATCAGCACGTCACTAAGGGTATATGTTTATGTCAAATCTTAACCTATACCAAGGCAAATGTGTAGATAGATATATATAGCAAACTGGATCATGACCAAACATGACATAACTACCGCCCGTTTTTACTTAAATGGAAATTCCTATTTATTATTAGGTCTTATTAAATAATATTTTCTTAAAATTTATAAAAATACGTTTTTTATTGCAGGAGTTCAGCAGACAGGCAGATGGCCACTTGGAAAGCGGTTACCGTCGCCTATGGACATTTGCAACACCAAAGGTGCTACAAATGCGCTGCTACTCTCTTAAGGGAGACTGGAACCTGGTCACTAATGCCGAAACACAACTCAAGGTTGCTATGGCGACGTACTTTAGACCAGGGGTGGTAGCTATCCAGGCGGGCAAATGCCCTACCACCTGGCATTACGTTTTAACGTGTTAGCGTGTCTACGTAATCACAGAAGACAAAGATGTCAAGTGTTAATGAAAATGGTTAATGTTTTATTTACCCTACCGCCAACTTGTTCATTTTAATTATGTATCTTTATCTCTTTCTTTCTGGATATTTGTCCTACGAAATCACGGCGACTGAAAAGTGGCTGAAATGTCCGTCGGAATAATAAAAATCAAATAAATTACCGCGCTTAAAACCGTTAAAACGTAGTTATTATGGAGGTAATTTCTATTCTTTGTATAACTATAAAGCATGGCTTTTAATTGAGTGACACAAGTTAAAACTGCTTGTCATGGAGATGAATATGGTGCGGTGGATGTCTGGAGTCATGCGGAACGACTGCATGAGAATTTCCCGCATCCGCAACAGCCTACATATTCATGATATAACAGAGAAACTATAAGCATATATAAACAAGATTTTACAGTGTTTGATAAACAAATAACTAACCAAAACATCAATATGTAGTTTTGATAAAAAGCGCCTATTTTCTAGCTAATCGGAGGCAGTCATTGTGGGTTCGAGTACGGCTTTGTGTTCTGATAGGGCCTCCTTTTACTACATGTTTATTATTATATACTAATATTTTTTCTCTTTTGGCTTACGGTGGTTAATAAATCTTAATTGAATTTATTTAATATATGGCAAATGATTTTGGTAAAAAGTCGTGGTAGCGTAATGGCTAGCGCACGCGCCCTTAAATCGAAGGGCGCGGGTTCGATCCTGACCGGAAAGCATGCACCTGTTAGTCAGTTTTCTGATCTAATGCGCATATTGTTACAATTACCACGTGCTAATAACGTTGAAGGAAAACATTGTGATGCAACCTGCACATCGAGATAACCGATGTGTCAAACCTGCCAAGCCACCTTGGACATGCATGGCGGGTATACTGTCCGTCTCCCCTATAATGGGAGGCCCGAGCCTAGCAGTGGGACATTTATGGGCTGATATAATCATATAATAATAATAAATGAGTCTGGTATTGTACAAAACCAAAACTGCACGAGTATAAGACTTGTTACACTATTTACCTTAGAACACAATTTTTTTGTGCAAATAAATTTAAAAACAAGAAAATCGCCTCCGTTGGTACGATCATGTTTTATTATGACGGTCTCTGTGGTTGAGCAGGCTACGCCTTTGTCGGCCTACCTCACTTCAAAGCAGAGGCTCCGGGTTCGATTCCTGGTATAGTTAATTTCGGAAACGTATTTTCTCCGTTATTTACTATGGTCTGGGCGTCTGGGATAGGCCCCAGAGTAATCCGTTGTATATTATCCGCAACATAAGCGTAGCTTGCTTAATTGGGGATATACGTGGGTACGTATAAGTGCCTACCGATTATTATTATTATTAAAACCAACCAGTTATGTAGACTACAAATGTTTAGCTTTTAGTTTACGTTTAAATGTGTAGGTCCAAGAAATGTTTGCTTACCATCGTGAAGGATGACATGGGTACTTACGATCTTACAATTAGGGATTCTGAAGACCGCGCAAACTGGAGGAGAAAACGTAAGAAATTGTGTTCAAATGCAACCGGGATTAACGCTTGTATGATGATAATGATGATTTTACAAAATTATTCATCTTCTTCATAAAAAAATTTACCACGACTAACTTTTACTTAATGTTGCCATGTTATAAATACACATAGTTAATATACGAATAAAATTATACTTATTTATTAATCAGTCTA
The DNA here is from genome assembly GCA_949752895.1 of Dendrolimus pini. Classification (NCBI taxonomy): domain Eukaryota; kingdom Metazoa; phylum Arthropoda; class Insecta; order Lepidoptera; family Lasiocampidae; genus Dendrolimus; species Dendrolimus pini. The sequence continues at coordinate 25,306,342 of OX457124.1, forward strand.
TCATAATAATAGAACATAATATATTCCTATATAATAACAACATAATTTTTTATGTCAACATATAATTTTAATATTGTTATTTAAATAACTTTTGAGCAAAATAATACTATAATTATATTGAAATGACAAACCTGCAATTAATATTAATCGTTCAACAATTTGGCTAACAACAATAAATAACACAAAACTGTTACATAACAAAGAAACAACACTCGTTGTTTAAATTAAAAAATTCTAAATCCGCTACAACTTCAACACTAATAACACTTATCTCTCTTATTATTGCTTGATTTGAAGAGAAGAGAAGAGAGGTTTTAAAGAGAGAGAATTAGAGACGCGCGCGTCAAGAGAGCCTCGGAAGATAACTGAAGTGAAACGGAGCTTCGTAGAGCCGTAGCTGCGCGTAGCGGTTTCGTAGTCGCGTAGCAATGTTTTGATGATTTAAGAGGTATCTAACTTTTTGGGCGTAGTATCAAAAGTTTATAATGCTTAAATAAGACGCCTCCTAACAATTTCACTATACTTTCTGCAATTTAGCTTAGTATATATTTCCTTTATAATATTTTCTTTTTAGAATTCCGTAATACAGTAGGGCACAATTATAATACAACTACGAAATCATTAAATATTGTATAAATTTCAATAAGGACATAATTAGTACTTAACGTTAATAGTAATAAATTTAACGAATAGGTCCAGATGAAAATCGTCAGGCAATTTAGAAACATAACCAGCAGTTTTCATGCCGTTTTTGGTGTATTGGCAGTTTGTTTCAGTTATTTTATTCTGACACGATTTATATAAATAAAATTAAAGGTCGTTAAAATATATTTAAAAAAAATTTAAATGATTCTGAAGTTAAGCATAATAACTGAAATGAATTATTGTATATCCCCAAACTACACATTTTAAGCTTATGTTATGTTATGTTATACACAACGGACAACCTTGAGGTTGACCTCAGACACTCAAACCATAATAAATGACAAAAAAGTTCGTTTACGAAATTTGCCATACGAGGAATCGAACCCGGAACCGTTTCAGTGAGCTAACTCGGTTAACTACAGAGGTTGTATAATAAATAATAATATTATGAGGCCATAAATGTCCGAGTATTACTGCTGAACTCGGCCCCACCCTCTATTAAGAGAAACGGGGCAATATACCCGCCACGCTTATGCAAGCCGGATAAGGAGGTTTGACATATCGGATATGAGAATATGCAGCTTTCTATTATATATTTTTTGGATGAGTTCAGCAGACAGGCAGACAGCCCACTCGATGGAAAGCAGTAACCATCGCCTATGGGCAGTTGCAACACCAAAGGTGCTAAAAATGCGCTGCTCTCTTAAGGGAGACTGGAACCTGGTCACACAACTCAAGTTTGTTCATCCAGTCGGGCAAATGCCCTTTGTCTTGGAGGTTAGTTGTAGGTTCTCATGGATGTATACTACAAAATATTATTAAGTAATCTTGTGAGGAGATAAATGTACAATTGAAATCCAATTTTACTCAGCAGATATTCAGTTTCGTTATATGTTAATTTTTTTAAATTTTCAGCAAGTCTCTTTTAATTTTGAATAATGTAAGGGAGTAAATAGATCTTATTTATTTATTTTATTATATAAAAGCGAACTTAGGGAACATAATGTCGGCTGGCAAAGGTTGTACGGCTAAAAGGTACATTACATACTGACTGAGTGACCTTGGCGCTTCAGAAAAACATCTGAGTCCAGTCTAATTGTTAACAATAATAAAATTAGGTCATAAAAATGCCTATGTGATTCATGCTTCCCGGTCACGATTCGAATCCACGTCATTTTAGAATCCAAGTTTAAAACGAGAATACTGTTACGAGTTGCAGGACTCAAATTAAAATGCCGTTAGAATTACTATTACAATTTATTAGAACTATACATAAACGTATAACACAGGTAAAAATATAACTGAACAGAGTCCAAATGTAATACACAATTCAATAACACGCGCAAAGTCCGTCACTAAATGTACGTCTTGCTCCGCCTGTGTTTATCTCTTGACTCCCCTACCCCTCCGTTCGGGCATTGCTATATACAAATACAATATGTTTCGATGCAATACTCGACCGCATGGACTGAATTTCCAAGAATCACACCTGGCTAAAGACTATCATAAAATTTACAATACACAATAGGCTGTTTTTTTTCTAATTACAAAATTTAAACAAAGTAAACAAAAGAAGTCCAAATGCGGGAAGGTAATAAACTGCAGGTGTGAATTGGTATTTTTCGGTCGTATCAATACTTTAACCACTCAACTATCACTGCTTTGCAAGCTGTTTAATGAATCATTAAATGTATCTGAGTACGGCCTTAATTATAATCAGCAGTGGTGGATTAATACATCTGCCGCCAGTAGGCTATTAAAATTTTGCCTCCCCTACCGACCTCTACAATTCGAGGCCCTACTTCACAATTACATTAATTATTTTTTTTTCTGATTTTGTGAACCATTAAGTTAAAATTTTATTCAGGATTTATAAAATCGTCACAAGGCCCATCCAGGTGTATGTTTCTGAAGCCTGGACGCTTACCCTCATGGAAAAGAGATAACCAGCTGTTAGTGGCGGAAAGAAAGGGTCTCCATAAGATTTTGGGGCCAATAAGGAAAGACGGTGGCAGATGGAGTATCCGAACCTAACATAGTAGGAGATAAACAATCCCCCCGCCTCATGTGGAACAGATGGGAGAGGATCAAAGCGTGAAGAGGGCCTATTTAGGACGATCAAATGGCCGGCGTCCGCTCGGTCGCCCCAAGTACCGGTAGAGGGACAGAGTGGAGGCTTACCTGTGTGAGCTTCAAGCCCATAACAGGCAAGAAGTCGCATAGAACAGAACTACGTGGCGTGTTTTCGTTTCCGAGGCCAAGACAGGCTTTGGGTTGCTTTTGTTGACAAATTAGAAGTGAAACTTCAACGGTCAAGTGCAAAACGAATGGCAACAAAATTTAACCTTGAAGTTTTGCGGGCAGATTTTCAAATTGGACAAGTACATTTTTTTTCTCCGCTTTCTCCTCCATCATAGGTTAAGCTGGAGGTTCTTTTATTTTTTTCTTATTTCTTCATCTTAAAGGTAAGGGGTTCTTTATTTTTTTTCTTTTAGTTATTTTCTATTACATTTGTTACTTATACTAATTTACACTTGTTTGTTATTATATATTCTTAATATCTATTTATTTACTAATCTGACTATTTTTATGCATTTTCACGAACAAGTACATTAACAATCTGCCCGTGTCTGAGTCTGACTCTGTCCCAGCACACATTTCGATTTTTGGCAAGTTTACTGCAAATTATGATTCGGTTAGTTTAGGTACATTTTAATGAATACATTTTTTATTTAACATATTTATTTTATTTTATCAAACAAAAGAAACTGAATTCGACCCGGAATCAAAAAAACATCCAGTCTACTCTAAAATTATGCCGCCTCTCACCACATCTATTCTAAAATTATTCCGCCTTTCACCACAACCGTAACGCTTTTTTGTGACAGCAAAAATCCTAATACCTCCCCGTTTATAAAGAAGTTCCACTTCAAAAACTAGTACAAAGAAGAAAAGTCAACATATTGTATGATATCTATAATCCCTTAAGACTAAGTAAAATACTGAGGCTAGGCCATCGAAGTCAATGGGTAAGGTTCCCAGAAGGCAGGCTACGTTACCTCTCTGGATCGCTGTACTGATCCGTTATCCGAGGTAGGAACTTATAAATATTGTTACGAGTAGCGGGCCTCCAATTAAAATGCCGTCAGAATTAGTATAGAGTTTATTACAACTATACAAACACGTATAACCCAGGTACAAATATAACCGAACACAACAAATCCAAACGTAATGCAAAAGGTCGTAATTCAATAAAACGCGCTAAGTCCGTCACTATTAGATTCCCGAATTTACACACGTCACGCCCGTATCGTAGTCGTAGCTTGACTGCCCCCTCTCTCCATCAGGTCGTCGTTTTATACTTCACAAATGCAAAAGAATCCGCAACACATGGCTAATAATACTAATGAGCGACTACAATAGCACAATAGGCTATTTTCCACAATAATTAGAAACGTTTGCCAATACATAAGTTGACGGCCTCTGTGGTTGAGCGGGCTAAGCCTTTGCCGGCCTACCTCACTGCCACGCAGAGCCTCCGGGTTCGATGCATGGTATAGTAAATTTCGGAAACGTATTTACTCCTTTATTTACCATGGTCTGGGTGTCTGGGATCGGCCCCAGAGTAGTCCGTTGTATATTACCCATAACACAAGCGTAACTTGCTTATTTTGGGGATATACAATGTGTCTTTGTCTGCCGATTATTTATTATTATTTATTTATTTAATAAGTGAACAAAAGAAGACGATTATAAAAGGTTTACAATTAGTTCAAATGCCGACAGGTGATAAAATGTGCTTTTACAGATATCTACATGGAATTTGTCTTTTTGTCGGCGCCTAGGTTGTCAGAATATGAATCTTTTTACTTAAGTAAGGCATAAAAGTGTTGGGACCAAAATCTGCCACCCTAGGCTCCGGGTTACATAACCTGCGGGTAAATCCACTGCTAATCAGGTAATGAAACTCGATTCACGAAAACGTGACTCAATTCATAAGCTTTCAAAATGTCAACGAGATCATTCTGAGAATATTTGTATTAAGTCGATTTGTCGTCGTCAAAGGTGGAAATGAGTGGATTTCTAATCGAACTCGTGACTTAAAGCTTCTTTGATCTGAGCTAATAAATATTAAGACCAATGTTTTAAAGGTATTGAATTTTGTTCAAATGACACGAGCGGCTTCATCGTCCTGTGAATGTCGAGGCGATCCAGCTCCTCGACAACACCGACACAACGAGAAGGCTCAAAAGGCCAATACCATTTTTTAAGTTATATGTAATAGTTTATAGCACTAGTTTATGTAGTTCAGAAACTAGTACTGTAAACTATTAAATATAAATTACTAGCTGACCCGGCGAAATTTTTACCGCCATATTTTCTGAATTTCTAAACAAAGTTCATGACACAAAAACAAAATCACCAAAATCAGTCCAGGTGATTAGGGAGATTCAAGAACCCGTACTCAGCGCCACCTACCGGTTCTAATCGCGAATATAAACCACCCGGGAACTCACTCAAACACACAAAAACAAAATCACCGAAATCAGTCCAGGTGATTAGGGAGATTCTAGAACCCGACCTCAGCGCCACCTACCGGTTCTAACTGTGAATCTAAACCATCCGGGGACCCACTCAAACACACAAAAACAAATTCACCAAAATCGGTCCAGGTGATTAGGAGGATTCTAGAACCCAATCTCAGCGCCACCTGCGGGTTCCAATTGTAGTTGTAAACTATCCTCGGACCCACTCAAACACACAAACAAAATTTCATCAAAATCGGATGTATAGTTTACGATTCTATAAAGGACATACAGACAGACATTCATTTTTATATGAGAATTTGTATATACCTACGTCATACGTATATATATTACTTATACTACTACTACTATAATTACTACTAAAAATTAGTATAAGTATGTCTATTATAATTGTACAGTACTATATTTTTTCTGCTCCACCTAACCTACTCGTATATCGCCAGATTAGTTAAGAATTCCTTTTAAGCTAGCTGCCTGGAAAAGATCGCTTTTAGTACCGTCATAAGGGAGTTCTATTAGCCAGTTCAATAACTTTAATTTCGGTCCACAATTGACGGAGAAATCGAGTAACATACAAAAAAAACCATACAGACATATTGAGAACCTCCTCCTTTTAAAATTCGGTTAAAAAGGAAAATTCAAAGCTTTCTCTAACAGTGAAAAATGATTACCGAAAAGAAACTTCCAGTCTCGAAAACATATTTTTATCAAAAAAACGTTACACTTTTATATAGGTTAAGACTGTCATAGGCAGTTTTGTGAAGGCGTAACAGCGGTATTTCTGAAATGACCTTTTCATCGAGACGTTTTAAAAACAGTAGAATTTCTTTGAAATAATCAATATTTTCAAGAAGATTGAATAAAATGCGTTGTGTATCTTTTAAAGGCTCACAAATGGTTATGCCTGACACGGCGTACCTACATTGTGCGCAGTGTGCCATACCTTTGGGCGTTTGAGAGAGACAGCGTCGGATGTCGGACCCGGCATACGGCATTCGCGAGAGAGCACCTAATTGTGTAACCAAACGACAAAACTAGTGGCAGTGTTGTCACTGGTACGGACCACTTTGCAGTATGTATATAAGTTTATATTATATAGGTATATATAACTCTTTGACGTATCAGTCAACGGCGAACTTTGAAAGTCCGGCTGTGCGAGCGCAGGTGGCTAGCGAAACCAAATTTCGTATTAAAAGTTCTTTTGAACGGAGTGCAATACAACTGTCATGATGATATACTGTATATATAGACCGTAGCAGGCAAGCAGGCAAACAGACGGATGGCCCACTTGATAGAATGTGGTTACCGTTGCCTATGAAAGCTTGCAATACCAGGGGCGTTGCCAACGCGTTGCCGGCCTCTAAGAAATTTTATAATGCCCTTACTTACTTACCAGCTTTATATTGTTTTAGTGTGTCTGTATGTGTGCCTGAGTCTTTTCTCGTGTCTCGAGTAGATTTTCTTTATTGCTTGTAGCAGGTACATATGTAGACGGCCTACTTGATGCAAGGTGGTAACCGTCGCATATGGGCGTTTGCAACACCAGGGGCGTGACCGACGCGCTGCAGGCCTCTAAGAAATTGTATCTCTCCCTTCTTAAACAACCCCGTGCTGCGCATAGGGAAAATCTAAGCGGGGAGTTCCCTCCAAATCATTGTCGTACGCGGAACAAAAGTTCTAGAGAGTCTTTGCGTAGTTGAGCTCAAGGAAATAGGGTTGAACATCCCATCGATAGGTCCATGGATTTTAATGAAAATTCTGTAGGTTGAATTAGAATTCAATATTAAAACTATGTCTTAACAGTTTTATGCGCGGTTTTTTATTTGATTTTATTACGACTTTTCGACTGGAATTTTATTTTAAATTCGTTTATGTACCGTTTCAAAATCTATTAGTTTCATAATAAATTAATAACGATAAATAGTAATCCCACGCGAATAAAGTCGCGGGCACAACTAGTTTGTATGTACAAGTACATATATGGGAATTGCTGAGAGAAAATAAACTTCAGTATTAAAATAATAGTTTAAAAAAACTAAAAAAAACACGCTTTTATAAAAAATCCAACTAAAAAAACAAAAAATAAAATTTAATATAATATAAAAAAGCGTGGGGTGTATTCAATTAATAATATAATATCTTAAAAAGCGCTTTGAATACACCCCACGCTTTTTTATATTATATTAAATTTTATTTTTTGTTTTTTTAGTTGGATTTTTTATAAAAGCGTGTTTTTTTTAGTTTTTTTAAACTATTATTTATTTTTCATTTTTTAGTTGATTTTTGTTTAAATGTTTTTAAATACAAGCTTTTGAGATCCTGCATATCATGTAGCAGCAGAGTGCTAGCCAAGACAAGTAAAACGAGCCCAAACACGACGGGTCTATCTTGTTTAGTACAGGAGTTCCTATGACCACCTTCCGACTCCATCATCAGATCAGCTCCATGGTACCATATTATTGCATTGTCACGCGATATAAACATACGAGCCCAAACACGAAGGGTCTATCTTGTTTAGTACAGGAGTTCCTATGGCCACCTTCCGACTCCATCATCAGATCAGCTCCATTGTACCATATTATTGCATTTTGACGCGATATAAACATACGAGCCCAAACACGACGGGTCTATCTTGTTTAGTACAGGAGTTCCTATGGCCACCTTCCGACTCCATCATCAGATCAGGTCCATGGTACCATATTATTGCATTGTCACGCGATATAAACATACGGGCCCAAACACGAAGGGTCTATCTTGTTTAGTACAGGAGTTCCTATGGCCACCTTCCGACTCCATCATCAGATCAGCTCCATGGTACCATATTATTGCATTGTCACGCGATATAAACATACGGGCCCAAACACGAAGGGTCTATCTTGTTTAGTACAGGAGTTCCTATGGCCACCTTCCGACTCCATCATCAGATCAGCTCCATGGTACCATATTATTGCATTGTCACGCGATATAAACATACGGGCCCAAACACGAAGGGTCTATCTTGTTTAGTACAGGAGTTCCTATGGCCACCTTCCGTCTCCATCATCAGATCAGCTCCATGGTACCATATTATTGCAACCACACAAACACGAAGGGTCTATCTTGTTTAGTACAGGAGTTCCTATGGCCACCTTCCCACTCCATCATCAGATCAGCTCCATGATACTATATTATTGCATTGTCATCGACCTTTGACAGGTGTGCAAAGTATGAATTAAATCTGATCGTTCAAAGTAGGACAAAATCGAGCTCAAAGGGGTCGGTTACTGACATACTGACATACTGACATACTGACTGACATACAAGTGAAGCTAATAAAAAGCGTGTAAAAAATTATCTGTTTCTTTCATCTTCTCCCAATTATTTGAGATCTGCACAGTATGTCTTTCCCTTCCATATTTCTCTATTCTGTCAAACATCCTGTATCAAAACACAAATCATCATGTCATCCTTCACACACTCCATCCATCTCTTTTTTGTGCTGCCTTTACATTTGTACTAATCAATGTTGCAGATTAACAGGCTTGTTGTCACGTGACTTCATCCCTCCTCAACATATGCCCATACCAGCTTAATCTTCTTCCTCTCAATTTTTCCGTCACGGGTGCAACTTTCAATGATCCCCTTATGTACTCATTTCTCACCTTATCCATTCTTGTAACACCACACATCTATCCCAACATTCTCGTCTCAGCTGAGTGGAGACTTTTGAGGTCTATCAGTTTAGTGGCCCAACATTCGGACCTATATAACATGACCGGTCGTAGGACAGGTTTATAAATCTGATTTAGTTTCAGTGGCATTAGTTTGTCGCATGTCACATTTGTTATTTTTGTATCAAAAATTTACGACCCCTAAAATATTTGTTTGAATCAGAAAATTCACTTTGTTATTTATATGATACAAAACACGAGACTCGAAGGTCTTCGGTCAGGGGCCACTTATCACAAACAGAGCGGTCCCTTCCATATAAATTCCGCGATAGACCCTCAGCCTAGGGTGTGGTCATACTTGTGGCGTGTAGAGGGTTATGTGTAAACGCCGACCTATTTGGTCACCGCCGCTTTACTTTTTTCGCCGCGCTGTCACTATGTAACGTGACATAGTCTAGATTCGACTGCTGATCACGCCGCTGCTTCCGCAAAATTCTCGTCGCGTTTTGTGTGTTGTGCCACATTCTAGATCCGCATCGTGCGCAGCGTGTCTGATGCGGTAACCTATCCAGCAAGTCTTTTCCTTCTGTATTATCCCGCCCGCCCCAACAATATGTATTGTTGATATACAAGAACATAATAGGAGAGACCGGAGTTAAAAGCTTTACATTGCATATCTTATTATTTAAATTGACTTAACTGCTGGTCCCAGGCGGAAAAACAGTGCTGGTCTTAATTAGCTAGCATATGCGGGAATGGGTCAAATTTTCGGACTTATTCTGTTTTTATCGTTTTGCTGTTTAATAATTGTTGTCTCTGTATTGTTTTTGTTCTGAATTAAATGTGTCTTTCTTTCTTGTATTAACTAAATAGTTGATTAGTCAAATAAGGTTAATAAAATTTTTGTCATTTTGTCGAATATACCTATAATTCCGACACAACAACATGCTGAGTGCCAACCATGAATGCATATTCATGCAGCGTGCATATTCTAAAAATATGCCATAATTACAAAATCGCAATATGTATTTACATCATTACTTCTACAAATCAATCAATCAATCTTTATTTGCAAAAACATAGGTGCGTGAATAGGTATTACATAATATAAAGTGTCCAGTATGTTTTGTCATTTACATGACGTGCAAATGCTTACACTCACACTAATGTTTCTAAATTAATTTAATTAAATATCATGTATATTCAAAAAAAATAAAAATTAATTGTTAATTTTTTTTAACACAAGTTAAAATAATAAATTTAAAAATGTCAATGTTATTATCTTATTTTATTATATTGTCATTAATATATTCATCTACGCTTTAGTATAATCTATTAAGTAAAAAGTTGTTATATAGGGTTTGAACCGTTTAAATGGTAGCCCGCTAATATTAGTGGGTAATTTATTAAATATTGTTATTGCCATACAATATGCGTTTTTTTAAACATTGATAATCTAATTGATGGGAAACATAGTTTCTCGTTATGTCTGGTTCTACTACCTTCCACCTCATATTTTGATTTAAATAAATAAGTGTTTTTTTTACAAAAATACAAATTTCCAGAATGTACAAACAAGTTAAATGAAGAATTTCAAGCTTTTTAAATAAGGGCTTACAAATATCAAATAAAGTCTTCATCTTCTTCAACCATTGAAATCTTGAACTTCACGCACAAATTATTCTGGCACAGTTCATATATATTATTATTATATTTTAGCCAATCTAAACATTTTTTTACAAATCATTCCCCAATAAAAAAAATTATATACGAGCTATATTAAATAAGACGTTTCAAAAATATGTTTTTAGAAGTAATACAAACATACAGCCCCTAACAGACTTTCCCGATTATAATATTAATAGGAGATGATTATTTTACTTAAAATGAGCTATTACAGTCATATTTGCAAAGTAATCTTTTTAAATACTCACTAATATACATTGGCGGACAAAAAGACAGGCTACAGTGAAGTTCGCTTTAGTCGTGAACGTATATTTGTAGTATAACAATTAAATAATCATAAAATTCTCATAAATACACACATTTTCGTTCCACACGACTTAAAAATAAATTGCATCAGTATCCAATTTCCGTTTAATGAAGCGATATACCGAAACCCAAAAACTTCTAGTACCCTACCTTTAACTATTAGGTTAGATTTTCAATCTATTCCTGGGATAAATTTGTTAGCGTCTATGAACATTCTTGCAAAACGGATCTCATTCCAATGTAATAAAATTGTTTTATGCCCATGTCCCAGATCTATCTGCTATGCATACACTGTTATTTCATAGTATTTGTAACTACAATTCATAATACTATTTAGAGACGCAATCAGGCAATCTCCGCGGGTGGGGGGTTATGTGTTCAATGTATGGCCATTCACCTTATTCCCCAATTAAGAACTGCTGCCCGGAGAATATAAAATTTTGCACTTACCTCGCAGCCAGCTACCAGCCCATGACAGCGCTGGTTCAGGGGGTCTGCCGCTGCTTATCACGTGGCGATACAGGTGGTAAAGTCCTTCAACACGAGCCCCGGGGCGCAAGGGACACAGATACACTGACCACTTAAGTTTTAAATTGGTTGAGGCGGTTGTCCTAGTTACTAGGTAGGTAACTGGACGCGGAAATCTTCGATAGCTTAACTAGTTTGTAGTTATGCGAGTGCGGTACTAGTTACGTGCGTCGCGGTAGCGTGGCGTTTGGCAACGCACTGGCCCAACCGCAGCGCGAGCGGCGGCAATATGCGGGGTTGCAAGACGCCATAAACCCAAGAAACAATTGGTAATTGGGAAATAAGTGGCGCAGACACTATTTTAAATTCATAGCCTTGTGTTTGAATGGTCTAAGACTGCCGACTTTGCTCACTGGAACACAGTGGTTCCGGGTTTGATCCTGTTATGGTGAGTTTCATAAACGAACTTTCTGTTATTTACTATGGTCTGGGTTTCGTTTTACGCATATTTAACAATAAGTGGTTTGAATCAAAAAGTAGTAAGTAAGTTTGCCTCTTTAAAATCATACCAACTTCGTGACATGCATATCCTATTTTTCATAACGCTATTGGAAAGCATTTGTGAATTGTGGAGCGGAGGTAACTGGAGGGCATGTTGGACGAAAGAAAGCGGAGCCGTACGTAAAAGCTAGTAGTTATATAGTCAGGTTCATTTGCTGTCATAAAACAATAGAAGATTTTTGTCCTTTTTATTGCTTTAAATTAATATCTGGACTTTATTACTTACTAATTATTTCAAACGTATAACTTCTTTAAAGTATTATATGGCACAATTTGACAAATGAGGTTGGCACTCAAAATTTTTCTGCATAATTTCCACTTATGAATGTAAAATTAAAGTTAATCTGTCGAAGAAAACACAAAATTAAAGCTTATTTACTCGGGTGAAAAATCTTAACTATAATTTTGCATTATTTTAGTCTTGAAATTAAAAAAATTAAGACAGCTTTGTTTTACTTACTACTACTAATCCGTTGGCTCGGCGACCCAAACAGAGTCTTCGCCTCCGAAACGAGAACACGCCATTTTTCTCCGTCCTGCGCAGATTCTGGCCAATAATTATCTGCCCGATGTTCACACAGGACAGCCACCATTCTAGTTTTCCAGCAATAATTTAGACCGCCAGCTGGGCGTTGCCCAACTGGACAACCGAAATATGCTTTTCTCAGGCTGCGATCCTCTCCTATACTTTCTACCTGACCAAGCCAGTGGAGGCGATAAGATTTGGTTTTCCTATTTTGTCGGGCTCGGTTATGAGATTCTCAATTACGAAGTTGGTTCGTACCCTTCAGCTACCTTCGTCTTTTTTTGTTGGACCCAGAACCTTATGGAGAATCTTCCTTAGGCTACTTAATAGAAAATTCAAACTCATCTACAAAACCGTCATGCAGCCCAGTTTTAGTAAATAGTAGCTGTGCCCACGACGTCATCCGCGTGGAATTTGTTTTCTAAGCCCTCAATTTTTAAATATTCTTCATTGGTACTCCGCTGATATTAGCCTTAGCCTGATGATATGTAGCCTTCCTCGATAAACGGGCTATCTAACAATGAAAGATTTTTTTAAATCAGACCAGTAGTTCCTGAGATTAGCGCGTTCAATCAAACAAAATCTTCAGCTTTATATATTAGTATAAGATAAAAAAATCACGTCCGACTTAACGCTTATACTGCGACCCAACCCTTTCGTCCCAATCTGCAAACTCAATTTAATCAAGGTCGATTTACCGGCATTTGAAGAGACGCCGATTTGTCCGGGATACTTAAGCCTAATAGCTTCAGGTCACCTAAAGGCCACATTAAATATTCTGTCGGATATCAGTCCCTTAATCATCATGTTTTTTATTGCTAACAGTTGCCAAACAAGCAGATGGTCCACTTGATGGAAAGTGATCACAGTCATCGACAAACGTTTGCAACGCCAATGCGGCACTCCGAACACAACCGGAATTTAACAATAGGATGATGATAATAGCAGCCTTTGCTTGGTCACTGGTAAGCAGAGATTTCGCGTTCAGTTCGTCTCATAGTCAATTTCCTAAACGAAGTTATCGTTTTTTATTAGATACTGACTTTTACATGCGGCTAAAACCTTAGGAACCTGAATGAAACTGCGTAGGTATACCTTTAGAAATACATATCATCATCTCAAGAATACACATCAAAGGAGGTGGAAAGAAGAATAACTTTGAAAAAGAAAAAGTATTGGATTCTAAAAGAGGATATTTAAAGGCAAACTCCCCCTAAATGTCAAGAGAGAAGTTATGCATTCGGAGATCCTACCAATAGTTAGATATGGATGCCGAAAATGGACTCCTATCATAGAAGTCAACAGAAAAATAAAATCATTCAAAAGACCTGCACAGAAAAACTTGTTAAACATAAGACTAAAGACAAAATAAACGCAGTGATAAAATTCGCAGATAAGCCAAAGTGATCGAAGCTTTAGGCACAATAGCAAAACTAAAATGGAGGTGTGCAGACCACTTAGTAAGAACAGAGGACGGAAGACAAAAAAGAAAACGAGTCCTATATTGGTTCCCTAGAGAAGGCAAACGGAGACGCGGCCGGCCCCCAGAAGGTGGATTGATGACATACAAATAATAGCAGAGAAACTGTGGATAAAGAAAGCTAAAGAGCGAGAGATATCGATTAAGATGGAGGAGGCCTTTAACTGATAGTGAATGGATCCTTTGAATTAAGAAGAAAACAAAGAATTATTCAATTTAGAGATTATTGGGACTATGTTTTCTTAATTTTATCTATAAATACATACAACAATACACATATTTAAAAAAATATAAAAAATTATGTCCACCGGCAGCAGGGCCTAGGGTCCAGGCTACTGGTGGTTAGGGCTCCAGGCACAGAAACTTCCTCATAATACGTGCCGTGTTCAGTCAGGAGAATCACCTTTTGTATCTGGCCCTTTACCCATTTACCGAGTGTGAACCTCTGTAGATGTTGGTCGAGGCTCCTCACTATCACACCGTACTGCCACATGACAGTAATCTCGTGCGCGAGGTCAAGGTATTTAATTAATTTATCAGTTAAAGCGTATACAATATTACAATCATGTGTAATAATTATACATATGAGCATTGCAGAGCGATGTATTATCACAATGTCAGGCTTCTTGGTAACAATAGTCCTGTCTGTGATTATTATCACAGATCCCATCCCAGTAGAGCGTGTTATGGCCATTTTCGAGAACTGGCTCGGGGATGTACTCATAATAAGGTACTTCAGTCGTTATCAGACCGTATCGAAGAGCAAGATGCTGGTAGATTTTTGAAGTGAAACTTCTTCAGAATCGTTGTGATTTGATGATTGACTCGATGAATGCCCTCCGGTAATTCCTCCCAGGCCCGAAGCTGCTCAAATGCATTCCCATAGCGTTTAAAAAAAATATGTATCTCACGACTTAATTTTTAATTCAAAATACGTATTATTAATAACCGTAACGCCATCTCCTGAAGGTGGAAATAACTATGAGAGTAACACATTGAAATTGCGATGTTGTCATTGTCGTTGCTATGATGACGTATTTGTTAGTGAATTATAACGGTGACGCCAACAAAACGCGATTGGACCTCGTATCTTTTCGACTATATTCGACTATCCCACGGGAAGACTATTTTTCCTGGATGAAAGATACCCTATTTATTCTCCAGACAACTTGTATGCAAAATTTTGTGACGATATGTTGCTTTACTAAGGCGTAAAAATGTAACAAACTCCCAAATCGCATTTACAATGATAATAAGGATGGTACCTGGGCACCTGGAATCGATCCCAGAATTGTCCATTGTATGTATATATCAACAAAACCAACCAACAGCCAAATGGTAGGGTATTTACATGTCTGGATGGCTACCACCTCTGGTCTAGTGTATGCCGGCAAAATAATCTTGAGTTGTGTTTATTTATTTATTTATTTGCACATTGGTGTTACAAATGTCCATCATCACTATAGGCGACGGTAACCGCTTTCCATCAGGTGGGCCGTTTGCGTGTCTGCTGAAATCATGCAATAAATAAGAAAAAAAATCCTCTAACACAAATGTAAATAACTAAAAAAGAAAGAAAAATTTTAGACTTAGAAGAAAGAAGAGAGACTTAGGGGAAACAAAAAGAAATAATTCACGAGTTCCTAACCACTGAGATATTACGACTATTTGATAGAAAGAAAGAATTATTTCAGTCTCTTATACATTTTAAAAGCCTTTCATTAAGCCCCTTATAGTGGAAAATCTCTCAGCCATTGTGTAGAAGTTATATGTTTTATATTTTTCTATACAAATGTGAAATAAAGCTGATGAAACAAAAGAACGCCAGAGGGCGCCACACGTGACGTCACAGATATGAATGCACAAGTTAACACTAGTGGAATGGTCAGCAGAACAATATACACTGACTAATAAAAAACCAACCTAGTATAACAAAAACCGTTAGGAGTTCAGCTCTGATCTGCCCAGTACCTAGTTTTTACGTGAAACCCGAACTAACAGAAGAAATCTGAAAAAAAAAACGTTTCACGTGGCAAAAGTCAAACTTCAGAAAAGTAGCCTGCGAGAGAATGAGATAAATATAGAGTATCAGGAATAGTAGGATAATTATAAGGTTTATTATTTTTATATAATTGTTACCAAGACAAAAAAAAATATTCTTGTATTTTAATACAAAATATAACATTTCATATATTACGTATCTAAGAGATAATTTTAATACAATCTATTAATCAGATTCCATATTTTCACTTTCACCCGCGTGGTGATGGAAAATCGTTATACTTTGGATAATTCACACTATATCTTTATAAATAGGCTGTGTGTTATTCTGCTGTGTGTGTTCTGAAACTTTACAATAATATAGCTTATTATTGTAAAGTTTCATCAAAATCCATTCAGTAGTTTTTGTGTGAAAGTCTAACAAACATACATACATTCTTATTATCCCCGCTAATTGGTAATGCCAGCGCATTACCAATTAGCGGGGATAATACAAACTTTTGCGTTTATAATATTTATTTATAGAGATCTCTTTTAAGTGTCAACGATTCTAAAGAAGATTCAGTTCAAAAATGCACCGCATTCTCCATCGTTCATATAGTCTGTTCCAGTTTTTTTTAACAACTTTAATATGACATTTTTGTTTATATAGATTACCTACTCAAAATATTTGTTTGTGTTGTATGTGACCACATGTAGGTTAAATATAGTGAGACCATTTCGCACGCTTAATCCAATACATATAATATGCAAAAAGTTGAATTTTACAGGAGTTCCAAGAGTCCTATTTTTTATCATCAATCTTAGTATGCATACATATAATAATATAATACATGCATTATTACAGTGCCTTCCTAGTGGCTAATTCTGTAACTTTTAAACCAGTATTAGCGCTATTACACATATTTCCATGTTTTACGATGGATGACATTAAAAAGTCGAATAAAGATTCATTGTCTCATTCAATAAAACTACAAAGCCAAATATTATCCTTCATTTATCCCTCAAAAAACCTCCCTTCATTTATTCATATCTGTTTTGCAACCATTACCGAGTGACGTCACTGGACCGGTGTCTCAGTTTATTCCGGCTGAATTTTTCAGGGCGTAATTACAGCCTCTTTTCAGGCATTCACGGCTCGGACGGCCTTAATTCGAGGCCGGCGGCCGTAAACGGGCTGCAGATTGAACAGTATGGTTTAAGAATTGCAGAAGTAGATGCATCGACCATTGAGTATCACTATTGACTCAATGATTCTACTCGTACACTTAGCTCACTGGGACGCTGAGGTCCCCAGTTTGATTCCTCGCATGGTAAATTTCATAAGCTTTCCGCTAATTACTACTATCTGTGTCGATTCTTCAGTGGTGCGCAATTGACACTTGGCCCATATTAGGCAATGGGGATTGTTCACAAAAAATTACCCTTTTATTTTATATTTTTATTACGTAAAATAGGGTATTTTAAGATACTAATTTGAATATTTTTGTATTTTAAGCGTTAGTTTTTTTATAATTCAATTTTAAAATTATTTCTCCGATGACTTCATAAGAAACAAGTTTACATTGATTCCTTTGCCTAGAAAACAAAAGTAATAAAAGTAAGTTTTATCTATATATAATCATAGTAATCTGTGCTACTATTTAAATGTCACTGTCATTACTCATTACGTATCGTAATCATTTTAGTGTTTTTGTCGCTAGGCTTATAATTTTTCGTGTTCAACCATTATTATTTTCTACAGTTATCGTTAAATTTTTTAAAGTGGTCTTTAGGGAAAATCTATGTTACAGAACTTTAATCAAATAATGTACAGCTAGAATTTTTTTTACACCTGAAACAGGCAAACAAGCAGACGGCCCACCTGATTGGATTTAGTAAGGTCAAATAAAGGTCAAACGCATTTCTTACAAAATACAAGATCGTACGTTTTTTGGAATTTTAACTAGACAGAAATGATTAGGGACACTATTCCTCGAAATGTTTTTTCAAATAGCTAGATTGAAAAAAAGTGAACAATCCCAATTCAAATATTATAGGTATTTATGATTTCTATAGCCAATGTGTTATTTTGATGTATATATTGTATACCTAAGCTATATTACTTCTATAAATATATAATAGTAACAAAGCACATATATAATATTAAGCAATTAGCAAAAACTGTAAAACCTAGAAATAGAAAAATGTTATAGTACAAAGAGACATTTGTAAAACACGATTTTTGAAAACATTAAAGTATAAAAGAAAATGTTAAAAAAAAGAGAAAAGAAATAAGAAATATAAATTTAAATATATATACAAACCCCAAAAAAGTAGAAAGCCAGGACAATCCCGTTCGTCCGGAGAGAGGGAGAAGGAAAAAAAGAAAGAAAAAAAGCTATATTACTTAATATTGCAACAAAAGAAAAGTGTGAATAAATAAGTAATAAGAATAAGTGTGTGTAATTCGTATAAAATAGACTAAATGTAATAGAAATAATAAATTAAACAAAAGTACATAATATAACAGAAACTTTACTATAAGTAATAAATAGACATAAAGAATGTATTAGTAGTGAGGAAAAATGTAATAGTTTTTAACATTTTTGAAAAGGAAAAAGAGAAAGAAAACAAAATAAAAGAAATCTCCCCCATTATTTGCCAAAGAAAGAAAATAAAATAATAATTTCCATTCTATAATGGAGGAGCAGGCGAAAATAAAGCTACATTACTTGAATTTTATCAAAACAGTTTTGTTGTTCTTCCTACATCCATCTCATTCTCGTTATTTGCGCTCCAGTAGTAATGTTTACTTAATGTCACCTGTACATACTTCGTCCTTTGTTGATAACTCCTTAATGGCACAGCCTGTCCGTTTATGGAACTCAATGCCACTCAACATCAGACAAGCTAAATCATTATCGTCTTTCGAGGTAATGGCTAATAATTATTTTTGCTCCTCTCACGTCTAGCAGTGCTGCTTATTTTATATATATTGTTACGAGCTACAGGACTCGAACTAAAATGCCGTTAAAATTACCATAGAGTTTATTAGAACTGAACAAACACTACACAAACACAATAAAACAGGCACAATTATGACTGGATACAACCAGTAACACTGCACGATTCAATAAACGCGCAAAGTCCGTCACTATATCGCTCTTCGAATGTAATACACGTCTTGTTAGTATCGTAATCGTCGCTTTACTGCCCCACCACTTCGTTCGGACATTGTTTTATACTAAACTGTATAATACCGACAAAGTGGCCGCGTTCACTGAGTTAATCGGCACATCTGGCAAGCTTCGACGCAATGCAATAAAAACAAGGATTAGTTCGACACTAATGACGGCCATAAAATAAGTACGATAACTATAAGATGTTTTTAAATTAAAAACATGAAGTAAAAAAGGAACTCCAAATGCAGGAAAAGGAATAAACTGCGTTTTACGACAGCCAGCTGTGCGTTCTTTGTAGGTATGTAACAGTATTATGATATGTTTCTATAAAGTCTATTTTTTTATTGTAGTATAGGTTCGCGTTTGACCACAATCTTGCCCTATGTGGAGCGAAGATGTGGTTTAGGATGGAGCACGCTTACCTAGAAGGTACCTATTCACACGGGACTTGACGACACCCAGGTTATAAGTATCGGGAAAAACAGACTCCGGGCGAAAGGGCCATCAACAATCAACAATTCAACAATCGTTGTACCTAGTATTAAAGAACGTAGTTTTTGTTAAATAAAGTGCTTTCATTTATTCATTCATTCGAACAGCCATCACCACAAAGTTTCTTTAATCATATAAACATTCAATTTTGGTATATTTTGGTCAAGTTAAGTCCAAAACTAATTGTTGATAATTACAGTATTTTAAGCAGAACAATAGGCGGCCTTATCGCTTAGAGCGATCTCTTCCAGATAACCTAGGGTCAGAGCAGACAGAGAGGAATAATCCCCGCGCGGTCTCAGGCAGTTTCTTAACGGATCGCGTATGGCTAGGCTGCTCGAGTAAACCGTTCTGAATTACCACTCTACAGTAAACATGCCAGTTTGTCGCGAAAGTTCATCAACGATGGGGAACTGGGATATGATTATAATTGTGCTTTTGGCGGAAGAAGAAGAAATGGAAGAACATGTTAATAAAACGCATTCATCTTTACTAATTTGTCACTATATGCTCTGCTCGACACATTAAATAAACATTCATGAGATGATACTAAACATATTAATTTTTCTCCGTCCATTTTACTGTTCGTTATGTAGGTACTTCGGATTAAAAATCTAAAAAAATTACGTCCTCCCTCCCTCCATAAACTCAGTGATAACACTGAAAGTACGCGAACGACGCGGGCACCGACTCGACGCCGGGCGGGGATTCCCGCGTATCTTCGAGGACGCGTTTGTCAAGTTAAAGCATTACCAAAAAACCAACACTAAAAAATTGTATTTTTTTCTCGTTACGGTAGACAAAAAAATAATAAGTTTCTGAAAGTCTCAGTTTAAAATTTGTATTTTAGATGGTCGCTCATAATTTTTTGTCATATACTAGTCCAATACTTTAGAATTTTTGAGCGAGTATTAAGATAAATATATAATATAACACTTAAAAATTTAGTTTGGATAAAATAAAATATGTATAAAGTAATTACCATAAAAGAATGACGCAAGTTCAGACATCACAAGATTACGGTACGTATTTTTTTATGTTTCGCCATAACTTTTTTTTATATCTGAACCGATATTGACAGTTCTTATTGCTTTGGTTCAGAACGGTTTCTAGTTGGTCCCTTATACATTTTACAGCTTGTAAGTACAAACACGCTCTATCACTATTTATTATTCAACTAGAGTTTTCGCCGCGGCTACGCCGTGTGAAAAGCCCTTGGTACTATGTCTATGTTATACATGTACAATTTTAATTAGGTGTCTTACTTAAAACTTTACTGTTTCTTGTTACTAAATTCAGTACAATTACATTTTTTTAAATTAGGTTTATGGCTTGGCAGCTAAGCCTTAAGCCAGATTCTTCATTTTCTTAATCTTATGTGTAGCACAGTTGAACTTTAGGTTATCAGCTGGTGCCATTCAACGGAGTTCTTGTGACAACTCAAAAGGCCACATTTGACTATACAGTTCACATTTCTCACAAAACTCATAATTACTACTCAAAAACTATCAATATTCTACAACTACTGTTCATTTTAGAGTAATTTTACACATTTTTAGAAAATAAAACTGCACAGCACAGCATCTCCTTTCAGTTCCCGCCAAAAACTCTTACAATTACTAAGAAACTAAGTCCATATAGTCTATAGAACTGCTTAAAGGCGATTTATAGATTTTTATAGAGGCGAGTCGCAGCCAACGTGATATGAAGTAATGCAATGAATGAGATGTTGTTTAAGACTACGTAAGTATTTGTTAGCGAATGGAAAAAATGCGATTGCAGCGACATCTATATTGCTAATCATTTACCACTATTTGCAGCACGCAGAGCCCCAGTTTTTATATTCGCTGACGTGTGGACCCTTAATAGTTTGATATTACTTTGGAGACCTATGCACTAGACCAACCGAGTTAACTAATATAGTTTTACTTCAGTTTAAAATCAGAACTTGTTTAATTGAATTAAAACACTGAGCTGCGAACAGTTAAACTGTAATCAAATTACAAATCTACTAGCTATTGCTACCCGAGGAATAATTAATGGAAGGCTCACAGATTATGGACTGTTGTGTATGTAGGGTGCATATTCAGGCGGAAAATATCAGGTGATTTTCGAATTTAGATTTTTAAATTTAAACGGATCTAAACAGTTTTAAACAGGGTAACGCTGTCATATCGACAGTGTTGCCCCAAAGTAAAATACCGTAGGACATGATACTATGAAAATAACTAAAATTAACTAGTCTAGCAGCATTTTCGTCAGTGAACTTCCTAACTCTTCTGACTGCATATACAGTAGAACTAAGTTTTCCGGAGACACTAGATATACAAGAGACCCATTGGATTCTGATCTAGGTCAATGCCTAAGAATACAGATGAAACTACTAGGTTAAGTCTAGTGTCATTAAAAATAATATTAACATCGTATTCGTTTATATTGGGTATAACAAACTTAACACATGTAGTTTTGTTCGGATTAAGTAATAAATTATTTACGGTAAACTACTTAGATATTTGAGTCAAAGCATTGTTTACGTCATGAAAGTTTTGTATATTTCTAATCACTTTAAATATGACTATAATATGAATAGGCGTGGAACATTCTAAAAGAAAACTAATTTAAAAATTGGCAAAGATATTGTCACAAGATCCATAAGTCGCTTTTGTGATATTGAGACTGGACGGGCCGTTCTTTCCATTCGTTTGCTCCTTCCCGTTCAGTTCTCAAAATCTCCCCCTCTACCCGCACAAAAAGAGACGTTGCAAAACTCGCTACGCACGTACGCAAACTAAGAGTGTCTTCTCAAAAAAAAGAAAAAAAGCTCGAAATAAATCCATCCGTGCCGGGACGTGTATGAAACTTTAATATATTAAACTTATAAGATTTGAAAATGTTTATACTGGTGCCTGCTCATAGGCATCGAAGGACACCACAAATTTGGGCAAGGTACCCTTTTATCTCACAGAGACAGTATTTTCGGTTATATGGTTTTGTGACCAAATAAGTAAAAAGATGGATGTTTTTCATCTCTACAGAGTCTTGCGTAATCTGTAGCGTGCCACGTATTTACTCATTTTTTGGGAATTAAAATCAAATATTTCTAATTCATAAGGCTGTACTTTACTTATGTATTTGGATGTTTTCGAAGATGTACTAAAATACACTGTTTATTTTTATAGATTCCGCTAACATAGCGACCCGACCCATTTTATAACCCGCGCTCGTTTTACTTAGGATTTAGAACTCCCGGCTTGAACTAAGCTACTTCCAGACTCTACGAAGTAAGTTCAATATTTTTTTCCACTAATTAAATTAGTCGCTGTAAAGATTTTAATTAAATTACAAAGAAAAGAATATTTAAATTAGAAAACAGCGGCGGTATACGTGTTTATATTGTTACGCGCTGTGGGTACCGGGATTGAAGGAAAGACCGATCTAAAGAGAATATGCCTTTATTTAAGCCAATGCAAGTTTAATTAACACAAAGTACATGGACTACTCAGTTTTAATCTTGCTAATTATGTAACAATAAATTTTTCCAAGTACGTAACGTAATTTTGTGTTTACGCACTTGGGTGATTTGTCTAAGATAGACATATTCTGAGCAGCGCCTTTGACGAGTACAATATATCTAATATACCTACACCAAAATTAAATTATTTTTTTTCGTTTTGATCTATATTTTTTTATTATTAAAAGGTATCCTACAGTATTTCCATAAATTTAGAGGCCAAACAACACGGAATAAATTAAAAATGGAAACCTATGATTTAGAAAAAGAATAGAAATACCTAGTCCAGCCATAAGTTCTGTTACAAATAAAAATGCATTTTTTTATGAAGTAATGTAATATTATTAAAATTTATACCTACATATTTATTAAAGTCTCAGTAAAAAATAAAATAATATTCTAGTCGAAATGGCCACCTTTGGCTTTTATAAAGGCCTTTAATCTGTTTGGCCACAAAACTATGGATTTACGCACTGTTTCCAAGGGAAATTTTGCCACTGCTTGCTCCAAAGATTTTTTAAGAGACTCAATGTCCCGTGCCGTTTAGAGCAGGCCATGTCCTCCAAAACTGACCATAATTTTAAATCTAAAGGGTTGAGATCTGGGCTAGATGAGGGCCAGTCTTCATCTCTTATAAACTCCGGAACGTTGGTTTTAAGCCAGGCTTTACTTCGTGCCTTGTGACCAAGTGCAGAGTCCAGCTGGAAAGTCCACGGTATATTTTTTAAAAGTGTATTGCTGAGAGGTTGCACAAAATGATCCAAGACTGTATCTTGATACACTTTGGCTGAAGTATTCACAAAAATGTAGTTTTGTGACTCCTTGATAAGAACGCCCCACCAAACCATCACTGACGCAGGATGATGACCACGTTGTACCTTTCTGACCACTTGAGTAGCTTCTTTAGAACTGTGAGCGTACACTTTATCATTTTGCTTATTGTTGTGTTCTTCAATCGTGATAATTTTTTCATCGCTAAAGAGGATATTTCTGTGCCTTCCACCTGCGTACCGAAGGCGTTTTGATCGATCCGCTTTCTTTAATTGTAAAGACTGATTTAGGGCATGTCCTGTATATCGACGATAAGCACCGAGCTTCAGGTCTTGTTTTATGATACGTGACAGAGTCCTAGCGGGAATCTTCATTTCTCGCGATAAGATTTTTTGCTTTCTGGCAACGAACGACGAATTCTGGCTTTAACAGCATTAACAGCCTCTGTAGTGCTAACAGCACGCGGCCGCCCCGATCTTTTCTGGTCTTCGACAGACGAAGTGTTGTTGTATCTGTTGATAGTACGATATACGAACATACGGCTGATACCAAGCTTTTGAAGTGTCTGGTATATGACCGATGGCTCCATATCCACTTTGTGCAAGGCGATCACTGCAATTCTATTTACTTTAACACCCCATTCCATTTTGTAATTTGATAATGAACACGAAAAAATATATGAAATGGCGCAAAATCGAAAGAAGTTTTCAAAATAACAATAATAAATATAATAAATAGTGTTCGCAATTCAAAATAATTAAAAAGTTGAAAAAAAAAAGTTTTTGTGTAACAGTATTTATGACCGGACTAGTTATATTCAGTAAGTTAAATACAACAAAATTAATTATCCAATCTATCATAACACTGTGACACTTCTGACGGGAAAACAAAGATAAATTGTTACGAAGTTGTAGGGATTTGTAGGATGTAAATTCAAAATTGCCCTTGGAATTATCACAAAGTTTATTAGAATTACACACACGTAATTACATATACACACATAATTCTTTTAAGTATAGCTGAATATAAAAAAACCAAACCATATGGCAGAAAATCGTTATCACATAAATCGCGCAAAGTTCGTTATTATAAGATACTCGCGCCGAAAGTGCACTAGGTAACGTCTTGTTTGCAGTCAGAACACGACTAGAGCATTTCCCGACTAACTGACCCTTATCCATTTGTAAATTAGATATGGCCTCCTAGTAACATGCCGCCCATTGGTTCTTGAAATCGTTAAATGGTTAGCATAATGGCTTTCAAGAATTTGCATGAAATACCAACAGAGGCAAAAAGGTTTTATGAGGTCTTAAGGCGACGTGAATAAGAGATTAGCGCTAACAATAGATAACTCAAATTCAAAGGGCCCGCCTTGCAACAATATAATTAAATCTAAATATAATCATTACATTCCTTTTGAAGCTTATGTATAACTTTATTAACAATTAATGACTTAAATATTGTTTAGAAGGATTAGAAATATCTTTATCACTAAAATAATTGTTGTAGGTATTTTGTACAACGACGCAGATATTCATTTTGTCCGTAGTTAGTTTCGGAAACAAGGGTAGCAAACAGTCTGTGTGAGGAAGAATTACGAGGGTTATAAAGGTTATGTTGAGGTAGTACCTTCTTTCACTGAGTGTGATAAGATTATAATTTAGAAAAGCAGCAGTAAAATCATTGAAATGGCTTTTAAACTTGAATTTCAATTGTTTAACAAAGTGTTTGGATTCGTTCAATTTGGGTGTAATAATAAAACGTAAAAGACTCCATACAGTACTACAAAATTCTAAAAGAGTGTGAACATAGGCGTAATATATCATCAAAATCGGCTTAACAATTTTGACGTCTATTTCAGGTAAACTTTCAGACTGACAGAGAAAAATCTAAAAGGGGCATCAGACGTCGTATAGTCATGCTGGAATCATTATCATGATTGCAGGTCGTAGGTTCAGTTGATCAGTTTGATACCACGCTCTCACAGCATATAGTAGTAGTAGTAGTGAGTAGTATACGAGTAAATATAGATTATATATATATATATATATATATATATATATATGTCGGAGGGAAGCTATGACTATGACTATATGACGATGTATTATTGACTGGATGTATAACGCACAATATCATTTGTTTACATTATAATTACTTCTAAAATTCTTAATGTAATTTAATTAGATTTGTTGAATGTTTCTATAACATAAAGATCGTTCTAACCTAATAAAAGTTATGAATATTGTAATTTAATAAACGACCAATCAGAGCAGAGCATATGGCAGAGCGGGGTCAGCGCCCTCTATACTTTGAGTAATATCTACTTGGGTAGACTGAGGAGTTTTTGTGACACATTTGGTTGGTGGCAACAGGTCGAGTTGGACCATGGAGTATTTTAAAGAAAGTATTGAAGCTGGAAGTATGAGCGGGTGCCCTGAACCCGCTGCTCGGTCTAAACTATGTCATAATGTTGATCAAATCTAAATTAAAAGTGTATAAACCGTGGCTATTGTGTTTTATGCTTGCATTTTATCCTGATGACGCCCACTTAACCTGCAATAACTAAAGATGATGTCGTGAGAACGACGCCGTTCTGCGACATCAGAAGTGGGATATCAGCCTGTGTCCACAATGAAAGCAATGACTGCGAAGCCTTGCCAGTATAAGAAGGCGTGCTGATGGATTGAAGGATGCCCACAGTGGAAGCAAAAGCATTTGAGGACGATTGACATGTCTGGGCCATCGGCGGCAATAGCGGCGGCGTAGTGGTGACGTCCTGAATGTGCCTGTGGAGCGGCGGTGTGTCGGCCTATGCATGGTTTGGTCACCGTTGGGCCTACTGTGTGCCAGCAATGGTTCAAATTCACCTTAGTACAGCGAGTAGAAAGGCAATTTTATGGATCGTGAAGTCTAATCTAAGGTAAAAATTACGTGCCTATTCTACTTGGCACAGGAGGTATGGTAATTTTTAATTATTATTTTTACTTGGATTATGTATGGTAGAAAGTTGCCTTTGACATATTATTCCTATGCGACGTTTTCCTTGGTTTTCTGATTAAGGTAAGAAAACTTGTGTTAGTTATAAACGATGTGCGTGTATTAATTGTCTTTTCAAGTCTACCTTCCAAGAGTTTTTTTATAATGGGAAAATCGGATCTAGTTTTTTAAATTATTTTACTTAGATTATGTATGGTAGAAAGTCGACTTTGACATATTATTCCTATGCGATGTTTTCCTTGGTTTTCTGATTAAGATAAGAAAACTTCTGTATGTTATAAACGATGTGCATGAAATTCATTGTCTTTTCAAGTTTACCTTCCAATAATTTTTATGTGAAAATCTGATCTAGTTTTTGAGTTATTTTAGATTATGTATGGTGGACAGTTTGTTTTGACACATTATTCCTATGCAATGTATTCCGCTGGTTTTATGATTAAGATTTTCTTTCCTGTAAAAGTAAGTTTGCAGGCGTTATATGAAAGACATTTTAGATTCAGATGATTAGAATTTTACCGTGAAGAAAGTGTGGCTATGAAGAAGTTTGAAAGTCACTATAAGGTACACAGGGGGTATTTACGTTAGTAGACACTTTGGTAAGTTGATTTTTTATTTAAGATTATTTTTGTGATAGTTTCAAATTCGAATTAGGGTGAATACCCTAGTTATAGAACGCATTGTAAATTGGAAAATTATTTTGAGTTTGTTTGTTCCTCTATTATTATGAGTTTTCATAAGTTGTCGACCCTGGAGCCCGTAGAGTGATAACCTTGGTTACTCTGATTGTATATTCTGGTCAAAGAGTGTCATCCGAGCCACGCCCAGCGGGGGTTGGTTGAGAGTACATCACTCATTTAGATGTATTGGTTTGATTGACTGATTGAGAAGTGTTGTTAGCGGATTGGATGACTGATGCGTTCACACGGTTTTTGTTTGAAGTTAAAATAATGGAATTTCAATAATTATTAAACTTGGTAAATGCAGTTGACTATTATAATGGGTAGTTTTTAAATTTAGAGGTACATATAGAGTGAGCGATTTTAGTCTGATAGTTAAAATGCTAAATGTTTTTAAATGGCCGTATTTCTTGAGTCTCTGGGTCTTGTTTTAACTGCTAATTATTGCTGGAGTTTTTGTAGCCCTGAAAAATATTTCTAGTATTCCTAGTTATTTTTAAAGTTTTTGGTACTTAAATGAGTTGGTACGTAGAGATAATGAATTAATGGTTGATTGTTGATGATGGTTGTTCTTGAAATAATAGTTGTTGGAAATTTTAAAAGTTTATTGTGAGTTTGATGTTAAAATAGAGTCATTAGTAGCCAGTGAAATAGAGGCGAGGTGGCCAGTGAAATAAAGGCGAGGTGGCCAGTGAAATAAAGGCGAGGTGGCCAGTGAAATAGAGGCGAGGTGGCCAGTGAATAGAGGCGAGGTGGCCAGTGAAACAGAGGCGAGGTGGCCAGTGAAATAGGTGCGAGGTGGCCATTACAAAGTGAAATAAGAGAAATAAGGCTATTTGGGTGGTTTATTTAGGCTTTTTAATTGGCGAGATGGCCGTTGCAAAGTGAAATCAGTGGAATGAGAGGTAGCGATTGCAAAGTGGTATCGATAGAATGAGAGGCTTATACCAATTTGGATATTTTTGTGTTTGATGTTTTGATTTGTGTTTTGATGTTTGACTCAAAATGCGCAGCTCGATGGGCGACGAGGTGGCAGTTTCGATACTGCTGACTTGATTTGGTGTGTAGTCTGGAGTCTGTTACGACTCGGATCTCAGAAAAAAAATCCAGAATGAAGCTGTTGCGCAGAAGATAAAATGTACACGATGTCCTTGGTCAGGAGTGGCCGAACTATAATATCTCTTTCTTTTTGCAGATAATCCATAATGGGCGGCCTATTACACGAGGGCGTGTAATACGTCAGGAAGGCCGTGTCGGAGGGAAGCTATGACTATGACGATGTATTGTTGACTGGATGTATACCGCACAATATCATTTGTTTACATTTTAATTACTTCTAAAATTCTTAATTTAATTTAATTTGATTTGTTAAACGTTTCTATAACTTAAAGATCGTTCTAACCTAATAAAAGTTATGAATATTGTAATTTAATAAACGACCAATCAGAGCAGAGCTTATGGCGGAGCGGGGTCAGACGCCCTCTATACTTTGAGTAGTATCTACTTCGGTAGACTGAGGAGTTTTTGTGGCACATTGAGTTGATGGCAGCAGGTCGAGTTGGACCTTAGACTATTTTAAAGAAAGTGTTTTAAGTTAGAAGTATGAGCGGGTGCCCTGAACCCGCTGCTCGGTCTAAACTATGTCATAATGTTGATCAAATCTAAATTAAAAGTGTATAAACCGTGGCTATTGTGTTTTATGCTCGCATTTCATCCTGATGACGCCCACTAAACCTGAAATAACTAAAGATGTCGTGAGAACGAGGCCGTTCTGCGACATATATATATATATATATATATATATATATATATATATATATATATGTATATATAGGACGTTGCACTTAGAAATAAGAATGATGTAGAAATAAGAGTAGAAAGTATAGACTAAAGAGAAATATATAAAACATTTTCAACTAGTAGCTAAGAAAATCTTTAATGGAAATTAAGATTTCGAAAAGAAAAGAAACACTATCTTGGCGTATCACGGGGGAGAACGATGATAACAAAAATTAATAGTGAAACGGTTAGCCTGAGTTAATCGAGCTACATAGGACGAATGGGAGTTTCGATGAAATTATTTTCATCAATATCCGTTGATTAATTTTTGAGATATGGCGGAGACCAACTGTAATGGTGATAGTAGACGAATCAATCAAATTGAATCAATTTGGTTGAAAGGCACCGCACACAAAGGACATGACGATATTCGATGTCGTTGAATGATTCAAGATTATTTATTTATGGACAACCTACAGTTAAATACATTTCATTAGATACAATTACTGGTTAAAAGTAACATTCAGACGTAAAAATTCTAAGTCACTGTTGAAAAATTCAAGGTTTAGACACGGCTTGGCTCCTGAAATACTGATTACTAATGGGTCGATTTATTTACATTATTTGTCGTATTTACTTACATTATTTAAATAATTACTTGCTCTCACTAGAAATGAGATTTGTTTGTAATTAGTAAAACTATTCTAAAATTTATCCACTTATCGGGGATGAAAGTGTCCTTTATCCACCCGCAGTATTAAAATTACATATACCAAATTTCAGCCAAATCGGTCCAGTACTTTTTCTGTAAATACATAACAAACAGTTTTATCCCGCAATCAACCGATTTTTCGGGATAAAAAGTAACCTATGTTCATCCTTGGTATCGAAAATATATACCTACTGAGTTTCAGCTAAATCGGTCCAGTAGGTTTTCCGTCAAAATGGAACAGACAGGCAGACATCATTTCATTTCATTAAAAAAACATTCATTTCAGTTAATCCGCAAGAAAGAAGATTACAATAATATGAATGATTAATCATTTACAATCATTTTTCCGGGAAGAAAAACGAACTCTCTTTCTTTATTTCAAAATCTGACGGAATCACTTTTTCTCGTATTTAGTGATTTGACGTGCAAGTAGTGCTTTTTGTGCGTTATTATTGTTGTTAGCTTCTATTCAAGTAGCAATGTTTGTTAACTATACTCTTTCCAATTATTTATTTTATTTTTGACGTTTACACGTCCATTGTGTTATGCATTTTTCACAGTCAATTTTTCGTGCTACAAATGTCACAATTGTTACAAGTCATTGTTATAGGCGACTAATAATAGTGACGTTTGAACATTGATGGGGAACTCGTGTAGCTTATAAAAAA
Organism: Dendrolimus pini; assembly: GCA_949752895.1. Classification (NCBI taxonomy): domain Eukaryota; kingdom Metazoa; phylum Arthropoda; class Insecta; order Lepidoptera; family Lasiocampidae; genus Dendrolimus; species Dendrolimus pini. Next base: position 25,336,983 of record OX457124.1, read on the forward strand.
ATACAGCAGAATTGAGAATCTCCTCCTTTTTGAATTTGGTTAAAAAGTATTTATTTTCCCAGCATAGATAAATGTATTAAACGAAACCATTAACTGAATTTTCTATTGAAGTTAGCTAAATCTAACAAACAATACTAATGACCTAGCCTATGTTGAATGGCACTCAATTAATGCTGTCAAAACCAAAAATGTCATCCATATTACATGTCGTGGACAAACGATCCCCTCCACTGAGTTATTGAAGAAAAAATATTTCGAAATTACGTTAAATGGTTGGAACATTTCTTTTAAATTGCTGTTATAATAGTAATAGATTCTTGTGATCGATCGGCTGGACCGAGTAAGGCCAGAATGAGCACGGTCGGACCGAGTACGCTCGGACCGACTACGCTCAAACCGAGTACGCTCGGACCGAGTGCACTCATGCGCTACTCGTATGGCGGCAACAGCATATCCGAGCGCAATTACTGTCCGTTCATGTCTCATACCAATGTTAGACGCTTCATTTGTATATTCAATTTGAATGAATCAAGCAAAGTAATCCGTATTTAAACCGTAAAAAGTTTCACCCCTTGCCACTTACAGACCAACGAGATATTGCTGATTTTTTACTTCTTTTAAAAAATAACTCCTCCGATATTGATTGTACAGATCTTCTGAGTAAGGTCCACTTTAATATTCCAGCGAAGTCTACACGATTTAATCAACCCATAAATGTAATTTATGTAAACGTTATCGTTTTCTGTCGATTTGGTCATTTTGGTGTACATGTGTAATTTTAATATATAGAAACTGGGCATAGATACTTTTCATTCAGGAGGTGGAATAGTTTGCGATACAAAATAAAGTAAATTTTTCGAGGCAAATACCACTAACATAAAAATTTAATACAATGTAAGCTGTGTTGTAACCTCTTTAAACAAGATGGACCCCCTAGAGGTTAACCCGCGGTACAGCCGCAAGGTAAACTCTAATAGTTTATATAATAAACAACTTGCCTCAAACAATTACGAGAAAAAATACAATTATAAGGAATTTAATTAAAATGTTCATTTTATTAAGTGAAATATTGTGTCAAAATTTAAAAAAAAGCACCACACTAATTATAAAAAAAAATGTTTTTTAAATCTCCGACCGATGACCTGGTGGTCTCTGCAACCTCCACACTATCTAAACATTAGAACTCAAGAGGTTTTGTCAGGTGGTAGGGCATTTGCCCGAGTGGATGGCTACCACCCCTGATCTAAAGTATGTCGCTAAAACCACCTTGAGTTGTGTTCCGGAATTAGTGACCAAGTTCCAGTCTCCGTTAAGAGAGAAGCCGCGCATTTGTAGCATCTTTGTTGTTGCAAATGTCCATAGGCGATGATAGCTGCTTTCCATCAAGTGGGCCTGCCTGTCTGCTGAACTCCTGCAATAAAATAAAATGTAACCACTTCTTGAATAGCATGTAAACATTCCTAGTATACTTGTTCAATTTATTTATGTTTGTGAATTTCTTATTCCTTTATGCAAAATCGAGTTTAGTTCCACTCTATTTGAATGTCACACCTGACAACTAAGACGGATCACCCCTGGCGTAATGTTTATCTGTAGCGCTGTTTGATGTGACATACAAACGGATCAACGTTGTATACTCTCAATTTTGTATATAAGCTATATAAATGATAAACAGTTGAGGCGGTTAAATTTTAAAGCCTTGCTCTTGCCCTCTTAATCTTGAAAAGGATCTTATAAAGATGATAGTACACTTGAAGTTTAAAAAAATTATAGACAGACAACACTTTATTGTTCACCAAAACAAAAACATAAAATACAAATAGCACAACAAGAAAATAGTTACTTGGTAAAACATAAGGCGGCCTTATCGCTAAAAGCGATCTCTTCCAGGCAACCTGACTCAAAGGAAATTCGAGAACTTACTTTTAATTTATCGCCTCTGCAAGAATGAAACCAAAGCTTTAGTGAAAGAGAAGCGTGAAAGAATAAAATTGAAAGAAGAAGAGAAGCTGACGGAGAACTTCGAGGCGAATACCAAACTCTTTTGGAGAGAGGTTAAGAAGTCTCGAGGTTGTTCGTCAGCTTCCAGAATGGAAAGAATAAAATCTAAAGCAGGGGACATTCTTGCTAACCCACAAGAGGTTTTAGCGCGATGGAGTGAATATTTTAGAGAAATGTATGATAATATCTCGGATGCTGGCACAACGACTGAGTCTGTGACCGACTTCGAGGAGTCAGCATCCGAGATCACTTTGGAAGAGATCGAATGGTCGATAAGAAGTCTGAAAAATGGAAAGGCAGCAGGAATCGATAGTGTGTCTGCTGAGATGATCAAATATGGTGGAACCTGCGTCCGGGACGCTTTCCTGTCCTTATGCAACTTGTGCTGGAGGACGGGAAAGGTTCCCAAGGACTGGAGGCGCGCTGTCATCGTGCCCTTGTATAAATGCAAGGGGTCACGTATGGAGTGCGCCAGCTACAGGGCCATCAGTTTGATCAGCACAGCATCTAAAGTGTATGCGAAGATTATTGAAAGGAGAATGAGAGTGGTATCCGATGGATTACTGTGGGATGCACAAGGGGGCTTCAGAAATGAAAGGGGATGTATGGATCAAGTTTTCTCGCTCCGCAATATCGTGGAGAAGCAGCTGGCTATGGGCCGGAAGGTTTTCTGCGGTTTTGTGGATCTAGAGAAAGCATTTGACAGGGTTGTGCGGAAGGACCTCTGGGACATATTGCCCGGATATGGGATCAATGGCCAATTGCTGCGTGCTGTGCAGTCCACTTACGAGGACTGTATGGCATGCGTGCGGGTGGACGGCAGCCTGTCGCCCTGGTTTGACGTCAATATTGGCGTCCGGCAGGGCTGCGTGCTGTCGGCTTTGCTGTTCATCCTATATCTGGACAACTGTCTCCAGAGATTAAGATTGATGGATGTTGGGGTGCGGATGGGTGATCTAGTTGTTAGCACTTTCCTTTATGCGGATGATGCCGTGCTTTTAGCCGAATCGCCATCAGAACTGCAAACACTAGTCACAATGATGAAAGATGACTGTCAGGCGAGAGGCTTACATTTGAATGCGAAGAAAACAAAGGTTATGGTGTTTGAAAGAGAAGAAACCAGAACGAATGCAAGGATAATGGTCGATGATGTTATGCTGGAACAAGTGAATGAGTTTGTATATCTTGGATGTGCTTTTAGCAGGGATGGAAGGTACACCGCTGACATAGAAAGAAGAGTAAATTTGGGGAATAGTGTGAATGGAGCGTTAGGTAAACTTCTAGGCGCTAAGAACCTCAGCCAGAAAGCCCAGCTTGCCATACACAACGCGGTGCTGGTACCTACGCTCACGTATGGAAGCGAGAGTTGGGTATGGAACAGAGAGCATGAAAGTAGAGTAAACGCGGTCGAGATGCGAGCACTGCGCAAAATCTGCGGAGTGACGCTCGCGGACCGCGTTCGTAATACCGAAGTAAGAAAGAGAGTTGGTCTGAAAGAGAGTGTCGGGGTGAAGGTAAGGAAAGGAATGCTCCGGTGGTTCGGGCATGTGGAAAGAATTCCATGATCAAATTGATCGTGTATTAGCAGAAGGTGATGTCAGGAGCCTTAAGAACAGACGAGCGTGCATGACAAGAGCTATGAATTTCAAAGAAGCAAGTGAGGTGTGTAAGAATAAGCCTGTATGGCGCTCTGTTGTTCGTGCCTACCCCGCAAGGGACCTGGCGTGAAGTTAGGTATGTATGTATGTATGTACTTTGACTAAAAAAATGCTAAATGAAGAATAAAAACTGCAACGTACATGATGCCTAATCATAATTGATCATTTTAAGAATTTTTATCTATGTGCCTCTGAAAGTTTCTCTCAAATACGCCCTGACGAGGCTAAATGAATTTCAAAATTTTAGGCATAAAACAGCAATTTTATCAATTCAGAATATGTAAATATAAAGTCGAAGTAACGCATGAATGAAATAGCGGGTACAGCTAATTATAAATACAAAAGCAAATTTGTCTGTGTGTCATAACAAAACCATTGAAATCAGTTTGATGTTTGGCATTGTTATTTTGATAATAGGAATGTATCAGATAATGTATCAGACAGTACAGTGCAAGAAATATATATAACTGAAAAGCATCCAAACCTATAAAAATTTTTTTTTTTTTTTTTTATCACGTATAGGTTCGCGTTTGACCATTATCTCGCTCGATTTGAGCGGAGATATGGTCTAAGATCGAGCACGCTTACCTAGAAGGTACCTATTCACACGAGACTTGAAGACACCCAGGTTGTAGGTTTCGGGAAAAACAAAATAGAATGTGTTTTGTAAAATGCTTTTAACGTTCAACAACGTTAGTGAGGTTTATGTACACTTATTTATTTAATTTTACAATTGATTTCTAATTAGAAGCAGGTATATAAAACGGGCTTTTCGTTTTGAAAATGAGGGTCTTTTTTCACTCCCTTAGTGGCTAAATTTGCAAAATCGCCGATATACGTGTACATTTATTTATAACCAACAAAAGCTACATAAAATTCATGTTTTTCTATTCAGATACAAAAATGTTTTTTTCTGAATGAATTTCAGAACAAAAAAAATATTCAAAACATGTTCATTTGGACCAAATCAGTGAGAAAATTAAAGGAATTTAAAAAACAAAAATATGTTTTTTTGGATTTTTATGTTTTCGGAATTGATGAATTTGTATCTGTCTCTAATTGTATGTGTATGTCTATACGACTGTAACCATTTTACGGTAAAACAAATAATATACTTGAAAAAATATTTTCTCCATCAATTCTATGATTTTACATTACAAAGAGTGTTACGAGTGCGAGACTCGAATTAAAATGCCGATAGAATTACTATTGAGTTTATTAGGACTATACAGTCACGTATAACACAGGTACAAATATAATCGAACACATACAAGTCCAAACGTAATGCAGAAAGTCGTAATTCAATAAAACGCGCAAAGTGCGTCACTTGTTATATTCCCAATTGTAGTACAACGTCTCGCTTCGCTCGTGGTTTTCGCTCGACTGCCTCCCCCTCCATCAGGTCATTGTTTTATACTGCACAAATGGAATGCCCCGTATCTAAGTGGACTTAATCCGCCACACCTGCCAATAAAACAGCAGGCTGTTTTCCAATCACAAATTTTAAACACAAAGTAAACAAAAGAAGAAGGTCATAAAAGAGTTACAATAATTTTAAATGCTGGCAGGTTATAGAATGTGTTTTGTTTCAGATATGCAGGTGGATTTTGTTTTTGTCAGGAACTGAGTTGTAACACTAATATGAGTCACACTAGTCGAGACGGCACTTAAGATTAATGTATTAAAGCAACACAAGACAAGACATTACGATTCTGGAATTCATTCGTAATATATTTCCTTCACAAACTCATAGTATAAATTCTATAAAACCATTAATGGATATTCTCCTTTACCCTCAAACATTTTCAAGAAAAATCTTATGTAAGAGGTAAGAAGATTTTCGCAGTTAAGTGGCATGCTCGTTTCGACGATACGCGATAATGATTTTACTCGAAAGTTGAAGAAAGCATGAATATTTAAACTTCAATTTGGTTTAAGATACTTGTGAATTTTTAAAATGTAATATATAAAATTCTCGTGTCGCGGTGTTTGTTACCAAATTCCTCCGAAACGGCTGAACCGATTTGTATGAAATTTTGTGTACATATCGGGTAGGACTGAGAATCGGCCAACATCTATTTTTAACCGACTTCGAAAAAAGGAGGAGGTTCTCAATTCGTCGGGATCTTTTTTTTTGTTGCTTTTTTATGTATGTTCGCCGATTACTCCGTGATTTATGATACGATTTACGTCAATATTTTTTTGTTCGACGCGAAATAACTGTCATGTGGTCCCCTAAAAATTTGACATAGTTTGGCCCAATAGTTTTCATTTTACGAACATTTTTTTGTTCTCGTTTCTTGGGACCTATATCTTTTAAGAAGCGCGGCACCATTCGTAAGTCCACCCATACAGAGCTAGACACTAAAAAGTAACAAATAAAAAATAAAAACTTCGTTTAAAAAAACCGACTTCAGAAACTAAAAAACTAAAATGTATAAAATAACTTATTTCTAAAGCTATTATTACTAATATATATTATCTAAAAATTTAAAAACTTCGTTTAAAAAAACCGAATTCAAAAACTAAAAAACTAAAATGTATAAAATAACGTATTTCTAAAGCTATTATTATTAATATATATTATCTAAAACATCTTAAAATCGGTGCTTAGTAATTTTCAAAATATAGTAATTTTTATGTTTTACTTTGCACCGACTTCAAGATGTTTTAGATAATATATATTAATAATAATAGCTTTAGAAATACGTTATTTTATACATTTTAGTTTTTTACTTTTTGAAGTCGGTTTTTTTAAACGAAGTTTTTAAATTTTATTTGTTACTTTTTAGTGTCTAGCTATGTATGGGTGGACCTACGAATGGTGCCGCGCTTCTTAAAAAATATAGGTCCCAAGAACCGGGAACAAAAAAAGTTCGTAAAATGAAAACTACGGGCCAAACTATGTCAAATTTTTAGGGGACCACATGGCAGCTATTCCGCGTCGAACAAAAAAGAATCACGTAAATCGGATCATAAATGACGGAGTAATCGGCGAACATATGGAACGGAGTGAAAATTATTTCCATGAAAAATGTTCATAAAATGAAAACTACTGGGCCAAACTATGTAAAATTTGTAGGGGACCAATTGGAAGCTATTCCGCGTCGAACAAAAAAAGAATCATGTAAATCGGATCATAAATCACGGAGTAATCGGCGAACATACATAAAAAAAGCAAAAAAAAAACCTCCTCCTTTTTTCGAAGTCGGTTAAAAACATCTTGAAGTCGGTGCAAAGTAAATCATAAAAATTACTATAATATTTTGAAAATTACCAAGCACCGACTTTAAGATGTTTTAGATAATATATATTAATAATAATAGCTTTAGAAATAAGCTATTTTATACATTTTAGTTTTTTAGTTTTTGAAGTCGGTTTTATTTAAGGTTTTTTTTTTCATATCCCTACATGATAAGGGTGACCCACCCCTAAAATTATTTGTTATTTTTTTTATATTTTTATAATTCAGCATTAAAAAACGCATACCACCCAAAATTTTCCCCCTTCTACCACTAACCTATATTTTTTAATAGCGATATTAGTATTTTATTAATTTTGTACTGGGTTGACTTAGATTCAAATTTGAACCAGGTAGATGGCGCTTTAGGTGTTTTTGTTGTTGTACCTATGTGTTCAAGTTTGTCCCGGAATGGTTTAAATTAACTTAACGATTGGACCCAGTAGGTGGCGCCGCGATACTCCTCCTAAACGGGGGTCTGATTTTGTTTTTTTTTTTGTTTGTTCAAGTGGATTGAGAATAGTTTATATTACTATTTGGTCTCGGTAGATGGCACTGGAAATAGGTTCTAGAGTTTTATTTTTAAAAGGCAAGACAACGTCTGCCGGGTATAGTTTCCTTCTTTCACATGACTTATTGAAAGTCATGATGAGTTTACCACCACTTCCAAAGCAATTCTAATTACTGAAGGATGATTTACACCATACGGTTCGCATTGTATCTCACCATAAAGGACAACTCCCTAAGAACATATCTTTACTTCATAATTATTATATTATTTGTGGTAGTTATAAAAAAATCAACTTTCCACTGGTGTTTTACTTCTTTTGGAAAATATTATAAATGCCGTTGGAATTACTATTGAATTTACAAGAGCTATACAAACACGTATAACACAGGTACAAATATAACTGGACACAACCAGTACAAACTGCACGATTCAATAACACGCGCAAAGTCCGTCACTATATAGCTTATCGAATGTACACGTCTTGATCGTATCGTAATTGTCGCTTGACTGACCTACGCCTCCGTTCGGGCATTGTTTTATACTTAGCTATGCAATACAACAATCGACCGCGTAGACTGACTTTTCCAAGAAAACGTAATCTGCACACCATAAATGAGTACAATAACAATGGGATGTTTATCTTAATTGCAAATTTTAAACACAAATGCGGGAAAGGTAATAAACTGCAGGTGTGCATTCACTTTGTCGGCACTCTGTCGTAAGAATATAAAAATCATACCAATTTGCATGACAAATGCAAAAGAAGTCGCGGACAGCTGTTAAAGATTAATCACTACAAAATTTCACCATTTGCTCCAGCAATGTGTGAGACGTGAAATTACGTTAAAATTCAGCAATAAATCTCCCAGCGTGGCGTCTCCGCGACAAATTGGATGAAGTATAAATTAGCATTCATTATCTAATTTGCGATTTATACAACATAAACGCGTTAGTACCTCTTCAATTTTTTATATATTTCTCCTTCTCCTTCTGAAGAGACTATCTTCTAATATATAAAAACGAATGTTTGTCTGTATGTCCTTTATAGAATCGTAAACTATACATTTGATCATGTGATGATGTTTAGCAAAGTTGTTGTGCATGAGTCAGAGAAGGTTTCTGAGGTGGTTCTCAATTGGAGTCGGTAGTTGGCGCTGCTGTCGGCATATCGATTGAAGCTTTTCCGGGCAGGACGACGTCTGCCGGGACAGCTAGTCTTATATATAAAATTCTCGTGTCACAGTGTTAGTTACCATACGCCTCCGAAACGGCTTGACCGATTCTCATGAAATTTTGTGTGCATATTGGGTAGGTTTGAGAATCGGACAACATCTATTTTTCATCCCCCTAAATGTTAAGGGTAGTCCACCCCTAAATATATTTTTTTAATTTTTAGATTTTTTTATTTTTTTATGATACAGCATTAAAAATAGATACAACCCTAAATTTTCAACCCTCTACGATCAACCACTATTTTTTAATAGCGATATTAGTATTTTTATTATTTTCTACTGGGATGATTTAGATTTTAATTTAAACATATGTAGATGGCGCTACAATCGGGTACCAGAATTTAGGTGTTCTTTTTGTTGTTGTATGTGTTGAAGTTTGTCCCGGAATGGTTTAAATAAACGATTGGACCCAGTAGGTGGCGCCGCGATACCCCTCCTAAGCGCTGGGCCTGATTTTGATGAAATTTTTTGTTTGTTCAAGTGGATTTGATAATAATTTAGATTAACATTTGGTCCCTGTTGATGACGCTGGAATCGGGTGCTATGTTTTTATTTTTTTAAAGGCAGGACAACGTCTGCCGGGTACAGCTAGTTATATATAAAAATGAATTATTGTCTGTATGTCCTTTATACAATCGTAAACTATCCATTTGATCATGTAATGATGTTTAGCAAAGATGTTGTGCATGAGTCAGAGAAGGTTTCTGAGTTGGTTCACAATTGGAGCCGGTAGGTGGCGCTGCTGTCGGCATATCGATTGAAGCTTTTCCGGGCAGGACGACGTCTGTCGGGACAGCTATATAAAAATATCTCTGCAGGAACGGAGAAAAAATACAGTGTCCTGCCGCTCGGCCGCATGTCGTAAGAGGCAACAAAACAACCCACAGCCAGATGGTTGAGTATCTGCTCGGTTGGATGGGTACCACCCCTGGTCTAGAGTATGACGCCGTAACAAACTTGAGTTGTGTTCCCGCATTAGTGCCAAGTCCCAGTCTCCCTTTCGAGAGCGGGAGCACATTAATAGCTTCTTTACGGTTACAAATGTCCATAGGCGACGCTAACTGGTTCCCATCAGGTAACCCGTCTTATCTGTTGCGTAGCTGAAACGTGAATACGTCAGAAAGAAATTCACACTCATAATATTAAACTAAGTTTAAACGGTTTTAAGCGAGGTAATTTATTGAACTTTTTATTATTCCGACGTCTCGGCCACTTTTTAGTGCCACCGGCCACTTAGTAGCCATGATCTCAAAACAAAATTATGTCATGTGTCAATAAGTATTGTTAAAGTTTTATTCAGCCTACCGCCGATTTGTTCATTTTAATTATTTAGTTTTAATTTATTGTGGTATTATTTACTCTATGGGAGCCTAATCTAATTTACTACCGCTTCCCAACATTTTGTGGCTTGAAGAGAAGAAGCGAGGCAAGAAACTTTTCAGCAAACATGCCTAGCTCTAAAAAAATCATTTGATATTAAAATGAGTGGAAGGAGAAATAAAAAAAATTATCAGTCAAGTTGGTTTGTGTTCCGTTGCATGCAGAAAGTGTGTGTCTTGAGATCTGGCAGTTGGTTTTTGTTGGTCTTAATAGTTTTGATGATCGAAATCTTAGGAAAATATAATATTATTATAGTTAGAATATTTTATAAGAGTCACGTGAAACGGATGAGAGGGGATCGAAGCGCTAATAAAGTATATTTGGGACGATCAGATGGCCGACGTCCTTTCGATCGCACCAAGTACCGGTGGAGGGACAGAGTGGAGGCTGACATGTGTGAGCTTCAAGCCCATAACTGACAGAAACATAGGTGGCGTATTCTCGTTTCGGAGGCCAAGAAACATTTTGAGTCACTGAGCCAACGGAGTTGTTAGTTATTACAGTTAGGATAAACAATTATTGGCGACGAATGTCAAATATTCTTGTCAATTTGCTACATAACGCTAAGAATCATCTAAAGAATCTAAATGAGACGACACTACTTATTTCAAAAACTATTGTAACTCCACAAATAGTTCAGAATCTTAAAGTGTACTTCAATCGTTTACACCAGACATAATATCATTGCCTAAAGTCGATTCGGTAAGTAGAGTTTTCTATTAGACTGTACCACAGAACGTAATGAGAAGACCGGCTGTCATTTATCTTGGAAATAACTCTTTCACTTTCTTCAAATTATTTGGGGTCGGCACAATATGTCTTTATCCGTGCAGGAACGGAGAAAGAATACAATTTCCTGCGTTGGGGGCAGCCTGTCGTAAGAGGCGACAAAATAACCTACAGCCAGGTGGTAGGGTATTTGCCCGTCTGGTTGGCTACCATCCCTGGTCTAAAGTATGCCGCCATACCAACCTTGAGTTGTGTTCCGGCCTTAGTGGCCTGTTTCCAATCTCCTCTTTGAGAGCGCCAGCACATTGGTAGCGCCTTTGGTGTTACAAATATACATAGGCGACGCTAGCCGGTTTTCATCAGGTCTGCCTGTCTGCTCATTTCCACTCATACAATAAAAAAATGACATTTCTTTTTAGCCGAATTTAAGATTCCGACGAATACAGTGAGATACTGAATTGTGGCGTGACTGGAGAAAAACGAGAAGATACCAAGGTGCCGTGGTCTTTCAAATACTTAAAGGGAACTACGGATTTTTCAATTCAGTCATATATTTTAGGTAAATTTTTATTACCTATTATTATAAACGTATTATTGAGCACATTTTTACATAACGTTCCAAACATAAACGTCACAATTTAAATAAATTATTTGTTCCTTTTATTTGATATTCTACCCCATGATATGTCTCGCCCAATTACTATTAATTTCCTTCTGATTTTAGTTTATAGTAAGCATATAGTGATTATATGTAAATTTTTATGACTTAACAATATATTCCTATAAAGTATTTAGTCTAACATAACTATTTGTGCTGTTTACCTTACCTTAGGTTTCTGGAAAAAGATTACCGATTACCAAAATTTCTCCATCCTGCCAGCTACATATATTAGCGTCTATTATCACCTGTCTCTTTTATTATGACACAATTGGCAAAATCAATGCTAAAGGCGTTGGAGCCCGCAACAACAAAGATAGAATAGAATATAATAAAAAAAATAAAAACTTCGTTTAAAAAAACCGACTTTAAAAACTAAAAAACTAAAATGTATAAAATAACTTATTTCTAAAGCTATTATGATTAATATATATTATCTAAAACATCTTAAAGTCGGTGCTTAGTAATTTTCAAAATATTATAGTAATTTTTATGATTTACTTTGCACCGACTTCAAGATGTTTTACATAATATATATTAATCATAATAGCTTTAGAAATAAGTTATTTTATACATTTTAGTTTTTGAAGTCGGTTTTTTTAAACGAAGTTTTTATTTTTTATTTGTTACTTTTTAGTGTCTAGCTATGTATGGGTGGACTTACGAATGGTGCCGCGCTTCTTAAAAAATATAGGTCCGAAGAAACGAGAACAAAAAAATGTTCGTAAAATGAAAGCTACTATGTCCAATTTTTAGGGAACCACATGGTAGCTATTCCGCGTCGAACAAAAAAACGCATCACGTAAATCGGATCATAAATCACAGAGTTATCGGCGAACATACATAAAAAAGCAACAAATAAAAAAGATCCCGACGAATTGAGAACCTCCTCCTTTTTTCGAAGTCGGTTAAAAACTACGTTTTAACGGTTTTAAGCGCGGTAATTTATTTGATTTTGGTTTATCCAACGTTACAGCCGCTTTTCAGTGGCCGTGGTCACGGACGACAAAGATGACATTTGTCCAACGAGTATTTATCAATTACATTAGGCTCCCATAGAGTAAATAATAACCATTAACAAAATTAAAACTAAATAATTAAAATGAACAAGTTGGCGGTAGGCTAAATAAAACTTTAACAATACTCGTTGGACAAATGTCATCTTTGTCGTCCGTGACCACGGCCACTGAAAAGCGTCCGAAACGTCGGATAAACCAAAATCAAATAAATTACCGCGCTTAAAACCGTTAAAACGCAGTTTTATTATGTATACAAGTCGCGAAAACTTAAGAAAATATTATAAGAATAGAATAGTTTCTTTTCTTTAGCTCGCCAGCAATGTCGATATAAAGGTTGTATACGAGTTTAGCAGTAACAGAGGACATATTGACATACGTCTACGTACATTTAGATTCAATCTTAATCAACAACAATTATAAATATTGTACATAATTTACTTATAACAATAATCCTCACGATTCAACAATAATAACCACTTTACTAATGATTTTCCTTTAAAAGCGTTTCAAGTCGATCTTCTGTGAATGTTTTGTGGTCGTAACCAATGAATTTAACATCAGCACTCAAGCGACGATCGGGCTGCCATCGACAGCAATCTAGCTTGAGTGTCATGAATTATTGATATACGTATGAACACTGGTTGGCTGCTTTTAAACATTTTACATAAATCATAGCCATATTATTCTGTGTTAGTTTATCGAAGCCCGATGAATCGTTTTCGCGCTTAGACATTTTCATTTAATATTATTCCCTGAAGCAAGCGAACAGGCAGACGGCCCAATTGATGAAAAGTGGCTATCGTCTCATATGGATGTTTGCAACACCAGGAGTGTCGCTAACGCGTTGCCGACCTCTAATATATAACAACTTTTTTTTAAACTCATGTTTATAGCACAGAGAAAAACCGTGGCGGGAAGTTTCCTCCAGATCATTGTTGTACGCTGAATTGGCTGGGGAAAGTTAATTTCGAAGTCTCTATTTATTTCTTTTTACTTTACTTTTTCAGAGCCGTGATGGCTAGCGCACGCGTCCTAAAGTCAAAGGGTGCGGGTTCGGATCCTGGCCGGAACTCATGCACCGCTTAGGTAGTTGTCTAACCTAATATTGTGCATATTGTTACAACATGCTAACGGAAAGAAAAACATCGCCATGAAATCTGCACATCGAGGTAATCGATGTGTCAAGCCGCGTTGGACAAGCGTGGCGGGTATACTGTTCATTCCCCAATAGCGGGAAGCCCGAGCTTAGCATTAGAACATTTATGGGCTGTTATTATTATAATACATTTTAACATATTAATATTTCACAAAATCATACTTATTATTACAATGTTGTCTTGTTACTAACTTAGATGCTACATATTTACATTATTTTAAAATCCATTACTAGGGTATGCTCGCGGGATTCCCTAAACTATTATTATATTATTAATATTATTTATATAATTTAGAATTTGTATGGGTGTATTGCCTGAAATAAAGACAATATTATTATTATTGTTGCGGAGACAACCCGGGGAATGATAGGCTTAGGTAAAATGACTATATTTAATGGAAAAATGGTAAAATACAATGATCGTTGGTTTGTGGCAGACAGAGAGAATAATATAATAATTTGACAACTTCAAATCGATTAAAAATATATACATAAAAAGTTGCAAATAAAAGGAGTACGCAACAATTATATTGTATGTCTTTTAAGACCATGGACCATAAAAATGGCCCGGACTTTTGGAAGGCTTGCGTTGGACCATGGGAAGGCCAACACCTAGAGGCCCTTGACAAATTCAATGTAAATGTGGCGTGACACTGACAGCCTATTATCCCTGTCTACACTATGGTCCCCCAGACCCGGGCCCCCAGAGTCGGGTCCGAGGTGTCGCTACTCATTGTTATAATTATTTAGAAAAGAATGTTAGCTATCGTTTTAGTTAATAAGACCTTGTCGGAAAAGCTAATTTTTATGCACATTAACTACAAGGCACTTCTGAAAAATTTCCCTCAGGATTCTCGGAATAAAAAATCACACATTTTATTACACTAAATTTTCTATTGATCAATAAAAATCTAATTGGAGTTCGTTTTTTTTTAATCTGGCTATTTTAAATTATACCCAGAAAAATTGCCACGGGAACTCCAGGATAAAAAGTAGTGCCGATTTTAAGTCTACTAAGAATTTGCTGCCGATCAGCCAAAACTGCATCGAAATCGGCTCAGTAGTTTTTACGTAAATCCCTAACAAACAAACAAACGGACAAGAAATCTAAAAAAAATGTATCGTGTTCTCCATCGTTTATATAGCTTTAATGTATAGACACGACATTATTATAATTTTATAATATTATAGATTACATTTTGTAACCAATGATTGCATTGGAAATGGTTACTTTTAGTTTAAATGAAAATCTTTCGGTGTACCTGTCACATAATTTCATAAATTCAATTCTGACGTTTTCGTGAGTGCTCTGTGATCATAACAAGAATCTTTAAGTAAAAATCTATCAATCTCTAAGTAATAAATCATAAAGAAAATTGAATGATCTCAGATCTGCCAATCACTGTAACAAATTCTCACTGGACTGATGAATTTCTCTTTTTCATACACGCCCCGGAATGAGTGTAGCTTTAATGAATAAGCGAAAGGCGATTTCATTAGTAGTAGTGAGTATGAAAAAGAATAGTATAATGCAGTAAGGCGTATAGTAGCATAGCGTATTGTTGCGTAGTGTAGTGTAGCGTAGCGTAGCATGGCGTAGTATAGCGTAGCATGGCGTAGCGTAATGTAACCTACTGTAGTGTAGTGTAGTATTCTTCTTTCATGGTTTTAGCATATTCTATACTTAACCTTACATATCGAGGGTTTCATAACATATAGGCGTAAACGCAAATGTATGTTACAATTTGGAAAGTCTTACCAGTATGCAAGTGTAACTAAATATAACGAGTTTTGTTTTATTCCCAATTTTTCCCCTTGTGTAAATCTGCACTTTTGCCTGTACGCCCATTTGTTATGAAGCCTCGATATGTAAACCAAACGATGACATGTAACTTATATAATTTTCTGTCTGGACCTGATCCTAGACACCCAGAACATAGTTGATGATGAAAAGTTCGTTTGCAAAATTTACTCTACCTGGAATTAAACCCAGTACCCATTAAACTGGATAAAGCAACGTCTTAACAATGATAAACTGCACAGGCCTTCAATATTGCAGCGTTTACAAAGTTTTGAGAAATAAAGATCTTTTTTAAGAAGTAAATTAAATACAAAAAATATGATAGGAAAATATCAAACTTAAATAAACTTATTCAACAGGTATTGGCTCATAAAGACCAGTTTGTATATTTACCGCTAATTTACCGCTTATGCTTTAAACTTGGTCCAAAAATCTATCCGGGATTTATCGATAGTGAATCCCATATTATTTTCGGCGATGCGATCTGAAGTACCAGTATTGGCAAGTTAGTGAGGTCACATTGGATAAGCTTAAGCGAAGCTTTTTCCAAGTATTTTTTACATACCCCACTTACCCCTAAGATAACATTATAATAATATTTTTTTCGCTATTTCACATTACCATTTTTTTACTAATATCGTCGAAATAAATTCATAGATTTTTAGAAAAAAGGCAGTCGCATATATAGACTGAGGAGTAGACATAAGGTTTTAGCCAAAATGAGTCATTCTAGCGTTACATGCTTGTTCGATGCATATCAAACCTTTTATTGCAGGAGTTCAGCTGACAGGCAGACGGCCCACTTGATGGAAAGCGGTTTTCATCGCCGATTGGACATTGGCAACACCAAAGGTGCTACATATGCGCTGCTGCTCTCTTAAGGGAGACTGGAACCTGGTCACTAATGCCAGAACACAACTCAAGGTTGTTATGGTGACATACTTTAGACCTGGTAGCCATCCAGTCGACTTATCGCAATATCAGTGTGTGTACACCAGTGGCCACATCGCGCACTCATTCATCATCCTAGCATAACTTATCGGGTAATAAATAAATAGCCAAAAATAAACGTGTTTAAATTCCCACGAAGTGGCATATCAAACGTGGGTCCTTCCAGCCGGATTTGAAACCGGTAACCAATGATTTTTTTTATATATGGAGAATTAGCATCGAAGCCCAAAACCACTTTCTTACTTTTATGTTTCAACATTGCATAATTTTCAGTATTACTTGTTGTGGAACCATTGATATGCATTTCATCCTTCACGGGCAACGTCAAGGAGGCGGAGGCAGCAGTTAAATAGATTGCTACAGCGGCTACAGAACCTTATGCAGTGGAAGTGAAAGACAAGACATTACTTGAAATACAAACAAAATATCTTTTAATATTTGCAAGTTTCGCTCTCGCTCCCTCTCCGCTTGTCACCTTGATCACACTGCAACTACAAAATGGATTTCACGTGTATTTTCGTCTGTCACCGCACCCCATCGTAGTTCGTTCAAACGGAATGTTGTTTGTATTCCTGCTTCCTATTTAAAGGTTGTGTTAAGAATTAAATACGATAGGAGAACACTGAAAAAGTAGATCATTTATACATACGTATGCATACATCCACATACATACGTACATATGCATACATACATATAATCCCATTTTTTATAAGGATAGACAGAGATGATGACTAGCTATGATTCGGCACACAACTCGCGCTTCATTTCATTGAACTCTGCAGACTTGCATTTCTATTTGAAGTACTTAACAGCTTTTAATCTTTGTTCTATATCTGCAATAAAAATTCTTTATGTGTTACTATTTATTAATTTGATTTACTACTGGACAAAATTTTACATAAAGACAAAAGTTCCCATACTGCTGGCAGTAGGTGTGTAACTTCTGCCAGCAGTATCATAATAATATTATGCATACGCATAATATGATACTCATTTTTCACTTTCATACAATTTCTGTACATAGCTAAACTTAATGTTTTGACAACTAAAAAATAAAAATCCCTCTTGAGTTAAGGCACAGCACGTAAATTAATATATCTATAGTAGAATTATTTTCTCCATGCAGTTTGGGTCATAAATAATCGGAGCAGTGAAGCGAGTATTTCGCTCTGTCTTCCACTCACGGGCCTTATGGGCAGGCATAGAGATACGCATTATTGTTGTCGATAAGCGTTATCGATAGTGTATTTAGTTTTGTCATTTTGTGGGTTAGTGATATAAATGAAAGAAAAAATAAATAAAACAACGTATTTATTAAAATAAGAATAATAATGATTTAAAATATATTATTAATTAGGTATCTATGTATTAAAAAACTATAAGTACAAAAGTTTATAATATAACAAGTTATATTAAAAATAAATACAAATACTTATATCTAAGTTTAAAATTAACAGCAAAAAAGATAATAATGATTTTTATAAGAATGATAATCTTTCTTTGATAATAATGAGTATTTATCGTTAATGGCGTTGCGCCTGCGCAACATGGTCACAGCCCTAGCCGGGCTGAGGCCGAGTTTGATTTAGGAGCCAAACTGCACGGAGAAAATAATTCTACTATAGTAAAAAATAAACGGTACAATGCCATCTATCATATAATTTTCTGAAACCAGAACGTACCTTCTTTTTGCTGTTACTCGGTTGCTTCTATAGATGTCACTTTATAATACGTTTTTATAATATTAGTTTATAAGCCATTTATAAGCATAGAAAACTGATTGTATGGAATAATATTTTAACGGAAGTTGAATATTGAAAATGTAGTACGAGCAAAAAAGTAACTCAGAAAAGCTCGTAAATCCTACATTACTCGATGGAGTTATAAGTTGTTTTCCCTTCCTTTTGGATGTTTTTATTTAATTTAAAATTCATATTTAGACTAAAACAAATAAAATCGGATAAATTAGTTTTTTAATTTGTTATGTAATTGGTCTAAAAGATATATTTCAAATAGTAAAACGTCCTACTATCATAGTCTTGTAGGGTTTAAGTGCTTTTCAAAGTTGTGTTTTTTAATGGATGATTATTATTTATAGTGTTCTACTTCCATGAACCTTATCAAGGTAGCTAGTTGAAAGTAATGAATGAAATGTAGCTTATTGCTTATGAAATGTTAAACCTGTGTAAAAATAAAATTATGAATCAGTTCAAAAGAATTACATACATACATACATACATAACTTCACGCCAGGTCCCTTGCGGGGTAGGCACGAACAACAGAGCGCCATACAGGCTTATTCTTACACACCTCGCTTGCTTCTTTGACATTCATAGCTCTTGTCATGCACGCTCGTCTGTTGTTCAAAAGAATTAATATATACTTAATCATTAATAAGAACTTACCCCAGCGTCTTCGTGCTGATGAGCGGTGTTTTTAAATTGAGGAATCCATTCAGCCGCGATATATTCTTCTCCCTTATCCCATCTGATGACGACTGATCAACTCTAGAAATAATAGAGAAAGCATATTCATTTTCCAATCTTTAAGTTGATAGTAAAAATAACAACAAATAGTTGCCAAGAAACGCAAATTATGGAGATATGTTTCAGTATAAATTCTTAGTGTGTCATGTCATTATCATAACTATAATATTTTTCTTTCCATTTATTGTGTTCGGTACAACTTTATTAATTCTTGGAAAAATAATTGTGATGTTGGATTTCTGTATAAAATTAATAAAAAAAGATTTTGAGCTAGTTAAATAAGCATAGAACAGAATAATATATCCTTATAACAATATACCCAATTTTATCCGAAAAACATGCTTGTAACGCATAGAAATATATAGAGACAGATGGTTAGAGAGAAATGATAATTGTAAAAGTAATAAACAAAAGTATCCTAAAATAGCTTCTGTAGCCAAAACTGAAATAAAATAGTTCCGGTGGGATACAAAAGTAATTTCGTGTAAAATATTCACTTAGCTATTAGTGCCATCTACATCAACAAATAAGAACTAATATGAAACGACATATGTATAGGAACCCAAAGTTTCACGTTCTCTAGCACAGATGGCGTTATTTTGTTCTTCATATCTACAATATAACCAGTGGTATAAAAGAAGAATATGAAATAACAATCTGTAAACTTAGTTCTAATGTGTTTTGTAGATGTCACTATCATCGTTTCATACCTACATATAATGTACATATGGTAACTTAAAGTTCTGATAATTTGTTAAGATATGAATTTGAGAATAAAATTATTTCCTATTTTTGATATAAAACATATTTTGGATAAAATCACTTTAAAGATGTCACTATGCATGTTACATGATTTCCTGCGACAAGTTTTTATGTCGCAGTCAAATATGTATTTGTATCATTTTATATATCTATACATTTAAAATAGCTTGGCTTCATTGACTGACTGACTGTCGTATCAACGCACAGCCCAAACTACTAGGGCTAGCCGTGAAAAACAGCATGGTGGATTATTTCTATACTGTAAGTACTAAGAAAGGATTTTTGAAAATACAACCACTGAGAAGGTGGAAAGGGGGATGAATGTTTGTATGAAAATCCATCGTTTTGAAAGGCAAAAACACGAAATTCTTAATAATTGTACACGTGTGTCGGCGTTTTTGGATATTCAACCCCTAAGGGAGTAAAAACGAGGATGAAAGTTTGCTCAAACTATAATCATTCTTAATCTACGCGGGCGAATCCGCAAGCAACAGCTAGCAGTAATATAACCATATAATATAACCATATTGTGAAAAAATAAGACTTTTTAATTGAATCGGCCTAAAAAAGCCCAATAAACAAGACTACAATTATCTCCAGCAGGGATTCCCAGGGGTCAATATAAACGAAAACTGATTTTGGGGGTCGATGAGGTCTAAAATCGACCATCATTAATTAACAAAAGTTCTTTTGAATCTTTCTAGATAATATAACTTGCGATTGTAATGTTTTTTTTAATAATTACCTGCTTAAGTATTTTAACGAGATTTGTATTGATAATTATTTACTACTTTGAAAGATATTTACTTAAATTTTATGTCTTTTAATTTTGATAAATTTTGATGAGAAAATGATCTCATGTTTACTCACTTAACTGACCGAAAAATTTTGAATTTTACAAGTATCAATACGAAAAAACTAGTTTTATGATTTTTTAAAGCAATAATATCGCTGACCCTATAGCCAATATAGGGTCTGCGATATTAGTTCATTATGGCCGCAGGAATTATATTCTTTCTCCGTTCCTGCACGGATAATTATTACTCATTCATTTGCCATACAATTGCATTTTTTTTTACATAAAATTCATAGAAGTAATGTGAATTTTTCTACCAGGAATAGAATAGTAATATAATAAATAATCTATAATTAACACGTGAAGTAAAAGCTTTGCACCCCTTTTTACAAAAATTTCGCAGACGGAATAATATGAAATTTCGCTCACTTATAGTTTATAATATAGAGAAAAAGCGACGAATACTAGTATATTTTTTCTACATTATGCTTAAAAAAATACATTAAATCAATAAAAAAATGTATTTGACACACATACGCATATTATATACTATTTTGTTTATTGTTTAAGGCAAATTAACCGTGTAGCCTTGGCGAAATCTGTGATTATAGAAGTATAGTCTTGGACTTGGACATGGTCGAATTTCGACCACGGGCGACCCCTAGTATATAATAAATAGATAAGTTAATAGAACGGACAGTAGGATACAGAAGCCCGGATACTCAATCACGCAGAGTGGTAACGTTGGGAACACGTGTTTGTGACGTATTGGGAAGCTCCGCTGGAAATGGAGTTAGCTGATTGAGAGCTAGATATGAATTGTCGGTGATTTCATTTCATTTGTTCCAGAATGGACTGTGATGTTTTTTGTGTCTATAACGGCTATGCGACAGTTGCAATTCAGCAGAAATTGTAATGTATGAATAATTGAAGCACTGTCGCTAGTCGTTCTCCGACTTTGTCCGCATTTGTATCATATTTTGTGAGTTGAACATTTAATTTACGAAAAACCTTTATTTTATTTAGATGTAAAGTTCTTTAGGCACGTTGATCAATTTTTGGATGGGGAAAAAAGGACTGAACTCGCTTGACTGTCACACTCAGATGTATGTATACAGATGTGTGTGTGTGTGTTTATATAAGCTCCTCTGGGATGGGGAAAAAGCTCTGAACTTGCAAGACCCTCCCACTCAAATTCACATATACAGTTGTGTGTATATATTAGCCCTTTTGAAATGGGGACAAAAGCACTGAACTTGCGAGACCGTCACGCGCATCATATACATGACTGCATGTATTATATATATGTGCGTGTGTGTGTGTATGTATTAGCCCTTTTGGAATGGGGAAAAAGCACTAAATTCGCGTGACCGTCACGCGCACATACAAAGTTTAAACTTCTGACGTGCAGTCCGGCGACTGATAGCTTTTTTTATAGCGATAATACGGCAGACAGGATGATGGGCCCACTTGATGGAAAGCGGCTATCGTGGCCGATGAAAAAAAAATTGCGACGAACATTTACCGCTCCCGGTTTCGAAGTAATTTTATGACAACTTTTTTGATAACTTCCATATCGTAGCATAAAACTTCAACTGGGAAACTGGGAACTCATTCCATATGTCCGCTGTATGTAAGAGAGAACCGTTGCGTTCATGAATATATACATATCTCCAAATCTGTCCGACGCACGAACTAGTGGAAGAAACATATAACATCAGAGGTAATCCCACCTAAAACCTCACAATAGTTCTTACCTAACAGTACAAAGGTCGTCGTAAAGCTTACACAAAACAGGACTATTTCAAATATTTCAGCACGTTTAAAAATTACGCAATTTTTTCTGCATTGCGACGGTGAATGTACTTAAATATGCATAAAGTTAAATGGAAGCTAGAAATATTTCCATAAACTTAGTTCGTTGTAAAGCCATATTTAGGGTGATGATAATAGGATTGATATCCACTCAGATATTAATAATATAAAAAGATATAATAAATATAAGACAGAAATCCGCCGAATTCGTTCAGAATCTGTGTATGTTTGATCCTGTGGTGTTTTAGAGAGCCCCAAAAAGTATTTTTTATTAATAATACCATAAACTGGCTGTTTTATTCATAATCACCTTTATGTGTAAAAAATCACACTAGTACTATTAAGTACAATATCCCAGGTTGTTTGGAAAGTACTCGTATAATACAACGCGCTCACATGTCTATGTAAATTAAAAAAGTCGTCCCTCTGTTACCTATACGAAAAACTATAATTTATCTGTTTTAATTTAGTCCAATTGTTTTTATTCTTTTATCATTGTGATAACGACATTATTGAACACATCTTACTTAAAACTAGGTTTAACCATTTTAAGCTCGGCATTTTATTAGATTTTTATTATTGCCGTTTCAGCCACTTTTTTATGTGTATTAACTGCAAAACTTAAGAAAATACTTTATACTAATGGCCTTACTTATAATCGTTTGTTAAATTTAAAGGAACTGCTCAGCAACTGATTAACGAAAATCTTACCCATAAACTCCTCTTAATGATAAGAGGTAGTGGTAAAGTAACTCATAAATAAGTGTCAAAAATAACCAACATCGAGAGGTAGTTTAAGTGACTGCTAAGAGGCAAGATGGCAAGTTTTATTTGAAACAGCCTTTGATTAGGGGCCTAAAAGTCTCTTACTTAAGAGATAGCTAATCCTTTCTTAACAAGATTATTATAAGTAAGGCCCCTTACTGTTAAATTTCAACCATATATACTCAATTACTCAGTAGTGAGGTATTGAGTTTAACGAGGGTTATATGTTAAGTTGTTATTTGCTATGTGACATAACCAACAATCACGGACATAATGATTTCATAGACTTTGCGTTTCTTTGTTTAATTAACACTTAATCTTAAATATACAAAAATAATATATATGAAATTAACTAAAACTGTCAAGTTTTTTTCCACGCATATTGAAATGTTTTGTAAAATAACAATTAAGTTCACTGTTTTTTTTCACAGAACTCGCAAATTATTAGCAAATTAACTTTCACGTAATTAATATACTCGTATATTCGTAAAGATTCCATCACAAATATGAAGAGGGAAGAAGCAAATTTGTAACCGTTTAATATATTAATATGTAAAACTAAAGCCTATATTAGCAAATTATTAGCAAATTAACTTTCACGTAATTAATATACTCGTATATTCGTAAAGATTCCATCACAAATATGAAGAGGGAAGAAGCAAATTTGTAACCGTTTAATATATTAATATGTAAAACTAAAGCCTATATTTTTGTATGGAACACAATCTTTATGTGTAGAAAAATGAATAAACATTAATTATTCATACGAAAGTTTTTATATTCTATGTGTAAATGTAATGTGTCTGTAAATTGAAGCTATTTAAAAAACAGCTGGAATAGACTCTATAAAACGATGGAAAACATTATGCAATTTTTTTAGATTTCTTCTCTGTTTATTCGGGATTCATATAAAAACTACTAAGCCGGTTTCGATGCGGTTTTCGCTGATCGACAGCAATTTCTTAGACTTTAAATCTTCGCTACTTTTTATTCTGGATTTTTTTGGGAATGTATTTAAATGACCAAATAAGAGAAAAGAATCAATGCATTTTTTGACTGATCGATAGCAACTTTTGTTTAATTAAATATGTGATATTTTTTTATCCCGGGAATCCCGCGAGAATTTTTCCGGGAGTAATTTTTAGTTTTTTAGGTGCATAAAAATTTCGCTTATTCGACACAGTTATCACTAAAACGATGGCTTACATTCTTTTTTAAATGCTGCGATACTTTGCGTTCCGGAAATTCCGCGGGAATCTCAAGCGTGGACGAAGTCGCGGGGATATCTTAGTTAAATTCAAATACAAATTTAAATTCAAGTTTTTATTAAAAATAAGTTCCAATAAAGAATACTTCTTGATGTCAATAATATAAGTTAAAAAAAAAAAAAATTTCCTAGTCTATGTTCACCGCTTCGCGTCGTGTTATTGCTGTTAAGGAGAAGAAGCAGCAAGAAACTTCCATAGCAACACGTCTAGCTAAAAATTTCTTAAAAATTAATCATAATCAACTAGTCCTATAATAAAGAATACTATACAGTTAACAACTCCCTATTATCCTTATTTAGCTACAGAACCTCATAAAAATAACCTATTACCTATATAATATATATTAATTATCTTTATAACTACTCACTGGATATTAATTCAAACCAACTTCTAATGTAGTATGTAAGCATTTTACTTGTTTAGGTAAGGGGGGCCAGCGGACAATAATTAAGTACTTGCACACGTAGCATAAATAAATGTAGTATATAACGCCGTAAATTTGTTAAACGTGGATACAATAAAGACATAATTCACGTCGGGACAATGTAGTTTTAATACTACTACCACCTCAGTCTACGAGTAGCCCCCGCACATACCACCCTGCCAGGATTCGAACCTGGAATCTTCTGATTACTATTAATTACTCTTTACGTTAATTAATAAAAAATAATATTAATTTTACACCTCATAATTTAAAAGTTAGTGAGAGTTACACAATCTCCACAACGTTTGGAACTAATGTATCACTATGACACTGTCTACAGACTACATTAAAAAAGTTATCAAGAAAGAATGTTGCTATGTTTTTTACGATATGACTAATCACACTGACCTATGAACATTGAAAATACATTTTTCAAGGTGCAGTTACATACAGGCCACCCCTATTTTTTCCGCGAATTCATTATAGCATAAACAGAACCATTTTATGCCAACCAAGGATGCGGACTCATGTTACAATACATTATAAAGGCCTTATTCATAGAAAGTTCGAATATTGTTACGAGTCCCGGTAATCGAATTAAAAATAGAGTTTTTTAGAACTATATAAACACGTATAACACAGGTACAAATATAACCGAACACAACAAGTTCAAACTTAATGCAGAAGGTCGTAATTCCATAAAACGCGCAAAGTCCGTCACTAATTCCCGAATTTAGTACACATGTCTTGCTTCGCTCGACTGCCTCGTCCCTCCCTAAGGCCATTGCCTTATACTGCACAGATGCAATATATCCGTCCGGCCGCGTGGACTGAATTTCCTAGAATCAGTTTGTACTTAAAATCCGACATACCTGACTAATGAGTCGACCGCAACGGGCTAAAACGAGTACAATAAAACAATGGACTGTTCTCTATAATAATTAGCAAACGCATGTCAATAAATAAGTAAACAAAAGAAGTCCAAATGCCGAAAGGTAATAAAGTGTGTTTTACAGGTATGCAGGTGTGAGTTTGTTTTTGTCGGCGTCTAGGTTGTAACAATATCTTTAAACTGTTTTCTTGTATGCAGTAAAGAATATTATATGTTATGTGAAAGTTACAGTATTATTCAAACCGCTTTTGGCGATGAAGCTCCAAGCAAGATGCCTACATAAAATATAATCACAACGTGTGAACAAAACCACGTGAAATAATTAGTTTTACGTTTAGTGCCGACTTTGGTACTTGGCACAATATGGAAGGGCCCAGACCTTTACTTAACGCCGTTGTAATGGGCGTCTGGAGTTAATTGGTGACCTTTATGAACATTGCTGAGAATTTAGGACGAAGGGCAATACCTTATGTTCTTACTTGTAGAGAAAAGTTTGTAGTATACATATTTTTATATGTTGGTGGTGAATTTTTTGAGTGGGTCTCTTTACCCAAATCAGATTTTGATGAAAAACAGTGGTAACATTAGATTTTTGTTATTACATTATATCAAAATATAGCTTATACGAGTAAGAATAAGAGGTAAGGAGAAACAAAATATATATTGTTTGAGATTTTGGCGAGAACTTAAATGATTATATGCACTGCAATTTTATTTTTAAACAGTAACTGTAAGAACAATTGTTGAAATTAATTATTGTTTTGGGCGCCACCATTGTTTTAGTTTTTTACAAAAAAATCCCTTCTTTGATTTTTTATTGCATGAGTTCAGCAGACACGTAGACGGCCCACTTGATAGAAAGCAGTTACCATTACCTATAGACATTTGCAACGCCAAAAGTGCTACAAATGCGCTGCTGCTCTCTTAAGGGAGACTGGAACCTTGTCACTAATGCCGGAACACAACTCGAGGTTGTTATGGCGGCACACTCTAGACTAGAGATGGTAACCATCCAGTCGGGCAAATACCCTAACATCCGGCTGTGGGTTGTTTTGTCACCTGTCACGAAAGCCACCCGGCCGCAGGAAATTGTATTCTTTCTCCGTTCCTGCACGGATAAAAAGAAGTAATGGTGAATATAAGTAGAAAGATGGATTCCAACGAAAAATCGGAAGAGGAAGAAGAAACCGCTTGTGAATGAAACATAATTTTTATAGCTTTGGTTGGGAATATTATTATTATTGACTTAACATTACTTAAGAAACATCATTATGATTTTCAAGTTCTGACTAAAGACCGCATCACTACATTTATGTTAATAAAATTAATTAAAACTTCGTTTTTGAACGCGGCATTTTATTTAAATATTAACCGACATTCAGTAGCAGTAGCAGCAGTAGTAATATGTTACGTACATAAAAAAAAATTTTTGGAGTTTAATATATAACAATCTTCAAAAGAAATGTATATGATGGTGAAAATCGCTTAAAATCCTTGCGTGGTACAGGAAGAGTTAGCGGATATACAAACAGACAAACACGAAAAGCGACTTCTACCTAAAACATTACTGTTTCTTCTTAAGTTTACTACAAAATAACAAAATAGTTAAGTCCATATAGTGTAGACAATTGCGCAGCAAAACAAAGTTGAGTCGAAGCCAACCTGATTTGGAGTAATACAACGAATAAGATGTTGTTTATGACAACGTAAGTATTTGTTAGTGAATTGAAAAAAATCAATTGCAGCGCTATCTATTTTGCTAAGCTATCTTTTCCATAGGAACCATGTCATTTATTGGTATAAAATGTATCCTAAGTAAAAAGAAAAGAAAGAAAGAATAAAAAAAAATTGAAGAAATAGCGCCGGACTTACTTACTCTTCAAGTTACTTAAAGAAGCGTTCAAACTTATGAATAAGACCGCCACTAAATAACATCTATCTTAGATGTCTTACATAAGACGAAGCGTAATTAAGTCTTGTCTTATCTGACCACATATAAATCAGTCGTGAAGCGTTTTTGGGATTGCTTGCAAATGTTCGTAAATATAGCTAAATAATAAACTTTATTAAAAAATAAATAACACTAAGATGTATAATTTGTGTCTTACGCTTTTACGTCTTGAGTATTCAACTGGTCATAATGAGTACTATCCCGAGAGATGGAATAAAAATTTCAGACGGTTGTTCTGTGAACAATGGTATAGTCATTTAATTGTAATTTATAGACACTACTTACAATGATCCGAACGAAACCGCGGTAAAAAAAAACCTTCTGCGTGAGAGTTATATTTATTTATGAAACAGCCTAAAATCCTAAATGGTAGAGAAGACACGTTTAGAATTTTATAATATTACTAGCTGTCCCAGCAGAAGTCATCCTACCCGGAAAAGCTTCAATGGATATTCTGACATCAGCGCCACCTACCGGGTCCAATTGTGAACCAACACAGAAACTATCTCTGGCTCATGCACAACAACTTTGCTAAAGATCATCACAATATCAAATGTATAGTTTACGATTCTATAAAGGACATACAGACAAACATCCATTTTTATATATAAGACTAGCTGTCCCGGCAGAAGTCATCCTGCCCGGAAAAGCTTCAATGGATATGCCGACAGCAGTGCCACCTACCGGGTCCAATTGTGAACCACCTCAGAAACCTTCTCTGGCTCATGCACAACAACTTTGCTAAAGATCATCACATAATCAAATGTATAGTTTACGATTCTATAAAGGACATACAGACAAACATCCATTTTTATATGTAAGAAGGAGATAATTTACACAAATTATGATGTCTCTTTTAACATGTGTGTATGAACGCGTGTGCGTGCGTGCATGTATGTCGTGTCACAGTATTTTGGCACACTTTCAGTATCGTCAATTGTAGGTTTGTTTTAAAAAAGAAATGGTTAAAAATATTTGAACAATATCCGTTGAGCAGTTCTGCGAGATAATTCCACTAGGACTTATATAATAGTGCATTAAAGCAGTACTTAACATCATCGGTATAAATAATCCGATAGCTCCAGCGTTGCCAAGTTTTTCAACCTATAACTATAAAACCAATACTAACCGACCTTATAATAAGAAAGTTATGAGTTATCGCCAAAGTTCCGCCCTCGACAGCGAAAAATGACTTTCGCACTCCGCTTTATTGGATGGCACTCAATATTTTACAAGTAAAGGTTATTAAGTCACAATTACAATAAAAATAGGTACCTCAACTAAGTGAAATTGGGATTGTTCACTTTTTTTCAATCTAGCTATTTGAAAAACCATTTCGAGGAATAGGACACTATTCTATTATTATTAATCATTTCTATCTAGTTCAAATTCCAAAAAACGTACGATCTTCTTGTATTTTGTAAGAAATGCGTTTGACCTTTATTTGACCTTACTAAATCCAATTAGGTGGGCCGTCTGCCTGTTTGCCTGCTTCAGGTGTAAAAAAAATCTAGCTGTACATTATTTGATTTAAGTTCTGTAACATGGATTTTCCCTAAAGACCACTTTAAAAAAAAATAACGATAACTAGAAAATAATAGCGGTTGAACACGAAAAATTATAAGCCTAGCGACAAAAAACACTAAAATGATTACGATACGTAATGAGTAATGACAGTGACATTTAAATATTAGCACAGATTACTATGATTATATATAGATAAAACTTACTTTTATTATTTTTGTTTTCTAGGCGAAGAAATCAATGTAAACTTGTCCCTTATGACGTCATCGGAGAAATAATTTTAAAATCGAATTATAAAAAAACTAACGCTTAAAATACATAAATATTCAAATTAGTATCTTAAAATACCCTATTTTACGTAATAAAAATATAAAATCAGAGGGTAATTTTTTGTGAACAATCCCCAGTGCAAATTATATTAAAATTTCAATTTTAAAAAAACTATTTCGAAGTACAGTTTTTGTGACAATTTATATCTAGTTAATCTATATATACTAGTGGTCGCCCAGTGGTCGAAATTCGACCATAATTAATTTAAATTATAAATTTGAACATATAAGGTTCTGTTGACTAAGACTACTATAATTACAGAGTTGGCCAAGGCTATACTGTTAATTTGACATGAACAATAAACAAAAGAGTATAAATGCGTGTGTGTCAAATACATGGTAGTCTGTGTAATTTTCTTTTGTTTTAATATATTTTTTATGCATATTTTTTTTTAAATATAAGCATTCGTGGCTTCTTCTGTATATAAACTATAAGTGTGCGTGAGACTTTTATAGACTGTTATTATGTAATATACAAGTTATTTGAATTGTTAAGGAAATGATATCATAACTTGCAACATTTGTTAAAATATAGGCGGTTTCAGCGTTTCAAATGATATAAAATACTAGGATATTCCCACGACTTTGTTGACGCTTGACTTCAAATTCCCGCGGGATTTTCGGGACACGGCATTTAAAAAAGAATAAAAGGTATCGTTTTAGTGAAAACTGTATCGGAATAAGCTTATTTTTTATTACTACTACCAACTGCTGTCGGGAAAATTTCCAAGGGTTCCCGAGATAAAAGTAGCCTAGATTTCATGTCTAATAATTTGCTGTCGATCAGCGAAAACCGCATCGAAATCGGCCCAGTAATTTTTACGAGAAACCCGAACAAACATATAAACAGACAATACATCTAATAAAATACATCGTATTCTTTATCATTTATATAGATATATTTTGTAGATCGATGGGACTCGTCACTGCTACGTAAATGGGTGCAACTGCACACCCAGTTAAATGTATGAGTTTGTTTGTTGTCTGCCGCCTCGCGGCCCAATGGCGGAGTCCATATTAGTCCATAATTGAAATCATTTGGGGCCTTACTTATAAACGTTTCATAAATTTAAAGAAACTGCTTAGCAACTGATTAGTGAAAATCTTACTCATAAACTGCTCTTTAGTCAAATATTTTGGGTACAAACTATGTTAAATCATTCAAATTTCGTTTATCTGTGCTCCTCTTAGGTAAACAACATACACGTTTATAAGTGAAGAAAAAGATATTCATTGATTAGGGTCTGATTCTGATGCTCTTGCTTAAGAGATGCCTAATCGTTTCTTAACGAGATTATTATAAGTAAGGCCGTTGGTATACATGTCCCTTCGTGCCGTGGAGTAGGAACATTAATGATAATTATTGTGACGCGGGTGTAATGCCCTAGTATTGCCTAGTATTTGTTTAATTAATTAATCTATAATTAATTAATCTATAATTAAAAAGTATTAATCGTTGTGAACTAATTTGATGTTTTAATAATTGTTAACAGTGACATAATTTATAATATAAGACTGTACAATATGGAAATACTTAATTTCTGAAATAAAAGAATTATTATATAATAGTATGGGGACACTGCCCATTCAGCGAATTGCATCGAACGTCATGCGATGCGCTCCGACTGGCAGTTCTCTTCCATCATCCATAACCGCGACGCTTTACTCATTCTATATAATGTACCTACATATCACTGAATAAATATTGGTTTTCTAGAACACGCATTTAATTATATTAACCTTAACCACACTCCATATTTATGTGCATATATAGTGAATTACATTTTTTTTATCAAATAACTGCAATGGATTTCAATGAATTTAGCTATCAATTACCCTGTACTTAACATTCTTTTAGCACGGACAAAGTGCTTAATTAAACGACGCCATTTGCACTGTACACTTATGCCCGATTTGCATAAATCGATCCAGTAATTTCCAGTTGGGTCAGAGCTAATGAAAATCTGGGTTGGAACTGTTGAATATTGGTTTATCCTTACACGAGTGGACTGTAAATGAGGTTTTACTTTCCCAGTCGAATAGCAAACTGAATCGATATTGTTCAAAAGCAAATATACCTGGACTTTTGTTTTGTTTTGGTGAATTTGAATAATAATAATAATGTGAAGAACAAATTTACGAAATATGAATGAAATTAAATTTATTCTATTTAAACTCGACTCCTATACGGATTGATTACCTCTGTACAGCCACTCATGTTGCCCTTGACTACTATGGCATTTTTGGGGCCTATGCGGGGAGTGGCGTGCCATCTGCCCATTGTACCCTGTACCATGTACCCCGAACATTGCGACTGGCAGACGCCATAGTCCCCATATTCCCAAACCATTAGTACCAATTGCAGTTTATTCCAATAGCCTGGTACTTTTTATTCTCATTTCCCACATGTCATCAAAGACCTCATCATGTCTTCAAAGACCATACATACATACATAACTTCACGCCAGGTCCCTTGCGGGGTAGACACGAACAACAGAGCGCCATTTAGGCTTATTCTTACACACCTCACTTGCTTCTTTGACATTCATAGCTCTTGTCATGCACGCTCGTCTGTTCTTAAGGCTCCTGACATCACCTTCTGCTAGTACTCGATCAATTTGATCATAGGTGTGTCGTAGCCTTTGTTATATAAAAAAAAATCGTGAGTTGGTTCTGTTAGATATATTATATTGTTAGGTAAGATTTAAGTATGGCTAGGCAATTGGGGAAGGCGAAATCATACAAACTTATACCAAAACAATTAGGTCATTTATTATAATTATTTATATTCATCAAACGTGTTTACATTGATCCACCTCCTTAGCCTCTAAAGTTCCTCCACGAGGATATAACGTATAGTTAAAACACAGTTATTAATTTAGTCTCTATTGATAACTTTATTACCTCGGTCTAGCTGCCTGAGCAGGGCTCTATACTCTTTGAATAAACCATCAAAATTTAGGGTATCGTGGGTTGGAAAGGCTATACCATTAAACCAGAAAGGGGTCACCTTATCTTAGAGATACATAGTACTCAGGGCAGAGAAGCTATCCTGGCAAGCCGAAGGGGCCTGATCCCTAGGGGATAATATAAAAGAAACTCCCTGAAGGTTCCAATGCGGGCGTAGGTACCGCTCCGGGAAGCGCCGCTCAGCTAACCACGCTGTTCTACCTAGCCCCACTGGCCACGGTCGTAGACAACAGTTTATTCGTGATTATACGAATATATAATAAAACCCACTGTTAGGTGGGTTTATTAATCCAATATTATGGCTCTAATCAGTCTTTTAATCGACGAGCCTTTGGGTAAAAATGCCTGTAGAATGGAATGTGTCGGTAGGTATTGTGAAGAATCTTTAGCTAACTACAAGGATAAACTTGTGCTGACACACTTTACAAAAAACGGGCTCTTAGGCCATGTGAACGCTACGACGCGCGTCTTGAAATGACGGGCTGCCTCCGCGAACCACGCCACGCGAAGAATTCCGAAAGTAACCGAGCGTACCCGAACGGGACGTCGCCAAAAGGGTTTTCTAATGATGATAACACTCACCGCGCCAAATTCAATCGCTTTAAAATTTATGATATTACAACCAATAGGCTAAGGAACTATGACTACGTAAATACGGCGTCACACCTTCCGTGACTGAGGAACGCCTTCAAAGAACATACATTATGGAAAGAACAAAAACAGACAATTTAAGTTTTAAGTCTAACAATTTGCTGTCAATCAGCGAAAACCGTATCGAAATCTACTCAATACTTTTTACGTGAATCCCGAGCAAACAGATAAACAGACAGCCCCAAGCTATTCAAAGTTACGCTTGTGTTATGTTATTAGAAAAAAAGAAAGAAAAAATGGTAATAAACATTTTCTATATATAGAACTACATACAAATCAAAATATACGTATAAATTATAGCATACAACTACGAAATGAAGTTCTAAATCGGTCCTAACTCAAAAAACCTAAAAACTTAGATGAATCAAACAGCGTTGGTCTTCCGCTACGACCTTTACAGTGACTCACGAATAGACAAAAAAAAACACAAAAAACAAAGAAACTACGATCAGTACTATTAGAATACTAATATCTTACTTAATACTAGGAAGCGAATTTTTAAACAAGAACATATTATTAAAGCTTAAGTGTAGGGCCTGAGTGGCAAAGCCTCCGGCGGGGCGGGCTGCGGGCAATAGTGCGTCCCACTGGGTGGCCTGAGTGCACGTGTAGTGCACGCTCAACGTTCGTCGTTCACAAACTGGTTTAAACTTGTAGGCGACGACCTGCTCGACGCACATCTTGGCTGGCACTAGCACAGAACACAAGTACTCTCTAACGAAAGGGCACTAGGGACACTCGTTACTCGTTAGCGCTTAGATCTACGGTCTCAGTACACGCCCGAACCGAGCGTGAAGCGGAGCGGGGCGTGCAACGTTCCTATACACGACGCGCCGCTCGACGCAAACATGCCCGTTGGAGCCGCCACTAGGCCGCAATAGAAATAACGGTAAGTACGTTTACAAAA
The DNA here is from genome assembly GCA_949752895.1 of Dendrolimus pini. Classification (NCBI taxonomy): domain Eukaryota; kingdom Metazoa; phylum Arthropoda; class Insecta; order Lepidoptera; family Lasiocampidae; genus Dendrolimus; species Dendrolimus pini. Next base: position 25,370,860 of record OX457124.1, read on the forward strand.
TATATCACTCCGGGGCAATCCGTGGCATTGAATGGCATTGCTGTTTTGACTCAAAAATCTTCTAAGAATTCCTAGAAATTGCAAAAATAACCCAATTTGGAGATCACTAAAGGTTAGGTTTGCACTGGAGAATATACTTAAGGGTCAAGTTAAAAATTAAATTAACTTCTTCTATGTATACGGCTTCGCAAAGTGTTATTGTAGTTTTAAAGAGAACAAGTGGCAAGAAACTCCCCAGCAGCACATGTAGCTTTTACTTCCGAATATTTGTCACAGAATGTTCTAAATTCTAATACGTCAACAAGTTACACAATTAGTTTTCGAAGAATGAATGTAGTGGTAGCAAACAATAAACAGTTCGTAATAATACATCAATAAGTTAAACAATTACTTTTCGAAGAACTTATGTAATGGTAGCAAACAATAAACAGTGCGTAATAATGTACACAAAATTGGTAACGCAACAAATGCCCGTAAATTTCTAATATGTTTAACAAAATAAAAGTTTATACATAAATTACGTCACATGTTAAGGAGGGGGTCGACGAAGCGTAACATTGTGTGCCAAGTGGTGGGAGTGATCCTAAATTTTAAAAACTAATATATTTAAGGTTTAAAACACGAAATTTGAAACGAATGAAAATCGTCAAATATATTTCCAACTGTATAAACATAATGTTTAAATTATTAAAAAATAATTTAAATGCAAATGCAACTCATTACGGAACTGCTGTTTTAATTTAATAAGTGGCAGTCTCATGAATGTGACCAGCTGTGACTTGTCATGAGGGAGCGATCAAAAAATCATGAAATTCATGTGACGTAACTTGTGGATTAAAGGCTGGAGCGAGCTGCTATGCAGTTTTGCCATCGAAATATTCTTCAATAGTGTAGTACCCAAGCTCGAATGCTCGGCTTAAGGCAGTACCTTAATGTCAACCAGAACTCTATTCAAGTCATCATTAATCACTTGGAGAGAGCTTTTATTGCAAGAGTAACCTTTTAACGGAAAAAATAGGAAAGGAAAAAGCATTAATTACAAGGGAATGTGAGAAACGATTTATGTATGGGTCTCAAAAGGATTTAGGGCTGCAACGTCTGCAAACTATATAGGAACTAAGGTATAGAACCTGAACCTGACCATAACGTCTAGAACGAGAACTATTTTTTTTGCCTTCTGGCAACATTCAATTTTATCTGTAGTCAGGGTCAGTGAATTTTAAACAAAGCGAATTTATCCATGTTATTTTAATTTTAACGTTGATCCGAGGCTAAAATCGGCTAAAAAATAACTAAATACGTATGTATTAATACCAGATTTCACGCGAGCAAGTGATTTTTAAAGTTTACCAAGGATGTCTTATGGGAGCAAAAATCTTTTCGACGATATTTACCAAAGAACAGCCGACATTATTGGTTTAGCTTCTTTTAAGAAAACAATTAGTGTTCTATTAACTACCACAAGGTGTTAAATCTTTTACTTACAAAATTATAGTCAGTTTCATTAAACATCATAGGCTATGTTGACAAAATTCGTAAGTCGTAACTAAAGCAACTTGATACTTGTACGACGTTTGATGTCGTACTAAAAATCACTAGTAAGAATCGAAATTACTCTTGACCTTTTTAGAGTTACTAAAGCTTAGACAAATTCGCGAAAGTGGCGCTTCTATTATTTCCTAATTTATTTTGCCACCCTGTTACTAAGATGACTGGTACCGTCAACTTCCTTTGTGTGATACTTTGTCTATATATTCATATCATCCGAACCCTGTTTTGATCACTAACATTTATAAATCTCCAAAATACGACAAAAATTCTAACAATCCAGCAGTAGGAATTCACTTAAATTTTGGCTCTTATTTTGAATTTACGAACAGATTCTGTATCTGTATTAGTATAGATCTGCCAAATATCAAAGATATTGGAGCGTATACTAGTAGACAATAGATATGTCTACTAGTATACGCTAATGCAACATCATGCAGTTCTGTATAGTTAAAATGGCCACTTTGGCAGTATCGTATTACGAATGTGACAGGAGTTAGGTTTATCGTGATGACAAATGATAAATTTCAACTCAATACTATTAGGAGTTAAGTTTTCGCATGATGGAATATGATAAATCACAACCCGATGATATTTATACTGCCATTCTAGGAATACCATGTGAGTTAGGACTGATTTGATTACAAAAAAAAGTGTGTTTGTGTGTGGGCTGCACATACGTAGTATAATGAAACTTCAGAGAATATAAAATAAACATATTATTATTATCAGTTTTATTTCGGTCCAAATTGGATCTACGTTTAATCATTGGTCTTATGACTCTCCAATCTGTGCTGCACAATGTAAAACTCTTAACTCATTCTCTCGCAGGCTTAGTCCTATAGATTTATGTGTTTATCTCTTTAGTGTCGCTTTTTCGTTTCATCGAGTTTCAAATCACAACGATTCTAAAGAAGTTACACTTCAAAAATATGTTATACGTAATATTTAATGATAAAAAGCGAGATGAAAGTAACTTACGGCGCCATCTAGCCTTGTAGAGTTTTGAAGCTCTTCAGAAGTACGTTTTCTATTATTCGATTATTCCTATTATTTTTCCTTTATATAAATTTAATCAAATCATTTATGTACAAAAATATAAATAGCTCTCGTAATTTTATACTGAGCGAATGTTTTTTGCCGGTAGTGCGTAAATTTTTTTTGAAACTTATACATACATACTTATTTCAATATTTATTTGGTTTTAACTATATTACTAATGTTATAATAATATCATTGTGTTTGTTTGTTTTGGTGAGCAGCAACGTATAATCAAGTTACATAAACAGATCTTGATTTGACATTTATTGTCGCCGCTTAAAAAATGGAGACCTAAAATACTTTTTATCCACAAATATCATAAAGAAAACAACAAGAATACAGTAACATATCAAAAAGAAGACACAAACATCCGAATAATGCCTGAGACGTTATATAAATCATCGTGATTTTATTACCTTTAAGAAAGTTGCACACTGCAAACTTTTTGAACGGCTGATAAAGAAGTTTTATTTGTAAGAATGGAGTTAATAGAACTTGAGAAGTGAAATTTCACCAATATTTATTTCAACAAACTAATGAAATTTCTTAATGAATGCTTGGAGTTCCGTAGACGTTATGGCGACAGCAGAATGATTATAAGCTTGTCAAGCTAAATGTTCATCCGTCCGTCCGTCTGTCTTCATAAGTTACACTACTTTCCTCGGAAACCTCTAGACGACTGGACCAAAAGACGTCTGTCCTTATACTTGAGACTAGAGTTTGCTCCACGTTTCAAAACACTAGTTACTAGCTTCATTTTACTAAAATATAGAAACATAGAGGCGAGACGTAGCCAACCTGATTTAAATTATTGGAATTATGTTAAAAATGCTTGTGGTATGAGAAGTATTTAAAATAAAGAAAACCGATATTCGTTTCTTATATCTTCGCGAACAATCACGATCTGAGCCTTTGATAGATATAACAAGGCACGTAAAAGACGTCTGTCTTTATACTTCAAATATATTGACTGGAGATAAGTTAATTTCTTTTAATGATTTTATCGGATTACTTGATAGCCATTTTGACTTATTTTATAAGAAATATTATTATAACTATATATCTAAATATCCGCGGCGAGGGATGAAAATTCGGCTAAAATCTAACTTGCTATGTATTTTCTTATTTCAATATGTATTATTAATTTTAGAATCTTACCGCATATTTTGAAACAAAAGCCGGCGCTTGATCGGGTTATGAGTTGCTATTTCATTCAATACACTTATAATATATGCACGAATAGAAAACGTAATCGCCAATTAACTCACAGCTCTTCCGATCTTTTGGTCGCTATTCTTCTAAAGGGGAAATCGAGTTGTACTATGAAGTCCACACCAGTACTAAACATTTTTTTTAATTTATTGTCCAATATGCTTACATTAATATACAGTGAAAACTCCATGTAACGTCACTCGATTTAACGACAAACTCCCTTAAGCGTTGAAATCACTTGGCTTTGGTTGGTTAAGCTTGTCTTCCATACACGTAGGTTATGACTGGATCCTTCGGGTTCCGGTCCTGCCCGGGGTAGGGCTGATCTGCTTTGCGGACGACACCCTACTCACGGCACGCGCTGCGTCATATGCGGAATCCGTGGACGTCGCCAATGCCGGGTTGGCGATTGTCGTAGATCGAATAGCTAGGCTGGGCTTGAGGGTCTTCCCCGCGAAAACGGAGGCCATCATGTTCCATAGGAAATTTCGTATTCCCCCGCGGACTTGACCGTTTCGGTCCAAGGGGTTAGAGTAGGGCCCCAGATGAAATATCTGGGGCTAGTTCTCCATGGGAAATGTCTGTTCAAAGCGCACTTTGAGCAGCTAGTTCCCAAACTCGTCAAATCGTGCGACGCGGAAACTATACTCTGGCATCCTGAGGAGTATGGCGCTGTACGGTGCACCCGTCTGGTCCATTGCACTTCACCGCCACAACAGAACCCTGCTGCACCGGGCGCAGCGGGTTCTGGCCGTGAGGACCATACGGGGGTATCGCACATTGTCGTAGACGGCGGCGACTCTTCTGGCAGGCGAGCTGCCCTGGCATCTCCAGGCAGACGTCCTGGCCGAAGTTCGTCGTACCCGGCAGGATGCCCTAGCTAGAGGCCTGACCTTCTGTCAGGTCGAAATCGAGACGGTCAGGAAGCGGGAAACCGCTTCCTGTATCGTCTGGTCTCGGGACCACAAAAACCCTGCGGCCGGCGGCTTTATACGGTGGACGCAATCAGGCCACAGCTGGAGAGATGGGTCACCCACACCAGCGGAACCCTGACCTTCAGGATGACACAGATACTGACCGGACACGGTTGTTTCGATCAGTATCTGTGTCACATTGTGGGCTGCTTGCCTTCTCCGGACTGTCGCCAGTGCGGCGCACCCGACACGGCGCTTCATACGCTAGTCGAGTGCGCCGCATGGGCGCCGCAGCGTTTCGAACTCGAGGCGCACGTAGGAGCGGTCGACTCGCTCGGTGACTTGGTAACGGCCATGTTGCAGAGCGACGATTGCTGGAGAGCTGCGGTTACTTTTTGTGAGACAGTAATGTCTCTCAAGGAGGCCGCAGAGCGGGACAGAGAGCGAAGTCCTTCAACGCGTGCTATGGTCTCTACTCGAGGTCGCCGGCCTTCAGCTGGCATCCGCAGAGGCAGGTACGCGCAATACTTCCCTCCCTGAGTTAGGTTCCGTTACGGGGGGCCCTTAGTGAGCTAGGAAAGCAAGGGACCATCGACTCCCGTCTAACGAAGTGGGTGTGTTCTCCCAGGGCACACTCCAGGCACTTTGTTGCGCTGGATCAGCTGGGCGTAACTACGTTGTAAGTCTCAGCCTTTCCTTCACAAACTAAAGCGCAGGGTCGTCACGGGAGGAGGGGGTTTTTAGCGGGTATTGGGGTTGCTCGCTCGTGTAGCAATGCTCGGAGTCTCCACACTATTCTGTGTCGTCGATCGCGGACGGAGTACTGTCAAGAGCATACTATTGCTGCAGTGTTATCGCCCCCGACCGATGCGTGTCGGTCCCTAGCAACGGCCCAGTTTGTGCGTAAATCGGTGTAAGCATTTTCCCTCGCCTCAAAAAAAAAGCTTGTGTTCCATACAATAATACGCTCTCAATAACGAAATAGTTAAGTAATAAAAAAAAACCTTTTGAGTTGGCACTATTAGTAAAAACTGTGCAGCTGTGTGCGTTCTTTTTTTGCTTTATTATCCTAGCCCGTAATAAACTGGACTGTCGGCATCATGCATACCGAAATTTCTAAGTATTTATCACCAAGATGCTTCAATATCACAAGATATTATGAATAGAATAAGCAAAAATACAATGAAATTACTGGTGCAGCAAAAGACGTCAGAAAAAAATAACAGACTTCTCGCCATTTAACGATAACTCTTTATAACGCCATAAAATGCACAGTCCCTTCAGTGCCGCTATATAGAATTTACACTGTACAATAGAAACACATTTGACTGTGGCACATACATATCGCGGGGTAAAAGGTAAAAACACCAAAGGTGCTAACAATGTGATGGGGCTCCCTGAATGGAGACCGGAACCTGGCCATTAGTGCCGGAATACAACTCAAGGTTGTTGGTTAAGGTTATGGCGGCATGCTCTAGACTAGGTATGGTGGCCATCCATATGGGCAAATACCCTAGCACCAGGCTGTGGGTTGTTTTCTCTCTCTCTCTCTCTTCTAGTACGACAGGCCGTCCGGCCGCAGGAATTTGTTTTGCAGTGTGTATTCTTTTTCCGTTTCCGGTATTATGTATATTCCGCTATTATGTATATCGATTGAAGCTTTTCCGGGCAGGACGACGTCTGCCGGGACAGCTAGTAAAAAAATAAATAGAAGTAAAATAAGGCCGGATAAGCTTGTCACGCTCTATGGATACGTTCGTAAATTTATTTCTAAGATTCGTCGAATACAGATGTCTCGTGAATATTATTCATTTATATCTTATATATATATATATATATATATATATATATATATATATATATATATATATATATATATATATATATATTTAAAGGCAAATGTAAGGAATTTGAGACCCAATAAAAATGTGTAAATAATAATCTATAAGTAATACATCTAAATAATAAAATGTCTACACTTTTATTACAGCATGTCAAATATTTTTATGTCAGTTCATAATGTTTAATCGTCCATAAGTATGTTTATATTTTAATAATATTTAGTGGTCGACCTTCGACCTTCGACCCTTCGTATACCACAGTGTACGAAGAGCCCTAAGCAATAGACACTTGCGCATTAATGCAGTAATTGCTTTTATAATGCAGAGTCTAAATTTATCGTGTCTGTTACGTTGAAAGACCTCCGAACGTTAACTAAATAGGTGTGTATTAGTTTTGACAAACATATATATTTCGAGTATATATATAGAGAGGGTACAGTCAACACTAAATATTTTTTAAATTTAAAAAGAAATTGTGTACGTTGGTTATTTACTTATCTTTATTTTTTTGCGATTTCACTACATACATACAGCTTTGTAGCATTAGAGAGATACACACACCATACTCTTCTATTTCCTCTATACAGACACAGTACTTAAAAAAAAAAAACCGTGTCATACATACAAACACAGACGGACAGGGGACGATCAAGCATGACGATTTCACAAAGGTTCCATTTTAGCCAAAATAGCTACAGAACTCTAAAATTGATAATGTAATAAAAACACTAAACTTACCTCTTTAAACTCATTTTTCACATAAAAACTGTTCACTTATTATTTTCTTTAACTATAAAAACTTAGAGAAACATTAATTGTTCACTGTGGTTTTACACTAAGAAACGTTGTAACTCAATGGCTAGGTTAACTATAGTTCATTGTAATAATGCTTTGAATCCTTTACTAGACCCATACACTGCTTAGATAGTCTTTCTGCCTAGATACGCGCATTGTTACAATTACCACGAACTTATTGTGAAGGAAAACGTCGTGAAAAAGTAATAGTTTAAAAAAAACCTTTAAAAAATACGCTTTTGAAGAAAATCCAACTAAAAAATAGAAAATAAATTTTAATAAATTTGAATTAAAAATAGTGTAAGAAAAAATGATTTTATTGTAAAACAAGCGTGTCGTAGCTTTTGAGATCCTGCATATGTACCAGCAGAGTGCTAGCCAAGACAAGTAAAACGAACTCAAACACGACGGGTCTATCTTGTTTAGTACAGGAGTTCCTGTGGCCACCTTCCGACTCCATCATCAGATCAGCTCTATGGTACCATATTATTGCATTATCACGCGATATACATATACTTGCAAAATTTCAGCTCAATCGGAAACCGGGAAGTCGATCAAATTTAACTTAAAAGATTCCGTTACATACTAACATACGTATGAAGCTAATAAAAGCGCATTAAAAACTTAACCCTTGGTATGACTTTGGTGATATTTTTTGCTAAAAATATTTTCTACCGTGTTATGTGCTTTTAGGTGTTAATATTTTTTGGTAGAATTAGGGTTATCTTTTAGCAAATTATGTAACTACATTTTTTTTTAATTTTTTCGATTAAAAAAATTATAATTCTATCAAATAATCCAATTAGCTAAGAATAGGGTTAAAATTTGCGATGTTTGAAACCCGTCAATCCGCCTAAGATAAGTCAAAGGTATATCGTCCTACAAATGGAGGGCAGAATCTAGAAGTGCAATGTTTCAATGGAAGTGCAATCATGAAATAAAATTACTTGAAATAACAGCCCTAGTACTGTAAAGTATAGCGTAGATGAGTAATTACAACTTTATCGATAGGTGTCTCTAATATCTGTCATTAATGGCTGTGATATTCGTATTAATGCCAAAAACGTTAAAACAAAACATACACAATACACTCGTTGAAATTCGTCACAAATTATTTAATTTAGACCTATTTTTGTGTTTTTCATTTTTAATTTGAAATTCAATTAAAAAATAAATGTCTAAATAATAAAGATACTTTCTTATAATCATCGAGGTATATTATTACCGACGAGGTACGATGTATATTACAGTGACCGAAAAATGCAATATATTAGCAGTAACCGATTCCTGGAATTAACACTAAAATAAATAACTTGTTTTTTAAAAAGATTTTTAAATACAAGATTTTCAGTTCCTGGATACCATGTAGTAACAGAGTGCTAGCCAAGACAAGTAAAACGAGCCCAAACACGACGGGTCTATCTTGTTTAGTACAGGAGTTCCTGTGGACAACTTCCGACTCCATCATCAGATCAGCTCCATGGTATCATATTATTGCATTGTCACGCGATATACATATGTGTGCAAAATTTTAACGCAATCAGAAACCGGGAAGTTGGTCAAATTTAACTTGCCAGATTCCACCAGAACTTAGATACATAGGTACATTCATTGCAAATTAAATACTCGTAAAAGCTTGTCAAAACTACAAAGTATCAATGAGAAAACTATACTTTCTAATATATTTATAATCGATATGCACTTATCACTGCTCGATTAATACATGTAAAGAAACCGATTACCGAAGACAACTTGAGCCTTCCACCGTTTCGTACGTACTGAAATGGTTTTCATGTTTTGGCCCTAAATTTATATACTTTCCATACAAAAATACACCTAAGCTACACTCAATACGATTCAACTTTGTTTACAGATTATATAATTTAAGGTAGCGAACTAAGCTTATCCAAAATCTATTATATTAATACGCATATAAGGTAGATATTTCCATGAAGAAAAATATTGTCAATCAAAGGTAAGTCTTGAAAATTTTTCCATAGTTTTTATGACTTATTCTTATAACATAAAATAAAAATTTGTTTGATACCTCAGTTTAAAATTGCAATAATATGGAATTAGCTTTATTTGGATATATGGCCTTATTTATTTGTGTGTTTATCATCTTCTTTACATCCTAATAAACAAAGTCGCATAACATGTATTCGTATTATAAATCAAAATGTATTAATACCATAACATCTAGACAAAAATTATATAATGCCTAGAAATAAATGAATGAATTTTAATTTAATCGCAAGTATCCCATATTTTAAAAAGTAGTTAACGGATTTTCTTGAAATCGACTTTCTTTAAAAGTATTATTGAGATAGGTACTACGACTTTATCTGTTTTCAGGGCCTATTCTAAAATCCGAGCTGGAAGGGGAAAAGGGGGTTAAACTTATTTTTCAGTAACATAAATGTGTGGAATGCTTTAATATCATTTGTCTGTCAAGTTTACTGAAATACAAATCGCCCGGCTTCTTTTCCTGCCATGGTAAATTTGGTTAACTAAGTTTCTGTTATTTAATCTGACCTGAGTATCTACGACCAACCCCACATTTTCCTTTATGTAATAATATAATAATAATAAACACAAGCGTAGATTGTATAGAAACTGCTAACTTGAGCCTAAATCTATCTATACTAACATCTTATACTAATACTAGCTGTCCCGGCAGACGTTGTCCTAACCTGAAGAAATAAAATTTAGAACCCGATTGCAGCGCCATCTACAGGGTCCAATTGTGAATCTAAACCATCCTCGAATCCACTTGAACACACACAAAAAAATTAATTCAAATCGGTCCAGCCGTTTAGGAGGAGTTTACTGTCAACACACGTACAGAAGAATTATATATATAAAGATATAAAGCTGGAGACTTTGTTTGTTTGATTGAACGCGCTAATCTCAGGAACTACTGGTCTGATTTGAAAAATTCTTTCATTGTTAGATAGCCCATTTATCGAGGAACGCTATAGGCTATGTATCATCACGCTAAGACCATTAGAAGCGGAGCACTAATGAAGAATGTTCCAAAATCGGAGAGTTTTGAAAACAAATTCCAAAGGTTTGGATAGATTTTTATTGCTCAATCACGCCAGATGAAATTTGGCACAGAGTAGATTATAGTCTGGAATAATACATACGCTACTTTTAATTCCGGAAAAATATACGAGTCCCGTGGGATAAAATTAATGCGAACGAAGCCGCCGGAAAAAGCTAGTAAATAGTTAATAAATGCGTTACCGCAGGCGTCTCAAACTGAAAAGGCACGGGTTCGAATCCTGGGCGGAAAACCTGCATCGCTTAGACAATTTCTTGACCTGCTAAGCGTATTGTTACAATCACCACGTGCTGATGGTAAGGAAAACATTGTGATAACACATGCACATTGAGATAACCGAAGTGTCATACCTGCCAATGCGTCTTGGACAATTGTTGCGGGCACACTGGCCGGTTCCCTTTAAAAATTGCAAGGGCGCGATGCGATGGCCGGGAGAAGGCAAAGGGACGTGGAAGAAGAAGCAAGGAAGGACTTACCTAGCCACCAGTCCACCGCCACACTGCACTCGTCTCCGGGGGTTCATACACTCAATAGGATTATGTTTATGGTCATTAAATGAAGTTTATTTTCTTTATTGTGTTCCAACAATTCATATACGTACGTATACTAGCTGTACCCGGCAGACGTTATCCTGCCTTTAAAAGAAAAAATCTAGATCCCGATTCCAGCGTCATCTACCGGGACTAAATGTTAATCTAAACTATTCTCAAATCCACTTGAACAAACAAAAAATTTCATCAAAATCAGGCCCAGTGTTTAGGAGGAGTATCGCGGCGCCACCTACTGGGTCCAATCGTTTATTTAAACCATTCCGGGACAAACTTCGACAAATAAAACAACAAAAAGAACTCCTAAATTCTGGTACCCGATTGCAGCGCCATCTAACTGGTTCAAATTAAATCTATATCATCCCAGTAGAAAATTATAAAAATACTAATATCGCTATTAAAAAACAGGGGTTGATCGTAGAGTGTTGAAAATTTAAGGTTGTATGTATTTTTTAATGCTGTATTATAAGAAAATAAAATAAAAATTATCTAAAAAAATAAAAAAAATATTTAGGGGTGTACTACCCTTAACATTTAGGGGCATGAAAAATAGATTTTGTCCGATTCTCAGACCTACCCAATATGCACACAAAATTTCATGAGAATCGGTCTAGCCGTTTCGGAGGAGTATGGGAACGAACATTGTGACACGAGAATTTTATATATAAGATTTATTGCGGTGACAGCACTGACAGTAACCGAATGTCCCTTGTTTTGCGCATTCTTCATTTCAAGTTTTATCCTTTTGTTGATGGCGAGGATGGGGAAGAAGAATTTACAAGGAGTATACGAGAATTTACGAGATCATACATAATATTCAATTGAAAATATTTAAGTGCAGTAACTATTTTTCTAGCAATACAATATGATAATGTAATAAAATATTGTGGTATGATTATTATGTTTTGTACTTAATGAAAATTAGGTATATTAACTTTATTTACAATACAATTATACAGTTTATAAATTATTATAAACTGTATAATTGTGTTGTAAATAAAGATATAAAAAAATACATAGCACATCATGCTATATTATGTTCTCTATAGCATGAAAATATTTTAAAAACTTTTAAATACAATGTAATATTTAAGGTATGGAGAGAGGGATCTTTTGATACAAGTAAATTTTGCTTAAAAGAAGATTCCAGCAACTGTCTACAAATTGTGCATGTGTTTTCTAAGAAATGAATATTATCATTTTCATTATTTCATATGTTAATTTTTGATCGACAGACGAATCTTCCACTTCTATATAACGATACTTTGACTGTGACATAACATATTCTACCCGTAGAAGCCTATTATAAAACTATACGAAATAAAGTAAATTCGATGTTAAACCTTCTTCTTCTAGACATAAGTGTTATAATGATATACACACACAGGTGTCTATTAAAATCATGTTCGCTACACTTCAGTAAATTTGAATCTCTCTACATGCCTATGTCACGGTAAATGTAATAAGCTGGTGATTATAATTATATAATAATCGGTAATTATGCATAGTCTCTATTAATGCCCGTAAATATGATAAATAAGTGAAAATTTATCAAATCAACCAGTTTTTTTGCATAATTCGTAAATAAATGTGATAACTATCATAACTGATTGGGCCAGTAAAATAGAGTGCAGTTTTGTATAAAGAATAACCACGAAGGCTGAGGCAGGAGATCTGCTGCACTTCGCTCCCTCGTTAGTCTTCTAACCTATATTGAGTGGATTCGGTTGGATATAGTTTAGACTTTAGAACATCTATACAAACGTAGTTTCAGTGCGCAAATGTATACTATTGAGATGAAATTCGTCTGAATTATAAATTAAATAAATATATATTATTGACATACCGAATTTAGTTTACACCGATAAATGATGCTGTTTCAGCAGAATAGACTGTAGTGTACATAATATAGTCGACTTGTGTAGTTGTATTCTTTTGGAGCCATTGCAATTTACTAACAAATATGTCGTAAACGTCGTAACGTGAACAAAGTTTTACTGACACATGTCAATATGACTTGTTGAAATTAGGAGTGTCCAGGCACAACATTCACCGAGTACGGAGGGACTCTCAGAATATCCGAACCGGTTCGGTTTGTAGGAGAACCCTTCATGCATTTGTGATGCGGGCAATTTCGACACTGTGCCCCACTTACTTTTTTACTGCCCAGTGCACACCCAACTACGTAGCGTGTTTGAGGTAAAAACCGGCATCCACGTTAAATTAGAAAAATATTAAAAGTAAAAGACCTTTTTAACAAAACAAGCTTTTATTTAAATGCACTAAAAAGAAAAAATAAACTTTAACTTCAAAACTTTTACTATCAACTTATAACTTCATTATAAGACATAGAAGTTTTTGTGGCACGAAAAAAAAATTTCTATGTACTTCCCAACGATATTAATTTATATGTTATAAAAGCTTGTCGGGAGATGTAAGTATTCGTATTTACTTTGTTTGAATTATTTCTTTTTAGCACATTTAAATAAGCTGATGCACACAACTGGAAGGACACAATGCTATTCAATGAGATTGAATGATTCATCTTGATGTTTATATATATCACTTTGGTTGACTCATTCATATTGCAAGATAGAGATGAACCGTCTAATTATGGCTTAACGTCATAATTCGACCAAAAGCAGCAAAACTTTGGTGTGTACTTGCTCAGTCCTTGTCTAGCAAGAGGTAGAACATCGCTCCATTAATTTTGCTCTCTACCCTCCTTTTGTGTGAGGCAACGGCCAATGCACAGCAGGGTAAGGACAGCAATTTTAGACACAGACACACACACACAGACACAGTCAATGTTTGACCAAGACACGACGCCGTGTGCTCATCTCTTTGCAACAGCAAAGGTACTATAAATGCGCAGCTGCTCTTTTAAGGGAGACTGGAACCAGGTCACTAATGTCGGAACACAAATAAAGGTTGTTATGGCGGCATTCTCTAGACCAGAGGTGGTAGCCATCTAGAGAGGCAAATACCCTACCACCTGGCTGTGGGTTGTTTTGTCGCCTCTTACGATAGGCCGCCCGGCAGCAGGAAATTGTATTCTTACTCCATTCCTGCACGGTTTTCTATCAAGTTATTGTTAATACTGGCCGTACCAATAACTTCATCTTACTTAAGACCTTGTGAGAAATGTTACCTCGAAAGGGTAATTCAATAACGTGCGCCATGCCTGTGTCCAACCTGAACTGTGCCAAGAGATGGCGGACTACAAAGTTGGTGGAGCTACTGCTTTTCTAGTGCAAGGGTCTATCTCTCTCATATAGTCCACTAGTTATTGAAACAGCACCTTACCCGTGGATTACAGCAACTCACAGTACTATGCATCTCTCTCTTTTCTTTCACCTTCTCCCACGTCGGCACAATATGTCTTTTCCTTTCACACTCCTCTGTTATGCCATACGTCCTCTATTACGCCACAAATCATCATATCATCATTTTTCACATAATACTATAAATATACTTATATAAATAAATCGAGCAGAAAATCCTTACGTCATCGTTGATACAGAAAAGTATTTACTATATTCTGAACAAAAAAATATTATAATTCATAACTTTTTCTTATCGCGTGGTCGACCCTCGAAAAATAGGTCCCTAGACTCCAAAGTACATGTAACAACCCTTTTCTTAGGGTTCTGTGGGTTTAAAAAGATTCTTTTTGAAATATGTTACATAAAAATGATGATATGCGAGAATAATTTCTGTGCCATACAAAGACGGATGGGACAGATATTCAGACGGACAGACATATGGATGCATGGAAGGACATATTTTATGAGGAAAATATAAGCGTTTTGCCCAAATGGCAACCGAACTATAAAAACACTTCCTTGAGTAAATATTTTTTATTTTAGATTATTACACGAGACGTGAAAGTGGCCTATTTAGGTATGAGATGAGATGTAATATAGTTCAAGTACCTAAATAGGCCTTTCAACCCAGGTTAACACTCTGCTTTTCATTTCAAATATGAAGAAAGTAAATAAAAACTGATTAGTTAAACAAACAACTACTTCTCTAATGAAATCAGGCGTTAAATTCATATCTTAATCTGATGAACTCAATATAATGTGCCTCGCCTCATATGAAACGTCAAGCAAATTTCTTTTTCTGTGGCATTCTATCAGCCAGTATTTATTTGTCCTGATGATAATAAATATTTAGCTCAATGAAATAATAATTTAGTGAAAAGTAATAAGTATAAAGTAAGTATAAATTGATGTTCCAAAATTTTTTTTCTTAAGAGTTCTGCCTCAATTTAACAATGGCTGTAAGAAAATTTTGGATATAAGTCGCATGTATTAACTTTGGTACGCATAGTTTTAAAATTTTTGACACAGGGGAAAGGTGAAACCGAAAATCTAGCGGCACTTAAAAACTACCCATATCAGTATAAATTATGAAGATCCAACAGTCAGAGTTCAACACAGAAAAAGAATGAGTACGGAACCTTAAGACGTTAAGAAATAAGAAACGTGTTTTTCCCTTGAATCTTGGAACAAACAAAGCACTAAAACTTGTGCTGACTGCTGACCTTAGTCTGATTTGTTTTGTTATTTATTCAGCTTTGGATACCGAACTTATATTTAGGGTACCATAGATATTTTGGCAAAACCCTAACCCTTATAAAAATTGTGGCGACGGGGTTCCGCAATTATTAGCAGACTGTTTCAGGAGTGAAGAAATGAGGTGTAAATTAATGACGGTGCTAATTTTTGTACGTTTGATATAGACATATTTAATACTATTCTGTCAGACATAAAATCGAGTGGATCAAAACAAAATGTTAATAGATTTAAGTTTGATCGTTTATTGTGTTTATTTTTATTGCATGATTTTAGCAGACAGGCAGATAGGCCACTTGATGGAAAGCGGTTACCATCGCCTATGGATATTCGCAACACCAAAGGTGCTACAAATGCGCTGCTGCTCTCTTAAGGGAGACTGGAGCCTGTTCACTAATGCCGGAACACAACTTAAGGTTGTTATGACGGCATACTCTAGACCAGGGGTGGTAGCCATCCAGTCGGCCAATGCCCTACCACCAGGCAAACCATATGGTTGTTATAACCATAGGGTACAATGGAACTGACATATTTTTATGTAAATAAAAGTCCCTTCAAAGTAAAGAGATTACCATATGTATATATTTTACGTTCAAGTCTGCTTCTCAAAAAGCTACTTGACCAAAAAATAGTGAGATCACAAAAAAAATGAAGTGGCTATCACAACTGGATGACGAAAGAAAGTCAGATAAACACACATTTCACAACTCGTGAAAAATCAAAAACGAAGGAGATAGAAATTTATAAGATGATTTAGGGTTTTAAGGTCATAGCTCATTAAAGTCACTCGGCACCCGACAATCACCGTCTTCTACGGTTGGAGAGTACTTCGCATTATCGACGAATTACCGAGCAGTCCGTTGATTTCTTTCCTCTACTGAGGTTTTTTTTTCAGGGTGTTCATTTATTGTTATATGCTCATTTCTATATTATTACAAATTTTATATGCTTTTTAATGCTCATTAATATAAAGTTCGTATTCTATATGGTGGTATTTTTTATTACTACAATTTATTAAAACAATTATAAAATTACATACTATTGAATACAATGTAAGAAAACTTAACTTATTTGTGTTGTATTCTACCCATAGTCCCTCAAGACTATAAGTAGAATACTGAGCCCAGATCACTGTCTTCTATGGGTAAGGTGCCCTATTCTATATTGATAATATTAAAATGTCAAGAAATCAGAGGCATCATTTCAATCCATAAATCAAATTAGTGTCTTTCTTATTTTTTCGAGTTACACAGAACACTCGCACAAAACTTATCTCCCTCACACTTGACTGTCACAGAAATACACTGGATTGTGTGTGCCACTCTCGCCAGGTTTTATACTATAAGATCGAAAAAAGACAAGTTCATGAAGGTTGTTAACCGGAAATGTCGCTCACATCAATAGTTAGTAAACAGTTCTCATAATTTGATTTTATCAACAAAAATGATAAAGAAACTGGTTGATCGGAAGTACTGCAGACATCAGTACTTAGAATTTAAATTAAATTATTTACACTATATATAAAAATCACACAATCTGCATACAACTAGCTTTTATGGCAAAACCTTCACAGTCTAAGCAGTTCGCCTTTGGAATGCGCTGCCTGTTAATATCAAGCTAGCTAAGTCACTGCCTATTTTTAATAGACTTGTGAATTATTATTATAGCTCAAATAGCTCAATTTAAAGATTCAGCCGCAGTTATTATAAGTTTTTCCTAGTTTTATATTTATTTATGTAAGTGTATTTTATAATATTTTATATACATAATTATATAATATTAGTATAATTATTATATTTTATTAATTTTTGTATATTATATATGTATAAGCTACTGATTCGATAGTGAGAATAATGCAATATACCCACAGAAATAAATCGAGATAGAACGGGCGTGTGGATAGAACGGAAGTGGGCGTGGCACCCGTGCCAAAACCATGCACTATATTGCATACTTTTGTAAACGCGCTCTCATTACGCAACGTGAGTCCAGCTCGTGCGCTCGCAACTTAAAAATATAGACAAATCGATACAAATATGCCTTATTGTGCTGTGGCAAACTGCAAAAACAAAAGTAATGAAGCAAATATGAAGTTAGGAGATATTTCATATCATCAGTTAGTATTGAAATTCAGTAAAAAGTCTTTTTTTTTGAGACACCAAATAATGGTTCTACTTTTACTATGTTCGTTAAATACGATCATGAGTTGTATATTTCTTCGTTAAGATAAATATCCTTTGCTGTCCACATACAACGCTCGTATACAGAAGCATAATGATTGCGCGCAATGTACGTCGAAGCAAACGAAATACACCATACACCTGCTTATGTCAGATAATCGCTGTGATTGGTCATCGAATGCTAGAGATTGACACTACGTGCATCGTTGAGTCTTATGACTTATCGATGAATTAATTAAATATTCATGCGAGTCTTAGTTCATGTTTTGTTTTGTCCCTACTTTTTACTCTGACGATATTATTAAGCTTGTTGCGTAACTTAAAGTTATTTTTTGACTAAAACTAAAACAAAATATATATAAGTAAATTTGTTTAGGACGTTTTGTACCAAAATTAATTGAAGAATAAATTCTTTCGTGATATATGAACATATTATATATAATAATTGTAATATATGATATAATTATAATATGCTTTTATTTATATATGAAGAAGGAATTTCGTAAGCGCTGAAGTTATTAAAAGGTCTAACCGTTAAGTATATGAAACTGCACTGGCACCTAGTGAAGAGTTCTTACTTATTCTTGTTATTGTTCTTTATCTAATATAGCCATAAAAGAATTAAACCCTATAAAGTAAGGGAATTAAATCCCGTTACGTAAAAGTTATTTTTTCAGTGACTATTAATGGTATCTTTATAAAATGATAACTGATTAAACTGTATGTTACTATCGATAAACTCACTATAAAATATTTGCTTTAGAATGTTTGCTTTAATGGGAACTTGAAATATAACCGGATATATAATTTTTTAGTGATTTTATTTTTTCATTATTTAGCTATTACTAATTACTGATTCTAAAAAGATCGAATAAGTCAAACATACCTAAAAACCCAAAACATCCTTAAAGTGATGACCTTGATGATTTAATAATTATGATAAATTCAGTCGTATAAAATATAGACAAAAAAATATGTGTGCGTGTACTAGTGTACACACGTAAGAAGTGAAACTTCTTTATGACCTTATTTTTCGAAAAATGATCTACTATATGCAACTTACAGAAATTGGTTAAATAAAGTTAAATTATGATTTTGCTGATCACTTTAATATATATATGTAGGATAGGTACTAAATAAATGATTATAAATCATCAATCTCGTATATGAATTAAAACACAATAAAGTAAAGAAATATTACAATGCTCGTCTCACAATCCATGTGGTGATTGTAGAAAAATGTGACGTGACGCGTAACTGAAAAATGTGACGGTAAATTTTTTTCCAACGCCGATAAAGAAGTTTCACTTCAAAAATCAGTTAGCTTCACTATTTTTATAATAATAATTTACCACACGCTGCAGATACGACTATCGATAATCTAATGAGTGTGTCTCCTCACTAGTGCCCGCACAACAAAGATATTGACGTCACGCTGTGGGCGGGGCTTGTTAAAAAATGACACGCGCGAAATGCAAGCAAATAAGACGTCGTAACCATTCTATCTAGATATTATTTCTGTGAATATACCTCTGTTCTTATCAAATTTTTTGTCCGTCCAAAGGTTATCTGGAAGAAATGCTAATAGCGATAAGACCTCCTATTATATTGTAAAATTTTATTTCTGTTAACTGTATCTTTTAAAACACAATAAACCATATTTATTCATTCATTATTATTAATTACATTTTAATAACAGTAACATATATATGAAATTACTAAGTGTTTAATTAACGTTTATCAGTAGTTAAAGAAGTTCTTACATTATATATACAACACTTAACAGTTAACTTATTTATCTTTATTTCACTTTATTCCGCTATTTACCGGAGTAGTCCGTTAGATTGCTAGGTAGGGGGTACTAAGTCTACATGTGTATCACTCCGAGCAGCGGCATATCCACGCGTGCCAGTGAGGCGATCCTGCTAGTCGATATGACCTTAAAACAGGGTCTTTATTGCTCCCCGACAGTGGATGAGGCCGTAGGGCCATCACCTCTCAGGTTCCGTGGAGGGGCTAGGTCATGTACTCATGGCCTTGTCATAAGGGCGAAGGACAGAACACCGAGGGGTTTTTATGGGTATCCCGAACCGTGTTGTGGCAACACAGCTCACAGCTTCACGGCATCCCGCACACCGTCCGCGATCTTCTTCCCCGCGCGGCTGAAGGTCCTCAATAGAATTTTCCCTAGCTAAAGTTGGGATACAATGGGAACATTTTATACATCCCGGGAGGAGGTTACCGGACGGCGTGTGGGATTCTCAACGGCTGGTGATTCATTCTGTCAGCGTGCAATTCCTGGGGAAAAGTTATTTTAAATATAAAGCCTAAGTTCCACGCGAACGCGAAATGTTAGGTAAAAATATAACAAGCTTAAATTACACTAAAAGTATTTTTCATTTTCAAGGGGTTCAAACAGACGACTTAGTTCAAGTTGTTTACTGCTATCTTATACCTTATTCAGCGAAACAGCTTCTTGACATGTCAAAGTTTTTGACAAAACAAACATTTCTATAAATATTCTATTGAATCAGTTCTTACGCGACTTGAGTTGTCGAACAATCGACTACTTTTCGTAGTTTAAGGGCTAGCGTCCACTATTTGCAATGCTATATATATATATATATATATATATATATATATATATATATATATATATATTCGTGTCATTTTATAGCCATTAAAAAAACTACTACAGTAGTAAGTTTATTTATTAGTATTTAGTTTAATATTTTCTTTCTTTTTAGTTATTTGTGAAAAGGCCGAAGCCGCCATCTTGAATTGATCATTTCGAGTATTTTTTATATTTCAATATTGTACAGTTTATACAGTCATAAACAATTGTATACAATCGAAATCGATTATTGTTAATACTCAGAATAAATCATCAATCGAATATCAACTCATGATACTCTATAAGCTTATCAAACCAATTTCATCTGTGGTGTCACCCATACCGCCGTGTTTGAAACAGACTAAAAATTATTTCGTGGGTTTCCTAAATCAAATAACTAAAGAATAAAGTACTGAAAAGTGAAGCAAACCGTGTCTTGTAACAATCATTTATCTTTTAGCTCACTGTTATGTCGTAATAATTTCTTTTGACTTCTTTTCTATAGAAGTATCTTTTGGGAAAATGATGTAAGATATCACGATAGACAGCTACGCGATGCTTTTATCGCCACATGTAGTATGCTGCCTGCCTTAATTGTCTTGGAAGGCTATAAAAGGTACTGAATTGTGTGCTTTCCGATTTCTGAATTGTTTTGTTAAAACTTTTCTTACGTAACTGCTAAAGTAAAGACGGAGACTATTTCTCGTAGACATTGTTTTGTCGCTTTTTCTCTTCAATGCCTCTGGAGTCTAACAACTATAAGCAAAATATAGCAAGTACTTCAAAGAACGAAAAATTAAGTTTAACTGAACCTAATAACTAACTTTCTTGGCTCAGCGACCCAAAATGTGTCTTGGCTTCCGAAAGGAGAACATGCTACCTGTTTCTGTCCCACGCAATTTCTTGCCAATTATGCCTGTGTGAATAGGTCAGCCTCCACTCCATCTTTCCACTGGTGTTTGGGTCGGCCGCCCGGACGTCGGTCATCCCATCAGCTTTCTTTGCGCTTCGATCCTCTCCCAGTCATTCTACCCTAACTGGAACTGATCCCAAGTTCCAAGTTTTTTTAATGGACTACCAAACCTTAAAAACATACAATCCAACCGTTTACTTATACCTTTTTATAAGTCGGTTATAGTTCTTGCAATTCAAAAAGGCGAGCAGGCTCGACTGGAGTTTAAACGTGTACAATTGGACATGCACTTTGCAATAGTGTGTATGCCTGACCGAGCTTTCAGTTTTTTTGTTGTTGCAGGAGTTCAGCAAACAGGCAGATGACCCATTTGATGGAAAGCGGTTACCATCGCCTATGGACAATTGCAACACCAAAAGCTTAGCTTACTTATGCCGGAATACAACACAAGATTGTTATGGTGGCATACTCTAGACCATAAGTGGAAGCCATCCAGACAGGGAAATTCCATACCACCTGGTTGGGGGTTATTTTGTTGCCTCTTACGACAGGCCGCCCGGCCACAGGAAATTGTATTCTTTCTCCGTTCCTGCACGGATAAAAGTTGTGAGCGTGCCGTCGAATCATACCCGCTTTTGGTCTCTCTATTTCACACAGACGCGCGCACATATAGACAAGTACACGCACACACACGCACGTATGCACGCTCTCTCTCTCTCTCTCTCTCTCTCTCACACACACACACACACACACACACACATACATACATACACACACACACACACGCACGCAGATACATGTTTACAACAAATAAAATCCGTTTGCCGTGAACTGCATGAACTATAAGTCATTTATTAATAATACAAAGGCAGTCAAATTTCAAATAAAATTATTCTATACTCCGTCAATGAGCAAAATAACTTAAGTTCAACTTAAGCAAAACTTAACAGAACAAAAACAATTCTCAGAGTGAACTTAATAAACATAACATTAAAAACCGCAGGAACTTAATATTAACAAAACGAATGTTACTTATTACTTGTAAAAGTTATAAGTTGTAGCGCTGTTGATGTAATAAGTTCTAACTTAGACGTAACTTAATGTTCTGAACAGCTGAAATTAATAACTTGAGAAAAGCTCCTTTATACTGACTGATTGAGTTTTTAGAATATGTATTACAGTTAAAGTTTTGAATTTTAACTTGATCGACTTATTTTATAGACGCTGGATTTTAACATTATAATTGGACCTACTTATGCAAAACAGAACCAATCCACACACATGCCAAAGTTGAATTAAGGATGCAGAAGGCTTTCAAAATGCACCTTCTATCGAATCAATAAGAATCATAACGATCTGACAACATTTACAGAATAAAACATTTTTATCACAAAGTAGCTAACCCAAAAAACACCAAGAGTATATACAGGGTGGCGCAATAGAACGTGCATATTGCATCATCTTTTTTCGCGGGGTAGAAAGTGCGCGGGCGGGGGGAGCCTGCATCGTTGGGTAGGCGGGCTCATGGAGTTTTAGTCACTATGAGTCACTTCGACGGGAAGCGTCGCGCATTTTGCGTGCGCGCATTTTACGAGAACTCTCGTTCATACATCGTTACTAGGCATTTATATTGTTCTGAATATGGACTACGGCAAATTAGTGAAGCTCCGAGTGCTAATTTAATTAAAATATGTGTACAGCGTTTTGAAGAGACTGGTTCAACGTTTAAACCACAAGCAAAAGGTCGTCCAAGAACATCTAGGACCGACGACAATATTGAGAGAGTTATGCAGTCTGTACGAGGAGATCCACAAATGTCTACTCGCAAGAGATCGTCTGTCTTACACTTATCGCGACGAAGTTTGCAACGAATTTTAAACTTGGATCTTAAACTGCATCCTTACAAGCTGCAGTTAACACAAGAATTGAAAGAGTCTGACTTCGGAGCAAGGCTCGCATTTGCTAATGAAATGCTTAATCGATTTTCCAATTTTGACAATATCCTTTTCTCAGATGAGGCCCACTTCCGTATCAATGGGTTCGTAAACCGTCAAAATTGTCGTTACTGGAACAGTGAAAATCCCAAACTCAAGCACCAGAAACCACTGCATAGTCCTAAAGTGACAGTATGGGCAGCAATCTCTGGTAGAGGAATAATTGGACCGTTTTTCTTTGAAAATGCGCGGGGGCAAAACGTCACTGTTAATACCGAACGCTATGTTGCGATGTTGGAAGGTTTTTTGGCTCCAGAGCTTGAAAATTCAAGAATAGTGAATTCTAGGACTTGGTTTCAACAAGACGGAGCTACCTGTCACACATCAAATGACTCCATGGCGGTTGTGAAACAGATGTTTCCTGGCAGACTGATTTCTAAAAGAGGTGATATCCCATGGCCCCCACGTAGTCCAGACGTGACGCCTCCTGACTTTTTTTTGTGGGAATACCTCAAGAACAAAGTCTACAGCAATAATCCGAAAAACATCTATCAGCTCAAGGAGAATATCCGTGGTGAAATGGCAGCAATTACACCAGCATTACTGAAGAAAGTTTTCAATAACTTCCGTTTGCGATTAGAGGAGTGTCGTCGTAGAGAGGGTCATCATTTAGACGATGTTATTTTAAAAAAATAAACTTCAGTTATTTCTTAATAATACCTCAGTTTTATTTTAACTATACCTTTTGTATTTATTTTTAAATCAATATTTTAAATATGCACGTTCTATTGCGCCACCCGATATAATAAACTAACAAGATCCATGACCCACGGTAATTCAAAAACCTAAAAGGTTTACTCGAATGTATAGAACAAAATATAATATACAATTTTTTATAAGCAAAATTTTAATAAAAATGGCTTTTTCTCAAAACTGTCAGTATGTGGGTTGGTTCTATTTTGCATAAGTAGGTCCAATTTGCCTGTGTTGTATGGCTTTGGCCAGTATAGATGGCTATCACACTTGGTCTATAGTGTGTCCCCATAACAACGTTGAGTTGTATATCGGCATGAGTAGCCAGGTTCCAAGCACCTTTGGTGCTGCAAATGTACGTACATAGACGACGCTAACCACTTTCCATCAAATGAGCCGTCAAATCTCTCTATTGTATTTAAGCAATAAAATACATATATATAATCTGGCCATAACCTCTAGAACATGAACTTATTTATTTATTTTTTATTAATTTATTGAAAAATAACCAACAGCGCTTATCAATAATACAAACAAAAACAACAAATACTTATAATGTAAGGCTTATAACAGGTTTTTCTGAAATTAATTGTCAGCAAACGAGCGAACTAAAGTTTAAAAATGCAATAAATATATACATAAGTGAAATAAGTATATACTCACTCACACACATACATAATAATAAATAATTAAATTAGACTCTTTTCACCACGCGATCCTCCCCAATTTATATTAATATGTGGCTAAGATAGCGCAAGCGATGTATGTGCCTTGTTGCTCTAGCCTATTATATTGGGTTCTTCCTCCAGTTTTCGGATCGTCTAGAGGAATTAAATCAAAAATCTATTTGTCGTATTTTGACCATATTTACCAAGAAACTTCCGACATGACACGGAAACACGGTTTGTAATGGTTCGTTTCGCTTCTTTTAGTCGAATTGCTCTAGTAATTATCACAAGGTATTAAATCTCTTATTTACAACATTATAATGTTATTATCAAAGTACTCAAGTATACATACATTTATATAATTATTAAGTAAGTTTTCATTGAACATACTTGTGCATAAATCGTTGATTATTTTATGTGGATGTACTCTACTCACTTTTTATTTATAGAAAGATGTAACAATTTGGTGGCATGAGTAAAGAAGAAAACACTACCTTATAGCGCAACTGGTACCGTCTTCGTCGTCTTCTCTCTTTTTACGCCGCCTTCGTATACACAGGTAAGCCGCAAGTGCGAAAAGGCCGGCTATAGCCGCACAGCTAAGTATCACAATGAGGACAATGTCACGCGTCTTCATTTTGACCTGGAAAAAGAGAAGAGATATTAAAATAATTTTAAAGAGCTTTTGACAGAAACTTGATGTTTACACTAGTATGGAAGGAATGGGTTGTTCCTGATTCAACCCACGACAACTCAACCCACATACATAAATTCCCAACTCAACCCACGAATTATTTTTAATAAATTTTCCTATCCAAATCTAAATATTATTCCCAACTCAACCCACAGCAAAAACAATGGCAATCAAGTACGGACAGCACAAAAATGAAACTCTGTCTTTAATCTCTATCCCTATAATTTATATAAATTTTTTTTTTTTTTTTATTGCAGGAGTTCAGCAGACAGGCAGACAGCCCACTTGATGGAAATTGGTTAGCATCGCCTATGGACATTTGCAACACCAAAGGTGCTACAAATGCGCTGCTGCACTCTTAAAGGAGACTGGAACCTGGTCACTAATGCCGGAACACAACAGAAGGTTGTTATGGCGACATACTTTAGACCAAGGGTGGTAGCGATCCAGTCGTGCAAATGCCCTACCACCTGGCAAGACTGACTGTTACTAACATTAGGTTGGGAAAACTACCTAAGCACAGCATGCTTCGTGGGTAGGATTTGGACCCATGTCCTTGGAATAATTTACGATTACCCAAGCCACTCAACTAACACGGCCTTAATAAATAAAGTTCCCAACAATAAACAAAAGCTACCCTCAAATAACGCTAAAAAGTTTTCATCTAATTGAAAATGGAACACCGCTCGAATTTCAATTAACACTGGAATATCTAACTAAAATCTACTTTAGTCCAAATTGTACGTGAAAACAGACTGAGTTGGATGTGGAGTGCGTCGCGATGCGGATCTCTAATCGATCCACGCACGTTTGAACGAGTGAACTCACTCGCGCCATTCGGTGTTTCAGTGCTGGTTTATTTTAAATACACTCTTTTGATTTATAGTAGGATTAGCTACAAACCCGCCTACTCCGATTAGAAATAATCATTAATATTGTTTATAGAACGCAATTTGAATTTAATGCTGGAATATCTAAGTAAAATCACTTTTATCCAAATTGTACGTGAAAACAGATTCACTTAGATATTGAGAGAGTTGCGATGCGGATTTCTGATCGTTACAAGTGTATTTGTAAGAGTGAGCTCACTCGCGCTTGTCGGTGTTTTAAGTACAAGCTTATTTTAAATACGCTCTACAATAAATTACAATATTGTAGAGATATGGTATTAATTCAAAATTGATAAACATAATAAATAAAGTAATAAAATCGGCAGACAAATACACACACTGTATATCCCCAAATTAAGCAAGTTACCATAGTAAATCACGGAGAAAATTCGTTTCCGA
This sequence comes from Dendrolimus pini, assembly GCA_949752895.1. Taxonomy (NCBI): domain Eukaryota; kingdom Metazoa; phylum Arthropoda; class Insecta; order Lepidoptera; family Lasiocampidae; genus Dendrolimus; species Dendrolimus pini. The sequence continues at coordinate 25,397,451 of OX457124.1, forward strand.
AATTTACCATACCAGGAATCGAACCCGGAGCCTCGGCGTTGCAGTGAGGTAGGCCGGCAAAGGTATAGCCCACTCACCACTGAGGCCGTCTCAATCACAGTTTCTACAATTGTTAAGGATTATTATTAACATTCAAATGGTACGCAATTTGAATTTCAATTAACATTGGAATGTTTCATTTAAACCCACTTTAGTATCAATTGTACCTGAATAGAGACTAATTTGGATGTGTAGTTCGTCGCGGCGTGAACCTATAATTGATTTATGTACATTCGAACATGTGAGTTTATTAGCAGAAATCGATTTTATAAGTACTGGTGTGATATTTACCATATATATAAAGCAAACTATTCCAAGGAACTTTTCAGTATGTTCGATGCTCTTTTAATTTTTTTATTATTTGTGAACGTAGATAAGAGAATATACTAATTTGTACCTTAAAAAAGATGTTATTCAAAACTTAAGTTATATAAAAACTTTCGAATTTAAGTATCCTTAGTTTATACGGTGTGTATGCAAGTGTTCTCAAAAAATTTTCTTAAGTACTTTGGATTCTTTGGAATGAGCCTCTAGCTGATATTTTCCTATAACATGGAATCAAGAGTAACAAGAAAATATCTCCTTTGAAGCTAGCAGCACGTGAATAACACTTCTAATATTGTGAAAGCACATAAGCAAAGATAACCACTATACAAGATAACAGGCGAAATGATAGCCTATCTGTTGTACTCTAGCAATAAAATAAAAGCTATGTTTGTAGATTTTATCAGAAGTATTACGATGTCAAACTTGATATAAATACTAAACGTAGTCACATGTTCAGATAATTATAAATAGTAGAAAGCACTTAACTTGTGTGTAATGTATAGGTAGAGAATACAAATATATTATTTTTGTATTTTTTTTACATCAACAAATAGACAAGAATACAACTTGGATAATATGTTAACATTTACTAAAGCGTTTTGTAAACAATTAATACATCACATACATACTGAATACGTACTTCGACTTTACAATTACAATTCAATTAGCACGTTATGTATTTTTTGAATTACCTTTGTATTTTAACGTTTTTTATTGATTGAAATTCTTAAATAAAATGCGAAAAATATTGTAAGCGTGATTCTAATACAATACAAATTTTAAATATAACTACTAGTTGACTTGTATTAGAATTAGAATCACGTGAATATTTTCTACTATACCGAATCAACTCGACCAAATTAAAATACGATTCAACTAACCAGGCAAGTAAATTCTCCCGTCCAAACGCACCTATATCTCTACAAAGACATAAACACGGCTCTAAGTATGTCCCTAAAACAAGGTCACATCGATTCCAAACTTGATATATGGGGCACTTATATATAAAATATTTTATTAGTGTACTGGATTTTTATAGCAGTTTACAACCATTTAATAATGGAAGAGTATTTCGTCATGTGAAAGCGTAACTGCCGTATAAATAATGATTTGTGATATAAAATAAACATACCTATTTTAAGGGTTCCGAAGGTATTTTGGCGAAAACGGAAGCTGTGCAATATCATGCAATGCAATCTGTCTCTATACATCAGAATTTTTTTTCAATGGCGTTTATAGATAGATAGACCACAATTTATTTGATTTTGGTTATTCCGACATTTCGGCCACTTTTCACTTTTTGGCCGTGATCACGGAAGACAAAGATGTCAAGTGTCAAACAGTATTGTTAAAGTTTTATTTAGCCTACCGCCAACTTGTTCAGTTTAATTATTTGGTTTATTTTTTTATGGTTATTATTTACTCTATGGGAGCCTAACCTAATTTACCACCGCTTCGCAACATGTTAACCGAATAACCAAAATCAAATAAATCACCGCGCTTAAAACCGTTAAAAGTAGTTTTATTGTGTATACAACTCGCGAAAACTGAAAAATAATATCAGATATACTTATACTTTTATACATACCATACAAATACATACATATTATAAAAATATATAAATGCTTATAGATAGAATATATACATCCATATGTTTAAATATAATCATATTGCAACGACAGCTAATATTTTCTGATCATTGCTCTAAATATCGTTAACAATTTTGCTTGTCTGTTAGAAACAGACAGCGCATTCCAGAGCTTGAGAGCCTTGACCGTAAAAGAGTTGTAGAAAGTTGAATTATGCCCGTTATTTATACTGATGTTTGTTATTCTGTTCTATCGGGCATCCTCCGTATGTCGCATCGTTAAGGGAGAGCTGGAGTGGCGATGCGATAGAAGAAGAGTCGTTGCTGGGGCCGCTAATATTATATTATACTAGCTGATCCGGCGAACTTCGTACCGCCATATTTTCTGAATTCCTAAAAGACTTTGCTTCATGACACAAAAACAAAATCACCAAAATCGCTCCCGGTGATTAGGAGGATTCTAGAACCCGATCTCAGCGCCACCTACCGCCTCCAATTGTGGAAATAAACCATCCCGAGACCCACTCAAACACACACATAAAATTTCATCAAAATCGGTAAAGTCGTTCTCAAGTTATGCGCTTACCAACAAACTTTGCGATTCATTTTTATATATCAGATTATTTTAAATGCATAAATGTAAATCTTCCGAAAATTCCGGAAACTGTCTCAATTTTAAATTCTTTATACAAACCATCAATTTCAACAGGTTTATTATATGCTATACACACTTTAATTAGAAATCAGGTTCCGCCGATTATATGTGTTATTTTATGTATGCAAAAGATACCCTCTAACCTTTCACAACTTATGAGGGTCGATATAAAGCTTTGAGAAACGGTGCCGTTACGTAAGTATTCAGATCACGTGTTCCAACAGAGGGCGTTATTGAGGAATTGGCTTCATTTAAATAAACAGCTGGAATAGTTGTTAAGAGTCCACCCTACCAATGAAATTATGTAGAATTTTAGGTTTCCGAGGACGTCTTAGCAAAAATCTTATCTTATCTATACTACTATTATAGAGCTGAAGAGTTTGTTTCTTTGTTTGTTTAAACGCGCTAATCTCACCGGACCGCTGGTCCGATTTGAAAAATTCTTTCAGTGTTGGATAGTACATTTCTCGAGGAAGGCTATATATCATCACGCTACGAACAATAGGAGCGGAGCAGCAATGAAAAATGTTTCAAAATCGGGAGATATTTTTAACTATTCAACGCCGACCACGTCGCGGGCACAGCTAGTACTATATATAAGCTAAAGAGTTTGTTTGTTTGATTGAACGCGCTAATCTCAGGAACTACTCGTCTGATTTGAAAAATTCTTTCAGTGTTGGATAGTACATTTCTCGAGGAAGGCTATATATCATCACGCTACGAACAATAGGAGCGGAGCAGCAATGAAAAATGTTTCAAAATCGGGAGATATTTTTAACTATTCAACGCCGACCACGTCGCGGGCACAGCTAGTACTATATATAAGCTAAAGAGTTTGTTTGTTTGATTGAACGCGCTAATCTCAGGAACTACTCGTCTGATTTGAAAAATTCTTTCAGTGTTGGCTAGTACATTTCTCGAGGAAGGCTATATATCATCACGCTACGAACAATAGGAGCGGAGCAGCAATGAAAAATGTTTCAAAATCGGGAGATATTTTTAACTATTCAACGCCGACCACGTCGCGGGCACAGCTAGTACTATATATAAGCTAAAGAGTTTGTTTGTTTGATTGAACGCGCTAATCTCAGGAACTACTCGTCTGATTTGAAAAATTCTTTCAGTGTTGGCTAGTACATTTCTCTAGGAAGGCTATATATCATCACGCTACGAACAATAGGAGCGGAGCAGCAATGAAAAATGTTTCAAAATCGGGAGATATTTTTAACTATTCAACGCCGACCACGTCGCGGGCACAGCTAGTACTATATATAAGCTAAAGAGTTTATTTGTTTGATTGAACGCGCTAATCTCAGGAACTACTCGTCTGATTTGAAAAATTCTTTCAGTGTTGGATAGTACATTTCTCGAGGAAGGCTATATATCATCACGCTACGAACAATAGGAGCGGAGCAGCAATGAAAAATGTTTCAAAATCGGGAGATATTTTTAACTATTCAACGCCGACCACGTCGCGGGCACAGCTAGTACTATATATAAGCTAAAGAGTTTATTTGTTTGATTGAACGCGCTAATCTCAGGAACTACTCGTCTGATTTGAAAAATTCTTTCAGTGTTGGATAGTACATTTCTCGAGGAAGGCTATATATCATCACGCTACGAACAATAGGAGCGGAGCAGCAATGAAAAATGTTTCAAAATCGGGAGATATTTTTAACTATTCAACGCCGACCACGTCGCGGGCACAGCTAGTACTATATATAAGCTAAAGAGTTTATTTGTTTGATTGAACGCGCTAATCTCAGGAACTACTCGTCTGATTTGAAAAATTCTTTCAGTGTTGGATAGTACATTTCTCGAGGAAGGCTATATATCATCACGCTACGAACAATAGGAGCGGAGCAGCAATGAAAAATGTTTCAAAATCGGGAGATATTTTTAACTATTCAACGCCGACGACGTCGCGGGCACAGCTAGTACTATATATAAGCTAAAGAGTTTGTTTGTTTGATTGAACGCGCTAATCTCAGGAACTACTCGTCTGATTTGAAAAATTCTTTCAGTGTTAGATAGCCTATATATCGAGGGCGAGGACAAAATTGTGAATAAAACAAAACTAGTTGATTGTATAGGGCTGAAATTTGTAATACCCTTTCTTTTAGGTACACTTGCAGAATGGTAAAACTTTCTAAATTGTAACATTTTATAAGTTTTAGTAAGCAATAACAAAATGGCATTTTTACGTATACGCCCATTTGTTATGAAGCTCTCGATATCATTACGCTAAGACCAATAGGAGTGGAGTACCCATGAAGAACGTTTCGAAATCGGGGGATTTTGGAAACAGATTCCACGCGGACGACTTCGCAGGCACAGCTAATGCTCTAAAATTGTTATATCCGTCTATGTATTTAACAGTATGTTTTCTTGGAAACTATTGTGTATATATTGATCCAAATTAGTATACATAGGTTATTTTAATATTATGTATAGTGAAATCAAGAAAAAATACAGTCGACACTCGATAATTTAAAAATAAAAACTTCGTTTAAAAAAACCGACTTCATAAACTAAAAAACTAAAATGTATAAAATAACTTATTTCTAAAGCTATTATTATTAATATATATTATCTAAAACATCTTGAAGTCGGTGCTTAGTAATTTTCAAAATATAGTAATTTTTATGTTTTACTTTGCACCGACATCAAGATGTTTTAGATAATATATATTAATAATAATAGCTTTAGAAATAAGTTATTTTATACATTTTTAACCGACTTCGAAAAAAGGAGGAGGTTCTCAATTCGTCGGGATCTTTTTTTTGTTGCTTTTTTTATGTATGTTCGCCGATCACTCCGTGATTTATGATCCGATTTACGTGATTCTTTTTTTGTTCGACGCGGATTAGCTTCCAATTGGTCTCCTAAAAATTTTACATAGTTTGGCCCAGTAGTTTTCATTTTATGAACATTTTTTATGAAAAAAAAATCCTTTTCGTTCCATATGTACACCGATTAATCTGAGATTTATGATCCGATTTACGTGATTCTTTTTTTGTTCGACGCAAAATAGCTTCTAATTGGCCCCCTAAAATTTTTACATAGTTTGGCCCAGTAGTTTTCATTTTATGAACATTTTTCATGAAAATAATTTTCACTCCGTTCCATATGTACACCGATTACTCTGAGATTTATGATTCGATTTACGTGATTCTTTTTTGTTCGACTCGGAATAGCTGCCATGTGGTCCCTTAAAAATTTGACATAGTTTGGCCCAGTAGTTTTCATTTTACGATCATTTTTTTGTTCCCGGTTCTTGGGACCTATATTTTTTAAGAAGTGCGGCACCATTCGTAGGTCCACCCATACATAGCTAGACACTAAAAAGTCACAAATAAAAAATGAAAACTTCGTTTAAAAAAACCGACTTCAAAAACTAAAATAAAAAAACCTTGGTTTAAAAAAACCGACTTCAAAAACTAATCGGATCATAAATGACGGAGTAATCGGCGAACATACATAAAAAAAAGATCCCGACGAATTGAGAACCTCCTCCTTTTTTCGAAGTCGGTTAAAAATTCACAGGACCAGAGAAAAATTACAAATTATCAAAAGTTCAAAATAACAGGATTTATAACTAAGAGGGAGGGAGGAAAAAATCAAGTAAACAAGAGGTTGATGAAAATTCGTCATTTATTATTTTAAATATTTGTAAAGTCCGTAATTTTCTGTTGAATGACCGACTTTATTATCCCCGCAAATTAATAATGCGCCTGGCCGCCATTTTGGTGACGTAACGGTAGCCGAAAACTCAGTACCGTTAGCATCACTGGCTGGCGAGTACGCGTACATATGGAGTTCCTGATGACGTCACGTGAATGTTAATTTCACAAGGCTCCAGCTCATTAGCAAATTGCGGGGATAATAGTCTATCATTTCAATTGACAAATCTCTTTGCCTCAATTCGAGTGGTACAATTGTACTAGTTCAGTCCAAAAATCATATTCCTTTTTTAAGCGCCATTTTATTATCATAGCCTACTCAACACCACTGGTATGCGAACTGCAAACTCACCCGTACATAATGTATGTAATGACACAAACGACAGGTCTGTGCATGATAAAGGCTTCAAATTATAGAGAGTAGGGAAGCCCGGATTTCAAATTATCGCATGTTGGCAGGCAAGATACTATTCCTTCAACTTCAAACTACCGAGGGGACCAATTAATATTGATTGTATTCAATTTAACGAGTATATTTCAAAGGTCCGGAAAAAAACAAATTAATGAGTCTTAAATTACTGAGAGTCGCCGTAATATTGAGGGTCGCCACAAAGGCAAATAAAGTTGAAAAAAAAATGAGTGTACAAAATACATAATCGTATTAGATAATAGTAGCTAAAATATATTTTTATGACGGCCTCTGTGGTTGAGCGGGCTAAGCCTTTGCCGGCCTACCTCACTGCAAAGCAGAGGCTCCAGGTTCGATTCCTGGTATAGTAAATTTCGGAAACATATTTTATCCGTTATTTACAATGGTCTGGGTGTCTGGGATTAGCCCCCGTGTTAATGCGTTGTATATTACCAATAATACAAGCGTAACGTGCCTAATTTGGGGATATACAATATGTGTGTTTGTCTGCCTATTATTATTATGTATTTATTTATTTTCAAAATTAAAAAAAATATATATAATGAATTTTTTTATAAAAAAAATAACATTATTCTTTTATAAAAATACCACAGAAATAAAATACATATTCAATAAAATAAATAATAAAACTGGAGAGGTGTCAAGGGACACCCGGATGGAACGAAGTTCCTATCGATTAATTAGTGAAGGAATTGTAATAAAATTTTAATTTTTTAAGTTATAAAAATATAATGTAATATAAACTTAATCAGTAGGCTCAATTTTAGTAATAATTGGCTTGTTATATATGTGTGTGTGTGTATATATATATATATATATATATATATATATATATATATATATATGTGTGTGTATATATATATATACATATACATATATATATATATATAATATATATATATATCACCCACTTCGACCATACCGACCACACCGACCACATCGACCACATCGACCACACCGACCACATCGACCACATCGACCACACCGACCACATTGACCACACCGACCACACCAACCACACCGACCACATCGTTCGACCACATCAATCATACCGACCACACCGACCATATGCACCAAAATGACAAAAATGGCAAATCACAAAAAAGTGTCGTTACAACATTTGGTATGTCGTTACAACTTTTTGGTCTTAAAATTTTCCGTCTAGCCCCCTTTCGCCATTCGCACCGCGCGATAAGGAACTCCGTTCCAAAAATACAAAATCTTGCAGATCACCGCCAGCGGGGCCTCAGGTCCAAACTACCGGTGGTTAGGGCTCCAGAGATAGGAACCTCCTCACAATTCGTGCCGTGTCCAAGAGTGCTGCCTTCTGTATCTGGCCCTTCACCCAGCCTCCCAGCGAAAGCTTCTCTAGATGACGGTTGAGCCTAATGAAATGAAAGCCTGTGATTGTTTCTAGTTTCTATATTTAATATAATTTTTAGTTAAACAGAGCAGAGCACTTGCGGAAAGGAGATCGGCCATCTTAGGAAGGAAGCTACCACAGACAATATACATGTCATAGATCTGTCAAGCTTATAGATTTGTTGCGTTCCCTTTAACAGAGGCTTTTCGCTACATAGTGGTAACCTCGTGAGCAAGATCTAAGTATTTACTTAGTTTTTTTTTTCTTTCTTCACGAGGTTATCGTCATGCGGGATACTAATGTAAGCGGCCACGATAGTGAGGTTAGTTCCTCCCTCTGTCACCTCAAAGTACGCGCGCATGACGCACTCGTTCAACTCTTGAGTCCATCTCATACGGCGCACTACACCACCGGTAGCGAGGGCCGGGCGCGGGATACATCCCGAAGGCCCCAAGCGTGCCTATTATTATTCACATATATATTTATTATCCAAATCCTTTACATTTTTTTTTATAAATATCTTAAATATATATATACATTTATTTATAAAAAAAATATAAAAAACTGATCTTCGCCGGCAGTGGGGCCTCGGGTCCAGACTACCGGTGGTTAAGGCTCCAGACACAGGAATCTCCTCACAATACGGGCCGTGTCCAACAAAGCTGCCTTTTGCATCCGACCCTTCAACCAGATACTAAGCGAGAGCCTTTCAAGGTGGCGGTCAAGGCTCTTCGCTATTAATCCATTCACTGACACCACTATCGGTACTATGATTGTAGAATTTAGGTTCCACATGGCGGTAACCTCGTGAGCAAGATCAATATACTTTATTTGTTTATCTTTCTCGGCATTCACGAGGTTACCATCATGGGGGATTATTATTATTATTATTATTTTGGGTAGTTTGGTTGGTGTTTACCTCTGACGAACAAAATAGGTAGACCGAGCGCCAATCTCTCAGAGTAAAGGTTACTAAAGGAAGCCGATTGTGAAATAGGAAGCCCATCGCGCTGCAGTGCATTACCAGTACATACTATTAAATAATCCAATCATTACGGATAAAATTGGTATCGTTCGCAGTGAATTACTGTTAACAGACTCAAACCACGTACATGCCAGTCACAAGGGGTGTAAATTGGGCTACAGTAAGCCGGTTGACTCCAAGAGTGTCTAGCCTGGACAGAGCAGCACCGAGACCTCGTGGCCTTTATCGCATTTAACACCTAGCTCCCGGCCGTGGTTGGCACCATGGTCGAGAGCAAACCCGCAAGGGACGCCGTCTCTTCCTTTTGCAAGCGCGTTATGCTTACGAAGGAGGAGGCGGAGCAGGAGCGAGAGCGGACATCTTTGCTCCGCTTCCGCCAAAGGAGGACGCGCCGACGCCGGAGGCCTACGCCTGCCAGGGTTGCGGAGTTGGGAATCCCGTTTACCCGTAACCCTGACATAAGGCGCAAGACAGGACACAGAGGAGTGGCAATAGCATGGCACCGGTTCTGACTGGGCATGTTAGTGCCACCCCTGATCTGGCGAATCCCACACACGGGTTGCGAATTATTATCCCCCCAGGCTTCTATGCCTGTCACAGCACAGAAGCCTGGGGCGGTTATGAGTTGCTATTTCATCCAATACATGTGGAAAGTCGCCAAGCGTAACACAGTCATAATATATGCACGAATAAAAAACGTGAGCGCCAATAAATCCATGGCGCTTTCGACCTTTTAATAGCTAGTCACTAGTTTCTTAAAGGTAGACTATTGGGAATCGAGTTGTATAAAGTATCATGCCACTGGTGTATACTACATAAGTCCTTTTTTTTACTTTTTATTGCAGGAGTTCAGCAGGCAGGCAGACGGCCCACTTGATGGAATGTGGTTACCATCGCCTATAGACATTTGCAACAATAAAGGCGCTGCTGCTGTCTTAAGGGAGACTGGAACCTGGTCACTAATGGAGGAACACAATTCAAGGTTGTTATCGCGACATACTCTAAACCAGGGGCGGTAGCCATCCAGTCGGGCAATGCCCTACCACCTGGCTGTGGGTTGTTTTCTCGCCTCTTACGACAAGCCGCCCGGCCGCAGCAAATTGTATTCTTACTCCATTCCTGCACGGATAAAACAGTTTACGCAGACAAGTTAAAAAAAAAACTTCAGGTAGGCCCTGTCTGTACCTTTATTTGTCTAAAGTATAATGATCAAAGTTGGTAAAGACAAATGTTGTGTATACGTATTAATTTAAAAGACGGGTCATTGTCGTCAGCTTGAAACACACGTTTCTATTTTGTAAATTCATTGAATATACAACCAGCCAGCTGTATGTAATCGTATTTGGGATAATGGAGCTTTCAGGTCTAAATTCTAATTATCATATAGATACAACACACCTTGTGTTGTGTCTATGTGATACCGTAACGAAATACAGTTAGTAAATAAATAACTAAGTATATGAAATTGTAATCGTGGCAGAAATGCCAAATGACACCTTCGTAAATAGTTACCCACGTAATAAATTTTAACCATTTATCATATAGCAGTTTTGTAATGAACCTAGTTCAGGGATTTTGTTTATGAAATTTAAGTATTTATTCCTAAGTTTATAAAATATATATAAGTTTTCTTTTATTTCATTACATTATTTATAGTATTTAAAGTTGTTAATTGAAAAAAAAAAAAAATGAAAAAATTTTACATAAGAGGAACAGTTATGTAATCGTCTTGTTCCGCTGTCCGTATATAACCTTCCGACTTTCTGTGTATGTCATACTCAAAACTACTGGATATAAAAATAATGGCAATATAATAAACATATTGTCTTTATTAAGGAGAAGACACTTTGTTCATGTGTTCTTTGTTTGGTGAGACAACGATTTAATTTGGGTTCCTGGTTTCGCTAAAATGTCTGCGGAATACTATAAATAATGAGCGTAGATAAAAATGTTATCAGAAACCGCGGCGGTTCAGAAAAACAAAGGTATCTGTAATTACAAAATTCCCCCCTTATATACTGCCCTTATTTTTAATTAGAAGCATTGTGCCCCAGAGTGTCGTCTTATTCAAGGGACTCCTTTGTTTTACTTTATTTTTAAGTACAAAACTTTTTACGGTTATATGGCTGACAAGATTTCGCACTAAATTTTGCTTAGAGGTAAAATAATACACATTAATAATAAAAAACTGTAATGACATTTTTTGAGGCCCATGCAGGGACTGGCGATTCACCGTGTGCCCATTTTTCCATGTTTCCCGAACATTGCGTCGGGCTGACGCTATAATCCCCATATACCACTAGCAGTTCATCCCAATAGTCCGGTACTTTTTATTCTCATTTTCCACAATAGTCCTGAACTGGCCGGGGCTTGTCTATGGGTACATTATTATATGGTGTAGACAGGGATAAACGCCGGTCAGTGTTGGCCTTTCCATGGCCCCAAGCAAGCCCTCAAAAAGTCAAAGCCATTTTTATGGTCCGTGGTCTTCAAAGACATACAATAGAAAAAATTGTATTTGTAGATTGATAAATAGATAGATAAAACTTTTTTGCTCACCAAATATACAATTTCGAAAATACACAATTACAATATTGTCATGGTAGAAACAATAGGCAGCCTTATTGCTTAAAGCAATCTCTTCCAGGCAACCTAACTTAAGGAATAATTTAACCTAATCTGGCGATGTAGGTGGTGCAGATCATCAAGTATCATAAATAAACAGACTTAAACTAGATAATTTTACTTTTCATAATTTTTATTTTACTGTAACAAACATAACTACCGCCAAACTACTCAAACTCACTTAAATTAGTTATAAACTTGTAACACAATAATTAAGCTATTCACCGACTTAGTTTTAACTTAGTTTCAAAAGCTTTCAATTTTACATCGCTCGACATTAAGTAACACTTTGGAAACTTTGTGACTAGACACATTTGTTAAGTTACTAGAACGGGTTGAGAAACAATTAGCCAATAATTTAAGGCTATTTGTAATGACACGGTATGGGCTTTTAGGTACTCGAAGATGAATGAGTGAATGAATTAATGTTTATGAAGTGCAGTTTTAGTTTTTTTTTAATGGGTAATGGCTTGGTAGCTCACGCACAGCGAAGGGTTCGTAGCGGTGACAAACTGTACATTATTTCGCCTCTTTGCTTCTATAGTGTTTTGTTGAAAAATTGACATTTTAGTAGTGTTTTTTGACCTTGTATATATTTTTTGAGTATACGTATACCACGTAAGACGTGGTAGCGTAATGGCTAGCGCACGCGTCCCATACTTGAAAGGCGCGGGTTCTATCCTGGCCGGAACGCATGCACCGCTTAGTCAGTTTTCTGATCTAATGTGCATATTGTTACAATTACCACGTGCTAATAACGGTGAAGGAAAACATCGTAATGCAACCTGCACATCGAAATAACCGATGTGTCAAACCTGCCAAGCCGTCTTAGACAAGCATGGCGGGTATACTGTCAGTTCCCCTATAGTGGGAGGCCCGTGTCCAGCAGTGGTCTGTTATTATATATATTATATATATATATATATATATATATATATTTGGATATAATGTATATAATTTTTTGAGCCAATATATAAGGTATTTTAAGAAAGATCGTGTTATTTGTTTCTATTTGCCACTATATTTACCACTTTCATCTCATCTTATTTCCACCCATTTTAATATTATATAAAATTTATAACCAGGCATGTTTGCTGAAGAGTTTCTTGTGCCCCTTCTTCTCTTCAAGCCACAACATGTTTAACAAAAAGAAATGTTCTGCCCGGACTAAGTATAAACATAAGCCTACAGAAGAAAACCGCAGTAATTTTATAAAGATTCGTAATCTCTGCAATAGGGTGTGTAGGGACGCACAACGCCGATATATCCACAAATCTCTAGATATTGATGATTCCACTAAGATGTGGAAGTTTCTTAAAACTTTGGGAGTTGGCAAACCTTCTAACAATTCCATTCCTAAAGACTTAAATATCGAACTGTTAAATCAGCACTTCTCATCTTCCGCCAGTTTAGATAGGCAATCAAAATTGAACACCTTACGTTGTCTTTCAAACTTGTCAACTCCTATTTATCCTTCATTTGCTTTTAGTCAATTCTCTGATCGTGATGTTAGGAAGAGCATTCTGTCCATCAGTTCCAATGCTGTGGGTTGCGACAGTATCAGTCGAAATATGATAGTTCCCATATTGGACGTTATCACTCCAGTGATCACTCACGTTCTTAACTGTTCTATAACCTCTAGTACATTTCCTGACTCCTGGAAACAAGCACAAGTGATTCCATTACCAAAAAAGGTAAATCCTGACCTGTTTTCCGAATATCGTCCCATCTCCATTCTTCCTTTCCTTTCCAAGGTGTTAGAGCGTCTTATTTATCAGCAGTTCAGCATCTTCCTTAATACAAATTCCTTAATCAATCCTCTCAAATCCGGTTTTCGTCCTGGTTATAGTACTACTTCTGCATTGGTAAAGATCACTGATGATATTCGTTACGGTATGGGAAACGGTCTGCTAACTATACTATCGCTTCTTGACTTTAAAGCTTACGGTCTATCTGTAAATCCTCAAAAGACAAAAGTGATAATAGTTGGTAGTTCTAGGCTAATCTCTAAGATAGACTGGTGTAATCTTCCTCAGATTGAATTTGATGAAACTGTAAAGAATCTTGGGATTGTCATTGACAGAGAACTGTCTTGGAGGCCTCACTTGACCAATCTCAGCCGAAGAATATTTGCGTCGGCAGCTTCGCTTAGAAGACTTAAAAATTTCCTCCCTACTGCTACAAAAGTTATGCTTGCTCAATCTCTGTTATTACCCATACTTGATTATGCTGATGCCAGTTATATCGACTTAACACAAGAACAACTGAACAAGCTCGATCGACTTCAAAATGTCTGTATACGGTTTATATTTGGTTTTTGGAAAATAGACCATGTTTCCGAATATCGCAAGAAGCTTAAATGGTTACCTATTCGCCTTCGCCGGAATGTTCACTTACTCTCTCTTTTGTACAATATCCTTTTTGATCCTCGTACCCCTCCGTATTTAAAGGAACGTTTTGATTTCCTACATCTTTCTCATTCCCGTTATTTGCGCTCTAGTAATAATCTCTCCTTAATGACACCTGTACACACTTCTTCCTTTGTTGATAACTCTTTCACGGTACAGGCTGTCCGTTTATGGAACTCCCTACCACTCAACATCAGACAAGCTAAATCTATATTGTCTTTTAAACTAATGGTTACTAAATATTTTTGGTCCTCGCAAGTCTAAAACATGCTGCTGATCTTATATATAGTATGATATGTCTTATTTTTGTATAGTATATAAAGTATATTATTATTTATTTATTTACTTACTCTTGGTATGTTTCTTATCTCCAGGAGTGTCCAGGCTGGACAGAGCAGCGCCGAGAGCTCGTCGCCCATACCGGATTTGACACCTCGCTCCCGGCCGTGGTACGCACCATGGTCGGGAGCTCCACCGGATGGGACGCCGTCTTCTCCTTCTGCGAGCAAGTCATGTTTGCGAAGGAGGAGGCGGAACGGGAGCGTGAGCGTAATTCCCTGCTCCGCTCCCGACAAAGGAGGACGCGCCGACGCCGGAGGTCTGACCTAGACCTTCGGCCACCGTAAGCGGGCGGCGCGGGTGGGGCCTCTAGGGGCATAGAGGTTCTCACTCACCCGCACATGCCGTCGAAATGAGAGCGCGAGTGTTCCGCGCGCGCTCATCTCTCTTCCCGTGGGGCGAGTTACAGACCGCCTGTTAATTTGACTTTAACAATAAACAAAACAGTATATAAGCGTATGCGAGTCAAATACATGGTAGTCTGTGTAATGTTTTTTTTTTTTATTTAATGTATTTTTATGCATATTTTTCTTAAAATATTAGCATTCTGCACTCCTAAATATGAACTATAAGTATGCGAAATCTCTTCCGTCCCCGCAATTTTCGTAAAAAAGGGTACAAAGTTTTTTGCTGCTTTTTGCTTCACGTATTAATATAGATAACTAGGTTTTACAACTAAACAATCTTCTAAGACAAGATAGAAAATCAAATAACTTTGACCTTAGTAATTTTAAATTTTATTGTCAAATAATTAAACACAATTTTCTGTAGAACAGTCTGTTCTGTAACTCAGTTTGAAAAAGAAACATGTGCTCGCAGAACACTAAATGAATTTGATACGGTTACAGAGTTAGTTCTTTAGAATATCTAACTTCAAATGTGGCTTCTTAGAACGGCTCAACTATAGTATTCTTCTTTCATAGTAATACTAGAAATAATTTACAAAAACATGAAATACTTAGGCCGCGTACAGACGAGCAGCACTTTGCTGTGAACAGAACCAACTTCAGCTGTCGACAGAAGCAACTGCTACTGTCGACAAAAGCAACTGCTGCAGTATTCGACACGCCGACTGCTCCCCACCATGCTGACAGCATTGTTTTAGTGCGCCGTGATCATTATTGTAGTAGGGAGACAGGCGAAACGTACTTCGTATTTGAAGTCGCCTGACAAGGCAGCGCGCGCGCTGCGCTCATACTGCAGCTGCCGCCATTGGCCGGCGTTTGCTGTCCACGTGTCGACGGCAAACGCCGACAGCTGCAGTTGCCTCTGTCGACAGCAAAGTGCTACTCGTCTGTACGCGGCCTTACTTATGGACTGGAAAATACAACCTACTTAAACATTGGCAAAAATGTAGATGGATAGATAACACTTTATTGCTCACCAAAACAAACAAAGACAAAAACAAAATGCATAATTACAATACTTCTTGGCAAAACAAGAGGCGGCCTTATCGCTAAAAGCTATCTCTTCCAGGCAACCCAGCTTAAAAGAAATTCTTAACTAATCTGGCTATGTAGGTGCAGCAGAAAAATGATAGGACTGTACAATTTAAATATACATTCTTACACTAATTTGTAAATTTGAATTTAAATTTAAATTTAATTTAAAAATAAATTCGGTCTGGCCAGCCACATTAGGGCCCACAGGCGGCGAAATAATGACATTTGAGGGGTCGCCGTTACCGAAATCGGTAAGGAGGACTATATATATATATATGTAAATTTGATACATATATAAATATAATAGTAATATATATATATATATATATATATATATATATATGTATATGCAAAATAATCTAAATAAATATATTTATATTTGTTAACATTATATGTGACAAGTAATTTATATATTAAAATAGATAGTAAAATGTATGTGATATTAAAAAAAATGATGTAGATGTGAAGTAACATGTTTTTTTTTTCAATTTAACCTCTTTCATGGTTTAAGAGGGAACTATGGATCTACAATATTTTTACTAAAACTATATAATAATTTTGAATAATCTGTTTTTTTGCATTACTTTTTCTGCTTAGTTTTTATTTATTTATCGAAACGCAGGCCGACTACCTCTAATATCCTGCCCATATATATATGTAATAATTTATTCTTTCTTAGTATATATAGTGTTATCACTAATTTATTTATTATTTATAACATTAATGTTGACGCTATTAAAATATATACGCCTATATATCTATAGTGTACTAATATTTAATTTGTATTTATTTGCTAGAAGTAACATGTCATGGGAATGCCTGTTTTAATATGTAAATAACGTTAGTATTTCTTTATAGCTGGAGTACAGCAGACAGGCAGACGGCCCACCTGATGGAAAGCGGTTACCGTCGCCTAGGAACGTTTGCAACTTGAATAAATTTTATGACATACTTTTTTAAGAACCCCTTATTGTAGCGCTATAGGAAAACCACGCCTGGGAGCTCATTCCAAATCCCCACGGTGCGCAAAAGAATTGTTCTAGAGAGCCGTTGCATACAAGAGCGAAGCGGCTCTAGGAAGTGGGGATGAACGCCCAGCCACCAAGCTGAATAGTTCCTCGGAACACTCCCCATTGTAAAGTTGGTAGAATATGCAGAGAGACGCGAAGTCTTTTCGAAGGCCAAGCGTATCTAAACTGTCTGTGAGTGTAGGAATATGTTGCATCTGTTCCCAGTGTTGGGCGCATTTTGTCAGACACAGATTTTTTAAATATAGCAACCCTTAAACCGGGCAGAGGATTCAAATGAGATCGCTTACATATTTCTTCTCGTACATACTTCGCTATCCAAGGAATCTTTGACTCGTACATTTCGAGGAAAAGCTTGCAATTTCCGAGTAAGAAATTTCATCTCCGGCCTCTGAGACGTTTTGCAGAGCGTTTACTGTATGTAATGTTGGATAAAAGCGACGATAAACAATCACCAAGCAAAAAGTATGATTCTGAAAAACTCTTAAATCTTAACTAGATGGCAGCACGGGTAATTCTACTTTAGTTTTTTTACGTTTACAATTTAAAACATTTTCATGAGTTACGTTATGTTTTTGAGAAAACTGAAAAGTTTCGTCTATATGTTGCTATACAATCACGAAAAGTATAAAGAAAAGGGGTGCCCGGTGCACTTAATCATGTCAGGAATTGTTCTTCCGATCCTGAAAAATTATAACGATTGTTAGCAATTCTGTCTTAACAAGAGCAAAGACCTATAACTTCGCCTTGTTCTTTAAAATGGGAATGTCGAGATATACGAGTATTATATGAAAATGGCTACAGTACCGTATAACTAATAGCATACAAGTATTCCTTGTGGCACTCTCCAAGATACTGTTTAACCTACAATTTACTAGTACTAAATACTCTTATTAGTATATATAACAAGTATTTACAAATTATTGAACATTTTACACTTCGCACATATGATAATATAATTGACGGTACTTTTAAATATTACTTGAGTATAAAACCCGCCGCTGAAATGAGGCGGACATAGTTGTTTGTTGCACTTAACACCAACAGTACTTAATACATATTAATATCCTAAGAGAGTGTCGGGGTGAAGGTAAGGAAAGGAATGCTCCGGTAGTTCGGGCATGTGGAAAGAATGTATGATGAAAGAATGACTAAACAGATATACAATGCAAAAGTGGATGGATGCAGAAGTCGCGGAAGGCCACGACACACCTTCCATGATCAAATTGATCGTGTATTAGCAGAAGGTGATGTCAGGAGCCTTAAGAACAGACGAGCGTGCATGACAAGAGCTATGAATGTCAAAGAAGCAAGTGAGGTGTGTAAGAATAAGCCTGTATGGCGCTCTGTTGTTCGTGCCTACCCCGCAAGGGACCTGGCGTGAAGTTATGTATGTATGTATGTATGTAATATCCTAATTATGACTAAATATAATATAATAATAATAAGAGCCCATAAATGTCCCGGTGTTGAGATCGAGCCTCCCACTATAGGGAGAACGGACAGTATACCTGCCACGCTTGTCCAAGGCGGCTTGGCAGGTTTGACACATCGGTGATCTCGATGTGCAAGTTGCATCACGATGTTTTTCTTCACCGCTGTTAGCACTTGGTAGTTTTAACAATATGCAGCACATTAAGTCAGAAAACTACCTAAGTGGTGCATGCGAACCCGTGCCCTTTGAGCTGGGACGCGTGCGTTAGCCATTACGCTACCACGACTTTTTTGACTTATTTATATTACTTTTTGTACAAACTCGAACCATTTACAGATTTATTATAATATGGGTTGTAATGATATAAAAATCCTTTAAACAGTAATTTAACATATGCAAGGCACGGGATGTGTACAAAGCATGTACAATAGTCCGCATTTTACAAGTAAACATCTGCGGCCCAACGCTTAACAACACATTTATATTCATATATTTTCAGTAATAAAACCAGTGTCATTACAGCGTTCGTTGGGTTTGGTATTTCTTACATTTTTTTTACCTTTCCCTCCTAAACTAAAAGTGTATACGCACTACAGTTTTTTGGACCTTCGACCCGGATTAGAAGGGGCGGTTGGAGGCGATCGGGCCAGATTGGGCCCAATTTTTGTATTATCTCAACAATATATTTATTACGACAAATTATCGAATATAATCTATTCATTCTTTTACTTCCGATGTTACCACATAAGCATTTCTACATATATTTAACGATGTCTCAACGTCTTTAACATTTTTTAAAAATCAGTAACTGTAAACCTCCCTAAATAAACCTCGGTTTAATGTTCCGATCTATCACGAATTAGAAATCATGCGGTCAGCTGTCACTGTCGATTCACGGTTCACTCTGATATAACACGAATGTTATGCGATGTCCATCACAGCAGTTATGAGAACCATAGATTATATTAATATCACATAGATAATCTTCATAGATAATAATATTATTATGTAGGGTAGTTTTCGTAGTATTTTCGTATAAAAGGCGGTGTGGCGTGTAGACGGTGTTCATTGCTTACTGAGTGGTAAAAGGGGAATCTCTGCCCGAATAGTTAATATTAGGTATATTTGGTACTTTCTTGCCCAAATCTCTGCAAGGCTTTTTACACGAATTTATGTTCAAATTTAGAACAAAACCATTTATTGTTGTTGTCTCACTCTGTTTATATAGGATTTGTATGAAAGAAAAAATCTTTTTATTTTTATATATGATAACCGTTACGATGTGGTAATTTTAGGTTTGAATCTGATACCTGGTCCTCAATAAGAGACAGAACAAACGAGCTTTCGGGTTAAACTATGAAGTTGAAAAATTTGATAGCTTAAAAGTACTTTAAAGAAAAATTGTTTTAAATAACACTCGTCGTACATTTTGGATATTGATATATTGAATTGGATATTATTGAATACTCCATTATTTTGGATCAATTTACATTTTGTTTACTTGATGGCAAGTGGTTATCGTCGACTCCTGCCATTCGGAACAACTCGAAAGAATTCGTATATCATTAAACTTTTGTGGGTACTTTAATGCTATTATTACCTTATTAAAAAATATCCTGAAAATGCAAAAGGTCTGTTTTCAGCGAAATGCCATCAGTCATTACATAAGGCGACGCAAGTCCGACCCTTATCATTCGGGCGCTTTGGGGTTCTTCCATTGTACTTATTGTCAAGGCTGTAGAATAGGTTCAGTTAAGGAATGCTAAGCTCTCATACAATAGTCTGCTTTGTTGTATGGCTTATTGCTGTCCAGTCAAAGAGACTTCAAGAGTGATGTTGTGCTCTACAGTGTCATTTCCAATTCGTAGTTCCAGCGGAACTTCGTCGCGTTGCCTTGACGCAACAAGCACGTGTTGGTCAATCGCAAGTTGCAAAGACAGCACAAAAACTACCGCAGCGCCATCTTTTCCGCTATATTCGGATATCCAACTGGAATGACGTCATCTATCGGGATAAATAGCTTCCCAAATGTTGACAAGAGATATACATACATAGCTCGATGTTAAATTTGTTTTTAATCGATTCAGAAATTGTTGCTTAATACTCTAACAGACAGACAAAAATTTTGAAAGAAGCTCTTTCGAGATTTGTGTATGCGATTTAGCCCCTCTGATATTTTTCCCATATTTGAATTCGTTGCATACTAACTCGATACTCCCAATTGGTTTATCATATTATAGACTAGCTGTGCCCGCTACTTCGTCCCCGTGGATGTTTTTTTCGCGGAACCCTAAAAAGTAATAAAAAAAGTAGCCAAGTTACACCTTCTAACATCAGCTATCTACCAGTGAAAGCCCCGTCATAATCGATCCAACCGTTTATTTTATTGCAGGAGTTCAGCAGACAGGCAGACAGCCCACTTGGTGGAAAGTGATTACCATCACTTATAGACATTTGCAACACCAAAGGTGCTACAAACGCGCTGCTGCTCTCTTAATGGAGACTGGAAACTGGTCACTAATGCCGGAACACAACCCAAGGTTGTTATGGCGACATACTTTAGACCAGAGAATAGTCGGAACATCCAGACAGAGGTAAAAAATGTAATAATTGATTTTTTTATATAAGTACCTACTACTTAAGTAATACTTTAATATGCATTTAGTATAAATCTGTTATTTTTAACCGACTTCGAAAAAAGGAGGAGGTTCTCAATTCGTCGTGATCTTTTTTTTTTGCTTTTTTTTATGTATGTGCGCCGATTACTCCGTGATTTATGATCCGATTTACGTGATTCTTTTTTGTTCGAGGCGGAATAGCTTCCAATTGGTCCCCTAAAATTTTTACATAGTTTGGTCCAGTAGTTTTCATTTTATGAACATTTTTCATGAAAATAATTTTCACTTCGTTCCATATGTACACCGATTACTCCGTGATTTATGATCCGATTTACGTGATTCTTTTTTTGTTCGACGCGGAATAGCTTCTAATTGGTTCCCTAAAAATTTTACATAGTTTGGCCCAGTAGTTTTCATTTTACGTACATTTTTTTGTTCCCAGTTCTTGGAACCTATATTTTTTAAGAAGCGCGGCACCATTCGTAGGTCCTCCCATACATAGCTAGACACTAAAAAGTAACAAATAAAAAATAAAACTTCGTTTAAAAAAACCGACTTCAAAAACTAAAATGTATAAAATAACTTATTTCTAAAGCTATTATTATTAATATATATTATCTAAAACATCTTGAAGTCGGTGCAAAGTAAAACATAAAAATTACTATATTTTGAAAATTACTAAGCACCGACTTTAAGATGTCTTAGATAATATATATTAATAATAATAGCTTTAGAAATAAGTTATTTTATACATTTTAGTTTTTTAGTTTTTGAAGTCGGTTTTTTTAAACGAAGTTTTATTTTTGACATTACAAACAGATACTTCAATTTCATTTATCTGTACAGATACATAAATTGGCTAAGTGCGTGAAATTCCTTCAAAAAATTGATCCCTATAAGTTACTCTTTCTACTGGTGACCTGTACCACAGGTTTCTTTTTAACCTAATTCAGGCACCAGCCTCTTAGTTAATGTTGTTACTAGTTTTAAGTTTCACTGTGTACTTAAAGAGAAAATAAAGAATTATGTTATGTTATGATGATATTTGTAACACTAAAGGTGCTACCAATATGCTGACGCTTTCTAAAGAGAGACCGGAACCTGGCCACTAATGCTGGAACACAACACAAGGTGCATATGGCGTCATACTCTAGACCAGCAGTGGCAGCCATCGAAACGAGCAATTACCGTATCACCTGGCTGTGGGTTGTTTTATCGCCTATTACACAACAAGCCACCCAGCCGCACAAATTGTATTCTCTCTCCGTTCCTGCACGGATAAAACCTTAGAACTGTAATCAATATGATGATTCTGGCATAGCTCTACCACCTAATTACAGTCAAATTTCGACCACAGGGCGACCTCTACTGTTGAACTACTATTTAAATATTCCAATACCTATTTGATGTCACGTGTCCCTTTTTTGAACAAGGGTCGAATTGACAACTGATTTTATGTCACGTAGAGGTCTGAGAACTTCTAAAGTGAAATTACCCATAACTAACGTAACCCTTGTTTGTATATAGGTATATACAAATGCGATAGTGACTTTATGTTAGTTTATTCTTTCTTGTGGAAGACGTCAGGGATGATATTGTTTTTATTTTGCTTGTTTATTTCCCACAAAAAAAATGAATATACTGACATAAATTGCATCGTGTTCGCCGTCGTTTATATAGTGTATTTCAGTTGTTGTTTTTTTCAATAGCATTAATTTACAGACACGGCATTTTTAGTATGTTATTATAGATATCGTGTTTGTATGTGTGCATATAAGATTATTATTAAGGGCTGCTTGCATAAGGTTGCTTAAATTTATTTAAAAAAACACATAACGTATTTAACACCCGTAAATACAATTAGTCTTGCACAACGCAAAATTTGCCGTTAAATATATTTAAAGAGTTGTCAATACGTTTTGTGTAAAACGTATTTAGGCAGTTTAATATGATTAACTAATTTTATTTAAAGGCGATCGTTATGCAAGCGGCCCTACGTTTGCTTACGAGTGGGCAAGGCAATGGATGTGAGTATTACCATCTTACTATTTTCACGACTGAAATCTATTTCTTATTTTCTATTCAAGAATTTGTATATAAAATATTTTTGCCTCTTTATATACGAAAACATATATTCGGTTTCCTTAATAACAAAAAAAATACTTATTGTATCGAATAACTACAATAATAATGAACTCATCCTTGAGCATTACAACGGGCAGATGTTATAGTCCCATAGTCTACGATTCCTAGTTCCACTGGCAGTTCATCCCTGGCAAATTTTGTTCTCATTCCCTGCAATATTCCTGCAATAACCGGGGCTTGTACTTCAGACAAGAACAGGGATAATCGCCAGTCAGTGTTACGCCACATTCAGATTTTTGTCAAAGGGCCTTTACATGTTGGCCTTCCCATGGCCCCACGCAAGCCCTCCAAAAGCCCGGGCCATTTTCATGGCCCCTGGTCTGCAGAGACATACATATATGAACTCACGGTTTAAAGATTCTACACAATGCCAATCGTCCGGTAAATACTTACTCTAAAATGTAGGTTTTATTCTTAGACCATATAGACATGGTATATCTCAATGGTTTTATTATATTGTATGTCTTTCAAGACCACGGGCCATAAAAATGGCCCGGACTTTTGGAGGGCTTGCGTGGGGCCATGGGGAGGCCAACACGTAGAGGCCCCTTGACAATGTTAATGTAAATATGTGGCGTGACACTGACCGGCGATTATCCCTGTCTACACCATATAATAATGCACCCAAGGACAAGCCCCGGCCAGTGTAGGACTATTGTGGGAAATGAGAAGAGAAAGTACCAGGCTATTGGGGTGAACTGTTAGTGGTACTAGCGGTCTGGGAATATGGGGACTATGGCGTCTGCCCGTCGCAATGTTCGGAGAACATGGAAAAATGGGCAGACGGTGACTCGCCACTCCCTGCATGGGACCCTAGAAATGCCATAAAAGACAGGGGCAACATGGGTGTGAGTGGCTAAGGGGTGTAGAGAGGTGGGCTGCAGGTTCACCGAAGCTACTTCTGACGTGATGCCATTTATTACTTCCACCCCTGTTGCTTGCTTGAGCTTGAGTCTTAGCTCTAGCGACCTCCACTCCGTACCGGCTGGTTAAGGCAAGCACGGAGGCGGAGGCCTTGTCTTGGCCCCCGGAGTCGGGTACGAGGTGTCGCTACTCACCTAAGGCTTCGCCACAAAGCCCCCCTGCGGGTGTTTTATTATTATTATTATAATTTTACTAATGTTACAAGATGTCCACCACAGTAGTCATGAGATCCATAGTGTATATTAATATCACATAGACAATCGTCATAGATAATATTTGTTAGTCGATTAATTTATCAGATGATTCGATTTACAATTAAATTACCATCTTCTACCTGTTAGTTAATTTTATAAGCCGATTAAATTATCTTCTAGAATTCTAGGTAATTTAGTACATAAGTAACTAATTATTATAATTGTTTTTGTGATCCTGGCAACTCTATGATTTAATTGCTATTTTTAGCAATGATACAATGTTATTGTTTTGTAGGGTAGCATTTTCATATAAAAGGCGCAGTATCGTGTAGACTGTGTTCGTTGCTTACTATGCAGTGTGAATAGTCACATCAACGGCTGAGCAATAAAGGGGAAACCCTGCCCAAATAGTTAATAATATTTGGCACTTTCTTACCCAAATCTCTGCAAGGCTGTTACACTAAATAATTAAAAAAGTTGGAAGTTATATTAAGTATTTATTCAACGTGTGGCGTTGTTGAATATTAACGTGTATGCTTTAAGAGCTATCTTAGTTTTTATATAGCAGAATGTAATTTCAGAATGTCACACTATACTATATATACCATCTGTTCACCATCAAAACAACTCTGTCTACTGAGCGAGTATTTAATAACATAAGAAATGAAAAAACCTCAAACTATTTCTGACTTGACATACGGACGAACAAAGATAAAATATCTAACATACGCTTTCCAGGATAGGGGTGAAAAAGAAACATCGATGTTCAGAATTATCGATGAATCATTCGTAAATATCGAGGTTGTAGCATCGATGTTGAAACCAAATAATCGATATGTCACTTTTTGTGAACGATGTTTGCTTCTCTTATTTTGTAGCCAATCGCACTTCACTGCTTTATATAGGCCTCTCTAAGTTTGCGCCACGTATGGCGGTGATTACCAGTGAAAGAAAGTGGACTCATTTTTTTCATCCAGCCTCTGTCAGCGACCTTAAACACGGGTCCAATTCTCGATCTTCTCGATCGATTCTCTTCGAGATACTATTAGTATCTCGTCAAAATCGCTGGACACTATCGTCTTAGCCGTAGGTTTGCTTATTTGGATATTCTGTCAACTCCAATGGCGTGCCCGTGGGATGCCATACTATACTCTATCTTTATAAATATTGTTAAGATTTACGGGACTCGAATTAAAATGCCGTTGGAATTACTATAGAATTAATTAGAACTATACAAACTCGTATAACACAGGTACAAATATAACTGAATACAACTAGCACAAACGTATTGCACAATTTAATAACACGCGCACAGTCCGTCACTATATAGATTATCGAATGTATAGACGTCTTGCCCCGCTTGTGGTTATCGCTTGACTGACAATATCTCCATTGGGGCATTGCTTTATACTGCACAATTACAATATGTCCCTTGGCCGCACAGACTGAATTTCTTAAAAACAGACCTGGCTAACGACTACCATAAAAGATTACAATACACAATAGGCTGTTTTTGTAATTACACATTTTAAACACATGTAAACAAAAGAAGTCCAAATGCCGAAAAAGTAATAAAATGCAGGTGTGAATTGATCTTTGTCGGTCGTAACAATATAAGCGAAAACTCGCGAAACAAATGTATATTTTTTTGGTAGCTCAATAAAGCGAGAAGATATCGTAGAACTAGTAGAATATGATTTTCTTAGATCATATAAACGTTTAGATCAATTGCACAAAAACGGCCCAAAAAAAATGCACCAAATTTGGTGCACTCGCTCCTCAGGCCTGTTAATGTCGATTCGACTACTTTACTGGTTAGAGCTCTCACAAAAAAAATCATTATGCCGTCCTACGCTATTAAAATGTGTCGGAACTATTTTAAAAGACGAAAGGATAACAACAAGATGTCATTTCATCGAAAAACTTAACACTTTTGTCATGATTTTTTAATAAAAACATGAAATTCCAAGGTTATCGAATTGACTAATGTGACAACATTAGTCAATTCTGTGAGAAGTGGAACTTATTTTCCAAAATTTGGGGAGTAAGTTACGATTTTTTTTATAAAATATGAATAATTTGATAAATCTATATAAAACAGACATGTAATGTTTGTGTGTCCGTCCGATTTTCTTAACCAGTTTATATTGTTTAAATTTCCTACGAATCCAATTGTAGCAAATTGTTGGATAAAAGAAATCTGGAAATCGCAAGATGAACCACTTGAAACACTGGAATCCAAACAAAAGGTCGCTTGTGTTTTCCAATTATTTTGAAGAAAAAGAAATTTGTGTATCGGAAAAGGTTTTAGAAGAAGAGGTTAAAAAAGGAGCTGTGTCAAGCAAGGTGTATTGAAATAGCATTATTAATTCAATTATAAGATTAATAGTAATCATGATTCATACACTTCAATAATATTTTCTTCTTATTGGTTTTGGAAATGAATCGATCACCATGAATCTCGAAAATACAAACTTATTTTAATACTGCCATATGTATATAGTTTTTAAAACGGAAAACACGGGATATTTGAAGTATCATGCAAGCAAAGTAGAAATAATCAAATATATATTGTTGCAATAGTGCTTGTTTTTGATGGATAGAAAATTTACAACAAATGAACAAAGAGTAAGTTTTCGGTGCTATAAAATTTTAATTAATTTTTACTGTTTAGTTTCTTCTAATGCAATTTTAGTTATCGCTAAAGAGAAGAAGTAGTGAGAGAGAGAAGAATTTCAAAACTTATTTTTTATGTAGTTTTATTTTGTTACTTAAGAACATGTTATGAATTTTTGGAGATATGTTGTATTGACATTTTTTAGTAGATTATTGTCATAATTAAGATATAAATGTTGTCTATATTCTGTTACCTGCTTCTCCATTAATTACTAATAAAGTAATAATTTAATATCTTGATATGTTAAAGAACAAATTTTAGTTTATAAAATAATCAAACCGAACTAGTTTGAATAAAATACTTTTGGAAATGAATAATTTTTATTTTAATAATAGCCCTTTTTTAAGTGGTTGAGTTGCTCTTAAGTTCCTGCACTAAACTTTTTCGTGTACATATCCCGTAGTTCCTACTACTACAGACTTATAAAATTGGACTAATATCTGTACGGACATTTTATTGCGAATTAAAATTACTAATACTAAAATGTGTTATGAATTCATTTGTTCATGTATTTTTTATGGTTCGTTCCAAAACACAACTTTTATTGCTAATACTTTAATTATTAAAAAAAAAATTAAACCTCTGAGTAATATTAAATTATAACACATAAAGCGATGAAATCACAACGATCATTTAAACTTTTCACTTAAACAAAAAAATATTTAATTATAACACATTGATTTTCGAGGGTGAATATAGCAACGCTTCGCGTTTTTGATGCCGTTTTTGGCGGTGTTATTTGTTAGCAATGCTCTCTCTAGACATGTTATAACTCAATGATGATTTTTGAGATATTAAAATAGCAAAATTGGGCTCTAGATTGTCAGTGCACCGGGTTGGAAAGTACTTTATACTACGTTAACCAAAACGAGGTCTTCAAACTGACAGCCGTTTGCCCCATTGATCGTTGAACAACTTTCAGACAGATCAAGGAAGTAAAATAATTAAATTAGATATTTACTTAGGTATCGTATAATTTCCAAATATTGTCCTTTTATGAATTGTGCATTGATACTGTAACAAACACAACATCTCTGTGCATGACGTTGAGGAAACAAATATATTTTTTTAAATCGTAAGAAAATCGATTTATTATTCATAAACAATGATAATAATTCAACTATGAAAACATCGATACTTTTCAAAAGCGATGTTGCATCCTTATGAAAATCCAAGCATGCACAGCCCATTAATCAAAAGAAAATCGCGTTTCATGTGTTATTTTCTATCAAGCTGAGTGGAAGCTTATTTTATGTACGTACAAAATATATATTATCATAGGTAGCCATGTGCGAGTTGGACTAGCTTCGAAAAAGTATTCATTCCCTTTTGGGAATGAATACTTTTTCGAATACATATTTTTCAGAATATTCGACTGGCATACTTTAAAACACATTTCTCTGTCATTTTTATAGGCCACCATTTTATAGGAATGTTTCATAGTGTCTCATAGTTCAAAAAATAGAGATAATGTGGCGAATATAAAAATAATACGCAAGAGAAACCGCTTAAATGATCTAGTTATGCGTATTTCATCACATATTCGTTTGCCTTCCAAATAGTGCGTGCCTGTACTACCCAGTGATAGATTAAGGATATCCAGAACTAGCGGGATTATAGGAGTACAGGGGACAAATATTATTGGACGTATACAAGATAGGCAATTTTCAATTTTAATTAATATTAGCGGCCCTGACAGATATTGTCCTGCTCTGAAAAAATAAAAATCTAGGACCCGATCCCAGCGCCATCTACCGGTTCCAATTGTGGATTTAAATCATCCGGGGACCCAATCAAACACACAAAAACAAAATCACCAAAAATCGCTCTAGGTGATTAGGAGGATTCTAGAACCCCAATCTCAGCGCCACCTACCGGTTCCAACGGGATAAAAGGTATCTTATGTCCCTCTCCTTGTTCTAAGCTCTTCCTCACCAATTTTCAGCCAAATCGGTACAGCCGTTCTTGAGTAATAAATAGTGTGACTAACACGACTTTCTTTTATATATATAGATTTTATCAGTGGAGGAACGGAGAAAGAATACAATTTCCTACGTTAGGGTGACCAGTCGCAAGAGGCGCCAAAACAACCCACAGCCGGTGGTAGGGCATTTACCTGACTGGATGGCTACCTTTACCTTGAGAATGCCGCCATAACAGTCTTGAGTTGGGTTCCAACATTAGTCGCCGGGTTCCAGTCTCGCTTTTATTTATTGCGTGAGTTCAGCAGACAGGTAGACGGCCTACCTGATGAAAAGTGGTTACCATCGCCTATGGACTCTCGCTGCTGCTCTCTTAGGGGATACTGGAACCTAGCCACTAATGCCGGAATATAACTCAAGGTTATTATGGCGGCATACTCTAGATCAGAGCTGGTAGTCATCCAGTCCGGCAAATACCCTACCACCTGGCTGAGGTATGTTTTATCGTCTCTTACGACAGGCCGCCCGGCCGCAGGAAATTGTATTCTTTCTCCGTTCCTTTACGATTTGAAAGAAGGTGCTTTAAAGAGCGGCAGGACATTGGTAGCACCGCTCCACAGGTAATGGGACCTGCTTTCCATCTGGTGGGCCGTCTGCCTGTCTGCTGAATTCATTCTATAAAATATAAAAAGATATTATAAAAGCGAATGTGTTTTTTTTGTTTTGTTTTGACGCTTTCACGCCTTAACTACACGAGAGATCATCACGAAATTTTGCCTACACGTTGGCAGGCGTATAAAAAAGCACAAAGAGAAAAAAAGTACTGTTCCCGAGGGAACACGAATATAACCCAAAAAGATGGAGCCCCAAACGTGTATTATTGGTGCCACTGCCTAATACACCAACAAATACGTCGTCATGGCAACGATAATAACAATGCCGCAGTTTTAATGTATTGCTCTTGATGCACCTTAGGTGTCGTTACCTATATCATCTACATGTATTTTGAATTCAAAATTCAGTTATAAATAGTATAACTGATTAAAGGCTGTGTAACAAATCACCGCCATATGGGAGCGTGTCATTCCCAGAAAAAGTTTCGCCGAATTCCCAGGATGAAAGTAGCGCAGATTTTAAATCTTAAAATTTGCTGTTGATCAGCGAAAACCGCATTGAAATCGGTCCAGCAGTTTTTACGTGAATGGCGAACAAACAGAGAAGAAATCTAATAAAACTGCATCATGTTCTTCGCCGTTTATATAGTGTATTCCAGTTTTTTTTGAAGTGAAACTTCTATATAGAGGGGGTCTTACGGATATTTTAAATGGCTTCAATGTACAGACATGGTATTGTTTTTTTTTTATTTTTTATTGAAGGAGTACAGCAGACGGGCAGACGGCCCACTTGATGGAAAGCGGTTACCATCGCCTATGGACATTTGCAACACCAAAGGTGCTACAAATGCGCTGCTGCTCTCTTAAGGGAGACTGGAACCTGGTCACTAATGCCGGAACACAACCCAAGGTTGTTATGGCGACATACTTTAGACCAGGGGTGGTAGCCATCCAGTCGGGCAAACGCCCTACCACCTGGCTGTGGGTTGTTTTGTCGCCTCTTACGACAGGCCGCCCGGCCGCAGGAAATTGTATTCTTTCTCCGTTCCTGCACGGATGAAACAATTGTTACAATTGTATAATATTATAGATTTAGGAAACACTAATTATAAAATTATTATTTACTGATCTTCCAACAATAAATAATAGTTTAAAAAGAAACTAAAAATAATACGCTTTTATAGAAAATGCAACTAAAAAATAAAATGCTTTTCAGGATATTATCAAAATAACCCTTCTACTCATATCTGTTCTTAAAATATTTATAACTATTGATACCATGCACGCCACGCTTTTTTTACAATAAAATCATTTTTTCTTACACTATTTTTAATTCTAATTTATTAAAATTTATTTTCTGTCTTTTAGTTGGATTTTCTATAAAAGCGTATTTTTTTTAGATTTCTTTTAACTATTATTTATTTTTTAGTGATTATTTAGTGATTTAATTCCCTTCTCCGTGGAAACTTTGAAAAAATAATTAAATCCACTCTTATGATAAAATGGATCGTTATGTAAAAATAAGCTTTTTTTAAAAAGGTTTTTAAATACAAGCTTTTGGGATCCCGCATATTATGTACCAGCAGAGTGCTAGCCAAGACAAGTAAAACGAGCCCAAACACGACGGTCTATCTTGTTTAGTACAGGAGTTCCTATGGCCACCTTCCGACTCCATCATCAGATCAGCTCCATGGTACCATATTATTGCATTATCACGTATCTACGTGCAAAATTTCAGCTCAATCGGAAACCGGGAAGTCGATCAAACTCTACTTGAAAGATTCCGTTACATACTAACATACGTATGAAGCTAATAGAAGCGTATTAAAAATTATTCCTATATTTGTCTCATTATAATATAATAGTGAGTTCATAATTTTGTAATCTCGTAGCATTTTGGATTTTGCAACGTTTTATAAGATGATAAAAAGTTTCTCGGTTGATAGGACAATCATTTAACGTTATTGAAACAAAAATGGCCGCCAAAATGGCGACCTCGAATCCACTCCGATCTAAAATTAAAAGACGTAAAATTAATTGACAAAAAGATTGAAAGGAAAAAGATTTCATCGAGATAATTCTAACACCGATTTAGAACGATTCGATATCACAAATTTAACAGCGTTCTTAGGGGTTTAATGCCTAAAAATCAAAAGATCTCACGATCTCTCTACGTGTCTGATTATCTCAGAAACTACTTAGGTTATATAGAGATGTGAAATTTGGCACGTATTACAAATATTGTTAGTCTACAAAAATGTATTTAGTATTACACTTTTTTCAAGGTTTTCTTTAACTTTCGGCTAGGACTTGATATATAACTTGATAGACAGTTACATATTTCTTGACAGTAAAGCCAACAAGAAACAAATGACATAATTGTCTTACTTTAGTTTTTCATTTTTTATTTAAATAAAAATTCTACTTTATTACATTTTTTTATAATTTATTACTTAAATGGCTAATTTCATATATATTACACGACATAGTATTATTAGAAAAAAAAATATAGATAAGTTAAATTGATTAAAACTTGTTTATAAATGAAGACGATTTCTATTGTAACGCATTAAGACGTTATTAATTGTTCCGTCATGGAGCTATCAAAAGTAAAATAAATGCTTGGAAATGATACAAATTTTCGAAAATATCATGTTCTAGTAACCAAAAGAGGACTCGAAGTAATAATTTGAAATTTAAACGATAACATTCACGGAAATGTCAAATATTGTTTTGAGTTATTTTATTATCATTTTAAAACTTAATTAGAAGTTTGAAGTTTTTTATTTTTAAAGTTAAAACAAAAAATAATCATTAAATAACTATCTTGAATATCTCCAAAGTTTGCCTTTCGAATTTTTATAAGCATCTGAAGTATTCCCACGTAATTCATATTTTGAAATACAAAAGCAATGATTACCCGAATATTTATAATTTTGGGTAAAATAGCATAAATATTAAAATAAATGGTTGTCCAGGTCTAAGTGGGCTAATTTGATTTACATTGATTGCTAAAGAATAATATTTGTATTTCCACATTTTTATAAGCCTAGAGCCTGTCCAATAATACCTGAACACATTTTAAACTTGTTATGGTGGCATCCTGTAGACCAGAGATGTTAGCTATCTAGAGAGGCAAATGTCCTACTGGCTGTGAATTGTTTTGTCGCCTCTTAGAAAAGGGAATTATTTGTCTATTATGTTTTATTTTTGTCCGTGCAAGAACGGAGAAAGAAGACAATTTCCTGCGGCCGGGCGACCTATCCTAAGAGGCGATAAAACCACCGTCGGGTGGTAGGGAATTTGCCCATCAGAATGAATGGCTACCAGTCCTGGTCACACTATGCCGCCATAAGAACCTTAAGTTGTGCGGCATTAGTGGCCAGGTTCCAACCTCCCTTAAAACAGCAGCAGCGCATTTGTAACACCTTTGTTGATGCAAATGTCCATAGGCGATGGTAACAGCTATTCATCAAGTGGGCCGTCTGCCTGTCTGCTGAACTCATGCAATAAAAAAACGTCTGCGTCTAGGGACACCCGACAGAAGTGATAACTTAATCTAAGTTGAACTATTGAATATTGAAATTATTTAATTTAAGGTAAGCTTAAGTTATTACTTAAATTTTATGTGTATTCATATGATAATGTAAGGAAAGGTTATTTATTAATAAAATCTTTTATTGATTATAAAATATATATTTATTCTTAATTACAATTCTTGAATATGTACATACATTAGAATTTTGTGTATGTAAATTATTAGTATCATTATTTAATCTAAATACCGGAAAACGGCTAGCGCCGACGGACGCTGTGGGTTAGTGAGAGAGGAGGAGCTTGCCTACCGCTGCCGTATGCGTGAGAGCAAGGGAAGCCAGACAGACTGGTGCCGTAACGCGTTACGTAACGAAGCGTATTACCCTCCCATAAGAAGTTTTCACCTTAAAAATAAACTTTCAAATGAAGAATGCGCAATACAAGACAAAAATTCAACTCAGTGTCAGTGCTGTAACCGCAATATAGTGAAATGATTGTTGGGACACAAATAGAAATAAATCATTATAATTTAATTCTCCTAAGCAAATCCTAGTGAGTGTGTAAACCCCGGCGGACGATTGCAGTGTGGCGGTGAACTGATGAAGACATAAGTTACTCTTCCTTTACTCCTTCTTCCACGTCCCTTTGCCTTCTCCCGGCCATCGCATCGCACCCACAATATTTGAGTGGGTCCCCAGATGCTTTAGGTTCACAATTGGAACCGGTAGAAGGCTCTAGAACCGGGTGCTAGTTTTTAAGGGCAGGATAACGTCTGCTGGGACCGCTATTAACATTATAAAATGCGACAGTAATTCTGTCTGTCACCTTTTATTAAACAGCTGAACGGTTCTTAATAAAATTTGACATGGGGACTGATTATATCTCGAAGAAGATCACAGGCTGGGTTATGTCTCTATTCTTATATGTTGGGAAAATATTTCGACACTTGTCACGTATTGTAAAAATACTAGGAACAAGTATAAATTAGAAATTCCCACTAGCGTGCTCGATAAAGCTTACAAAAATTTTGTAGGTCGAGTGCTTTTTCAAGTACATTCCAGGAAACTTTCAAGAGCTTTCAGTAAACAAGTTTAAGAAATTAGTAAAGCAATGTTTGTGCGAGAGGGCTTATTATACGACAAAAGATTGTCTAGAATTTTCTACTGCACTGAATGGGAATAATGCGATTACTACCATGATTTGTGTTTCGGCATTAGCGACCAGGTGCCAGTCTCCCTAAAGAGAGCAGCAGGGCATTTTT
Organism: Dendrolimus pini; assembly: GCA_949752895.1. Lineage (NCBI taxonomy): Eukaryota > Metazoa > Arthropoda > Insecta > Lepidoptera > Lasiocampidae > Dendrolimus > Dendrolimus pini. The sequence goes on from OX457124.1 coordinate 25,431,690, forward strand.
AGTATCTTTGGCGTTGCAAACGTCCACAGGCGATGATAGCCGCTTTCCATCAAGTGGGCAAACTCTTTCACGAATCATACATATAGATTACTGTAGTGTATGTACAGTTTTAGTTTAGGAGGGAAGGGTAAAATGTAAGAAATACTAAACCCAACGAACGCTGTAATGGCACTGATTTTATTACTGAAAATGTGCTACTAAATAAAATTCTCGTGTCGCGGTGTTTGTAGTTAAACTCCTCCGAAACGGCTTGACTGATTCTCATGAAATTTTGTGTGCATATTGGGTAGGTCTGAGAATCGGACAACATCTATTTTTCATCCCGCTAAATGTTAAGGGTAGTCCACCCCTATTGTTTAATTTTTTTTAGATATTTTTTTTTATGATACAGCATTAAAAAATACATACAACCCTAAATTTTCAACTCTCTGCGATTTCCCTCCCTATTTTTTATTTGTTAATTATAAACTTTAATGCTGTCGGCATATCGATTGAAGCTTTTTCGGGCAGGACGACGTCTGCCGGGACAGCTAGTCTCTAATATATAAAATTCTCGTGTCGCAGTGTTTCTTACCAAAATCCTCCAAAACGGCTGAGACGATTTCTATGTCATTTTTTGTGCGTATCGGGCAGGTCTGAGAATCGGCCAACATCTATTTTTCATACCCCTAAATGATAAGGCTGACCCACCACTAAATAATTTTGATCATTTTTTTGTAAAATTTTTTTATTTATTTTTTAGCATTGAATTGTTTTTTTTTTTAATTATTGAAAAATATATATAACCCTAAATTTTCATCCTTCTACCACCGACCCCTATTTTTTAATAGCGCTATAAGTACTTTAATAATATTCTACTCTGTTCAAGTGGATTTGAGTTTAGATTTACATTTGGTCCCGGTAGATGGCGCTGGAATCGGGTTTAAGATTTTTATTTTTTAAAGGCAGGGCAACGTCGGGTACAGCTAGTATACCAATATAAATGTGTTGTTAAGCATTAGGCCGCAGTCGTTTAATTTTAAACCGGTGACGTACATCTTTGTACAATTACTTTGTACAATCTTATTACTCTGGGATCGGCCTCGGATTAGTCCGCTGTATATTACGCATAACAGAAGCGTAACTTGCTTAAGTTGGAGATACACAATATGCGTGTGCGTCTGTCTATTATTTATTTATCTTGTATTATCCATGCAGAAACGGAGGAAGGATACAATTACTCGCGGCCAGGTGGCCTGTCGTAAGAGGCGAAAAAACAACCCACAGCCAGGTGGTAGAGCATTTGTCCGTCTGGAAGGCTACCACCCCGGGTCTAAAGTATGCCGCCATAACAACCTTAGTAGTGTTCCGGTATTAGGGGTCAGAATCCAGTCTCCCTTTAGAGAGCGGTAGCACCAGAAAAAGTTTGTAATTAATTATACCACATATACAAAAATTACATAGTGGATCTCGCTCAAAACCATCTTGGTTTTACCCTGGATGATGAAACTACCCTTAGTGTGGAACGCCACATGCGTTGGCTGCGTCCCATCATCCATATTCGGTCGTGTAAACAGGCGCAGCTGCCGCACGTCAGGAGTACCTGAAACGCCGTAAATAGATGCTTCTATCAGCAATAGATATGTGGCGTTAGATATCAAGACTCTCTAGAGCCATGTGGTCCCGTAGCCTATTGGTTTTATCGAGACCTATCGTTTGATAGAAGACTCACGTGCCCAAAAGGCCGGCCTGTTCTTGGGGCAACGCAGTGCCAATCCACGCGGAAACACGGCCACCGTTTTAGTCACGTTCCCAACCGACAGCAATTCGGGTCCTATATATTTTTATTAATTATTGAATAAAACTTTGATTGTATTTTTAAATTTCTATGTCCCCAATGTTTTTTGCATTTTCCAATCCAAAATTCAAAAGTTTAAGGGGATATAACATAAGAACGCTATGGAATCTTAAAGGATCTTGCGACACAACAAATTGTTCACCCCTCTTTTTCCACTAGCTACCAACTATCTTGTCTGCGCGTTACATAATCCCCGAGGGGAGTAGACAGCAATCTAAGCGAGGACGACCGCTGTATTATTTATTTAACCACGGGGCAGTGATGCAAATCACTGTCAAAATATAAGGTCAACCCCTAAGAGTGCTGACATGAGGTCATTGAATCCTTTGGGGCAAATCCTTTTAGTACGTGACCTAAATATTTCATATAAACAGCAAAAGGTAATGAACAAGTCTGTATTAATGCTGTCTCTTCCTTTTTTTAACTAGGGGAAATCCAATTGTGGACCGTCAGTCGCAAGGGGAATCACGACCAGTGTTTTGGATTCGCCAGGTCGGGTTGACACTATCACGGCAAGCAAGAAGTGGTATTGTCACACCTCGGTCAGAGATACCAACTGAAACCCCTTGATATTCCTGCTGGCGCCTTATGCCAGGGCTACAGGAAAACGGAAGCTTGACCAATTCCGCATGCCCTAACGGGCAGGAGCCTAGGGCCGCAGCCACTACCGGGGAGAAGCATGACCATGGTGCCATCCCTCTCTATCCAACTTGGGCCGGCTAAATATGTCACCCCACGCGGAGGCGCGAAGGAATGAGCACGCGTGGAACACAACGCACTCTCGTTTCGATAGCATTTTTTTTGTTCGCCTTCTCTATCTTTGGCCAAGAAGAGCGACTGCATTATTTGCGAGTGGTTACCCCTCCCCAGGCCCACCAGCACCGCCTGCTCACGACGGCTGAAAGTAGAAATACTCCTTTAGGCGCTGGCGCGTCCTCCTTCGGTGGGAGCGAAGCAGGCTGGTGTGCTCACGCTCTCGCTCCGACTTCTCCTTAACGAGCGTTACACGTTCGCAATAAGAGGAAACGGAGTCCTATCCGAGTATGCTGTCTCTCCCTTTTTTTTAACAACAAGGGGCAAGACCTTATGCGGATAATTCGCAGCCCATGTGTGGGATTCGCCAGATCCGCACTAGCACCCCTAGACAAAACAATAGATTCAATCGCCACACCCTAGTCAGGGATACCCATTAAAACTCCTGGGTCTTCCGTCCTGCGTCTTATGCCAGGGCTACGGGAATGCTGAAACTATCCCAACTCCGCGAGCCTTGGCAGGCGGGGGCGTCGAAGGCCATATCTACTGCCGAGGAACTACTTTTATTCCCCGACATGCCGTCTCTCTCCTTTTTTGTTTGATAATGCAGGGAGAATATCTGTGCACACCGCCCTCGAGCTCTTCGGGCGAAAAACCAAATGCAGGACAAAAGCATGCAACAAGATTATGTGGAACTCTCAGCGACCTCCACTCTAGCTTCAAATAGAAGCAGTCGCGAGAAACCGATCGCCAAACTACCCACTAAACCTAAGCCTGTGTCCCTGTATCCGCGCTTTTACGGGGCGTCAGGGGGTATCCTGTCTATCCCTATCCCAACCCACTATAACATTTGCCTGTCCCTTTCTCTCTATCGTATTCCTCCTGTCTAATCCTTCTATACCATTTTCTTTACACCATCCCCTTCATGCCTATATATCCCAGCCTAAATAAAGGTTGATAACACGTTGACTTCACTTCTGAGGCCCAATTTGGCTATTTCCATATTTGGCGTTTGCAAAGATATTCAAATTACAGTTCTATTGCAATACTATCGTTAATTCGATATCCGTAATATCTTCTCGATATCGTTGAGGAGATAAATTGGTATTACCATTAGCAGAAATGGCTTAGCTGAAAAGCTACCAAAATTTCAAACATTTATTTCACGAGTTTTTGCTTATTAAGATTTATAGAGTGCTGTGCACGGGTACGCCTTTGGAATTAACAGAATACCGAAATCAGGCAAATCTATGATTGAGACTATATTGCCCGGCGTTTTTGACAAGATAGTAGTAATAGCATAATTGGGTCCCCGGTGTTGCAAAGATCTATAGGCAACGCTGACCACTTTCTATCAGGTGGGTGGGCTATGTACTCCAGCAATAAAAAATACTTTCATTACAGTCGGACAAAAAGAAATACGTGATCAATATGCCCTTTGATATTCCTCAAAACCAATTAGGTATATCGGATCAAATTTTCGTCGAACTCATTTGAACATTAATCAAAAGAATCCGATTTACTTGTATGAAATCTGATGACAAAAATTCGATGAACTCAATTAGATTTCACGTTATATAACTAGGATATGCGCGCAACTTTTTCCACGCTTGTTTAGAAATTCCCGGGACAAAGAGAAGAGAATGTATCAGAATAAGCTAATTTTCACGCATCTGAACAACTACAAACCGCTCCCGGGGAAATTCTCGCTGGATTCCCGATATAAAAAAACTTCACACATTTTATTACATAAAATTTGCTATCGATCACTGAAAAATCATATTGAAATTAAATTTGCAAAATCACGCAGGATTCCCTGGATAAAAATAGCGAAAATTTTAAATCTAAGAATTGGCTGTCGATCGATGAAAACCGATTCAAAATCGGCCCAGTAGTTTTACGTGAATCCCGAACAAACAGACAAACAGAGAAGAAATTTAAAAAAATGCATCATGTTCTCCATCGTTTATATTGTTACGACCTGAGCCTCCACAAAAGACAAATCCACACCTGCATACCTGCAGACGTTTTATTACCTTTGCGGCATTTTGACGTCCTTTCTTTCCTTTGTGTTTAAAATTTGTGATTAGAAAAACAGCCCATTGTGTACTGGTTATGGTAGTCATTAGCCAGGTGTGATTCTAGGAAATCCAGTCCACGTGGTCGAGCAGACATATTGTATTTGTACAGTATAAAGCAATGCCCCAATGAAGGGATGAGGCAGTTTAGCGATAGCCACAAGTGAAGCAAGTCATTAGTGACGGACTTTGCGCGTGTGATTGAATCGTGCATACGTTTGGACTGGTTGTGTACAGTTATATTTATACCCGTTATACGTGTTTATATAGTTCTAATAAAACTCTATAGTAATTCTAACGGCATGTTAGTTTAAGTCCTGCAACTCGTAACAATACTATACTACTCTATTCCAGTTGTTTTTTTAAATAGCTTTGATTTACAGACATGGCATGTTTACAATTTTGTAATTATTAATTTATCTATGGACTATGATATGAATTATTAATTATAGCTAATTATGTAACAAGTGTTATTGTACCTTCTCGTCGAGCCAACTGTTATTTCTGAATTATATTTAAACATTAATGTACACAGCTTAACAATAAAGTAAACTATTCTATTCTAATAAACGAGGCATAAAACTCGGTAATCTTTTAAAATTTATTTAATGTTACCTCTGGTTCTAAATAAAACAATAGAAAACAAACAGAGGAATTAAAAAAGTTTTAGTAGATAAAAAGAACAAGGGCAACCATTTTGTTTTATTTAAAAAAAGAACTGGCAGTGCCCGTGACAGTTAAAAAGATGTCTAGACACGGTGACTGGTTTATTCACCCTTTAAAAAAAAATTTGAAAACTATTCTGTCTGTTTCCCATGGCGGCAGAGACGATGGATGTCCACTTACAAAGTCCCTAAAAACAATTTTCACTTCATCTATTTTCTTTATACGTTTATTTGAAATACTTTTTACCTGGACTTTCTTTAACACTTCTACTATTTGATCATGGTGTGTTGTACGTCGCGGTCTACCGGAACCAATTCGACAATTCATATTATGAATTGTCGAATGAATTTCATAATACTGTCATACTCGTATACTTACTTCTTTTGTGATTTTACTTTCATCCATTCTCTATACACGACCAGACCAACAAATAATGAAGGTGTAAATTATTTATCTATTGCATACATAAAGCCCTGTGCACAATCAGAGTAAACGCCATATGGCCTTACTGCCTGATCATTTGCCTTACGAGCTGTTAGTTTGATATAAGCTCAATTGTTCTCTATTGCGAAACTGGCATACAGATAGGCGGCTTAGCTCATGCCTAGTAGCCGTCATACATAGCCATACTCAATGGTGAAGCCACTGCTTTACCAGCCTTTAGGATGGGCTAGGATAGACAAAAGGATCAGTCATGATGAATGATTAAATGAATATGCCTCATTGTATTGTAAAAGACACAGTTAACAGAAATAAAATTTTACAATACAATAGGCGGTCTTATCGCTATTAGCGATTTCTTCCTGACAATTTGGATGGACAAGAAGTTTGATAAGAACAGCGGTGTATTTCATTATTCTCACTCCCGAATCAGTGTGTTATAAATATATACATACATGATATTATATAGATAATTACATACATTAATAAAAATAAAAATAGGCACGTAGGCCGAATCAAATAACTCCTCAGAATCCCCATTGTACAAACGGTAGAACACGCTTAAACTGCCAACGTCTCTTCTGAGATTTTTTAATTTTTTTTATTGCAGGAGTTCAGCAGACAGGCAGACGGCCCACTTGATGGAAAGCGGTTACCGTCGCCTATGGACATAAGCAACACCAAAGAAGCTACAAATGCGCTGCTGCTCTCTTAAGGTAGACTGGAACCTAGTCACTAATGCCGGAACACAACACAAGGTTGTTATGGCGGCAGGCTCTAGACCAGGGGAGGTAGCCATCCAGTCGGGCAAATGCCCTACCACCTGGCGAAAACTTAAAAGAGACTTAAAAGTTCTAAGCCGTCTGTAAGGTCGAAACCGACGACAGTCCGGACCACGCGCTGCAAGGAGTCAAGTGGGAGCAGCTGGTTCTGAGGTGCCCCAACCCAGAGCTGGGAGGAGTACTCCACGTGGGGACGTAGTTAGACCTTGTATAAATCCTTTATCCCGGTGTGAAATACCGCTTAACCCTGTTAAGCACCCCAAACTTATTTGAAGCGATCTTTGCTTTGCTCTCCAAATGACCCCGAAATAGCACTTCGCTCGAAATGTCGTAATAAATTGAATGAATAGTGAAATACGGGAACTGACAAGTCGTATACCTCTCTATCCATTCACTTGCCTTAAAACTAACCTTACTTGTATAGATTTTAATCGAAATAATAAGTAGTGGCCGATGTATTTTATTACTCTAACTATAAAAGTATATTATTTATCTGTGCAGGAACGGAGAAAGAATACAATTTCCTGCGGCCGGGCGGCCTGTCGTAAGAGGAGACAAAACTACCCACAGCCAGGTGGTAGGCATTTGCCCGACTGGATGGCTACCGCCCCTGGTCTAAAGTATGTCGCCATAACAACCTTGAGTTGTGTTCCGGCATTCCGGACAAAAAAAAATTGTGACCAGGTTCCAGTCTCCGTTAAGAGAGCAGCAGCACATTTGTGGCACCTTTGGTGTTGCAAATGTCCATAGGCGATGGTAACCTTCCTTCAAGTGGGCCGTCTGCCTGTCAGCTGAACTCCTAAAATTAAAAAAAAATGTATACGAGTATATATACATAAACAAAAGTGTTAGATTTATGTTTGTCATTGTTATAAAAGGGTGACGGCGCGTTAAGCTTAATTACGAGATATTAAATTTCATATTTAACATTTCATATGAACATAACACCAAATGGATTGCACCCATTAACCTCATTCGTATTGTTTAACCTTTTTAGAGTTCCGTACTCATATGACAGAAACGAAGCGGTCATAAACTCACATACTTACTTTTTACTACTTTTTATTATTTCATTAACGACGAAATTAGTTTTATAAGTGTCAAGGTGGTCTGGAAGGTATCGTCGGAGGCACCGAGACCTCCTATTGTATATATATGATTTGATTTAATTTCATCTGTATATGCAATAAAGAACATTTATTTATTAATTCCTTCTTCCTAGTCACCTACATCGTTGTGAAGCTCATTTATATGGTGATACAATCAATATACTAATAATATAGTTTAATAGTTTAAAGTACTGATGATTTGTTTTAATTTATACATAAGAAACATCATTAGAAGTTCATTGGTTTATAATTATAAAGAATATTTAAGGATTAGATGAAGCGGGAGGATCTTATCAGGATCGTCACAGGTGTCTAGCCATCGTCTCTACCTAACTCTATGAGAAAGTAGCGTAATAATATTGTTACAATCTAAGCGCCGACAAAGACAAATTCCACGTACAGATTTGTAGAAGAACGTTTATCACCTGTCGGCATTTGAACTAATTTTAATCCTTTTATGATCGTCTTCTTTGTTCACTTATTATTGGCATACGTTAGAATAGAATAGAATAGAATAGAATAAACATTTATTGTATAAACTGTCACAATTATAAAATTACAAAGTTGTTCGAGTTTCTTGTTGGAACGACAGTTTGTCCTTTCGGACGTACAATACAGGCGATTGTAATGGTGCCTGGCCATAATTACATTATTTAATCAAACAATAAATTATTAAATTAATATAAAACTTTGTCTTTATAGAACCATTAATCAATTTCACATTACTATAAATTATATTTCATCGTCAAATCATATTTTATCGTCAAATAATCAATTTCAAAATTAAACTTTTGTATATTATGTGAGTCATCATATATTATAATATAGTTATTTATGTCCTAAATATTCATTTACTGTATAATATGCTTTTTGTATTAAGAATGTCTTAACCTTGCGTTTAAATATATTAGCAGTTGTAATATTTAGAAGCTCATCTGGTAGACGGTTGTACAGTATTGATGCCATACAAAATATACTTTTATTTAAATAAGCCGTCTTGTTCAGCGGACAACATATTCTATTCTTTTGTCTTATGCTTACAGGGTGTGTGAATAGGTTAAGATTTTCTTTGACAAACTGTACTACTTCAAATATATAAAGACAAGGAACTGTAAGGATGCCTAATTTTATAAAGTATGGCTTACAACTATCAGTTTGCTTTAGTCCACACATAGCCCTTACGCATCTCTTTTGTGACTTAAATACAATTTCTTTATTGGTAGAATTCCCCCAGAAAATTATCCCATAGCGGAGAATCGATGATACATTTCCGTGATATGCAGTCATTAGGGTAGACATATGTGCCACTTTAGCAAGCATATAGAGGGCATACGAGCATTTATTTATTTTTGAAGTAAGGGATTCAATATGTCATTTCCAATCCAATTTATTATCTATGTTTAAGCCAAGAAATTTTGTGTATTCAACTTCATCCACTTTATGTCCTAAATAATTTACTGAAATGTCATGTATCTTTGTTGAACGATTTTTAAATGTCATAAAGTTAGTTTTTGTCAAATTAATTGTTAGATTATTCATTGTCAACCATTTAACTACACAGCTTAGTGTATCATTAAGGTCATTTTCAATCATAGATTTAGTGGTACCTTGAAATAGAATTGTGCTATCATCAGCATAAAGAATTGTTTTATGGTTAGTAATTAAGGGTAGATCGTTGATATATAAAATAAACAATAAAGGCCCCAATACGCTGCCTTGTGGTAATTATTCGTTCCTAATTATTGTGGAGAATAGACTATTGTCCTTTTGTACTAGCTCATTAGCATCATTTAGCTATATAGTATAAAACGACGGTCTGACGTGTGTACATTCGGGAATCTAATAATGACGGACTTTGCGCGTTTTATTGAATTACGACCTTCTGCATTACGTTTGGATTTGTTGTGTTCGGTTATATTTGTACCTGTGTTATACGTGTTTGTATAGTTCTAATAAACTATATAGTAATTCTAACGGCATTTTGTTTCGAGTCCTGCTAAGCGTAACAATATGTATGTACTGATACATTGTTGTGTATTTAGTTGTACATACATACATACATACATAACTTCACGCCAGGTCCCTTGCGGGGTAGGCACGAACAACAGAGCGCCATTCGGGCTTATTCTTACACACCTCACTTGCTTCTTTGACATTCATAGCTCTTGTCATGCACGCTCGTCTGTTCTTAAGGGTCCTGACATCACCTTCTGCTAATACACGATCAATTTGATCACTACTAATTATCTAGTCTCCCATATATCTAGCCTCTCAGGAAAACTTAGATGGGCTGCATATCCAGTCAGAAGAGTTAGGCAGTTTATTGACGAAGAGACTGCTAGACTAGTGTTACGCGATGTCCATCACAGCAGTTATGAGAACCATAGATTATATTAATATCACATAGATAATCTTCATAGATAATAATATTATTATGTAGGGTAGTTTTCGTAGTATTTTCGTATAAAAGGCGGTGTGGCGTGTAGACGGTGTTCATTGCTTACTGTGTAGTAAAGGGGAAACCCTGCCCAAATAGTTAATATTAGGTATATTTGGTACTTTCTTGCCCAAATCTCTGCAAGGCTTTTTACACTAGTTTATTTTAGTTAAGTTTTGTCATTTAAGAATACTTAAATGACAAAAGTTCATATACATAGCAACTCGCTCCATCCATACTATATTTTGTATAACGTGTTTATCTTGCCAAGCATGTAAGGATTTTTTTGTACGTCATGTCATTATTATAACTGTAATAATATTTTTCTTTCCTTTTATTGTCTTTGTCTTAATGAGCACCGTTTGCTACAACTCCATTTATTCTTCGAAAATTAATTGTGTAACATATTTCTGTATAAAATTTATTTAAAAAAGAAAGAGTTTGAGCTAGATAAATAAGAAGAAAAACCATTTTAGACGTGTTGCTGGGGATTTTCTTGCCCCTTCTTATCCTTAACAGCAATAACACGTTGCGAAGCGATGTACATAGACTAGGAAGTAAATTAGAATAGAAATTATTTTAAATAAAAACTTTTGAATTTGAATTATCTGTTGTCCGAAGTAGGCAATAGCCAAATGATGACATCATCCCTCAGGATCCTACGGTGCAAGCACTAGCAAACAACTGAAACAAGTAAATCTCACTGAGCGTCACGTTCTACGTTGCGATTTCTGGTGCCGAACTAGCTAATCTGACCGTATTTGTTTAATAAGGTGCGGTCATTTGCTACTAAATTTATAAAGTAAGTTTTGAACTTCGTTTTCCGTATAAAATAAAATATAGTGTACCCACGTAAGACGAAAATTACGCGGGCTATGCCTGCTTGTAATGAGTTAAGACCCGGCTAAAAAGATTAAAGGGCTGGGGCAAAACAAAGGATTAAGTTAAACTCGTTAAATATAGGCCGCATTAATTAACTGCCATCTTTATTATCATAAGAAAATTATAACCTAACTTAGGCGTGTATCTTAAAATATGCGCACGTACGAACCAGAGGATCTATGAATAAAGAGATGGACGGACGGACGTATGGATGGGTGGACGTACATATGGATGCTTGGGTGGATTGTTATTCGGATTAAGGCACAGGTGAACACATGGATGGACAGATGTACACATAGATGGATAGATGTACACGTGGATGGATAGCTGTACACATGGATGAATGAATGCACACATGGATGGATGAATGCACAGTCAGATTGATGAATAGATGAACACATAAAAAGATAAATTGACGAATTAATGTAGACCGGACTAACTGATACACCTAATGGATGGGCAGTTGGATGGATGGATGGACGGACGTAGCCATGAACTGACAAACGATTGTATGGATAGACGTATACATCCTATGCTAGCAACGCGTTGGCATTTTTCCTTGTTTTTCAAAAGTCCACAGGCAACGGCAACTACTTTCTATCAGTAGTCTGTTTACCTGTTTGCTGGCTTTAAGCTATAAAAATACATGAACAGAGGAATCGAAGTACGGACAAACCAGGAGACGGACTGAAGAACTATCAGATGAGTGCACGGATGACCAGATGGATGGACGTATATAGGGACCAATTAACAAATGGATGTAAGAACAGGAGGACAGGTGAACAGGTGGATATAAAATTGTATAAACGTACCGTTACTGCCAAAGGGTTATGAAACTTTAAAAACATTAAACACTTATTTTTATAAAATAATGGTAATTTCCTTCTTACTTAAAGCCATATCCTGAGCAAAAGAGCGTCAGCCCTTTCAGTCATTAAATTGTAATTATCCGTAAATATGCAAAACAAGCCATCAAATTAATAGTTCGGAATACTTTCACAAGACATTGGCTTTTAATGTCCCCATCATGATGGAAAAGGCTATGAAAGCGGGCTGAAATACAGTTTAATAAATCTTTTCCTCGTTTTCTTTTACCTTTTACCGGACTTATACCCGTAAATATAAAAGTATTAGTTTTATTAATAGTAAAATGTATTATTATTATCAGTATATATTGTAGGAGTCTAAGGCTAAGGTCGTGATCAGTCACAAATGATAAAAGTGATGTGTAACTTCAATCGACATTGCACTCCACTTTTGGTGTGCAATTGACGTAATTATAACCATCATCAGACATCTGACTTAACTAGATATAAGTATTTGAAATACAGATACAAAATACGTATTTAGTATCTTGTTTCTAGATACTTTTTAAAAATGTGTTTTGCATCTTGTATTTAGATACCATTTGTTAAGTATCTTACTATTTTGGAAATACATTTTTGCTAAGATACTTTTAGTCATAATTACGTACATCACCTTATAATGTAGATAAGCTAAACGCACCTTTTAAATTTAAATCAAGCTATCAAAAGACCTCTCCATGTGGAACCAGACGGAACTCTTATTAAAATTCCATACAAGATCTTTCAGCACTGCACGAACTTCTTAGTAAAACCGTGAAAATGTAGAAATTATCTCCGTTGAAGGAAAATGATATACACTTTCTAAGTGAAGTATGTGAATTCTTCAAAATCAATAGCAAAGGGTATTCAAAGCCTGCAAGGGGTAGAGACATTGGCTAGAGTTGTCAATAGTCACTTGCTGGATCTTGACTTGATCTAGACCATGGGCGCTTCAGGAGGTACCTGTGTCAAATAAGGCGTGAACCACCAGGGTGCCACCACTGCGTCAGCGGCGACGAAGACATTGCGCTGCACACCCTCCAGGTGTGTTTAGACTGGAACGTGCAGCGCCGCTGTCTCGTCGTGGCTATCGGGGCGGATTTGTCCCTCCCGGCCGTGGTGAAATCCATGGTCGGGAGCGCCGCCACGTGGGACGCAGCCGTCTTCTTCTGCGAGACCGTTATGTCCGCGAAGAAGGCGGCGGAGCGGAAGAGGGAACAGTCCACCATACCCCCCTCCCGCCAGAGCTGGCGGCGACGACAGAGGGTCATCCACGACGACCTCCAACCGCCGTAAGCTACGGCCGTGCGGGCGACCGGTAGGGAAACCGGACCGCACATAATGGCTAGAGAGGAGGGACGCGCCCCGATCCGCGCGCCCCCACTCACCTCGTAGTGAGGTCGAGGAGCCGGAGAGACCCAGATCTCCGATTAGTAAAGTGTGAGGCCAGCCCGCAAAGAGGCCGGCTGTCGTCCGTCCGGGCTGGGCGTGAATGCGCGAGCGAGCCCACATCCCGGGCAATGGACGCTCGAGATCGGGTTTTACCTTACCTTACCTACCTAAATTTAATTTTGTATAATAAAGTATATTCTATTTTATTCTATAATTGGATTTCCCTAAGATTAAAGCATAAGCTAAATTATAAGCTGCCAATGAACAATGAAAAGCGAATTAACGTTTTAATCTACTTATATTTGCATATACTGAGTTTATGTGTACATAGTTTTTCGTTTGTGTTAATAGAAGTCTTACATTTATTAGAAGTGACTGTATTATATAAAGACAGACGTATAGGCGGGGTGGCATTTTTATAAAAGTTTTCACCAAAATTACTACGGACATCTTAAATGAAAACAAGATTACACGAGTCTAACCTTTTTTGTATTAGCCATCAAGTAAAAACAACGGCAGGTCATTGGGGAGGCACTCACATTTACCATGAACTTTATAGGGAAGAGGCATCGACATGTCGCTAATGAATTAAAATAGGTAAAAGAATGCCATTCTCCTGTCGATATACTCAGGCTTCCTGTATCTTACTATCCATTAATTTATCTTACCGTTGGTAGCATTATTTATGTGGGGCTTACGACAAATTTTAACCAGTAGAAGACAAATGATTGGTAGTATGACGATAGAGAAACCCTCTATCATTCGCCTTATTATAATTACTATACATCCCCCGTATCTTATTATCCATATATATTATACATAATTATATATGGATAGTAAGATACACGATGTATATTCGAGTATATATGTCCTTCTTAAAATCCATGCAAAGTACTTAATTTTATGTTCTTGATTGTATGTATTAATAATACAACGTTTTTCAATATTATTTCACGTTTAAGGCTGACCAACTGCTTGTCGCTGTCAGACAAGCAAGATCTCTAATAACATTTAAGAACATGGTCAGGAAATATTTAAAACTTATATTTTAGCAGACTGTATTAACATTTAGCTGGTGTATGTGCGTACATATACAGCTCAGAAATACTATCTGCAATATAATGTAAATGAATATACATGCAATTTTATATAATTAGTATAATATTGCACATATCTATATGTTTATTATGTTTAATTAGTTGCATTTTATTACTATATCTTATAATTATGTGTATATTTGTATATATAGTATAGTTATATATTTATTATTATTAAAATGAATGTAATCGTACAATAATTATGTATACCACCATCGCCACTCCTAATCAGCAATATTCTTGCCACGGATTGTCTGGAAGAGATCGCTTTTTAGCGATTAGACCGCCCTTTGTACAAAATTAGAATAATACTAGTTCATAAGTTTTCTGTAACGTTGTACATTAAAGTGTTATCTTAATATATAAAATTCTCGTGTCGCGGTGTTTGTAGTTAAACTCCTCCGAAACGGCTTGACCGTTTCTCATGAAATTTTGTGTGCATATTGGGTAGGTCGGAGAATCGGACAACATCTATTTTTCATCCCCCTAAATGTTAAGCTACCCTTAACATTCCACCCCTAAATTTTTATTTTTTACTTTTTATTTTTTATGATACAGCATTAAAAAATACTCTACGATCAACCCCTATGTTTTATTTGTTAAATATCGATTGAAGCTTTTCCGGGCAGGACGACGTCTGCCGGGACAGCTAGTCTTTATATAGAACTTTTGTACAATAAAGTATATTCTATTCAATTCTGTATTATGTTGTTATTAGTACAATAATTTGATAGTACATATCTTACTATTTTTTCGTTTGTCTTAGGCCGGAGTTTTTAAATCGTAAGCTGCTTTTTGATTTATCAATGCAGTACCGGTGCGGAATCTGTATGCTAAGTATACATGAGCTTACATTTCTATGAGCGTGTCCTGACTCGTTCGGTATGTTCCGCTCCCGCACCGACAGCGAGTGATTCTAGAAACGCACATAGATATAGAAACGCTCATGTAAGAATTCGATACTGCGTGTACCGAGCATACCGATTCCGTACCGCTCCTTCAAAGACAAATCAAAAAGCGACCTTACTATGCATTCCTTTATCTTAACATTGATAGAAAATTGATGATACTGTTACGAGTTGCGGGACTTGAATTAAAATGCCGTTGGAATGGTTATAGAATTTATTAGAACTATACAAACACGTATAACACAGGTACAAATATAACCGAACACAACAAGTCCAAACGTAATGCAGACGGTCGTAATCCAATAAAACACGCAAAGTCCGTCACTAAAAGGTTCCCGCTTGTAGTACACACGTCTTGCTTCGCTCGTGGTTATCGGTCGACTGACTTCCCCTCTATCAGGTCATCGTTTTATACTGCGCAACTGCAATATCCCTGTATCTTAATCCGACGCACCTGGCTAATGACTGCCATAAAAGATTACAATACAACAATGGGCTGTTTTCTAATCACAAATTTTAAAAACAAAGTAAACAAAAGAAAAAATACCATAAAAGAATCTAAATTTTATTAGTTCAAACGCCGAAAGGTATTAAAATGTGTTTTTACAGGTATGCAGGTGTGAATTTATTTTTATCGGCGTCTAGGTCGTAACAATACTTTTCTGCAGTTTGTCTTTTCACAAATAGTATAGCAAATGAATGAACATGGATAATATTGTTTTTCTAGTATTCTCCGTCTATAGACAAAGTAATTAACTGAACATTGAACAATGGAGCTTATATTTCATAGATTAACGATTTGAAGTAAAACCCACATTAATTCCTGGCCATTGTTCCTTTCATTTATATTACACAAAGGGCTTGAATTAATTTGCCTTTCTTTTTAAAGTGCCAAATCTGGCAAGTGTGTGACGGCCCACCAGCTATAAAGGGTTCCATAGAAGTCAATATGTCGTTTGGTTGTAGAAACATAAAACGCATTGAATCAAAAATACCCATAATAAAAATTGCTCAACTGATATTTCTCAAACCAACTATTGAGTGTCTTCGAAACGCTTTACCCTCAATTTGTCCCGAAATATCCACTTTCATTTTCCAAATTTTAAAAGAAGATGAAGGTCACAACTTTCAGGACTATGGCAGCTAATATCTTGCCACTTATGGCTTTGGTTAAAGAATTCATGATTCGACTACAACAAACTAAAACTCATTACATCCTACATCAAAGTGTAAATAAAGCTATATCTATATAAAATTTTATCTTGGCAAATTAGAAAGAAAAAGAAAACTTCATACTCATTCGTGCCCACAATATACTTGAAAAGGTGGGCAGTGATTTATTTCCCTTTGTGTGATAATAATATGTAGGATGTGAAGGAACCGAAAAAGAATAAAATTCCCTGCGGCCTGTCATAACAGGCGACAAAACAGCTCACAGCCAGGTGGTATGGCATTTGTTTTTCTGGATAGCTACTACCCTTGGTTTAGACTCTAGAGTATACCGCCATAACAACCTTGAGTTCTGTTCCGGTATGAATGACTAGGTTCCAGTCCCCTTTAGAGAGCGACAGCACAGCACCTTTGACATTACAAATGTCCATAGGTAATGGCAAAAAATCTAATGATGGCCGCTAAGCCATCATTATCATATATTATCATGTAAATTTTTTATATCATGTCTTGAATAAATATTTTTTCATTTTATTTCTTTTTTTTTAATTTTACGCCGTTTATGATAGCAGCGCACTGCAAAAACCGCGGAAGAGTTCAGTTCACAACTTTTTAATTTTCGATTTATCCTCTTGGTACATTTAAACGTGTCCTTACTTGTCAATATACGTTATAAATGCGGTCCGCTGGTAAAAATGTCACAGGTCGAGTTAGAGCCACTCCAACAGGGTCTAATTGACCGAAAAATTTCGGTCCTACCCGCATTTATTTTCGTAATATCGAAAATAAAAAGGGCTTCGAAAGTACGAAAATGGAGCAAGGTTAAGTGCTATGATAAATTGTAGTACAATAGTACATACTTGGAAGAGGAGTAAAGTCGGCCAAGTGCGTGTTGGCTGGTTTTTAAAATACAGTGTTCCGTAGATGCGACGAACGTCCACCGCTTTAGTAATTTAGCTATAAATTCCAAAAAATTAGGTAAGGGATAGTCCGCGCAAGACGAAAGTTTCTATAGAAATTACAAACATTTTTTGGTTGACTACGGAACCATAAAAAAATTCAATCGAAAATACTTCATACCTCCAAACCTATTCGACGATATTTATTGGTCGAATCAATTTTCAGTTAGAACGTATTTCAAACTCTACAACTTCTTTTTTCTTCAAAATTTTCAGCCGTTTTGGGAGCTAATATCTCACCATGACTGAAATAAAAATGTCACTAAAGAACACTGTTATGATTATTTGAAAATGATTAACGATACTAAAAAGACATTAAAGCTTAGTTATGTCATGTAAGTGGGCCACCCCTTAATAGAGATACACTAGATTTTGATTTGAAGAAAATCTATATGATAATACGTGAAGTAAAAACTTTGTACCCTTTTTTACGAAAATTGCGCGGATGGAGAGTATGAAATTTCGCACACTTATAGTTTATATAGAGAAGAAGCGACGAGTGCTAATTTTTTTTTTGATTATGTATAAAAATACATCAAATCAATTTAAAAAAAACATTACACACACTACCACGTATTTGACACACAGACGCATATATCCTCCTTAGTTTATTGTTAAAGTCATTCAGTGTAGCTTTGGCGAAATCTGTGATTATAAATTATATATTATAGTCTGTAACAACAAATTATTATGGTCGAATTTCGACCACGGGCCACCTACTAGTTAATTAAAATATCTGATTTAACACTGGAAAGTCAGATAGAATTAATCCAGGCGGTAGGGCATTTGCCTGACTGGATGGCTACCTCCCCTGGTCTAGAGTGTGCCGCCATAACAACCTTGAGTTGTATTCCGGCATTAGTGACCAGGTTCCAGTCTCCCTTAAGAGAGAAGTAGCTCATTTGTAGCACCTTTGGTGTTGCAAACGTCCATAAGCGATGGTAACTGCTTTCCATCAAGTGGGCCGTCTGCCTGTCTGTTGAACTCCTACAATAAAAAAATAAAAAATAGAAAGATAATGAAAATATATATGTTGCGAAAATTACTACGGAACCATAAAACAAGATGATATCATCCCAAACTGATATAGGTGTTGATCAATTGATCAGGTTATGTGTTGAAACTTGCATGTTTTATTGATGTCCAATAAAAAAGTTATAATATTCCCTTACGTACTTAAGATCGATTTAACATTAACGATAATACTTCTCATACACGTAAAGATCTAAAAGAACGTTTGATAAAGCCCTTTATTATGTGAATATGGTAACATCAAAAAGAAATTGTAATTGCTTCGGGAAAAATGACTGGAGGAACGTTGAGCAACACGGTGCAGAGTGTCTTTTTATTTTTGTCGTCGTCGTCATCCATTCGCAGTCCACTGCTGGACGTGGGCCTCCCCAAGACGGCGCCACTGATCCCTGTCCTCCAATTTCCTCATCCAGCGACTACCGGCGACCTAGCTTAGGTCGTTGCTCCATCAGACTGGAGGGCGTCCGACACTACGTTTACCGAGACGCGGTCTCCACTCCAGGCCTCTTTTGCTCCATCGGCCATCGGTCCTGCGGCAGACGTGACCGGCCCACTGCCACTTCAACTTGCAACACATAACAACTTCACCATAGCAACTATTTATTTTACTTTTAATTTATTTTAGCCAGGTATTAATAATCGTAAGTTTTTGCCTCAGATGAACGAATAAAAGTATAGACGAAGCCCACGTCAACAAAAGCGTCAACTGAAGTGAAGCATTACGCAGTATATTATTTGATTTGATTGTCAATTTGATTTAATATGATTTGCGTCTATATAGTTAATACATATTGATGTATCCACTAGAAACTAATCTACCTTTATCCTTACTAATTCGATTACAATATGTGGGATTGTGAATATTTTCAAATGTATGAGTTTAATCAGTCTCATTTATTACGCATCGTAAATAGCAGTTTTAACTTGAATATTAATCTTTGTTCTGATATTAAATATCCCTTCAATTTTATTAGAATAAATTAAATATATATATGTTATATCTGGACCTACACTTTAACAGACTAATTTTAAAGTCCAATCCCTTTTGACATTTATTGACAAAGGAACAGAAAGACCCGCATAATGTAATTTAAGAGAACATTCATTCTTTTGTATGGACAAGTTGTTAATATATAAGTCGTTAACAAAAAAAAGGGATTATTACGGTTATTATACCATGCGATATACAGAGACGCTTTCTTAAATTAGAGGGTGGTGTTATAAGAAAAAGAGAGCTGGAATATATAACATGACGAAGACATGCTCACCACATACCAGTTCCTATGTACACAGTGTAGTGTAAACGATGTACAATTACAATTATACAATATAATTTAGTACAAAAAACAATGACAGTATAATATTATAATTTAAAACAGCAAATATATTATCTAATCTATATTTTCTATCTATAACAATATTATAAAGAGGTAACGTTTGTGAGTTTGTTTGTAGGAAGCAATCTCTTGAACTACTGAACCGATTTTGAAAATCCTTTCACCAGTATAAAGCTTCATTATTCTTGAGTGACATCATTGTCATGTAGGTTATATTTCATTGTAATTAATAATATATTTTTTTAATAACGCCGAGAGAAGCAGGCATAGCATTAACTTTGTATTATAGATGGAAAAGTATACCTAAATGGAA
The DNA here is from genome assembly GCA_949752895.1 of Dendrolimus pini. Classification (NCBI taxonomy): domain Eukaryota; kingdom Metazoa; phylum Arthropoda; class Insecta; order Lepidoptera; family Lasiocampidae; genus Dendrolimus; species Dendrolimus pini. The sequence goes on from OX457124.1 coordinate 25,451,728, forward strand.
TAAGAGTACTAAACTAAACCTATAAATTAAAAACTTTTTTCGTTTTTAAATAGTTGAGACATAGTTTAGTTCAAATCATTCAAAAATTGAAAAGAAAGTTCGGCAATTGCTAAAAATGTATGCTTAAACAGCGGTTAGTTTTATTGTAACTGTCGACTAAAACGACTAAAATTATAAAACTACGTTTTTACTGTTTTCATCGCCGTAATTTATTTGGTTTTTATTATTACAACGTTTCGGCCACTTTTCAGCAGCTGTGATCACGGAAGACAAGGATATTAAGTGTTATTTAGCCAACCGCCAACTTGGTCGTTTTAATTTACATAATTAGCTAAAGTCTCCACACCAGCATCACACGGGCCCCAAAGCACATTCAGTTGAGCGGTGCCTTGCAATCCTACCCTACATCAAAGGGGTCACAGACAGAATTGGTCATATCCTCAGGCGAGCTTCAATCAAAACATATTTCAAGCCGCATAAAATAAGATTACCTTGTTTTTAAGAAATGTGCAAATGCAATATCCCACTCCAGGATACAGGTGTCTTCAAGCTCGAATGTGAGTGTGGATTATCATACATTGGGCAAACAAAGAGGAGCATAAAAACACGGGTAAAAGAACACATTGCTGACATGAAACACACAAGGTCTACGAAGTCTGCGATCAGTGAACACACGCTGGATAAACTTAACCACTACATCAGATTCGCTAAACCACAAATCCTCGCGAAAGAGAATCGTTTCATACCTACAATGATGCATGAGGCTATTGAATTTTGAAAACATCCAAATTTCAATAGAGAAGATGGTCGGCAAGTACTGATCTTGCCTGGTACTTGTTTGGGATCCGATCATTAAAACTATTAGGCCCCAAACCCATCAAAAACCAACTTTCAGACCTCAAGATACTGTAAGGTCTTTCTGCGTGCATCGGAACACAAACCAACTTGATTGACAATTTCTTTTTATTTTACCTCCCACCCATTTTAATATTATATAAAATTATGAGAGCTAGTCATCTTTGCTAAAGATTTTCTTGCGCCGCTTCTCTTTAAGCCAAAACATGTTGCGAAGCGGTGGTAAATTAGATTAGACTCCCATAGAGGAAATAATAACCATAAACAAAATTAAAACTAAATAATTAAAATGAACAAGTTGGCGGTAGGCTAAATAGAACTTTAACAATACTCATTGACACTTGACATCTTTGTCTTCCGTGTTTACGGCTACTGAAAAGTGGTCGAAATGGAATAATAAAAATCAAATAAATTGCCACGAAAATTCTTCTTATTTTTACTAGTCGTAAAACCTTAAGAAACTATTATGTATTCTAGTTTTTAAATAGCTTTAAAATTTTATAATATTATAGAAGATTTTTGAGAAAGTCGAAAATGTAGATAGGCTGAACGCGGGTCCTTTGTTCGAGGAACCCACTTCAACTCGGTAATTGAGTGCTTTACTCCAGTTACACTGTTTGTATATCCCTTTGGGAATATAATCTTCTTGCGAATGTTTGAGCAAGGATGTCTTTGGCTTACAAGATTACCGTGAAAAAAGTGCACGTCCTATATAAAATTGAAGTGTTTTTTATTTAAAGTGAAGATTTTCTACCAAAATAGAATCATATTTCTATCTTGAACAAATTATATAAGTGGTTAAACACAACTTCGGGAAGGAATTGAAGGATTCAGTTAGGTTGGACGGCATTCGGAAAGCCCGCTGGGACTTCACCTCAATCATTCCGCAATGCTTAAGGACGTATTCGAGCTGTGCGTTCTACCCGTCATGATGTATGGTCCCGAAACGTGAACACCGACAGTAGGGTGACTGATTAACTGAAGGTCGCTCAGCGGGCTATGGAGCGAGCTATATTTGGAGCATCTCTTATGGATAAAATGGACGATGGAGCAGACGAAGCCTGGAGTGGAGACTGCGTCTCAGCAAATGCAGTGTAGGACGCCTCCAGCCCTAAGCGATGGACCGACGATCTGTACCAGTGGGCCTGGATGAGACCAGTGGACGGGGATAGGTGACGCAAACTTGGAGGCCTACGTCCAGCAGTGGACAACGTTTAGTTAACGACAAGTCTGACCGAAAGGTTTAGCTTAAATAAGCGCTGAAACCCGTCCATATATTTCAGTGAATAATTTTATCTATAGTTATAATTAGAGTTTGTCCCGAGGCTGCGTCGCGTGTCAACTCCTACGCAGTAGCTTTTTTTTACTCACATAAAAACTTTATTCGGTTTTTTACATATATTAATAAAGAAGAAATTCCATTTATGCCGGCACGGCAACAAGCTGAGTGCAAACCTTGTTTGTGGAAGATGCAGGGTACAAATTCTCAATAGATGTTATTTTTTAATACATGTTAGCAATGTAAGTACTTCGCTATTTCTTCTTCAAATAAATTCATTCTTTCTTTTCTTTCTTTCTATTTAATACAGTCTACACAATAGCCCAGCAAAATATAGAGGTGGATCAAAGCCAACCGTATTTAAAGTAATACAATGAATGACATATTATTTATGACAACGTATTTGTTAGTGAATTGAAAACCGCGAATGCAGCGCAATCTATTTAGCTCATCCGTCTATTCTATGGAGACGACCTCATTTATCGAGATAAAATGTATCCTATATGTTGAAATTCGGGAAATAAGCCAGCTATGTGTCAAGTTTCATTCATATACGTTCAGTAGTTTCCAAAAAGGATGAAATCGCAGCGCCATTTTTTTTCGCCTTTTTCGTCTATCCCACGAAAACCAAAACATTTATCAGATTAATAATCATCCTAAGTTAAGCCCCGGGATATAAGATAGCTCTATGTCGAGTGTCATTTAATAATAATAATAATAATAATAATAACCCGCAGGGGGGCTTTGTGGCGAAGCCTTAGGTGAGTGGCGACACCTCGTACCTGACTCCGGGGGCCAAGACAAGGCCCCCGCCTCCGTGCTTGCCTTAACCAGCCGGCACGGAGTGGAGATCGCTAGAGCTAAGACTCAAGCTCCAGGGGTGGAAGTGATAAATGGCCTAACGTCGGAAGTAGCTTCGGTGAACCTGCAGCCCACCTCTCTACACCCCTTAGCCACTCACACCCATGTTGCCCCTGCCTTTTATGGCATTTTTAGGGGCCCATGCAGGGAGTGGCGAGTCACCGTCTGCCCATTTTTCCATGTTCCCTGAACATTGCGACGGGCAGACGCCATAGTCCCCATATTCCCAGACCGCCAGTACCACTAACAGTTCACCCCAATAGCCCGGTACTTTTTGTCCTCATTTCCCACAATAGTCCTACACTGGCCGGGGCTTGTCCTTGGGTACATTATTATATGGTGTAGACAGGGATAATCGCCGGTCAGTGTCACGCCACATATTTACATTAAATTTGTCAAGGGGCCTCTACGTGTTGGCCTCCCCATGGCCCCACGCAAGCCCTCCAAAAGTCCGGGCCATTTTTATGGCCCGTGGTCTTGAAAGAGAGCCTCGACCGACATCTAGAGAGGCTCTCACTCGGTAAATGAGTGTAGGGCCAGATACAGAAGGCGGTTCTCCTGAGCACGGCACGCATTGTGAGGAAGTTCTTGTCTCTGGAGCCTTAACCACCAGTAGCTTGGGCCCTAGGTCCAGCTGCCGACGGACGTCATCTTTTTATATTTTTTTAATATATGTTTATTTTATATATATATATATATATATATATATGTGTGTGTATTAAAAAAACATAAAAAAAGAATATGAATAAATATACATGTGAAATAATAATAATAATTCATTTATTTCATAAATTAATAAATCCATATTGTACAGTTTTTTATTATAAATTATGTGACTGTTAACAATTTTAAAAAACATCAAATTAGTTCACAACGATACTACTAACTAAGACTACTAACTAATTAAACAAATACTAGGCCGTTACACCAGCGTCTCAATAATTATTATAAAAGTTCCTACTCCACGGCACGAAGGGACATGTATACCAATTCTCTCAATATTCTCAATTATAGATTATTATGGAGTCCGCCACACTTTAAATCCGTTCAGTAGTTTTCACGTGATCCTCTAACAGACAAACAAAAAGACAAAAAATCTAAAAATTGTATTTTCGGAGTCTGTTGGTTCGAAAGCCCCCTTGTTTTTTTTCATATTTTTAAACGCTTTATACAAACAGATTTATTACAGTCTTTAATGAAATATTAAATTGATATAATGAAAAAATCTTGGTACCCGATTCCATTTCTTCCAAGACAGCTATGGAACCCTAAAAAGAAACAGCCTCTACTAATGCTATTAGCTTTCACCCACTAACTGTTTTATAACTTATAATTTAATATAATGTTATTAAAACTTAGCTACATCTAATCTTGTCTTAGCCTCTTGTTGGAAATAATTATCCCTAAAAATTAGTCGACTTTGGAGAAACTTTAATTAGGTTATATTTAATAATTAAAATTATTCGATAAAAGGCAACGGCTCACTTATCCCGGTTTTGGGCAACGCAGACAAGCGGTCTGACACCCTGCCCGTCGTTACAGTGTAATCATATCTTAAAAAATTCATTATTTGTAATTATTGACATGTAAACTACACACAGAATGCATAACAATACATACTACAAGTTAACAAAAAATTATTTTACAACAATAATAAAAATTGTTGTTGTTGTATAAACCCTTGTTGCTCTTTTGAGATAAGAACCTAATTTGGGAAGCATGTAGTGAGTCGCCATCTACCCGTTTTATTCCTATTCTTCGAACATTGCGGCAGGCAGGCGCCGTAATCCCTTGCTCTATTAATATTTCATATCAATAGCTGTCTGTCTTGTAACCATTTCACATAATACTCTTTCACTGATCAATGATTGTTTTAAGGTCCATTTTTAAATAAATAAAGAATTAAACTTGAACTACACAATACGTATTAGGAAATCGTACGCCAGGTTTTCAATTAATGCTCAAAAGGTGTTCCTTACTATTTTGTTAGTGCTGTGGCTAATTGTCAAAAACCTTTTTGAACACTACAAAATTCTTAACTACGTATTTACTACAGGTGCATGGGTATTTTTAGATTTTTCTGTCATAGAGAATTAATTTACAATCTTACACAGTATTTACATATTTATTTGCTACATAGCTGAAGATATTGGACATTAGTAATGATGTATTACATGGCAACTTATTGCCACTGTCGAAGGACTTATGAGAGTTCACTACGACTGTAAATCCAAGCGTTTTTTAAACGCGCGTCAAATAAAACGCCTGTCACGTTCTTCCGTAATCCCATTGAATAAAATCCGCTAAGATCTTGAATATCGTTGAACGTTAACATTAAAATCTTTCTCAAAAGCACTTAATTACAAAATACAATTTTACAAAAGTAATTTTGAAGGCACGAGAAATAATTAATAATACAAAAATAAATTGAGTGTAAAAGTAGCTGTTAATTGAAAACTAATTACCGCACAGGCAGCGTTCCTGTGAAAGATGATTTTTATAATTTCTTAGCCTTAATCATGTTCTCAAAGACATACACAAAATTCGACACGACAAGAACATCAATTTTTGCCAACGGCAAATATATATAAAAATGTATTACCATCAATCGTTTGAAAGTTTCTGTCTATCCCTCGGGAACAATGTATTTTTCCGGATAGTACATACCTTTGACATAGATTTTCTGTGCCCTTAACAACGCGTACCACTAAATTTCACGATGATATGATATGATGGTTGACTAGTTAAGGCGTGAAAACATAACAAACAGAAACAAACAAACATTGGCAGTTATAATATTACCGCAACACAATGGTGTATGGAAAAAAAATTACGGTGACCGCCATCATGTACCTCCTTGACTTTGTTTGTCCTTTTTAACCCTTTAGGCAAAAGTTTAAAAAAACTTCTGGATTTTTGAAGTGATAACTTCTTATGGGAGGGTAAACCGCTTCGTTATGTAACGCGATACGGCGCCAGTCTGTCTGGCTTCCCTTTCTCTCACGCATACGGCAGGCAGGCTAAGTTATCACTTCTGTCGGGTGTCCCAAGACGCACATACCTTTTTTTATTGCATGCGTTCAGCATACAGACAGACGGCGCACCTGATGGAAAGCGGTTACCATCGTGTATAGACATTTGTAACACCAAAGGTGCTACCAATGTGCTGCCGCCCTCTAAATGATGACTGGAACCTAATTCCTAATGCCGGATCACAACTCAAGGTTCTTTGACCAAATTGACCAGGGGTGTTAACCATCCAGACGGGCAAATACCCTACGGGCAGTATACCACCTGGTTTTTAAAATATAATTTATTGAATATCATTCAAATACAATTCAAGTAATTTAAGTTCAGAAAACAGTGGGTGGTCTTATCACTAAAGCAATTTCTTCTAGACAACCTTAGGATGGATTATAAAAAATTGTTTAACATGTGTTTTTGCAACATCAATAGAATAAAAAAATATATATATAAAATTTCGAAATGGCAAGTACCTATAATAGAGATAGAAATAATAAAACTACGTTTCAACGGTTTTAAGCGCGGTAATTTATTTGATTTTGGTTATTCCGACGTTACGGCCGCTTTTCAGTGGCTGTGATCACGGAAGACAAAGATGACAATTGTCAACGAGTCTTGTTAAAGTTTTATTTAGCCTACCGTCAACTTGTTCATTTTAATTTAGTTTTAATTTTGTTTACAAGCGGCCAAAACGTCGGAATAACCAAAATCAAATAAATTACCGGGCTTAAAACCGTTATTACCGCGCTTAAAAGCGTTAAAACGTAGTTTTATTATGTATACAAGTCGCGAAAACTTAAGAGAATGTAATGAGACAGAAATAAGACAAAAATATAGATATATTGATAGATATATATAAGTAATAACAATAATCATGGTTGTGGGTTGTTTTGTCGCCTCTTACGACAGGCCGCCTGGCCGCAGGAAATTGTATTCTTTCTACGTTTCGGTACGAATATGGATTTGTATTTTATGTTTATCGATATATATAAAATTGGATTGTCTGTTTGTAATATTGAAATAACCGTTTTTTACTTATGAATATATATGAAAATGAAAATGAATTTATTTATTTCAAAATGGAATCTTACAGATTACTTATTGAAATTCATGACTCTACCACCGTTTCCAAAGCAATTTTAGTTACTGTTAAAGGAGAAGAAGCGGCGCAACAAACTCCCCAGTAACACATCTTTACTTTGTAATTATCATGTTTAATCACTCTCGCGCTCCCAAGTTGTAAACTGAGCGAACAGCACGCTTCTGCAAGACGAAAATAGTATTTATGTCAGCTGCATTACCCCATAAGAGGATGCCATAAGACATAATGCTGTGAAAATATCTGAAGTAAACCAAACGAGCAGTATCAACATCAGTCATGAATCTTATCTTTTTTACTGCATATGCTGCAGAGCTTAGTCTATTCGCCAGTTTACTTATATGGGCCCCCCATTGTAGTTTCGAATCTAATGTAATACCAAGAAAAATGGTCGAATCCACAACACCTAGAGTTTCTCCATTTAATAGCACATCAGTTTTTACCGGTTTAACATTTGGCATGGAGAATTTAATACATTTAGTTTTTTTGTTGTTCAGAAGTAAATTATTCACTCCAAACCAGTGTACTATAATTGAAAGCGCGTTGTTTACGTCGTTAAAGTTTGATTTATGTCGTATAATTTTAAAAATTAAGGATGTATCATCAGCAAACAACACAGTGTCATGTTTATTTTTTTACCAAAAAAGGTAAATCATTTATATAAATGAGAAATAGAAAAGGACCGAGAATCGAACCTTGTGGGACTCCCATATTAACAGTAGCTCCGGGAGACCTTTTTCCATTGATCTCGACCTTTTGGATCCTACCATTTAGGTAGGATGTCAATAGGTCGAGAGCTGAGCCTCTTATACCTATATAGTGGTTTAGTTTCCTGATCAGTGTTTCGTGTTTGACACAATCAAATGCCTTGGATAGGTCGCAAAAATACCCAAGGCATCACACGACTCTTCCCAGGCACCAAAAATGTACTTAAGCAACTGGACACCGGCATCAGTTGTTGATCGGCCCTTAGTAAAGCCAAATTGTTTGCTGTGTAGCAAATTATTAATATTGAAATGACTAAGCAACTGATTTAAAATTAGTTTTTCATATATCTTGCTAAATGTTGGCAGTATGGAGATAGGTCTAAAATTATTAAGGTTAGTGTTACTGCCAGATTTAAAAAGTGGTATAACTTTGCTTAATTTCATTTGATCAGGAAACACTCCACATTTTATACAATCATTGAATACTGTGGCTAAGTAAGGTGATATTATATCGATTATTGAACAAAGAATCTTTACGGATATTCCCCAAAGGTCAGCAGTTTTCTTAACCTCTAAGAGCTTGAAAGCTTTTAAAACATCTACACTATCTACAAAATGAAAGGCAAAGTTTACACTGCATTCACTGACATTATCACGTAATAATGATTCAGCCACAATAGCAGAAGAATGAAGTGACTGAGGAGTAGTTTCAGCTGGGATAGCGGCGAAAAACTTCTCGAAGGCTGCAGCGACGTCGTCATCAGATGTTATAGTTTTACCATCAATATTCAAGGAGTATTCGGAGTTACGCGGCCTGGTCCTTCCTGTTTCGTTATTAATGATACTCCATGTTGTTTTTATTTTATTATTGGATTCTTTTAAAAGTCTTTTTATGTGCAGTGATTTTGCCTCGTAACATACTTTCTTAAATAGTTTGGAATATTCCTTAACGTATTTTTGAAACGATGTTGTACGATTATGTGTCTTTTCACCATAAAGTTCATATAATTTACGTCGGCTGACATGAATCCCAATGGTCGCCCATTCATTAAAATTTAAACCGGGACATATAGAAACTGTTCTGGGTGTAAATGTTCTTGAAAATTCCTTACTTACAATGTCAAAAAATATATTGTATGACTCATTGGGATCCTCTGAGGCTAATAAATAAAACATATTATTACAAATATTGGATCTGAACTTTTCTAAACGCTTTGTGGTAATAGGAACAAAAGTAATTTTTTGTTTATTTATTATATTACTCTCCATATGAAAGGCGACTATCTGACCAAGATGATCCGAACTTAGATGACTAATTACTGATTTATACAGTGGCTCATCTTTAGCAAATATATTATCTAAGCAGGTAGTAGTGGAATCAGTGATTCTAGTAGGCTCTATAAATAAGTTTATTAAATTATATGACTTCAACAAAGTCCTAAATCTAATAGTGGTGGATGTGTTTTCTAGTAAATTAATATTAAAGTCACCACAAACAAAAAATTTTTTCTTTGATTTTGAAAGTTTGGATAGTATTTCTTCCATCACAGTATCAAATAAGTCATATAATGCATTTGGGGGTCTGTAAACGCTTACAATTATAATGCAATCAAGCTCAACACAAGCTATTTCAGCAGTTCGCTCTACAGAGAGATCCACAATATCCTTACGTTCTTTAAATTTTAATTGTTTAGAAATAATAATTAAGGATCCACCACGTATGGCATTTACTCTGCTGAACGAGCTGGCTACCTGGTGACCATTGAAGTTAAACATTATTTCTGACTTTTTTAGCCAGTGTTCCGTTAAACATAAAATGTGAATATTATTACTATCTAAAAACAATTCAACTTCTTGTTCTTTATTCATCATTCCTTGTAAATTTTGATGCACCAGGTTTATCACATAGTTATCACATATATACGGTACATACACCAAAATAACATTTTTTACAATTTTTGTCTGTCTGTCTGTTTATTCCGGCTAATCTCTGAAATGGCTGGACCGATTTTGACAGGATTTTTATTCGCAGATAGCTGATGTAATAAGGAGTAACTTAGGCTACTTTTATTTTAGAAAAATTCTTTAATGTTGGAATTTTGACGATTTTCAATCACCACGCGGGAGGGACCGCGGGGCGCAGCTAGTATAATATATAATAACAGCCTATAAATGTCCCACTGCTGGGCTCGGGCCTCCCATTATAGGGGAGCGGACAGTATACCCGTCACGCTTGTCCAAGGTGGCTTGGCAGGTTTGACACATCGGCTTTCTCAACATGCAGGTTGCGTCACTATGTTTACCTTCACTGTAGTTTGCTAAGCGCCCTTCGAGTTTGGGAAGCATGCGCTAGCCATTACGCTACCACCATTTTCTTTATAAGTTACTAGCTTCTGCCCGCGACTTCGTCCACGTGGAAAGTTTTTTTAAGTATCCCATGGGAAGTCTTTAATTTTTCTGGATCAAAAGTATCCTATATGTTGACCAGAGATATAAGCTACCACCATACAAAATTTCATTTAAATCAGTCCAGTCGTGTCGGAGAGTAACCCGTCTGTTTGACAAGCAGAGAAACAAAAAATTTGGAAAAATATCTAAATTAGTTCTATTCCACTTCTTATATCCCCCTGACTGGGTTTTCAGAATTTCTTTTCAGTGTACAGAAATTCGACCTCTACAGTTTTATTATATGAAATAGACATAAAAAGTCCTTATAGTAAGGATAAAGACGTCGGAGAAATAGATACAATATTCTACTTACAGTCCCTAAAGACTAAGATTAGGTTACTAAATTGATTTTAAAGCATAATTACTAGTTAGATAAAAAAAATCATATTGTCTTAAAAAGTAGGACACCAAAAATAATTATAAGCAAAAGCGCTGATGAAGCGCTATTGAAAAGTTGACATTGGCTGAGGATGAAGTACTAGTCAGTTTTGATGTCCAGTCCTTATTTACCAGTTTACCAGTGGAAGACTGCATTGAGATTGTCAAAAGGAAGCTAATAGATAATGACATGCCTGAAGAATATGCAGACCTACTTAAACATTGCCTCACATCGGGCTATTTCGTGTGGGACTACGGCTTCTACGACCAAATCAACGGTGTGGCCATGGGCTCACCGGTGTCTCCTGTCGTGGCTGACATTTTTATGGATGACTTCGAACAGAAGGCACTGGATACTGCTCCGGCTAAGCCGAAGATGTATAAAAGGTACGTAGACGATACTTTTGCCGTCCTCCCAAACGATAAAGTCTCTGCATTTCTAGATCATCTTAATTCCATTAGCTGTAATATCAAATTTACTATGGAACTAGAGGCAAACCATAAATTAGCTTTTCTTGATGTGCTCATCCTAAGGAATTCTGACAATACTCTTGGCCATATGGTGTATAGGAAACCTACCCATACAGATAAATACCTTAATGGTTCGTCTCACCACCATCCTAGTCAGTTAGCTACCGTGGGCAAATCTTTGTTTCAGAGAGCACATAAAATCTGTGACGGGAACCACGTGGCTGGAGAGCTTCAGCATGTCAAGCGAGTCTTACAACGCTATCAGCTGAAGACTCCACACCAACGTCACAAAGGCCCCAAACCACCTTCAGTTGAGCGGTGCCCTGTTACCCTACCCTACATCAAGGGGGTCACAGACAGAATTGGTCACATCCTCAGGCGAGCTTCAATCAAAACATATTTCAAGCCGCATAAAAAGATAACCCAATTTTTGAGACCTGTGAAATGCAATATCCCACTCCAGGATGCAGGTGTTTACAAGCTCGATTCTGAATGTGGATTATCATACATTGGGCAAACAAAGAGGAGCATAAAAACACGGGTAAATGAACACATTGCTGACATGAAACACACAAGGTCTACGAAGTCTGCGATCAGTGAACACACGCTGGATAAACCCAACCATTACATCAGATTCGATAACCCACAAATCCTCGCGAAAGAGAATCGTTTCATACCAAGAATGATGCGTGAGGCTATTGAAATCAAAAAACACCCAAATTTCAATAGAGAAGATGGTTGGCAGGTACCACCTGTTTGGGATCCAATCATCAAAACTATTAAGACCCAAACCCAGCAAAAACCAACTGCCAGACCTCAAGACACTGTGAGCTCTTTCTGCGTGCAACGAAACAAACCAACTTGACTGATAATTTCTTTTATTTTTTCCTTCCACTCATTATAATATTATATAAAAAAAATTTAGAACTAGGCATGTTTGCTGAAGAGTTTCTTGCGCCGCTTCTTCTCTTCAAGCCACAACATGTTGTGAAGCGGTGGTAAATTAGATTAGGCTCCCATAGAGTAAATAATATCCATAAACAAAATTTAAAACTAAATAATTAAAATGAACAAGTTGGCGGTAGGCTGAATAAAAACTTTGACAATACACGTTTGACAAATGTCATCTTTGTCTTCCGTGACCACGGCCACTGAAAAGCGGCCGAAACGTCGGATAAACCTAAATCAAATAAATTACCGCGCTTAAAACCGTTAAAACGTAGTTTTATTATGTGTACAAGTCGCGAAAACTTAAGAAAATATTATAATTATAAGCAAACCAGGAAAATCATAATTAGGTAATGAATATTAAGACCCCATCTCGGCTCGCTTCGGAGAATAATTAAAATACTTGAACAAAATCGAACAACAATTGGACACCGAGTCACGAAATGTAACGAGAATTTAGACAATGCGCTATTTCTTACGAAGAGATTTCAAATAAATTGAACTTAAAGCTTGGAAAAAGAATTTGAGGAACGGCTATTAAAAAGTAAAGACATAAATAAACTATCGGCAGGTACACAACACCCCCAAGATACGCTTGTGTTATGTCTATACTAATATTATAAAGCTGAAGAGTTGTTGGTTTGTTTGAATGCGCTAATCTCAGGAACCACTGGTCTGATTTGAAAAATTCTTTCAGTGCTAGATAGCCCATTTATTGAGGAAGGCTATACGTTATAGATCATCACACTAAGACCAATAAGAGCGGAGCACCAATGAAGAATGTTTCAAAATCGAGGGGGTTACTTACTTAAACTTACTTTTTTTACTATTACACGCGAATGAAGTCGCGGGCAGAAGCTAGTATAATATACAGGGGAAAACTCGAACCTCCAGACCATAGAAAAGAATAGAATAGAAAACACTTTATTGTTCACCACATACACATAAAATAGACAATTTACAGTAGTCACATTCAACAGTAAATGTAGGAGCAATGGGCGGCCTTATCGCTTTAGAGCGATCTCTTCCAGACAACCCGAGCTATGTATTTTATGAACAGGACATTCTCAAGTCTATGACGGTGGTGTACAAATTAAATACATACATAAATAAAGAGACCATAGAAAACAGCGGAAAGATAAAGTTCCTTTAAGATGTTATTTATTGCTAAACTGGCTACCAGGCAGACGGCCCACGTGATGGAAAGTGCTTTAAGTTAGGGTCATGTTATTCGGGCCCGAATGTTGGGCTACTAAATGAATAAACCACAAACATCTCCACTCCGCTGAGATGAGAATGATCCGCTGAGACGGATATGTGGTGTTACAAAAATGGATAATGTGTAATAATGAAATGGATGTGAAATGAGTACATAAGGGGATCTTAGAAAGTTGCATCTATGACTCAAAAATTGAGAGGAAGGAGATTAAGGTGGAATGGGCATGTTATGAAGAGGGTTGAAAGTCACGTGACCAAAACAATGTTGAACCGCAAGATTGATACAAATGTAAAGGAATAAAACTACGTTTTAACGGTTTTAAGCGCGGTAATTTATTTGATTTTGGTTTATCTTTATTATGTGTTTATTTATTTATTATGTGTACAAGTCGCGAAAACTTAAGAAAATATAATGTAAAGGAAGTTCTAAAAAGAGATGGATGAATTATGTGAAGGAAGAAATTATAATTTGTGGTGTGACAGAGGATTAGTTAGTGGTAGATGTTAATGGTAGATGTTAGTTACAATAAAAAAACTGTGGAACGAAAAGACGTATTGTGCCGACCCCAAATAATTGTAATAACGCGAAAGATAAGAGAGAATCGGTTGACATGTTATTTTTGAGTAATTTATATTTTCACTAAGAAATGTTACAGTTTCATTATTAGCAGAGTTTTATTTACAAAAGAATATCAAAGATGCTGTGTTGATTTAGGATTAAAGGAGTTCTTGTTTACCATCGTTTTCTCCCCACAAATGTTTCGCGTAAATATTGACATTACTAATAGAATTTGTCATTTCGTACATATTGAAAGTGACAGTGTTTGGAATTTTTTTATTGCCTGAAGCAGGCAAGCAGGCAGGCGGCCCACCTGATGTAAAGTGGTTACCATCGCCTATGGACGTTTGCAATATAAGGGGTGTCGCAAACGCGTTGCCGACCTCTAAGAAATTTTATAACGCCCTTCTTAAAACCTCTTTACCTTAGCACAAAGAAAAACTGCGGCGGGAAATTCCCTCCAGATCATTGTTGTATGCGAAATAAACCGTTGCGTAGTTGAGCCTCCAGCTCAAAGATATGGGAGTGAACAACCCGTCGCTGAAAACCCTTGGAAATAGTCTTCAACCATCAATAGAACAGTCAAATGAACTGGTATACTTTTGTCGTAATTATCATCTTAAACGTTTTGCGTAGCCTTATAGATTTTGCATACTAGTGATCCTACATACTGTTACGAGTGCGGGACTCGAATCAAAATGCCGTTGGAATTACTATAGAATTTATTAGAACTATACAAACACGTATAAGACAGGTACAAATATAACTGGACACTACTAGTACAAACTGCACGATTCAATAACACGCGCAAAGTCCATCACTATATCGCTCATCGAATGTACGTCTTGCTCGTATCGTAATCCTCTCTTGACTCCCCCATCCCTCCGTTCGGGCATTGTTTTATAGTAAACTGTACAATACAACAAATCGACCACGTGGACTGAGTTTTTCCAAGAAAACGTAATCTGCACACCTGCTTAATTATTCCTGCGAACAGCCATAAACGAATACAATAACAATAGGCTATTGTCTAATTGTAAATTTTAAACACAAAGTAAACAAAAGAAGTCAAAATGCGGTAAAGGTAATAAACCAGGTGTACATTTACTTTGTCGGCATGTAACGATACTTATGACGACATAAGCATGTACAAGCTCTGGCTAGTAGAATTCATTATGATGAATTTACCAAACTAACTATACTAGTATAAGCTGTATCAGCTCATTCACACGCACACCACATACGTACCGACCACATACATACACACTACATACATAAACACCACATACTTATACAGAAATGTTAACATTAAGTTTTTTTCGTTTGCCGCTAAAAGGCATATTCGACTAGGCTCTTTAATAATAGCTTAATACTGTTACAACCTAGGCTCTGACAAAGACAAATTCAACATACAGATCCATAGAAACACATTTTATTACCTGTCGGCATTTGAACTAATTGTAGTTCTTTTATGATGGTCTTCTTTTGCATACTTATTTATTGGAATACATTTCTAGAGAACAGCCTATTGTTCTATTGTATTCGTTTACTGCTGCTTGCGGCTGAACCATTAGCCAGGTGTTGCGGATTACGTCAACTACGATACGGGCACATTTGTGAGGTATAAATCGACGGCCCGATGGAGAGAGGGGCAGTCGAGCGAGAACCACGATCAAGGCGTGACGTGTGTACAGTCGGTAATCTAATAGTGACAGACTTTGCGCGTCTTATTGAATTACGACCTTCTGCATTACGTTTGGATATGTTGTGTTCAGTTATATTTGTACCTGTGTTATACGCGTTTGTATAGTTCTAATAAACTCTATAATAATTCCAACGGCATTTTAATTCGAGTCTCGTAAACTTCGTAATAATACGAACACTCAGGACAAACGCAAAGAAAGTCGCGGGCGACTGTTAGTATTTATATACAGTGAATCGAAACCTACGCCATTACACTTAATTTCAAAATGTAATTTATACAAACTTGCAACTATTTGTAATGCTAATTGTTGTAAAGTTGTAATGTTGTGTTGTAAAGTTCAAAACTCGAAAACATTAGGATATTTCAAACTTTGAAATGAGTTTTACTGCAAGAGTTATACCTAATGTGGGTTTGCGGTAGGGTTACACTTCACTGAATCCTTAAAACCACGAACTACACCTTTAGGTTTAAGTGAGAAATTGATTTTACTATTTTGAGAGTTTGTTGGCGCATTATAAATAAAATACAATGAATAACTCCGTAGAGGGAAGCTGATAAGATATTAAAGGCTACTTATCCGGAGCAAACCCTGATTCTCTATTAGACCTGATGCCGTCTCGCAAATCCTAGTGAACCAAGCAGAAAAAAATGAACGCTTAGCGTCACTGGAACAGTGTAAGGAATTATGCAGTATTTCGGACGGATTCTCGAGGCCTCGTATTACACAAACACTACACAGATGTCCGGGACACAGTTGGCACTATAGGGAGCAGTTTTAGGGCACAATGCACTAGTTCCGACGTTTTTATACTATTTATCGGCGAGCGTGGCGTCGCGACGATACATAGGCAGCCATTAAAGATTATACTCGGCCATTGAGAGATACGTGTGTGTGCGCAGCGCCCTCGGGTAAAAACCAGCCGAAAGAAGGTGGAAGAGAAAATGTTACCGGGAAAGGGATGCTTTCCGGGAATATGAGGGAATGTCGTAACAGAACCAACGAAGCTTTTTGCACTTGGTTACACAACACTGAAAAATATTTAATTAGGTCGATCGGGTTACACTTCAGTAAATCCTTAAAACCACGAAATAGACCTTTAGGTTTACATGAGAAATTGGTTTTATTATATTCTGAGTTTATTTCTGCAGTATAAATAAAAGTGGCGAAGTATATTATTTAATGTACAATGAAGAACTCCATAGAAGGAACCAACGAAGCTTCTCAAATAAGCTCTCATATGTTTTTCTCGTACTCTTTACAGATAAAAAGTTATCAAGCTTTAAATTCTAGTAATCAGGTTTAATTCAACTAGGCATTATGCCAGTGCTTAATTAGTTCTATACTATTGATATGGTTAGATTAAAGCTACAGTTTAAAACTTGAAAACTTTTTATCTGTAAGGATTACGAGAAAAACATATGAGAGTTTTTTTAGAGAATTAAATTTACTACAAGAATATGTCTATCGGAGTTTTTCTATCATTTAGAACTTATGAAGTAAAAACGAAAAAAATATTTTCCTCCTGCAATTTGTATAGAAAAATGAAAAATCGACGCGCATCGTGTAAGGTTCAAATATCGAACTGCGCATTAAAGAGGGTTTTTTATGCTGAACAGTAACTTTTGCGATGTTAGGAATAATCTTTTTTTTAGATAGACTACCCTAGTACTCCAAATTCGACCGCATCTTCGTCAAATTCAGTTCAATTGATTTGCTTAAAAAATGGTATACAAAATATGGCATCTTATTAGATAGATCACATGTTCTTGCAGATTCCATATCATTTACATTTAAATCGTAAATATCCTATTACATTTAATTATGTTAATATTGTATTTATAATTATTATTGTATGGCCATGAAGGCCGCGGGCCATCACAATGGCCCGTAATTTTTTTTATAGCCTAAAGCAGGCAAACAGGCAGACAGCCCACTTGATGGACAGTGGTAACCGTCGCCTATAGACGTTTGCAACACCAGGGGTGTCGCCCTGTTATAACGCCCTTCTTAAAGAACCCCATATCATAGCGCAAAGGGAAACCGCGGCGGGAAGTTCCCTCCAGATCATTGTTGTATGCGGAATAAATGTTCTAGAGAACCGTTGCGTACTTGAGCGCGGGAGCTCAAGGAAATGAGGGTGAATATCCCGTTGCTGGCGACTTTTGGAGGGCTTGACAAATTGAATTTAAATGTGGCAATTATCCCTGCGTACACCATAATAATGCACCCAAGGACAAGCCCCTGCCAGCGTAGGACTATTGTGGGAAATGAGGACAAAAAGTACCGGGCTATTGGAGTGAACTGCTCGTGGCGCTGAGGGTCTGGAAATATGGGGACTAAGGCGTCTGAACGTCCCAATGTTCCGGGAACATGGAAAAATGGGCAGACGGCGACTCATCACTCCCTGCATGGTCCCCAAAAATGCTATTGAAGACAGGGGCAACATGGAAGAGGTGTAGAGAGAGATACAGGTTCACCGAGGCTACTTCTGACATTATGCCATTTATCACTTCCACCTCTGGAGTTTGAGTCTTGAGTTCAGCGATCTCCACTCCGTGCCGGCTGGCTAATGCAAGCACTGAGTTGGGGGCCTTGCCTTGGCCCCCGGAGTCAGGTCCAAGTCGTCGCTCACTCACTCACCTAAGGCTTCGCCACAATGCCTACTGGTTAATTATTATTAGTTTTAATATTTCCATTATTTATCCTTTAAATACTCGTCAACTGAGAAAAACGCTTTACCTATTGTTACATGTCGACAAAGTGAATGCACACCTGGTTTATTACCTTTCCCGCATTTGGACTTCTTTTGTTTACTTTGTGTTTAAAATTAGCAATTAGACAATAGCCTATTGTTATTGTATTCGTTTATGGCCGTTCGCAGGAATAATTAAGCAGGTGTGCAGATTACGTTTTTTTGAAATAACTCAGTCCACGCGGTCGATTGTTGTATTGTACATTTACTATAAAACAATGCCCGAACGGAGGGGTGAGGCAGTCAAGCGACGATTACGATGCTAATGTAGGGGTGGGGTGGTGCGGTGGTTAATTGTTTAATGTGGCGGAAGGCCACACTAACAAGACGTGTGTACATTCGACAACCTATATAGTGACGGACTTTGCGCGTGTTATTGAATCGTACAGTTTGTACTGGTTGCGTCCACTTATATTTGTACCTGTGTCATACGTGTTTGTATAGTTCTAATAAATTCTATAGTAATTCCAACGGCATTTTGATTCGAGTCCCGGACTCGTAACACTATTAACCATTCAGATAACATTGAATTGAATAAATTAAAATTTACTTCCCAAATTATGTTTCTTGGCAACTTATTATTTAAAAACGTCAAATTTATATCAATGCATACTTCTACAGGGACCGGCCATAAACCGCCATGTATGACAAATTGTAGAACAGTCACACCCCCTTAACTGGAATACTGAAGCTCATGAATAAATTCTTAATACATTACGTGTATTGCGCCATATGTCACTGCTACCGTGTACCGAGCGAGAATATTTCATAAAATATTTAATATTCTGGCTCGCTTCACGTTTCACATGTGTACCGATAAATAAAATTGTAATGTCTGAGATTTAAAACAAAAACGACATGAAATGAAATGAATGAATATATGAAATATTTATTCTTGCATAAATGTAGTTGTATACAGATGTTATTCCTAGAAATACATGGTTCAGTACGTTTAACCAGTTTCACTGGTGTGCAAGTAAGTATGATCTTAATCCTCATTATTTAATTAGTTATTTCCTATTTATTTCATTAAGTACCTACCTTTTATCCAACTTGAATAATATTTGTTACCTTACGTTTATCTATTAATTAATAATATTTATTACCCTTATTAATTATGTAGATGTCTGTTTTTTTTTTCAATCTGTTTGTCAATTATTTAATGTATTTAATTATAATACTATTTTTCATATTTTCAGTGTATTACTTTAATAATCCTAAAAAAAGTTTGTAAAGATGAATAGAAGTTCATTGCTTATTATCAAAAAACTAGTGAATGGATTTGCATGAAAATTTAGAGCAATATTGCAACATAATATTTTCTAAGCTTTCGCGACTAGGTTTTCAGAGCGGTAATTTATTAGATTTTTGTTATTACGACGTTTCGGTGATCATGATAGACAAAGATGTCAAGTGTCAACGAGTATTATTAAATTTTTATCCCAAGAATCCTGCGGGAATTTTCCTCGGAGCAGTTTGTTGTTCGAGTGCATAAAAATTAGCCTATTCCGACACAGTTTTCATTAAAACGATATCTCACATTATTTTTTTAAATGCAGTGGTACTTTGTAGCCCGGGTATCCCGCGGGAATCGTGGACATGTCCCAGTATAGTAATAGAAACCTTCAGTGACAAATCGCCTAACCGATGATTAAAACCGCTTAAAATATGTTACGTGATATAGGAGTTAGCGGATACACAGACAGACAGACACAGTAAGTGGCTTTGTTTTATACTATGTAAAAATATCCGCCCTAAAATCACCAATAGCCTAGCGATTGCACTGCAGCCCTTGCAAAAGAACTTTTAAAACAAGTTTGGTTTCACTAGCCACCTGGACTCGCAGGGCTGGACATGACAATGATCGCCTTTGACGGATACATCAAGGAAGACTATATATGTGTGTATACTATGTAAAGATAAACATGCTTCATATATAATTACATATCATTCATTGTCATTATAAGCACGTCAGTCTAGTTGGCTTTCTAATAAAATGAATAATCCAGTCACAAGTTAATTAATTAATTAATAACGATGTGGCCTCTTAGATTAATTAAGGGAAAGTAAATTAAAGGCCCTTATACAAGAAATGTCAAATGGACAGATTTTATTACAGCGGTATTTTGGAAATCACGATAGCAGAGTTGGCTAACAATATTAAGCGTTGAAATTGCAACTTTTGCACAAATGGAATGATAATATAATATTTTAGTCTCGAAGCGTGGATGTGGAGTTTATGGCAATAATTGTAGGATATTGGTTGTGTTTATTTATTTATTTATTATTATTAGGATGTCCAACAAAGGATACATATCTTTATTAAATAAATCAACCAATCGTATCACAATCTCTAATAGTTCGTTTTTAACTACACAAAACGCAAAATGTTTATTATTTGAAATCGCAAAAAATAAACATTATAGAAGGCCGCCATAGACGCAACTGAGATGTGAAAAACATTTCTGAACTATCGTTAATCATACTGCAAATCATCATGACTATGTTCTTTATAGACTACTAGCAGATGCCCGCGACCTCGGCCGCGTGCTGCGAGGTTTTAACTATCCTACGGGAACTTGTTAATTTTTCGGAATTAAAGGTATCCTATATTACCAGGGATATAAGCTACCACCATATAAAATCTCACTTAAATCGGTCCAGTCGTTTCGAAGGTTAACCGGTACAAACAGACAGACAAACAGAGAAACAAAGAAATTGAAAAAATCTAAATTAGTTCTATTTCACTTCTTACATCCCCCTGACTCGGTTTTTAGCATTTTTTTTCCTAGTACACAAATTCGACCTAATAAATAGCGTTTTGAATAGCACTTTTTAGATCTTTTACCTTTTATGAATAGTTCGATAGTTTTTGGGTTTGATAGGCATTTTGGCCCAAATTGAACCCTTATGTCCGACTCTTCTTATATTTCGCAGTCATTATTCTCTTTATATTTATTTTATATTCTTTATTCTTGGTATTTATTTTGTATTAGCCTTTATTCTTGGTAGCCGTAGAGTGGAGCACTGGAGAACTTACATACAAATTTCTTTGTAAATCTATTTCAGACACCAGTCTCGCATATAAACGTTTCTTTGTAAATGTTTTGTGTTGAGAAAAACAATGTTTAAATTTATTGTTCTCAGTAATTACTTCGGTTATGTGAATGACATTTGACAGAGAAATATACTTATAGTGAGCGCTACACATAAGTGTAGCAGAACCGCAAAAAACAGAAGGTTGTTTTTTAGAAATCTTTAATTAGTAATCTTTAGTTAGAATGCTAAAACCGACTTCAAAAATTAAAAAACTAAAACGTATAAAATAACTTATTTCTAAACTATTATTATTAATATATATTATCTTAAACATCTTAGTCTTTCTAGTCTAATTTATTTTATTTGTTACTTTTTAGTGTCTAGCTATTTATGGGTGTGTCGCGCTCCTTAAAAAATATAAGTCCCAAGAAACGGGAACAAAAAAATGTTCGTAAGATAAAAAATACTGGGCCGAACTATGTTTAATTTTTGGGGGACCAAATGGCAACTATTCCGCATCAAACTAAATAAAAATCACGTAAATGGGATCATAAATCTCAGCGTAATCGGTGTACATATGGAACGGAATGGATTTTTTTTATAAAATATGTTCATAAAATGAAAACTACTAGGCCAAACTATGTTAAATTTTTAGGGGACCAAATGGAAGCTATTCCGCGTTGTACAAAAAAAGAATCACGTAAATCAAATCATAAATCTCGGAGTAATCGGTGAACATACATAAAAAAAGAGATCCCGACGAATTGAGAAACTCCTCCTTTTTTCAAGTCGATTAAAAATTAGACCAAAAAGAGATAGGTAGATTGTGTGAAGGATGATATGATGATTTGCATGTGGTAGAAGATTTATGTTAGAATAGAGGAGTGTGGAAGGGAAAGAGAGGATAACAAATAAGTAATAAGTTATTTCAGTACTAACAGTACTGAAATAACATATGATATTGAGTCAAGAGCGAAACGTTTGATATTGCCATAATCATTTAATTCTATGTATTGTAGTAGCAGTAGTAGTAGTCAGAATTTAAAAAAACATAATAATATTAGATTTTTTTTTAATCAGTATGTGGGCAAATATCAACTTAAAAGTCTTAAAATTGTATATCCGCGCTTCTGAGAACAGAGGAAAGTGGCGTGCTATCGTTTCGCAGGCCAAGACTCACTTTGGGTCGCTGAGCCAACGGTAAGTCAGTTGAGTAACATTTTTATTTATATAAATTATTTTCTACTAACTTCCCAAATTTCTTTATACAGTCCAATATGGCATTATTACTTCCCAAACGAAACGAATGAAGAGTAATAATTAAGGACCAGTTTTGGAAATTTTTCTTCATTACGCAAAATGAAAAGAATTTTAGCAATATTTTGGTAATAATAGCATTATTAATCCTTAACAAAACGACGTAGAAAGATTTATATTATTATAGAGATGGCATATGTAAGAAAAACGGTTGAGACGGGCTCTGTGGTTGAGCGGGCTAAGCCTTTGCTGGCTCACCTTGTAACTCTTCCCCCCCTTTATAAACTTTATATTTAAATTATACCCCTCACATGTGTAATAAAACACACATATGAATGACACATATGAATGTGTGTTGTAGTCATTTAAGAATATTATATGGGACTGTATCTAGAGCCATACATGTTACATATACTTTCTCATAGATGTAATTAACTTTATATCATTTGGCGTGAATCGTCATGGTAGAACCTTTGGTTGTGTATTGTAGTGGCCTTAGTTCTTTTATGGAGGTCTATCGAACAGGACTGCTTAGTCAATTGAAATGTCTTGAAATGAAACCATTAATATCTTTAATTTAACTAGATTTATTTGCCTAGAATTTTACTATAATCAACTTCATTTAACTGTCAGGAAAGTTATTAATATAACATCTATAATTATACATTAAGTTTAACTATATGTGATATGAGATACTGGAAAAGTCTATTACATGTTAAATTGGTACCTACTCTGCAGTATTTGATGTAAGATATAATTGTGCTAAATAATAGTTTAATATAAGATTATATTACTATATCCTACACTAGGGAGAGATATAAAGTATAACATTCATATAACCTAATCAACACTAAAGTAAGGAATTTATGATATAGATGAACTCATATATTCATTTTAACAATACCCTAAATCCCAAAATGTTATAACCATATGGACAATATGTCAATGAGTGAGTTATAAAAGATTGAATTGTGTTGTTACGGGTCGCATAAAAGTGTAAAATAATAATCCTTTCCTCATACATATAAATAATTAGAAATTAGTATATAGATAATAAAGATGTATAGGCAGCCATTATATACTTGATATAAGATAAAGAATAATAATATATCTTGGATGAACAATGGTGATGTATTGTTCCTCCCTTAATATTTTTATATAAAATATATGATGAGAGGCTCCCAAAAGCCACCGCCCGGCCAACTGAAGGCTGACCTCAACAACAAGGCATCATCATTGTGTTAGGACGGATTCCGGGATAAGGTGCGAGACCTTCATCCAAAATTGTACTAAAAATGTTTGTTATTGCTGATAATTGCTCTAGTAATTTCACGTTACAGGTCAAGACGGTATGAAGGCTGTTTAGTATATTCTCGAGGCTGCAAGCAGACCTGAGAGCGAGACTCACGATTGATTCTGTACAGGAGTGCGGCTTTGTCAACGTACATCAAGGATGTGTGCACAAGATTGTGACTTACGTGACTATAAGAAGCCTATATGCAACTCAGCAGTGTATCCGCTCGCATGTGTGTATTCGAAGCCTGATAATTTGGAAGTCAAAAGACGACCACCTGAACGATCTGTTACTTCGAGCCTAAATCAGCTGTGTATGATTATAATTCATACATTGGTAATAGTTAACTCTTTGTTGGTCTCGAACCCAAGAAGGATTGATCAGACAGGTAATTTGGAATGTTTCACCATCACCTTATATAGCTAGTATATATATATATATATATACATATAGGCATATATGTCAAGCAGATACATATAAGGCGGGTATACCACCATCTGCAATTTAGTTACATGTGAATGTAGTATGATCTCAGCCAACAATGGATAGATCGAAGTGTATTAGTATATAGACAGGTATATCGGGAGGACTTTCACCAATCCCACCTGTAGTTTGTAATGTATAAATGTTATATGATCGCAATCAACAATGAATGGATCGAAGTGTATTAGTATATAGACAGGTATATCGGGAGGACTTTCACCAATCCCACCTGTAGTTTGTAATGTATAAATGTTATATGATCGCAATCAACAATGAATGGATCGAAGTGTATTAGTATATAGACAGGTATATCGGGAGGACTTTCACCAATCCCACCTGTAGTTTGTAATGTATATAAATATCAGACAGGTTTATAGGAAATATATTTACCATACCTTGTTTAGTCTGTATTATATATATGTGCTCAGTTCATATGGACCGATCGTTGATTTTTCAATCGCTTTAGGTCAACATTGGGCACTCAGAGGATACCAACACAAGAGGACAACTAGACCACCAGTACAAGCTGATGGTTCCATCTGGTCGGTAGATTGAACTCATGTCTCACAACACATTAAACTGACCTTAGGGTACGAAGTCTACGCTCAGCCATAACATGGGGAGGCCCAGTTATACCTACGACTGGTTAAACTTCTAGCCCAATCATTGTTTAATGATGCAGGAATGATCCGAAATCAAAACAATTCACTGCGAAGTCAATGGCTTTGATGACGGCCCAAGAGATGTGCGAACAACTCTTTAGTCAAATGCCTAGAGCCCAATACAACCAACTCATGGACTTTGAGGGAACCCTATAATGAAACACATTTTGTGAGCGTCAAACGTTGGTCTATGATTGGCATCAGTACCATTTGAACTTCAACACATATACTTTACCAGAAGCACACATAGTGAATCTAGTTTATTTGTTGAGTGTAATGTGTCCAATAGAATACACATATATTGTAAATAAATAATATGTACCATGAATCATGTAGTAAGTTATTGCAAGTGGTAAGCATACCCAATACATGCAAAGTAAAGTATCCATGCTCATGTATTTATATAAATAATATCCATTATATTAAGTCAATAGTATTATTGAACTTGCATGCATACAGAATATATTTACTTGTGCATAAATATTTATAAAGCAAAGGTATCAATACATATGTAATAACTCATGATATATTAAATTCAATAGTATTTCAAAGGACTAGTATACATGTGATACATAAGCGTACATATGTATATAATTAACCAGTATAATTAATGAATACATATGTATACAATATAGAAATAACCTTTAGGATATTTATTTCATTTTGTTCTAATATTTCAGAGTAGGAATACATCCATAACTCCTGGACTAATAATAACATATAAGTGTTAGGGTAATTTAATTCATTTCTGATATTGGACCCAGTATGTATGGATATTATATGAATTAGAGCACATAAATGCATGTAATAAATACCTAACTCATGGATCAATAACACACAAGTGTTAGAATGTTTTAAATCTTGCTAGTATTCCAAGCATTTAGGACCTTGTATAGGCTCTATGTGAAGTAGGTATTTAACCTAGGTAATAATTACATAACTATTTCATTAGTGTTTGATATGAATCATATCATTTTGAATTATCTTCTGCGAGGGAGGCTAGGCTTACTTAATTTTAAGACAGCTATGAACTATTAAGATAGTACTGTAATGTGTGATGAATATTTACTTCGAATAAACCAGTAAATGGAAGACGAGTTTCAAGTTATTTATGATAATTTTTGTTTAACGATTTAGTTATTATTTATAAGTGGTTCTATAAGTATCTTCAATGTTCCTACCATCTATTCTATATACTACGACGTTCTAATGATAACGTGACGGCCGATTCATATATATATTATATCTAATGAGCGTATAACACGTTTATACTACTCATAATTAACGCATTAGCCAATTAACGTGTAATGATCATTAACTTGCTTACAACTACCTATAATTAATGCTTAATTTAACGCAATAATAATAACGTATTACTAAACGTATAATGACCGTTAACCGCTTACACTAACTTATAAAATAACGCTTTAGTGTATTTAATAATAACACTTTTGGCCGTTTCCTAACTTATTGTACAACGAACGCTAAAACCGCTTATTCTAAATATAACGTCTTAATCTAACGCAATAATACTAACGTATTAACCACTTTTCCCATTATCGTATAACGAACGCTCAAATCCGCTTACTCTAACTTATAAAATAACGCTTTAGTGTATTTAATAATAACGCTTTTGGCCGTTTCCTAACTTATTGTATAACGAACGCTAAAACCGCTTATTCTAAATATAAAGTCTTAATCTAACGCAATAATACTAACGTATTAACCGCTTCCTACATTAACCATGTTTATTAATTATCCGCCCTACCAGCTTTCTAAAACTAAATGTATCTCAGTTTATCGTAACGCATCAAATTATACGTAACCCTACTTACGAGTCTAGAATAATCTTATCTGCCTACTTACATTAGCCGATTCTAATATATCGCAACCAAATTCCGACTAACATTTTTTTGTAATAAATCTGTAACACACATATAAATCTTCAACAATGCAATAAAAGTAAAAGAAATAAATATAGCTCGAACATCCCTGTCAATCTGTTCAAAAACTTACCCAAAAGCCAGGCTCCTTTGCCCGACTTACCTACTATTGTAGAGATTCTAACACCATCTAACTAGTAGACTCCCGACACAAGTCTCCTACCTTAATATACCTTACCGACACTAGGTATTCTACCATCTATACGCAGATCACAATTTCTAATTTTGTTGATTCAATCAAGCCTATAATACCAGAATTAAATTTGCATGTCACAGTTCTATTAATGTATTAATTATTATGTTTATTTTTAATCAATCTAATGCAATTTGACGATATGTTAAACAAGCTAACGCCTTTTATTCTACTAAATTTATTGCATCAACCATGTCCTTTCAGAACATAAGTTATTAATGGTTGCTTATACATATTTTGGTTAATTTTACATCAAATTTTATTATATTTTAACCGAACTATTACTTTCTATATTTTGTATAATTAAATTCGATTTAATACCGCTTAATTTCTCATATAATTTTATTCTCTCATTTTTAATCAAATTAAAGAAGGTAGATTCATTTTTGAATAGTTTTAATGAATTCGTCATCGTTTCGTTTAGTGAACTCCCATATTTAGTTTTGATGATATTAAAAGAAGGTATGGTTTTTATTTATCGCGACACCTTAAAATTGCTTTAAGATATTATATTATTTCCCGTATTAATTTGTACAGAAAGAGATATTAGAATAATTTTACACGAATCGTTTATATAAGTTTTTAAAAGCAATTTTAAACAATCATTAAATATTACGAACTCACGTAATTTCTTTGCATTTTTAAATTCAATTTAATACCGTTAATTTCTCGTATAATTTTATTCTCTTCTTTTTTTAATCAAATTAAAGAAGGTAGGTTGAATAGTTTTAATGAATTCATCATCGTTTCGTTTAGTGAACTCACATATTTAGTTTGATGATATTAAAATAAGGTATGCTTCTATTTAAAGCGACTCTTAAGATTACATTAAAATATTATATTATTTCCCGTATTAATTTGTCAAGGAACTAGATATTAGGATAATTTTACACGAACCGTTTATATGAGGTTTTTTTAAGCAACTCCAATCATTTTTAATAAAAATCTTACGAACCCACGTAATCTCTTTGCATTTTTAAGATTTATTTAATTATGAATTTTCTTAATTTTAATTTTAATTTAATTTAATGCTGATTGAATCACCTAGCTATACTATTCTGAATCAAATATAACTGATTTAATCTCACCGTAGACTCGACGACGCAGCACTTATTTAATTATTTAATTTAATTTAATTAATTATTTAGCGGCGCAGAGCGGCAGCGCTTCGCCCTATGGTACTCAATAGGGGGCGCTAGTTTCCGGCTAGCAGCGCTTCGCGACGGATAATGGTATAACGTAGACTGTCCCGAATCTTTCTCGAACCCCAGTATTTATATTGTTCAACCCCGCTCCCAGTACTTTTCCGCTGTTTACCGTCTTTCTACTCCTCCGCACCCCTTTCCCCAGCCCCCCTGGTATCGGCACCAACGTTTTTCAACCAATCAGAAAACAGCGTTGCCTCCTACATAATTATTTGTAAAACTAAGAACTTCGAATTATTTTATTGCAAGCAAATCTTTTTAAAACCATTTTGTCATCTTTTGACGTAAATATTTCATACATATTCCTAATAAATCCCGAAATATTCCATATTAAACGAAACAGCATCGCTGAAAGCGCCCTCTACTTAAAAATCGTATCTTATGTTCCTCTTTTAATAATTTCTTGTTTTCTATCTATAAACGTCTATTACTTTTATGCATAATTAATTACTTAAATCTTTAACTATTTTACCTAATCATAACATAGAAATATCTCCTTAATAACGTAAATTAACTACTAAATGCTAATTTCTTGCTTTTCAAAAGTACCTCCATTTATGTTAATTAAATTTAATTCTTTCCTGCTTTACAAATTTAGTTATTCTTTATTACATTTAGTATAGAATTACTAATATCTAACTACTAGATTCTATATGTAAATTTACAGTTTAAATTGCAATAACTAACTATATGCCCATAACTCATTTTGGTAATATCTTGTCTGTTATTGTGAAACGTTATTGACTATATTAATTTAATTTTTCCCCATTATTTATAAACTACTAATTCTAATCGACTTTTGCAGGTGATATTACGTCTTCTGTATTAATTTAGCATCTCATCATACATAAACTTCTCAACCTTCAGCACAATTTTAACAAGGTAATTTGGCTAAAATCGATTTTGTCAATTTCCCTGCAAATCTCTATTTTGTTTTTCGCTAATAACTTATTTATTTCTTAATATTTCTAAAATTGGTTAATTTTGCCGTGATATACATGTTATCTAACGTCTGCAATTTACTAGCTATTCATTTAATGTGTAACTTTGTTTAATTTTAAATTTTATAACAATTATTTATTTCTTTTCAGATATATGCTTTTGTTCTTTGAACTTGCTATCAAATGCGAAACCCACACTTCCCTACGGAGCTCAGGAGTGTCATACTCATCCTAAGTATATCCTGAAGTGTATATTCACAAAAATAAGAAGAAAATTCTAAAATGTTAACAAACTTCCAAAATATGTTATGACTGCTACACAAATCTATGAATACTGTATTCTGAACACAATAAAGGTAACATATTTTGTTAATTTACCATAGATTAGATGCTTGTGGTTATTTCTAATGCATTTTGCATGCCCTAATCTCTGAATTACCGAAGAAAATTGGAATTTTCAAAATACAACACCTCTATGTAAAAAATTTTCTGTTTCAGCGCCATCTATTATCGCAAGCTGAAACTACTCGAGAATCAAGAATATCTGACAACGATTTGTATGAAGCTTCCGCGTTATCTACACCAGGTGTCGTCATTCTTAATTTACTTTTTAATATATTCCATTAATTGAATATTATTATCAGTTTTATTAATCAATATTCGATTGATTGCATGTGTAATTTAATGTATTCAATAACATACATGTTCTTCGCATGTCGTTAATGTCTTTAATTGAAGTTTTTGATCATTTTATTTACATACATGGATTTATATCAAATCCCCTCTTTTTGGCAACGTTGGATCCGTCACAACCTCACTGCAACTCAGTGGCCTGGTTTACTGCCAGGCCGAAATCCAGGCGATCAGGACGCGGGAAACCGCCGCCATGATCCAATATTGGGCAGTAGAGTTGGAAAACCCTACTGGCTGTGGAAGCGGTTCGACCGCAGCTGTTGCGATGGCTCTCGCGGAAACGCGGGACTCTGGCCTTCAGAATGACGCAGATACTTACCGGGCACGGTTGCTTCAATAAGTATCTGTGTCAGATTGCGGGCTGTTTGCCTTCACCACAATGCCGCCAGTGTGGCGCGCAAGACACGGCGTTTCATACGCTAGTCGAGTGCGCAGCATGGGCACCACAGAAGTTTGAACTCGAGACAATAGTAGGTCCGATCGATTCGCTCAGCGGTCAAGTCATGCTGCATAGCGATGATCATTGGGTGGGTGCTTCCAATTCCTGCGAGGCAGTGATGTCTCAAGAGGAGGCCGCAGAACGAGATAGGGAGAGAGGTATAAGTGCGCATGCGCCTCACGGGTACCGACGCCAGTCGGGGTCCCGGAGGCCCCACCTAGCTCGCTAGAACGCAAAAGTCCCGCGTTCGATTCCTAGTAAGCTAAATCTCGTAAGCGAACTCTCTGTTAGCTATTTACTACGGGTTAGTTGTCATGGGATCGGCTCTAAAGTTGTCCATTGTATATTGTCTAATATTTATGTATACCACCTTTGACCAATATAATATGTTTTTATTTCTGCCACGGGTTGTCTAGAAGAGATTGCTTCTTAGCGATAAGACCGCCCATTGTACACATTTAGAATATTTTTAGGCTATAACTTCATCTGTGTTTTCTGTACTGGTGTACAATAAAGTGTTATCTATCTATCTATCTATTATTGATAACATTAGCGTACTTAGCTAAGTAAGTAACTTAGCGTAGTTAGCTTGGGATATACAATGTTTGTGTTTGTCTACCGATTTATTTATTTATCTTTGAAATCACCGCCATTTTCATATCATGATAACTTGGAAAAGTCTCAATATATTTAAAGTTTAAATAATTATTTTTGGAGTGTATACAAACACATTATTAGTACCCACGCGAATTGATTCTCTATTTAATTCTACCTCTACACCCTACTCAAACCGGGTTATGACAAATTGTTATTTTTATTTTGATCTGACAGTTGACAAATTAGGATTGTGATGTTTGTATTTTTTTGTAAGAATTTTATGCCACGGTTGTAAAGACTTTCAATCTAAATTATTATCTTATTTATCCATCAATTCACTTTGTAAAATCCAATTAAACCGAGTTTTGTAGGTAACTGACGCCAAACAATGGATATCTCAGGATCTTTCAAAACCGTTTTAATGATAACGACGCTCCCCTCCCTTGTTATTATTTTTTAAATAGAGAATTAGTTCTTATTTTCATATTCGTGACTTTTCAAAACATACAAATCCTTAGTTTAAAATTAGTAAAATATGCCAGCGTTATAGAATTATAGCTCCTTCACACTAAGTCGCAAGTAACGCAGTAGTAGCAGCGCGACACGTGATTGTTATAGCGGATGGCAGCGCAACAGCCGTGTGCAGGTATGTTAGACGTACCAATTTCTTGGTATGCGTACCATTTTTTAGACTTTTGGTATCATGTACCAACTAAAAGTTGAGTTGGTACGCTAAAATACCAACTTTCAGTATAAATAGTGTATCAAATATTTTTTTGTAGGTATTCTAAAAAATTTATAACTTCTTGATATACCTGATATGTACAATATTGATAAATGACACAATTTATTAACCATAACGATATTTATGTTTCAAGAATTAACTATCTATTCATATACGTACTACGATTTATTGAGAAATGTGATAGTAATAATTAAATGTCTATTTGTCCGTGTCATTTAATTAAGCTGTATAGAAATTTAATTATAATACAGAGAAATGATATTGCGTAAATATACCAACTTTTTTTTTCAAATGCCAGCTTATAGCGACATCTGTACCAGGTTTGTTGGGCTACTGTCTAACATCACTGGCCGTGTTAGTCTGCTTCGAGCCAGTGTTATAAGCACACGTACATACAATTATTGCACAATTAACTAATTGGATACAGAACAATTTATCCTTGAAGTTCAATTGGGTCCTGCTTTGTGGAATTTGAGGACCGATGACTATAGCAACAATATCACTATTCACACGCCGTTTTCGAAACAAAGGATCAATCCAGAATTGTCTTTTTTATTATGAGTGAGTATTTATTATTTTAGCTAAACGCCCACAACAATTTATTCGCCAACGCCAGTGGAGCTAGAATCCAATGTACACAATAAGCAACCGCTTTTCAACGAATTTTGACAATAACAAATCGCATTTAAATCCTGACCACAGGATATAAAGTGATACAGTACGTACCTGCAGTAGTGTTGCGCACACATTCCAATAAGTTCTAATAGTTTTATATAATGTACTAGGAAGTATCCGCGACTTTGTCTACGCATGACTTAAAATCCCCTTGGGATTCCCAGGATGAAAAATATCACACATTTTATTACATTAAATTTACTATCGATCAGTAAAAATTACATTAAAATTCGATTTTTTTTATTCTGGCCATTTTACATAATTCCCTGTAAAATTCCCGCAGGATTCCCAGCATAAACAGTAGCGAGTTTAAGTCCAAGAATTAACTGTTGATCAACGAAAACCGCATCGAAATCGACCCAGTACATCAATCATCAGTTACATCAATCCCGAACAAACAGACAAGGAATCTAAAAAAAATAGTACCGTATTCTCCGTCATTTATATAGCCCATTACAGTATTTTTAATAGCTTCAATGTACAGACAGGGGGACATATATATAATTTTGTAATATTATAGACTAGGTGTGCCCGCGACGTCGTCCGCGTGGAATTCGTTTTCAAAACACTCCGATTTTGAAACATTCTTCATTGGTGCTACGTTCCTATTGGTCTTAGCGTGATGATATAGGCTATATAGACCTATATAGCCTTCCTCGATAAATGGACTATCTAACATTGAAAGAATTTTTCAAATCAGACCAGTAGTTCCTGAGATTATCGCGTTCAATCAAACAAACACTTCAGCTTTATATATTAGTATAAGATAAGATATAAATAACCTTATCGTCTAACTTTTAAAATATGATATAAAGATTTTTAATTTTCTTATATAAATGAAAGAAGAAATGTATCAGAGTAAAGGTATCAATAAATTGTGTAGTGAAATGGCATAAACATAAAGATTAGAGGTGGCAACCATTTATAATATAACTATTAGTTATGTAGGTTATCTTTATTTAGCTCTTGAAAATATAACAAAGTCTCTTAACCACATTTGAAATTTAATCAATAGCTAGCGAGATATTAGCTCCCGACATCGAAAAAAAATTAATATCTCCTTGTCTAAATTTTAAACTGTTATGAACAATTCTGTAAAAATTAAGATTCGATACTTAGTTTCAACAATATATATTGAATAATTTTTGAGATATTATAATTATAAGGAATTTATATACTTTTCTAATAGTTCGGTCGCCATATAACGAAAACGTCCCTTCCGCTCGTAACCTCTACGGAACTCTTCGATCTGCGCAGACTGGTAAGGACCTATTCACTCATACTATTTTTGGGCCCGGCAGACGTCATCCTACCTTGAAAAAATAAAAATCTAGAACTCGATTGCAGCGCCACCTACTGGGGCCAATTGTGAATCAAAATCATCCCCTCTCAAACACATACACACACTTCTCAGAAACCGATTTCAGCGCCATCTAAAGATTTCACTTGTAACTGTTAATAATGCCGGGATCCACTAAAACACATGCTCTAAATTTCATTGAAAAAGCGGTCATTATAACTTAAGCGAGACTAACAAACAGCAATTGATTTTTGTATACATATAAAAAGAAGAAGGTACGTGTTTCTCTTCTTAGCGGTCTAGACAGTTCTGTGTAACTACTATTAGCAACATATACTGTGATTGTACGAGACACAAATGCAAATCAGTAACAGCTAATATAATAAATAATTCATGACTTGACAGAGTTTCGCTGTCGACTGTAGCGGCGTGATTGCGTGTTGATTGGAATAGAGTAGCCTGACAGACATACAGAACCTAAATTAAGATATTGGGATTAACAACAACTTTGTGTTACGTCTAGCTGCTACATTTCGATAGCAATTTGATTTTGTTACTGTACACTCTTTCCTAAAAGGTCATTTTCGTACACTACAAACAGGAATTTAGCAATATATAATAAACTAGCTGTCCCGGCAGACGTTGTCCTGCCCTGAAGAAATAAAATTTAGAACCCGACTGCAGCACCATCTGCCGAGCTTATTTGTGAATCTAAACCATCCTTGAATCCACTTGAACACACACAAAAAAATTAATTCAAATCGGTCCAGCCGTTTAGGAGGAATTCAGTGTCAACACACGTACAGAAGAATTATATATATAAAGATCTATTGCTAGCTACTAAATTTCGATATATTCCTTGATTTTGTTACTGTACACTCTTTCCTAAAAGGTCGTTTTCGTACACTACAAAGAGGATTTTAGCAATATATAATAAATATATTGCTAGCTATACATTTCGATATATTCCTTGATTTTGTTACTGTACACTCTTTCCTAAAAGGTCGTTTTCGTACACTACAAAGAGGATTTTAGCAATATATAATAAATATATTGCTAGCTATACATTTCGATATATTCCTTGATTTTGTTACTGTACACTCTTTCCTAAAAGGTCGTTTTCGTACACTACAAACAGGATTTTAGCAATGAATTACACTGTTTAGTTATGTTTAAGTTCCTTAGACAACTTAAGCCATATCTAAAGTTAAACATTACAGTAGAATTTTTTTATATTTATCATCTGAAGATACAAATTAAATAAAGTTTATCAAAGAATGTATCTAGTAGGAAAACACAAGGTAATAGATAAATTGGTTAAGAACATAATTGTATTTAAATCTTACACTTAAATAGCAAATATATAACATTTTCTGCTTTATATATGCAACTTATGTATTTAGTAATTAAGTATGTATTAAACTATATTTACATACCGACCAAGCCAAGTAGACGAATATTAGATGTGCGGTCAACTATTTTAGATACTGATAACAAAAAATCTAAAAACACCAACATGATTATGATCATTGATTTTAATATATCAAACTATTTTTTCTTTTACCTATTTCTATTATTGGGGAACGGACAGTATACCAACCACGCTTGTCTAAGGCGGCTTGGCAGGTTTGGCACATCGGTTATCTCGATGTCCATCACGACGTTTTCCTTCTACGTTGTTAGCATGTGGTAATTGTAACAATATGCACATTAGATGAGAAAACTGACTAAGAGGTGCATGCGTTCCGGTCCGGATCGAACCCGTGCCCTTTGATATGTGGGCGCGTACGCTAGCCATTACGCTACCACGACTCGTGCAAACTAACAATCAATTAGTTTTCTACGAACTATTATAGATAGATAACACTTTATTGTACACCATTACAGAAAAACTTACGAACTAGTATTATTATAGTAGGGTACAAAGGGCGGTCTTATCGCTAAAAAGCGATCTCTTCCAGACAACCCGTGGCAAGAATATTCCGATTAGAAGTGGCGATGGTGGTATACATAATTATAGTACGATTACTTCAATTTTATTAATAAATGTATAACTATACTATATATACAAATATACACATAAGTTATATACATATATAATATATGGCGATAATATGCAACTATTTAAACATAATAAACATATAGCTATATGCAATATAATATATACTAATTACATAAAATTACATATCATTATATTGCAGATAGAATTTTCTGACTAAGTTCTTTAATATTATTAGGGATTTTGCTTGTCTGACAGCAACAGGCAATGAATTCCAAAGTTGGACCGCCTTAACCGTGAAAGAATTATTGAAGAACGTTATATTATGAATAGGAGTAATAGGTCTATGTTGACTGAAAGGGCGTAAATTGTGAGAGCAAGAAATAAATTCGAAGCGTTCTTTAAGGTACTGTGGAGTAGTCGGGATGAATAAAATACTGTAAAGCAAAGAAAGAATATGAGTATTCTGGCGAATACGGATTGGCAACCACATGAGATTTTTTCGAAATTCATAAACGTGGTCATACTTGCGTAACCTAAATATGAACCTTATGGAAAAGTTTTGGAGTCGCTCAAGTATATTAAGCTGTTCTTGAGTTAAATCTAGATAGCTGGCGTCGGCATAATCAAGTATGGGCAAAAGTAGCGACTCTGCTAGCTTAATTTTGGTGGCGATGGGCAGGAAGTTTTTCAGCCGCCAGAGTGATCTGGAGGAGAGAAACAACCGCCGACTCAACTCCGTTATATAGGGTCTCCAGAGCTCTGTGAAGTTGGCACCTCGAGTTGCGAATTTTTAAAAGAACAATATCTCATTCGTTTGTCCATCGTTAGTCCACGTTTGCCCAGGAAAAATTTTCGTTTGCCCTTGGTTCAAAAGTTATTGAACAAAAACTTTTTTTGAAAAAAGAAATTCCGGTTCTTCCCATATTTTCGCAAGGTTTCATGTTTTTTGCACTCGAATGGACTTTATCGTTAGCTGATCCAATGCACTCGATTGTCCAGGCAAAAGTTTCGTTTGCCCACCCTTGGTTCAAAAGTTATGGAACAAAAACTTTTTTTGAAAAAAGAAATTCCGGTTCTTCTCATATTTTCGCAAGGTTTCATGTTTTTTGCACTTGAATGGACTTTATCGTTAGCTGATCCAATGAACTCGATTGTCCAGGCAAAATTTTCGTTTGTCCACCCTCAGATCAAAAGTTATTATTGAACAAACACTTTGTTTTGGAAAAAGTAATTTTTGTTCTTTCCATATTTTCGCGAGGTTTGATGTTTATGACACATGAATGGACTTTATCGTTAGCTGATCCAATGCACTCGATTGTCCAGGCAAAAGTTTCGTTTGCCCACCCTTGGTTCAAAAGTTATGGAACAAAAACTTTTTTTGAAAAAAGAAATTCCGGTTCTTCTCATATTTTCGCAAGGTTTCATGTTTTTTGCACTTGAATGGACTTTATCGTTAGCTGATCCAATGAACTCGATTGTCCAGGCAAAATTTTCGTTTGTCCACCCTCAGATCAAAAGTTATTATTGAACAAACACTTTGTTTTGGAAAAAGTAATTTTTGTTCTTTCCATATTTTCGCGAGGTTTAATGCTTATGACACATGAATGGACTTTATCGTTAGCTGATCCAGTGAACTCGATTTTCCAGGCAAAAGTTTCGTTTGTCCACCCTCAGATCGAAAGTTATTATTGAACAAACACTTTGTTTTGGAAAAAGTAATTTTTGTTCTTTCCATATTTTCGCGAGATTTAATGCTTATGACACATGAATGGCCTTTTTCGTTAGCTGATCTAATGATCTCGATTGTACAGGCAAAAGTTTCGTTTGTCCACCCTCAGATCAAAAGTTATTATTGAACAAACACTTTGTTTTGGAAAAAGTAAATTTTGTTCTTTCCATATTTTCGTGAGGTTTAAAGTTCATGACACTCGAATGGGCTTTATCGTTAGCTGATCCAGTGAACTCGATTGTCCAGGCAAAAGTTTCGTTTGTCCACCCTCAGATCGAAAGTTATTATTGAACAAACACTTTGTTTTGGAAAAAGTAATTTTTGTTCTTTCCATATTTTCGCGAGGTTTAACGTTTAAGACACATGAATGGACTCTATCGATAGCTTATCCAGTGAACTCGATTGTCCAGGCAAAAGTTTCGTTTGTCCACCCCCAGATCAAAAGTTATTATTGAACAAACACTTTGTTTTTTAAAAAGTATTTTTGGTCTTTCCATATTTTCACGAGGTTTAATGTTTAAGACACATGAATGGACTCCATCGATAGCTGATTCAGTGAACTCGATTGTCCAGGCAAAAATTTTATTTGTCCACCCTCAGATCAAAAGTTATTATTGAACAAACACTTTGTTTTGGAAAAAGTAATTTTTATTCTTTCCATATTTTCGCGAGGTTTAATATTTAAGACACATGAATGGACTTTATCGTTAGCTGATCCTATGAACTCGATTGTCCAGGCAAAAGTTTCGTTAACAAAAATTACTTTTTCCAAATCAAGGTTTTGTTCAATAATAACTTTTGATCTGAGGGTGGACAAACGAAACTTTTGCCTGGACAATCGAGTTCACTGGATCAGCTAACGATAAAGTCCATTCATGTATCTTAAACATTAAACCTCGCGAAAATATGGAAAGAACAAAAATTACTTTTTCCAAAACAAAGTGTTTGTTCAATAATACCTTTTGATCTGAGGGTGGACAAACGAAACTTTCGCCTGAACAATCGAGATCATTAAATCAGCTAACGAAAAAGGCCATTCATGTGTCATAAACATTAAACCTCGCGGAAATATGGAAAGAACAAAAATTACTTTTTCCAAAACAAAGTGTTTGTTCAATAATAACTCTCGATCTGAGGGTGGACAAACGAAACTTTTACCTGGACAATCGAGTTCACTGGATCAGCTAACGATAAAGCGCATACGAGTGTCATGAACTTTAAACCTCACGAAAATATGGAAAGAACAAAAATTACTTTTTCCTAAACAAAGTGTTTGTTCAATAATACCTTTTGATCTGAGGGTGGACAAACGAAACTTTTGCCTGGACAATCGAGTTCATAGGATCAGCTAACGATAAAGTCCATTCATGTGTCTTAAACATTAAACCTCGCGAAAATATGGAAAGAACAAAAATTACTTTTTCCAAAACAAAGAGTTTGTTCAATAATAACTTTTGATCTGAGGGTGGACAAACGAAACTTTTGCCTGGACAATCGAGTTCACTGGATCAGCTAACGATAAAGTCCATTCATGTATCTTAAACATTAAACCTCGCGAAAATATGGAAAGAACAAAAATTACTTTTTCCAAAACAAAGTGTTTGTTCAATAATACCTTTTGATCTGAGGGTGGACAAACGAAACTTTCGCCTGAACAATCGAGATCATTAAATCAGCTAACGAAAAAGGCCATTCATGTGTCATAAACATTAAACCTCGCGGAAATATGGAAAGAACAAAAATTACTTTTTCCAAAACAAAGTGTTTGTTCAATAATAACTTTCGATCTGAGGGTGGACAAACGAAACTTTTGCCTGGAAAATCGAGTTCACTGGATCAGCTAACGATAAAGTCCATTCATGTGTCATAAACATTAAACCTCGCGGAAATATGGAAAGAACAAAAATTACTTTTTCCAAAACAAAGTGTTTGTTCAATAATAACTTTCGATCTGAGGGTGGACAAACGAAACTTTTGCCTGGACAATCGAGTTCACTGGATCAGCTAACGATAAAGCGCATACGAGTGTCATGAACTTTAAACCTCACGAAAATATGGAAAGAACAAAAATTACTTTTTCCTAAACAAAGTGTTTGTTCAATAATAACTTTTGATCTGAGGGTGGACAAACGAAGCTTTTGCCTGGACAATCGAGTTCATTGGATCAGCTAACGATAAAGTCTATTCATGTGTCTTAAACATTAAACCTCGCGAAAATATGGAAAGAACAAAAATTACTTTTTCCAAAACAAAGTGTTTGTTCAATAATAACTTTTGATCTGAGGGTGGACAAACGAAAATTTTGCCTGGACAATCGAGTTCATTGGATCAGCTAACGATAAAGTCCATTCAAGTGCAAAAAACATGAAACCTTGCGAAAATATGAGAAGAACCGGAATTTCTTTTTTCAAAAAAAGTTTTTGTTCAATAACTTTTGAACCAAGGGTGGGAAAACGAAAATTTTTCCTGGGCAAACGTGGACTAACGATGGACAAACGAATGAGATATTGTTCTTTTAAAAATTCGCAACTCGAGGTGCCAACTTCACAGAGCTGGTCTCCAGGACAGCTCACTATCAAATATAACTCCAAGGTTTCTGACCTTATCACTGATAGGGATAAGCTTCCCATCAAAAAGAAAACTTGGCATACAGGTCCAGTCAACTTTACACAGCATCCGCGAGCTACCGATGATAATTACTTGAGTTTTCTCAGGATTCACAAGAAGTCCGTTCGATTTACTCCATTTCAGTATGCGGTCAAAGTCAGAGTTTATCGTTGCGACTGCTTGATTTAGTGTAGCAACCGGTGCCTGCGTGTAAATATGCAGATCGTCTGCATAGAGGTGATAGGATGAAGTAAGTTCATTGGAAATTGAGTTTATAAAAACAGCGAATAATAAAGGAGATAGTACGCCGCCCTGTGGAACACCGGCAGAGAGATCACACCACGACGAATAATCGTCATCAACTCGAATGCGCTGCCGGCGTCCATACAGGTAACTATGAAACCAGACGATTACTTCAGGAGATATGTTAATAGAGCGTAGGATGCCGAGTAACACTTCAAAGACAACATTATTAAAAGCACTGCTGAAATCGAGCAGCGATAGCACAGTTAGCAAGCCATTGTCCATGCTATTATATATGGTTGGAGTGATAAAAACAAAATATAAGTAGGCGTAAGAAAGTTAAGAGGATTTGAACAAAGTCTTGAGCCGTTTCTTAACAGGTTCACAGTCCACAGACCACATGCGGTCTGTAGACAGAAAGTACTACCAGCCCACAGACCATATGTGGTCTGTTCGTCGATATAACTTTAGAGCTTTTTAGAACTGTGGACGTACAGAGAACGGTGTTTATTTTACATGGACTTGACAGGACATATAATAGAGAACAGAAAAAGTGCTGGCACATGGAGAAGAAAGCTTGCTGGCTAAGTAAATAAAGGTTACCTACTAGTTAGTACATATATAACAGACATAGACATATAGTGTAGTACAAAATTATATAACAGACATATACTGCAGACAGCAGGAAACTTCGCTTACCAAGTTTACTCTCCAGGAATCGAACCCGGAAACCCTGCATTTCAATTAGCTAGGTCGTCAAAGGCTTAATCCACTCATTTACAAAGGCAGTGAACAAAAAAAAGATACTGTGAGACAATACAAAAATACTGTGAAACAAGATACACGTGAGGACTTGGTTGGTATAAATGATAAGTTTTATATACATATAAATACTTCAGTGGATATTTCTAGTACTCCATTATTTACGCCTCAAGATAAGGGGTGCGCAGTTTGTTATATAAAAAAATATGTTTTTACTCTTAAAGGTTACCTATACTAAAATTCAGAAGCGTTGATATAGCATTCATATATTCCAATGAGAATAAGATTGAAGGATCTATGATATCAAAATAAATGCCAAAGTTTAAGTGGAAATTGCTATTTAGTAATAACAAGCCGTACTTCAAAAATATTAAGTGATCATTATTACAACTGGGTTCATGACCTATTATTAATATCATTATATGTGTGGTTCTCAGTTTGTGCTGCTTCATTAATTTTAAAACGTTATTTATAATATTCGAATGGTTGATGGCGCGCGCAATGAATTACATAAGAACATTGAAAAAGAAGAGAAAAAAAAGGTCGCAGACTATCTCGCGCGCAGCAAGCTTCATACCGCGCTCTATAAACGCGTGCCTTCGCACGCATCCCTTATTTTACCATAAAGCCATTATTACAATACAAAATTAAAAAATATAATTTCATAGCTCACAATAGGAATA
Source organism: Dendrolimus pini (assembly GCA_949752895.1). Classification (NCBI taxonomy): domain Eukaryota; kingdom Metazoa; phylum Arthropoda; class Insecta; order Lepidoptera; family Lasiocampidae; genus Dendrolimus; species Dendrolimus pini. The sequence goes on from OX457124.1 coordinate 25,493,525, forward strand.
TGTGAAGCAAAAACTTTGTACCCCTTTTTACGAAAATCGACGAATATAAATAAATATGAAATTTGGGACGCTTATAATCTATATAGAGAAGGAGTGCAGGATGAAAATATTTTTTTTATTATTCATAAAAACACATGAAATAAAAAAAACATTACACACACTACCATGTATTTGATACATACACGCATATATACTCTTTTATTTATTGTTCAAGTCAAATTAACAGTGTAGCCTAGGCGAAATCTGTGATTATAGAAGTATAGTCTTTGACAAGAGAACCTTTATAATGTTTTAACTTATAATTAAAATTAATTATGGTCGAATTTCGACCACAGGGTGACCACTAGTAAATAATAAGACGTCAGCTTTTTTATATTTTTTAATCTGTTTTTCTTTTATATAATACTAGAGGTCCCGGCAGACGTTGTCCTGCCCTGAAAAAATAATAATCTAGAACCCGACCCCAGTGCCACCTACCAGTTTCAATTGTGAATCAAAACCATTCGGGGAGCCACTCTAACACACACAAAAAACCCTCAAAATGGGTCTAGGAGATTAAGAAGACCCTAGAACCCGAGCCCGGCGCCACCTATCGGTTCCAATTGTGAATCTAAATAATCTCGGAACCCAGTCAAACAAATATAAAATGTCATCAAAATCGATAAAGTCGTTCTCAAGTTATGTATGTAGGCACATTACTATGATTCATTGTTATATCTTTTAAACCTTCCCTGGACTTCCGCAAATAATTACAAACTAAAATTAGACAAACCAGTACAGCCGTTCTCAAGTTTTAATTATACTAATACATTGATTTTTATATATATAGATAGATAGAAAATGAATCGTAGAAATGTATGTACGCGCATAACTTGAGAACGACTTTACCAATTTTGATGAAATTTTCTGTTTGTGTTTGAGCGTATCCCCGGATGGTTTAGATTTACAACTGGAACCGGTAGGTGGCGTTGGGATCAGATTTTAGGATCCTCCTATCCCCTGGACCGATTTGATGAGTTTTTGGGTGTATTAGAAAAATCGGGTCCTAAGTTTTTATTTTTTGAGGTTTGCCGGAGCCACTAGAAATAAGAATCGCAAAAAGAGATTATTTACAGAAAAGTAGAGGTCTGAAAGGGCGCTTGAATTATTCAAGAGCCCCTTGAACCAACCAATTTGATTGGTCCTTTCAAATCCTCTTCATTCCGACACTCAATTAGCGAGATAAGAGACGGGGCTCAAGTAAGGATATTCTTTGGCGGACAACGTAAAGTAATTAAAAACGGCCACGTGCGTGTCGGACCACTCACAGCTAAACATTTGGATAGTGATAACTTTTTGAAGTGAAACTTCTATATAGAGGGGGTCTTATGGAGTTTTGGCTCACGAAAAGATGTCACAGTCACGTGATCACCGTCACTAATTCTTACATTTTTAAACTCGTGATATCTGTCGAATGGAATGTCCGAATTGAATAATTCAAAAAGTTATATAAGGGTATTGAAGCAGTCTTGAATATGAAGTAATTTATTTTGATAAGGATTAATATCAAGATACAAATAAAAAGCCTTTTCTAGCGGCGGCATTTTAATTATTTTTTTATAATAAAAAAACGCTTATTGTGGCATAACTATAATAGTTAGATATATGTTGTCGCGATACTTTTTGTAAATAATGATGTGTTCACAAAGTCGTAGTACATTATTTTATTTTATCATCAATAGTTTTCGCAGCGCACGCGATTTTAGGTATTTTTTTTATACCTTGGATTAAATTATTGGAGTTTTAGTAATGATCCCTAATTTTTTTGTAAATATAATATACCCTATGTCACCCGGGGATAGCGTAGCTTGCCAACAGTGAAAGAATTTTTCAAATCGGTTCAGTAATTTATTTTATTTGTTATTTTATCATCAATACTTTTCGCAGTGCTCGCGATTTTAGGTATTTTTTACACCTTGGGTTACGTTATTGGAGTTTTAGTAAGGATCCCTAATTTTTTTTGTAAACATAATATAGCCTATGTCACCCGGGGATTGTGAAGCTTGCCAACAGTGAAAGAATTTTTCAAATCGGTTAAGTAGTTTTGGAGCCTCTTCAATGCAAACAAAGAATTTAATCTTTTCTCTTTATAATATTAGTATAGATATTCATATATATTTATTATAGAATTTATTAGATATTTGCATATTATAAAAAGCGCAAGATTTTGCGCTGGAAGTTGTTTAATAAAATTGGGAGCTGGATTGCCCTAAAAAGCGCTATATCTAGCTCCTAAAGCGCTAAATTGGCAGCTCTGGTGAGCCGAGTGCCGGGGAAGTCTCGTAAACGAGAAAGTTAGCGAGAGAGCGAGCGAGGATATACCGCGTCCTCAGACTACCTCATCCCTCTAATACCTAAAATTGCGTTCTGCGCATCGGAAAGTGCGGTGTTTCGAGCCGCTATTAATGGAGGCAAACTTAAGTTTGCATCGAACTATAGCTCTGCTCTCCACGTTACAAGGCATCACTGCCTCTATTTGTGGTATGTGTAAAAAAATATAAATAAATAAATAGAGTTTGTTGGGGAAAAAAGAATAACAACAAGAAAACTTTGCCAACTGCTCAGTTTTTCGAAAGTATGACTTTCGAAAAACTGAGCAGTTTCACAAAAGTGAACGACAACGAACGACAAAAGTGTTGACGTAAAAAATGGTCGGTGCGTGGGTAGCGTATTACATACACCATTAAAATGTACTTAACCTAAACAAATCATAATTTGCAGTAAACCTGCGAAAAATCGAAATGTGTGCTGGGACACATATTAGAAGTGAAACTTCAACGGACAAGTGGAAAAACGAATCGCAACGGACAAGTGGAAAAACGAATAGCAACGGATAAGTGGCAAAATGAATCGCAACGGACAAGTGGAAAAACGAATGGCAACGAATAAGTGGAAAAACGAATCGCAACGGACAAGTGGAAAAACGAATCGCAACGTACAAGTGGAAAACGAATCGCAACGGACAAGTGGAAAATCTTCAACTGACAAGTGATAAAATGTATCGGAACAAAATTTCGACTTGAAGTTTTACGGGCAGATTGTTAATGTACTTGTCCAATTTGAAAACCTGCCCGTAAAACTTCAAGTTAAAATTTTGTTGCGATTCATTTTATCACTTGTCAGTTGAAGATTTTCCACTTGTCCGTTGCGATTCGTTTTCCACTTGTACGTTGCGATTCGTTTTTCCACTTGTCCGTTGCGATTCGTTTTTCCACTTATTCGTTGCCATTCGTTTTTCCACTTGTGCGTTGCGATTCATTTTGCCACTTATCCGTTGCTATTCGTTTTTCCACTTGTCCGTTGCGATTCGTTTTTCCACTTGTCCGTTGAAGTTTCACTTCTAATATGTGTCCCAGCACACATTTCGATTTTTTTATTGGCTCGCACTGCAGTGGTATACCGTCAGGCACGTTTTTTCCTTTCGATTTAGTCACGAGCCTTTTTGGACATAATTTCGGTTATCATATTGTTGACATTGTGCCAATTTTCTTCTTTTTGTAGCATTATTTCCAAAATTGTACTTGATGTTATTTTGGAACCTACATTTGTCTGGACTATTCTTCGCGCCTCTTCCCATCTTTCGCATTCTAAGATAGTATGCGCCGCGGTGTGGATAGTGATAACTATTTTTGACATAATAATGATATTGTGTCAACTTACTTTTCAAAATGTTGTCAATTCCTAATTCCTGCGGCCAGGCAGCTTCTTGTAAGAGGTGACAAAAGACCCTATAGCCATTTGCCCGTCTGGATGTCCGCCACCTCTGGTCTAGAGCATGCCGCCATAACAACCTTGAGTTGTGTTGTCCAGCTTTAATGGTCAGCTTCTAGTCCCATCCACGAGTCCGTCAGCGCATTAGCTAAGTACTATGAATTTGCTGTCAATCAGCGAAAACCGCATCGAAATCGATCCTGACATTTTTACGAGAATCCCGAACAAAACAGACAAGAAATCTTAAAAAATACATCATAAAACCACGTTAAAGATTCATTCATTCAGATGTCTGGAGACGACTACAGAACAAGAGATAACTCTTTTTTCTTACGTGATGATCTCTGCCAGTTCATATTTGCAAGTTGCGTATGAACTTTATTCCAAAAATATTTTTGCGGAGAGAACAGTTTTAGACAGTAATAACAATAAAACGAAAGTGCGTTTTCCAGAAGAGCAGACAAACGAGTATATAATAACACCCCAGAATCGTCAGTCGACAGTCCGCCGCGGTTGTCCAAGGCGGCTTCAGCTTTTGTAATATGTTTTAATATATTTTATACTTGAGACGCAGAGCGGGTTATTTATAAGTTATATATATTTACAATGTGTGGAGCAATTATATTTTATTTATTTAATTATATGACAATGAATGATTAACTTGACGTGCGAAAGGGGAACGCGCCGACAGATTTGAAGGAAGAATTTAAACAATAAAAGAAAATTTTGCATATGGCGAAAGATAGTTACTTGGCGATATCTGTAACAGTAGTCACTGTCGCCTATGTGCTATTATTCTTTGTCATGCAGTCGCGCTTATCTACCGATGTTATAGAACTGCGCCCCGTGGTCTCTCCTGCGTGGTGATTGAAAATCGTCATAATTCCAAAATTAAAGAATTTTTCTAAAAAAAAAGTAAGTTACTCCTTATTACATCAGTTACCTGCCAATAAAAGTCCCGTCAAAATCTGTTCAGCCATTTCAGAGATTAACAAACAGATAGACAGACAAAAATTGTAAGAAATGTTATTTTAGTGTATGTACCGTATATATTATTCATATGCATGTAGTGAAAAGCAGTTATTTCAATATTACAAACAGACACTCCAATTTTATTTATATGTATAGTTGTATAGATGTTTTCTGGTTTAAGTATCTCCTCTAATGTAATATAGCTCAATGTGTATATATTTGTTACATCCAACCAATTCCACGAAACCAACGATTGAAATTCCTCGCATAAACCTAATAAACACAGAGTATATTAAAACAAAACATAATACTGTTCAAACATTCTATGTTGACTTTTCATCCTCGGCATAATTGGGGCGCATCATTTGTTATGCCTTCAAAACCTTGCCTTAATAAGGCGCGTCTGATTAGGTCTTGTATAGACTCAAAATACACAAAAGTTTGATTTCAAATAAAGCATTTTAGAGTTCAGTTGTCAAATCGCAAAAACAGTACTTTTTTAATTTCGTATGGCCATCTATTTGTCTAATGGCTCGTATAACTTACTATTCATTCACTTGATTTACCATCGGTTGGTATGGAATGTAGATTGGTAAGATATAGGAACTGGCCATAAGCCGCCTGTCCATCTGTTTTTAAACACATCTTTTGTTTCTCTCTACAAGTTTTGAAAATTGTAAACATGTTGTGTGTTCCATCTAACTTTCTAAAAATTATCTAGAAAACTCTGAAAAATCAAATATTTTCAAAGAAAATTGTTTTGAACAAAATACCTTGAACAGTTTTTTAGATATGCGTTGCTTTTCATTAAATACTTTTTCATATTATTTTTTACTTTTACTGAACCCTTGTATGCGAACTACCAAGCATTTGCCCAATTTATTTATATATTATACACGGACTCGACCAACCGAAACGTCAAACGACTAATCAGACTTGTCATTATTGTCTATAGAGGCAGAAAATCAAGAAAAACTGAAATCTTCTCCAGCTATGGATGATTTGATAAGTAAGTTTACCGAAAAAAAGGTGAAAAAATCTTTCATTTGAATTGGTTGTCTAACTTAGTTCCTAAGAGCACTAAGTATAAGTAATAACTTAGAATCAATATATTATTATTTAAATTCGATTCGAGTATTTCTTGTTTCTTTTATGAAACACTTTACCCTTCCTTTGGGCAACGCAATACATTTTGATACAGCGCCCGTCTCAGGGAAGCTACTCCACTGATATTATATATAGTTCATTGAAATGTTACATGAGCTTTGCATTTTTTAGAGGACGCAATTTTATTTTTGGGTCATGTGTGGGGATAGAAGAATAGAAGTAGAAGAATAGAAGCTTAACCTCAAGTTTGTGGGTTCGCCACCCTTGTCCCCCGGCCGCCATCTTGGAAAAAGGGGTGAAAACACTTTTTTCGCGATATTTCGAAAACTATGTGTCTTATAAAAAATTTGTTAAGTCATAATTTGTAGCAAATTGTTTTGCCTACAAATATGTTCACATAACTTTTAGCCCTAAATTAAAAATTAAAGAAGTTATAAGCAAAAAAGTGAGAAATTTTTTATTCATTCTTAACTCTTTTCTTTACCATAGAACTTACCAAATTTAACTTATCGAATGTTAAGCAGGTAGAAAAGGTCCCCCGTTTTCCCCGCCACCCATGAGCTAGAGTCCGTAGGCGCGTTTTTTTTACGTGGTATCCCCAGTAGGCCTACTCCACGGACATCTTGCTTATAAGGTAAGCGCCTACGGACTCTACCTCATAGGTGGCGGGGAAGACGGGGGACCTTTCTAGGTGGCATTGTTTTATAGTAAACTGTACAATACAACAATCGACTGCGTGGACTGAGTTTTCCAAGAAAACGTACTCTGCACACCTGTTTAATTATTCCTGCGAACGGCCATAAACGAATACAATACACAATAGGCTGTTTTTCTAAGTAAACAAAAGAAGTCCAAATGCGGGAAGGTAATAAACTGTGCTTTATGGCAGGCAGGTGTGCATTCACTTTGTCGGCGTGTAACAATATTTTAACTAATTACTTAACTGCTGTTTGAATTTAATAATTTATTGATGTAAAATTACAAAGTATGTGATGTTATGCTAGGGTGCGAGGAGTCCACGAATGTGACAAGGACTGAGTCAAAAAAATCATGAAATTCATGTGATGTAATTTGGGGAAGTAAAATATTTATTTATAAGCTTAATTGAATAATTTATATTAAAAAAAATCTCTGCATAAATAAATACGACTCGCACATGGCTACTTGTTTATAACTCTCATATATATGGCTGATCTTGGTACAATATTGGTGCCGTAACGTATTAGATTAATAACCAGCCACTCGTGTGGTTAGGGACTAAGGCGGTATCATATCAGATATTGGTTTTATAATTAGGTTAACCTCAATATTATTGCTATCGTGAGGAAATCTAGCTTCCAGTGTAAAGTTGAGAGACGTGCAATTCTCTCTTTTCTTGAAAGAAAGAACAAGTTTCACTTATACTGCGTGTGAACTGCACACACATTTTTTTTATTTCAAGTTCTTACTAAATGCCATCTTTATAAATCCTTTTCAAGAAAAAAAAACTGAGATTATAAGGACAAACACGGACAGGTCAGATAGACGTAACAATTTCACAAGGGTTATTTTTTTGTAAAACGAACTACGAAACATTGAAAAACCATTGCATGTATAATAAAGATCTTGTTCTGCGCAGTAAAATAAGTTAGTTAGTATCTCGTAGGAGGGCAGAGCAGAGAGCAGACGACCCCGATTGGCCGTAATAAAATCTATGATAGAACGCTGCTGCAGTGTCGACGCGTTTTATGTTTATCGAGGGAGAATGAATTGAATTTTTTATTGTATCTAGAAAATTGGCGAACGAAATACAGGCAAAAAAACGTAATGAAAATATATATCAGGTGGTCCCAAAGCTATGACACATAGAGGAAAAGTACGGAATTGTTACGAGTTACAGGACTCGAATTAAAAATGCCGTTGGAACGGAATTGGACACAACCAGTACAAACTGCACGATTCAATAACACGCGCAAAGTCCGTCACTATATAGCTTATCGTATGTACACACCTCTTGCCCGTATCGTAATCATCGTTTGACTGCCATCTCTGCATTGGGTCATTGGTTAATAATGCACTGATGCCAAATGTCTGCCTGGCAAGCGTTGACGCAATTTCCCAGAAAACGTAATCCGTACACCTGCGGCCATAAACGAGTACAGTAACAATAGGATGTTTTCCTAATTACAAATTTTAAACACAAAGTAAACAAAAGAAGTCAAAATGTGAGAAAGGTAACAAACTGCAGGTGTGCATTCACCTTTGTCGGCGTGTAACAGTATTTTATATATCAGCAGGAACGGAGAAAGATTACAATTTCCTGCGGCCGGGCGGCCTGTCGTAAGAGGCGACAAAACAACCAGGTCGTAGGCTATTTGCCCGACTGGATGGCTACTACCCCTGGTCTAGAGCTGCGATACTCAACCTGCGGCCCGCCAGACTTTTGTGAGTGGCCCGCCTGACATACTACACAGTTGTTCAAAATAATTAATTTACATTGATAACTCCTCTGGGATTTCAAATATCCATAGAAGATATAACCGCTTTTAATCACGTGGACCATTAGTCCGTCTGCAATGAATATTAGTTATAAAAAACACCTAAATAAAATATAGTTGCGGCCCGTGGAACTTGATCTAATATCTCTATATGGCCCATATACAAGAGTTTGAGTATGGCTGGTCTAGAATATGCCGTCATAACAACCTGAGTTGCGTTCCGGCATCAGTGGCCACGTTCCAATCTCCCTTATGAGATCAGCAGCGCTTTTGTAGCACCTTTGGTGTTACAAATATCTATGGGCGATGGTAACCGTTTTTCATCAGGTGGGCCATCTGCCTGTCTTCTGATCTCTGCTATAGAAAAATATATCTTTTATTTCACGCTTTTCCTTTAAGATATCACATCACATAGAAATAATTATTCCTTGTTACTGGCCCGATTAGCGTCATCAAAATAACTCAGTAATTTTATTTAATATGTGTTCGGTTCGATCAACAGACTAGGCCAGCAACTTTTAAAAAATATTTGAAGGTAGTTTTGAAAATAAAATAATGTTTCCTTCGACCAAAATAACGTATCTACATTTTTTTAAAGTACTTCTATTCAATGTGGCTTAGTTTTGGGACACCCTATGTATGAAGTGAATCAAATTGTTTCTTATTAAAGACTAGCGCGTTGCGGGCCATCCCACAACTTCGTCCGCCTTTGTCCTGAATGACGTACGCGACGGCAACCACTTTCCACCTCGGTTGGGTCGACGTTGTATTTACATTAAAAGCACTTAGTTTCTATATACTTTCATGCTATAGAGGATATAAAAATGATATTAACATACTACATTATTCTTATTAAAATTACTTAATGTACTTAATATCCATTATGTACAAAACCTAGTAATTATGACAAAATATTAAATTACATTATCATAATAAATTATAAGAAAATAGTTATGGTACTTAAATATTTTCATTAAGTACAGAATAAAACTTTGGAATTAAAAAAAAGAGAGAGAACCGTGATTTATTTATGAGACAACCCACGCTGATATTGTAGACTTAAGCTTGTAAACATTCTATTTATCAACATTAGATGTATATAGGAGATTTGTAAGCAAAGTTTGATGAAGCGTCTTAATAGGGTGTGGCTGCAGTTATAGCGACTTCTTCTCTAGCCATTGGAGTGTCGACATTTCGACAATTTAACGCCGACGACGTTTAATCCGGTAAATGTTTATGGCTTGACTGTTGTGCCATGGTAAAATTCCGAATCTTGCCATCAGTTATGTTCCACGTGAAATATAATGAAGAATTTGAAAAAAACTGACTTTTATGTTCATCAGCCTTTTTGATGGAAATGGAATAGATAAATAATAAAAAATACGATATATATATAAATATTTCATTTGAATTCTTCATTACAATTCATGGTAAATAAATAATCAATGGTAAAATTCGGGATTTTACCATGGCACAATAGGCGTGCTCTCGGCATGTAGCTAACTGAAAGTTAGCTGACTCAACACCTATACTATTGAGACATCGACATTCAAGTGTTAATAGTGTTTTTCTTATTTAAATAGTCCTTTAGGAATTTCGTAGCCAAATGGTAACAACAGTGAATGTTTGTCAAACTTTACAATATGCCTCGTGGTGCTGCTCTGATTTAGGCTGGTATGCACAGACATTTAACCGATGGTTATAATAAAATGATCGCTGTTTAGGGATAAGTAAAATAGTCCATGTATCCTTAGCTGATTTTAACTAAGCGATTGTTGCCATACACCGCTAACACTAAGACCAAGCCCTATAATACCAAGTTTATGACAACTTGACCCTTGTACAGAATGGTTTGTTGCCCAGATTGGCTTGGACAGGCAGTAGCTCTGAGGAATAACTAGATATCGAACTTAGATTAGACTGAGGGTTCGACGAATATCAATATTATTGGTTGGCAAACTAACATAACTTTTGTTTTGACGCTATTTTAGCAAAATCGAATCCTTTGTTCTCGTCATGTGTTTGTATATCACAGATTTTTTTTTCGAAAAGACTAGGTGTATATAGATTTTTAGTAAAAACATATACCTATTCTGCCAGCGGTCTTGATAGATATTGTCCTGCCTGCAATATAAGTCTAGACCCAATTGCAGCGCCACCTACCGTGTCTAATTATGAACCTAAACCATCCGAACCCACTCAAAAATATACGAAATTCATGAAAAAAAATCATGGCACACAGTGAAAATGAAAATGGAAACAAAAACGAACGTAGTTATTTCAAAACGGAATCTTACATAATACGTATTGAAAGTCATGAGTTTACCACCGCTTCCAAAGCAATTTTAGTTACTTTCAAAGGATAAAAAGCGGCGAATCAAACTCCCCAGCAACACCTCTTACATAAGTATCGTGTTCTCCATTATTTATATAGTCTATTCCAAATGTTGTTTTTTTTTAAATAGCTTCAATGTACAATCACGGCATGTTTATAATTTTATAATATTGTTACAACTTAGCCACCCGACAAAGACAAATTCTACGAAGCACATTTTATTACCTGTGGGCATTTGAACTGATTGTACTTATTTTATGATCGTCTTCTTTTGTTTACTTATTTATTGGCATAAGTTTCTAGAGAATAGGCCATTGTTTTATCGCACACGTTTATGGCCGCTTGCGGCCGAATCATTAGCCAGGTGTTGCGGATTACGTCGACTACGATACGGGCATTGCATTTGTGCAGTATAAAACGATGGCTATATTGAGGGGGGGCAGTCAAGCGACGATTACGATACGGGCGTGACGTGTGTATATAACTAGAATCTAATAGCGACGGACTTTGCGCGTTTTATTAAATTACGATCTTCTGCATTACGTTTGGATTTGTTGTGTTCGGTTATATTTGTACCTGTGTTATACGTGTTCATATAGTTCTAATAAACTCTATAATAATTCTAAAAGAATTTTAATTCGAGTCCTGCCGCCGATTATGATCTATAACTCGTAACAATATTATAGATCATAATCGGCATGCAACACACATACACACATTGTAAATCCCCAAGTTAAGTTATGCTTGTGTTGTGGGTAATATACAGTGGAACACTTTGGGCCGATCTCAGACGCCCAGACCATAATAAATAACGGAAAGTTCGTTTACGATATTTACCATGCCAAGAATCGAACCTGGGGCCGCTCTTATAGTCAAGTCAGCCGCAAAGGCTTAGCCCACTCAACCACAGAAGCTGCCTTATGAGGAGTCATTAATCTAGCACCAGGACATTTAATCCATCGTATTCTGACACTTGTTCTTTAGTAATTAGATTTTTATATTGTAGTATAGGTTCGCTTTTAAACTAGAATGTACCTATTCACACGAAACTCGAAGACACCCATGTTGTAGGTATCAGGAAAAACAGACTGGCAATGAGTTCCACACTTTTGCGGTGAGCGTAATAAAGGTGGACGCGAAACGCTTCGTTCGTACAAGTTGTTAAGGAACGCCTATTTATTTTCAAAGGCAATTTTGTTTATGTGTGCCCGTGCTACATTTTCTACAGGTGCTTAATATAGTGACGCACTATTTTTGTGCCCACCGTCATTAATTTTACTCAGTACTGTGAGCTCATTAAAGGAAGAACAGTTATTTAATCCTCTCGACGTTATATGTTATCCTGTCTCCGCAACACAGGTGGAATGCCCACCATATACAGGTGTCACATAGCAGTACGTCGGATGCTTGATGGTGGAAGAGAAACGGTGATATTATACTGAAAGCTTCAATGCACTCTCTCAAGTGTATCCGATAGAAAACCGATCGGCTGGCTAGGCTACCCTGCGTCTTCAAGATGTTTTAGATAATATATATTAATAATAATAGCAAAAGAAATAAGTTATTTTATACATTTTAGTTTTTTCGTTTTTGAAGTCGGTTTTTTTAAACGAAGTTTTTAAATTTTATTTGTTAGTTTTTAGTGTCTAGCTATGTATGGGTGGACCCACGAATGGTGCCGCGCTTCTTAAAAAATATAGGTCCCAAGAACCGGGAACAAAAAAATGTTCGTAAAATGAAAACTACTAGGCCAAACTATGTCAAATTTTTAGGGGACCACATGGCAGCTATTCCGCGTCGAACAAAAAAGAATCACGTAAATCGAATCATAAATCTCAGAGTAATCGGTGTACGGAACGGAGTAAAAATTATTTCCATGAAAAATGTTCATAAAATGAAAACTACTGGGCCAAAGTATGTGAAATTTTTAGGGAACCAATTGGAAGCTATTCCGCGTCGAATAAAAAAGAATCACGTAAATCGGATCATAAATCACATTAAAAAAACCGACGAATTGAGAACCTCCTCCTTTTTTCGAAGTCGGTTAAAAATATGCAAAAGTAGTTTATATAACCAAGCTGAACTTTTTTTTATTGCACGAGTTCACCAAACAGGCAGACAGCCCATCTGATGCAAAGCGGTTACCATCGTCTATGAACATTTGTCACACTAAAGGTGCTACTAAAGTACTGTCGCACTCTAGAGGGAGACTGGAGCCTGTTCACTAATGTCGGAACACAACTCCAGGTTGTTATGACGCTATACAAATACTATAACACCTGGCGGTGGGTTGTTTTGTCGCCTCTTACTATAGGCCGCTGGCCACAGGAAATTGTATTATTTCTCCATTATATATATAAAAGTTTATCGTTTGTAAAAAGCTACAAGTGAAACACTGGCTAGACCAACGACCTTTTCAGCCATTTAACGCTCGACAGCATAGACGAGGCACCATGTAGACACATCTAATCCTCCGGGATTACCCGAATGACGGTGATATATTAAAAGTTTAACAATTACGTCATACTTACCTGACCTGTGTTATGTCTACTAAATTATTTAAAAGGTTTAGTGGTTATGTTGAATTATAAGCTTTTATACTGGTATTAGGATTACCTACCTTCCATTAGGAAGGAAAAATATATTTTGGGTAGTTTGTTTATTCATTTATACTAAACCTAACCTTTTTGCTACAACTCCATTAATTCATCAAAAGTAATTCTGTAACATACTTCTGTATAAAACTTATAAAAAAAAGAACTGGAAACATAAGAAGAATAAGAAATATAAAGCCGAACCATTTTTAGCTAGACGTGTTGCTGGGGAGTATCATTCTGCTTCTTCGAGCGGTATACATAGAATAGGAAGTAAAATTAAATTTTAATTTATATGTAGGACCTTCAAAAACTTTTCTCCAGTGGAATTTATTTGGAATTAAAACTTTGAATGTTTTTATTTGAATAAAAAAATCGTGTATGTGTGCAGTTCAAACGCAGTAGAATTAAAACTTCAGAGAATATACTTACAGACAACTAATCTCTAAATTTTATTAATATAAATATAAGTCCTTTAGCCTTCATCCGTCAACATATTACTCGTATAATTCAAAATAAACTTCTTAAGTATCACTTTAAAATTTTCACTGTTTTAGTATAAAAATATTTTATTTAATCATCGGTCTTATTGACTCTTTAATCTCTTTAATCTCTAAACTCGTATCTCATTCTCTCGCAGGCTTAGTCCTATACATTTATCTCTTTTTAGTGTCGCTTTTCATTTATTGATTCTCAAATTAAAACTATTCTAAAGAAATTTCACTTCAATATAAAAAATATTCATTTAGGGATATTTTATGCTATTATTCCGTATTTTCCAGACACGACCGTGTTAGTTGGCGCAGCTGTCGCACAACAGGAGGGCCTGAAACACTGCAAATATGCATGCATTGGCAAAGGGGCATATTTGTGGGGTTCACGTGTCGAGATTCTAGGGCCATGGGGTCCAGAAGAAGGATCGGTTTTATTGTGACCTATAAACTCATTTGATAGAAGTCTAGCGTTACCAAAAGGCAGGCTTGTCCTTGGGGCAACGCATTGGCGTCGCCATTCAGCGCGGGAATGCGGTCACCGTTTTGGGCAAATTTCCGACCGACTGCGATTTAAGACATGTATACATTGTTTGTAATTTTCTTATTAGGAAATAGTCCTACATCCTATAATCTTATCCTATAATATTATAACGCGCCAGTTTGTAAGAATGTATGGATGTATGTTTGTTACTCTTTTACGCAAAAACTACTGAATGAATTTTCATGCAATTTTACAATAATATAGGTCCAGCTTACACATCTGAATAAGACATAGGCTATACATAATTATTAAAATTATAGTGTGAATTTTCCAAAATATAACGATTGTCCGTCACCACGTGTGTGAGCCTGCAGGGTGCACCTAGTACATAATAATTGTATGGTTCACAATTTTACAATAAATGTAAATAATACATTGCAATATTGTGTGTTAACGTAAGAAATAAAAAGGGTTTTTTATTTTATTTAGTATTCAATTATCACAATTTAGCAACTTAAATAAAAACAAAAATATTTCGTTGTTGACCTCTTTAATACCAATGTTATATGCAATCGACCTTATCTACTTAAGACAAACTGTGGTCTGTAGTTAGGGTCACATTGAAAGTTAACTGAGACAAACATAATGTTTATCATTAATTTAACTGCAACATAGCCGCTTGAGAGCATTCGAAAAGTTTTGTGATTTATGTTAATTTAATTTGGGTTTTAGATAAATTACATTGAGTTATTTAGCTATTGTTATTCGTTACAAAGGAGAAAACTTAAAAAGAATGAATGAATGTATTTATTACAAAATGGATAGATTACTTCTTGAAAGTCATGAGTTTTCAACCACTTCCAAAGCAATTTTAGGTTCTGTTACAGGAGAAGAGGTCAAACAAACTCACCAGGAACATATTTTTACTTCATAATCCATATGTATTTATTTATTCACAAAAAAGTTCGTTTTATTAACTCTATAGACTTTTTATTTAAAAAATAAAAGACATTATTGTTTTATAAAAATAAAATACATATTTAATAAATAAAATACAAATGTAATAAATAAAAATAAATTACATATTAATAAATAAAAATATAAAATCTTGCAGCTCACAGCCAGCAGGCCCTGGGGTCCAAACAACCATTGAAATTGAATACCTCTCTAGATGTCAGTCGAGGCTTTTCGCTATAAGACCGTTGACGATTACAACTATCGGCGCAATGCTCGTTGACTCTTTATTTCATTATTATTATGTGTATACTTTCGTGGCCTCTATTTCTAAATATATTTTGAACGAATACTAAGTAATCGTACAATAATTATGTATACCACCATCGCCACTCGTAATCAGAATATTCTTGCCACGGGTTGTCTGGAAGAGATCGCTTTTTAGCGATAAGGCCGCCCTCTGTACCCAATTAGATTAATACTAGTTCGTAAGTTTTCTGTAATGGTGTACAATAAAGTGTTATCTATCTAGGTTTAACAAAGTAATTTGTATGAATAAAGAACGAAGAATAATAAATAAGTTTAACCACATAATTCTAATTTGTTCATACAAGCAGTACCAAGAAGATGTTGTGACAAGAGTTGAAAAGGGAATGTTAAGGTGGTTTGGCCATGTAGAGAGAATGAATGATAGCAGAATCACAAAGCAAGTATATGACAGCAATGTGACTGGTAGAGTCGGTGCCGGTAGACCGAGACGTACTCACCCTGATCAGATTGAAGATATTTTGAAGAAAGGTCAGATAAAAAGTAGTTTAAATAAGCGTGTATGTATGAGAAGATTAATGAAAGTAGAAGAAGCGAAAAGTGTTTGTCAGGATCGTAACAAGTGGAGATCCATCGTCTCTGCCTACCCCAATGGGAAACAGGCGTGACAATATGTATGTAAGCAGTACCAACATGACGTTGTAGGCGTTCCCATGACGGCGTGTCTATGCCACGAATTCACAACAATTCTATGCAACGGTAGGGGAAAGTATAATATTTTTGTCACCCTAGTACAATGTTTGGTACCCCATTAAGTATTTTGATGAAAGATCAAGAAATCTTACTATTTTGATTTGTATTCCCTTTCGAAAGCAGCAACGCATCTGTAGCACCTTTGGTGCTGCAAATGTCTATAGGCGATGGTAACAGTTTTCCATCAGGTCCGTCTGCCTCTCTGCTGAACTCATGCAATAAAATAAAATAAAATAAATATATTTTGTACACATACAATGATAATAATAATACGTGAGAGACTCAGAAAGTTTGCAGAAAATAAAATAAAAATGTTCTATAGGTAAATATTTTTTATCAAATCATTTCAAAGTACACTCCACCAACCTCTATACAGAGTTTCATGCGTCTGAACCTATTTTCGAAACACTTTTTCGAGTCCACTATAGCGCGAAAATATTTCCGACCCAGATCCATTTTTCAATGAGACATGTTAATTTAAATTACCTCGCAAAAAATGTGTAGGGAAATTTTCAAATTAGATCGTACCTATTTTTAGTTATAAATAATCATAATTTCAAAATAAATAACTGTCCAGTGTCTCATATATATAAAAAAAATCGCAATACTTTCTGAGTGGCCTGGTATTATATAGTGGCAATGAATGGATTGATAGCGAAAAGCCTTGTCCACTATTTAAAAAGGCTTTCGATTGATATCTGGGTGAAAGGTGGGCTTTGTTGGACATGGCCCGCATTGTGCGGAGTTTCCTATCTTTCGTATCCTATCAGCCTTAACTGCCGGTAGCTCGGACTCTAGGCCCCACTGCCGGGAGGACATCAAATTTTTATATATTTTTTACAAATTAATATATATTATGGATTTCAAAAACCAACATACTATCGTTTACCTCTTCGGTTCTCTCGTTCGAACAATACTGGAATATGCCTCAATAATCTGGTCTACCTTTTACGCTGTGCATAGCGAGGCAATAGAAAGAGTGCAGAAAAAAATGTTAAATATTCTTTCTTATAGATTCCATTTTGGCACAGATCTTACATATATATATTTTTTATGGAAGTATAGGTTTGCGTTTGACTACTGTCTCACCTGATGTTGAGTGATGACGCAGTCTAGGATGGAGCACGTTTAAGATACGATACGATACGATGGAGCACGTTAGAAGATACCTATTTACTCGTGACTTGAAGACTTCAAGATTGTATTTGTCAGGAAAAACAGACTCCGGCAAATTATTCCACTCTTCAGCAGTATAAATATTAGTAAAATTAGAATATAGATATAATTAAGTTAATAAAACGTCTACAAGCACGCAGGTGTGAATTTGTCTTTTGTCGGCGCTCAGGTCGTAACATTATGTTGTATTGTATAGCTATAAAATAAAAAATAATAATATTCTTTTAAAGTCTCGATTGAACTGACTGGATGCCCATCATTGGAATGCCAACAATGATATAGCGTATACCTATATCTTTCTTCATTTGTGTAACAACCAGTTGATAAAAAAAGCTGTGACTTTACAAGACAGACGGACTGACGAACATTACGATTTTTCAAAAATTTGTCTAAAATGAATACGGAACCCTAAAAATGGAAAACTACTAGAATCCTTCTCCACCATAACGGCAACAGAGGATTTCCTTTTAAAACTAATACAAAATTTTTCGTAGCACACGATGGCAGCGCTACGCATTCCACGTAGCATTCGCTAGGGTCGTAGCAAATTTACACGTAGACAGTCTGTTCAGGGCAAATACAGTAAAATGTTATAGTGTAGGAATAACAGTAGACAAATAATTAAAACTAACCATGATTTATTATTTTTATATAAGTAGGCGTTTGACCACTGCTTATTTATTATATTATGTTTTTATGTTACAATATGACTATGCACCTTTAAATATATACAGTTTTCACTCAATTTTTTTTAAACATGTATATTATTGTATAATCATATTATTGAAGGTGAAATATTTACTTATTTGAGTGAACCGTAAAAAATATTTCGTAAGAAATAAAGTTCCTTAACTCAATAATTTTATTTAAATAAAACCTATTTAATATTAAATTCTAGATTTATTACTACCTTTATGAACAGTAAGTCTTGGATTGTTATGCGTTTTTAAAACTCACAAATATAAAATAAAACACAAACTTGATGTACTGTGCACAACTGTACTGTGTTTTTAAAAAAATGTTACAAGAAAATAATTTTGTGCTCACGTGCAGAGAACTTAGCGTCAAGACACATGTTACCCAAAAATATTGTGTTCGTACTACTAGGTGTTATTTGAAATTCTCTTTGCGGTGTACAGAATTTGTTACTTGCAAAAAGAATTACTTAGGTCGTGTACATTTGTTAAGCTTTTTGAAGTGGTAACTTCTTATGGGTAAGCCACTTCGTTACGTAACGCGTTACGGCACCAGTCTGTCTGACTTCCCTTTCTCTCACGCATACGGCATACGGTAGGCTGGCTCCCCCTCTCTCCCTCTAACGCACAGCGCTAGCCATATTTTGGTAATTAGATTCGGTTATATTTGTACCTGTGTTGTACGTGTTTGTATAGTTCTAATAAACTCTGTAATAATTCTAACGGCATTTTAATTCGAGTCCCGTAAACTCGTAACAATATAATAGGAGACCTTACTCTCAAAGGTCTCTTTCGTCGTTCGTTTTCGTCCGATCAGCCCGAAAAAGTCAATGTACTTTTATATAGAAGAAAGAAAGAACAAAGATTTCTTTAAAACTACAGTAATACGGTCCATATAAAACAAAAATAAATGTAACATACAATGGAAAAAACGCTTAAATATAAAAAAACAAGGACAAAACAGTTGTAAAACGTAAATGAACAACGAAAGAAATTTGAGAGTAAGCCCTCAGGCCCTTGATGCCGGAACACAACTTGTTCAAACCGTCCTCCTTTCATTATTTTTACTATTTTTTATTTTATTTTTTAAATTATATAGTCTAAATCCGTTCGTATTTGTTAAATTAGCGACAGTTATCCTTCGAGTTAGGTTAGTAGTTTTTGTCGAACTAGCTAATGAGCACTCACGCCCGTCGTGTACGGACACATTCGGCAAGTTTCGTTCGTTGAATTCGCATCAAAAGGGACTAATTGCGTATTTTGTGGAAATAACCGCAACCTTCACCATCCAGTGTGTCAGTGGTGCATCCGCGTCGCGAGTGCTATGAAAACTACTCGTTTTGAACAAAAATTGTATCTACAAGGGAAGCAGCCAGCGTCCACCACTTTCATTGTAAGATTTGCGCTCACTGGCCATTTTTTGTCCGTTTTTCGCATAGATTCGCATAAAAATCTCACAAGTACAATCCGCTTATCCGCAATACCGACATTGGGGATTGTACACAACTCAAGGCTGTTTAACGGAATATTCTGGACCAGGGGTTTGTGATCGTCAAAGAAATATCTATACAGATAAGTAAAAGACAACACTAACTATACTAACTAAGTATAGATAACACTTTATTGCAAACCAAATATACAGTTTCAAAAATACACAATTACAATATTGTCATGGTAGAAACAATAGGCGGCCTTATCGCTGAAAGCAATCTCTTCCAGGCAACCTAACTTAAGGAATAATTTAACCTAATCTGTAGGTGATGCAGATCATTAAGTACACATACTTAAACTACTTTATAAATTAAATACATACATATATATTAAATAGTAAAATTGAAGTGTCTCTTTTAATTAAATGCATATGAGAGTATATACGAAATTTATATCAAAAAATCAATTTTTAATTGATTCCTGCTTACTTGCACACCAGTGAAACTGGTAAAATTTACTGAACCATGTATAGGAATAACATCTGTATACATTTCTACATTTATGCAAGAATAAATATTTCATTTCATTTCATTAAAATTTGTCTGTCTATCTGGATGTTCCGGCTAATCTCTGAAACGACTGGACCGATCTTGACGGGACTTTCACTAGCCGATAGCCGACGTTATAAGGAGTAAGTTTTTAACATTTTTAAGGGTTCTGCGAAAAAATATTCTACGCAGACGAAGATGCAAGCGTAGCTACTAACTTATCAAACGTTTGAATTTGTTTTGAGAATTACACAACTATATATAGGGACAACCTTTCTAATTACTTAAGATGAAGATTAGTGTGCAAACATTAACTCTTATTTGGGTTTTGGCAGCCTTTCGTGGGATTAAGGCCTCGCAAATCCCTAGCCATTACCGACAGGGATTTTAAAGGTAAAACAAGGATACCACATCATTTAATTTAATATTCTAGTACGGGTTGTTAAAGCCCAGAGAAACACTCTCTTATGTTTGAGCGTTTGAGATTATAATGTTTCTGTATAGAAATAGAACCGTAGTAGAGTAGTGGCCAAAGCCAAAACTGGATTAATAGCTAAAACATGGGTGGGTTTGAATTTGGTATTTGCTTCTAAAACAATAAAATATGTACGCCTTAACTTTGAATGGTAAAATCTGTAAATAAAGATAGATAAATATATAACCAATACAGAAACCACAGAAAAACTAATTAATAGCCTAAAAATATTCTAAATGTGCACAATGGGCGATCTTATTGCTAAGAAGCGATATCTTCCAAACAACCCATGGCACGAACAAAACAGTTTATATTTGTCAAAGGTGGAATAATTCTTTTACAGTACAGGCTGTCAAACTTTGAAATATGCTGCCTCTTACTGTCAGAGAGGCCAAATCCTTACCAATATTTAGAAATTTGCTCAGAAAACACCGTTTGTCCATAAATAGCTATGTCTGATTAACACAAAATAATCATGCTCATTATAATAATTTAAATACTTTGAAATGTATTAATGTACATATATATGACTATGTATAATATGTATATGTATGTATTTATATATTTATTTCTTAAATTAGTTTGAGTATTTATGTATGTATTGCCTTTTCCATCACCTATATCGCCTGATTCTAATTTCTTTCATTTAGGTTGCTTGGAAGAGATTGCCTTGAGCGACAAGGCCACCTATTGTATGGCCTAGAAAATATTATAAATATGGTCTTTTTTTGTAATTGTATAGTTTAGTGTGCAAAAAAGTGTTCTCTCTCTCTCTCTCTCTCTCTCTCTCTCTCTCTCTCTCTATCGCACCAGTAAATCTTTATTATTAATTACCACGCCAAGTAAATGAGAATATACTCCGCCTACACATCCTAGTTAGCCCTGGTGTGATCAAGTAGAGAGTTTCAACGTCCTAAATAAATTAAAAATAAAAACATGAAACATTCGTCGCCTCCATATAATCCTTCATGGTGCGTTGACTAACATGCAGCGATAGTTTAGATATGATGTATTTCGTTTAAAGGATTTCTTTAGGCGCGGCGCAAAGGGGCAACCGCAAGGACGCTTTTTTATACATTTCATTTTCTAGGGACTCGACGCACACGTATGGCCGCCGCCGGTGGCTGTGATCGGTGACCCGTATGCCCGCACCCTTAATGGTTCCATAACCGAATGACAGAAACCAGTAAACGTCCGTCATCATCTTCATTAAACCATACAATATGCGGAAACCGACAGGCACTTATCCGATTCATTATGAAATATAATTGAACGGCGTAGTGGTTCCAAAAGATGAACCTTCAAAACCGAAGACCTCTGTAATAGGCAATAAAAATAACCGCTCCCTAGAATGAGGTTCTCCTCCTGACCCCACTTCGTGAGACAAACAAGGTAGAACCGCAATTAAGGGGTCAATACGTGCGTAGTGGTAACATGTAGATAATTTTAGGTCGATAATAATCCAATTTTATATCATCTGTACTAAAGCAAAGGACTATCGATATCGCATATTTCATAATTAGTTAAATTTCTATTTAACCGACTTTAAAAAAGATGGAGGTTCAATACTTCGTGTAATTTTTTTTTTATGTGTTGTACGGTTTAGAAAACGAGAAATGCACAACCTACCTTGCTTGTTGTGCTGCGGGAACCCTTCGATTGTGGATTGTAAATCACAGTCACTGGTACGATTTCTTGATTGGCCAAAGGAATAGCTAATAGTATATTTTGGGAAAACACTAGAAATGAACGAAAAAAACTGAATTCGATCCGGAAAAAAATCCATAGTCTACTCAAACTTATGCCGCCCCTCCACGCAGTCGTAATGATTTTTCGTGACAGAAAATATCCTAACCCCCCCCCCCTATATAGAAGTTACACTTCAATAACGGAGAAAATTTGTTTCCAAAATTTATCATGCCAGGAAACGACCCCGGAGCCTCTCCGTTACAATGAGGTAAGCCGGCAAAGACTCGCTCGCTCAACCACAGAGGCAGTCATAAAGAAGAAAAACAGAAGTACCTAAACTCAATGGATTGTTCCTAATCTACCATGCGGTTAAATGATATATGTTTAAATGTCCAATCTATTGTCGTCTGTTAATCGACCCGCTGGTAGTGCGTGCTTTCAAGGCCCGCCCGTGGCCTAATTCGTGTTGTCTACGGAGTCCGTAATGAGGGATGCGTTGACACGACGATCGATACTCTAACTTAATGGAATTAGTTTCAATCGTATACGAAATTAGGGTTTAATTTGCTGTTTAGTTGATCCTAAAGAAAAAACTACAGAAACACTAAAAAAGTAGTTGTTCAGTAAGCTCTCGAAAATCTTCGATTCTCAAAAGAACACCGAAAGAAGGAAAACTAGGAAGATGGTCGGCAACTATCATCTTTTTTATCCTCGACTTCAAAGTCTAGAGCATAGACGCAAGGTCCCAGGGCTAACTGTCTTCTATCGGATACATCTCGGCGAGTGTTCCTTAGAATTGCACGAGCTGATATTTCCATCATAATGGTGGCGCAAGCGCCGGCTTGCGCCACCGTTACATGGTGGAAACACCACCAGTCAGGACCAAGCGATTCGCTTCATCTTTTCTAAACCTATACTTCCATTAATAAAAAGAATAAAAAAGAAAATTAAGAAGGTTTCGTCAGGAAACAGTAGATCTAACTAAGTTAGTCACCCCTTCACTACATAATTATCGTCTAATATCATACAATCATTTTAATACACTGAATCAACATTGTTATCGACGTAATGCATTACAATGTAAAGGGTATAATTGAGTTCCATACAAACACAATGGTATATGTCAAACAAAGTTTGTTTTACTGAAATTATTTTGTTCGGACGGTGTGTATTGTATGGGTTGTTTTATAGCGGGAAATCTTTTAAATCTGACTAAAATGAATGAAGGAAAGACATAGATTTGATTTAAAGAAATTACGTTACTTGCATACGATTAAAAATATTTCATATTGCTCAGAAAACACTATTTGTACACAAATAGCTATGTCTGATTTACGGAATATAATCATACTAAGTCATTAATTTATTATAATAATTTATGCATTATTGTATATATATTTTAGGACTATGTATTTTTATATTTATTTCTTAAATTAGTTTGAGTATTTATGTATCTATTGCCTTTTTCCTGCACCACCTATTTCGCCTGTTTCAATTTCTGTCATCTAGGTTGCCAGGAAGAGATCGCTTCAAACGATACTGCCGCCTGTTGTATTGCCTAGAAAATATTGTAAATATGGATGTTTTTGTACTTGTATATTTTGATGTGCAATAAAGTGTTATCTGTCTCTCTCTCTCATATTTTGAGAATCTGTATAGTGCATTTTCAGCAAACAGGATTTGCACTCAGCCTAATACTGTGTGGGAATTATATCCGACACAACTTTGATTTTGAAAAAAAGAAATAAGAAAATTTATTGCCATATAAAGACTACGCTATACATAAAAACACATAAAACATTCCCAATAACACAAAAAAATCTGATTCGCAAAACACTAAAACATATATAATAAATAAAGCTTGTACGTCGAGATTGTTAGTCAACGAGGTTGGCAACTCAGCATTGTGCTGCATCGGAATTTAAAGAAAAATCGCGAAATAGCACCGATTTTCAGTGCCAACCTCCGTACACTTGACCCAATAACTCACATTTTCAGTGCAAACCTTCCAAAGTCCTTTGGGCGTGATACCTAAAGACCCATTGCTTTGCGAAACTAATTTTGCTTATGAACTATTTCATTAGAAAACCAAGAAAATTGGTGATGCGTTAGAGGAGAGATAAAGGAGAAAGGAGCACTCACTTTGCTTGCTGGGGTTGCTGGTTCTCTTCTTTAAACTTTAAACTTGTATTCTTTTCTCACGTTAACGTATATATTTAGCGGTTGCACAGCAATACTGAACTGACACTTGACATCTTGACAAAATGCGGAAGCGCAGCGCCATTGATCGTTTCCTCGCATTGTCCGTCTTGTTCACGCGAGTGGTGTTGCGGGTAGGGAAAAGAGGGAAAGGACAATGGGAGGATATTTACTTTATTTTTTTTTTTGTCTTTCGCGGTGTTAATGGCGCCAACATCCTCCGCCGCCTTGAGAATACTGCATGTATTCTCAAAGAAAATATTTAAATAATATTATGCGTATATTAATGAAATAAAGAGAGAAAAGCTATATGTTACATACAATATGACTAAAACTAAAGATAAATATATATTATATATACATACATACTTACGTTATTGGTTATGATTATTGCGATGGTAAGGGACATAACTTTACAACGGGCCTTTTATAGATCCCATTGCAAGTTTTTACTAGGGCAACGCGTATGTTATTATCTTTACCCGGATAGACCTCAGTTATTATGCCCATAGGCCAGCGTAGCGGTGGGACGTCATCCTGGTTTATAAGTACAACCGTACCAATTTTGACATTTTCCGAATTAGCCGTCCATTTTTGCCTGACTTGCAAATTATGTAGATACTCCAAGCGCCATCTCCTCCAGTAACTACAAACCATTTGATCTAATAACTGTTTTCTACAACGCAAAGATCTATTAGATTCAGGAATATCTTGAATGGGTAATGTATTTAAAGGAGAAGCCATTATAAAATGCGATGGAGTTAGCGGTTCCGGGTACGGATCCTCTGATAAAACGCATAACGGTCTAGAATTGAGCAGGGCTTCAATTTGTGTAAGTACCGTTAAAAGTTCTTCATACGTTAAGATTTGTGAACCAATAACGCGATGTAAATGAGTCTTAATCGACTTAATATTTGATTCCCAAATCCCAGCGAAGTGTGGGGCTCTGGGTGGAATCATTTTCCAAACGATACGATAGCGATTAAGAAGCAATTCATGAAGTTGAGCCTTGGCTCCGACAAAATTAGTTCCATTGTCAGAATATAAGTAGGACACTGGACCTCTGCGGGACATGAAACGTTTAAATGCGGAAATAAAAGTGTCAGAAGACACATCAGACACTAATTCAATGTGTATGGCTTTAGTGACTAAACATATGAATAAACAAATATATGCTTTAACGCTTCTTTGCCCTCTGCGTCTACATAAAGTTATTTTAAGTGGACCCGTCAGGTCTACTCCTGTATGTACAAATGCCTTAGTCTCCTGCACCCTACATGCCGGCAAGTCGGCCATTTTTGGACAAGGGTGCGATGGGGCGGCTTTAAAGCAAAAATTACAAGCATGTATTCTTTTTCTTATAACGTTTCTGGAGGATAATATCCAATACCTTTGTCTTATTAAAGAGCTTAAAAGATTAGCACCAGTGTGACAATGAATGCGGTGATAATAATCAATAATAAGATGTGTAACATGATCATTTTTAGGCAATAGAGCAGGATGCTGCGCTTCATATGGAAGATTCGCGTTGGAAAGTCTGCCTCCAATTCTTATTATATTCTGTTTGTCAACAAAAAGGTCAAGTCGCTTAAGTGGTGAGCGTAAATTGCCCTTTTGAATATTTTCGATAATATGTTGAAAATGAATTGCCTGTACAGCGCGGATTAGGTATAATTCAGCTTTATTTAAGTTATTTACAGAAATAATGTTAGAATGTTGTTCAGAACGTATAATGCGTGCGAATTTTAGTACATAAACAATTATATGTAATATTTTATTCCAAGACGAAAATTTTAAGGCGATATTGTATAATAAATTATTATTTTGACATGTCGAAGTTATATGCGTAAATGTTTTATTATTATATTCCGGTAACGATTCACTTTTTTCAGGTTTGAATTCAGTGACTGGCCACTCTGATATATTGCTACTTAGCCACTTCGGACCTTGCCACCATAACTCGTGAGCTAACAGCTGCTCAGGTAGAAGGCCTCGAGAAAGACAGTCACTAGGATTTTCCTTTCCACTGACGTAGTGAAAATGTTTCGGATTAAGATTTTCATGACATTTTGCTATGCGGTTACTGACAAAAATATTCCATCTATGGGGGGATGAATATATCCATGAAAGTGCAATTTTAGAATCGCAGAAAGCGAATACATTGCTAATTTGAATGCGAGTATGATAAGTATCATAGACTAGTTTTATGAGTTTGGACATAAGTAACGCGGCACATAACTCGAGTCTTGCGAGAGATACCACCTTTACAGGAGCTACCTTCGATTTAGCGCATAGCAAACTAACGTGAATATTACCTATAGCGTCCGTAGCGTGTATATAAATTACTGTGCCATAGGCCTTTAGGCTGGCATCAGAAAAACCGACTATATTAACCGTGGAAGTCTCTGTCACGGACACATGGCGCGGTACTCTAAGGGAAGATAAAAGAGGCAGCTGCTCTTTAAATTTGGTATAAAGTGATATAATTTCCAGCGGCGGTTTATCGTCCCAGTCTATGTGTAAACTCCATAATTCTTTAATTAATAATTTTGCGAATAAAATAACTGGAGCAGCGAAGCCTAGTACATCCCATAAACGAGCAATTGCGGATAAAATTGATCTTTTTGTACAATTTTCATCTATTTGCGAAGTAGTAAAACAAAAGTTATCGTCAGATGGGACCCACTTAAGGCCAAGGATTTTTAAATTATCTTTGCCAGAAAAGTCTATTGAAGCGCGGTAGGACTGCGGTAAACAATTTAGCAATTCTGATGAATTACTTGCCCATTTGGTAAGTTCAAACTTTCCAGCTTTAAATAACGCTATAAGTTCATTAGAGAGAACCTTAGCTTCTTCTAATGACGGGATAGATGTCGCTAAATCATCCATGTAAAGTTCTTGAGATGCCACGGAGGCAGCGCGGGGAAATCTATCTTTCTCGTCCATACATAATTGACGTACGGTACGCATGGCCAAATATGGACTCGATTTCAAGCCAAATGCAACGCGGTTAAATTGAAATTCACGTACAGGTTCATGAGTCTTATAGCGAAATAATATCTTTTGATATTTTTTGTGTTCGTTAATAACAGCGATTTGAAGATACATTTGTTTTATATCTGCGGTAATAGCAATCGGAAATAAGCGGAAGTTTAATAATAAAATAAATATGTCCGATTGTAGATTAGGTCCGGCATGTAAAATGTCATTAAGTGACACTCCATTATGACACTTTGCACTCGCGTCGAGTACAATCCTGATCTTAGTCGTGACTTTATCTTGCCTAA
Organism: Dendrolimus pini; assembly: GCA_949752895.1. Classification (NCBI taxonomy): domain Eukaryota; kingdom Metazoa; phylum Arthropoda; class Insecta; order Lepidoptera; family Lasiocampidae; genus Dendrolimus; species Dendrolimus pini. The sequence continues at coordinate 25,521,209 of OX457124.1, forward strand.
TAACGGGGTGATGCGGTATATAATATCCTGTGTCACGGTCAATATTACTAGAAGGTATCTCAGATAAATATTCTTTGTCAATGTATTCTTGTATAATATTGTTGTAACTTGAACGGAGCTCTCGATCCTTAAGCTTATTTTCTAGAGCAAATAAACGACGGAGCGCCAAAGAACGGGAGTTTCCTAGTTTGTTAGGACTTTTTGAAAATGGTAACGCGGTACAATACCTGCCCGTAATATCACGTGACACATTAGAAGAGAACATTTGTTCACATTCCGATTCTGCGGGACTAATAAATTTTTGCGCGGCAATTTCCTCGAGGTTCCAAAACCGTTCGAGTGCGGTGTTAAGTAAAGCGGAGTCTGTATCTACATGTGTGATACAATAAGTAGCGGTATTTAAAGATGCGGGTATATTATCATTAATATTATTGTAAGATAGCGTGGGAATTTCACCCATAAGTATATAACCGAACACGGTTTCCAGTGCGGGGGGAGCGGGAGGCGCGATTATTTTTCCACCTAAGAGTAAATAAGGGAACAACTGTGCCCCGAGTAGAAGGTCGATTTGACCAGGCGTGTGCCATAAAGGATCGGCAAGCGGTAAATTAATTAAGTGTTGTATGAAAGACACATCAACACTATCCGATGGCAATTTATCGGTAATACAATCCACTACAAGAGCGGAAATTTCAAAATAATTTAGTTTATTTTTATCAGTTATCTTTATTTGAACGTAGCCGTGAATAGGTCGCGAAACAGAGCCGACACCTCGTATAAAAGAATTTAAAAGAGGTATTATATTTAAACCCAGTTGTTTACAACAAGAAACAGTAATAATATTATTCTGGGATGCATTATCAATTAAGCATCTAACCGAAATAAATTCATTGTACTTATTTTTTGTATAAACTTGTGCAGTCGATAACAAGACGCTACTGCATGTATTATTTTTTAACGCATTGCAGTTACTAGCATCTGCAAGTCGTGCTTGTGTACAAAGTACGTGACGCGTGATCTGTCCGCTGTTGCCGCTCCGCGGTAATGTTTCGCTTGCACCGGCCGCGCGAGCGCATGCGTCTGTCTCGTTTGCACTCGTTGAATTATGAATATGCGAAGCTGATTGGGTCTCATATGGTGCAGTTGGCAACAATGACTGATTAATATGGCTACTATCGAATAAATGCAAAAGTGAATGATGATGTTTTTGACAATATTTACAAGCGTAAGTAGATTTACAATTTGAAGTTGTATGTGTAAAACTTAAGCAGTTTACACATCCATGTTTGCCTTTTACGTAATCTAAGCGTGATTTAGAGTTTAAATTTTTGAAGGACGGACAATTATAAAGTTGAAAATGATCTACCTTGTTACAAAATGAACAAAAAGTTTTATTCTTATTTTCGCGAGTAATGAACGATTTATGGACTGTAATTTTTTTATTAGATGATGGAATGTATGCGGAATTGTGAGTTGAAGAAATAGGTGTTGAACGATCGAGAATTTTCACTTGTGATTTTATAAACTCAACAAAATCTTTATAAGCGGGCACATATTTATCACGCATAGCCATTTCAAAAGCCTGAATGGTATTTTGGTCTACCTTTCTTAAAGCTAAATTAAGAAGCATAAAATCCTTCAAGTCTGTAATTTGCAATTGTTCTAAAGCCGAAACAGAAGCGTGAAAACATTCAATAAAAGAGTTCAAGGAAGCAGCGTTATTGTTTGCACTTTTAATATTTAACAGATTTGTCATATAATGTGATCCTAGCATTCTTACATCCTGATATTTTTGAACTAAGCTTTGCCATAAACTATTATAATTTTCACCAGAAGGTATAATACCAGCCGTTAACTTCAATGCATTTCCTGATAATTTTCCTAATAAATATTGTATTTTTTGCGAATTATTTAATTGTTCATTATTATGGATATTAGATTTAAAAGTCTCGTAAAATAAAGGCCAATTTTCTATTTTACCGTCAAAATCTGGTAGATTAATTGGAGGTAATTTTAATTTAGGTTTTTCTAAATTACTAGGTTTCTTTTCTTTCAATTCGCCTAATGTATTTTTTATACAAGAATATATCTCCTCAAATGCCATGAAAGAATTATAATCAGGGACAAAATCGGAGTCGTAATTGATTTTTTCTAAATTAAGCTCATCGACAGACTTTAAAAAATCTGACCGCAATTGTTCAACATTAGCGGAAGACGTAATAAATCGATGAATGGAGTCACTGGAAGAGAGATTACGCGAAATATCGTACACATGTTGCAAACAATTGAATAAGGCTTGTACACGGGCTTCAAGCATTTTTATTTTGGGCGGAAATTCGATTTGTGCGGTTTTACTTTTCTGCATTATAAAAGAAATACTATGAAAAAATATATCAAATAAATAAGTAAGATAAATAAACAATAAGCGGGATATATAATAAGAAGGATTAAATTGATATTATGCGGTTGCGGGCGATGTATGGCTGTGCGCAGCGGTAAATTTGCGGTAAGATGGCGGAAAGTAAAAGTATTAAAATAAACAAATCCGGCGAGAAGGCGTACCAAACAAATATGGTGATGCGTTAGAGGAGAGATAAAGGAGAAAGGAGCACTCACTTTGCTTGCTGGGGTTGCTGGTTCTCTTCTTTAAACTTTAAACTTGTATTCTTTTCTCACGTTAACGTATATATTTAGCGGTTGCACAGCAATACTGAACTGACACTTGACATCTTGACAAAATGCGGAAGCGCAGCGCCATTGATCGTTTCCTCGCATTGTCCGTCTTGTTCACGCGAGTGGTGTTGCGGGTAGGGAAAAGAGGGAAAGGACAATGGGAGGATATTTACTTTATTTATTTTTTTTCTTTCGCGGTGTTAATGGCGCCAACAAAAATAAATTTATATATAAACGAACCATAGAATATGAACGATCTAATAGGTTTAAGAAGTTTCGGGAAAATGTGGAATATTCTGGAAGAAAAAGACAAGGACGGATACGTTTTAGAAAGGGATAGATGATGAACAAAATAATAACGAAATAAAAATCGAAATTCTAGAATAGAAGGTTCAGGAAGGAAAGACAGAGATAGATAGATGTTTAAAAAAGGATAGACAGTAAATAAAAGAATAATGAAATTATGGGTTCCAGAAGATTCTTCCGGGTATAAGCAGCGTAAGGAGCGGGAGTTTAGTTGAAGACAACGAAGTGATAAGTGCGATACGAGAGAGTTGGAAGAAGAGTTTAGTAGAAGACAGTAACGAGTTTAGTGAGCAGTTGAGTGAAGGAGATGTTTAGCATAGATTAAGAGGAGATTCAGAAGCGATCTACGCGCGGTGTATTCGAAAGTGGGTATCGCAGAAGCAGGTGGTGTACGCAATATCGGCCACGTTATTGTGAGTAAGACATCTTATCGTCGAGACAATGCGTCGTTAGTTATGCGTGTAGCGGCAGCCCTGTGGAGAGAAATCACGCACGGCGGTGTAAATTAATAAAAGCATTTAATTAAAAAAACTTGTTTCCTTCCTATCCCAACTGCGTACCCCCCGCTCGCACATAACTATATCATTGACTGAATTCCTATTAGCACTTAAATACTAACGTAGCTTTAAACTTATTTAACAAATACGTTAGATATGAGACATCGATAATATAATAAATTTAGTACAGGGTTCGAATTTGTAAAATGTACGTACTTAAATAAGAGAAAATATAGTTATAATAGGTGTGCTAATGATTTTCTCGGTCTGTCTGTTAGAGTATCACATGAAAATTAATGAGAGAAATGAGTCATTAATTGCGAAAAAAAAATATTTCAGCAATTTTACACTAGTTAATTGTTCAAAAAATTTTCAGTACATTGTTTTACCCGCTCCCGCTATCACTTATTGAATCGCTTTTAATATAACCAAAGCTCAACACGGTCGCGTGCGAGCGATACGTTACAGTAGCTTTCTGGGGCAAATTGCCTCGACATAAGTATGATGGTAGTGTCTATACGTATTTGTCTTTTAAAACAAAGTAACAAATTATTTCTACGTATTTGTTGAACTGTCAAAGAATCTTAGACTAAGCAAAGAATATATCTTTTTTTAAACGAAATAAAAAAAAATAAAGGAAATTAATAATATATTTAATGGCTGCAGGCACACCCATCCTTCAATACAGGCACAATCTTAGATCAGGCTACTTTACGTTTAGCTGCGAGCCTTCGCTTGGGGGCCCCTTGTGTACCCCATCGTTGCCAGTGTGTGGGGGTGGACCCGTATGGACACCACGGATTAGCATGTTTATATAGTGTTAGTCGAAGATCTCGCCATGCTAGCCTCAATGGCATGATCCGTCGGGCTCTTGTCAGCGTCGGCGTACCGGCCGTATTAGAACCGATTGGCTTGGTACGCGACGATGGCAAGAGGCCGGATGGTATGTCACTTATTCCTTGGAAGATGGGACGGCCGCTTATTTGGGACGCGACATGTGTAGACACTCTAGCGCCCTCACATCTTCCAATGACTGAGTTAGAGGCTGGCAATGCTGCTTCAAAAGCTGAAGGTCTCAAATGGCGCAAATATGGAACCTTAGGAAGGGGTTACATATTTGTGCCGTTTGGAGTTGAAACATTAGGTCCGTGGGGTCCATCGGCAAAGAGTTTCTTCAAAGGGATTTGCAAGAAACTCTTTGATGCCACCCGTGATCAGAAGGCTGGCTCATATTTTGCCCAACAAATAAGTATCGCCATACAGCGCGGCAATGCAGCCAGCCTTCTGGGCACGCTCCCATCTGGCAGCGATTTGTTACACAGTCTATAATAGCTTGTAATATTTATAACTTAGATTATTTTTAGTTTTTAATTGTATTTTACTTTATTATATCTATTTATAAAACAGGCAATCATATATGTTCATGTAAATTAAATTATTCACCTCATTTATTGATATTATAATCTAACTCATTTTAAATTTATATAAATTCTAATTTAATACTGACAAACTGTAGATAAAGCTGTGTACACCTGTTATTGGCATGTATGCATGTATATAATTGTTATGTTTATTATGTCATACTCTTATTAATGTGTACTATGCTGTTGGTGTACCTATAAAAAAAAAACGTACAATATTTTCATATTTTTTTTTGGATATGTGGTGTTGTGTGATATGAGGGCACTATGAATTTGAAAATAAATAAACATCTACCAACCATAACCATCTAGAAACTTTGCCAAAAGTCACAAAAGTACTGAATTTTTTCTTATCACCGATTCACCTCGGCCCTGAAGTTTTTTACCTTTCCTACGATTTTACTACACCACTTTGTAACTAACTAATATTATAAATAGGTATGTCAGTTGGTTTGTGACGTTTCTGCGCCTCAACCACGCAACAGATCGTCTCGAAATATTGTTATTGCATTATGTTGCATTGAAAGTATAACGTAGTGTTAAATTCTCTTTGATTGAACATTTTTTAATTGAGTATAAAAAAATATTATTTCATAAATTATGTACGTTTTTGTATATTTTTTGAACCACAGAATCTTGACACTTAGTGATGTGTTGCTTCCGTAGTGATGTGACATTATCGATTTTATGATACGATAACAGTTGCATACATATTGGTACGACCTAGATGCCTGCAAAAAAACGAATTCACACCTGCATACTTGTAAAAACACATTTTGTTGCCTTTCGGCATTTGGACTTCTTTTGTTTACTTTGTGTATAACATTTATGATTAGAGAACAGTCCATTGTTTTATTGTACTCGTTTAGGGCCGTTGCTGTCGACACATTAACCAGGTGTTTCGGATTTAAAGTACAAACTGATTCTTGGAAATTCAGACATATTGCATCTGTGCAGTATAAAGCAATGTCCCGATTGAGGGACGCGACTGTCAAGCGATAACCACAAGCGAAGCAAGACGTGTGTACTACAATCGAGAATCTTTTAGTGACAGACTTTGCGCGTTTTATGGAATTACGACTTTCTGCATTACGTATGGACTTGTGATATATTTGTACCTGTGTTATATGTATAGTTATAATAAACTCTATAGCAATACTAACCGCATTTTAATTCGAGTCCCGCGACTCGTATCTGGGGTATACAAAAGTACATACGCTAGCTTCCATCCAAAAAACGTAATGTTCCTGAGGGATAAATGAATAAAGCCGAAAAACTGGCGTTCTGATCGGGTTTAATTGACGCCTCCGTTGCAATTCACTAGTAACTACATCGTCATGACAACGATATTGACAACGTAATTTTAATATGTGCTATCATCGTTAGTTCGATCTTCACAATGGTGTGACGGGTACTTCGAATTAAAAATTAAGTTTGACATTTCTTAGGGCGTGCTGCACACACAACGGCCGGTCCTACACTCTGCCTACAAATGTACTTTAACACAAGCGAAGCCGAAGGCATAAGATAGCGTAGAATAAATAAATTTTCTTGCCAAATTTCATCCGTAGACGTACCTAGTAGGTATTTTTAAGAAAAAGGGTCTAGTACCTACTACTACTTTTTAATACTTTTTTACCCGTGCAGGAACGGAGTAAGAATACAATTTCCTGCGGCCGGGTAGCCTGTCATAAAAGGCGAAACAACAACCCACAACCAAGCGGTAAAGTATTTGCCCGACTAGATAACTACCACCCGTAGTCTATAGTATGCCACCATAATAACCTTGAGTTGTGTTCCGGCATTAGTGACCGGGTTCCAGTCTCCCATTAGAGCACATTGACCGCACCTTGGGTGTTACTAATATCTATAGGTGAGGATAACCGCTTTCCTGTCTGCTGAAACCATACAATAAAAAAGAATTTTTACCTACTGATGGAATAATAGATATGAAACCTTTGTCTCTACTATTCGGAAATAAAACATATACAAATTTCATCCGTGATTTAAACATGTTCTCCCATTACCATTTGATGTAATTTAATTATCAAAAAAATTTAAAAGGTCGCTCCAAATTTTTTGAGATTTCAAAAATCGCCAAAAACCGTTTTTTTTAATTCAATTTTTTTTCTCGTTACGGTATAATTTTATAGACCAAAAAATAATAAGCTTCTGAAAACTTCAGTTCAAAATTTGAATTTTAAAAGGTCGCTCAAATTTTTTTTTAATTTACTAGTGCATTACTTAAGATTTTTTCGAGCGACCTGTTAATATTCACAATAATATGCCATATTTTTTTCTTTTATTTAGTCATATAATCGATAAAAAACACCATAAGATGAATTAAAAAATCAATACAAAAAAAATATAATTTTTCTAAATTTACCAGTGCATTACTCGCTCGAAAAAATCTAATTTGAATATTAGAAGGTCGCTCATAATTATATTTTTAAAGTACTAGTGCATTTCATTACATGTGCCCCTATTACCATTTAATGTAATTTAATTATCAAAATTATCAATAATTATTATTTGTTCACATGTTTTTTCTAAACTTAAACGAAGGTGACATTTTTATAAAAGCGCCAGTTTTTCCAAAATTACTGCAGAGCCCTAAATAGGAAAAAAGATACCGGTAACGTGTACCAATGTCCTTCCTTTGTGAGTTATAATTTGATAGCCTCCAACGTAAGCCCCAAAATCCGTTTAGTCCATACAAAACTCGGGGGGCAGCTGTGAATACTTGATGCATCCTTTTGTTGGTTTCCGGAGAGCTGTGGCCAATCCAAACGCACCTTTTAATATTTGATTAGCTAGCCTGGACATACATGCTCTAATAATTATACTAACCGAATTTAATCATTATACAATGACCGCTAGGTATATGTTGCGGGTTTGTGATAAAGCAGACTGTGTCAAATTATAAGAAAAGAAGTATGGGACAATTTGGAAGAGAATTTAAGATAGAGCACGCACGTACCTTAATAATGGGTTGAAAAATCAGCTGCTCCTCATTTTCACTTCCTATTCACAAATACGCTTGTGTTTGTTGCAGGTTTGGAGTATTGTTTATTTTATTAATTTAGGAAATATACACATTTGCGGAGTATTGTAGGGGCGGTATATTTTATCTACTGCAATGCAATTATCTTATATATAAAATTCTCGTCTCACAGTGTTAGTTACCATACTCCTCCGAAACGGCATGACCGATTCTCATGAAATTTTGTGTGCATATTGAGTAGGTCTGAGAATCAGCCAACATCTATCCCCTAAATGTTAAGGGTAGTCCACCCCTAAATATGTTTTTTTTTATGATACAGAATTAAAAAATACATACAACCCTAAATTTTCAACCCTCTACGATCAACCCCTATTATTTATTTTTATAATTTTCTACTGGGATGATTTAGATTTTAATTTGAACCAGGTAGATGGCGCTGCAATCGGGTACCAGAATTTAGGTGTTCTTTTTGTTGTTATATGTGTTGGCAGTAGGTGGCGCCGCGATACTCTTCCTAAACGCTGGGCATGATTTTGATGAAATTTTTTGTTTGTTCAAGTGGATTTGAGAATAGTTTACATTAACATTTGGTCCCGGTAGATGACGCTGGAATCGGGTGCTAGATTTTTATTTTTTAAAGGCAGGACAACGTCTGCCGGGTACTGCTAGTATATATATATATATATATATATATATATATATATATATATATATATATATATATATATATATATATATATATGTATATATATATGTATATATATATATAAGCTGCGCGGTGCGATGCAATTTAGCATATATTAATTTTTATTTTATATATTTACAATTTGCGGGGCAATGTAATTTCATTTATGATATGAAATGAAATTATTTCATTTATGATATGAGTGACGTGAGTGCGAAAGGGAAACGTGCCGTCAGATTTGAAGAGAGAATTACATTAAGAGAAGAAGAGTTTTTACAGGCCGAATGAAGATTACATGACGGTACCAGTATAATAATGTAAGCTTTAGCTATCGAGGCGACGTGTTCGTGTTCTATTCTAACACGAGCCTATAATTAAATTGGTCTAATGTAAAATCACACTTCAGACAAGTAAAAACGTAACCATTTAGGCAAAAAATAATATTGTTACAACTTAGCCCCCCGACAAAGACAAATTCCATGAAGCGCAGTTTATTGCCTGTCGGCATTTGAATTAATTGTAATTCTTTGATGATCGTCTTCTTTTGTTTACTTATTTATTGACATACGTTTCTAGAGAACAGCCCATTGTTTTATTGTACTTGTTTATAGCCGCTTACGGCTCAATCATTATCCAAGTGTTACGGATTACGTCGACTACGACATTGCATTTGTGGAGTATAAAACGATGCCCTGATTGAGGGAGAGGCAGTCAAGCGACGATTACGATCAAGGCGAGAACCTTAAGAACAATAGGAAATTTCGTGTCATTAAAATGAGTCATTCAATTATCAAAGCATTGTATTAGCATCTCGTTAAATAAATTTAAATGTAACGTTTGTGGGTAGGAGGTTACTTAAACTCATACATCAAAGTGATGAATACTTGACATATATCCGTCAATGTATATTTCTGGTTCGGTCGGTACGAATATAAAATTGGAATTGTTCACATTTCTCGGTTTCTTTGTCAACTAGCTAATTTATTTTTTGTAAATGATTATATAGCTTGGTAACAAAGACCTTTCACCCAAGTCTTATTTAATTTCTTGATAATGCGGTCTCAATTTATAGGCATTAACTAACAGAAAACAATGGTCTCTTTGTGCCATTCGAAATATTTTACTACCCAGAAGAGATCAACGACGTAAAAACGCAATTGTGTAAGAACTTGTTTAACTATTAATAAACGTCAATTAAACACTTAGTAATTTCTTCTATAATTTACTGTTGTTAAAATTGAATTAATATGTAGCAGCGAGATGTAGAGGTTAAATAATAATTCAGATGGCAGAAAGTTGTAGTCACTGTCGAGTGCTGATGTGAACTCAAGTGAACTGATTTATTTTGGAATCGGTAACCTTAATACAAATATTGACAAGTCGTACTGCTAATACAATGTATAGCACGGTATGTGAACGGGATGGATGATGTGCGAGCGAGCTCGAGCAATTATTAATATGTGCGCTCCCACGCTGCGCTAGTCAGTAGTTCCATAGATGATACACTATATATAGAGAAGTAGTTCGTTGTCCGCTGCGATGACTAAACGTATGCAGCTCCCATAAATAATAATTATATATATAAATAATTAAATTAATGAAGTACTAATGTGTGAGGTACTTCCGGTCAACTAGTTTCCTTGTCAATCCCGTTGATAAAATGAAATAAATTAAAACTGTTTACTCAAATACTGATGTGAGCGACGTTTCCGATTAACTACCTTGATTACTTATATTTCTCGTTCTTAAAGTATAGAATTGGCGCACACAAGTCAGTGTTTAGAGTAATTTTAGACAGTCAAGTGTGAGGACGGTTAGTTCTGTATCAATCGGAAGAATAATATATTAAAGTGATTTATGGCTTGATGCTTGATGCGGCCTCGCATTTCTGGACCTTTTAATTGTTAGATTCATAATTATTAAATTCATTCAAATTAATAAAACATGAAAACCGATTTTCAATAAAACATGCATTTATTATTTAGTAATATGCCTTCAACTATAAAGAAGAATACTAAGACAGTAAAGTGAGTTTGGAAAATTCCTACAATCTACTTGACTAGAAAGCACCACAGGTTATTTATCGCATTTTGACGTACGATTACTTAAGATATATTTTTAATTGCATTTTAGCCTAGATCAGCATTCGAGACCATTCGCTCTGTGAATTTGGATTAGCTGTTGGGCTCGGGCATCCCATTGTTGGGGAACGGAACGGACAGTATACCCACCACGCTTGTCCATGGTGGCTTGGTAGGTTTGACACATCGGTTATCTTGATGTGCAGGTTGCATCACGATGTTTTCCTGCACCGTTGTTAGCATGTGTTGTAACAATATGCACATTAGGTCAGAAAACTGCCTAAGTTGGTGCATGCATTTCGGCCAGGATACCAACCCGCGCCCACACAGCGCACACGTCCCAAACTTAAAAGACAGGTCGTGTGCGCTAGCTAGCTAGCCATTACGCTGCGACAACTTCTACTTATGAATTTTTAATGCTTATTTATACAGTAGGTAGTCTAACCTAATGTTTGTTTTGTCCACAGGTTTACAGAAGGTGTTTGCAATCGAATACCAGTTAAAGCCTTTTTTTACATATCTCATCACCTGTCACTTTAATCCTTAGTGTGTCATTGGTAAAATCAAGCCTATACGTTGGCACCATTCCACTCAAAAATAGAATAGAATTGCATTTGAAAAAAGCACTTGAAGTTTTACAACTTTGATTTTTCAAATATGTCTATAAGGTTTCATAGATAGATTGGGTTACGGGTACAGGTTTGGAAGCTAATTTCTAGATACCTATAGACTCCATTAACTTCAATAATAATCTGACTAATGATGTCACACATGGCTATGTGCATTGAAAAATATTTCAAACCCTAGTTACATACTTAGCGACCACCCGTATTCCACATTAGGCATTACTCACTGCATGCACATAATCTCACTAATATCTTTGTAGCGCCATACAGACTATACCCTCCTTTACTATATCATCTGAATAGACCCAGTAGTTTTTATGTTTGCTTGTAAGCAAACTGGCAAACTGATCCACTTGATAGCAAGTGGTTACCGTCGTCCAGAGACTTCTGCAACACCATGGGAACCGATGCGTTTTGAAGAGCTCCTTATTTGTAGAGCTCTGGGAATCCGCGATAGAGAATTCAGTTGGTGGCTTGCTCACGTATGACAAGAAGGAGCGCGCGCTATGTTCAGTGGATGACTTCCAGGTGTCGTGGAAGTGTGGATGAACTCTCAAATGCCTGCGAGTGCTAACATAGTAAAACGATAAAGTTATCGCCAAATTACTATATTCGTACAGGAACGGAAAAAGAACACAATCTCCTATGGCCGGACGGTCTGTCGTAATAGGCGACAAAACAACCCGCAGTGAGGTGGTAGGGCATTTGCCCGATGGCTACCAGCCCTGGTTTAGAGTATGCCGCCATAACAAATTTAAGTGTGTTCTGGCCTCAGTAGGTTCCAGTTTCTCCTTCAAGACTGGCAGCACATTGACAGCACCTCTGGTATTGCTAATGTCCATAGGCGCCGGTAACCACTTTCCATCACAGTTGGGCCGTCAGCCCGTCTGCTGTACTTCACCAATAAATAAAAGAACAACCAAAAAAATAAAGCAGGCTGACGGATAGACATGAAATTTTCATACTATTTCCACCCTTGAAAGCAACCAATTTTGTTTTGTATATGCTTCCTATGTTTCCATTGTTAGGTTTGATGACTGGATAAACAAATACAATATGGAATGAAAACATTTTTCGGGAACGTATTGATTCAATTACGGAATCCTTTTTATGTAGAATATTCGAAACATATTTACATTGCAGCGTAGAAGAAATTAGACTAGAAACGCACTCGGCGGCCCGGTCGCGGCGGTTACAGGTATCTAATCTTCTTATATATAAACATGAATGTTTGTCTGTATGTCCTTTATAGAATCGTAAAATATACATTTGATCATGTGATGATCTTTAGCAAAGTTGTTGTGCATGAGCCAAAGAAGGTTTCTGAGTTGGTTCGCAATTGGACCCGGTAGGTGGCGCTGCTGTCGGCATATCGGTTGAAGCTTTTCCGGGCAGGACGACATCTGCCGGGACAGCTAGTTATCTATATACAACGGGTTTATTTCAAATGACAATAAATCATAATTTTAGCAGTCGTACTCCATACAAATTTTTCGGTACTATTAAATCAAACTTAATGTCAAAATTTAAAAAAAGCAATTTCCGAACAAATTAATTACGATAAAAAGGGAATAAAAACAGAACATCTTGTAAATATTGGTTCACTGACCTTGGTAAGAACGGCAACATGTCAACACGGATCATTTGTCGGGCTAACATAAACAATCACTAATAATATCTACTCACAAATTATTCACCACAAGGCATTCATTCATTTAATCACTGAGTTATAAGTATCTAATCAAATTATCATTTTGAAATTTTTAGTCTAATCAAATTTTTAAATTTTCAATATGACCGCCATCAGCTTGAACACACAAATTATATCGTCTTTGAATATTATGTCGAACTCTCGTTAATAGGTCACTAGTGGCAGCCATATCTTTTAATTTAGTAAATGACGTAATTATTCGGTTTTTTAAATTCTCCGCTTCGGTTTTTTAACACGACGATGTGAACTAGTACAGCACTAATTAGTACTAACTTGACGGCGCACGTGTTGCGGCATTTGTTTGATGCCCAGATTTTGACAAAAAGAAAAGTATTTGTCCCTTTCGCACCTAATATTTTTTATTGTAATGAGCGAGAGCGTAAGAATGAACAACTTCCGAGTTTAATGATGAAGAGACGACCTGGCAACATGATACATGTGGTCACTAACCTACCGATTTAGTCACAATAACAGATACATGTTGTTGTAAAATTCTGAAATGAAAAATGAGGTCCTGTGGCTAAACCAAAGAAGCTACCTTGATTCGTTGTTATATTTGTGCAGAGTACGTCATGAAGAAAACGTGGTCTGATTTATTGTCGTAAGGTATGAAACACGTTGTATATAATACATTCCGTATCAGTGTTTATGGACTGTTATTATGATGTTATTATAATTTGACCGCGATGAACTCCGAAAGTGCTCAACCGATATTGATGATTTTTTCATTTTTCTGGGTTTATTCCATCTTAGGACATAATAGTTTGTTCATAAATTTTCAACACTACTCGCAGGTTATTTTATTCAGCCATATTCAAAATCGGTTCTAAATACGATGAAATTCTTATTTTCTCTTGTTTTACTCTTGTTTAAGTAATTATACGCATATAAAAAAAAAAAGTCTCTTTCACAGTATATTAGTATTACCTGCATCATGTATTTGACATATTTGCTAATGCAGCATAAAGGCAACTTCTAAAATCAATTGTTTAGTGCCGCGGCAGCGAAGCGATAGAACTCTTCATAAAGCTTAAGCTCTTCTTAGCTAAGTTTACTCACACTTATAGCATAATGAAATAGTAAAATCTACGTAAACAATCACATAACTTTGTCACAAAACAAACGAATAATGTCGGACAAGGTGAAACATTTCTTTTATGTCGTAAACTGGCGCCATATAATTGCTATCAATGTTCAAAGTTGTCAAAAATATATTCTTTATTGTTCAATCTATAGTGTAGTACAATTCCTTGTAGTTAAAAGCAACACCAAACGTAGAAAATTATATATTTAACAGTCGTATATGGAGTATATGTAATACTTGCAACAACTCAGACGGTTTATGGTAATAAAAGAACAGGTCACAATAATTTATAATCAGAGCAACTTACGGTTTTAACACATTGAATTCACTGACTTTAAACAATCGACAAGCATTTTTAGAACACCTCGCCATCCCTCCAACAATTTAACAGTTTATGAAACTTAGCATATTGGCACAACCGATAGCGGATTGAAGTCAATGATAAACTATTTGAATTAAAGGGTTTTGCATGACAAGAATTTAATACATTGTTGTTTGGAAATTTTAGGTAATATTCTATATAAGATATTGTATAAAATATTATACTTAAAGTTTTACATGTAAAAAAATAAACCGAACACAGTATAAATCTATCGCGTCTGTCAAGATGAAAACAAAATGTAGTGAATACTGTCTATATACAATTGAGAGGTTTTGAATTGTAATCTGTACACAATTATCACATATTAGAGACAAACACTAATTCATAAAATTGTTAAATTATAGAGAACTACTTACTCTATATAAAACAGGCGTTAATCACAGAATAAATAAAAATATAACATTATTATACAATTAAGGAAATGACCGATTGTATAGTTTAGAAATAAGAGGGTACATAATAAAATTAATTATTAACTTTAAAAAGAAACATGATGCTACTAAATAACTGTAACATATGAGACATATGAGAGGTCGAAGTTTTGTACTGATATAGGTCTAAATTTTATGAAAAAGTCGTTAATAGCATTTTATACTTGTAATGAGTGCATTTTATGTTTAAAAATGGAAAATAAATTACCACCGTAAAAGGAAAAGAATTTTAACGATACTCCTTATTCAGTGGTAACAATCCTTATTAGGAAAAATACTGTGTCACATTTATTTGCTCAAAGTTTCAAAGTTTAGTCTTAAGTTTTTATCCGTGCAGGAACGGAAAAAGAACACAGACGATCGACCGAATCTTATCTTTATGAGTTCGTACATGGAGTTGCACAAGCAATACATACTGGCAGTCAGATGGATGTTATCTATACTGATTATCCTAAGGCATTTGATAAAATTCCGCATTCACTTCTTGTACAAAAACTAGGTTTAATTGGGATTCATGGTGATCTGCTAAGGTGGATTGAATCATATTTAGGAGAACGAAGTCAGGCAGTGACCATTAAAGGTCACTGTTCCTCATTTACCCCAGTATCCTCTGGTTTGCCACAAGGCTCCTATCTCGGACCCTTGTTATTTAATATTTTTATTAATGACATTTTAAGCAAATTCAACAATTCTCATATTTCACTTGATGCAGATGATATGAATTTTTTTAGAATAATTCAAACAAATAATGATTGTATTCTTCTCCAAAATGATTTAAATTGTCTCTGTAACTATTATAGCAAGAATAGATTAAAACTTAATATTAATAAATGTAATATCGTGTAATTCACAAGGACTAACCCAGAAATATTTGTTTATATATTGGATAATATTCCCCTTAAACAAGTGTCCGAAGTGAGAGATTTGGGTGTGTATTTAGACTGTAAACTTAGATTTTCGTCCCACATTGATCACATAACGACGGCGTTTCAAATGCTCTGGTTTATTCTAAGAGAGAAGGAGAGACCTTAGGTTAGCTTTCACTTTAATTTTACTTTATAATTCGTATGTTAGATCTATATTAGAATACGCGACTGCAATTTGGAATCCCCTGTATAACATTTACATTAAACGTATCAAGTCAATGCAAAATAAGTTTTTAAAGCACTTAAATTGCAAATGTACACGTTTAAAGCAACCACCACCTGATATTACTCCACTATCAATTCATCGAACTGAGAACAAATTTACCTCTACAAAACTATGAATAATTGCGTTATTCCCCATTTCTCAACGATAATTTACTCCTGAAGTGCCCCGTTTGAACTCACGTGACAAATCACTTCTCAGTACCACTTGTTAAGTTAGTTTTTAACTATACAAAAAACATATTTTTATACCGCACTCATCAGCTATACAATACACAATTTATATAATGTAGATCCATTCATAGTTAATGTATATCAATTTAAAACCCAAATTAAAAAATGTTGTAATTTAGAATAATCCAATGACTTACACTTTTCTCTCTATTTTGTTAGTACTTATTGTGGTGACATTGTTTTTCAATGTTTTTTTTTCAATATTTTTTAAACATTTTGTTTCAATATTGATTTACTATTGTTAAATGGACATTTATGTAATTTTCTTTATTTTATTAATTGTTTAAACTAATTTTTATTTTTATTACCTGTATAAAATATTTTTTGTGGAAACTTGATTGATATTTGTATTAATTTTGTGTTTTATATTTAAGAATATTAATTATTGTATGTTTCCCAAACAAATTAAATAAATTTCCTGTGGCAACAAAGCAACCCACAGCAGGTGGTGGAGTTTTTTCCCGTCTGGATGTCTTAGATCCCTGGTCTAGAGTATGTCGCCATAACAACCTTAAGTTACAAATGTCCATTAGCGACGGTAACCGATTTCCATCAGATAGGCCGTCTGCCTGTCTGCTGAACTCAAAACAAAAAAAGTTATTATTTTTGATTCAAAAATCATACATTTCTTTAACATGTTGGAATAAATATCTGTCCACTTATTTGACTTAAATAAAAAACCGATTAGTAACATTGAAAATTGACATTAACGCGATATTAGAAGATTTATTTATGTCTGTCAATTCGGATAAATCAACCAAAGTGACCCATGTAAACCCAAAGTTCTGTCTCGCAATGTCATTGAACAATATGTGTACTTTCAATTCTGTGCTTTTCAGCTGAATTGACTCAATCTAAAAACAACATTGCTCATATGCAGTTTTTGTCAAATTTTAACCGGTAGTAAGGCAAATGAATGAATAGTAAAATACAGGAACCGACTGCAAATGCCACCCAGTTACGCTATTGTATAAATTCCAGCTTTATCCGCCATTGTTGAGCTTGATGCCAGTCATTTCAATGCTTGAATACAACCATTTCTGAGGGGAGTCCGATAAAGTTATAATAACTTTTTTGTATTATTCTATACAAAAAAGTTATACTAACTTCATAGTAAAAATGTTGAGTGTTCTTCCGTGACCAAGTTCGTTCTATTATGAAAATTTATATTAAGTCAAAAATTGTAAAGTAATAGTTTTGAACTTAACATCCCTACTAATATTATAAATGTGAATGTAAGTTTGTTTATTACGCTTTCACGCGAAAACTACTCAACCGATCATCATGAAACTTTGTACACATATTCTTGGAGGTATTAGAAGTAACATAGGATACTTTTGATCCCGAAAAATTAAAGTGTTCCCGTGGGGTAGTTAAAAGAACTTTCCACACGGACGAAGTCGCGGGCAGAAGCTAGTTTTTAATACATTACTATTTTTACTGTTCGTAAAACAAGTTGTAATAAAAACATTTTGGGGAAGTCATTTATCGATGTAGTCTAACTAACAAATATATATACTAGGCAAAAAATAAATATTTTCTACAACATCTCAAAGTCCGTGTATTTTGCAATGCTTTATTGTTTTTTTTTTTGTTTTAGAAAATATAATTAATTTTTAGTTTGAGCTCAATAGAGTATGCCGCCATCAACCTTGAGTTTAGTTCCGGCATTTGTGACCATGTTCCAGTCTACCTTAAGTAAGCAGCAGCGCATTTGTAGCACCTTTAGTGTTGCAAATGTCCATAGGCGATGGTAACCGCTTTCCATAAAGTGGACCGTCTGCCTGACTGCTGCACTGCTGCAATAAAAAAGAACCATCACAGTAGTAACCCACTTAAAACCACACAATACACATTCAATATTTGATGCAGTATTCTCAAATGATGTTTAAAATTCACTGTGACCACCACTCCTTTCGGGTGTACGAGTAACTATTTACACAACATCACCTCGTCTAATGTACACACAATCTAACAATCAACCTGAATACCGATTCTATTGGCATTATTATTGTAACGTGTGAACTAGACTTAGTGGCGTTATATATTCTAGGTACACATTCTCATAGATACCACTCATACTGAATTTAATAATTTATGCCACATGACACAACATGGCGTCTACGGAATATTTTGTTTGGTTTATATTTTTTTCGTTATATATTACCCAATTTATGTATGTGTTTATTATGAATGATGAAGGCAGTCGTAGCACCATTAAATTACGTATTCATCTACTAGGACAGTATATAAATGAAATTCGTTTTGAAATGATAAAATTATGTAATCAGTCACACATTCATACTTAAGAAATTGGGTGACGAACACGGCCGCACAATTAGAATGCCAGAAACAACGAACTCGAATTGCGTCACCCCTGACCGCTAAATGTGTATAATGTAATAATAATAATATAATAACAGCTCATAAAGGTCGAATCCTGGGTAGGGCCTCCAACTATAAGAGAACGGACAGTATATCCACCACGCTTGTCCGCGGCGGCTTGGCACGTTTGACACATCGATTATCTCGATTTGCAGGTTTTAATCACGCTGTTTTCCTTCACCATTGTTAGCACATGGCAATTGTAACAATGGCTAACGCAAGGCCTCTCGGGACACGGCTGTTTCGGGAGGTACCGGGTACCGGAGGTACCGACTTTGCACACAGTTCAAGAATGTCCTGCCTGGACAGAGCAGCGCCAAGACCTCGTCGGCACCACCATCACCAAGATGGGACGTCGGCTCCTCCTTCTGCGAGGCGCGTTATGCTTAAGAAAAAGGAAGCGGACCGGGAGCGTGAGCACACATCACTGCTCCGCTCCCGCCAGAGGAGGATGCGTCGGCGCCGGAGGGCCAACCTGGACCTTTGGCCACCGTAAGCAGGCGGCAAGGGAGGCCCTTTGTGGTAAAGATGTTCTTACTCACCTGCACATGCCTTCGAGATAGGGCCGCGGCGTGTTCCACGCACGCTCACCTCTCTTCCCGTAGAGCGAGTTACAAACCGCCCCACGCCCAGAGAGCTTGAAGATGCCGGGGGATAAAAGTAGTTCCCCGGTAGTGGAAGATGCCTCGCGAGGCCCACACCTGCCAGAGCTGCAGAGAGGCTAGATTATATACCCGTAGCCCTGGCATAAGGCGAAGGACGGAACACCAGGGGTTTTAGTGGGTATCCCTAACTGGCGAGTGACAATAGCATTGCATCAGTTCTGACCGGGCATGCTATCAGACAAGCAAAATCAAAATACTACCTCTCGTTGGAATATGATATTGTACGTACATACATATAATAATATTCTTATCATTATTAAATATTATAATTATATCGCGGACCGCGTTCGTAATACCGAAGTAAGAAAGAGAGTTGGTCTGAAAGAGAGTGTTGGGGTGAAGGTAAGGAAAGGAATGCTCCGGTGGTTCGGGCATGTGGAAAGAATATATGATGAAAGAATGATTAAACAGATATACAATGCAAAAGTGGATGGATGCAGAAGTCGCGGAAGGCCACGACACACCTTCCATGATCAAATTGATCGTGTATTAGCAGAAGGTGATGTCAGGAGCCTTAAGAACAGACGAGCGTGCATGACAAGAGCTATGAATGTCAAAGAAGCAAGCGAGGTGTGTAAGAATAAGCCTGTATGGCGCTCTGTTGTTCGTGCCTACCCCGCAAGGGACCTGGCGTGAAGTTATGTATGTATGTATGTATGTATTATTAAATATTATATTTACACATTTATGAGATTGGACATTTTTGACGATATAGAGAAATGCCCAATCTTATCGACAGTTCTAGCACCGATATCAGCTATCTGTATTTACATAGCATCACGTTCATGTATTGAACACAGCCCTTAACAGTTCCATTATATATCAATAAATTGGTGGTTGAAACGTGACGCAATAGGGACACCCACTAAAACCCCCGGCCGATCCTCGCGCGTCCCTTGTCCGGGGTGTGGACTCGCTCGCGCATTTACCTCCAGCCCGGAGCACGAGTCAGGTTGCCTGGAAGCGATAGCTTTTAGCGATAAGACTGTCTTTTCTTTTACGAATGATTAGAAAATATTACCTGTCGTTGCAATATGATGATAATTAAACGTATATATATTCATTATTAATACGTGAAGCAAAAACGTTGTTATGTATGTATGTAAAAACTTTGTACCCCTTTTTACTAACAATTGCGCCGACGGGGAGGAGTATAAAATTTCGCACACGTATAGTTTAAACAAAAAAGGAGCGACGAATGCTATTTTTTTAACCGACTTCGAAAAAAGGAGGAGGTTCTCAATTCGTCGGGATCTTTGTTTTTTTTTTGTTTTTTTTATGTATGTTCGCCGATTACTCCGTGATTTATGATCAGATTTACGTGATTCTTTTTTTGTTCGACGCGGAATAGCTTCATATTGGTCCCCTAAAAATTTTACATAGTTTGGCCCAGTAGTTTTCATTTTATGAACATTTTTCATGGAAATAATTTTCACTCCGTTCCATATGTACACCGATTACTCTGAGATTTATGATTCGATTTACGTGATTCTTTTTTTGTTCGACGCGGAGCAGCTGCCATGTGGTCCCCTAAAAATTTGACATAGTTTGGCCCAGTAGTTTTCATTTTATGAACATTTTTCATGGAAATAATTTTCACTCCGTTCCATATGTACACCGATGACTCTGAGATTTATGATTCGATTTACGTGATTCTTTTTTTGTTCGACGCGGAGCAGCTGCCATATGGTCCCCTAAAAATTTGACATAGTTTGGCCCAGTAGTTTTCTTTTTACGAACATTTTTTTGTTCTCATTTCTTGGGACCTATATTTTTTAAGAAGCGCGGCACCATTCGTAAGTCCACCCATACATAGCTAGACACTAAAAAGTAACAAATAAAAAATAAAAAGCTAGTATTATTAATATATATTATCTAAAACATCTTGAAGTCGGTGCAAAGTAAAACATAATAAAAATTACTATATTTTGCAAATTACTAAGCACCGACTTTAAGATGTTTTAGATAATATATATTAATAATACTAGCTTTAGAAATAAGTTATTTTATACATTTTAGTTTTTGAAGTCGGTTTTTTTTTAAACGAAGTTTTTATTTTTTATTTAATTTTAAAGCTAGTATTGGTTAGGCGCCTTACGCCTTATATTACCAACCTTTCCCCTCCTTCCCGCAAATCCGCACGCTGGATAGAGACAGGTGGTGCCACCTGTCGGCCAACCATGATTCGTGCCGACGGGCGGCCCAGTACGTCGATGACCTCGCGATAACCGCACGCGCATTAAGTGCAATCACAAGAACGCTTTTTACCTGTAAACCCGCTTCAGTTGTTGGTGTGAATAATACGCAAATTTCGGAAGACGTGCTGAACGTGCTATTCTAAGGAACGAGGATTGGGAATCCGCAGGTGAGTGCCGCTTTATCTACCCAGCTGTGGATTTTGCCTCTTTCCAACACCAACAAATTCTTACCTTTGTCACCCGCACCACCAAGTATTATTAATATATATTAATAATACTAGCTTTAGAAATAAGTTATTTTATACATTTTAGTTTTTGAAGTCGGTTTTTTTAAACGAAGTTTTTATTTTTTATTTAATTATGCATAAAAATACATTAAATCAATAAAGAAAACACACACTTATACTCTTTTTTTTATTGTTAATTCGTCAATAAACATTTACATACTTCGTGTTTCGTATTTGTATAGTATGTATATTAAGTACATATCTATTTAATGTCTGTATATAGAACATTTGTGTATTTATTACTAAATTTAAGTGATCGTACTTATAGTTTGCATACACCTCCATTACCAATATCATCTCAATCCATTTCTGGGGTTGTCTGGAAGAGTTTGCTTTTTAGCGATAAACCGCCCTTTGTACACAATTAAGTATAGTTTTAGTCTGTAAGTTAATTTTGTATTTGTATGTAATAAAGTGTCATCTATCTATCAATGTAATTCATTTTGTATTTTTTTGTATTGGTGAGCTTTATATATATAAAGTGTTATCTATCTTAAGAATTCTCATTGCATATAGTTTCTGTAATAAAACTCTTCATGTCACATCAACGTTAAATAACAAAAGCCAGTTTCGCCCCCTCTAGTATAAACTGACCTAGCAAACAACCTGAATACCGAAAATATTGACATTTTTGTTGTACGTGTAAACCAGACATAGTGACGCTGTTTGTAACGCTATGAGAGACGATTGCATAAGCGGGGAATGTTATTCGTACTGTGACCACTACGTATATTATCATAGACGAAGCAAGCTAGTAGTCTAGAGATGACAATTGCCTAGTAAAAATTGGACAAGTGCAGTGGTGTAACTTGTCTTAGACGGGTCTTGTGTTAATGACACAAAAAATGCTCGAATTGAATTAAAATAATTATATATTGATTATGAGTCATGCAACACTTAATGATATAAACCGCCGGGCTCTTGTCACCGGCGGGGTACTTGCTGTTCTAGAACGGCTTGTGCCGCGATGATGGTAAGAAACTCGATTGTATGTCATTGGTGCCCTGGAAGGTAGGTCGTCCCTTAGTATACGGGACGCGTATTGCGTCGATGTTTTGGCAGCGTCCCATCTTTCAGCCATTATCATTTACTGCCACTAGCACAACAGGAGGCCCTAAAATGCTGCAAATACTCAGCCATCAGAAATTGCTGCATATTTTCGATGTCTGGTGGATATCTCACGTGATGTGACTGTTACTTGGGAGTTTGTTCCCGCTTCTTCTCCTTAACAGCAATAACACGTTGCGAAGCGGTGTACATAGACTAGGAAGTGAAATTCAATTTTAACCTATATGTTATGACCTTCAAAAAGTGTTCTCCAGTGGAACTTATTTTGAATAAAAGCATTTGAATTTTGAATTTGACCAGAAGACTGGTCTATACCTCGGGCAACGCATCAGCGTTGCCATTTAGCGAGGCAATGTAGCCCGTCTTTTGGGCACGTTTCCAACTGACAGCGGTCTGGTACTAGATTTTATAATTTAAATTTATTTTGTATATATAATTTATTTTTAGCCCAATTTATAGTATAGATGAATTTATTTATAACTTAATTCATTTTTAATATTTAGCTGTATTCTTTAAAGTTAGTCTAGTATATATTTTATAGTGTAATTTAATTTAAATTTACAAATAAAATAAGTAATATGTATCTATAATTACAATGATTATAATTTATTACTTATTCTTAATGCTCCTAGGAGCTAAATTAGACACACAATTTGTTTTTCGTTTTTTTGTTGTATTTCGGCAAAATCATCCATAGCTGAAAAAGATTTCAGTGTTTCTAGATTTTCTGCCTCTATACACAATAATGACAAGTCTGATAACCGTTCCTATTGACTCAGCAGTTATTCTGAAAAAATATTACTATAAAATATTGAGGATAATATTTTAGGAATTTTTGTTTACACACTTTCTAAGCCTCTGTAGTCGGAGGGCCCTTGTCATTGATAAGACTGATGCTGTCGTAGCTACGCCCCTGGGCAACTGCTTGGTAACCCGCGCACTAGGGTAGATTCCGTAGAGGTGAAAAACTTCTGTTGTTTTCGTTATTTGCATACAAAACAATAAAATAGCATTCAATCAAAAATACCGTATATCTCGAAAACTAATTGATAAATGACGGTGTCTGCATCTTACCGACCGTTCATTTGTCTTACTATCGTTTAAATTTTGACATAAGGTCGTAATGTCAAAATTGTAATATAAATATGTAATAACCGCGATGGAAAGCAACTGAATGTATAGTAAGATATGTAATAACCGGCTATTAACGAGATCGTGTAACTTAACATTGACCTCAGAGATCAAATTAATTTTTTTGACAACTCCTTTACTAGATAGACTTTTGTCCTTTCCTGTCTATACTGCAATCGTGTAATATAAAATTTATTAAATGCATTTTCATCCTTTAATTTGCTAAACACAACAAACATTAGGCCACCGCCAATTCTATATTATGTACACTATACTATGTTTTTTAGTTACCTGGACATAAATGACAGCTGCTATCTACCTTATTTATGTTACAATCTTGAAGTACGTCACCACTGTGAGTTGAATCCTATGTAATTTCTATAGAAATTCTGTAGGATTCAACTCACACCACTCACTTATGAATAAAAAAAAGTGAATCGCAAATGTCATTTTAGTCCAGGTAATTAAAAATCTCAGTGTAATGAATGGATATTGTTTAAGATTGTTTTCAGAGAAAACATTTTTAGAAGCTGTACAAGCTTCATTTTATTCAGTTTAAAACCGCTTGGTAGATAAGTTAGAGGGTCGACATATTTTCACGACTTTGGGAATTAATATCTCGCATTTTTTTTAAATACAAATAGAAAAAAAATTTGAATTATTCTAATATTTTTTCAAGATCTGACTAACGCTAGGTACACTGAAAACCAAATTCATTTACACTTAACGCGGCAATTCTCAATATTTGTTTTGTGCAATTTTAGTACATAGCTTTACAGCGCTATATAGACATCTATAAAATTACATCTACGTATGTAAATTCAAGTCTCGCGCGGATGAAATAGCGGTTACAACTAGTTTATAATGAAGGGAGGGAGTAATAATATCCTTAATATAATCCGCCTACATATTTACGTCATCAGCTTTATCTGGTAATATCTGAAGGTCTGCTAAAATTAGTAGTTTATGAATTAAGATTAATGTTAACGCCGACCTATTTGGTCACCGCCACTTTATTTCCTGTTTTTCTTTCGCCGCATCTGTCACTATGCAATGTGACATAGTCTACGTGCGGCCGCTGACCGCATCGCTGTTTCCGCGCAAACCTCGCCGCGTTTTGTGTGTTGTGCCACATTTTACATCCGCTTAAGGTGCTATTCGAATCTCGGCTGCAGGCTGCGGGTGCAGGCAGCACATGCGGCGGCGGCACGAAGCCGGCTGTGGTCAAATTAGTGGTCATATTGGATAGAATCATAGAATTTTTATCAGCTCTCGATAGTTAGAGTTAGCATCAATATTTATTTCAACAAAATGATATTTTCGAGAGAATTTCTTCTAACAAAAGATATAACATCAAACTATTCTCACGACTATTCCACACGTCCGACATTCTGAAATATTGGCAGCGACTGGCCGCCAACTGCTGCCTGCCGCAGCATGTGCAGCCAGCCTCGGAATCACTCCCGGCTGTGAATGCAGGCAGCGGCTGTGTGTCATGCGTGTGCTACCTGCATCCGCAGCCTGCATCCTCAGCCTGCAGCCGAGGTTCGTATGGCACCTTTATATCAACCCGCATGCTGGAAACCCACTGTACCGTTATAGCTGGTCCACTAGTCGAAGGAGCCGCAAGACGAGAAGAAAGGAAACAAAGAGGCGATGACGAAATGGGTCGGCGTTAACAATTAAAAATGTAAGAATACCTAAGTATGTGACAGTTCACGAACAATAAAGATGTAGTGGTTATGTTACTTTAAAAAGACTAAATAAAAATAGTTTTGATTATATATCACTATATCCACAGTAGTCGTTAATAAACCGTTGTGCAAGACAAAAAAAGAATAGAGTAAAATAGAATAGAATATACTTTATTGTACGAAAATGCTACATAAAATCAAAAACATTAATATACAAAACCAATCGGAGGTCTTATCGCCCATCGCGATTTCTTCCAGGCAACCTTTGGATGGAGTATAGGAAGGACAACAAAAGTCGGCTGTTGCTAAACCAGCACTCGTACAATAATTTAGTTTATTAATTAATAAATAAAAATATATATACGTAAATAAATACACATATTATATACATACAAAAGTAAACAATAACACTATAGCTTGAGGTAGTAATCTTTAACTAATATGTTAAAAGAAGGTTATGATAGTGTCTGCTTGCTGTTTAGTGGTAGTGCATTCCAGAGTTGAATTTCCTGGACGGTAAAAGAGTTGTTGTAAAAACTTGTTAAAATAAAATAAATTTAAAAAAAACGACAGGAAATTTACCATGCCAGGATCGAACCCGGAGCCTCTGTGTTCCAGCGAGTGCGGCAAGCTAAGACATAGCCCGCTCAACCACAGAAGCCGTCATAGACAGTCTTAGTTTTTATTTTCCTTCGAGTACCTAACATATTAAATACTACAAAGGATTCTGTATATGTGAACAAGTTCCATTATTAAATTCTGCGAAATTTTATCCGTGTTGAAACGGAGAAAGAATACAATTTGCTGCGGCCAGGCGGTCCGTCGTAAGAGGCGACAAAACAACCCACAACCAGGTGGTAGGGCATTTGCCCGACTATATGGCTACCACTCCTGGTCTAAAGTATGTCGTCATAACAACCTTGAGTGGTGTCCAGGCAGTAGTGACCAAGTTCCAGTCTCGCTTACGAGAGCAGCAGAGCATTTGTAGCACCTTAGGTGTTGCAAATGTCCATAGGCGATGGTAACCGCTTTCCATCAAGTGGGCCGTCTGCCTGTCTGCTGAACTCCTGCATTAAAAATAAACCGTAATTCGTTTATGTGAGATGCTTTTCATCTAACCTTTCTTAGAAATATCTACGATTTGATCATGGTGAGTATGTTGAACTCTACCAGCACCATCTCTACCATCCACAGTATTATCAGACAGATGTTTATTGTTGATATTTATTCATCTTTGATTTGTACTCTCTAGAAGGAGTCATTTTTACTGTCCGGAGCAGGTAAACAGACCAGATGGCCCACCTAATGGAAAGCGATTATCGTCGCCTGTGGACGTTTGCAACACCAGGGGGGGTTAGCTGACGCGTTGCTGACCTCTAAGAAATTTTATAACGCCAACCGCGCCAGGTCGTTTCTTCCAGATCATTGTTGTACCTGGAATAAATGTTAGAAATGGGGGTACATACTCATAAAAGTAAGGCATTACCACCAGATATCCATAATATTCTAAAAATCTTAACAAGCCGTATCTGTAGTTTGAATATATTAAAAAAAAACTACTGGAATATACTATATAAACGATGGAGAATGAATGAGATTTCTTTTTTAGATTTCTTGTATGTGTGTCTGTTTATTCAGGATTCACGTAAAAACTACTGGTCCAAATCCGATGTGGTTTTCAATGATCGAAACTTAATTCTTAAACTCTGCACTACTTCCTATCCCAGGAATCCTGCGGGAATTTTTCTGGGATTTATTTAAGATGGCCACATAAAAATAAAATTTCGAATTCCAATATAATTTTTTACTCGCTAACAAATTTCATGTAATATAATGTGAAATTTTTTATCCTGAGAAATCCAACGGGAGTATTCCCAGGAGTGGTTTGTAGTTGTCCGGGTGCGTAAAAATTACATTATTCCGACACAGATTTCATTAAAACGATAGCTTACATTCTCTTTTTTGTATCCCGGGAATCCCGTGGGAATTCCAAGTCAAGCGTGGGTGAAATCGCGAACATATCCTAGTTAATAATGTCCTCGATCCTTAGTACATTTATAAAATAGATACTAATAGTTATATCCAAATAAAGATAAATAAATCTGTTGAAAGATAGGTAAACATAAAACTCTTTTGAGCAAAAAATTGATTGCACCTCTTTTGTCCCAAATGGCTATAGACAAGGTTAACCACTTTCTATCAGGCGGGTCGTTAGTCGGTCTGCGCTACTCCTGAAGCATAAAATTAACTTAAAGTCCCTCAGTTCGTGGCTAAATTGTCTTACATTGTTCGTTTAAAACCCCCTCGTTCATATTCCCAAAGTAGGAAATAATTGATAAAGTTTTCAACCGCTGATGGATGCGCAATCTTGGGTTTGGTACAAAGTAAACCAAAACACGGAAACTATTATACATTTACATATGTACCAGAGTTTACCCCGCGGCCCTGCCGCGGGTCAAACTCTAGTTGTTACTAGTTTTAAGTTTCACTGTGTACTTAAAGAGTAAGTTAAAAAAAACCAATTTTGAAACATTATTCATTGGTCCTCCTATTGGTCTTAGCGTAATGATATATAGCCTATATATCATCACGCTAAGACCAAATATCATCAGGCTAAGACCAATAGAAGAACTAATAGCCTTCCTCGATAAATGGGCTATCTAACAATTAAAGAATTTTTCAAATAAAACCATTAGTTTCTGAGATTAGCGCGTTCAATCAAACAAACAATCTCTTCAGCTTTGTATATTATAATGAGATAAAATTAAATACTAAGAATGTCAATCGCCCAGTAAAAAACTTAATTCTCTAAAACTAAATCCTATCTCTTAAGGGGCTGCCTCACCGCGAGCATTCGCCTGTAATGGAAGGTTACAGAACCGAGCATTACAGTGCGCAACCTGTGATGGTAATCGTACTTTGAAGATCTTCGTAACGCCAAGATATTGAAATAGTAGAATTGGGCTCCATGCGACTTTTTTGTCAGGTGGTAGGGTATTTTCCCGTCTGGATGGGTACCACCCGTAGTCTAGAGTATGGCGCCATACAACCTTGAGTTGTGTTCCGGCATTAGTGACCAGGTTCCAGTCACCGTTTAGAGAGCAGCGCATTTGTAGCATCTTTGGTGTTGCAACCGCCTATAGGCGATGGTAACCGCTTTCCATCAAGTGGGCCGTCTGCCTGTCTGCTGAAATCGTCCAATAAAAGAAACATCAGGTGCAGTGTCATTCAAACGCGAACCTATATACACTTTTACTACCGCACCGCTCGCCAGCGACGGGATATTCACCCCCATTTCCTTGAGCTTCCACGCTCAACTACGCAACGGTTCTCTAGAACATTTATTCCGCGTACAACAATGATCTGGAGGGACTTCTCGCCGCGGTTTTCCCTTTGTGCTATGATATGGAGTTCTTTAAGAAGGGCGTTATAAAATTTCTTAGAGGTCGTCAACGCGTTGGTGACACCCCTGGTGTTGCAAACCTTCATAGGTGACGGTAACCACTTTTCATCAGGTAGGCCGTCTGCCTGTTGGACTGCTTCAGGCTATAAAAAAGTACATAATAAAACTATTAACAAATTTCACCTAAAAACGTTTGCGTTCCTTTCTTAAACCACACCAAAAAGCACTCGGTGTAAACAAACCAATTCATTTTTTGCAATTCAAGGAACCCCTAATTTTTAGTCATTTTCTCAGTCCTTCCTACCACTAAGTTAGAAGTTGATGACTTTTTGTGTTATAATGAGGTCGAGAGAGGAAATTGAATTTTATTTTTAACCGACTTTAAAAAGAAGGTGTTCATTTTATCAACTAACTTACACATTGTCGCTGAACAAACGCCAAGTTACGTTGGCTCAGTGACCCAAAGTGTGTCTTGGCCTCCGAAACGAGAACACGTTACCTATTTCTGTCCTGTGCGATTTCTTGCCAGGGGTTTAAAGGTCACACAGGTCAGCTTCCACTTTGTCCCTCCACCGGTACTTGATGCGACCGACCAGACGCCGCCCATTCGATGGTCCTAAATAGGCCCTCTATTTTTCAATTCAAAGTTTTTTTTTATATGTATGTTCATTCATAATTTTTATGTTTCTGAACCAATTTTGATGATTGTTGTATTGGATTCAGTAAAGCGTCAGCGTTGTTCCATATAAATTTTATTGCTATCGGGTTTTGTGCTCCAAAGATATAGCAGAAAATTTATAGTATTCAGACAGAAAATGTGTGATTCTTGCGGTTTTTCAGCCATAACTTATATATTTCTAAGCCGATTTTGGTTAATGGTTTCATACACTTTTCATTGGTATTTCATAAAATATATATTTAACAGGGAAAAAAAATCTATCAAAAAATATCATATCAAATAAAGTAAAGAGCAAAAAATAGTTGTTTTCACAACATGTTGAAATCGGTGCCAAGTAATATGTACTCGTATATGACAGTGACTTTTCTGGTTTATACAGACAAAACTTGGTAGAAAGATTTATTCTGTACACCGATGTACTATACTATTTTTTATCTATGTATAATTTTCGAATTAATACTTTTGGTAATATTGCGACCACTCCCAAACGTTTTATGTTTTAAGTATTACGCTTCGCCATTACAAGCAACATACTGAATATAACCATTCTGGGAAAATTCATCTATATAGATTTAATTTTTGAAAACATGAATTTTCATTTTGTAAATATTCTGTTTTCCAACGTTGCTACGGAACCCTAAAACCTAAGAAATTACTTTAGTAATCTGTTATTAAAGCACTTAAAAAATTAATTAATAACATTTACTTTTTTTAACAAAAGAAAATTCAGTGAAAATGTTCTTTTTCCATCTTTCCCCCGGGTCTCAAATTTTACGAAAGAAACTTTCCTTTTTAGAAACTTTGGTACGAACTGTGAATCCCTCAGCAAATAGTTTAAATTGTCGAGCCCTAGAACTGTTACTGTAAAAGAAAAATGCCGGCCAAGTAGGTGTCGTTCCACGCTCCTTATGTTCCATATACGCGTGGAAGATCTACCAGTTAGCAGGACATTTGCCCGTCCAGATGGCTACCAGCCGTGGTCTATAGTATGCAGCAACATTCTTCAGTATTGTTCCGGCGTTAGTGGCTAGACTTTAGACTACCCTTCGGGGTGCTAAACACAAATGTTGCTTTATAAATTATAGTTATTTAAATACACGTGTATCCATGTAATCCATTGTTAAGAAAATGCAACATTGTCGCTTCTATTAATTTTGAGTAATTAATCTATATATATAAAAATTCGCTATCACAGTGTTTAACCGCGATGAACTATGAAACTACTCAATTGTTCTTGATATATATTGTTTTTATTTTAATGAAAAACTTACCCTTAAACTCCTCTTTAGTCTGAATATATTGAGTACAACCAACGTTTATCATTCAAATTTCGTATATCTGTGCTACACTTAGGTAAACAACAGGTAATACACGTTTATAAGTTAAAAAAAAAACATTGATTAGGGTCTGATTCTGATTCTCTTACTTAAGAGATGCCTAATCTTTTCTTAACGAGATTATTATAAGTATAAAGTAGGCCGTTTAATATGTATGTGGTGAACAATAAAGCGTTTTCTATTCGATTGTACTGCTGTATAGAAATATATCCTTTATAGTCAATATTATATACCTTACTCTTCTTCCATACTTACAATTATTCTCATAAACAGTTTATTTATTATACAGGTATATATATTATATAATTTATATATTATATAATTATATGTATGACTTAGTTATGGATTTACTAATAACTCATCAATCCATTTCAGATATGACGTGGCTCTACAGAGATGAAAAAGGGTTACGCGACGGAGTGGAAATGCCTCGCGCGAGTGATCAAAACCGAGTATATGCTACGGAGATATTAAAGACATATATAGGGTCGGATTATTTATTCGATAAAAAATATATTAACACCACTTTTAGTGTTCCGTGTTCATTTTGGTAGAAATAGAAGCATTATATTAAAACCAAATTCACACCTGCACATCTGTAAAAACACATTTTATTACCTTTCATCATTTGGTGAATGATGAAAGATATGACTTCTTTTGTATAGTTTGTATTTAAAATTTGTGACTATAAAACAGCCCATTGTTGTATTGTAATTTATTAGCCAGGTGTTTCGGATTAAGTCGGCTTAGATACGGGAACATTGCAGTTGCGCAGTATAAAACGATGACCTGATTGGCAGTCGAGCGATAACCACGAGCGAAGCAAGACGAGTGTACTACAATCGGGAATCGTTTAGTGACGGACTTTGCGTGTTTTATGGAACGTAACCTTCTGCATTACGTTTGGATTTGTTGTGTTCGGTTATATTTGTACCTGTCTTATACGTGTTTGTATAGTTCTAAGAAACTCTATAATAATTTCAACGGCATTTAAGTCGAGCCCTGCAACTCGTAACAATATTTAACACCTAAGTATGTTCGTAGATGCATCACCCAAGGTTTTATCTGTTTTCTGTATTGACAGATTTTGGCACGTACATGGACTACTCAGTTTTAACTTTGCTAATTATGTAGCAATAAATTATTTGAAAACAAATACCTTACAGTTTATCCTCGTACAGCAGAATATATATAAAGCGTCCCCACCTCAAAAGCAAAAACTATAATCTCAAACAACCTTCGCAACACAACCAACCTTGCTCTAACATAAAAACACTTAATAGATTAGTTCGTAAACGGACCGTAATTACAAAGGATTTAGGGCAGTAATCAAGTACTGAATGTCGTCTTGAAATTTATAGAGTTGTAAACAGCGGGGTAACGTATAAATTGCTTGGGACGTACGTTGACAATTTGTGAAATGAAGCCTCGCTTTGTGATGTAAATGGGGATAAGGATGGTCCTAGAACTTATCTGTCACCTGTCTGTAGCAAAGGAGATAAGAAAGAAAGGAACAACTCTATCTGCAAAACAGTACTATAACTCCCTCTATGTAAACGGAGAAAGAATACAATTTCCTGCGTTGGGGCGGCCTATTGTAAAAGGTAAACAACCCACACCCAGATGGTGGACATTTGCCTGCCTGGATGGCTACCATCCCTGGTCTTCAGTATGACGCCATAACAACCTTGAGTTGTGTTCTTGTATTAGTGGCCAGGTTATAGTCACACTTAAGAGAGCATCTGCGCATTTGTAGCAACTTTGGTAGTGGTCGGCCGTCTGCCTGTCTTCTGAACTCATAGAATATAAAAGAAATTCGTTGCTGGTATACAGAAAACCAAGCAGAATCGAAGGCTACTCCTTTTATCATTTCAATGATGTAGGTTTAAACCCTAGCCTATGTATATCGCACTAAGCTCAAGTGGTTACCTATCCGCCATCGCCGGAATAAGCAAATCCTGTCACTTCTATATAATGTATTGTTTAGTCTCAAGTATCTTATTTTAAGGAACGTTTTCAAATCTTCAATTTGAATCAGGAGAAATTCCTCAGGTCATCAGTGAACATGAAACTAGAAACTCCACTCAATACAACCAAGTTTCGTAATGGATCATTTAGTGTTCAAGCTGTTCAATTATGGAACATGCTTCCACTAGAAGTGAGGCAAGCCCAAACAGTACATTTATTTATGTATATAATAATATTACTATGTATTTCATAGACAATATTTTGACCCAATACAGGTATGCACAAATAAACTCAAATGAAGCAGGTTCGAATTCTGACCGGATAAGCATACAAATCTTAGGCCGTTTCCCAGGGCCGGATCTAGGGGGGCAAGCCGGGGCCCATGCCCCGAGCAGCCAATTCAAACTTCGCAGACAATTACACAACTCTTCACTAACGCAACTTTGAGCTTTGAGCGTCCAGTATTTTAAGGACGTAAATTACTTTTCGCAGCCGCGTAGGTATAGGTTAAAAAGCACAAGCGCACCTATGTCTGATGGCTGCAATGATGATGATAAATAAGGTAAAAAAGTAGTCGAGAGGGACGGCATTCTTCAGTTTCAGTCCGTAACCTTAAAAAATTACAAATCCCGAACCCAACAACGGGACATTTATGAGCTATTATTATATGCCGACCACCACTAATTTCAAGATGATTCGCGGCGCTACTGTCCAAATGCGTAGCGCCATATGTGATATACCTTTCTGCAAAATTTCATTCGTATACATCAAATAGTTTCAGAGGAAAATGACTGACATAAGAAGATAGCCGTACTAAACGAGTCTATAAGGGTTATATTTTTCCAAAATGGCTGCGGAACTCTGAAAACGGGCATCTAAATTGTCTTCTAAATTTATATATTAATATTTTATTAAAAATTTATTCGGTCCACATTCCTTTGGGTATTGTACTACTAAACGGCTAACTTTTTATTCCAAGGGCGGTATATTTTTCTACACCCATGGGCGTATATTGTGTCTTTATACATATTGTTAGAAGTCTTAGAAGAGACTGCGCGTCTATCTGCGTATTCTACCGAATGTATACTGGGGAGTTTTCCGAGGAACTGTTTAGAATGGTGCCTTTGTCCTCTTTCTACCATCGCACAACTGGCCATCAGTTGCGAGTTCATCCCCACTTCCTTGAGCTGCTTCGCTCATGTACGCAACGGTTCTGTAGAACAATTCTGTTGCGTACCGTGGTGATTTGAAATGAGCTCCAAACCTAGGTTTTCCCTAAGCGCTACGATTTGGAAGTTTTTTAAAAAGGGTGTCATAAAACTTCTTCGAGGCCGGCAGCGCGTTGGTAACTTCTGTTGCGAACATCCATAGGTGACGGTAACCGCTTCCCATCAGGTGGGCCGTCAGCCTGTCTGCAGTAATTTTAATAAAAGTGACTGTGATAGATGTACTCATATAAGCGCACAGACATACAAACATTTTAAAAGGTATTCACTTAAAAGCATCCTGTCTGTATGTTTTTGCCAAAATGGCTTCCACCCTAACATATATGAAAACAGCAGAATGAATCTGCTATCAATATGAAAGCAAAAGATAACTTATCACGTAATCATTGAGTGCGTCTGGTTTTCATATGAATATTGATAACAACTGATAGTGTACTGTTAAGCTTTGTTTATTGTTTCCAGCTTGACACCAGAAGCGTAGCAAAAGGACCCGCTCTTCTATTCTATCGACACTTGGAGGTCATCCGCTGTACATGGCGCACGCTCCTTCATACCATACGTAAGCTAGCTGTAGAATGAACTCCTCCCGGGGTTTCCCTAAAGCTCTACCGTATAAGGCTCTTCAAAAAGAGTGTGAGTACACATTTAATGTCTCAAAAAGATTATCAATATAACAATGTATCCCTGCAAGAACGGAGAAAGAATACCTACAATTTCCTGCAACTGGACAGCCTGTCGACAGAGGCGATAAAACAACCCACAGCCAGGAGCTAAGGTGTTTTCCCGTTTAGATAGGTACCATCCCTGATTTAGAGTATGCCGCCATAACAACCTTGATTTGTGTTCCGGCATTAGTGGCCAGGGTCCAGTCTCCCTTTAGATAGCGGCAGCAAATTGGTAGCATCTCTGGTCAATCAAGCGGGCCGTGTGCCTGCCTGTGGAACTCACGCAAAAAAATTGGTAAGCCACGCATCGGATCCCTTGGTGTTGGAGATGCCCAAGGGCGACGGTAATCACTTACTATCAAGTGGACCAGTTTGTCAATTTGCCACAAACAAACATAACATAATATATTATCATCACCTACAACTTATAGTTTTTTTTACTAATATACTTGTAAATAGAAAGTAAAATGTAGTAAATAGATATAAATAAGTGGAAAATGTATGAAAACTAGGTTAAGAAGATTTCATAAATTAAGGACTCATTGTATTAGAAATCAGTTGTTTTGAAAATAAAGAATAAAAAGAAAAGAAAAATAAAAGGTATAAAAAGAACAAAAACAAAAGATTGAATAAGAATGAAATATATAAAAAAGAAGAGTAAAAAAACCAAAAGATAAATAAAGCCGGATAACCTCCGTCCGGCGGAAGACAATCAATAAAAAAAACCTACAACACATCGTAACATAGACGTGTTTCTGAGAAGTTTCATGCCGTTTCTTGTGCCTAAAACAGCAATAACACGATAGGAAGCAGTGTACATAGAGTAGGAGTCTATTTAATATTTAGCTTATATACCTTCAAAATATGTTCTCCAGTGAAACTAAGTTTGAATAAAATAAGTTGAATTTACAACTACGAGTAGTGCATACGGTCGGGTTTCGATTTCAAAGTGCGATTTCACATTCCGGTAGAATAGGTCATATAAGCCACATGCGAGCACACGACCCGCTCGAAAATGAGAGCTTAAATGTGTAGCAGCGAG
The DNA here is from genome assembly GCA_949752895.1 of Dendrolimus pini. Classification (NCBI taxonomy): domain Eukaryota; kingdom Metazoa; phylum Arthropoda; class Insecta; order Lepidoptera; family Lasiocampidae; genus Dendrolimus; species Dendrolimus pini. The sequence goes on from OX457124.1 coordinate 25,557,240, forward strand.
AGATAGAGGTTAAAGCGATACTTGATTATATAGCACGATGTGTGAGCGGAACGGATGATGTGCGAGCGAGATAGAGCAACTATTTATATGTGCACTCCCGCGTTGCGCTAGTAAATAGTTCGTTGTCCACTACGACGGCTAGACGTATGCAGTTCCCATAAATGTATACAGTACACAAGGGTCGCTGTAACCGAATCGGTTTATATATTAATAATTACTTTCATCCCTTATTACTCCTAATATTTAACCTGTCTTTAGATTTGAGCATTTTAATAAAAATCACACTTGCAATTTTATTGAGCGCTTGAAAATATAGTTTGCAACCATTGAGCAATATGTTACACTAGAGAAGGCAACCACCAGACGAGACGACAATGTCTTATGCACAATATCCTACTACCCGTAATACGAGCTGTTAAAATTTTATATAACTTCCATGCGAATAATATCAAATTTCTATATATGGTAAACCAGTAAATGAACAGTAAAATGTAGGAACCAGCTATTAATCAATTGCAGTGAAACTATCTCATGTAAAAAAGGGTTATGCAGTAACTATACCGTATTGCCGTATTATTAAGATACTGTAAAATTAACAATTCTAAATATGTAATGAAATAAAAATAATTATTGCTCAGTTATTAAGAAAACTATGAATAACTTTATACATCAGAACAACACATAGTAACATAGGTCATAATGTATATACAACTAGCTGACCCGTGCCCACTTCGCTGGGCAAAAAAAAAGAATAATACTTATTATTAATCACAATCAAATATACCACTCAGGAATAATGTAGATTTCCACTGGTGAAAGAATTTTCAAAATCGGTTTAATAGATCCAGAGATTACCCCCTACAACAACACAAACTTTATCTCTTTATAATATTAGTGTAGAAGTATAGATTTGATTAATTTGGCCATATTTCTATATAACGTATAGAGTCAATCTCGAGTGAATAAATTCGCGAACACAGCTAGTTATAAGCAGAATTGGTAATTACAGAAAACTTGACATCGGTCCTATTTTTTTCATGTCATGCTCTCGGTGTGGAGGAGCACGTTCATAGCACGCTATTTGGTAAAAGCGCCTCCTCTAGCATAACACATAGCTCAATGTTTTAATAGCGAGCGATATCGTACGTTTATTTCCTCTGCCTGACCTAATTAGCTTCTATTAAACCATACTTTTCTGTTATTGCCATTTTCTTGATTCGTAGTTAGTTGTAGCTTAATTACGTATTTCATAATTGAAAAAGTTTCTCACCAGTCATGAAGCCACCAAAAAGATTTTAGATATAAATTACAACACAAGTCTAATATATTCTATTCATTAATTTCATTCGGGGCATGGTTCGGCACAATAATAATATGAAGAAAGCAGAGGAGCATGACGGAACCCATGTTAGAATCACATTTTAATTACAGCTCTTAGGGTCAGCCCGATGGGTTTGATACTACGCCCTCATTGTGAAATGGTTAGCCTCGAGCGGTACAAGCAAGAGCTGCACGTCACGGAGATGATGAATATGTTACGATGGATGGAAAGACCGTGTTAGGAACTCCCGCGTCCACAACAGTCTTCATCTCCGTGACATAACGGACAAACTGCAAGAGAGTCGCTTACGCTGGTGTAACCACGTTTTACAGTGATCAACTAATTACGTGAGGAACAAATATCTAGCTCTCTGTGCTATAGGGAAGACCCAGGAAATTCTGGTTTGAAGTTGTGAAGGACGACATGCGTACCAATGATCTCAAAACGAGGGATGCTGAAGACCGCGTGACGTGGAAAAGAAAAGGTAAGGGGACCCTGGTCGTCGAAGCGAACACTTCGAATGCAACCGGGCTTTAAAGCTCGGAGGAAAGTAATAATTTTTCAAGATTAACGACCGCCACACACGAGTATTAATACCAAAAAAAATATTACCCTCATTTACATGTACGGCGGGAGGACGATTTTATAGGGGTTCTATTTGTATTTTTTTTTATTGCTTGAGTTCAGCAGACAGGCAGACGGCCCACCTGATGGAAAGCGGTTACCATCGCTTATGGACATTTGCAACACCTAAGGTGTTACAAATGCGCTGCTGCTCTCTAAGGGCTGAAACCTGGTCACCAATGTCGGAACACAGCTCAAGGTTGTTATGGCGACATACTTTAGGCCAGGGGTGGTAGCCATCCAGTCGGGCAAATGCCCTACCACCTGGCTGTGGGTTGTTTTGTCGCCTCTTACGACAGGCCACCCGGCCGCAGGAAATTCTATTCCTTCTCCGTTCCGGCACGGATACTATTTACATTAGCATCACTTAAATACTTAGTTATTCCATCCAGCGTTGCGTTGTTCATGTAGTCGACGATCCCGTACTAAGTAAGACATGGTATAGAAACGCTAAACCTCCGAAGAGACATTGCATCTCTCTGCGTATGTGTACAATGAGGAACTCCTTGGTCTGGTGGCAATGCCACATTTTCAACACCACAATTTCGCAACCTTTCTCTAGAACGTTTATTCCGCGTACAATACCGAAATCAGAAATCATTTATTCATATCATAGTTACACGTCAATTTATACATCAATTCACAGGTCATAAATATAGTAAAATTATGTCATATTATGGGATATAAACTCCCCATGATTATAGAAAGTGTGCTCGACTAACCATTTTCTGAGCCGTGTTTTAAATAAACCGACGGACTGACGGTGACTCTGTTATTCTACTCGGTAGTTTATTGTATATTGGCGGTCCCATGACATGCGTCAATCTCCCCGATATCTCAAGTTTGTGTTTTATATTACTCATGTCATTCCTATGCCGAGTGATTCATTTTGTCAATTGTCAGTTGAAGTTTTTCCACTTGTACGTTGCGATTCGTTTTTCCACTTATCCGTTGCCATTTGTTTTTCCACTTGTCCGTTGCGATTCGTTTTTCGACTTGTCCGTTGAAGTTTCACTTCTATTATTTGTCCCAGCACACATTGCGATTTTTTTTGCATGCGGAAGGCACGCTGCCAGTCGGCAGCGCGCGCCCACAGCTCCGTCCCGTATTGCAGCAGCGAGTGGACAGTAGCGAAATAACATGCCCGAGCGACGTCCACCGATACTACACGTGCAACCCTACTCAATGCATAACACGCTCTTCCTAGATTAGAGCAGAGCCCGTCAACGTGGTTTGACCACTGTAGCCCCCTGTCTACCTGGAAACCGACTTGAAAGGAACTTCCTACCACTGTTTTTCCTCTGCGCTATGGCACGGGGTCATTCATGAACGGTATTGCAACATTTTTTCGAGACCGTTTCTGTTTGTCTGCTAGCTTACGGCAATAAATAGAACTTGCGTATTTATTTTTTGTTTGCTAATTAAATATTTCATAACTAAAGTTAGTTTCACAAAATTATGTCGTTTTAGTATCACGCCAAAAGGAAGGATTACTCTGAATATCAGCGTTGTGTCGGATATAATTCCCGCACAGCAATATGCTGAGTGAAAACATTGTTTGATGAAAATGAGGCATACAAATTCTTAAAATATGCTATGTATATAATAATGTGTAAGGAATGGAATTACGTCGCTATGTCTTCAAATTAAGTCTTTTGTTTTTTTTCTTTCGAATAAGTACTTAGCGTCGTTTGGACAGACATCTACTTAATCTATAATTTAGTAACCGGAAAATGTATATACAGACGGTGATGATAATGAAACTTTACTCGCCAGTTTCGCAAGGTAACTAACCGTTTGAGTGCAGTGCGTCGTCTATGTTCGCCAAAGCACACATAGATTGCTTTGATGCTTTATGGCGTGAAAAAACAGCGTCGTTACTAAGCAGATTGCGTGGTAGCAGCAACAGCATCCTGAAGGAAATAGCTGATAAATTTGACTGCCCACTGATTTGGTACTTCATTAAGAGTACTAAATCAGTGCTAGTCGTTTTTACTAACATACACATAAAGAAAAAAATATTACTAATTACTAATAGCATTATTGTGTGTATTATGTATAAATGTATTGGACTGTGTTGTCTTTAAATAAATAAATTATATTACATTATATTGACTAATGTAGATGAAGGTTAAGATCCTACAGTTGCGATTCCAATTGCCTTATTAACCAAATAAATCAAAATAATTGTTATTATGATTCCCCGCGAGATGTTTTGTTAAACTTTTCCCGATACCACGAGATTATCCCCAGTAAATTAGTTTCATAGGAAACTTGGAGAAATAAAGATTGATTGGCTTAACTTAGAGTTACATTGGTTTGGAGGCGTCTATATTTGCTACTTGTGGAATATATTCTCTTTAATTTTAGTGACTAGGTTCCTTTCATAAATTACGTCACACGATAAGAGGGGTCGACGAAGTGTGACATTGTGTGGCAAGAGGTGGAAGGCGTCCCACATTTCGTAACATCACATTGCAAAATCTAATATAGTGTTACACGCCGACAAAGTTAATGCACACCTGCAGTTTATTACCTTTCCCGCATATGGACTTCTTTTGTTTACTTTGTGTTTAAAATTTGTAATTAAAAAACATCCTATTGTTACTGTACTCATTTATGGCCGCAGGTGTGCAGATTACGTTTCCTTGGAAAATTCAGTCCACGCGGTCGATTGTTCTATTGAATATTTTAGTATAAAACAATGTCCGAACGGAGGGGTGAGGCTGTCAAGCGACGATTACGATACAAGCAAGACGTGTACATTCGATAAAATCTATATAGTGACGACGCGTGTTATTGAATCGTGCAGTTTGTACTGGTTGAGTCCAGTTATATTTGTGTTATACGTGTTTGTTGTTTGTATAGTTCTAATAAATTCTATAGTAATTCCAACGGCATTTTAATTCGATCGCACTGGTAACAATATTAAAGCTTTAAAAAACGAAATTGAATAAAAAGTAATTTATATAGAAATAAAACTAGTTACGGGATTGTTTTAATTAAATAATTTCTCGATGTAAATTTGCAAAATATGTAATGTCACACTAGACAGGGAGGAGTCCCACGAATGTGACCAGTTGTGGCAGGGACAAGGACGGGGGAGGAGTCAAAAGGTCACATTCGTGTGACGTAATTTTCAGATGGCCTCCAAAATGAAAAACATAAACAATTACTAAATGAATAATTACAACAATTTGACGACAAAACAGAAGCCCGCTTTATCGTTTAAAGCGATCTCTCCCAGGCAATCTGACTTAATAGAGGGTACTTTTAACAATTTATGTCTAGGTATAATTAAATTAAAAAGAAATAATCCGGTGGTTCGGGCATGTGGAAAGAATGTATGATGAAAGAATGACTAAACAGATATACAATGCAAAAGTGGATGGATGCAGAAGTCGCGGAAGGCCACGACACACCTTCCATGATCAAATTGATCGTGTATTAGCAGAAGGTGATGTCAGGAGCCTTAAGAACAGACGAGCGTGCATGACAAGAGCTATGAATGTCAAAGAAGCAAGTGAGGTGTGTAAGAATAAGCCTGTATGGCGCTCTGTTGTTCGTGCCTACCCCGCAAGGGACCTGGCGTGAAGTTATGTATGTATGTAAAAAGAAATAAAATAATAAAGGAAGAACAGCAGAATGGGGACAGTAAACAGCAAGTAGTATAGTAAACTACATATATAAATGTTATTATAATTCCTGTTTCTCATAGGGATATGTAGAGACGATGGATTTCCACTTGCTAAGATCTTGACATAGGTCTTTTGCATCATCTACATGCATTAATCTCTTCATGGATACATTTATTATTGGTGTATACCTGGCCATTCTTTAAGACTATAGTAATAGTAATGCTGGAGAAACTACGTTCTCGTTGCCATAACATAAGCGACATCTTTTTGGTTATATTCGTCTATCCCACATTAATTATTATAAAAGTATTCATTTGAACGGTCTTATTCATAGAGAGTAAGAGTAAGTTCGAACGCTTTTTAAGGTTGTTAAAGAAGCGTCTATGAATAAGACCGTAAGTGTTAAGCTGAGATATAAGTTAGCTGTTCGAGATTCACCTAAATCTGTTTAGTAGTTTTCATTTGATGTTCTAAGAGATAACCAAACAGAAATTCTAAAAAATGTATTTTGGACATATTATAGTCCGAATTAGCCCCGGTTGTTGTACTTTCGAGATCATTGTACAAACTTGACCTACCCTACAGGATCATTAAATTATAGATATATAATACATAATTATATACTTACAAAGAATCGTAAAAAAATTGAACTATATTTGAGAGCAATAAGTGTAAGTTTTGTAAAAGAACGCAAATTGTGAACGCTACAAATAAATTCAAAGCATTCTTTGTTTCAAAGATAAATATATTGGGGACAAATAAAATTCTGTAAACGAGAGAAAGAATTCATTTAATATGTATTGTAAATACATAAAACAATACAAGTTAGAAAATTCTACGACGATCGTATTCCCAAGAACCTACTAGGTCAAAATAGAGCCATTAAGACCCGTTGCGAACAACAAGAGAGCTGAGCAGCCCCTAATGATATTAAAGTTGTTTTCGTTCGTCGTGAACTCCAAATTTTCGCAACTGTAGTTTGGGTTTCTCGTAGAATAACAATAAGACTGCGTATCAAACCGAAGCGATACGACACTGATACACGCTCAGAACAAAATTAAAGCTATTAAAACTGTGCTAAACTGTACTTTTCCGTTGCTTCTTCTTCTTCCACGTCCTTTTACATTCTCCCGACCATCGCATCACCCCCGCATTTATGATAACAAGATTCGTATTCGTTTGAAGCTTTCAATAATACTCCTGGGACTTGTTCATATTTTATTATAATTCTTTAGTTACATATACGTTGTAAGACTTTGTATTGTTATGAGAGATATTAATGTGGCCATTTGAGGAATCTTAATATTTAACTTATGACAAGAGTTGATAGTCAGGCTCTACTTATATATAGACAGTTGTAACACCAGAGGCGTTAGCAGAGCAACACGTTACCGCACTCGAAGAATTTTTATAGAAGTTAATAATAATCTGATCGTTTATCAGAAAAATTATCGCCATGCTTGCCTTGATTGCAGCCCTTGGGTTGGAATACTTAGTTTTCACACTGGGAGATGCCGCGACACTCAATTTAAAACAAATATAGTTCACTCTTAATTGCTGTTTCTGACGTTCCGTCACATTCAGACACAAACCATATATGCAGTTCTTATACACAATCGGCCTTACTTATAATAATCTCGTTTAGAAACGATTAGGCATCTCTTAAGTGAGATAATCAGAATCAGACCCTAGTCCATTAATATCTTTTTTTTCACTTATAAACGTGTATTACCTGTTCTTTACCTAATCGTCTAAGAGCTGGCAACGTTTTCGAGAGAGAATTTCAAGAAGGCCAGTGTTTAGATATGCTATTGCTCTCACTCTCCCGGACGTCATACGGGCCGTCTGGCTGGCGGTAGTGGTTGCGTTCATCGGTGCGCATCGTATCTGTACAGGGAAAATATCAATTTTTCAAATCATTTTAAGAAGGTTTCTTTTTTGCTTATTATTTTAATTGGAATTTTTGGCACATGAATCTGTGCCAGAATGGTTTTTTTTTCAAATTATTTTAGTATGGCTGAAATTTTTATATGACGTTATTTAACTAGCTACAAACCCAAAATTAATTTGCCAAACAGTAATTCAATTGTTAACCTTCAGCCAGACCGATGTAAAAGTGTAAAGTGATTGGGTATATTGGAAGAGTACAGACAGTCACGCGCTAGTCGCGCAAGCGAGATAGACAATATCTTCTTTATGGAAAGCTCTACCGTGCTTTCACGCACTCACAGGATGCGATTACACACCAGCTTTTTCCGGAAAGGAAAACTCCGACCTTTTAAACTGTTAGAGCAATCAGAACAGTATCAGTCAGCCTGTCAAAATATTATAACAGATGACGAAGAATTGCTGGATGAGACATTTGAGATCTTAGAAAAATTAATATGTCATATTTACGGAGCTCGTGATTCTTGCAACGTCAATGACGTTCGGTTCCATCAGTTTTCAAACACTTATCGGTCTAAAAATTAGACGATAGTTATAAGAAAAAAATCCGTAATTTTGACCCATGAAGCCTACCACCATGTAAGGCTGAATTGTATCAACATTTTCTACGAGTTCGTTACGTCACAAATTTTTGGAGAAATTCTCATTTAAAACACCCAACATATCTATTACAGATAATAACTTATTACAAAACCTATATCACTTCAAAAGACGATAGTGACAATGACAAAAATGACAGCAGTGATGAAGATGATGATGATGATGATTATCAAGATGCCCCGTTTCTTGTGATACAATTATGGATTAAAAAATCTACCCTTGATTTTCATGTAACCATCCGTTTTTGAATACTTGAGGTTGATAATTATCTTCATTTTGTACAACAATAAATAATTATTTTGATACCGCATTAATCCACTAATTAATTCAATGGTTTTAAGGCCTTTCTCTGAAATGTATTTTATAAGGATTTACATCACTTTACACTTTTAGATCAGGTCTGGCTGAAGGTTAACAATTGAATTACTGTTTGGCAAATTAATTTTGGGTTTGTAGCTAGCTAAATAACGTCATATAAAAATTTCAGCCATATTAAAATAATTTGAAAAAAAAAACAATATGAATTGGCGTCTGGCACAGTTTAAACAACAATAAAAATGTCTGGCAATAATAGATTCATATGTCAAAAATTCCAAATAAAATAATAAGCAAAAAAGAAAACTTCTTAAAATGATTTGAAAAATTGATATTTTCCCTGTACAGATACGATGCGCACTGATGAACGCAACCACTACCGCCAGCCAGACGGCCCGTATGACGTCCGGGAGAGTGAGAGGAATTGCATATCTAAAAACTGGCCTTCTTGAAATTCTTGTTTTTCCGACGTTGCTCGCTCTCGTACCATAAGAGGAGCACAAATAAACGAAATTTGAATGATTAACGTAGGTTGTACCCAAAATATTCGGCTAAAGAGGAGTTTATGGGCAAGATTTTGACTAATCAGCTGCTGAGCAGTTTCTTTAAATTTAAGAAACGATTATAAGTAAGGCCCTATGATTCCTACAATACGTTGCAAGCGTAATGCTCTCAGCGTGCGATCTTTATACAAACTACGGTGTGACTGAAGCCTGATGGTGTTATACAACACAAACGCGAGACGCCTAATATATTATATTGTTCGCTTGTTTTGATTTCTTACAAGCAATTAAACCAATGCTACAAATAAGATAATATTTAATATAAATAAGGATATCAAGAAAGTTCAAAGTTCAATTCAAGTAACAATATGCACATTGGCTAAGACAAGTGGATTAAAAAACAGGATTACAGCCCGCGCCCTTTGAGTTTGGGACGTGTACGCTAGCCATTATGCTACCAGAACTTCAGCTTCCGACTTTGTAATTCTTAATAACATTTATTGATAGGGTAGGTAGTCTAACCTAATATATGTTTGTTTTGTCCTTAATATACAATTACAGGAAATATAATTAACGTCTACTGTGATTGTCAATTGGCTAAGGGCCCCTAAAAATATTTAATCAAAAATATGGTCTCAAACAATCTTGTATCAAAAAGTAATCTTGTTCAAACGAATTTTTGACGTAAGTTATTTTTATCCTGTTAACGACTTTGGAATCAAACATCTTCCTACCTAATAATTTTTATATAATAATAAATAAATAATCCTTAGATTGCATCACTGTTGCACTCCGGTTTTCCTAGTCAAGATCTGGGCTCGAAACTATTCCCTTTGCGAATGTGGATTAGCTGAAGCATTCTTGGTACATATTTTTTTGTCATTGCCCTAAAATAACAACTCCACTCTATGATATTCTTCCACGACGTTTCTCCCGTCCTGTTAATGTGAGCTCTAAGATGCTATGGTTAAATGATAATGTTTATGTATATATTATATAAATTTTAAAAAGCTTAATAACATTTATTAATAGTTTAGGTATTTTAACTTACTGTATGTTTGTTTTATCCACAGGATTACAGAAGATGTGAGCAACTGTAACCTGTTAAAGCCTGTCACTTTACTCCTTACTGTGTTATTGGCAAAATCATTGCCTATACGTTGGTGCCATCCCAACCATAACTAAAAACTGGGTTTGGAGCCGCTAAAGCCTTCCTCGCATAACGATCGCTTCTCAGCAGCTCTCGTTGGTTAATCTACGGTATACGATTACCGTCAAGGACTCTGCGTTAGCTATTTCTGCGGTGTAGGTGGTCATTCATTGGCGATCGATGGCTATCTCGGACTTTAGATGCCCATCTCGGGCTTTATATGACCATCTCGGACTTTAGATGCCCGTTTCGGACTTTAGATGCCCATCTCGGACTTTAGCTGGTCAGCTGTTCTGTGGCTATTATTATTTCATAAGTTTTTCGTGTTGGCCTAAATGTCTACGAAACCCAAAAATGTAATTAGGAAACATCATTATAATTTTTCAAAACCTATTTGACGTTACTGCACACCATTACGTATATATATACTAAATTGAAATTCTTCAGTTTATGTATGGTATATCCCATTTTTAACGTTACGCGATTTCCATGCATCGTTAATTTATTGCGACACATATAATGTGCTCCCAGCTGAGACCACAGCGCTGCGATATGGAGTTTTACAAAAAAAGCTATCAATAAATTTCTTTGCGGCGAACAGGGCATTGGTAACAACTTCTTGCAAATAACCATAAACTACGGTAGCTACTTTCCATCAGATGGGTTGTCATCTTGTCTGCGGCACTTATGCAATATAATAGAATATATTTTTAATATTTTCCAAACTTCATCTCTATAAACGCAATAGATTTTGAAAAAAGTATTACGGTTTTTAATGATTCCATACTTACCAAAACCGCGATGGAACCCTAAAAATACATACAATACATATTAATTTAGCCACATGATATGTACCTCATTATCTTTATTGTGTCACGTATTTTTATAAGAATTATATTATATATAATATTGATAATGATGTTAAACCCGCAGGGCGTTTTGTCGCGAAGCCTTAGGTGAGTAGCGATACCTCGTATCCGACTCCGAGGCCCAAGATAAGGCATGTGTGCTTACCTTAGCCAACTGGCACGGAGTGGGGATCACTAGAGCTAAGACTTAAGCTCCAGGGGTGGAAGTGATAATTGAAATAACGTCGGAAGTAGCTTCGGTGAACCTGCAGCTCGCCTCAGCCTTAGCCACTCATACCCATGTGGCCCCTACGGAATTTTTGGGACCCATGCAGGGAATGGCGAGTCACCGTCTGCCCAATTTTTAAATTTTCCCCGAACAATGCGATGGGCAGCCGCTCCAGCATGGGCAGTTCCACTAGCTGTTCATACTAATAGCCCGGTATCTTTTGTTCTCAATACCTACAATAGTCCTACACCGGTCGGGGCTTGTCTTTGGGTGCATTTTTATATGATTAAGACAGTGATAATCGACGGTCAGTATCACACCACATTCATATTAAATTTGTCAAGGGACCTCTACGTGTTGGCCTTCCCCTGGCCCCACGCAAGCCCTCCAAAAGTCCAGGCCATTTTTATGGCCCTTGGTCTTGAGAGATACACCATACAAGATACTAAAGTTAAAAATACTACTTAGCAGTAGTGTAAATGTAAATATTTTTTTGTTTGAAATTGAATTGAACTGAAAAACAACATTAAATACTCCAGTAAAGTTCGAGATAATAAAGCCGCGACCATATAAAGGCTTTTTCAAACGCTTTTATCACATATAAAAATTGTTTATCATACCTTATCAGAAGCGGCGCATCAGTACACGAACACACCCGAACACAGAGCAAAAAGCACAACAAAACACTCGCACTTGTCAAACAATAGAACCCGACACAACACGACACAGCACTTTGTTGGAAAACAATTTATTTTTCAACTCGCTGAAAGAACCGCAAGCGACCGTACGCTGCGGGCTACGATTACATACTGCCTTACGTTGCAGCCTTCAGGACGTGAAATTCAGTGAAAACAAGCCGTTTATTTCAGGAAAATTCGCTATTCTAGGATCCCTTATATATTTTAGTAAAACCCACCATATGATGTCATCATGTCCGTCCGTCTGTCTGTCTATTCTCAGAAACTGGATTCGTATGAATCACATTTTACAGAAGGATTTAGTGTATATTATACTAACGTCATAATTATAATTTAAACTTATTTTTCAACATAAATCAGTTGAAAATTAATAAATATAATAAAAAAAATAAAAAAACGAAATACAGGAGACAGGCTAACGTTCCACACCTATCATCTATGGACATTTGTAACACTGAAGGTGCTACCAATATCCTGCCGCTCTCTAAAGGAAGACAGACACCTGGCCACTAATGCTGGAACACGTCTCAAGGTTGTTATGACGGCATACTCTAGACCATGGTAGCCATCCAGATGGGCAAATAACCTACCACCTGGCTTTGAGTTGTTTTGTCGCCTTTTACGACAAGCTGAACTTCAACTATGTCTGGGAGAGTGTTAGAGCTTTTGAAACTGTCTGGCCGTTTGGGAAACACCTTTGAATAGTTGACCAAGTAACATATATAAAACTCAGATTTTATATTATGACGTAAGTGAATTATTAAACTTTAAAGGCGTCTGGCAGGGGGTTGCCACCCTATAAAGTGTCTGGCAATGGATGGTATAATATTCTAATAGTATCCTGTAGAACATACTTAAAAATTGCGCATTATGCTATAATGTTTTTGGGCAGCAATTATGCTCACCTTTGCTACGTGTTACCTGTCAAAGCCACCACGGTTCGAGATTTATAATATTCAAACCTTCTTAACTGCTATAGTATACTCGCACAGATTTTTTTTTAGCCTTTATACTATGTGGTAGGTCTGGCGATCACGGGCTCTCCTTCTAACAGTGCTATTTGACAATCTTTGCGGAATTAGTATTAGAATAACATAGTGATAACGGTAAAATTACCGATAAAAATAGTATTAATGTTATATTTTTTCCGATATACTGACTGGAAATAACGGTAATTTTTATAAAAATATTTATTTTTTACCGTTATCTGAAATTAGCATAAATAACAATACCATTTTTACCGGTATTTTAAGCCCTGATTCTACCCATAATTATCTATCAAGACTATGTAGTACATTGAGATTAGACTGTTGAATATTGGCCACCGTCCATGAATAACATGCCCAGAAGGCTACTACAGCTACATTACCTCACTGGATTGCTATACGAGTACTCACCGTTGTCCAAGGTCGGCAGCAGCGCTCTGATCGGGTGAAGAGTTGATGATAGTTCTTTGTAAAGGCCATGACCATGCCATTGTTACCTGGTATACCGGTGATGTAATACAAATAAAAATACCAGAGGTTGGTAAATAAAATATTATATATTGCACTGAAGGTTCTACAAAAAATGAACAGATTAAACTTTACAAGGTTTCTTAGAGGGTACACACCTACTTCTGCGAGCGGGCGGTTTCCGCAACTCGACGACAAAGCGCCTATGTCGCGTGCGAGGGTGGATGAGGGCTTACTCCATCCAGCCAAGCTCCTCCAAGAAGTCCACCAGCTTCTTGACGTTGCTGAAGACTCTCTCTACCTGGGACGTCCAAATACTTCGCCCTGTATTGGGCCACCTCTCCGCATTCAAGCAGGACATGGGCGGCTGTTTCTTCTGCCTCCAGGCATACTCTGCACAGGGGGCTGTCTGTGATACCTATGGTACACACCTTGCAAATAGCTTAATTAAATTGCTTAATAAAATTAAGCTTAAAAAAATAAACGACGAAGAACAAAAAACTATAATAAGGCAAAGCTTATTATAGTTTAAATATAAAAAATAATACTACAACAAGTTGAGAATTGGAGGTTGTAGGGCGACCAGAATGTCTTTAAATTGGTAAGTTTAAAATGATCCACAGATGTTTAAAATAAATAGTAAGTTGTATATATGTATTGGCCAGAAAGCGACCTCCGCTCAAATAGGTGGTTGTACTGGTTTATAAATCTTCGGAGAGTTGGTATATTATATTGTAATAGTAAAGTGGTTCCTTAGCTGTTTAGCCGGTCCGAAGGCTTCAGTCGGCTTCCTCGGTGTCCTGTAGAACGGCAAAGTAAGGATAGTACAGTAGTCTTATCTTTTGGATAGCAAGATAGAGAATAAGATATGTGTAAAATATTGAGGAATGGCAGTACTCTGCTTGATCGAAATACAGAATAACGCACGTGGATTGCTGCTCTCCCGCAATAAAAGTTAATATTTAAGATATAAAAGAATTAGTGTTTAATATAGATAATAGTGTTATAATGAGTGGAACATTATCATAGTTGTAGATCAGAAGTGGTTCTATTAGGACAAGGTTCGGGTGCATTTGGACGGACAATTTCGCTATCCCCAATAGTGTTTCCCTTGCAGTAGATAAGTAGGATATCTATATGTAAAGCAAAAACTTTGTACTCCTTTTTACGCAAATTGCGCGGACGGGGGAGTATGAAATTCCGCACACTTACAGTGTATATAGAGAAGAAGCAAGGAATGCTAATATATTATTTTTAATTATGCATAAAAAATACATTAAATCAATAAAAAAATATTACACACACTACCATCTATTTGACCCACACGCATATATACTCTTTTGTTTATTGTTACCTTGGCGAAATCTGTGATTATAGAAGTTATAGTCTTTGACAACAGATTATTATGGTCGAATTTCGACTACCGGCGAACACTAGTTTTATATATTTCCTCTCAAGGACCACCCCTCCCTTAAGATATTGACGGATTAGTTTTCCCCTTGTGCCTATTCCTACCACCGCCGGCTGGAGTACTAAAAATTACCGTGTATAATACACTGGTTTTCGTGGGTATTATTCAGGATAGAAATAAATTCAATATAGTTCATATTACACGAATACAAAGCCGACATAAAAGGACAGAAGAACAAGAGAAAAATTTGCTGCTATGAAAATTGACGCCAAAAAAAAAAAAAAATTTTTGCATATGGAATACCAGTGCCAATATATCACTTCATTTTACACCGTGTAAATATTTTTTATGGTTTCGAAAGTTTATATTGCGAAAGTACAACAGACAGGTTGAAGGCCGGCCTGATGAAAAGCGGTTACCGTCGCCTCTGGAAATTTGCAACACCAGAAGTTTTACCAATGCGCTGCCGGCCGCAAATAAATTTTATGACACCGGTTTCGAAAATTCCCATATTGTAGCGCTGTGGTTAAACCTCAGCTGGGACTCAGGGAGGATCTTTCCACATGATCACTGCGCGAAATAGAAACGTTGTAGAGAACCGTTGCCTACATGAGCAA
This sequence comes from Dendrolimus pini, assembly GCA_949752895.1. Classification (NCBI taxonomy): domain Eukaryota; kingdom Metazoa; phylum Arthropoda; class Insecta; order Lepidoptera; family Lasiocampidae; genus Dendrolimus; species Dendrolimus pini. The sequence continues at coordinate 25,572,595 of OX457124.1, forward strand.
AGTGGCAAATAAATGGGGATGAACGCCCAGCTGATGGCGAGCGAAGCCGTGGTAGAACGAAGACGAGGGCATCGTTCTGAACAGTTCCTCTAAACACTTACCATTATACAGACGTTAGAATGTGCAAAGTAACCAAATGACGAAAATACTGGCCGTTTGTAAGTTTTATCGACCCCTTTATAAAACGTAGACTGGTGCTCACTTGTCAGATTTTTTATGGTAATATAAATCTAAATTATGAGGCAAATGCTGTAAAGTGACTGCAGTCATTAATTACCCCAACTGTCTGTTAAGCTGAAAAGGCAGGCCTATAAATCTTACATCAGGCCTGTCCTTTTTTACAGTAGGGAACTGGCATTTACTTGAGCGATACAAGCAAGAACTGCGCTTCATACTTCGGATATGAACGATGATAATGTTGATGCGATCTGGGATGGAACATGCTTACCTAGTAAATGCCTATTCACTCGTACCTTGAAGAGCACCACATAATATATCAATCCGAACACCGACTCCGGCAAATTGTTCTACTCGACAACGGAGCGCACAAGAAAGGTGCAGGCAAAACGTTTAATTCTAACCAATGGTATGTCCACCACATAGGGGAACATGGGGTAATAGCAGCCGGCGGGTAATGGGAGCGACAAAAAATACTTTCTCAAAACTTTTAATTGTATAAATGACGTTCAGTTGCCTTCCTGAACGTTGAATAAAGATGGGCTACCGCAGACAACCCCGCCTTGCGTTAAGTTGCACGAGACAAGCGCTGCGCGCTGGCAAAAAGCTTGTAAAGTTTAACGTCCCAGGTAAGCATTAAAATACATACTAATTATACTGTATTTACATTTATTATATTACTAAATATATCATTTATCTTATTTAGGGTCCTACTAATAAGATTGTGATAGAATACAAAATGTAATAGAGATTTTTTGCACTTTCAATTCGAGATTAAGCGGCTATGAGAGTTACATAGCTCTTATTGCACCATCACTTTTCTTTTGCTACTTATACCTGCAACAGTTTCAAAATTATTTTTATAAGTTTCTACGTTAGTCGTTGCCTTTTATTATTTATTGTCCTGCTTTGAAAAAATAAAAATCTAGAACCCGATCCCAGCGCCACCTACCGGTTCCAATTGTGGATTTAAACCATCCGGGGACCCACTCAAACACACAAAAACAAAATCGCTCCCCGTTGTTAAGAGGATTCTAGAACCCGATCTCAGCGCCACCTACCGGTTCCAACGGTATAAAAACTATCCTATCTTTTAAGTTGGATCAAACTGCACACGGTATGCAAATTTGATTAAAATCGGTTGAGTAGTTTAGGAGTCCATCGCGGACAAACATCGTGAAAGGAGATAGTCATTACATATATAATTTTTATTTAAATTTTTGTTAAATCATTTAAGTCTTGATTTTTTGTGTTCTTAACCTCGATTATTGATTTTATTACCAAATATTTCTTTTGTTGTTCAATACTTAAGTATGTAATACTGGATTTGTTTGATGCTGATTGAAATCTAAAATAAGACTGTTCTAAATTGGGTAAAATACTAATGGCTCACAATTGACATATTGAGCCTTTACCGCCGTTTTATAGTAAGTGACATTTGCTAATCTTATATATACAATTCTCGTGTCACAATGTTAGTTACATTACTCCTCCGAAACGGCTTGACCGATTCTCATGAAATTTTGTGTGCATATTGTGTAGGTCTGAGAATCGGACAACATCTATTTTTCATCCCCCTTAATGTTAAGGGTAGTCCACCCCTATTTTTTGTAATTATTAGATATTTTTTTTAAAATTTTATGATACAGCATTAAACAATAGATACAACCCTAAATTTTCAACCCTCTACGATCAACCCCTATTTTTTACCGGGCTGGACGTCTGCCGGGACAGCTAGTTTAAGTATATTTTTGTTGCAAAAGGTATATTAAACTAATATATTATTTTAATTTTTTCAGTTTGTGATTCAGCAGGGTCCAATCTAACTGAAACTGAAAATTTTAAAATAAAATAATACTAAAACTACGTTTTAACGGTTTTAAGCACGGTAATTTATTTGATTTTGATTATTCTGACGTTTCGGCCCTACGTTACGTCGTTCGGCGTTGCTAAAGAGTTTCTTGCACCGAATCTTCTCTTCAAGCCATGACATGTTGCGAAGCGGTGGTAAACTAGTTTAGGCTCCCATAGAGTAAATAATAACCATAAACAAAATAATTAAAATGTACAAGTTGGCGGTAGGCTAAATAAAACTTTAACAATACTCATTGACATTTGATATCTTTGTCGTCCGTGATCACGGCCACTGAAAAGTGGCCGAAACGTCGGAATAATAAATATTACCGCGCTTAAAACCGTTAAAACGTTGTTTTATTATGTATACAAGTCGCGAAAACTTGAGAAAATATTACAAAATAATAGCTTAAAACACCTTTTGCAACAAAAAATATACTAAGGTCCAAATGTCGCTTACGGTCAAATGGCGGTAAGGGCTCGATATAGGACAGGACAGTTATTGGCTCCGAATTCCGGAAGTGTGGGGTAATCGGAGTGGAGAACATGATTTTTGGGTTTTATTTATGCCAAAGTCTATTCGGATTTGTATTTTTATATGATTTTCTGATAACCAGATAAGTTTATTCTATAATTAATAATCTATTTTTAGCAACCAGAGGTGAGAATTTAAATAAAAAAAACACGACACGTGTCTACCTAACCTTGTTTACTTCTATTCTTTTAATATTACAATTAAACAACTACTAATTATAGAACAAAGATAATAAGTGGAAAACAACAAGTAATTCACTATTAAATATAGAACAATAGAGAAACAGAATAACATTACCAAAATAACTCACGTATACCGAGTAATCCAAAGTGCGTCCACACCAAGCGCTGCCAGGGCCATAAGTAAGCCTACACCGCCAGGTAGCACGCCTTTTATAGTTTTACTCGGCATAGTGTGTTGCTAAAGTGGGGGTATATCTAATACTATAATATTGTGGCGAATGATGGTGGAACCATCTAGATAGTTTTAGAACTTTTAGAAAAAACTAGAACATTCTAGAAGGAAAAGACAAGGACGGATATATTTAGAAAGGGATAGACGACGAACGAAGGACAGAGATAGATAGATGGGTTCTAGAACATTCTTCCGAGTATATAAACAGCGTAAGGCGCGCCTACCGGGCAGTTTAGAGTTGAGTTCAGTTCAAGACGGTGAAGCGACAAGTGCGATACCAAAGAGTTGGAAGAAGAGTTTAATAGAAGACACTGACGAGTTTAGTGGTGATTCTAGTGACAAGTTGAGTGGTCAGTTAAGTGAAGGAGAAGTGTGTAGCGTAGTTCGCGAGATGAACCGGAAGCGAGCTACACGCGGCAATATCGGAGGTGAGCACTGCAGTAGCAAGAGGTGGTCTACGCAATATCGGCTACGGTATTGAGAGCGAGACACCTCGTCGTCGGGACTGTGAATCGTTAGTCGTGCGTATAGGTCAACCCTGCAGAGAGGTATTGCGTGCGGCTGTGTAAGTCAATAAAAGCGTTTAGTTAAAAACTGGTGTTTTCTTCTAATTCATTAGAGCGTACCCCCGCTCGCACGTAACAATATTATAAAATTCTAAACATGCCATGTCTCTGTACGAGTGCATTGGAGCTGTTAAAAAGACAACTGGAATACACTATATAAACGATGGAGAAAACGATGCTATTTTTTTTTACATTTTTAGTCCGTTAGTTGGGGATTCACGTAAAAACTATGGAACCGATTGTATGCCGTTTTCGCTGATCGACAGCAAATTCTCAAACTTAAAATCTCCGCTACTTTTTATCCTGGGAATCCCGCGGGATATTTTCAGGTAATGATTTAAAATGGCCAAATTAAAAAAACCTAATTCCAAAATGATTTTTCACTGATCCATAGAATGTAATAAAATATGTGATATTTTTTATCCTAGGAATCCCACGGGTAATTTAGCGGTTACGGTTTGTAGTTGTGCTGATGCATAAAAATTAGCTTATTCCGACAAGATAGAAAGAATACAATGTTCTGCGGCTGGACGCCCTGCCGTAAGAGGCAACGAAACCAACCACAGCCAGGTCTGAAGTATGTCGCCATAACAACCTTGAGTTGTGTTCCGGCATTAGTGACCAGGTTCCAGGCTCCCTTAAGAGAGCAGCAGCGCATTTGTAGCACCTTTGGTGTTGCAAATGTCCATAAGCGATGGTAATCGCTTTCCATCAAGTGGGCCGTCTGCCTGTCTGCTGAACTCCTGCAATAATAAAAACACTAACGCAGTTGCGGCCGTAGCATAATGAATATGTTATACAACTTCTTTCCATAAATACTTATTATAATAGACAATATCATGGATTGGTATGGGTTTTGGTTGATCAACAACCTACCTTAATTAATTTATAACTCTTTAGGGTCTAATCTGTTTATAAAGGACCCTTTATAAAAGGGTGTAAAGACTTCATCTACAAGTTAAGGTCGGAAAGGGTGCCTTAAAGCACTCTTCACACCTAAGCCGCCGTCGCCGGCCCGGTGGCCTTTTTATGCCGGGGGCTTGCGCCCGCGCGTATTGTCCGGCGCCACGCCTTCGCTGATTCAATTGCATAGATAAAACGTATATTTAATGTGTGTGGTGCATCAATTATGATTATCCCGTTGGATAGGGTGACGCATCACCAGTCAAGAGCCCAAGGCTCAATCATCCGAGAGGTGATTTCAAAATAATACGGCGAGTTGTACTCACGATGTATTTAATTGGTTAATTGTTCTCGATTTAACTTAGACTATATATACAGAAACCTTATCGTTTACGTGATGTGCACACCAATATTCAAATATTTTTTAATATTATGTTACACGTTTATGAAATTGGATATTTTTGATGATACAGACAAATCGATCAACCAATCTTATCGACAGCTCTAACACTGATATCTATTATCTGCATTTACATAGCATCACGTTGATGTATTTACCATGGTCTTTAACTGCGCCAAATTATACATCAATAAATTGGTAGATGAAACGTGACGTAACAAAACAAACAGACACTTGGCAAGCACTAATTTTAAAGTCTACATGTCGCGACTGTCGTCCCGCCGGCAAGGTTGTTCGACTCGCAGCTTCTAAAGCCGCTGGGTCCACCCGCCGGAACTAAGCCGGGTTCGTGCCGGCGGGCCGGCGGCCCCGGTGTGTACGCAGCTTAAAGCGTTAACTTAGTTTTCTCCGGTGAATCGAGTTTTGTCGCTATCAGATTACCGACTTGAAGGGCTCTAAGAAGTTACTGCTGAAACATTTGGGGTTTACTAAGCCTGTTCTCATTTTTGTGCCATTAGTACTTTCACATTAGTAAAAGCAGTGACGGATTTATAAATTTGTTGCCATTTACTCAAATAATGAAAACTAAGTTTAAACGGTTTTAAGCGTTTTTATAGTCTTTTTTATTTTTAACTTTTTAACCTTTTTCTCGCCGTTAACACGTAATTGTAACAATATTCACATTAGGTCAGAAAACTCCCTAATTGGTGCATGCTTCGTAGCAAGAATTGAATCCATTTAAGACGTGAGTATGAAACTTGTCATAGTAATCAAATTTTTCATTTAAAACTTTTCATTTTAAAGTACCAAAGTGTTTTATTTAGAATTAGTTTAACAAAATTGGGTCGCTTTGGTCTTACGCCAAAAGGACAATTTGCACAAAAAAATAGCGTTATGTCGGATATAATTCCGGCACAGCAACATGCTGAGTGCAAACCTTGTTTGCTTAAAATGCGGTATAAAATTCTCAAATGATGGTCTGAACAATGTGTACAAGGAATGTAATTACGTAGCTATTTCTTCAAATAATGTATTTCTTTCTTTCTTTGATGAGTAGTAGGTACACGTGCGAACCAGTACATTTGTACTGATACGGCTCAAAATTTGAAAATGTAATATTTCACAAATTATTTGTCGCACTACTCACGCCTCAAACGTAAGAAAAAGAATGCAAAGAAGCGAAGACAACATGATATTTCATAGAACAAATGCAATTAAAACGAGATGGCCGAGGCTAATCACATCCGATTCTTGACGAACATTTCCGAGCTAGAAGTTTTAAACGAGACAAATAAGGGAATGATGTTCACTGCCTCAACGGTTCAAATCTACTATTGCGATACAAACCATACAAATTTCCTTGCCTCATTTAAAGTGGTACATTGTACTTTTAGTACAAAATGCCATGTTACTCTTACAAACTAATTTTAAAATTATATCCTACCCAACACTATGACTTGAAAGCGTTACCCTATCCTATCCCATACTAAATGCTGCACATTGGCTTCGCCCCTGGTGTTGCAAATATATACAAGCCGGTAACCACTTGCCAACTTATCATTAGGTGGGCTGTCTGTTTGGCAACTTCGCAAAAAAAAAGCACTTAGTTACCACAGTCTATACTAATAGGGTACTCAAGCTTCGTTTCACAGGAGGCTCACAACGACCACGTTCACAGCCGTGATTTTTCCCATTCCACTTGCTTGCGGGCGTTACAACCATAAACTCTAGTAGAGCTGGTTATGGAGCGTTGATGTCATAAAGGACAAAATACACAAATGTTGTTGATTTGAAACTCGCCCCTTTTTCAATGTCAATTGTAGAGAGAATTAATGCTCTGTGGTCAACGCTCACTTCAACCCATCTTTTGACATAGGTGCCGCTGTGAGCGCAGTGTGACCGAAAATAATGCCATCATTAGTGACATTTTCGCCACGACCATAAAGACCGTGGTCGCTGTGTGGAATGGGTGATGGAGCATTTTAGGCTTTGTGAGCTACTAAAAGAACGCGCCCTAATGATAGATAGAAAACACATTCAAAACATCAGAAGCGAGGCCCCCTAATATAAACTCGATTGAGATAATCCAGTTTAGCCCTATTAGTACCCATTCACAAGACTTGATAATCTTATACAGTCTTATAGACTAAGTACACATACTTGAATAAATAAGGATAAGGGTTCTTCAATACCTTTAGGTATTAGGACCCTGGAGATCTGTCAAGTGCGTGCCGAACCACGTAAATTTTAAGTCTTTTTTCATTGCAAATCTGGCGAACAGGCAGATGGCCTAATGGAATGCGATTAGCATCATCAGGGGCAGTTGGAGACGGTGGCCATGGTAGTTAACTGCCTATGACGACAAAAATACCTGCTGAAATGTCTGCAAAAACGCTTGAACTACTAAATCTAAAAAAAAACGTGACAACGTTCAACACTCAAGTAGGAGAGAGACAGATGTCGAACGCGGAGGCCGATTGTGCCTCTTTGTCGCTCGTTCCGCGCTCTCGCTTGCACTTCAAGCCTTAAATTGAACGCCTCAGAGCGAGGTAACGCCGCATGAGTCATGTTTTTTCGTGCGTGCAGCCGGCTCCATCAAATTATAAGACGTTGTCACGTCAAAAATTTGGCTTCGTTCACTTGGATCTTGAATTATAACTAGTGAAATCAACAAGTACATACAACACGAATAGACAGGGTTCTGGGAAAAGAAAGCTAGATAGAAGACTTCATTTAGTTTTCTTAAGCTTCGGTGGGGGCGGCATTGTTGTGGCACGAGTTTCCCTACGGCAATAAAAAGACAAGGGCCGGCCCTGCCTTCACATGCATATAGACGTTTGCAGTACCAAGACCGAAGTCAAGCTTTGCCAACCTTCGAGATAGGATAGTGGGGATGGGCTAGGAGGGGTCAGATAAATGGGTAAAAGAGATCAAAAAAGAGAAATTTGATAGATCGGATGTCGAGATAAGGGAGTGCCGCGTTCCACGCACTCCTCACTTTGGGGCGCATTACAGACCTCCCCATGCGTTGAGAGAACGAAGTTGCCGAGTACAAAAAGTAGTTTCCTGGCAGCGGATGAGGTCATTGGGCCACCGCCTGGCAAGGCCCGTGAAAGGGCTAGACCATGTACCCGTGGCGCTAACATACGGGTGAAGGACGGAACCTAGGGGGTTTTAATGGGTATCCCTCACTGCGGTATGGCAATAGTACTTCACCCATGAGGTGCTAGTGGCAGCCCGACTTGGCGTACCTATAAGTTATAAGCTTTTTATTTCTGCAAAAATGTCTCCGTTATCCGAAAAATAATTGGTATTGACGTAATATTACTTAGTCTCAAAGCATCATCAAGCTTTTGTTCTTATTATACAAGAGCATAAGCATAGGAAAACCTTTTAACGCCCTTTGAGTCTCCAAAGGCCTTTTTCGTCCTCTTTACACATCCAAATTATTAAGTTATTCTTCGTAAGCGAGCGACAAACATTCTAATTAACATAAAGGTCGACATACTGTGTCACACAGTATATAACTTATAAGCAGTAGTTGCTATCATATTAGAGATTGTGAACAATTAATACCCGGTCGAAAAATCTGGTATTAATCGTCAGTTTACATTGTTTTTAAGTTGTGATTTAGTCTTAATTATGATTTCAGTTATGTTGGTATGAATAAAAGTTTATTATTAAGGACGACCTCTGTGGTTGAGCGTGCTAAGCCTTTGATGACTGATCTCGCTGCAACGCAAATGTTCCGGGTTCGATTCCTGGTATCGTAAATTTCGAAATTTCTGGGTGTGTGCGTTCTATTTTACCCATAACACAAGCGCCATTTGCTTAATTGGGGAATATACAATGTGAGTTTATCTGCCGGTTTATTATTATCAACTCAAGTTTTCCCAGTGGATACTACTACTTATTACGTCTGTTTTACTTATACTTTTCAATAGCATAACATAACATATTTTTTTCGCTTTCGTTAAATTAATTCTTGTCTTAGAAGAGCAGAGATAATTAAAACACCCTCGTGCACTATACTCATGCTTGGGAGTGGTGTACGGATATTATTATTACACTATACAGACACAACACTGCTAACACGAGCAAAGTCAAACATTAATTTTAATAAATAGGTACTTAATGCGTGGCCTTTCTGTAGGGTCCTTTACACTGTGTAGTTTTACGACACGTTTTGACATTATCGAGACTCTGTACAAACATTTTCAGTTCTAGTTATAGTTGAAATTGTAGTTATTTGAATTACAAAACCTTATATATATTTAATTCAAAAGCTCTTATTCCAGAGGGATTCCCGAAACATCAAATACAGAAATACTTACTGTTTTTATATTTCCTGAAACCCACGTAAGGAAAAGTCAATATCGTTGTCTATTAACGTTTGCAACATTGGGAGCGTTGCCAACTCGACTTTTAATAATACCCTTCTTAAACAACCACATGTCGTAGCGGAGAAAATCTCGGCGGGAAGTTACCTTCGTATCACTGTCGTACAGTGCAGCAAGACCTACATTTCGTATGGGCAACATACATTTTGCGAGGCCCTCTGATAAAGCAAAAAGATTGATAAGGATAATCTGCAGTCAAACACACACATTGTATATCCCCAAGCTAAGCAAGTAACGATCCCAGACACCCAGACCTTGGCAAATAACGGAGAAAATACGTTTCCGAAATTTACTATACCAGGAATCGAACCCAGAGGCTCTGCGTTTCAGCGAGTCCGGCCGGCTAAGACAGCAGCCCGCTCATTGATTATGATTTGATTAATTGTTTATCCGTGGAGGAACGGAGAAAGAATACAATTTCCTGCGGCCGGGTGGCCTGTCGTAAGAGGCAACAAAACAACCCACAGCCAGGTGGTAGGGCATTTGCCCGACTGGATGGCTACCACCCCTGGTCTAAAGTATGCCGCCATAACAACCTTGAGTTGTGTTCCGGCATTCGTGACCAGGTTCCAGTCTCCCTTAAGAGCTTTAAAATTAATTTTTCACTGCAGGAGTTCAGCGGACAGGCGGACGGCCCACTTGATGGAAAGTGGTTACCATCGCCTATGGACACTTGCAAGACCAAACGTGCCACAAATGCGCTGCTGCTCCCTTAAGGGAGACTGGAACCTGGTCACTAATGCCGGAACACAAACTAAGGTTGTTCTGGCGGCATACTCTAGACCAGGGGTGGTAGCCATCCAGACGGGCACATGCCCTACCACCTGGCTGTGGGTTTTTTGTCGCCTCTTACGACAGGCTGACCGGCCGCAGGAAATTTTATTCTTTCTCCGTTCCTGCACGGATAAGTCGAACTATCTGATAAATCGACTAAAAATATTATTATCTATGACGATTGTCTATGTGATATTAATATACCCTATGGTTCTCGTGACTGCTTGATGGATATCGTGTAACAATATACTCAGTAGTTTTTAAATATATAAAACAGGCTAATAGACAGACGGAAAAAGTAGTTAATATTTTACAATTACGGAACCCTACAAGGTCACATTAAACACAAAGCATTTATAAATTACTTTTATTTTAACACAATCTTAATATAAAATACAACTCAATTCTCGGAGAGTTAACAAATTATCGACATTCCTCCAATATATGTTTTATAATAAATATAAAGTACACTCGACTGAACGAATCTTGACCCTTTTTCAATTAAATGTTTTAATAGACCTCTTTGACACAAATAGACGCTATATATGCTATATAATAGTATATAGATATATAGTTTATTATCACTGCTATAAAAGGGGATAGAAATATGCAGTACACTTTTTTAAATAATTAATAAAATCTACCAAGTCCACACAATACGAAGACATTTGTGGAGATGACAAATATCATTAGTTTAGTCATCAGGCTATTAAACTTCGTTGAACTTATATTAAATATAAAATAAAAATGATATATCATAAAGAAGTTTCACTTCCTATGTGTGTACACAAATGAAACGACAAACTTTTTTTTGTAAATAATGTTTATTTTTATAATGTGTATTTTTATTTAGAAAATAAAAATAGAGTTATAATAATAAATCTGCAACACATTGTATATTCCCAAGCTAAAGGAATTACGCTTAAATTGTAGATGATATAAAACGGACAACTCTAGAGCCGATCGACGTTTGTTTACGAAATTTACTCTACCAGAAATCGAACGGGGGCCTTTGTGTCTCATATTTTTATTCGTTGCGGTCAAGATTCTTTTCTCCAATTATACATATAATTTAGTCCACTTGCTCAACACAACCAAAACTTAGATGCGTCTTTGAAGTTTGTACACGTCGTTGCGCAAAACACGATTAGACTCGATTCACACTATAATGCCGTTCACTGTTCAATTTCGGTCCGATCAAATCTTGCAGACACAGCACACTACTGATTTGGAGTTGAAACAAAAGTGTATCCATACTATCGGTACATGTCATGACAGGTCCGATCTCGCTTTAGTCAAATATTCTTCTCGACGAATCGTGAGTATTCTCCGATTGTTAAGTTTCTTTAGTATCTCACAACGCCCAAAATGCTTCGTCTGTTGGTCCGCATGGCGACCACGGTCGTTATAGTCGTGGCGAAAACGTCACTAATGACGTCATTATTCGATCACACGGCGCTCACAACGACTCGTGTGAGAAACTGGGTCGAAATGGGTATTGAGCAGAGTATTAATTCTCTCTATCGACGCACATTGAAAAAGGTGCGATTTTCAAATCAACCAATGACATTGTGTATTTCGTCGTTCTACTAGAGTTTATCGGAAAGATCGCGGTCGTGGTAAGCCTCTCGTGAAACCTAGCCTTATAATATTTAACCGGACTGGTAAGGCACCGAAAATGAACTGTGAATGGCATCATTGTGTGCATTGAGCCTTCTAACGTTCACCTGAGAATGAAGTGTTGCCGTCTCGCTCATTCACTACCAGAACTCACATACCATTTCTTTCGCACTACACTGTCAGGTGTAACAAATGTTAACACTCGACTAGAATTGCATAATCTCACATAGCTAGCTTCACTCGACACGCATTTAAGTTTTGCGCGTACGGTAACTGTTTTAATTGTAGCAATTTAATTATCCCATTTTTTAAACTCAACGCCATCTGGTGGTTTCACTTCCACCTTCTCTGAGCCAACTTGATCCCAGTTTGTGCTTAGGACTGTACCACCTGATTCCACCTATAATAGACAAAAGAAAGTTTATATATCATATAATCATGTTACTTTTACATGGTAGAGCCATGCTTGAATCATTATATGGATTACAAAACGGAAATAATAATTAAAACTGCTGATATTTTGGCTGATATTAACAAAGCATCTGTGTATCGTTATTTAAAAGAGTACAAAGAAAATAAGAACGCCTGGGTCGCCTAAAAAGTAAATTTCAAAAACAAAACATTAACATTTAAAATTTAGATATTTAAAATAAACAAATAGCGCTTATATCAAGAGACACGAAATCCATTTAACATATTTCATTTTTCTTAATTTAGTATTTTAATACGCTATCAGTTTGTGAGAATAGAAAGATAGAGATGCAAAAACTACCAAAAAGATTTTGGAATGGAATTTCAAAGCAATATAGCTATTAGCTCATATATCAGAATAACATATTTATAAACATATTGTTACGAATTTGTAGGATGTTCATTCAAAAATGCCTTTGGAATTATCATAAAGTTTAAAAGTTTATTAGAAGTACACAAAAGTTCTTACAAGTTCAACCGAATACAACCAGTCCAAACCATACAGCAGAAAATCGTAATCACATAAGTCGTGCAAAGTCCGTCGTTATAAGATACTCGCCCCGGAAGTGTACTAGGTAACGCTTCGTTCGCAGTCAGAACACGACAAATTCATTCTTCACTGATTGACCTTATATATTCGTACATTAGACGGTCCCCTAGCAACATACCAACCCTTCCTTTGAATTCTCAATTTATAAGCGTTATTATGGCTTCCATGAATTTTCATAAAATACAAACAAAAGGTTTGTGTCTTGTGGCGGCGTAAACAAAAAGGTTAGCGATCACTCAAATTCAAAAGTGTAATAAAACACAGCCTGCAAAGGACCGGTTCGCATCAATGTTATTTAGAGTTATCTAAGCCAGAATGATGTTTTCAAATAAAGTCGTAATTCTTGAGATAGATGACTGAAAATATTTTGTAGATTCGGATTCCGTAGCCATCATACGCGTCTATCAGACGATATGCCTTACCATTGGCTGAAATTTGACATTACTTGTATGGAGTTAATGTCAAGTATTTAACCGATAGTAAGGCAAATTAAATAGTTCTTAAGATGTAGGAACCGGCGATGTTTGTGTGTTACAATCGTGTTCCTTGCAAGGGTCTACATGGATGGAATTTGAGAAGAAGATATAGTCTATTTAGCATTATAACTTTATTTAATGAAATCGCGAGAAAATTCCGAGGAGGGCCATGCTGGTTGGGGCCATGCTGGTTGTTGGATACCAACCAGCATGAAATGGCCGCCGTACATTTAACTATAGTAGAATTATTTTGTCCGTGCAGTTTGAGTCATAAATAATCGGAGTATTTCGCTCTCTCTTCCACTCACGGCCCTTATAGGCGGGCAAAGTGATTGCGCATTATTGTTGTCGATTAGCGTTATCGATAGTGTATTTGGTTTTGTCATTTTGTGGGTTAGTGATAAAAATGAACGAAAAAAATAGATAAAACAATGTATGTATTAAAATAAGAATAATAATGATTTAAAATAAATTATTAATTAGGTATCTATGTATTAAAAAACCATAAGTACAAAAGTTAAGAATGTAACAAGTTATATTAAAAATAAATATAAATATTCATATCTAAGTTTAAAATTAACAGCAAAAAAGATAATAATGATTTTTATAAGAATGATAATCTTTCTTTGATAAGAATGAGTTTTATCGATAATGACGTTGCGCTCGCGCAACATGCTCACCGCCCTAGCCGGGCTAAGGCCGAGTTTGATTTATGACCCAAACTGCACGGAGAAAATAATTCTTATAGATACATTAATTATCACAATTTTAGTCAAATGAGGGTATAATTTATTTTGATAATTATTATCGAACACCTTTCACCTCATTTTATTTTGTAAGTCCTACTGTCAATAAAGCGTGGGAGGAGACAACTATAAAAACGACAAAACAAGCTTTTTTTACATGGCTTAATCACCAAATGTCAAAACGGTGCTTTTTTTGAGCATAGTAAAATATCACTTGGTATTTTTAAAATCAAACCCATGGAAACGTTCGGTACCTCTGCAGTGCAGTCAAAGGTCAACGTTTGTTTTTCGCTCAAGGTTTAGATTAGACATTAGTAATATTGTTGCAATCAATGGTGACAGTAACCCATTATCCATTAGGTGGGCTGTAAGGCTTGCTTTGGTCATACCGTCCATTCTATATTCTGTCTGTATCTCACAAGAATGTTTGAATTATATAAAATACTTACAAAACTCTTGTTCATAGCACGTCTAACTTCATCAGAGCCTTCCCCATATATCTTCTGGAAGAGAGCGTTGAGTGCAGCGTCACCTTCTGGCTTTTCTTCTTCTTCCTGAAAAAAAATGTCACAGAAGAATAATACGAACGGCTAGCAACCGCCCTGTAAAAAACGATTATGAAATTATACTGATTAATTAATCTATGACATATTACAGTATTACACTATTATTTGGAAAGTGACTTAAATAGATACTTTGATATTTTTTGTAACGTTACTCGTAACACACTCTGCTATCACAATTGGCGCTACCACTCCTTACATATTTTTTAAATCAAAATCTCAAAACTTGTTTTTGTTGGGTCCTTTTATCTGCGATCGGAAATTGTTCCTTAAGCAGATGTTTTGAAAATGATTAAGAAGGCGACATCCAATTATGTGCTTTCTTTAATTTAATTGAAGCTATATTTTGCATCCAATTCAAGAATGTGCACTCGACTTGGCGCCTTTGTGGGACGTTATACAGCAACTTCTGGGCAAGGTCATTTGAACTATTAGACGTTCCTTATATCTGGTGCAGGTGTTAGCAATCTCCTCAAAAATTTTAATCCACATCTTATTATTTAAGACATTTTTTAAAACTGAAACCAATGATAGATCGAAAGTCGCGATTAGCTCCCTTACAATTTCGTAATTTTGTGAAATTGAAAAGGAGTTAATTTCAATCATAGGTTAATTATTACTAGTTGTAGCCGCGACTTCATCCATGTGGATTTTTTTCCCACAGAACCCTAATTTCAAAAGTGCGTAAGTTACTCTTTATAACCATTAGCTATCTGCCAGTGAGAGTCCCGTCAAAATTGTTCTAGACGTTTCTTATATTAGCCGGAACATCCAGACAGACAAAAAATATTTTTTTGATAACCATATATACTTTCATTATATGCATTTAATAAAAGGCTGTAATTTTGACACTACATACATACACTTCAATTATATTTTCTACTAACTTCTGCCCGCGCCTTCATTGGCGTGGAATAGTTTCAAAAAGGCAGTTAAGATATAATATAGATTATGAATTCTGAGATTCTTACCATTTTCTGAATATCCTTCTCAATTTTGTTCCAGTCTTTTCTAAATATGTTAGGAGGCTGCTTAGGACCCGATGCATCAATGACAGCTGAAAACAAAAAAGACATTTCATTTAAAAAAAAGAGATTTTAATTTTCAAATATCATGCCATTAATTGAACCCAGTGCAATTCATTGAGCTAGGTGTGGTAATAGTTCCGTAAAGAAGGTAGTTTGTATTTCTTTATATTGTGTCAATTGAGATGAAAACCTTACAAGTGATAACCTTTTTTCTTTTCTCCCATATGATATTGTTATGACCGACAAAGACCAATTCACACCTTTTATGGTATTTGGACTTCTTTTGTTTACTTTGTGTTTAAAATTTGTAGTTAGAAAAACAGCCCATTGTGTGTTGTAATCTTTTATTGTAGTCATTAGCCAGGTGTGATTTTAAGAAATTCAGTCTGCGAGGCCGAGTCATATTGTAATTTTGCAGTATAAAGCAATGCCCCAATGGAGAGATTGGCAGTCAAGCGATAACCACTAGCGAAGCAAGACGTGTGTACTACATCCGGTATTCTATTTAGTGACGGACTTTGCGCGTGTTATTATATTTGTACCCGTGTTATACGTATTTGTATAGTTCAAATAAATTCTGTAGTACTTCTAACGGCATTTTAATTCCAGTCCTGCAACTTGTAACAATATGTTAACTAATATTACACACTATCAGCTTTGGAAACCTACACACTTACTTAACTACACACAACTTACAAACCTTGTGGAATAGCCTTGATCTTCTCCTGTTTAGCCTCTCCCTCCAACTGGGTCCATCTCAGACCTTCTTTCTTTCTCATTTTCACCTCAATTTTGGATGGGGATACTACATAAGTGCACATCGATGGCACTATTTCATGTGCTAATTCTAATTCCAAACTATATTCATTATCTGTGTTAGAAAGTGGACTGGACACTGAAAGCTGAAAGAAATGTTTTATAAGAAAAGTTAAATCATTTATAGATCAAAATTTCTGATTTTACAATTACAATATTGTAAATTATTACAATAAAAAAACTCAACTTGAAATAAACCTAACTTTTTAATATTATATTGTATCTATCTTATATATAAAACTCAATCGCTGTTTGGAAGTCTGGTTAAACTCAGAAACGGCTTGACCAATTTTGATGAAATTGTGTGTGATTCAGTGGTCCCGGGGTGATTAAGATTCACAATTGGAGTTTTTTTATTGCAGTGAAATCAGTTTACAAGAAAAAAAAATGTGTGTCTGAATGGGCACCTGAATGATTTACTTACACTTCTATCACCATACTGTACTTTAACTTTATCACTCTGTGCATTCTTTATGAGGATTGTGACAACAACTTGTGCATCAGTCTGGTACCAATCATGTTTTATTTTTGGTTTTGATATCTGAAAAACCACAAATTTCAGTTGAGAGATGCGAGTCAATAATCTAATTATACTATCAAAGCTATAGAAATGATTTTAATGGAAACAAGAGCCTCTGTGAAATGCAGACTTGCCTGTGGAGAGTTCCTTTGGAAATGGAAATAGAGTAGTCTTATTCAATCTAACATTGAAATAAAATTACAAAAATTAAAAACATGAGTAAAGAGTCTTTTAATAATAGATAATAATAATAATAATCAAACACATATATTGTATATCCGCAAATTAAGCAAGTTATGCTTGTGTTATGGTTAATATACAATGGACTACTCTGGGGCCGATCCCAGACACCCAGACCATAGTAAATAATAAGAAAATATGTTTCCAAAATTTACTATACCAGAAATCGAACCTGGAGCCTCTGCTTTGAAGTGAGGTAGGCCAGCAATGGCGTAGCCGGCTCAACCACAGAGGCCGTCAAGTCATTGCAGCATGATGGCTAACACACACATCACAAATGCAAAGGGTACGGGTTCAAACCTAGCCGGAACGCATGCACTACTTAGGTCGTTTTCTGGCCTTATGTGCATATTGTTGCAATTACCACATGCTAACAATGGTGAAGGAAAACATCAAGATGCAACCTGCACATCGCAATAACTGATGTGTCAATGTGTATCATACCAGACATTTATGAGCTTTTATTATGTATTATGACTGTTCAGGTCACTAGTTGTGAACTTCAACTTTTTGAATTTTGGATGATTATAAAAAAATAATCACAAAGGCTATCCCAATTTAAAAAAAAAGTGTGTGTCTCGGGACGCCCAACAGAAGTGATAACTTGCATGAGAGAAAGAGAAGCCAGACAGACTGGCGCCGTAATGCGTTACATAATGAATCTGTTTACCCTCCCATAAGAAGTTATCACACACTTCAATAAAAAAAAAGATGGATGGACTGCATGAAGGATGATATGATGATTTGTGGTGTGACAGTAGATGTATGTCAGAATATAAGAGTGTGGAAGGAAAAAACATATAGTGCTGACCGCAATTAATTAGGATATGGTGAAAGAAAAGAGAAGAAGTTATCACTTCTAATATTAAAAACTAATAAAACTTGTTTTGATAGATTTCTAGGCTCAAATATAGATTTAGTAGTTATAAACCATATGTAAATATATGTACCTTCCTAAACTCAAATCACATTTGTTTATTATCATAATTATCAGGTCATCATCATGAATTTTAAATTGCCATAATTCACTGATAACCATTTTTTTACACTCAAAACAATTTTAGTTGTTATAAATAAGTATATTCCTAAAAAATATCATAATTTAATTTATAATAAATAAAACTGCCATACAACTATGCCCCACCCCATAGTATAAATATAATAATATATGACATCAATGTACAGATCTTGAGATAAATACAAGATATCTCAAAATATGTGCAAAACAACAGCATTTTATGATACCTACAACATATAAAATTCCAGTACATTAGATATTTTTTTTTAATGAACTTGATTCTCTTCATAATTTTAAAATTAAGCACCCGTCTTTAGACAATAATTGTATGTAACTTTTTGTGTTCAATAAAGAATAATGTTCATCAATTTTTGCCTTTCCAACATGATTCCTATATAACCCAAAAAGTTCTTTTTATTTAACTAAATGAACATTATTCACTTAATAGAGACTACAACACAGTAAGTATCTTAAAATTACAAATTCTATAAAGTTAGAAAGTAAATAGCATCAACATAATGAAGTATATATTATAGCCTATCTAAACAATTTCCTAAGAGTAACGAGGATCTTACCTCGGTATTGACAGAATCTCCCATTTCAGACATTTTTCATTTAAAATCTCAACAGTTATTATAATCTTCTAAATCCAAACTTGCATTCAACGGTATAGAATATTAGAATAGAAATATTTATTTCAAACAACCTCTTTGTAGACGACTTTTGGGTTGCGATTTTTCTAGATCATTGGTGCGTTCTTAAACTTCAGAAATTCAGACATTCATAGAATTAAAAGATACTTTTATATTATTCCTTAATGTCACAAAATATTTTATGATGAATATTATTTGTCATTTATAGAATACATAATACAAACATTGAGAAGTGGTACTGAAGTTATAACTCCCTATCGCAGTTTTCGATTAACTGAATTCTGATTTAAATTCTTAATACCCTTAAACTTTAATATATTAGGATTTTGAACGCACTTTTAGCTAAAGATCTGATAGAAAAAATAAATTATCAAATGCCTTGTGTTAGCTCATTAACTCATAAGCAGATTATTGCTCCGACTCCGAAGATACAGTACAAAATTCCTCATAATCAAATAGAAAACGTGTAATAATTATAATATTGTAAGATTTTTGTACAGTTCTAATAAAGTCTATAATAACTCTAACGGCATTTTAAATCGAGTCCCGCTAACTCGTAACAATATGATAGACTGTAGAATGGCTATTATCTTTTTAAAAAACATGTAATAATTGGTGGATTGGTTTTATTAATGGCTTTTCCTTGTTGTAGCCTAATCGGTGACCAGTCACGTTTCAGATTTGTTCATCGCCAACTGTTACTCTGAGTAGTGATAAATCACCAACGTTGACTACACTGTTGCAGTCTGGCACTGCAATTTACGCTCTTGCTTGCAATAAAGCAGTCCACTACATAGCCTACCAAGCCATTCACCGTAATGCGCGGTGGACTGCAAACAGTGGTTGACGCTTTCAGGCCTCGCGTAAGACTCGACAGGCATCCTGCTTACGCGGTGGACGGCCAGGCGAATTGCAAGTGTGATCCGTAGATGGGGCACTATATGCTGTGCAAAAATGAGTAATACGCCAACACATTAGGAATAAATGTGTTAAACCTTTAGTAAACTCAGTGAAATGAGTTAGCATGCGCCCACTTTGAACTACTGCAAGACTGCACCAATTTTTTGATAGTATTAGTGAAGTGTCAAGGAGTTTTTGGCGGGAACTGAAAGGAGACGTTTTGCTGTGTAGTTTTATTTTCTAGAAATGTGTAAAATTACTCTAAAATGAGCAATAGTTGTAGGATATTGATAGTTTTTGAGTAGTGATTATGTGTTTTGTGAGAAATGTGAACTGTATAGTCAAATGTGGCCTTTTGAGTTGTCACAAGAACTCCATTGAATGGCACTAGCTGATTACCTACAGTTCAGCTATGCTACAAATAGGCTTAAGAAAATGAAGAAACTAAATGTATAAAAAACTAAGATCTGGCTTAAAGGCCTAGCTGCCACGCCATAAACCTTAATAAAATAAATAGTGAAGTGTCAACTTAATGTCAGATGTTATTGTCAAATGTCATCTGATTTTATAAAATTCGCTCTATATTTCCGCGGAATTTCGGTGTTTTGCATTTATTTTGTTTGTTATGTATCATTATTCATTATTGCGTTGAATAGAAAATTAACAATAAATGCTCATTCTCAGTAAGTAAGATATAAGTCTCAAAAAAGTATAAAGCGTATGTATCATGTTGGTAAGTTTATCTTAGGTCTTGATAGAAAACTGGAAGCAGTTATTTTAATTTGACCCTAATCATTATTTTATCCATAAATACCTGACAATAACGTTAAATTATTTACAAAATATAATTCTAATATTACAGTATTTAATATCTGTCCATATCCAAACTAATAGATAAAATTGAAAGATAATTTGGATATATTCATATGTATGTTTATCATAAAACTTAGTATATTTACACTTATGATAACGGGGAAATACCTAGTATATCAGTCTATAAGCCTAAGAGTGCGAGAGTGTCGACATGGAAAACTATTTTTTTTTGTTGTTGTCTAAATGAAAATTTACAAATAATGTATTTATTTATTTGGGTTGGGTTTATTCTATATTATTACTATGTATTCTTAAAGAATTTATTTTTTTGGGAGAATTTCTTTAAAACTTCTATAAAACGGGCTGCGCTTTGACTGAGTGGCATGATATTAAGGGTAATTTGAGTTTAGGGGTAACATATGCCTTATATATAAACATTCTACCTGTCATTTGGGTTAAGAAACAAGATTTTAGAGTCCACAAACAAGTTTTGAATGAATAATGATAAAAACAAAAATATGTTAAATATACAAGGTTATGCCATTTTTGGTGATAACAAACTGCTTAGGAATACACTTACGCTTAATATATAAGTACTAAAACTGTTTTTGAGTTTTATAAACAAGTTTTGAATTAGTTTATTGATTTTTAAATATGAAAATAGTTTTTTCTTTGCTTATATATTGCAACGATGGTTACTAATCGGTTGTGACACTCGCTGACCGCTGCCTTGGCACACTTGCTTGGCTTTAGTCGAAAGTCGCGACCAGTTACTAGAACAGTGACTTAGGTTAGGTTAGACTTCAAAAAAACCAGAGCAGACTGGTCACTATCATCCCAATATAATGAAACGAAGGAATAAAAAATGCATTTCTCAAGAATTACATGTCTCCTAGACATGGGGGCTGCAGAAGAGAGAAATCGCCCTCCCCTCCACTACTTGAAATTCTGTGACTGTTAATCTACAGTTTAACCTAAAATAGAATCACAATACTAATAATATAAAAGAAAATATTTTATTATTTTAAAGTCTATGTAATTCTAGGGAAAATACTTAATATTCTAATGGTGGCTGTGGCATTCCTAAAGAAAGTTCAGAAGTATTTTTTTTTATTGCATTGCAATTCATCATACAGGCAGATGGTCCACCTGATTGAAAGTGGTTACCATTGCCTATGGACACTTATAACACCATAGATGCTACCAATGTGCACTCTCTAAAGGAAGACTGGAACCCCAAGGTTGTTATGGCAGCATACTATTAACAAGAGATGTTAGTCATAGTCATTCAGATGGGCAAAACCCTATCACTTGGTTGTGGGTTATTTTGTTGCCTCATATGATAGGCCATGATTTATCTCGTTCACTAGCTAGCGAGTGTTACAAAGACATATAAATCTGAGCAGAATGATTATGGAACATTTTATGTGTTGTTGATGTAAATTCACATTCACATTTATTTTTATTATATACTAGTTTTTGACCCTGGCCTTGCTCCCATTAATAATAATAATATTAGCATACATACATAACTTCACGCCAGGTCCCTTGCAGGGTAGGCACGAATAACAGAGCGCCATACAGGCTTATTCTTACACACCTCACTTGCTTCTTTGACATTCATAGCTCTTGTCATGCACGCTCTTCTGTTCTTAAGGCTCCTGACATCACCTTCTGCTAATACACGATCAATTTGATCATGGAAGGTGTGTTATTATATATATTAGCATAGATAATAGTAATAACAACAACAACTATACTCTTTATTGTACACCAACAGTAATAGTAACACATTAACATATCTGAAAAATAGTATGTAGTAGTAAAATGATGGGCCTTATTGCTTAAAGCAATCTCTTCTCAGCAACCTTTGGATGGACAAGGATCATAATGACAATAAATTGTTGGTGTGCAACTTCAGACAATACTAGTAAATAATAATTTATCTGTCATAAAATCTGTGACTGAAATCAATGAATGAGAATTACTTAAAAATGTAATTCTGTGAAAGTCCAAAATACTACATCAGTAGATGGCGCCATAGGTTACTCCTTTCTCTATACATATATATACAGTTTTATTGTAAACATTGTATATCCCAAAGCTAAGGAAGTTACACTTGTGCTATGTGCAATATGCAATGGACCACTGTGTCCAATCCCAAGCAACCAGACCAGATTTTGTGTTTTCAAAATTTACCATGCCAGGTATCAAATCAGGAGCTTCTGGGTGTAGTCTTCAATCATAATTAGTATTTCTGTTCTATATTAGCATGTAAGATTGTTTTTTAGTTTTGTTCCCGCCAAACTCTACACCAAATATTGAAATTAGAATTAAAAAGACACCTAAGCTACAGTAAAAATATGAGTAAGAGAGTTGCAGTATGTCAAATGACTTCCATAGGGGATAAGAAGGCTAACTTACAAGTTGTTAGCAATTTAATCTGTGATGCAGCCAAGGAAAATGTTGAGGTAAAATATAGTTGTTGTTACTATTGATAATTTTAATGTTTTTTTTAATGAATTATTATAATTGATAATTAATCAATTAATTATTAAAAACATATAATTAATTCAAAAGTAAAATAAAAATTGTTATGTAGGAAAATATGTTTTGAAGTTTGTTACAATAATAATTACCCTTATTAAAAAAAATCTTATCATTATTTCTCTAATGCTACCCTTATTTAATTTTACAGATGATATTCTTTCCAGAGGCTTGTGACTATATATGTGATAATAAAAAGGATATTGTAGCATTCTCTGAACCTATTTTAGGAGGTCAAATAGTCGGCAAATATAGAGAATTGGCTGCTAGGCACAATGTATGGCTTTCTATGGGCGGAATACATGAGAAGGTAAATGTTCTTCATAGTTCTGCCTATTTCAGGTTTTAGGGTTCTGCTTTATTGCTGGGATATATAGCAGACAGGGTTGTTACCTTGGCCTGACCGTTGCCCACCTGATGGAAAGTGGTTACCATCGCCTATGAACATTTATTACATAGAGGTTCTACCAATTTCTGCAAGTCTCACCGTAGGTATTGGCATCTGTTGCCCATACACATACTCAAAATCATTATAATGACTTGCTCAAAAACAAGGGAGGTAGCTAAACCAAATTCAGGATTTTCTTTTATCAGTTGAGTTCAGCAGAAAAGCAGCTTTCTTGTTTATTAATTAGTTTTTATCCCTCTTTATGCATTTTCAAATCATGAATTTAACTTTTTTAGGACGATAAAAATCCATCCAAAATGTATAACACTCATATAATAATCAATAATAAAGGTGATATAGTACAGACATATCGTAAATTGCATCTGTTTGATGTAGAGATACCTGAGAAGCGTGTAAGGTTAAAGGAAAGTGACTTTTCGAACCCTGGGAATCATATTGTCACGCCTGTCGAAACACCTCTGGGAAGGGTCGGTATGTTATACTTGTTGAATACTAATCAATGCAATTGAAGTGTCTATCTGTGATTTCAAAATGCCAAAATTTAAGAAAAACAAGTGTTATTTATAGGAGGCCTGATACTATATTACTGTTTTTGGAATATTTGTCTGTATGGATAGTTTTTTTCGAATAGATTCCAAAACGGCTCAATGGCGTATAATATATTTTTAGATTATTGATATGCTTTATACTTAATATAAATTTGATGTATCATACTTAATATAAATTTGATATATCATATTTAATACAGATTTGATATATCTTGCTTAATATAGATTTGATATATATTTTATTTTATTATTTATTACAGTCTTATCTTACTTTCGGCGCCACCTACATCGCCAGATTAGTTATGGATTCCTTTTAAATTATGTTGCCTGAAAGAGTTTTCTAATTATGCATTTGTGTAATTATTTATATTTTTCGTAACACTTTATTGTGTTATGTATCTATTTTTGGAATGAACACACACACAAGCAAACACATACTCGGCCGTAGGTGCACAATCACTCGGATGCCGACTCGTGTAGTTAAGTTCTTTTGTACCGCACGGGAAGGTTCCGGCGTTCAAGATTTTTTTTATTGCATGATTTTAGCAGCCAGACAGACAGCCCACTTGATGGGAAGTGGTTAGCATGGCCTATGGACATTTGAGTCGTATAATTCCAATACCCGCCAACTCCCTTCAAAAACAAAATTACGTTATTGATGTTTCTGGATAGTCTATGAAATTTCTCGTATGTCATGTTGTTCGTTTTATACCAAAAACCGCCAACTTCCAAATAATTTGACATCAAACTTTCGAATTTGTTCCAAAATCCGAGATATTAGAACACTTTTTTGCTTTTACTGACAATATGTTGCGTGTGGAGTTAGCGGATATTGGAATTATACGACTCATTTGTAACAACAAAGGTGGTACCGATGTTCTGCTGTTTTCTAAAGGGAGACTGGAATCTTGCCACTGATGCCGGAACACAACTCAAGGCTCTTACGGTGGCATACTCTAGACTAGCCGAATGAAGCCAGATTTCTTATATTAAAATTGTTTTTTTATGGCTTGGCAATTAGGCCTCACCTAATTTAATCAACCAATATTATACATTTTGTGAAAGTAAAAGAATAGGAACCTTTTGTACTTCAATTTGCCTTTGAAACCACACGCACTTGAGCGATTTTTTCAGGTTTGGCGATCTGCTACGATATGCGTTTCCCTGAACTAAGCACAGCGCTGAGTATACTCCGTGCGGAGATTTTAACATTTCCTTCCGCCTTCACACAGGCCACGGGCGCGGCGCATTGGCATATACTCTTGAGGTATGTATGAGGAAGGTGCAGGAAATATAGGTGTACTATTCGTAGCTTTTTTTTTGTTGCCGGAGTTCAGCAGACAGGCAGACGGCCCACTTGATGGAAAGCGTTCACCATCGCCTATGGACATTTGCAACATCAAAGGTGCTACAAATGCGCTGCTAATCTCTTAAGGGAAACTGGAACCTGGGTATTAATACCGGAACACAACTCAAGCTTGATATGGCGTCATGCTTTAGACCAGGGGCGGGTTATTTTGTCGCCTCTTACGATAGGCCGCCCTAACGCAGGAAATTGTATTCTTTCTCCGTTCCTGGACTGGTATAGCTGCATCCGTGTCTAAAGATGCAGATCCAAGTGTCCAATTCTGCTATTACTATCTCGTCAAAATCGCCGAATACATCGTCTCAATCGTAGTTTTGCCTGATTTCGGTGTTCTGTTAATTCTAATCACTATCCTTATAAGTATCAGCTAAACTAAATAAATATCTAAATTGGTAGATTTTCAATATTTATTTCGGCTAACGTCATTTCTGCTAATAGTAGTAACAATTTTTTTCTACTATTATTCCGCCGCGACGATATCAAGAAGATATTGTAGATTTAGTAGAACAGAAATAGAAGTAGAATTTTGAATCGCAATGGAGTCGTACTATAGCAAAATTTAGGCCCCTATTTAGTTCCGAATGACTACTGTGTGCAGCGGAGCATTGAGTATATATACTAATTCGCTGAAGCTGACTTACATTAATCCAGCAACTGACTTCAAATTCGAAGGATTTCATACTGGCATCGTTTAAATTGATTTGAAGTCAGTACCAAGTGCTACCAAGTTGTCTGAAAGAGATCGCTTTTTAGCGATAAATTCGCTCTTTGTGCATAATGTGACATATAGTCTGTAAGTTATTTTTTTGTATTGGTGTACAATAAATAGCGCGTTCCATCAGTAGCGCGCAACACCCAAAATGCTCGGTTATTCGTTCCACAAGGCGACCGTGTCGTGAACGTGGTCGTTGTGAGTCTCTAATGGAACGTAGCCAAAGGGATTATTGATTGATAAAGACCCATAGAATTTTTCATCACGTATTCAAGATTGTTTTTTGATAAAAAAAAAACATTTCAGATCAAGAGCGATAGAGAACCAATGTTATGTGATAGCTGCAGCTCAAACAGGTGAACACAATCCCAAGCGCAAATCTTACGGCCACGCGCTAATTGTCGATCCCTGGGGTGAGGTTCTGGCGGATTGTGGGGAGAGTGGGCCTTGTTTTAAAGTGGCCGAAATAAGTGAATCCAAATTAGCTGATGTTAGACGGAACATGCCCGTTTTTCAACATAGAAGGTGGGTTATTATTTCTTGCTGCTTATTATAACGGACTAGCTGTTGACAGCGGCATCGCTCGCGTAGAAAAAAAAAGATTGTTTACATTATTTTTGTTAAAAACTATAAATTAATTCAAGTTGTTTTTTGTATCAAATATTTATGTCAACAATCCTTGTATTTTTTTTATTTTTTTTCAATTAACCAGCTATAAGTATTAGAGATGTTCCGACTAGTCGGTAAAGCTGACTATCCGGCTTCTTACTTTGTAGTTTATAATCTATACTAATACATTGTAATCCATAATTTGTGGCACTTTATGGCATATGTTGTTCCCTTGGTGGATGCTGGGGTCCAGGTCGATGCTGCCTATTTTGATTTCAAAAAGGCCTTCGATTTGGTAGACAATGACATATTGTTGTCAAAATTGGCAGCAGTAGGATGTACTCCCAAGCTATTAAACTTTTTTGCTAATTACATGAGAGATCGTCAACAGTTTGTCGATTATGCTGGTTGTAAATCAGAGCCATACTATACCCGATCAGGAATTAGTCAGGGAAGTAACCTGGGACCACTCCAGTTTATTATCATGATTAATGATTTGCCTGAGGTAGTGAAAAATTCCAAATGCCTTTTATTTGCGGATGATTTAAAGTTGCTGCTTGCGATCAAAGATAAATCGGACTATGAGATGCTCCAGAATGACGTAGCTAAAGTAGCAGACTGGGGTGAAAAAAATAATTTATTTTTTAACACGACAAAATGCTCTCTCATTTCCTTTAGCAGAAACAAGCGGCCTCTCCATTACAACTATTTCTTCGTTAACGAAGCAATTAAAAGAGTTGAAACGGTGCGAGATCTTGGAGTATGTCTTAATACACAGCTAACATTTCGCGATCACATAGTTAAGATTTGTAAGAAAGCTTATCGAAATTTAGGATTTGTATTACGTCGAGTAGAAGGTATTAAAAGTATTTATGTAGTTAAAACATTATTTAACGCTTTAGTAAGAAGCCATTTAGAAAGCAACGCAATCATCTGGGCTCCACATGAAACTAAATATAGTCTCATGTTGGAGCGCATACAAAATAAATTTACCAGATTTCTATACCTAAGACTTTATGGTGTTTACCCATTTTATCCTTTGTTGTACCCAACCTTGTTTGTCTTAGGCATGGTTGGGTACAATAATTTGGCATCTAGACGAAAGTTTACACTCGTCTCATACTTATTTAAATTGTTAAGAGGTAAATTATTTAACCCAGGAGTATTAGCTGAAATCAAACTTAATGTTCCAGCAAATTTTGTGATGAGACGTAGGCAGCCACCAATGTTCGTAGTGCCATACGGCAGGACTAACCTACTTAATAAGGCGCCGATGACACAGGCCATGCGAACATTGAACAAGACATGTCAACAAATTGACATTTTTATCTGTACTGTGACTGAATTCACAAGAACTGCGTATTATATTATATGTTATGATGACTGAATGTATATTCATATCTATAATGAATAGTATGTGTACCACGCTATCGTATTGGTGGCAACTGTAATGATAGCGATGTTTGTATGATAATAAATAAATAAATAATAAATAAATAAAATAAAAGAGACTTTCCTTTTGACATGGTTAAATTTTAATTGAGCTGTTTCACTTTAATGAATAATAACAGTATTATCTTTAAACAAAAAAAAGAGTGCGTGTAACGTTCACACGCGATTGAAGTAAAACTTTTTTACTAATAATTTTTTTCTTCAAAATTTTTCAAAAAATTTTTGATTGATTTGTTTATAAACTATCTATTGACAAAAAATATTTGAAAACCGGATGGTACGCCATATTGCCGTAACGGACTTCCGTTGCATTGTCGTCCAGTTACCTCCTAGTCGCGCCTAAAGAA
The DNA here is from genome assembly GCA_949752895.1 of Dendrolimus pini. Taxonomy (NCBI): domain Eukaryota; kingdom Metazoa; phylum Arthropoda; class Insecta; order Lepidoptera; family Lasiocampidae; genus Dendrolimus; species Dendrolimus pini. The sequence continues at coordinate 25,601,022 of OX457124.1, forward strand.
GTTTTACTTCAATATTTTTTTTTTATACAAAAACACCGCCACTGAGATACGTACAAAAGTAAAAATCAAGAAACAATGCGAAGTAAACAAAACAGGTTGCGACACGCTCGCATTCGGTGGTTGAGACTTCGCGCGTATCAGCTATAAACGAAGCGTCACGGAAATCCCCGAAACCGTAATTGGCTTGGCCGACTAGTCGGCCTCTTTACAACCGACTAATCGGTTAGTCAGCCAAAGTCATTATCGGCACATCTCTATTAAGTATTGTTAATCATAAATTTAAAAAAACTAAAAAAACACGCTTTCATAAAAAAATCCAACTAAAAAACAGAAAATAAAATTTGGTTTCTGATGAACGGGGTCTTACCGTGGAGTGCAAAAAGAAATAATTAATCAATTTGATTAAGTACAGTGTAAAAAAAAATGAATGTACATTATTGTAAAAAAGCGTGGGGTGTATTCAAAGCGCTTTTTAAGATATTATAATACACCCCACGCTTTTTTACAATAAGGTACATTAATTTTTTTTTACACTGTACTTAATCAAATTGATTAATTATTTCTTTTTTGCTTTCCACGGTATTTAGGTGGATTTTTTATGAAAGCGTGTTTTTTTTGTTTTTTTTTAAACTATTATTTATTTTTCATTTTTTAGTTAAATTTTTTAAAATGTTTTTAAATGCAAGCTTTTGAGATCCTGTATATCATGTAGCAGCAGAATGCTAGCCAAGACAAGTAAAACGAGCCCAAACACGACGGGTCTATCTTGTTTAGTACAGGAGTTCCTATGGCCACCTTCCGACTCCATCATCAGATCAGCTCCATGGTACCATATTATTGCACTGTCACGCGATATAAACATACGAGCCCAAACACGACGGGTCTATCTTGTTTAGTACAGGAGTTCCTATGGCCACCTTCCCACTCCATCATCAAGATCAGCTCCATGGTACTATATTATTGCATTGTCATCGACCTTTGACAGGTTTGACAGTTTGAATTAAATCTGATCGTTCAAAGTAGGACAAAATCGAGCTCAAAGGGGTCGGTTACAAACATACATACATACATACAGGTGAAGCTAATAAAAGCGGGTTAAATATAAATGCATATTGTCAACTAAAGTAATCATTGAAATGGTTCCCAAACACTTATTTATTTCGTTTACTTGATATCTAAGGGAATGTAAAAAGTAAATCAGGCAATAATAAGGACAACAACATCCAAAACTTTTCTGGGTTCAAAACTATGCACAGAATGCAGTCCTCGTATTTTGCACACTCAACTCCATCCAGCGCCTAGATAAGTAGTTCCGAGAAAAGTTAATGCGACATACATAAATTGACATACAAACATAAGAGTTCTGTTTTTGGTTAAATAGCTACGGAACTCAAACTCTTAGAAATGTTACATAACTCCTTCGTTCACACATGACTTCATTTCCTTTACAGGCGAGACGTCTACTCGTTATACCCTCTAAGTTTACGGAAAGACCCAATTCCGGAGCATTCGGAGAACGTTCCGGAGCCAACGCCGGAGGCTCGGCCGGAAACTCCGGATTCCGGGCCGACGAACGTGTTCGGACACGTCAGAGTTCCGGAGAAATGCGTCTTTCACAAATCGAAGCTCAGTTATGCTTTCGTTAATTTAAGGTGAGTATAATAATCATGGAAGAACAATACTGCCCTCCCTATAACAAACGCAGTACTTCTGTATAAGGTTTCCAGCATATCTATACATATAATAAAATTGTAAAGGTCGAATTTCTGTACTACGAAAAAAAATGCTATAAACCGAGTCAGGGGGATGCAAGAATTGAAATCCAAACTAATTTAGATATTTTTCAAATTTTTGTTTCTCTGTTTGTCTGTCTGTTTGTACCGGCTAATCTCCGAAACGACTGGACCGATTTAAATGAAATTTTGTATGCTGGTAGCTTATATCCCTGGTCAAAATATAGGATACTTTTGATCCCGAAAAATTAAAGAGTTCCCGTGGGATAGTTAAAAAACTTTTCACGCGGATGAAGTCGCGGGCAGAAGCTAGTAGAAAAATACCACAAGAGTTTCAACCAGTATTATTTTATTATTTAAAACATATTTGTCAGATGAGTTCGTTAGTGATCGATTGAATTAATTAAATTCCTTATAATACACAGCATATTTTGAGAATTTGTATGCTGCATTTTCAGCAAAGAAGGCTTGCACTCAGCATATTGCTGTGCCGGAATTATCTCCGACACTACTCTGATTTACAATGCAAAGCTTCCTTTTGATGTTAGACCCAATTTTGATAAGATAATTCTACTTGTGCAATATTTGTTTATTAAATCAAATAAATAAATTTAAATAAAACCAACAATAAAATATTGTCATTCTTAGTACTTTTGTGGTAGTTTTTTATTGCATTTTTTTCCTTTAAATGTTACTCTATCTTCAGATGTGCAATACCAGGTCACGTCCTGGTAGCTCCCATAAGAATGGCCGAAAGGAATAAGGACTTGAACGACGAAGAAGCGGAGGACTTCTATAGAAGTATACGATTGGTTCAAAAGGTAAGGACGATATATGATTTATTCCTGTACTTGACTTGATATTGTGATATTCCATTTCCACTTCGACCTTTGGTGTTGCAAACGTCCATAGGCGACGATAACCACTTTCCATGAGCTAGATATCTGCCTGTTTGCGATATAAAAACTAAAGGGGACCGCTACACTGATTGGCTGATGTCTTTGTCTTACTAAGTAATCACTGTTTGCTACAACTCCATTAATTCTTCGAAAAGTGTAATAAATAACACAATCTCCTTACTGTGGCTAGTATCTATATACTTGATATCGCTAAGTTTATCAAATTCAATGGGTCTTTGTTTGAAGAATCTTATAATGTTAACGCGAGACTTGTGACGCAAGTGTCATTAAACATACCTGTGCCTTCTCTGGATCTCTTCAGAAGGAACTGTATTTACTTGGCTCCTCTTATTTATAACTCATGACCAAATATTCGTATAAACGCACCCCCAAGAAAATTAACTGAAGTCTTAAAAAAGTGGCTGACCAAGGAGAGTTTGTATACTGTAGATGTTTTTTTTTTAAAGTGTTTGTCTTTATTATCTACTTATATGGAAAATCTTAGTGATCTTAGTGAAATTTCATTCATTTTGTATAAATATATCAATTGATTGATAGTAATTGTGTAACATATTTCTGTTAATAAATAAGAAAACCAATTTTTAGCTACATGTGTTGCTGGGAAGTTTCTTGCCGCTTCGTCTCCTTAATAGAAATAACACGTTGTGAAGCGGTGTTCATAGACTAGGAAGTAAAATTAAATTTTAATTTACATGTATGATCTGCAAAAAGTGTTCTCCAGTGGAAATTATTTTGAATAAAATTTGAATTTTTCAAGTAAAATCTCGTTTAACAAATCAACATGAAATATTGACCGCTTTGTCATCAAACCATAGCGTCATACAATTTCGGTCAGCGCCATCTATGGAGGTGTTGATGAAGATATAAATGTGACCATATTTTAGTGCTAAGTGTACGAGTTGTTTTGTGTTGAAGATCCTACTTTATTGCGTTAGGGCGGATTGAGGTGAGAGGGGACAAAATAACCCATAGCCAAGGTGGTAGAGTATTTGCCCGACTGGATGGCTGCCACCCCTGGTCTAGGGTATGCCGCCATAACAAGCTCATGTTGTGTTCCGCCATAAGTGACCAGGTTCCAATCTCCCTTAAAAGAGCAGTGCATTTGTAGCACCTTTGGTGTTATAAATCTACCATAGGCGATGGTGACCGCTTTCCATCAGGTGGGCCGTCTGCCTGTCTGCTGAACTCATGCTATATATGAAAACGATATTATTTTTATCTTTCAGTTAATGGAGAAAGTACACAAGGCACAATCTTGCACGGTGACCATACAGGACGGTCCAGAAGCGGGTAGGACTGTTAAGGTGCAATATTTATTGAATGAATCTTTATTTGTAAAATACAGGTAATAGTTATAACTAGGAGCAGTAGCAAAGTCAGATGCCCTCAAAAAAATATATATTTATTAACCTATAATAATAATTTTATATCACAAAACAGTAATAAGGCACCACCTAAACCTATGAGATTTGCTTGTGATGCAAAACACCCGCGCATTTACAGGAAAAAACTTATTCTATATAAATACAAGATTTGTAATTATACATTGTATCGTGTTCTTCGTCGTTCCTATATTGACGCATATGTATATACATATATACACACATACCCACGCATATATATACTCACATATACACCTACACACATATACATTGTACATACATATACCTAATCACATCGTATAATTAGATAACATATACACAGTCACGAACGCTCATACACACGGGCTGTCATTGCATTTTTTCTAGATAATAGTTTTTTAGTGTCTGATTTATATTTTTGGAATTTAAAGATTTCCTAAGTGTAGTGGACGCCCCTTTGAGGTGTACAAAATAAAAGCATTTAAATTTAAAAAAAACGTGTGCGTCTCGGGACAGACAGACTGCCGCCGTAACGCGTTACGTGACGAAGGGATTTACCCTCACACAAGAAGTTATCACTTGAAAACACATGAACAATAATATATAATCTTATATATAAAATTCTCGTGTCACAATGTTAGTTACCATACTCCTCTGAAACGGTTTGACCGATTGTCATAAAATTTTGTGTGCATATTGGTTAGGTCTGAGAATCGGACAATATCTATTTTTCATCCCCCTAAATGTTAAGGGTAGTCCACGCCTAAATTTTTTTTCATTTTTATTTTTTTATGATACAGCATTAAAAAATACATACAACCCTAAATTTTCAACCCTCTACGATCAACCCCTATTTTTTATTTGTTAAATATCGATTGAATCTTTTCCGGGCCGGATGACGTCTGCCGTGACAGCTAGTAAATATATATATAATAATAATAATTCAATAGGCAGTCAGTTAAAATGATATCTTCCAGATAACAGAAACTTACTTAACTTTTCTTATATTTTCTCCTATATAATACTTATAAGTATCGTATTTTTCCAGCATTTACACTGCCACATAATGCCCAGGAAGAAGGGAGATTTTTTGGAAAGCGATTTAATATACTTGGAATTAGCTAAACATGACCAGTAAGTATGTTTATTATTGACCAATAGATTGTAATTATTGGATAGCATTTGCTGGCGAAACTTCGTTCGTGTTGCCATAACGACGACGACGTCTTATTTTTAATTTTTTGCGACCGCAACGCTATCCTTTGGCTATATTCGGTTGTCCTATATAAACAACGTTATTAATTATCCCGTTAAAAAATATGCAATGTGTCGACCTGGGATATATAAGGTAACTGTCTTGAGTTCCATTTAAATCCATTCAGTCCTTTTCACGTGATGGTCTAACAAATAGACGGACAGACAAAAATCCTAAATGTAACATTTTCGGAATCTGCTGCACCGAATTAACTCCCTTGATTTTCATTTCATTTTTAAACGCATTGTGCAAACTCTACACCCTTAACAGATTTATGAGTGTTATATTCTCTCACCTTCAGCCAATTATTTGGGGTCGGTAAAATATTTCCTTCCATACTCCTCTATACATATGTCTTCAGTCAAAGCGCATGTTACAACTTACAAAGTCTTAGCAGTATGCAAGTGTGCTTAAATAGATGGGTATTCCAAAATTCAGCCTCATACAATCAACTAGTTTTGTTTTATTCACCATTTTGTCCCTTGTGTAAAACTGCACTTTTGTCTGTACGCCCATTTGTTCTGAAGCCCTCGATATCATCCTTCACACACAATACAGATTTATTATATTATAGACTAGCTGTGCCCGCTACTTCGTCCACGTGATTTTTTTTCCGGGGAACCTTAAATTAGCCTATGTGACTCCTTATATAACATCAGCTATCTAGCAGTGAAAGTCCCATCGAAATCGGCGTAGCCGTTTCAGAGATTGGCCGGAACATCCAGACAGACAAAAATGATTCTTTTCATAAAGTTCCGTGTATACTTTTATTATATGCATTTAGTAAAAACCTGTTATTTTGACATTAGACATTACTTCAATATATTTTTTTATTGCATGAGTTCAGCAGACAGGCAGACGGCCCACTTGATGGAAAGCGGTTACCATCGCCTATGGACATTTGCAACACCAAAGGTGCTACAAATGCGCTGCTGCTCTCTTAAGGGAGACTGGAAACTGGCCACTAATGCCGGAACACAACTCAAGGTTGTTATCGCGACATACTTTAAACCATGCTCTACCACCTGGCTGTGGGTTGTTTTGTCGCCTCTTACGACAGGCTGCCCGGCCGCAGGAAATTATATTCTTTCTCCGTTCCTACACGGATTTTTTTAACCACCATATAATTTACAGTTACCATAAATGTTCGAATAAATCTGTCGACTGTTCTTCGAGTTTTTTAGACACTAATTAGTAAGCGGAATTATTAACATATGAAAAATATTATTTAGATTTAAACCTGGCCACCCTTCAAAACCGGCGCGAAGTTTAGAAGAGATGCAGACTGAAGCTGAAATGTTGAGAAGTGAAATGAAGAAGTTGATAGCAGAAGAACAATTACTTAGTAGATAATCAAATTTTTAATTGTAAATATTGTTGATAAGTGAAATAATAAAAACTATATTGTTATGAATCACACTTATTTTAATTTTAATGCATGCTATAACACATTCAAAACCCCCATATAACGACATTAAAAGGTACACCGTACACATAACTAAGGATGATAAAATCTTTTGTTATAGTCCCTTTTATAAATTCTTAAAGTGGGTCTGCAAGGCCACAAAACCAAAATAACCTAGAAAATCTGGCACTAGACCGCTTACAGTTGGGAACGTTCCCGAAAAACAGCAGTATTAATGCTTTGCCCAGGATATAGATCAGCATAGGCGGAGCGGGAGCGTGAGCGGGCTTTCTTGCTCCGTTCCCGCAAAAGGAGGATGCGCCGGCGCCCGGAACCTTCGGCCGCAGTAAATTTTTTATTTATTTAGGTTTATGACTTGGCAGCTAGGCCTTTAAGCCAGATCTTAGTTTACAATATAGTTTCTTCATTTTTCTTTAGCCTATGTATAGCACAGCTGAACTGTAGGTAATCAGCTAGTGCCATTCAACGGAGTTCTTGTGACAACTCAAAAGGCCACATTTGAGTATACAGTTCACATTTCTCTCAAAACACATAATCACTACTCAAAAACTATCAATATCCTACAACTATTGTTCATTTTAGAGTAATTTTACACATTTTTAGAAAATTAAACTGCACAGCACAACATCTCCTTTCAGTTCCCGCCAAAAACTCCCCCCGTTTACTGTCAATAAATATGTAACTTGAAGACGTGAAAAGTCAAAAGTAAAATAAATGCTTGGAGCCATGTTTAAAATCTCACAAACACTACCACAAACCAAATATTACACTGAATAAATGTTCAACCCCGAGTTGGATGTCTGCCACCCCTAGTACTTAATTTTTTCAATATATTACTAAAACATTATGTAACGACATAAACTGTACCATCCTGTCTTACATAAATATAGACACAAAAGGTTCGAGTAAAATAAGTGATATAATATTAAATTTAAAGTTTGCATGTTACAAAACTAGAGGGCGTTGTTTATTTTTCTTACGAACTATAAAGGTTATTTACCATTATGCACATGATTTATTTTTGTTTTTATCACTCTATTCAGACGGGCAAATCTGCCTAAGGCCTGAAGGGGTTAGACTGGAACCTAAAAAATAGTTTTTGAAGTCTTGGAGCCTTTAAAAAAGGTACCCAAGATATTTCTATTCTAATAATTCCTATGTAGAGACGAGTTATGATTATAACAGGTTAATTTAAATATCTGATACTCCTGTTACTGTGATCCAAAATTAATAAATAGCATTTATCTGTTATTAGATAACATATATTTGTTATTGGAACGAAGTGAATGCAGAAGTCTTGAAGCGCTTTAAGCTTAGGACGAGTAAAAAAATTAAGGATAAACAAATTTAGACATACATTTTTATAAATACACAACCATAAGCACACTTTTGTATATATATGTACATAATATATATAAGTATAGTCCATAATCTATATGACTACGCAATATAAATAATATAATAGAAATTAGGGGTGTTCGCCACCACACATGGGGCGATGAAGGCTTAAATTCTTTGACAAGGTACAATCGTGTGTAGTCCTATCTCGAAACCGCAGTGATTGTTCATGTTCCGACAGCGGCAGCACATTGGTAAGCACCATTGTTGTTACAAATGTCTATAGGTGTACTAATTCCTGCGGCCGGGCGGCCTGTCGTGAGAGGTGACAAAACAAGCCACAGCCAAGTGGTAGGACATTTGCCCGAGTGGATGGCTACCACCTCTTGTCTAGAGTATGCCGCCATAACAAATTTGAGTTGTGTTCCGGCTGTCAGTGGCCATGTCCCAGAATCTCCTACAAGGCAATTGGCAGCACCACTGGTTTTGCTAATATCTAATGTCCATAGGCGACCGTAATCACTTTCCAGCACAGTTTGGCCGTCAGCCCATCTGCTGTGCTTCAGTAATAAAACCGCTTTTCATCAGGTGGACCGTCTGCCTATCCAATAATGAAATCATGCAATAAAAATTAAATCTATGCAATACATAACAATACAATTCATCAAGTCATTCATTCACATTTCATATCATATAAATAATATTAATATATTTAATATAATATAATACTAATATATAATCTAATCTAATATCTAATATAAATTTATAAATCTTGAACACCTTAGACAAGGCTTACAAGACTTCAAAAACTGATTTTTATAGGTAGGTTTTTACCCGTCTGGATACATAGTCGAGAACGAAAATAAATCTAGTACAAAATGTAAAGACACTTTATAGTTCGCAACAAAATTTAACAGCGCCATCTAGTTTTGTGCCGTGTAAACCTTAAACGTAACATTACCTTTTCAGTAAGCAAAGTAAAATAGCTTAAACAACATGACCCTGGCAATGTCAAACTCTAAATTTTGGCTCTTATATGTAGTATGTTGCTCAGCTGGCTGGCAAAAAGGTTTGAGTTTCATCAAAGGTGAGGCAGTACTTCACACCACTTCAGTTGCTGAATCTTTACCAAGCACAAGTACAGTCTTGCGTGCAATACTGCTTTTATCTTTGGGATACAGTCAAACGTGAATCTATTCATTATTATTTTTAATTTTTTTCTTAGAAATTACTCAGTCTATATAGACAATTTTTTTTTACAATATATTTAATCGTGTGTAATATCATGATTGAATTGAATGTTGAAACGCCTATATGTTCTACGACGACTTCTTTATTTCAGTAAATAGGCAGGGAAATATTGTTTTCTCATAAAAATTGTGTGCATACGTCTCTAATTTTACAAGCTTTCTATTAGCTTCAATGGATATATGTAAGTTCGGGTGGAATCTTGCAAGTTAAATTTAACCAACTTCCCGGTTTCCGATTGAGCTAAAATTATGCACGCATATGTATATCGCGTAACAATGCAATAATATGGTACCATAAAGCTGATCTGATGATGCATTCAGAAGGTGGCCATAGGAACTCCTGTACTAAACAAGATAGACCCGTCGTGTTTGGGCTTGTTTTACTTGTCTTGGCTAACACTCTGCTGGTACATCATATCCAGGATCTCAAAAGCTTGTATTTAAAAACCTTTTTAAAAAAGCTTATTTTGTTAAATATAAATTGAACATATGACGATTTTATAAAGGTTCCGTTTTTTGTATAAATGGCCACGAGGACCTAATAAAAACAAAAGTTTCTACAATAAAACATTTTATTAATTACGACTAGAAAAATATCACACAGATATTATGAATTATTACCATTAAAATCTTGAGTATTTTATCTTCAGCCGATATTAGACCTTTCAGGCCTTGTAGACAAGTGGCATTAAAACGAAACGAATAGAATGTATATAATTGTCATTGTTATGTCATATCGTTAAGTATATCGAGGGCTACATAACAAATGGGCGTATACTAAAAAATGCCATTTTCTTGTTGTTTATTAAAATCTATGCATGTCACAATTTAAAAAGTCTTACCAATATATAAGAGTACCTAAAAAGAAGGGTGTTCCAAATTTCAGTCTTATACAATTAAATTAGTTTTGTTTTATTCACAATTTTGTCCCTTGCGTAAAACTGCACTTCTGTCTGTACGCCCATTTGTTATGAAGTTCTCGATAAGTATTATGTTCATACTGATATATTTTTAAATGAACAATGAACTAAATTATAAATAAAATACACTACAAACAAAACTTAGAAACTAAATTCTACTATAAATACTACTACTTTTCTGTTGGTTTAAGTTATCATTGTTACCAGAGTCATTTATTTATTATTATTACTACAGTTTAACTATTTAATGTTGAAATTATTTAAAAAAAAAAACCAACTTTGCAAAATATAATAATTGTAATATTTTACTTATAACTAACTCGGCCTATAACGTGCCACTGCTGTGGACCTAAAGCAGTCGCTCAGTTAATCGTTCAGTGAAATTGAAACGTATGTATTATATACTGCTAGGAGTAAGTTATAAGATGGTGATCCACTACTTTTCAAAATTATTGAGTAATATGTAGATTATGTAAAGGAAATGCGTGAAAAACCTAAGATAGATTTTGTTTCAACCTTTACTACTAGCATTAAACAAATCGATGGTAGCTTTGCTAACTGAGTTCTGGTAACACTGTACTTTCCCTTCGACAATGGTAGAAATTTCACCAGAACTTAGCAAACCATTACGCACTGGAGGCACCTTCTTCCCATTTTGAAGCATAGAATTAGAGTCAGGATTTTCTAGAAAAGAATAATAATTATAGTTTTTGTACAAAGTATTTTTTTAAAGGAATGCAGGATACCTATTGATGGTATTTAAGCAAAAATTGTCTTGAAAATTTCAATTGTTTACTGAAATGTACATTTTCCAGCGGCCATAAGAACCCTTCATTTTGCGTTAGTTACAGATCTAAAATTTGACTGAAGCCCAGGGTGTCCAGTAAGTTTTAGGAATTTACCCAGTTTTATGACTTCAATATGTAAGAAGTAATATGAAATCGACACATTTTAGTTTTTGGCTAGCTTTTTACATCCCAGAGACAAAATGTTATACCTATCCTATTCCAAATTAATTGCTTGAAAATTATTCTAAAGCTTTAATATTCTTGGATACTTGACAGTGATTACATACATATATCGCGCAGTGATATATTTTAGAAGAAAACGAAGAAAGAGAACAGCTCGCAGTGATTTTAATTCTACTTACCACACTTTTCAAGGCCATTTTCATCAGCTTTCGATTTTTTTTGAACACCAACAACACAAGGCCCCTTCGCTAAGGACCATGAAGGTATTTCTTCTCTTTTTATAGGTTCTAAAGTATTCCTTCGTTTTAGAACATTCGGTAGATTTTTAACCTCACTCTCCACGGTACTCACATTTTCTACCACCACGCCATTCGATAAACTACTACTCTCAATATTCTCTACTGAATCGGTATTATCTCCATTACCTGGCAACTCGATTTTTGACATTTGACTTTCTACCGTGAATATTTGTTTCGGTAAATTCGGTTTTATATCATCAGAGTTGTTCGTGTCGGTGCTTTCTTGTTTTATGAGTTTGTTTTTGGGGGATACTGATAAAGGGTATGACAACCCGTTTAGATTTGAAATATCGTGTTCTATGGACAATGGTGGAGCTGAAGCCATATACTGCGTGTACATGTTGCCTATTAGTTCTTCTGTGCGTCTGAAATGTACAGAGAAATCATTTCAAGTATTGCCATGTTATAGTATGGAAAAGTTTGGAAGGTCGAAGGAAAATATTGTAATACCTAAAATATTGTAATACTATTCTTGGCAAAATGATTAACATCTTGTTAATTTATGTAAGATATGAATAAATCCTAATATATTTATTTAACCGTGCTATCTGCGCTGGGCGTCAATTAGAAAAAAACCTAAATACTTGTGTGTGACATTAATTTAGTAATTTTTGTGGTATACCTTACCAACTTATTATATTAATTTAGCTAATAGCTTATGTCACTCGAGAATAAGGTAGGTACCTTTCTACTTATGAAAATTATCAATATCGGTTCATTCGTTTTAGAGTATACTTTCTACAAACAAATTCACAAATTTTACCTCTTTATAACATTAGTATAGATTTACCTCGTCAATGGTATGATAACAGATTGTGGCGCACCATTGCTGGGATGGTATGCATTGTGACCAAAACTGTCAAGGTCAGGATTGCCAGTCACCTGAAATCAAATTTAAGAATGTCGCAACGGAGAAAGAATAATATTTCGTGCGAACGGGTAGCCTGTCGCAACAAGAGAGAAAACAACCCACTGCCAAGTGGCAGGACATTTGCCCAACTGGATGGCTACCACCCCTGGTCTTGAGTATGCCGCCATAACAAATTTGTGTTCCGGCTGTCAGTGGCCAAATTTCAGAATCTGCTTCAAGGCCATTGGCAGCACCTCTGGTATTGCTAATATCTTATGTACATATGCGACGGTAATCACTTTCCAGCACAGTTGGGCCGTCAGTCCGTCTGCTGTGTTTCAGCAAATAAAAAAAGGCGATGGTAACCGCTTTTCATCAGGTGGGCCATCTGCCTGTCCGCTGAAATCATGTAATTAAAATTGAAAATTGCATAATTAAAGGTCTGTTTAATTGTACTCCTTGCAGTTTAATTAATAGATCTTGAACACCTTGAACAATGCTGCAAGACTTCAAAAACTGTTATTTTTCTAAGTTATTTAGGTAGGTTTTTAACCGTCTGAACACATAACGAAAATAAATAATGTACAAAATGTAAAGACACTTTATAGTTCGTAACAAAAATTAACAGCGCCATCTAGTTTTATGCCATGCAAACTTTAAATGTAACATTACCTTTTCAGTAATCAAAGAAAAATAGCTCATACGAAATGACCCTGGCAATATCAGAGGAAGAAGCAGGGCTTGATAGGCCCATGGTCATAAAAAAAAGCAAATGAACGGTCGCTTCGGTAAGATATTACGACACGGCCATTAATCGTTCGACGCCAACATTCTGCCACAGCATGATTCATTATTAAAAACTAATGCAATAAAAGTAACTTAAGTAATCTTAATTGTAGGTGGGTACATTTATCAATTGTAGTTATTAAATTTTATTTTTTATTCAAATTTTCAAATTATATTATAAATTAAAAAATACTACAGTCGTACTATCGCAATAATACGACTTAACGATTAGTAATACTTAATTACTTAAAACTTAATAGCGGAAGAGCTCACGGTTAATTTAAATGACGTGACGACAAAAATAATACTTCTAAAGATAATTAGAAAAAACTATCATCTGTAACGCACGGACACCGGAATGACACTATGCCTACGTTCCACATGAGACTCACAGTGACCACGCTCACGACCGCGATTTTTCCCGTTCCACTTGATCGCGGGTTACAATTGTAAACTCTAGTGGAATGGATTATTCGACCCACCTTTTGACATGGGTCGTCCTGAGCGCTGCGTGAGCGAAAATCATGACGTCATTAGTGACGTTTTCGCTACGGCCATAACGACACGTAATCCGGGCAGGTCGGCAAACGTAAAACGGCCGAAGGAGCATTTTGGGCGTTGAGAATTATAAAAAGAACATGCCCTATAAGGGTTCTTTGTTATATTTAGGCTGCACACAAACGGGCCACCGATCACAGCCGAGCCCGAACAAAAGTGATACCGGCGCGTGTCCCTGCAAAATGTATGAAAAGGCGTGTGAACGCTTGTCGGTGGCCATCGGTGTCTGTGTTCGGTAGCCCGCTTGCCCTCAGCCTTAGGTGTCGAAACCGTAAAAACATTACCTCCATAACACCTATCTGCGTCGTACGAACGTGGTAAGGGAAATTTTTATTTGCGAAAACTGGTAGTGTCAGCATCTGCAATAAAACATACATATTACGTCAAATTTAATATCTACTTATAACCATAGAAGCAGAACACACACACACACACACACACACACACACAGTTCCTTCTTTATTTTTATGAAAAAAAGAAAGAGTATATATTTTTTGTCCAGAGTGACACTAAAAACGTTTAATTAATAGGACTCACATGGAAAACATAAAAACATAAGTATTTTATAAAACATAAAATATATTTAGAAAAAAAATCACCACATTCACACATTTCTAGACAATTTCGATCACAATGCAATCAACGTCTTGCAATTTAATATATATTTTTTAATTATTAAAAGTTATAAACACTTATTAGCTTTTTTCTAATTTCGAAAATTTCATAGATTGTACAGAGTGTATTATAGTGTGTCACAGTCTAACTTCAATTTTTTGTCCCTACAACACATGCAACGGATTATAATAAATTCCTTACCAAGAACATAATGTGCCCGCTAAACGTTATGAATAGAAGAACAGCTGTTACTACGCTTTCTCGGACCCATTTATCTGAAAAAAAAGTGTGCTCAATTGTTTTACCTCAAAATTACCTGTAACCTTTTTTTTAGCCAGGTGAAATCCGTTTGAGGACTAAGCCGCAACAGGCACCGAAGCCTGGGGGGATGTTCGCGACCCGTGTGAGTGTGGGATTTGCCAGATCGGGGCTGGCACTAGCGTGCCCAGTCAGTACTGGTGCTACGCTATTGCCACTCCCCAGTTAGAGATACCCACTAAAACCCCTGGGTGTTCCGTCCTGCGCTTATGCCCGGGCTACGGTGCAGCGGGCTTCCCAACTCCGCGTGCTCTGGCAGGCGTGGGCCCCCCTCACTGGGCCTCTTCCAATGCCAGGGGACTAAGCCCCTGGTCACAACCTGTAACCCCCTAAGCTAAGTTTGTTTTTTTATTGTTGGAGTTCAGCAGACAGGCAAACGACCCACCTGATGGAAAGTGGTTACCATCGCTTATGGCATTTTGTAAAATTTGTAACACCAAAGGTGATAGATACATGTTTGTCATCATCAGGTCATGTATATGTCCCGTGGTCTTCAAGGACATACAATATGATAATTAATTAATTTAAAAAACTGCACAACGCACGTGCAGCTTTTTTTATTATAACAATATTATAACGATTTAATGGAGGCAATAAATATACAGTGAATAAATAATAGTTTAAAAAAACTAAAAAAAACACGCTTTTATAAAAAATCCAACTAAAAAAACAAAAAATAAAATTTAATATAATATAAAAAAGCGTGGGGTGTATTCAAAGCGCTTTTTAAGATATTATATTATTAATTGAATACACCCCACGCTTTTTTATATTATATTAAATTTTATTTTTTGTTTTTTTAGTTGGATTTTTTATAAAAGCGTGTTTTTTTTAGTTTTTTTAAACTATTATTTATTTTTCATTTTTTAGTTGATTTTTGTTTAAATGTTTTTAAATACAAGCTTTTGAGATCCTGCATATCATGTAGCAGCAGAGTGCTAGCCAAGACAAGTAAAACGAGCCCAAACACGACGGGTCTATCTTGTTTAGTACAGGAGTTCCTATGGCCACCTTCCGACTCCATCATCAGATCAGCTCCATGGTACCATATTATTGCATTGTCACGCGATATAAACATACGAGCCCAAACACGAAGGGTCTATCTTGTTTAGTACAGGAGTTCCTATGGCCACCTTCCGACTCCATCATCAGATCAGCTCCATTGTACCATATTATTGCATTTTGACGCGATATAAACATACGAGCCCAAACACGACGGGTCTATCTTGTTTAGTACAGGAGTTCCTATGGCCACCTTCCGACTCCATCATCAGATCAGGTCCATGGTACCATATTATTGCATTGTCACGCGATATAAACATACGGGCCCAAACACGAAGGGTCTATCTTGTTTAGTACAGGAGTTCCTATGGCCACCTTCCGACTCCATCATCAGATCAGCTCCATGGTACCATATTATTGCATTGTCACGCGATATAAACATACAGGGCCAAACACGAAGGGTCTATCTTGTTTAGTACAGGAGTTCCTATGGCCACCTTCCGACTCCATCATCAGATCAGCTCCATGGTACCATATTATTGCATTGTCACGCGATATAAACATACGGGCCCAAACACGAAGGGTCTATCTTGTTTAGTACAGGAGTTCCTATGGCCACCTTCCGACTCCATCATCAGATCAGCTCCATGGTACCATATTATTGCATTGTCACGCGATATAAACATACGGGCCCAAACACGAAGGGTCTATCTTGTTTAGTACAGGAGTTCCTATGGCCACCTTCCGTCTCCATCATCAGATCAGCTCCATGGTACCATATTATTGCATTGTCACGCGATATAAACATACGGGCCCAAACACGAAGGGTCTATCTTGTTTAGTACAGGAGTTCCTATGGCCACCTTCCGTCTCCATCATCAGATCAGCTCCATGGTACCATATTATTGCATTGTCACGCGATATAAACATACGGGCCCAAACACGAAGGGTCTATCTTGTTTAGTACAGGAGTTCCTATGGCCACCTTCCCACTCCATCATCAGATCAGCTCCATGATACTATATTATTGCATTGTCATCGCGACCTTTGACAGGTGTGCAAAGTATGAATTAAATCTGATCGTTCAAAGTAGGACAAAATCGAGCTCAAAGGGGTCGGTTACAGACATACTGACATACAAGTGAAGCTAATATAAAGCGTGTAAAAATCAAAGAACATTTACGTTCAAATTTAAAAAATAGTATATTGTGGCCAGTAACAAAATGTATTAGTCACAATAAAAACTTTTTGATAGTTTTCCCGACGAGTCTATAGATAATATATCAATAAATTTCGTATACCTATTGTTATTATAGGAGGGTTAGTTTTTATTTGTTTGTTATTTTTGCCTTTTAGTAATCGTTTTTCTTTTTTATGGACTACTTCTGTTCTCTCGATATAGTCTAGTAGTGGGCTAAGTGTTAGCCCGCCTAGTTCATTTTAACGCTTCGTTTTAAAGATCCTCAAGTCCCGACATGGTAAATGTCATAAACAAATTTCCATTATTTACTCTGATCAGGGGGTGTGAGATCGGTCCAAATGTTGAACGTTGTGAGTTACCCATAACGCAAGTATAACTTCTTTAGCTTGGTAACATAATATACTATAATATGTGCTCGTTAGCTGCATATCGTTATAATATATTTAAGATCTTACCTATATAAGCATTGGCTGTTAAAATAAACAACGGTCCAGCGTAAAACCATAAAGTACCACATATAAAGAACGGGCAGTAGAACATGTTCTGTAAAAAAAATAGTAATACTATAAAATTTGAAATTGTACATCAAACTTCATAATAATTTGATACGGAGTAGTGTAATATAATTTATAATCTTCTTTAATACCCCATTTTTCTATCTCTTATTGGGATTGTCTTCTCTAGATTTACAATACTTACATACCTTTATAATATACTAGAATTTGATCCGCGGCTACGCCGCCAACTAACCATAGAGGTGGGTCGAAGCGAGTACGTGTATGATGAAGTAATCTTCAAATCGAATGGATTCCACTCACTTCTATGTTAAGCTAAGAAGTGGTCTAGACTATATGAACTTACTTTCTTTGTTATTATTAAACGTAAAAAACCGAATTAAGTTTTTGAATGAGTAAAGTAAAGCTACTACCCTGGGTTTAACACGCGGCATAACCGCGGGGCAATCTATAGTATATATTATAATTAAATATAATAATAACAACAAAGAAACCAAGTCCATATAGTCGATACAACTACGTAGCAAAACTTAGAGGTGAATCGAAACCAACCCGATTTGAAGTAACACAATGAAGAACACGTTATTTATGACGCCTACGTCGTCATAAACAACATTATTGTATTAACATTATATTTGTTAGTGAATTGAAAAATGCGATTGCAGTGCCATCTATTTTCTTAATCGTCCATTCTAAGGCAACGACGTGATTCACCGGGACATGTATCCTAAATTACGCCCCCGGCCACATAAGCTAGCACTATGTAGAGTTTTATTTAATCCGTGTAGTAGATTTCACGTGATGCTCTAACAGACAGACAGACAAAAATGTGTGTCCATTTCACTCACAGTAGAAGTGAAACTTCAGAGAATATACTCACAGATAATTCTTCTCTACGATTTATTAACATAAATATAATTCCTTTAGCCTACATCCGTGAACATGTTATAATTCAAAATAAACTTCTTAAGTATCTCTTTAAATTTTTCACGGTTTTACTCTATAGAATATCAGTTTCACTTCGGTCCAAATTGGACCTATGTTTAATGATCGGTCTTATTGACTCAATCTCTCGCAGGCTAAGTCCTATAGATTTATGCGTCTATCTCTTATTAGTGTCGCTTTTCGTTTCATCGAATTTTAAATCTCAACGATTCGTAAGAAGTAATCACTTCAAAATTAAAAAAAAATATTTTCGGAATCTGCTGGTCCCAATTAGCCACCCTGGTTTTGTTCACATTTTTAAACGCATAGATTTATTATAGTGCTACCTGCACCTGTAGTTTAACCCGCGTGGTGAGGCAAAATAGTTATTTTATCCCCGCCAATTGCTAATGCGCTGGAACCTTGTCAAATTAACATTCACGTGACGTCATCCGCAACTCGATATGTACGCGTACTCGCCGGCCAGTGATGCTAACGGTACTGAGTGTTCGGCTACGGTTACGTCACCAAAATAGCGGCCAGGCGCAATAGCAATTTGCGGGGATAATATTTTGCATAATTCACACTATATCTTTATAAATTATAGCCTATGTGTTATTCTGATGTGTAAGCTACATTACTGTAAGGTTTCATCAATATCCATTAAGTAGTATTTGCGTGAAAGAGTAACAAACATACATCCATACATACATTCTTACAAACTTTCGCGTTTATAATATTTATAGGACATTTTATAACATACCTTTTCAGGGTATTTTCTTACAGTGAAAAATGTAGAATAAGCGAAGGCACACCAAGCCGTCACGCGCAACACGATGAGTCCATACCCCGCTGGACTTTCGTACAAATATAACACTTCCCCAGGATCGAAAGCCTGAAAATGTTCATCAATTCAAACGAATTTCCGCTGTTCAATAAAGATGAAACTATGCTATATGCTTTCCTGTTCTGTGATAATCTATACTTCGCTATTCTGTACTCACCTGTACTACGCTATGCTATTCTGTCCTGTTCTATACTTTACTGTACCATACTGTAACGTGCTATATTCATATATATATATATATATATATATATATATATATGTGTGTGTGTGTATATATGTCGGAGGGAAGCTATAATTGGATGGATTGTTTGGATGTATAACGCACAATATCATTTGTTTACATTTTAATTACTTCTAAAATTCTTAATGTAATTTAATTTGATTTGTTAAATGTTTCTATAACTTAAAGATCGTTCTAACCTAATAAAAGTTATAAATATTGTAATTTAATAAACGACCAATGAGAGCAGAGCATATCTTGAGCGGCGTCAGACGCCCTCTATACTTTTAGTAAGTATCTACTTGGGTAGACTGAGGAGTTTTTGTGGCACATTTGGTTGATGCCAATGGGTCGAGTTGAACCATGGAGAATTTTAAAGAAAGTGTTGAGTTAGAAGTATGAGCGGTGCCCTGAACCCGCTGCTCGGTCTAAACTATGTTAAAATGTGTTTTAAATCTAAACTAAAATTGTATAAACCGTGGCCATTGTGTTTTATGCTCGCATTTTATCCTGATGACGCCCACTAAACCTGCAATAACTAAAAAAGATGTCGTGAGAACGAGGCCTTCTCCGACGTATATATATATATATATATATATATATATATATATATATATATATATATATATTGAATTAAGCATAATACGGGTTGTCTGGAAGAGATCGCTTCTTAGCGATAAGACCGCCCATTGTGCACATATAGAATATTTTTAGGCTATAAGTTCATCAGTGTTTACTGTAATGGTGAACAATAAAGTGTTATGTATCTATCTATCTATAATAATTATACACACCTTGGCCTGATAGACAAAGAGAACTATGTAAGTGACCACGTAGCAGCACATAAATACTGTCAGTTTAACTGTGAAGCCAACTTTTAGACGACCTCTAGTTATAGTGTAGCCTTTAGCCATAAGCACTAAAAGCAGAAGGAAAGTCATTTCTGACACGCCACAGAAGAACTGACCTGAAAGTAGAAATTATTAGATAGGAAGTCGTGGCAATTTAGTGTTGCGTAACTAGATTTGCCATATCTGTCCAAGTTATGGAATGAACTCCCGCGGTTTTCCCAGAGCGCAACAATATGGGACTCTTCAAAAAAGGCGTGAATAGATACCTAGTCTCAACGAGGTAGGCAAAGCATCGGCTCCCTTAGTGTTGCAGATGTCCTTGGGCGACGGTAGCCACCTACCACCAGGTGGTCCGTTTGCTAGTTTGCCTGCCAGCAAACATAATAGACAGATTATAATTAATTTTTATCATCATTATCTTGGTGGTCATTTAGGGGTAGCTTGATCGATATGATACCACGCTCTCACAGAATATCGGCGTGAAATGATTACCCTTGAGTTAATCATGTTTCATTGTGACCGAGAGTTTCGGTTGCCGTATGCCTCTCCCCCTTTTTGTTGATGACGAAATGTTTTTTCTTGGGGCACCATCGGGCCTGAGGGGGAAGGTATGTATGGCCTCCGAACAGAAGGGACGGGGGATAGTCGACCGTCAGAATACCCACTAAACATAACCTTCGCCCATCCTAGCGCTTTTATGGAGTGCGACAGGAACTTGAACGATTGACTCTCACTCAGGGCACTCCCGGGGAAGGATACCCTCTTCATCATGGGGGAAGGGGGTATCACGCTATCCCCCCTTTCTCATCCGCCCTATCCTATCCTTAAGGCTAGCAATGAGTTGGCACCAGTCCTGGTATTGTAAACATCCCTAGGCGATGGTAGTCACTTTCTATCAGGTCAGCTGTCTCTATGTTTTTTTTTTATGCTTTATCTTTATTTTTTTCTGAAAGGACATAGATACACTTTTTATAACGAGCGAATTATTAGCATTCCATTTTTCACTTGATTTTATTATTCATCTTCCATAACAACACTTACCAACTGTAATAGAACTAGGACTCCCGACTCCATTAGAAGCGTACTTGATATACCCGAGGCTTTCCAACAAAACTCCTAGATGCTGGAACACGATGGAAAATAGGAACAGTTTGTATGTAGTGTGTAGTAGATGTCTAGATTTCAGTTCCACGCTGCACATCACCACTGCCACCATTACCAAGACATAGGCAAAAGTGTATGCTAAAAGAACTGGAAGGACGTCTGAAAATGAACGGATTAAGAAACATAATTAATTATGACATATTAAACTATTGTTATATACCGATCTCTAGACAAAGAAATGCGCACCTGGTTTATTACCCTTCCCGCATTTAGAACTATTTTGTTTACTTTGTGTTTAAAAATTGCAATTAGTCTATTGACAATAGCTTTTCGTTATTGTTTTCGACCTTGTTGGCCGTTCGCAGGAATAATTAACCAGGAGTGTAGGTTACATTTTCTCGGAAAACCTCAGTCAACGCGGTCCTTTGTTGTATTATGTAGTTTAGTATAAAATGATGCCCGAATGGGGGGGGGGGGGGGGTGAGGCAGTCAAGCGACAATTATGATACTATCAAGACGTGTGTAGTACATTCGATAAGCGATATAGTGACGGACTTTGCGCGTGTTATTGGATAGTGAAGTTTGTACTTATTGTACCCAGTTATATTTGTACCTGTTTTATACGTGTTTGTACAGTTCTAATAAATTCTATAGTAATATTTGCTTAAGTTTTCGCGACTTGGTATACTTACATAATAAAACTAAGTTTTAACATTTTTAAGCGCGGTAATTTGTTTAATTTTTGTTATTCCGACGTTTCGGCCACTGTTCAGTGGCCTTGATCACGGAAGACGAATATGTCAAGTGTCAACGAGTATTGTTAAAGTTTTATTTAGCCTACCATTTTTTTATTTATTACTCGTACTTACAAAATTCATCAGCCGAAAAATGTTGATGCCAGAAATCTCCGTCTGGACCGTTCGTCATCAAAAACTTGTATCTCACATCTAGACCCTGTAACATTGAAATATTTGTTCAAATATCTTTTTATAGCTCTGTAGTCAAACCACGACAACAGTGGATGTTTCTCGTGATGTCGTGAAACCTTGGAAAAAACAATTATTATGTTATTTATATAGATAGATAGATATACCACTTTATTGGTCACCAAAATAACAGACATAATACTTACATATAATAAAACTACAGTTTTACAGAGGACGAATTTCTGTACAATGAAAAAAATGCATAAAACCGACTCAGGGGGATGTAAGAAGTGAAATAGAACTAATTTAGATTTTTCCAAAATTTTGTTTCTCTGTTTGTACGGGCTAATCTCCGAAACGACTGGACCGTTTTAAATGAAATTTTGTATTGTACCACCATTAAAAATATGCCTGCTTATTATACTTTTGGTCAATATATAGCATACTTTTAATTCCGAAAAATTAAAGGGTTCCCGTGGTGTATAAAAATGTCGCGGGCAAAAGCTAGTTACGCATTACATTTTTTAAGATAAATATATACTTAATATTATGATATATTATGAAATATGTTTTATTGTTTAATAGTAATTAATAAAATTCTAATAATGCATACGTCTGTACATTGAAGCTAATTTAAAAAACAACTGGAATACACTATATAAAATTATAAATGATTGAGATTACGAAACATTTTTTCTGGATTTCTTGTGTTGTTGTGTCGGTTGTCACTTAGCTACAGCAAATTCTTAGACTTAAAATCTGCGCTCCTTTTTATACCGGGATACTCACGAGAATCTCGCAGGAATTTTTCTGGGAGCGGTTTGAAGTTGTTCGGAAACATTTGCTTATTCCGACACAGTTCTTTTTTTAAATGCTTTGCGTCCCGGGTATCCCGCGGGAAATTCAAGTCACGCGTAGAGAAGTTGCGGGCATATCCTCGTTATATACATAGTTATTTAGTACTTATATACTCGTATATATCTTGATACAGGGAAAGAATACGTGGGATACTTTATATCCTGAAAACTGGCACAATGCCACGGCATATACACATATGATAACAGCCAATAAACGTCCCACTGCTGGGCTCGGGCCTCCCACTATCGGGGAATGGACAGTACACTCGCCACGCTTGTCCAAGGCGGCTTAGCTGGTTAGACGCATTAGTTATCTTGATGTGCAGATTTCATCGCGATGTTTTGTTTCTCTGTTTTGTAGCAATGTGCACATTAGGGGCTGCATGCGACCCGGCCAGGATTCCAACCCGCGCCCTTTGAGTTCCAGACGCTTGCGCTAGCCCTTACGCTACCACGACTTATACAGTCCAGGTATACCGCGGCATATACATTTCAAATTATACAAAAGCTAAATAACTTATAAAGAAAAATTACTTGCCTTACTGTTTTCGCAATTACTAATAGCTATGAACCACCAACGTTCTCTGGCTGACCTGAACCGTCTGGAATTATGGCAGGAAACCACAAGTTTCTCGGTGGTTTTCTCGTTATTCACGAGCTTCTGACTCGATTCAGACTTGAGATGACGACGTTTATATCTTTCGTAGGGTTCAAATGTTGATCGTTTTATTTTATGCTGAAATATCGTAAAGCCTTGAAACTTCATTTAACGTGGAAGAATACTAGGTCTATATGAACGAAATTTAGTAAGATATATAATCTTTGTGATGAGGGATGGCCACAATATATATTGGGATTACTTGGGATTGAATGAATTGATTTGATGATTGATTGAAATTATTCTATTTTAAAATAATAACTTACACTTTTATTTCTACGTGTATCAAACATTATTTCGACGTCTTCCAAATTTTGCAACCGCGTACCATTCTCCGGGCCGATGTTTTCCCACAAGTCGTCATCGGGTGTTGTAACATTTTGTTCCTCAGTTGGTAACAATTCGTACCAAATAGTAGAATTTGCCTGAGAAATGGTAGTTTTCGGGAAAGGTGTAGTGGTTTTGAGAAACTGGTCGTAAAATGTAGGATTTTGAGACGGCTGTTTCGTGATTTTAGTGGTATTGTTTTTCGATTTAGTTAAGAATGGAGATTTTGTTAAAGGTGCTAATGTTGTTGGGCTGTGAAAGAGATAAGAACATTATATTTCCTTTTGTTCGTTAAAATCACCTTTGGTGTTGCATAGACAATTGTGACCACTTTCCATTAGGTGGGCGGTCTGTCGGTCTGCTGAACACATGCAATAAAAAAAACAGGCTTTCTATAATAAAATAAATATACAGCAAAAAAGAAAGCGACTTCAAGAGTAACTAAAAAGCAAAAATAAATGTTTTCTACAATTCCTTGAAGTTAGATCACGGTTTATGTGGGCTATAGGCCACATAAACCTCTTTATATATTCAATGTACTCTTTGCTATAGGCCGTGATCTGTCATATATCATAGTTACTGAAAGGGGCGTCCACAATGGACGCTGTTTACAGTATCGAATTGACCTTATACCAATGATCACTCGGAATCATATAAAAGCGCGTTAGTTTCCAGTATATTAGATAATAAATGTCGTGACTAGACAGATTTGTTTGATAGATTAAATGAGGTCAAAAACGCGACATCATTACTCTGTAATACTTGAGAGTGACTGCCGACGCAGCGTGCGACGTGTGGATGCCGCTCACACGTATGAGTGCGACCAATAAATTTCATTTTTAATCAGCATCCGTTGGTGCCCGGTGTCATGGCGTACGTAATTTGCGGCGTTTGTCACGAGCCTTAGATAAATTATATAAAACTGTTTTACAGTAGACTCTGATCATTTGTCTTACCTTTTTAAAGCTGGAACTTCTCTATTAGCTCTGGTAATAATACAGCCGGAGTATTCAGTATCGGGATACCAATGTGATAGCTTAATAATTTGATTTTGTCCCACTCTATTTAAGGCAGCTTCTTTCTCTTTACACGTCTGCAAATCGAGAACATCTTATTTTCTGAACCAACTACATCTTTAGATCTGAGTGGATTATCAGATCCTAAAAAGTCGGGTATTATGAATATTAATGTTATATTTTTAACAAAATTACACGAACCTTAGTACTGTGATAAACGGATGGCCATTGGCTCTCATCGTCGTAATAAAGCAGCAAATTCGGAATGCCCATTTCCTTGTCGTATTCTATCAGGTATTCAAACTCTCCCTCCAAGGACAGAAAACAAAATCGCGATAGAAACGCCCAATTCTACAAATATATGGTTAATTTAGATGATAATATGGGTAAGTGCTTAGTACTATCAGGTCTCATAAATATGTCTTTATATATATCTCAATCAGGCAATCCGTGCAGGAACGGAAAAATAATATAATTTACTGCGGCCGGGCGGCCTGACGTAAGGGGTGACAAAATAACCCACAGCCAGGTGGTAGGGCATTTGCTCGGCTGGATGGCTACCACCCCTGTTCCAGAGTATGCCGTCATGACGACCTTGGAGTGTGTTCCGGCATTAGTGGCCAGGTTACAGACTCCCTTTAGAGAGCAGCATCGCATTAGTAGGTCCTTTTGTGTTGCAAATGTCCACAGGCGATGGTAACCGCTTCGCATCAGGTGGACCGTCTGCCTGTATGCTAAACTCAAGCTACAAAAAGAGTCAGTCCTCAGCGGAATATTCTTAATCAAACTGCGACCAATGCGCCAATTTATCTAAGGATTTTGCTTGTACATTATTCTAACATTTGTGCTAATCAGTAATTAAAAAAGAAACTAAAGAGAGCTCCGTAAGGTGTTTATGAGATTTTGTAATAAAATGCGGGCTTCTAGAGAATACGATGCAGCTAGGATTTAAATACAAGATGTTGGCATACTTACATCTTTAGTGTCAATGTGTCCCTCCACCCACTTCGCATCGCTTCGGGAAACGGTAAACAGGATAACAACGATCAAACATGCTCCTGGCAACAAATACATATTGACCGAAGCTCCAAATAGTTGTTTCAGACTGAAAACACTGTATGGTAAATTATACCATTGTGTGCACCCTCTAAAGATTGTTTACCTGTCAATGTATTAAAAATCTTAAGAAACTTAATTCTTTGCTTACCCAAACAATATTTATATTTTGTATATAAAAAACTGTGAATTTATTTGAAATATACACATAGTATAGATGTCAATTATTGAGGGAGGTATCATTATTTAGTTTACCCTGTAAGTATTTAATATTAATATAATTGGCAGACGAACAAAACAAAATCATATCAATCATACAATACATTCTTGATAATACAATAGGCGGTCTGGTCGCTAAAAGCGATCCCTTTTAAGAAAAGTAACTTACAGGAAAATCTTAGTTCATCTGGCGATGTAAAAAATATAGAGGCCTAAATATTTTAAATCCACATATATATATACATACATACTATATAGCTTTCTTTCATCAGCAAACACACGCACCTTGTGTATACGATTATTTATACATTATGTTATAGTTTATATACAACAGAACATTTTGGAGTCGATTTGATACTCCCAAACCTTTGTGAATGACGGAAAGTTCGTTTACGAAATTAACTATGCCAGGAATTGAACCAGGGACTTGTGTTTCAGAGAACTAGGGTAGAAAAGCCTAGACCACTCAACCATAAACAACGCAAATTAGTAAAAAAATAACGTATGTATGTATAAGTACACGAAACACCATAACGTAAGAAATAGTTGACCTAAATAATTTAAAATCTTGAATTAAAATAAACTTAATGCCATACAAGTCAATTGAGTAATAATTAGACAAATGCCTAAATTATTTCAATAAAGAAAAAAAACGCTTGTAATATACTAAAGTCTATTTAAATGATAATAAATTATTTAAATACACGAAATAAACAAAATTATTGTATTTTTTGTTAAGTGTACTGAAACTTAAAATGTACTTACTCAATGCCATCATAAATGGTAAACAGACACAAATGTAATTTTCTTTTTAATTTTTAATACGTAGGTGTCTTGTTTTGAAGCATTCACTTGTTTTGAACTTTGTTTCCATGGAGACGCGTCCTACAAACTTGTACAGATGCGTTCAAAAATGAAACAACAATCCGCCTTGGGACGCTGATATTGAACGGATGTATCAATTTATTTATTTAAATCAATTTGATTGAAAGGCATGGAACTGAAAGGACACGACGCTATTCAACAAAATTGAATGACTCATGATTATGTATGTTTGTTTATTTGGATCGCTTGGGTTGATTCATCCAATTTAAAAGACAAAAAGGAACCATCTAATATCAACTCAAATTAATTGGTTAATTGCGTGTCTGTGAAGAATAAAGGGTTCCTTAAAAGTGGCAAGCGTCCACTGTTCTTGTTAATTAGCATGCCCCATCCTTTCAGTAAAAGAAATAGTAAAACGATATAGTCAGTAAATCTTAATAGGCGATTCATTGCGTTTTTAGCGATAGAATTGAGATGATGTTGTTAATTTTCAAAACTAGTACTAGAAGTAAGTAAGTAAAGGTAGCACGGCCGTAGCTAGGGGAGGGGGCATTGTGGGGCAATGCCCAACCTTGAAATCACAATGCCCTACCTAAAAAATACCAAAAGCTAAGATAAATTATTATTATCAAATTGTTTGTTTAATCGCTACGTGCTGACGGTAAAGGAAAGCATCCTAATGAAACCTACACAATGAGGTAACCGATGCGTAAAACCCGCCAATCCACCTTGAACAAACGTGATCGGGACACTATCCGTTCCCCCTAACCACAGGAAGGCCAGAACCCAGCGGTGGGACGTTTATGACCTGGGCTCCAATTCTGCTATTACAATAGTGTCAGAATGAGCAATCACTGGCGTCATAATACTTACTTTTCATAACAAAATTATGCATATTCGGATGAATTTTTAATTAAATAAAACCCAAAAAAAACTTTTTAACATTGTTTATTTAACTAAATACATCGATATACTGATTTAAAATACAATATTTTTTTTATATTTACGGTCTTATTCATATTGAGTTTAGTAAGTTTGTAGGCTTCTTTAAAATTCTTAAACAAGCCTCCAAACTTACTCTGACTCAATATAAATAACCGATAGTGACATAAGAATAAAATTTATTAAAACTTTAAGTATAAATATTTAGATCTTTGCTTATTAAATAGTAATACTTACTGAAAATAAATATATTTATTAATTTTATTTTTGGTAGTCTCTTTATATTCGCGAATAAACGGATATACCATCTGCGTATAAATAGCGAGTTGTTTACAGTGTATTTATTGTATCACGAATGTCAATGAATACAATTACATGATATTATATAATAATAATATTTAAGTATATCTATTTTATAGTCAATTTTTTATTTATAGATCTATGCTATTTTGTAAGTATTGCTTTATTTATAGTATAGTTTAGTTTATTTATTTTTAAGGTTTTATTAATACCTACTCTATTTTTTTTTCTTTTTTCTATATACGTAAACAGTATATCTATTCAAGTTATTTACTAGAATAACAAGTATATTTAGCATTGGTATCGGTAGTAAGATACAGTGGTAACGCCGTCTATATGCCGTAATATTCACTGATACCTGATAGCCGAGTCATTCCGTGAACACTGTTGCTAAGCGTATGCTGAGACGCGGGTGACAGGCTGAGCAGATTTTGTAATGCATGAACGCTGCGGCGTAGCTACGATGATTTTAAAATGAGTTTGTAAGAGTTACATGACATTGTGTACTGAACCAGTAAAATGTATCACTTCAAATGAGACAGGAGATTTCGCATCCTTAAAATTATAGAAAATAATTTAAATTCTAAATCAAAATGTTGAGTTATTGGATTTAAACATCTATTACTTAAAAAAATAAGGTACAAAATGGAATAACATGATATTTTGAATTAGATCTCTATAATTCTAAGCGTGCCATTTTTATGATTTGTACCGGGGCAGTATATTTGACACGATGAGGCCGTTGAGTAAAAATGTGTAACTAGGAGTGATTGATGAATAAGATGTATAATCTTTCAAAATTCGAAATCACTCTTTAAATCTTTGATTTTAAAAATACATCTTTAACTCACTACGTTAAGATTGATTTTAGCCCCATGGACTGATGAAAACTAACAAATCAGATACTATACTCGGATGTAGTTTGAGACAGATACACAGATACAGATACAGGATATTGTGAATTGAAATGAGATAACATGCGCACTCTAATAAATACAATGATGATACACAGTAAATTAGACTCTCTGCCGTTACTTTTAAGCTTAAAACCGGTCAACTGATTGAATTATGTCATTCGAAACCAAAGATTTAAAAGAGTTAAAGATTTAAAAGTGTTATTTAAATCTTTCAAGGAAAAAGATTTATAAATCACTGATCTCATTGGTAATTTAGTTTGCGCATTGCTACCGTTGAGGCCGTGAGGGTTATTCCCTCATTTATTGCGTACAAATCTTCTAGTTCGGAAATATACGTTAAGGATGTGATCGGCCTCGGTCACCTCATTGTACTAGCAGTTATTGAACTCTTGTTCAAATAATATGTAACACTACTTGTTTTCGTTACGTCCTTCCCCTTAAATTTGACGCGTGAGTAGCGGGACAAATTTTTTGAAGTAGTACAAATTTAAATTTAGAGCCGTATCAGTACAAGTCTATTTTGTACAGGACAAATGTACTACCTCACACGTGTACTACTTATCACTACATGCGTCTTTCCTGCTCTGTCGTGTCTGTCGGCACAGATTTCTGAGCGACCTTATACATGTCGATACGTTTATACCTGCTGCAATGAAACATTTAATTGAATTAATGCATTTTGAAACATGTTTGCATGGTACTAATCATCCAGACGATTCAAAAACTGGGTAATTTCATAATGTGAGCTCATTTTGCTCGTCAACTCGAACACGTCTATTCTTTACGCGATTATGTCTTGCTGCGTCGCACGGGTTCGTGGCCTATGTCTGCTTCGCCTGCCCTGCCCTGCAAAATCTGTGCTGTGCTGTATTACTTACCTGCATTTTAGCATACCCGTTACTTTAATATTAGATCGAAACTATAGACGTAAAAAGCAAGAACATTAATTAAGAATCTCAATCGCCCAATAAAAGACTAGTAATCTACACCGCAGTTGGAGTTGGTGTCACCAGTACATTGTTGTTTTTATGGAAAATCTCAATCCAAACTTTTTAGCGGTAGCTTCTTATTTGAAGCGTATATTTAAAACTTAAACGAATCGAACGAAGTCCTAATGAACAGCTGTTCAATTTCATATTTACGAAAATTACGAACATGATTTGACATTATATTCGATAGATTAAGTAAGAATGAACCAATACCGAATTTCGCTAGCATCGTGTACGTGAACCTAATTGATAGAGTAACATAATATAATTTTGTATGCGAAATACAGTTGTCTGTCATGTAACTTTTGACTAGCCCCGATGGAAGATGCCCTTATTATAGTAAATCTGAAATGTGCAAATATACTGGTGGACGTAATAAATTGTTTAAAATCCTTTGTCATTCATTATTAATCTTTCTTACTCATTATTGATTTTTATTTAATAGTTCTGGTAAATTGTCCTTTCCAAACGTGCTTTACCAGTATACCTTGCTATCTCCATTTATAATAAATAGCATATAACACCAAACATACAATAATTATAATTTTAGACCATAAAATATTAGGCCATAGCACAACATCTATCTAAAGCCATGGAAGGAGATAGAAGACGAATGACAATCGTTCAAACAACTCAGAACAATAATCAAAGTTATAGAAACTGCGCTCAAAGGCAACCTAAATGGAACTCGCTCTCTCGTTCGCACATTACAACATAATGTAGATATATACAAATTCGCAGCATTTACAAAGACAATTCAGGTCGTGACGCAACAAAATACAGGGATTGTCATTCCTAGTACCTCCTTTCATATTAAACATATTTTCTACTATATTTTTATGACACTGATTTTTTTTCAAAACTTACCTCAAAGCGATGTGAAAGCTAGTGTGATGTTACTTTAAAATCTACAGTTACATGTTTATTTTAATATTTGAAGGGCTACCTAAATGGATTCCGATATCTCGCTCGCGTATTACCACGCATATTACTGAAGATATAATATGACAGAATTCAAATCTGTATTACATATATTTCAACAACTATACACGTTTGGAGGCATTTGGCAGGTGTCGTCGATGAAGGCTATGTTCCATTACGGACTCACAACGACCATGATCACGACCGCGATTTGCCCGTTCCACTTCCTTGCCGGCGTTACAATCGTAAACCCAAGTGCAACGGTTCGACGGGTGCAAAGTAAATAAAGTTATCTACATAATGATGATTTTTAGTTTATTGTACAATCGTTTTAATAAAACAATTCTTTACAATATGACATTATTTGTTTTGCATATATCACATAATTTCAATAAATTTTCTTACGTAAAAAAAGCCAGCTATGTATGTTCTTTCAAATACTACGAAGTTAATACGACCATCTTTTCGCTCTCCTGTAAAGTAGCTATTTTTCAGATATCTCTTTTTACTTTGCACCCGTCGGGTTATTCGACCCACCTCTTGACATAGGTCGATGTGAGCGTTGTGTGATCGAAATTGCGTCATTAGTGACGTTTTCGCCACGACCACAACGACCGCGGTCGCCTTGTGGCACGGCTAACGGTGCATTTTAAGCGTTGTGAGCTGGAACGCGCTCGAAGTGTGACAAGGCGTGGGAGGAGGTCCTTAATTTTCGTGACGTCACTTTCAAGATCGAATACATTTAAGCTTTTAAAACACATTTTAACTATTAAAGAACAACTTCTAAATACTTCCAACTCGATCTGTGTGAGCAGTGTTTAAATTATTTAAAAACAATTTAAATGGAATGGAATTAGGGAACTGCGGTTTTAATTTAATAATTTTTTGATGTAATATTGCAAAATATGTGACGTCACACTAGAGAGGTAGGAGTCTCACGAATGTGACCAGCTGTGACATGGATGGAATTCGACGGAAGGATTCGTGGTGTAATTAGTGCATCGCCCCAATCGCAGTTTACTACTGCACATGGGCCCTCCCCAAGTTGGCGCCACTCATCCCTGTCCTCCGACTTCCTCCATCCAGCGCCACGATTTTGATCCACATACATTTAATTCTTGTGAAAAAAAATACCATTTTTATGATTAAAAACATGTCTGAATCAAAATTATTTTTTACAAAACATTCGTTATGCCATTGCTGAGATTCAAAGAATAGAGTTTCGTCGTACATTCTGTCGATTTTATATCTTCAACAAAATTAAATGTGGTAATGCGCGAGCGAAATAGCGCACCGTTTATGTAGTTCCTTAAAAATATACAGAATGTAACAAAAATCTTGTCGTTCCTTGTAAGTACGTTGTATTTATTCCAGACTATAAGCTATCTCGATCCCAAACATCCATCCAAACTTCCGCATTTATAATATTCAAATTCAAATGTTTTTATTCAAAATAAGTTCCACTGGAGAACACTTTTTGAAGGTCATATAGGTTAAAATTTAATTTTACTTCCTAGTCTATGTACACCGCTTCGCAACGTGTTATTGCTGTTAAGGAGAAGAAGCGGCAAGAAACTCCCCAGCAACACGTCTAGCTAAAAAATTTTTTTTTCCTTATATTTGTTGTTTTATTTATATTTAAGTTCTTTTTTTAAGTTTTATACAGAATTATGTTACAGAATGACTTTTGAAGAATTAATGGAGTTGTAGCGAACAGTGCATATTCAATAAAACAGAGCGCAATAAAAGGATAAAAAATATTATTATAGTTATAAATATAAAGAAATAACGTACTGTATATATTAATATTATAGTATAGATGAAAACGTCTGCGAGGATTGATGTTTGTTACTCTTTTACTCAAAAACTGTAGAACAAAATTTAATGAAACATCAGCATAAGACACAGAACAAGTAGAAAAGCCGCATTGCTACGAGGCATGTCATTTGTGTGACTATTAAGAGATCTCATCGCCGGGGGCGCGGTCTCAAGGCGAGCAGACGTGTCCATATTGCGAATATTCAGGACATGTAAAAACCTGCATGTATGAAGAGGTTAATGAAAGCAAGTGAAGCGAAAGTTGTTTGTCAGGATCGTCGCAAGTGGAGATCCATAGTCTCTGCCTACCCCCTTGAGAAACAGGCGTGATATTATGTATATATGTTACGGCTAATACCCGAAGTGCGACTACACCTAGTTCTAGCCGGCTAAAACTAGGTGTAGCCGCACTTCGGTTTTTAAACATATGTGTAAAAGATTTGTTCACGGCTAATATTAGGTGTAGCCGAGGCGTATTTCCATTCTGTACAAGGCCAGAACGCAAGAGTATGAAACTTCCAATCCATACAAGAGCAGTACGCAAATACTGCCAGTACACATAGGGACTAATCGTGTATGTTTCGGAAAATTATTTTTGGGTGGTTATAAAAAAAATAACCACGAAGGCTAAGGCGGGTGCGAAGCGAAGCGGAGCACCCGCCTTAGCCTTCTAACCTATATTAAAAATGAAAACATGTCACTACAGACCAACAGACTCCACGTAAAATTGGCTACATCTAGTTGTAGCCAGCATAAAGAAGGCTATACCTAGTTTTAACCAAATGAACTCGGCTACACCTAATATTAGCCGTGCACAAATTTTTTACACCTAGGTTTAAAAACCGAATTGCGGCTACACCAAGTTTTAGCCGGCTAGAACTAGGTGTAGCCGCACTTCGGGTATTAGCCGTGACATATATACCTCAGAGAAAATATACAGTCAGGCGATAGTTTTAATAAATAATAATATAGAAAACCGCTTATAAAAAGCTCGCTACTTTTTAAACAGGAACAACATGATTCTTATTACTCAGTGTATTATTTAACATAAATGTAAAAACCGTAGAGAGAGAATGAAATAGAGGTGCAATTTACATACACTCGATACTTTTTTCATAGTTCAATCGTCTTTATCCAAATCATCACAGTTGAACCAACAGGATCCACATGTTTTAGATACAATGTTGTGTTTAAAAATACTATATTGGAAGACAATCAATTTTAACAATTTTCATCGTTTTATACGAATGTCATAAAGTGTAAAATTCATTTCATTTATGTAATGTTAAGATAAGATTGCTTTATTGATGTAACACTAGGAAATATTCTTTAAGTAACGGTTCACCGTTTATAGTCGGAATAAGACCAAGCTACTTTAGCAAATATTGTCTTTATCTATGCCGCCTCTAAACCATACTCCCACTGCGATAAAAAACCTTGAATATAATCTATATTTCTTCAAAACAATGACCAACAAAAATATTTATAGTAATTTGTACTAATATGATTATTTCTAGGCGTTTATACTTAATATTAAAAACATTTAAATTTTTTAGTAAACATTTATAATCGAGGCATTAAGTATCCTATTTACATTACTATTAATAAATTCTTGTTTAACGGCGAGTTATCCTAATGTTGCACTTTTTAGTGCAACATTAGGATAAGTTAGGTTTTTTTAGAGCCTGAAGCAGAGACAGGCGGCCCACCTGATGGAATCCGGTCTACGGAGTCTATGTACGTTTGCAACACCACGAGGGATTGTCAACTGTAGGGGTGCTCTAGCATCTGGGGAGCAGAGGATCCAACCCCTGCTGACGAAGTGAGTCTGCCCTGCTTCCCGGGGCTTCTCAAGCTCTGACGCGCTAGGATCAGCGTGGGCTACGTTCTAAGTCTCACACTCTTCCTGCCATAAGCGCGGGGCACATGGGAGCAAGGTGGTTTTAGTGGGGTATTAGCCCATGGGTCAGCTCTCCACATAGAAGGAGGTACCTTGCTGAGTCTCACACATGCCAGCGATCGACTCTGTTAGCTGCGCTATCTTCAGTGGCTAACTCTCATTGCTTTGGCCTAATCTAAGTAATCCTTATCAAAGGACCCAGTAGTGTACGAAATGCAAAAAAGCGGGTTGTCAAGGAGTTGCTGGCTTAGAAGAAATTGTATGATGAAGAACTTTAAAAAACTCCATGCTATTCAGCAGAGGTGAAAGCTCGACGGGAAGTGTACTCGGAATAAACGTTCTAGAGAATCGTTGCGTAATTAAGTGTGATTCAAGCCAGGCGCTGGCACAACATCATAGCCCAGAGGGACTACCTCGTATCCATATATCGTGGCCTTTTGCTGTGGAGCATCATGGGCTAAATGCTAGCGAAGACGTTGAAGGAGGTGGCCGAAAGACGGCGTGACAAGGAGCTAGCAGACGGCAAACAGGGTGGTCGGTAGCGTCGCTACGCTCACCTCTTCCTTAAGACATTGGAACTGTGTTGAAATCGGGGTGTTCTGATCACAGTATGACGGATTGCGTGGGAGATGTTCGTGGTGTATTCCGTTGCACTTCACACGGACTTAGAGGGACGGTGGAAGGTTTTTAGCTGGTTTCTATATCTATCTCATCAACCTATTCTATCCTAAAAGCTAGCAACGCGTAGACTCCGCCTCTGGTGTTGCAGTCATCTGTAAGCGACGATAACCCCTTTCCATGAGCTGGGCTGTCTATCCTCTTGCCAGCTTTGCAATAAAAAGTAACTAAGTAAAGAATCTTATCCTCCTCAGTATTATTAGAAGGGACTTGTCTGCGGGCTTACACCTACCAGGATCGTGGCACTAGCCAAGCTGTTGCCCTACGATCCTAGTTTAACAGTAACAAAAAGGACATCGGAGGTGGTTTAAGACAGTAACAGCCGTGACGCTATTATAATACTCCCGTATATGGCTATGGGGTACTAAAAGTATAAAACACACCGAAAACAAAAGAAATGCCCGTCTGATATAAATTAAGTTTAGGGTTAACTTCTTGATTTTAATACTTTTTTATTAAATTCCCATTAATTAGTAAAATACTTCGCATAATGTCAGGTTTGGGATAACCAGCCCTTAATTTATCTTAATATAGTATTTTTAAGTGTTTCTATGTCATGCTAGATAAAAGAGTTTTATTTGACTCATCCCTAAGTTCCTTTGCTCAACTCGAGCCTCAGACAATTTTCTTTATCTTCCACTGACGGAAACACCGAAAAGTCGCATTGCTCTCAACAATTTCTTGAAATCTTTCACACAACACACACGATTTTTGGTTAAAAATAACGTGTATCTTACAACTTTTGTTCATTTTGAACTTATACTAAAAACACAGTTTTTTAAATAAAAAATTACCAAAACATCAGATCCTTAATTAAAGTTGTTGCGAAAACTTGATGTCAAAAGATATACTTTAAGGAGCGAGCAAGATAGCGATTTCCATGTGTGTAACATGGAAATCGCTATCTTGCTCGCGTATTTCCACATTTTTGATAAATTGACAGAAATTACTCACGACAAATCTATGTTCTACGAATATTTACGAAAATACTACAAATGTTTTACAGAACTTTAATTTTATAGATAATACTTGTCAAAAAAATTGTTATGTATCAAAGCTTGTTTGAATCAAAATGAAAAACTTTCGTATAGGTAAGCCGCGCGCAGAAGATTTGCCGATGACTACTTACTATTATTGTATTGTATTACTTACTATTATTGTATATACTTATGTGAAGTATATACAATAATAAATTTATTACCACAACTATTTGTAACTTTTTTTGTCAACCGTACTGACCATAGACGCGAGACATAATGAGGCTACCGGCAATCCTTTTGCGCACGGATAGTAAAATTACTTTTGAGATTTCCAGAATACTAATTTTGTCAATGTTTTTCTTAAGTAGAACCTTTAAAATAAAAACTGGATAACTAAATATCTAAAACTACGTTATAACGGTTTCAAGCACGGTGATTTATTTGATTTTTATTATTTTGACGTTTCGGCCACTCTTCAGTAACCGTTATAACGCTTTGCGTGCACCGAAACTTAAACCAGCTTGATTAACAATTTCTTTTTATTTTACCTCCCACACATTTTCATATTATATAAAATTATTAGAGCTAGGCATGTTTGCTGAAGAGTTTCTTGCTTCTTCTCTTCAAACCAAAACATCTTGCGAGGTGGTGGTAAATTAGACTAGGCTCCCATAAAGTTAATAATAACCATAAACAAAATTAAAATTAACAAGTTGGCGGTAGGCTAAATAAAAGTTTAAAAATACTCATTAACACTTGACATCTGTCTTCCGTGATCACGGCTACAGAAAAGTGCCCGAAACGTCGGAATAATAAAAATTACCGCGCTTAAAACCGTTAAACCGTAGTTTTATTATCGTATTTAGTACGCATAGAAATACACTTTTAAGTACGACTAACAACCGCAAAAGCAAAGAATATATTTTCTTTAAATTTGCCTGAATTTAGATTAATTAAAGAAAACTGTTTACCATAACTTAAACCTAGACAATTTAATATAAATAAATTTCCATTAGAACAATGGGCTGCCTTATCACTTATAGCGATCTCTTCCAGGCAACCCTGTGTCCAAGGAGACATTACAAAGAAAAATTAAATATTATTTGGTGGTTTAACTGAATTAAAACTAATTCAATCGTAATTAAATATACTTAAAAAAAATTATACGTCGATCGATTCATGAAGTGGCTCAGCATCTAAGTCCACCTCCTGAAATACAAGTACAATACCATACATCCGTTTTACCTTGTTTTCGCTTACGGGATAACTTTCGAGTAATGTTTACTTGAATTGTGTCTTCAGATGGTCTGCGTACAATTGTTCGCGGATCCCTAATTTTAAAAGTTATTCCACATAACATCGGGTATCTTCCAGAGAAAGTCCTATCAAAATAGGTACAGCCGTTTCAGAGATTGGCCGGAACATCCAGACAGACAAAAATTCTATTCTAAAAATTTACGCATTCGCATTTTCGAAATCTCCTGGTCCGAATTATCTCCCCTGATTTTTTTCACATTTTTATTTTGACATTACAAACAGACACTTCAATTTAATTTATATGTATAGATTGAAGATAGACATAATATAGTTACCTCGTCCGTTAGCTATATATCCTGCCCGGAACAATATAATGTCGGCTGGCGATGTACACCTACAAAGAAACGAACACGATTTTATTTAGAACTAGGATGTATCCGCGACTTCGTCCAGGCTCGACTTGTGATTCCCGCGAAATTCCCGGGGCCAAATATCACACACTTTATTATATAAATTTTTATAACGATCAGTGAAAAAACCACTTTCGAATTCGAATGGATGGAATGGATTTTTTTAATCTGACCATTTTAAAGTATTCACAGAACATTTCCACATTAAAAAGTAGCGGAGATTTAAGTCTGAAAATTTGCTGTCGAAAATAGCACCGAAATCGAGCCAGTAGTATTTACGTGAATCCTAAATAGTCAGATAAACTGAGAAATCTAAAAATGATTGCATCGTGTTCTTTATTGTTTATATAGTCTATTAGTTTTTTTTAATAGCTTCAAAGTACAGACACGGCATGTTTACAATTTTATAATATTAACAATGCCATGCATGTCCGGATACAGATAAAGCGGGACAGCAACATTCTTCCTGTCAACTCTGCACATACTATCTCATACTATCTCACGAACTTTTTTTATTATTATTGCAGGAGTTCAGCAGACAGGCAGACGGCCCACTTGATAGAAAGCGGTTACCATCGCCTATGGACATTAGCACCGCCAAAGGTGCTACAAATGCACTGCTGCCCTCTTAAGGGAGACTGGAATCTGGTCGCTAATGCCGGAACACAACACAAGGTTGTTATGGCGACATACTTTAGACCAGGGGTGGTAGCCATCCAGTCGGACCAATACCCCACCCCACCTGGCTGTGGGTTGTTTTGTCGCCTCTTACGACAGGCCGCCCGGCCGCAGGAAGTTGTATTCTTTCTTCGTTCCTGCACGGATGATTTACTTTAAGTGCGCATTTAAGTTTTGTTCGTACTATACTGCGTTTCTGATTCTAATCTCATGATATTACATACCCCCATATCTGTGGTGGTCGTACGGGTCCGGGTGATCTGGGTCCGGTGGGGGTGCCCTTACTTGGGCCTCGTCTCCTCCAGGGAGGCAAGTCTCGACCATCGCTTCTAGGCAGTTCACAAATAACTCGCTACTCTCTGCCGTACATTGGTTCTATATAAATAGATAAATTATATATTTATTTTAATAACACTGAAAAGAAAGCGCAAACAACTCACATAACACAAAACACGACTGACTGCATGAGACAAATTGAAGACTCCGAAGTTTACGAACATATAAAAAAGCTGAAGGCTGAGAAGAGTCCCGGACCAGATGGATTAAGCAACAAGGCCCTTAAAATAGGAGCACCTATTTTAATACACCATTTTACGCAATTGTTCAATATGATAATAAATGAAGAAAAAGTGCCAAAACAATGGTGTACATCAGACATCATTCTGCTCTTCAAGAAAGGGAGCTCCTTGGATATAGGGAACTATAGACCCATAAGCCTGCTGGCTAGTATATACAAACTATTTTCATCGATAAATTTAAAGAGAATAGCCGACGACATTGATAAGCAGCAACCGAAGGAACAAGCGGGATTAAGATCAGGCTATAGCACATTGGACCACATACAGGCATTAGAACAGGTCATAGAGAAATACAGAGAATACAATAGACCTCTGTATGTGGCTTTCATTGACTACAGCAAAGCTTTTGACACCATCAGCCACTGTTCAATCTGGAACGCACTACAACAATCAAATATTAACCATAAATACATCAATATCTTGAAATATATCTATACATGCAGTACGAGCAGAGTTAAACTAGAAACTAGAGGAGACGAAATAAACATAGAACGAGGAGTGAGACAGGGAGACCCCCTATCCCCGAAGCTATTTATAGCAGTACTTGAGAATATTTTTCAAAAACTAGACTGGAAAAACAGAGGAGTGTATATAAACGGACACTATCTAAACCATCTGAGGTTCGCTGAAGATATTGTTATAATTGCTGAAACTGCCAAAGACCTAGAGGAAATTATGAGATCACTGGACTGCGAAAGCTCCAAAATCGGCTTGGAAATGAATGTTAATAAAACCAAGATACTAACCAACAATCGCGAACGTCCGATAGTGATAAAAGGTAATAACATAGAATATGTCAGCGAATACATCTACTTGGGGAAACAAATCTCATTCAAAACGTCAAGCAACGAAGACGAAGTAACAAGAAGAGTCAACGCAACTTGGAAGAAATTCTGGGCATTAAGAGAAATCCTAAAAGGGAACTACAGCTTGCACATGAAAAGGACAATATTTGATACGTGCCTATTACCCTGCTTGTTGTATGGTTGTCAGACATGGATATTTACTAATAAAGTAAAACAAAAAATCAAATGTAGTCAAACAGCAATGGAAAGGAGCATGTTGAAAATTAGAAAAATTCACAAAATTAGGAGCGAAAACATTCGTCAAAAAACTAACTCAAGGATGCTCTCAGACACGCACTCTTACTTAAATGGAGATGGGCCGGACACATCTCACGAAACCTAGACAGAAGATGGACCATTGAAGCCACAAGATGGAAAGGACCAGTGGGGAAAAGGAATGTTGGTCGACAATTAAGACGGTGGGCTGATGATATAACACACATCGCAGGAAACGACTGGATAAAGTCAGGCAAAGACAGGGAGTCATGGAAAAGGATGGAGGAGGCCCTTACCCAAAAAGGGGTCCAAATCTTATAAATAATACTAACATTAATTTTAAGTAAACCTTCGTAAATTTAAGCAAAACTTACTAACAAACATTGTGATATATATTGGAGATTTGGAATAAACGGCTTTATTATTATTATATTTATTTTATGGACACCGAATTATAAAACATTGTTCATGAAGAACTACCTAGTATATATCATTTGACATAATGACATTGCATCCCTGGACCTGTCCCAAAGACACAAGCCATTAGGGCTTATTCACACGTTGACGAATCGGTAGGCATATCCGGATCGTATAGATCGCGAATCGTTTTTACTTCTAATATGGCAAGTTACATTCTATGACCACATGTAAATATTATTCACATGCTTATGAATCGTAAAATATCACGAATAAGTTAAATAATTTAGAGTCCGTAATAATGAATCGTTATGACAGATCGATTTTTCCGGTTCAATTGGATTTTTTTGTTAAATCATAAATCGGTTCATGAATGTGAACATGTCATCTTCTTTATAGAATCGTTATTTGTTGCGTGTAGTTTTCATAAATCTAAAGGTCTTTGACGATTCGTTATAAAGAACCCTTCGTCTAAGACGGATTAATGCCGTCCTGGGAATCATTATATAAACATCATTTGAAGGAGAAAATATAGTTTAAAAAAATAAAAAGTCAGTTTCATGGTTTGTTGCACTTGTTGTTCAGTCGAGCTATAATTCAGTGAAAATTTGAGCTTTAGTGTAGTTAATTCTAGCTTGCGACAAATCCGAGTAAACAATATATAGTAAACATATTTCATATACATAATACAGAAATTTATACTATTTTTTATACTATGGTTTACCTTGACTTTAGTGAATGGTCCAGCGAACCTCCACAGCCCGCCGAAGCCACAACTTTGCATATAATGCAGTTGCTGCTGGCTGGCGTCTTCTGACGCTATCATATTCTATTAAAAAAGAAACTCTTTAAGCCTGTGTAGCGGGAACGCGAAAATCGCAAATACAGCCATTGCACTACAATTTACTTTCTATAGAATTCTGTTATCTGCAATTCCATGATTAAAAATAAAATAAATAGTTTAACTGTGCGTGTTGGTTTTGTTGATGCTTCTTCACTTTCAAACAGTGATAATAGGTTATACTTTTTACTCTAATACTTCGTTATTAGAGTAAAAAATATACATAGTTTTTGACATCTACATATTCATCAGCAAAACTTAGTTTCATTTAAAACTTTTAATTTGAATGAGTAAACAACGTGAGGTTCATTTAAGATATTTATTACGTAAAGTTTGGAACCTTGGTCCCTTGATATTGCCAGCATACTTGTAACTTTAGAGGTGTGTAAAATAAAATAAAAATATGGCGATATAATATCTACCTTTAGAGGTGTGTAAAATCAAAACTTTATGTTGATATACGAGTATCTACCTGTATTATACTTTGTACTGCACTCAATATTACTTGGTCGTGGCAATGCATCAAAACGTGGTTAATTTTCATGTCTAAAAGACTGTGACTGTAAAAGAAAGCCAAAAATTATCACTTTATTCACAATGAATACGATATCTGCCTGTTTGCCTGCTTCATGTAATAAAACAATATATATATAATATTATAAAATTCTAAACATGCCGTGTCTGTATATTGAAGCTATTAAAAAAATAAACGACGGAGAAAATGATACATTTTTTTTATCTGTTGTCTGTTTGTTCGGGATTCACGTGTAAACAACTGGGCCGTTTTGATGCGGTTTTCGTTGATCGACGGCAAATTTTTAGTATTAATATCTGCGCTACTTTTTATCCTGGAAATCCCGCGGGAATTTTCGAAGAATAATTTAACATGGTCAGATTTAAAAAAAAAAATTACATTTTACAATTAATTTTTTTACCAATCGATAGCAAAATGTAATAAAATGTGTGATATTTTTTTATAACGGGAATCCCGCAGACATTTTCCCAGGAGCGGTATGTAGTTCGGGTGCATAAAAATTAGCTGACGCGGACATATCCTAGATATTTTATATTTTTCTCAATTTTTTGTGGTATAGTGTTAATCGATTTAGCAGGTAAATAATTCATACGTATAATATTAGCCCATAATAGTACCGCTGCTCTTCCTGGGTCTTCACATTATTATGGCAGGGTCGTATACTATATTCCC
Organism: Dendrolimus pini; assembly: GCA_949752895.1. Taxonomy (NCBI): domain Eukaryota; kingdom Metazoa; phylum Arthropoda; class Insecta; order Lepidoptera; family Lasiocampidae; genus Dendrolimus; species Dendrolimus pini. The sequence continues at coordinate 25,644,064 of OX457124.1, forward strand.
ACACTCTTATAAGACACACTTAGCTTCACGGGCTTATTTTTTCAAATAAACTTATAATAATAATAAAATTCAGAGTGTGGAGTTAATCGATTTGACAAGTAAAGCCTTCATATAAAAGATGTATTTATAGTGTCTCCTGAGAAAAACATATACATTTGTTTACTTACATAACTGGAAATACTTTAGGGAACACAACAGATCCTTCTGCCAAATATTGGTATAGTATACGAATTTCATTTTCATCTGTAATAATTGAAAGAGATTATAATAAGATATCCTAAAGCCTTAAGTCTAAGGGGTCTGTAGCCAATTAAAAAAACGACATCACTATGAGGACACAAGTCCGTCTAAACATTATAAATGCATACGGCACAGCCTTTTACTAGATATTGGTGGGTATATATCTCTATATACACAATGCTTTTTTTCTTAAGTGATCCATTAGTGCCTTTTGGCCACTGAACAATAAAAATTCTAGATACGAAATACAAGTTACCAGTAGTGTATTTGACTAAAGTGGCAAGTACTGTGAGCACCAGCGCCTGTGTCGTGAAGTCTGACAGAACCAACGGATCCAAGAGACTGTTGCTCTCCGGACTAGTGGTGTCTTTATCGGTCGATGCTTGCTGCAAATTGTAAAGGAACTCATATTACATTAGCGGGTCTAGAGTGCTACACCTGTAGAGCTCATTCACACAGGCACGGGTCAATGACGATTCGTTACTAATAACGAACAGTTAAGGCGAATATAATTTCACATTTATAAATGGAATCATGATTTAACCAAATTCGTCGAAACGGTTCATTAACGAATCATGATAGATAAATATTTTTCAAAAAACAATAGATGTTCACATTAATGAACCGAACTATCATTTAACATAAGAAGGTCAAATAAAGATGAATCGCGACAAAAAACGATCGGTTAAAAAACGAATAAAATTTTAAATGGCTGCAATGGCAATGCGATTTGTCACAACGATTCGTCATTACAAATTCATATTACTTTAATGTATTCGTGTTTTCACTACTCGACTGGAGCACGTGAACACGACCATAACGGTTACATGCCTTTGTAAAACTTAGAACGATTCATAAGTTACACGATTCGTAAATAATTATCGATTCGTCAATGTGTGAATGAGTCCTTAACGAAAAAAATAAAGGAAGAAAGTTAAGGTTAAAATTAAAACTTGGAGATTGATAAATAGAAAAATAAAGGAAGACCAAAGAGAAAGCAGCGTGTCAAGGATAATTATGATATTTTTTAGTGTGACAGAATAAAAAAACGTGAATTATGACAGAAAAATTTAATAGCTCACCTTAGTAGAAGTTTCGGGGTAGTCACTATCGCCTGACTTAGTAGACGAAGGTCTTTCGGTGGCGTCGTCAATGCTGCCCGGCGAACCGCGGCCATCATCCTCGACCACCTAAAACCAAAGTAACAATACTCATCATCATCATCCGTGCGTTAAATCCCGGTTGCGTTCGGAGCGTTCACTCCGACGCCCAGGGTCCGCTTTCCTACTTTTTCTACTCTACTTCGCTCGGTCTTCAGCATCCCCCGTTTTGAGACCATTGGCACGCATGTCATCCTTCACGACGTCAAGCCAGCATTTCTTGGGCCTTCCCTTTCGACCGGGACCTGGCGGAGGCGGCATGGCTAGACATTTGTTCCCCACATAATTAGCCGGTCTGCGTAAAACGTGGCCGCACCAGCGTAACCGACACTCTTGCAGTTTGTCTGCTATGTCACGGACATGAAGACCTAACCTCCTAAACCAAAGTAACAATACTATTTAACTATAATTAACCCACAATACCAAAAAATTACAGAGGCTCGTTAAAAACTTAGACTTAGTCATTTTACACATTTTTTGAAAAGAAGATCGGCATCTTCTTTTAGTTCCCGCTAAAAACTCTTTGTGATGTGTAATATTATAACATTCTAAACCAGCCGTGTCTGCACATTGACGCTCTTAAAAAAAAACAACAGCTGGAATAGACTATCGGGGAACACGATGCAATTGTTTTTGATTTATTGTCTGTTTGTTAGGGATTCACGTACAACTACTAGAAATGCTTAGACTTAAAATCTGCGCTACTGTATAAATAGTACCGCACCTAGGATAAGCCCGGGGAATTTTTCTGGGAATAATTTAAAATCAGCCGATTAAAAAAGTTCGAATTCCAGTGTAATTTTTTCATTGATCGATAGCACATTTTAAGTAATAAAATGCGTGCTCTTTATCTCGGGAATCCCGCGGAAATTTTCCCGGGAGCGGTTTGCAGCTGTTCGGGTGCATAATAGTTATCTTATACCCACACAGTTTTCACTATGCGGTAATTTTTGTCCCGGGTATCTCAAGTCAAGCGTGGACGAAGTCGCGGGTATATCCTAGTGTCTTATATGTATATTTATATTGGTAATTCCGAAGTTCTTCCCTTGCGAGATTTGAAATTTCCTCAAGCGATATTTAAAAAGAATACTCACGTCTAGTCCGCTGTCATTATCGGCATGATCCACTCTTGCGGCGTCCCCTGTTGCACCGTGTTGCATGCTGTGCGCTCGTCCCTCACTATCCTGTAGGTGTTGCAACGTGAATATACGAACTTAATATAGAATAGAACATTTACGGGACCAAGGGTACATTTATGGATTTGTGTGGCTTTGAATATGTGTATTCTTCGCCCCGTATGTCTTAAGGATACGGAAAATAGTACATTGTTCAGTAAGGGGAGAAAGTGACATTAACAACGAAAATTAGTTTCAATATGTTCATAATTCGTTCTGTCTTAGGGATAAAGAAGAGGATATTGTTAGTTAAATATTAATAATAAATGATACATAGTGCTTTTTGCTACACCTTCGAATTCTTCATATATTTTGTAGTATAGTTTTTTCTTCAGTTCTTCGAGCAGTAGATTGGCAATAACTGCTTCGGCAGATTTTAGGATTCTGTAACCAGTTTTCCAAAAACGAAGCCATAATGTTTTGGTCATGTCTGTCCGTCTGTCTTTATATTTTACATTCATTTATTCCAGAAACTCCTGGATCCATATAGATTAAATATTTGCAGGCAGATTAACATCATAAAAACGTACGCCTGATTAACAAGAATCCACTTTTCAAAACCACACCAAATCTATATATAAACATAAAACAGAAAATATTGGAGAGTAAGTAAATTGAGGAATAAGTGGGTACAAAGATCAAAAATCTCTTAAGCATTTTAATCGCTTCTATATTTTTCTATACACTAGTTTCAAGAGCTTTAAGCTCTTTGGGGTTTACACTAAAGCTAATAACAAAAAGCATCGTGTAGGTGCTTGTTTGTGTACATCATTACTTATAGTACAAGAGTGTTGTATTAATAATGTGCTTAAATATTGAATAATTGAGATAGTGTTATTCGAAAGTTGTTATTTAAACTAAGTTACACAGGAGAACATTTTTGAAGGTCATACATATAATTTAAGTCTAGCTCCTGCTATATGTATATATAGCTTCGCAACGTGTTATCGCTGTTTTAAAAAGATACCCTATTGTAATGAAAAAATAATACTAAAAATCAGTCCAGTCGGGTATACTCTGAAAAAGCCCCTAGATCTATAATTTCTAGAGGGTACTAAAAGTGGTACTTTTGGGTTATGATAAAACTAATTATTTCTGGACTAATTAAACATTTTACTATTTAAAACATATTTTTATATATCAGACGAAAATATAGAGTCAGCACAATACATATCAAAGCCGCCAACACAACCCGGCGGCCTATATGAATAATCATGTCGGCAAGTTCGTGCCTACCCCGCAAGGGACCTGGCGTGAAGTTATGTATGTATGCATGTCGGCAATGCCGCCGTCATGTCACCGACATGTCGGCGGCTTGCGTACGCATGCGCGCAGACATGTTGACTTTTACACTCTCGTCCTAAAAATTTTATCCATTATCATGTACATTCTAATAGCTTTCATGATTGACTTGGCTTTAATATTTTCTTAAGTTTAGTCTTAGTACTACATAATAAAACTACGTTTTAACGGAAACATTAAACGGTAAAAGAAGACATTGCTGACATGAAAAATCAGCGATCAGTGAACACGCTGGATAAACCCAACCACTACATCGGATTCGATAAACCACATATCCTCGCAAAAGAGAACCGTTTCGTAGCTACAATGATGCATGAGGGCATTGATATAAAAAAAAAACACCCAAATTTCAATAGAGACGATGGTTGGCAAGTACCACCTGTTTGGGATCCAATCATCAAAACTATAAAGTCCTAAACTGAGCAAAAACCAACTGTCAGGACCTCTAGACACTGTGAGCTCTTTCTGCGTGCACCGGAACACTAACCAACTTGATTGATATTTTCTTTTATTTTTCCTTTCACCCATTTTAATATTATATACTATTACTAGCTGACCCATCAAACGTTGTTTTGCCTCTTAAATTATTTTGAGTATGTAATTTTAAGCAAGTTAAATAATTACAGTACTAATATCGCTATTAAAAAATAGGGGTTGATCGTAGAGGGTTGAAAATTTAGAGTTGTATGTATTTTTTAATGTTGTATCATAAAAAAATAAAATATTAAAAAAACTAAAAATTAAAAAAGAAATTAGGGGTGGACTACCCTTCACATTAAGGGGGATGAAAAATAATCCGATACTGAGACCTACCCAATATGCACACAAAATTTCATGAGAATCGGTCAAGCCGTTTCGGAGGAGTTTAACTACAAACACCGTGACACGAGAATTTTATATATTAGACTCGCTGTACCCGGCAGACGTTGTCCTGCCTTTAAAAAATAAAATTCTAAAACCTGATTCCAGCGTCATCTACCGAGACCAAATGTTAATCTAAACTATTCTCAAATCCACTTGAACAAACAAAAAATTTCATCAAAATCAGGCCCAGTGTTTAAGAGGATTATCGCGGCGCAACCTACTGGGTCCAATCACTTATTTAAACCATTCCGGGACAAAATTCAACACATACAACAACAAAAAGAACACCTAAATTCTGGTACCCGATTGCAGCGCTATCTACCTGGTTCAAATTAAAATCTAAACCAACCTATTTATAAGATCTAAATCATTCCAGTAGAAAATTATAAAAATACTAATAACGCTATTAAAAAATAGGGGTTAATCGTAGAGGGTTGAAATTTAGGGTTGTATGTATTTTTTAATGCTGTATCATAAAAAAATATCTAGAAATTAAATAAAAATATTTAGAGGTGGACTACCCTTAACATTTAGGGGCATGAGAAATAGATGTTGTCCGATTCTCAAACCTACCCAATATGCATACAAAATTTCATGAGAATCGGTCAAGCCGTTTCGGAGGAGTTTGGTAACTAACACTGTGACACGAGAATTTTATATATAAGAAGCTTCGATCAACAATAGTACTACTACTACTATTGTTGATCGAAGATAAGAAGATTAGAGCTACGCATCTTTGCTGGAGAGTTTCTTGCGCCGCTTCTCTTTGAGCCACAACATGTTGCGAAGCGGTGGTACATTAGATTAGGCTTCCATATGAGTAGATAATAACCATAAAAATAATTAAAACTAAATAACTATAATTAACAACTTGGCAGTAGTATAAATAAACCTTTAACAATACTCATTGCCACTTGATGTCTTTGTCCTCCGTGATTACACTGAAAATGGCCGGACCGTCGGAATAATAAAAATCAAATAAATTACCGCGCATAAAATCGTTAGAACGTAGTTTTATTATGACCTGGCTATGTTTTTGTAAAGTATTTAATGTCAGGCATTTTAATAGGGTAAAACCATGCGGGTTTTGGGGTTAAAAGCAATGGGGTTCTATAGAGGTTCTATTTGTATTTAAAAGTAATATCCATAAATTCTATCATAAAGCAACTGTCAAACTTTTATTCAACCCTCGTAATAATTAGACGTATTTAGTAAAAAAAAAAACAAATGACGTAAAAAAGAATAATTTAATTTTTTTAGGTCAACCTCGATTGGCCAGTTGAATTTCATACGTGTATACAGCTTCAAATCAACCATAACGTCTTATATTTTTTAATTTAAATAAAAAGACTTTGTGGCCAAAGAATAATATTTTCTATCACACAATGGAAAACTTACAGCCTTAAATTCTATCGGAAAGACGAAAAACCTTAAAAATAAGGTTATAAATAAAATAAGTTACCGATTGCTACAATTGATTAATTTTAATGAATTTCAACAATTAATAATATGAAAACGCACCACACGATTAATTCATTCAAAATAATTAAACCCACTACAATTATTTTTTAAAAATCAACACCATAAAAAGAAATTTCAAAATCACTCATCTTTTTGCAATCTGGGCCCAAAAATGTATGAAAATGTATCTATCAGTCTTCTTTCATAATATATACTAACCAGACAAATATGAACTTACAATAGAATAGTTACACTTTATAATATTTTTTCGGAATCACCAAAGAGTAAGAAGGACGGCAATAGTCCTTTAAACAAACGAGTAAAGGGGATGACATTAGCACAACGACTCTTCCATATGCTCTTAGCACACACGTATAGAAATTACGTATTATAGAAGCGGATCTTCTTTAAACATAGCTTTAAAAGAGCAGTATATATCCGCACACGAATTTCGTTCCCGGTACGAATCTTCAGCGGTCACCTTGGCCTACATATAGTGAAATTGGGATTATTTTTCGCAAAGAGACAAACGGCTACGTTCAATGCTTAAAGCGATTTCTTCTATTCCGCTGACCGCTCAAGATACGTGCCGGAAACTATACATATACATTTATAAACTCTTAATAATTTACCCTCGGTGGTGCAATACTATCTTTGGAAGTTGGCACAGAGAACGATCTCTGCGTTTTGAATAACATTCTCGCAGAAGCCTGTTATGACCGAAAAAAGCAGTGCAAAGCGTTATATGTTTAACACACGACATATAACAATTTACGCGTTTGAAAATAATTGATAATTAGACGATGAAAATTCAGCGTAAATTGTTATTAATAAGTGGATATTCGTTTAACAAAATATGTAAGTTTTATCAGAATTTACGAATCAGCGATTATCACAATCGTCAAATTAAAATACATCCATAATCGATTACGAAACAACAATAACCGATTATGAGCATTACACAACCATAATCAGTTACAGAGTATTAATCGATAATAATGCATCAATTGTCGGATATAAAATTATATTCATCGTGTTGTATATCCATAATGGATTACGATACAACCATAACCGATTATAACACGCATAATCGATTACAAGATTAAACGAATATTCCACCGAATCAACCCGTGAGTCAATGATTGGATATATAATGAAAAAAATAAACCAATACAAACGAATTGTTTTAACCAATTCCGATAATAAAGTAGCGTGAAAAACAAACAGTTGATTGAAGATATTTGATTAGTATGTCTCATAGATGACGTATCGATGATGTTAATGGGCACAACCTAGAAAAGAAGTAAGTAAATGTTATCGCTGTGACAGATGGAAGATCTCTTTTTCAATTTTTGACTAATTTGGTTTAGATATATATTTTAATTAAAAAACCTCAAAATGACGTGACCTGTGGCGCCATCTAGTCATGTAGGATTTAGTGACGTTTCAGTTACGTTTTAATAGGTGATTATCATCACTACTATCATTTTTTGATGATGATAATGAAGCAATAATGTTTTTGAGTATATATTCTGGCCAATGAAAGTAGATTGAAATGTAAGTCAAATAAAAAAAAAAGTAACACGGCAACTCCAATTTATAATATATGTAAATGATCTTTATTTTTCTTAGAAATCAGTGTCATTCTTCATGTTGATTTTTCTCTAGAAATTATGCAAAACAAAAGTGTTAAGCACGTAAGTACTAAAACACAATCACACCATTTTGACATATGCATTGTCATGTAAAAAGTTAGTGAATAATTCGCGTGTCTACTTGTCTAATACATTCTTATAATTTCACAATTTTCCATCTGTCACAGGAAAGAAATAGTATCATATCATACTAATAATCAAGCGAACCATAATACAAAAAATATTTCTTATCAAATTGAAAATTCTTACACGTACAGAGCTCGTTCTTTAAGTGCTGTCCAAGGGAAGTTGACTGTCAAATCAACTGACTACTACTTTTTATAAAATGACAAGACGTCGCAGCCTATGAGAAATTGTACGAGTTTATGTTGTCGTCATCAGTAGGTACAAGAAAAAGGAGGCAATAGTGTTTGAAAAGTATGTAAAATAATTTCTATAATGATATTTGAAAAGTTAGACGATAAGATGTAATTTTAACGCCTGTCCTTTTATGTGTAAAAATATTAGAATACTACGATATCCCCGCGACTTTATTGAAGCTTGACTTGAAATTCCTGGGGGATCCCCGGAACACAAAGTACCCCGCAGCATGTAAAATGAATGTAGGCTATCGTTTCGTTTTAGTGAAAACTGTGTCGGAATAAGCTCATTCTTATGCATCCGAACAACTTCAAACCGCTCTCGGGAATATTCCCGTGGTATTCCCAGGATAAAAATCAAATAAAATAAAAAGTGGCACAGAGGTCAAGTCCACGAATTTGTTGTCGATCGATAAGCGAAAACCGTATCGAAATCGCCCCCGTAGTTTTTACGTGAATTCCAAACAAACAGACAAGAAATCTAAAAAGCATATGGCGTCGTGTTCTCCGTTGTTTATATAGTGTATTCCAGTTGTTTTTTTTTTAAATAGCTTCAGTGTACAGATACGGCACGTTTAGAATTTTATAATATTATAGATATTGTAACATGTGTCCGCTTCCCCAATGGGGATTGTTCACTTTTTTCAATCTGGCTATTTGAAAAACCATTTCGAGGAATAGTGTCCCTAATCATTTCTGTCTAGTCAGAATTCCATAAAACGTAAGATCTTCTTGTATTTTGGAAGAAATGCGTTTGATCTTTATTTGACCTTACTAAATCCAATCAGGTGGGCCGTCTGCCTGTTTGCCTGCTTCAGGTGTAAAAAAAATTCTAGCTGTACATTATTTGATTTAAGTTATGTAACATGGATTTTCCCTAAAGACCACTTTAAAAAATTTAACGATAACTATAGAAAATAATAATGGTTGAACACGAAAAATTATAAGCCTAGCGACAAAATACACTAAAATGATCACGATACGTAATGAGTAATGACAGTGATATTTAAATAAGTAACACAGATTACTATGATTAGATATAGATAAAACTTGCTTTTATTATTTTTGTTTTCTAGGCAAAGAAATCAATGTAAACTTGTGCCTTATGACGTCATCGGAGAAATAACTTTAAAGTCGAATTATAAAAAAACTAACGCTTAAAATCCAAAAATATTCAAATTAGTATTTTAAAATACCCTATGTATGTAAAATAATAAAAATATAAAATCAGAGGGTAATTTTTTGTGAACAATCCCCATTGCAAATATCAAATTTGTGTCACAATGCATACAGTATTATTAAGTTTGATATTTGAAAATTATCAGCTTCCATGGAATCCTTCATTGTACGTGGATGGACATGCACTTGCCCGATTTCTTGTATTATGGTTATCATTTAATGAATATAGAAGAAAACACATTGTCATAGTTATATTGTTATAATGTATAGCAGAACTTCTCGACACAAAAGCTTTCTGATACAAATCAAGATCCTAAACTAAAATAATAATTCAAATTATATTTCTTTCTTTAGATTACAAAGTTATCCTAAACATCAAACGAATGCTTATTGTATAAGGCTTATTACATCACTATGAACATTATTACTTATGTTATTAATGCTTTTTAAAACCAGAGCCAACATCTATCTCGAGCATTGCATACTCGTCCTGCCCACTTCCCTTGTCACTTTCCTGCTTGCTGCCGTGGAAGAGAGTATGATGTAAACAAGGGGTACGTATTGGCTTAATCGACGCAATCGAAGAAATAGCCAGGCTGTCATAAACTGGACGAGCAAATTCAAAGACCAGAAAGAAATGGAGCAAGTTTGAGGTATATTACTGATACAGTGACATACACACGAGCAGAAGAATTTTATCTATAAATAGATTTTGGGTCAGAAACCTTTTCGGGTGTCCTCAAAACACCCTACCAAAGTTTCATCACAATCTGATCAATGGTTTAGGAGCGCATCGAGGACAAACATACAAGCATTGTTTTTTATTTATAAGACTAGCGGTTCCGGTAGACGTTGTCTTACCTTCAATAAAAATCTATAACTTGTTTGCAGCGCCACCTACTGGGGCCAATTGTGAATCTAAACTATCCGGAGACCCACTCGAACACACACACAAAAAAAATCATCAAAATCGGTCCAGGGGTTTAGGAGTTCTGTGATATACATATTAATTAGAATTTTATAATTGTGGTTAATGATCGAGATAAGAATTATCATGTCTTTTAAATTACACCAAATAACACATAATTACAAAATTTCATCAAGATCGGTTTAGTAGTTTGGGAGTTTACCCGATCACGAGAGTTTTATATATTATATGATGTCAGTTAATGTGTTCACGCAGAAAACTGACGATATACAGGGTAGCATACGAAATAGCGAATAATACTGAACAGTTCAAGAGTCGAAGCCGATTTTAATGAAACTAAAATGGTATCATTGTATTGCGAAAAATCCATTACTCTAGCTAGATATTATAACAGCTCCTATATTCTTCCGAAGGATAAAAACTAACATCTGGGAGAATTTTATTAAAATCCGTTGAGCCGCCTACTCATATTATAGTAACTGGAATTAATTTAAACACGATTTTCTGATGTAATAAACCTTATCAAACGAATATTATGTTGGACAGTACATATACAATAACTATAATTGGTATATGTTTATATCAATTTCAAAGGTTACCTGATGAGATATTGAAGCCATGTGTGGACTGTGACCACCGCTGCTCGATTGTTGCAATGTAGGTGATTTACCTAAAAACACAATTCATATTCAAAAGTTTTTATTCGAAGTCTCGTTATGGAAGAGTGATAATATGAATAACATAGTAAAATATCGAGCCTTTACCGCCATTTTGTATTAAGCGACATTTGAAGCTAAGTACACTTTATGGTAAGCAAAAGCTTTTATAAACTACTAGCTGTTTCGTTTGCATATAATTATGTTTTTCTATTATTCGAATAATCGATGTTAGAGTGTCACGGCCCTAGCGGTATCGAAGACACCAATTTTTTGGTGTCTAGCACGTCCTTATCCGTAAAAATCGAGAGCGGTCAGTCAGTCGTTGGATGCTACGAATCATACTACACGCGTGTGCAACCGAACAATAATTCCCGCCGAAATCAACAAAATTCATATAACGAAGATCGAAAGCTGTTAAGCAGCATCCGGTAAGTACTTGCTTATATCTTTACTGCTAAGCCTAGACTTCAAACATCGGTCGAGTCTGAAAAAAAACATTTAGAACGCCAGAATCGACGTATCTTCCCATAATATAGCTACCATCCTTTTGGATGTGTATGTTACACTAGCTGTACCCGGCAAACGTTGTCCTTTAAAAAATAAATTCTAGAACCCGATTCCAGCGTCATCTACCGGGACCAAATGTTAATCTAAACTATTCTCAAATCCACTTGAACAAACAAAATAAAACATCAAAATCAGGCCCAGCATTTAGGAGGAGTATCGCGGCGCCACCTACTGGGTCCAATCGTTTATTTTAACCATTCCGGGACAAACTTCAACACGTACAACAACAAAAAGAACACCTAAATTCTGGTACCCGATTGCAGCGCTATCTACCTGGTTCAAATTAAAATCTAAACCAACCCAGCAGAAAATTATAAAAATACTAATATCGCTATTAAAAAATAGTGGTTGATCGTAGAGGGTTGAAAATTTATAGCTTAGGAGCCAGTGATCGGCTACCTGTATGTATTTGACCTGGTCAAATACATACAAGTAGCCGATCACTGGCTCTTAAGCTATTAGGGTTGTATGTATTTTTTAATGCTGTATCATAAAAAAATAAAAAATTATCTAAAAATTAAAAAAGTATTTAGGGGTGATCTACCCTTAACATTTAGGGGGATGAAAAATAGATGTTGACCAATTTTCAGACCTACCCAATATGCACACAAAATTTCATGAGTATCGCTCAAGCCGTTTCGGAGGAGTATGGTAACTAACACTGTGACACGAATTTTATATATAAAATTAATTTGTTTTAAGACTTTCAAGTTCAGTTCGTTTAGACCTCACTGAATCAAAAACTGAAAGTCTTCAAACGAAATAATAATTTTAAAATATTTTAGGTCATTTTCGGAGTTGTATTTCTTTATTATCGTATATTATACGTTATTGTATGTCATAGCGTGCCATAGACTTACCTCCGTGCGCCGAAGATATAGCGGCCTGTGACAAGACATCCCAAGACTTCTGTCGTCGACTGTGGCACGAAGTGTGCGTCGACGGAGGCGGTTGAATTAACATCGACGACTGTACATTCGTAAATATAATGCTTGTATTCAGTTTTTATTCATATTAAATTCCACTGGAGAAATTTTTTTCAAAGACATACAAGCTAAAAAATTATATCTGCTTCGACGTACGCATCGTCACTGCGAAACGTGTTTGCGTTGTTTAAAGTGGCAAAAAAATAATAATATGAATAGCGAGATTTATATTTAATTCTTTTGTGCCCTACAAAATACAGAAATAAAACAAACAATAAAAAAACCTGTTCGAATCACTTAAATTTTCATTGAAATCTATTGAGCCGTTTCAGAGTGTATTGTAGACTAGCTTGTGAGCAGAGAGAAAGTAATTAAAAAAAAAATTATGTTACATCGTACAAAGTGGAAATTTAATAACAATTTATTTTTCAACCACAAACATAGATTTCAATATATAAGTATAGATAATATCTACCTGATGATGTTCAGCCGTTGGACAATAGTGGTCGCAGTTGTCGGGCAGCCATTTTGGTAAGGAGTGTTTGACGTGACACCTCGATCTCACTTCCTCACTGACGCATACCAATGCTGCGGTACAAAAAATAATGAAAACTATAAAAAGATAGTATGACTACTAGTGTTAGCTGTAAACAGTACTTCACATTAATTTCTAATTAATCCATTAAAATAAATTGACAAAAAACTAACCATATGCAACTAGTACTGCAATAAGTAACTGCATATCGTCTAATATTTATGTATACCACCTTTGACAAATTGAATGTGTCTTATTCCTGCCACGGGTGTGTTTGGAAGAGATCGCTTCTTAGCGGTGTCCATTTAGAATACTTTTAGGCTGGTAAGTTTTTCTCTGTTTTCTGTAATGGTGTACAATAAAGTGTTATCTCTTCCTCTCTCTCTCTCATATGCCAAAAATATAGAATATTTAATAGGCGTGTTTGTATGTTCTTTGCGTGATCTTTGAGTGTGTATGCGTGTGCAAGCGCGTGACTGCGTGATTGGGTGTATGTATGCTTGATTAGGTATGTGCATGCGTATCTGCACGCTCGTGTCTGAGTGTTCGGGTGTGTATGCTTGATTTTGTGTGCATGCGTGATTGGGTGTGCGTATGCGTGATTGGGTGTGTGTATGCGTGATAGGGTGTGTATGCGTGATTAGGTGTGTGTATGCGTGTCTAGTTGTTCGTGTTGAGTGATCGGGTGTGTGTGTATGCTTGATTTGGTATGTGTATGCGTATATACACGTTCGTGTTGAGTGATCGGGTGTGTGTATGCTTGATTTTGTGTGTGTATGCTTGATTTTGTGTGTATGCGTGATTGGGTGTGTGTATACGTGATTGGATGTGTGTATGCGTGATAATAGGGTGTGTATGCGTGATTAGATGTGTGTATGCTTGATTACGTGTATGGTTGTTTGTATGAGTGCATGTGTAGGTTAACGGTACTGATTGATTGCTAACGATTTGGACTTGTTATATCTCTGGCTGTTTTGTAAGTGTTGTGATTTAAGCTTATGGTCTTTCCATCGGCGTTTAAAACCCTCGCTATAAACCTATAGGAATAGTAACAATTAAATAATGAATAGATCACCATATAATATTGACATATTGTTATTCCACTCACCGGTGAGATAGGCGACCGTGTCGGGCGTCACCTGGAACTTGTCCCGGTGCCTGGTGGCCGTGATGGCGAGCAGCGCGGTCAGCACGCGGCACGTCCGGGACACGGTCCCGCCGACCGGGTGCCGGAAGCCCTTCACCAGGTGCCCGACCAGCGCGAAGTGGAAGTTCGACCGGAAGCTGACGGGGGGTTACGTTTATTGATATACAGACACTTTTTGACGTGGTAGAGCCCTGCTAGAATCACTATTTTGATTGCAATTTTTAGGGCCGGGTCGATCGGTGTGATACCACATTTTCACAGAATATCGGAGTGAAATGATTAAGCTCGAGCTACTCATGTCTAGTACGACAAATGAAAGTTCTGATGGCCTACTTGCTCCTCCCTATATCGCATCTTCCCTATCCCTTCATCCTATTACAATCTCCTATCTAAAAAAATCTTATAATGTAACCTATCGTTTTATTGAAAACTGCATCGGAATAAGCTCATTTTTTATTACATTATTGTTTTATTACCTAATATTTGCTATCGATCAGTGAAGTATCACTTTGAAATTATTATTATTTTAATTAGGCCTTTTAAAAACATTCCTGGATTCCCAGGATTAAAGACAGCGGGGATTTTAAGTCTAAGAATTCGCTGTCGATTTGTGAAACCATTGGCCAAGCAGATTTTATGTACATCCCGAACAAACAGGCAAATATAAATTAATTTGCGACTTGTTTTCTATCGTTTATATACAAGTATTTATTTTATATTTTATTTCTAGAGCATAGCAGACACTCTGACGGCCCAACTGTGATGGAAAGTGGTCGCCGTATGATCAATGTGCTGCCGTTTTCGTAGATATAACTGAAACCTGCCCACTAATGTCGAAACACAACTCAGGGTTGTCATGGCGGCATATTCTAGACCAGGGGTGGTCGCCAGCCTGACGGGCAAATACCCTATCACATTGCCTGGTTGCAGGAATTAGTATTCTTTCTCCGTTCCTGCTTGGATAAAACGGATTGTCTATTCCAGTTGTTTTTTCTTAATAGCTTCAATGTACAAACACGACATGTCTAGTATTTTTAACCGACTTCAAAAAAGGAGGAGGTTTATTTTTTATTGCAGGAGTTCAGCAGACAGGCAGACGGCCCACTTGATGGAAAGCGGTTACCATCGCCTATGGACATTTGCAACACCAAAGCTGCTACAAATGCGCTGCTGCTCTCTTAAGGGAGACTGGAACCTGGTCACCAATGCCGGAACACAACTCAAGGTTGTTATGGCGACATACTTTAGACCAGGGGTGGTAGCCATCCAGTCGGGCAAATGCCCTACCACCGGGCTGTGGGTTGTTTTGTCGCCTCTTACGACAGGCCGCCCGGCCGCAGGAAATTGTATTCTTTCTCCGTTCCTGCACGGTTCTCAATTCGTCGGGATCTTTTTTTATGTATGTTCACCGATTACTCCGAGATTTATGATCCGATTTACGTGATTCTTTTTTTGTTCGACGCGAAATAGTTGCCGTTTGGTCCCCTAAAAATTTGACATAGTTTGGCCCAGTAGTTTACATTTTACGAACATAAACAAAACAAAACAACAAAACACGTTGCAAACGTCCACAGGCGACGGTAACCGCTTTCCATCAGGTGGGCCGTCTGCCTGTCTGCTGTACTCCAGCGATAAAAAAAAACATAACATTTTTATGTTCCCGTTTCTTGGGACCTATAGTTTTTAAGAAGCGCGGCACCTTTCGTAGTTCTACCCATACATAGCTAGGCACTAAAAAGTAACAAACAATATAAAAAAACTTCGTTTAAAAAAGCCGACTTCAAAAACTAAAAAAAAAGTATAAAATAACTTATTTCTAAAGCTATGTATTTTTATTAATATAAATTATCTAAAACATCTCGAAGTCGGTGCAAAGTAAAACATAATAAAAAATAAAAACTTCGTTTAAAAACACCGACTTCAAAAACTAAAAAACTAAAATGTATAAAATAACTTATTTCTAAAGCTATTATTATTAATATATATTATCTAAAACATCTTAAAGTCGGTGCTTAGTAATTTTCAAAATATAGTAATTTTTATTATGTTTTACTTTGCACCGACTTCAAGATGTTTTAGATAATATACAGGGTGTTTGGCGCATGGACCGACAAAAATTTTTGGGGGATTGGGTGGATCAAGAGCTATCTTTAACCCATAGATACCTATGTCCCAAGTGTCACTGTAATCGAGATACAATTTTTTTTTTTTGTTTTTGAAAATTACCTGGTTCATCGTCTTTAAAACGACATATTTTTCTAGTTTGTTGTTGTAATTGAACCAAATAACTTCTATCGTAGTCTTTAATGTATGATTATTCTAAATTAAACATTAATTATTAGCATTAGACAACAAAACGTTCTTAACGAGCTTTCAAACTCTTAAAAATGAATTAATCTATGAAAAAGGTCAAATTCAAAATTAATTATAAAAAAAACTAAAAGGTATTAAGAATTTCATTTAATTGAAACAAAATCTGTACTTAATATCCTTTCCAACGATATACCACATGGCCTTGAAATTATTCCTTATGTGATCAAATTATCAAAATCAAAGTAGGGACGAACACGCACTCTAACACCGAACCCGTTTTTTAGAACAATGGTACGCAGGTAAACACTGTCTCTTTCTTGCACATGAAAATATCCCTTGTCTTTGTCTGTCATTGGATCGTAATTTGTGTCGTGGTTTTTGTTTAGTATTAGTTGAGATTTTACTATCATTGCTATCGGTATTGTCGCGATTCACATCTGCATTGTTGGAGTATTTTTGTGTTTACCTTTGTTTTTGTTACGTTCTGTTTTTTGTTAAGTTTTCTTTGGTTGAACTATTCTGTTAAACTGTTGGTGTGTTTGTCTTCACTGTTCTCGTTACAATGCCTAACTACAGTAACGAAGAGTATGCTGATATGTTGTTGGCGTATGGCAGCGCCAATTGTAACGCTCGTGAAGCGCGTAGAATTTACCAGGAGCGATATCCTAATCGGCGTGTACCACACCACGAGACGTTTTGGCAAAGTTCATTTCAAAGTAAGTTTAGTGTGAACGTTTGGGCTGGGGTTATTGGAAGACACCTGATCGGTCCACATTTCTTACCGGAGCGCCTAACCGGAGAAAGTTATTTTTCTTTTTTAATAAATGACTTACCTGCATTGGTATTACCAATAGTAGAAGAAGAAGATTTTATTTTCCAAAATGATGGTTGCCCAGCACATTACCAACGAGACGTTCGAGAACATTTGGACAATTGTTTTCCCAATTCGTGGATCGGAAGAGGCGGTCCGATTCCTTGGCCTGCACGGTCACCAGACCTAACACCTCTGGATTTTTATGTTTGGGGGCGCGCAAAAGAAATTGTTTATGCGACAGAAGTACGGACAAGGGAAATTTTAATAGAAAAAATAAATAGCGCCTTTCGCATAATGAAAGAAGAAATGCGATTAAAAACGACGACTGTGGAAATAAGAAAAAGATGTCGTGCATGCATTCATAATGGAGGCCGTCATTTTGAACCCAATCTGTGAATAAAATTTAATTAAAACGTCTTAAAATACAAACAAGGTGTTTTCTTTATTCTGACACTGGTTGAGTAATACCTTGTTTTGTGATCACATGAATAATTTCAAGGCCATGTGGTATATCGTTGGAAAGGATATTAAGTACAGATTTTGTTTCAATCAAATGAAATTCTTAATACCTTTTAGTTTTTTTATAATTAATTTTGAATTTGACCTTTTTCATAAATTAATTCATTTTTAAGAGTTTGAAAGCTCGTCAAGAACGTTTTGTTGTCTAATGCTAAGAATTAATGTTTAATTTAGAATAATCATACATTAAAGACTGCGATAGAAGTTATTTGGTTCAATTACAACAACAAACTAGAAAATATGTCGTTTTAAAGACGATGAACCAGGTAATTTTCAAAAACAAACAAAAAAAATCGTATCTCGATTACAGTGGCACTTGGGACGTAGGTATCTATGGGTTAAAGATAGCTCTTGATCCACCCAATCCCCCAAAAAATTTTGTCGGTCCATGCGCCAAACACCCTATATTAATAATAATAGCTTTAGAAATAAGTTATTTTATACATTTTAGTTTTTTAGTTTTTGAAGTCGGTTTTTTTAAACGAAGTTTTTATTTTTTATTTGTTACTTTTTGGTGTCTAGCTATGTATGGGTGGACCTACGAATGGTGCCGCGATTCTTAAAAAATATAGGTCCCAAGAAACGAGAACAAAAAAATGATCGTAAAATGAAAACTACTGAGCCAAACTATGTCAAATTTTTAGGGGACCAATTGGAAGCTATTCCGCGTCGAACAAAAAAAGAATCACGTAAATCGAATCATAAATCTCAGAGTAATCGGTGTACATATGGAACGAAAAGGAAATTCTTTTCATAAAAAATGTTCATAAAATGAAAACTACTGGGCCAAACTATGTCAAATTTTTAGGGGACCAATTGGAAGCTATTCCGCGTCGAACAAAAAAAAGAATTACGTAAATCGGATCATAAATCACGGAGTAATCGGCGAACATACATAAAAAAAGCAACAAAAAAAAGATCCCGACGAATTGAGAACCTCCTCCTTTTTTAACCGACTTCGAAAAAAGGAGGAGGTTCTCAATTCGTCGGGATCTTTTTTTTTTTAATGTATGTTCGCCGATAACTCCGTGATTTATGATCCGATTTACGTGATTCTTTTTTTGTTCGACGCGGAATAGCTGCCATGTGGTCCCCTAAAAAATTGACATAGTTTGGCTCAGTAGTTTTCATTTTACGAACATTTTTTTGTTCCCGCTTCTTGGGACCTATATTTTTTAAGAAGCGCGGCACCATTCGTGGGTCCACCCATACATAGCTAGACACTAAAAAGTAACAAATAAAATTTAAAAACTTCGTTTAAAACAACCGACTTCAAAAACTAAAAAACTAAAATGTATAAAATAACTTATTTCTTAAGCTATTATTATTAATATATATTATCTAAAACATCTTGAAGTCGGTGCAAAGGAAAACATAAAAATTACTATATTTTGAAAATTACTAAGCACCGACTTTAAGATGTTTTAGATAATATATATTAATAATAATAGCTTAAGAAATAAGTTATTTTATACATTTTAGTTTTTTAGTTTTTCGAAGTCAATTAAAAATGACTAAACACCAACTTTAAGATGTTTTAGATAATTTATAATAATACATAGGTTTAGAAATAAGTTATTCTATGTTATTTTTTTAGTTTTTTTAGTTTTTGAAGTCTGTTTTTTTAAACGAAGTTTTTTTAATTTATATAATAAGAAAATGTCGAGCAATTCACCTGAGTCCAACTGCATGGTCCAATTGTTTGAAATGCCACTCCAACGGTTCTCGAGTCTCCATCATTACTAGCTCCAAGGTCTGAAACCAGACTTCCGACATTATTCAATTTTTCCCACAGATTAACATCGGAAATAAGAATATGTTTCGATTTTAACTACAAAATTTTAAATATTTTTGAAATGTGAATTATGACTAAGGTCACGTCATTTGATTTCTCAATAGAATATCGAGGATAGGCAGTAGTCTTCAGTTTTTTTTCAGCTTCATCCATCATTGATACAGATACAGGAATTTTTATTATTTTCTTTTTTATTTATTTTCTTTTTATCCATATTCCAAATTAGGGAAAGGATTGGGTACCTTTTAATTATTTCTTTTTACCTTTTATTCTCATTTTTTTCTTTTTCCAAACATATTATCTATTACAGGTTTTTATATCTATTACATGTTTGACATGTGATCTACTGTTTGTAATAAATTAAGAGCTTATCAAGAATATAAAATATTTAATTAAATTAATATAACACTATTACTAGATAGATAGGAGAGACCAATAGAACATAGGAAAAAATATATACAACCTAATTTTTAGAATACTTTTGTATATTTATTTCAAACAATGTTATGGTTAGGACCTCACGTTTTTACTGACCCACCTGATGCAAAGTGGTCCCATTCAGCTATGGACGTTAGGTACATAAGGGACGTTGCCAATACATCGAAAGCCTCGCAGACATTTTTTGGCGTCTTTTTCCTTCTTTGCCAAAATAACAACGTAACCCTAGAAAGGAGATTGAACTGACCTTATGCTCAAACTGTCCCTGCGAGTCCAGGGTATGGAGGTTCTGTTCCATCAGGGCCAGTCCAGCAGCGTATAGTACAGGCTCGTCCAACTGCAACACTGAAAGAGCCACCCAGAACAGCGCCTTGTGGATCGGTGAAGTCTGGTGTAATAAAAATTATTCCTCATATAACAATGTCAGCAAAATTAATTTATGTTCGTTCATACATGGTTTCAATATAATTGCCTTTTCAAAACATTTCGACTGGTAAAATATTCAACGTCAAAATCAAAAGTTCTTATTCAAAATAAATCCCACTGAGGATACATAACTTAAAATTTAAATTTACCTTGCTATTCTATATACACCGCTTCGCAGTGTTATATTGTTATTAAGGTGAAAAAGAGGCAAGAAACTCTTCAGCAACACGTCTAGCTGAAAATTGTTCTTTTTTAATTGATCTAGCTCCAACTCTTTTTTTTTATCAATTTTATACACAAGTATGGCACACAATAAATTTTCTAAAAATTAATCGAGTTTTAGGAAGAAGTATATACTCAGGTAAGACAAAAAACTAAAAAATATTATTGTCGTCGTAATGACTGCGAAATAAACTGCAATATATCTACATAAATTCCTTTACATGTTTAACAAGATAAAAACGTTATACATAAGATAATATAGCATAATAATATAGTCAAATCAACTTGCATATGAATTTGATACTCACCGGATAGAGCAAAGGCTGTAATCTCGTCAAGCACATAATAAGCGCCTCCAAGAGCGATAGATCATTGAACGACTCGAGTGCTTTCACTAGGATGCGCAGGAGTTGCTTCATGTCGTCGTCAGTCACGTTTTTACCTATGGCAAAATAAAATTACATAATCATCATCCCTTATTTACATACATGAGAGTCATCCCCTATTTCGCCTTTGATGATTTCACTACAACACCCTCTGAAGGCATATAGAATACACCTGTTACACAATAGTGATAGACAGAGGCAACGTTCCACAGTTCCTCACAGCGACCACGTTCACGACCGGGATATTTCCCGTTCCACTTCTTGCTTGCCGGTGACACAATCATAAACTCAAGTGGAACGGTTATTCAACCCAATATTTGACATGGGACGTTGTGAGCGGAAATCGTGACTTTTCGCCACGACCGTAAAGACCGCGATCGCCTAGTGGGACGGCAGACGGAGCATTTTGGTCGTTGTGAGATACTAAAGGAACGCGCCCAGAGTGAGTTCTGAGCAAAATAGCTGCTATAGACAAAGTGTCGTCTGCGACGAGAAGATGTACAGTCGCGGTATGAAAAGGTTCGCCAGTTTTCAGTTTGATTCATTCAACGCTCCGTGAGCACATGTTACCTTTTCAAAAAGTCATAGAACCGACTGTTCCAGAGAAAATAATGTTTAACTGTTTGACAATAAAGTTTTAAATTATTTCAATCATCAAAGTTAATATCAAAGTTTTTATTTATATAATTTTTAATAATAAATAAATTTTCTATCTTGTTTAACATTTATTGTAAGCATAGTGCATATGGTAAGCATATCCTCTTTGTTTTCGATGATTAAAACTATTGTTAAGCTCAGTGTCAGTCATTGTCAACATTGCAATTTTCTTTTTTCACGTTTCTCTATTTTAGAAACGTAGCGAAACGTAATATTTAATAAAATGTTCGTAGTACTGTTTCTTGTACTCCTGAAGAAAAAGTCGACTTTAAGGTGATGAAATTTTTCATACCGCGACTGTACATACATGGACAAGAATACTGTATACGGCGGACGCCGAAAAGCCCTATCCCTTTTACACCATTCTTCCCATCTGATACCCCTATCCCATATTAAAAGGCTGGCAATGTGTTAAAAATTTACGATCTTATTCATTTTGAGTTAGAGTAAGAGTGTAGGTTTTCTGCTTTCTTAAAAAAGCCTACAAACTTACTCTAACTAAATACTATGAATAAGACCGTTAAGCAATAAAAACTCACTTATACACCCGAAGACAATAAGTGCTCTTGGCTGCAGCGCTGGGTTGAAGCAAAACGCAAAACTTTTTGCTAATGATGTCCTAAAATGGGAAAAACATGATTATCAGTTTAAAAAGAACCTGAAAGTATTGAGTTATTAAGTTAAGGTAGGTACTTGTTTTCTTATAATATCTAAATCATCATTAGTTCTTAGGATACGAAAGTTTATGATACTGCGAACACAGATGAAGCAAGATATCGTACACGATAACGATAAAATGGTTATAAATCAAATTTGTTTTCCCAATGCACATATATTTTAAAATAAGTATGTATGTAGTAGGATGTGCAAAAACAATCAAGGAATCAATCAAATCAATTTTTAATTTAATATTGATACATTTTATTTTACTAATACTTTAAAACTGAGGCCCGTTATGTTAAGGTGTGGAAGGTGGGAGGTTATTACAAGTCTTCCATTATTTTTTTTATTATGGAAGTATAGGTTTGCGTTTGACCACTGTCTCACCTGATGTTGAGTGATGAAGCAGTCTAAGATGGAGCAGGCTTACCTAGAAGATACCTATTCAGTCATGACTCATTGAAGACTTCAAGATTATATTTGTCAGAAAAACAGACTCCTTAACACATACACAACTTCTTGCAGTATCATTCACTGCCCCATTATTCATCTTTCAATTAATGAGTTCTTGTAGTCAACATAATTCCATCACAGTTGGGCCGCTGTGCTTCAGCAATAAAAAAAATAACAATATATTTTCGGTTACGTAATTTTTTTTTCTGCTGCCAGTACCAAAATGACTGAAGTGTCCGCAAGGGAGTTTTTGGCGGGAACTGAAAGGAGATGTTGTGCTGTGCAGTTTTATTTTCTAAAAATGTGTACAATTACTCTAAAATCAACAATAGTTGTAGGATATTGATAGATTTTGAGTAGTAATTATGTGTTTTGTGAGAAATGTTAACTGTATATAGTCAAATGTGGTCTTTTGAGTTGTCACAAGAACTCCGTTGAATGGCACTAGCTGATTACCTACAGTTCAGCTGTGCTGTGCTACACATAGGCTTATGAAAATGAAGAAACTATATTGTAAACTAAGACCTGGCTTAAAGGCCTAGCTGCCAAGCCATAATCCTAAATAAATAAGTGTCCGCAAATTGTTCAGCACAGTATTAAAATCCATCCTAACATTTAGAACATACCAGGTATGAAGCCAGTCGCAGTCCGGTATGTCCCTCATGCAAGCCTCCATGATTTCGAGCAGTGCGTCGGTGATCGTCTCCAGCGACTGGAGGGAGAGGCGCTCGCGGTCGGTCGCGTGCGGCGCCGGCGTGGGCGGCACCGGCAAAGGCACCGCCCCACTGCTCGAGGACGATTCAACCACGTGCTCCGAGTACCTAACAATTGTAAATACAATTGAAGACGTGAGTGGATGAAGGTGATATGTCGCATATTCGGTTTTTTGCTTTTTTTTGCATAGATGAATGTTATAAGTCGATACCAAATGACTACAGACCTTAGACCATAGATATAAGGCATATTTAAAAAATAAAAAGCTGCTAAAGGTGTTAAGTTCAGTTCAGTTTCAAATAAACGTAAAACTTTTATCTCGATTTACTCAGAATTGGAATTATGCGACTTATCACCTTCATCCACTCATGTCTTCAATTATTAACAATAAATTCAATATATAATAAAATAATCATAATCGTATTTGGGTTACACAAATATGATCATGTCTCTGAATTCCATAAAAAAACTCAAATGGTTGCCAATTCGTTTCCACCGGAATACTCATATTCGTTCACCCTTTTACAATGTATCAATTATCCCCACAATTATCTCAAGATAATACAGGGTTCTGGGGATAAATAATACACTCTTTGAAAAACGCTTTGAATTAATTTCTTCTACTAAAAATTTACGACCTTGCACTAAACTTAGACCTTATACACCCGACCATTAATCCCCTTTTTTCAATAATTGTTTCACTGTAAAGGCTAATCCATTCTGGAACTCGCTGCCTGTTACATACTTATATATTTATCATTAAATAAAATATAATTAATGTAATAATAAATTGTATAACATGTATACCACCTTCGACATATTCAATCTGTTTTATTCCCTGAGTTGTCTAGAAGAGATCGCTTTTAGCGATCCTAATATCGGCCAAAGTGCATACTTAATTTTTTTTTAGTCTATAATATTTCTGTTATGTTGTACAAAAAAGAATTACCTTACCTTAATAATCTATCTATACTATAATAAATCTGTTAATGGTTCGAATTTGTACGATACGTTTAAAAATGTGAAAAGTATCAGTGGGGCTAATTCGGACCAGCAGATTCCGAAAATGCAATTTTTTGAATTTTTGTCTGTCTAAACAACTGAACGAATTTAAATGAACGTCTTATCAATTAAAAGTTAAAACGCCCAAAACAAAATTTGTTCAAAAATTTTCAGTTATTTTTGTTTATAACATTTTTTTATTTTCCATTTTACGATAAGATGCAATATGAATAAAATTGTAGACAATTTAATTTGCTACAAATATAAAAATTTCTGTAGGGTTGCTAGTTTACGAGATACAGCTCAAAAACCCTTTGCACCCCTTTTTCCAAGATGGCGGCCGGGGGACAAGGGCGGCGACCTCACAAACTTGAACTTAAGCTTCAACTAAGGCCCCCTACACATCACAAAAATAAAATTGCGTCCTCTGAGAAACGCACGGTTAGGCCTAAAAAATGTAAGATTTCAATGGGCTACTCGTCGTCTGTATGGAAACCTAAAAATGCATTCAACACTCACCAATCACTGGTATGACGATTGCTAGAACTCCTAAAGGCGGTCACCGCGGCCGACTTCACTTTAGATATGCCGAACATCTGGTAGAATTTGGGCAAAGCGAATTCGTCCAAGGAGAGCATAAGGACTCGCTGATTTTCCTCTGTACAAAGACCACGAAACAAGAATATTAGGACAAACGCCGAATTAAAAAAAGAACTGGGGAACTCTTGACATTCTAAACTCGCCCCTGGACTTTAACTAAAATTATATCATTATATCTATATTTTAAGATTCAAACCATGCCGTGTCTGTATATTGAAGCTATTTTAAAAAAACAACTGGAATAGACTATAAAATTGATACGAGTACACGATGTAAATTTTTTAAATTTTTTGTCTGTTCGTTCGGGATTCATGTTAAAACTACTGGGCCCATTTCGATGCGGTTTTCGCTGATCGACAGCAAATTTTAAACTTAAAATCTGCGCTATTTTTTATCCCGGGATTTTTTCTGGTTATTATTTAAAATAGCCAGATGGAAAAAAAACAAATCCAGTGCGTTTTTGTCACTGATCGATAGAAAATTTTATGGAATAAAATTGGAGATATTTTTGATCCCGGGAATCCTTCGGCAATTTTCCCGGAAGTGTTTTGTAGGAGTTCGGGTGCATAAAAATTAGTTTATTCCAACACAGTTTCACTAAAAGGGTAGCTTATATTTTTTTAAATGCTGTGTCTCGGGAATCCCGCGGGTATTTCAAGTCAAGCGTGGACGAAGTCACCTAGAAATCCTAAAAAGAAAGAAAGAAATCCTAGTTAAACCATAATATTAATATATCCGTCAAAATGCTTAGAATTCTGTACTGTTATAACGACGTGACAATATAACATTAATTTGACAATGCTACAACGGCCTGAAAATGACACAATGACTTAGCAATGTTACCACAACCTGGCAATGATACAACGATCTGGTAATATTAGAATGACTTGAGAAATGTTACAAAGACTTGGCGATATTATTGTGTAAAATTTTAAACAAACGACTTCAATATAAGTGAAATCTGTGAAGTTACTAACCTGAAAAACTAGGAGTCGTACAAGTGCATAAAGAATGTATGATATTGATGACAAGGCCGTGTGTCGCTGCCCTCATTGACACCGTGCCGGAGCACACGAGGAAGGTAACGGTGTGGAACAAGTAGGGCAGGTGGCGAGCCACGTCCAAGCAGTTGTTGAACGAGAGCATCAACTAGAAATTCCACAAAAATAGATATTTACAAGAGTAATTTAAATATACCGAAGGTACAGTGAAACCTGGTTAATGAGACATCAAGGGACCTGGAATGTGGCTTCACTTATAGAGGTATTCCACTTATCCAGTGTCTCAGATATACAGGTGTAAATAAATATCTATCTCATTTACGGAGGGAGACCAGAATAGATTATTTCGGTTATAGAGGTACGATTATTAAATAAAAAAAACGTGTTATGTAAACATTATAAATGGGTTTTATTTAAAACAAATAAAGGTAATCTCACAAATGTAATAGACAAAAATATTCAATCACGTATTACAAATATAGAAACAGAATGTATCAATTATAAGTATCTGTCCTTTTAATATGTTGGAAGTTAAACAAACAAAACGATATCTCAGTCACATAGGTCTATGCATATGAAATTCACTCGCTGTCTCTGTTATAGAGGTAACTATGATGATAAATTGAAAGAACGAATCTCAGATATAGAGATTTGCTTCGTCCCACTAACAGGATTAATTCAGTGCCGAAGTGTTGGCAACTTAGTACGAGTTCCAGTTAAGGAGGTTTCTCACTTATCCAGGTCCCACTTAACCAAGTTTCACTGTATATGTTAAGTGTACATCCAAGTCCCACGCGAATAATGTTAAGAGCGCATTCCACTAATAAAATTAAAGCTCCCTTACCAAATATCTGGCTAGTATAGCGATGTCGTCCCACATCATATGTTGCTCGAGCATAGCAGTTGGCGAGTGACAGGTTTTGTCGACCACCTGAAAATTCGATTGAGTGTAATACGCAGAAACCCAATTCTGCTATTACGATCGCGTCAATTATTTTTTATAGTTGCAGTTCGGCAGACAGGCAAATGGCCTACTTGATGGAAAGCGGTTACCATTGCAAGACCAAAGGCGTTACAAATGCGCTGCTGCTCTCTTGAGTTTGGAACCTGGCCACTAATGCCGGAACACAACTCAAGGTTGTTATGGCGGCATACTCTAGACAAGGATGGTAGCCATCCAGACGGGCAGATACCCTACACCTGGCTGTGGGTTGTTTTGTTGCCTCTTACGACAGGTCGCAGGAAATTGTATTCTTCCACCGTTCCTGCACGGATGTACCAATTCTATCGACCATATTGAGAAGATATTGTGGATTTAGCAGAATAAAACAATGTGATAGTGTCGCAACGGAATCGTACTTCTTAACCGGTGACCTTTGCCTGCGCACTAGTGAAATTTTGCATCTTTTTCTAAGTATGAGGTATTATCTCCCTATCGAATATATGGACTAAAAATTATATCACCGGTCGATAATTTACATCGAATTAGGTACGCTCAATGTGAAAAGCGATCCAAATTTCGTGCAGAGAACTATGTTGTATCTTAGGTATAATATTGTACAATTCATTTAAAAAAGTATATATAAAAGAGCAGGCGTAATAAAGTCATGCTATCATCATAGAAAAATAATATAGTAATGGATACATTCTAACATTATTTGTATTTATATAATATGTATATGTTAAAAATAATAAAATACTGTTCAAATAATATAATTAGTGCGTTATTATAATTTGCGACGCTCGTACAAAATCTATACAAATAAGGCTTCAGTTTTGTGAGGTGTTACAAAGTGAGTCAGTTGATTCGACTGTCCACCACATTAAGCCAAGGGCCGATTTTTCAATCATCAGATAAAAGTTATCAATCAAATTAATTAGGGACCATCGACAAATTGCGTCACACGAATTTCACGATTTTTTGATCCCTCCTTCTCACAGTTGGTCACAATCGCGAGACTCCTCCCTCCCTAGTGTTTATATTACATATTTTGCAATTTCACATCAAGAAATTATTAAATTAAAATAGTAGTTCCTTAACTAATTTTACTAGTCAAACACCGACCATTATAATTAATGTCAAAGACTATACTTCTATAATCACAGATTCCACCAAGGCTACACTGTTAATTTGACTTTAACAATAGACAAAAGAGTATAGCGTGTGTGTGTCTAATAACTGGTAGTGGGTGTAATGTTTTTTTTTATTGATTTAATGTATTTGTTATGCATAATTAAAAACAATTTAGCATTCCTCGCTCGTTAAACTATAAGTGTGCGAAATATCATACTCTTCCGTCCGCGCAATTTTCGTTTTTTTTTTTAATATTATTTAAATTATTTTTTGGTAATTAATTTAAACACTACGCTCATGCACATAGAATTGGAAATGTTTTAATTTATGCTTGGCCCCTTGTAATGTGACTAGATTAAAAAATTTAACTATTCAACTGTTTTATTCATGGAATTGTCATTTTAAATTTTCCCATGTTGTATTTTATTCGTATGAATAACATTTATATGGTGATTGAAAATTCAGCCCTAAGAGTAACAATCGTTCAAGCAACAAAATCACTCTTAAAAGTTCCTTAATCATAATTATATGAATAAATGGCGACACATGGTCTTCATACACTTTTATACTTTTTTTAATTGAGAACAAATTTCTAGACCAAATCAGTCAAAAACCTAAAAGAAAGACTGAATTCTCATTTTTGACTTATTTGGTGTAAAATAAGCACAGTCCCGTGTAATTTCTTTAATACATAAACAGTAATGCGAGTATAATGAGTGAAATAACAAAGGAAAGGAATTTCGAATTAAGGTGGCCAATTAAAACCGAATTTACACTGCAGAAATAAATATCAATTAAAATGCAAAAATAAATAAAGCTGAAAAAATAAATGAAGATAAAAAAAACAACAACTCACAGTAGCCGGAGTGACGGGACCGAGGATATTATTGGGCAGTTTGGATAGGGCCTGTCACAGAGAAAGACAACAAACACATTTATAGGCGTATATGTTGAACTAATGATGTGAAAATGGTTTTTGTTTTAGTGTTTTTATCTTTGTGTCGAGTATCATTCTAAATGTACGGCATGTTAAAAAACTCACACAAGTTTGCGACTTCAGTTTGTCACTTCACTTTTTTTTAGTTTTTATTAGATAACGTAGATCACAATGCAAAAGCCACAAAGTTGTGTGTGTGTGAGTTGGTTTGCGTGTGTGTGTGTGTGTGTGTGTGTGTGTGCGCGCGCGTGTATGTATGTGTGTTGGTGTGTGTGTGTTAGTTTGTGTGTGTGTGTGTGTGTGTGTGTGTGTGTGTGTGTGTGTGTGTGTGTGTGTGCGCGCGTGTATGTATGTGTGTTGGTGTGTGTGTGTTAGTTTGTGTGTGTGTGTGTATGTGTGTGTGTGTGTGTGTGTGTGTGTGTGTGTGTGTGTGTGTGTATCCTCATAACATTGTTTTAGCATAAACTGACTTGAATAAAATCTTTTGTGTAGTTTTTTGGATAGCTATTGTAAATTCCTTTTTAAGGCTCCTAAGCTATTTATCTAAATCAGTGGAGACTCATCATCCCTAAGAAATCCTTTAAAATCCTTCATACACATGACCGATTTTTTTGTTTAATTTCTCCTTTTAATTTTTAATAAACAAAAATTTTCGACTTTATTAAAAAACTCACCCTGCACATTCTACCGATGACTTTTTTGGATACAAGTTGAACATTCGCCGAGGCGAGCGCCACTGCTGTATCCGCCATGATTTCTATCATCGGTGATCCAAGACCTATTACAAACGAGGACAATATTTAATTATAATTAAAACTACATTCTTATTATTTAATATTCTCTGATTTTCATCTATTCAATTAACACTGATATTTGGGTTACTTTTCAGAAACCTCTTTATCGAAATAACTCGGCTGTCGGTGTCATAAGTTACCCAG
Organism: Dendrolimus pini; assembly: GCA_949752895.1. Classification (NCBI taxonomy): domain Eukaryota; kingdom Metazoa; phylum Arthropoda; class Insecta; order Lepidoptera; family Lasiocampidae; genus Dendrolimus; species Dendrolimus pini. Next base: position 25,674,170 of record OX457124.1, read on the forward strand.
ATAGCGGAAACTCGGATGGATCTTGTTTATTTTAAAATGACGGTTAACATTTACAAACACGATTTTTTGCAAATCTCATTTTTTTTTAAATTTATCAAAGATTAGAGGGGAGAGATGCAGTTATTGCAGACATATTAATTTAAATAAAACAAGAGACACGTGGAAAAATCGTTATGATTGTAGAAAATTTTGTAGTCTTAGTAAGTGTAGTATAAAACGGTCTCCGGCTCGAAGGACCTATGATCTATATAAGGTTGCTAAAAGGCACTGGATGAGGAAATCGAAGGACTGGCGTATGTGACACAAAGCGAAGATCAATCTACCTTCTTATCAAGCTTCATTAAGATCCGTTTAGTTGTTTAGTTTAGAAAAGGAAATAAGGGGACGGTGACTTCTATCACAGGACCGAAGGTCGATAGAGCTCGCATGTCCTGGGGTTTAATTCTACTATTTCAATCTATCTATACTTATACTATTCCTATATCTCGGCATCGCGTATATATTCAAAGAGTAATAATAAAAAAATGGGTATTATCATTAGCAGAAATGGCGTTCGAGATGAATATTGAACACCTACCAAAAATTCAAACACTTATGTCGCGAGTTTTCACTTTTAAATGGTTATAAAGATAGAGTGGCACGCCATTGTAATTGAGAGAATACCGAAATCAGGCAAACCTACCTACCTACCTATTGAGACTACAGTGTCCGGAGATTTTGACGAGATAGTAATAGCAAAAGTCTGCAGTGTAGACTATCCGGTTCGAAGGACCGGTGACCTTCTCAAAGTCGATAGAGGCTAAATGAGGACATTTTGAAATTTGGTGACGCCTAAGATACGCAATGGATTACGAATAGTCGACGATGATAATCCAAACAAAATTAGATAGGATTTATCTACGAGTATATAATAGTAGTGTCGTTTTACATCTCACCTGAATTAACACTGCGTTGTATAAAACTATCCAAAACCATATCTATCAGCTCTGGCACTTGGCCTATAGAGCCCCAAATCTTGGCCTGGACTGAGGGGTACATTTCAGTTTCTTCGATAGTGAGTGTTATCAGCTTCTCCAGGATCTGACCCACTTGTTTCTGACGACGAGATTCGTCTGACGGTTTGCAGAATCTGCAGTAGATTTATCAGAACATAAAATTTTGAATAAATTGCTATATTGATAAAATATTTCAATATATTAATATAAAACAAATATAAGATTATATAAATTGTAAATATTTGAGGGTATGTCCTAATTTAAACTAATAAGTTATTTGGTTGTAATTTGTTTTGTTGCATCAATAAATTTTAAAAAATATCTTAAACATTTACGGTCTTATTTACTTACCTTTTGAGTTAGAGTGAATTTGTAGGATTCTACTAACTCCAAATGAATACTAATAAGACCGAATATCTCTCTCTAAGCTACGTTCCATTAGAGACTCACAACGACCACGTTCACGACCGCGATTTTTCCCTTTCCACTTACTTGCCGGCGTCACAATTGTAAACTCAAGTAGAGCGGTTATTTGACCCACCTCTTGACTTGGGTCGTTGTGAGCGCTGCGTGAGCGAAAATCACGACGTCATTAGTGACGTTTTCGCCACGAGCATAACAACCGCGGTCGCCTTGTGGGACGGCAGACGAAGCATTTTGGGCGTTGTGAGATACTAAAGGAACGCGCCCTAAACTATCTATCAAGCTGTTAGTCATTATGTTTAGAATGACAAGGAATGCAAGTGTGAACGAATGGAGATGGAAGTAAGTATGTCACGATTGATTGATGAATGAATGACGATTGCATATGATATTAAAAGAAATTTAATCTGTCAATGCATACCTGACCAAATTAGCCAACCATGGCGTCATATACTCCAAGCACAAATGTTTCAACTCAATCGTTGATCCTCGAAAACCCTATAAAAATATACAAGTTATATTGTCAGCATTAGCGTAGAAGAATGCAGAGTAAAAAAAGTAATTTAAAAAATCCTAGGTTGAATGTGTAGTGAATTTTGATATATCAAAGCTCAAGAAAAGAAAGATTTGTAGCCCTGTCTTGAAGCATTTTGGGTCTTTTTTAGTGAGTAATTGTTATTGCCCCCTGGAATGCCCAACTTTTGTTCGCAAAATGAGGTAACAAAAAAAATATAACACTTTTCAGTTGATTTCTTCATTATTTTTCTCAGGAGTCGTGGTAGCGTAATGGCTAGCGCACGCGTCCTCAACTCAAAGGCCGCGGGTTCGGTCCTGGCCGGAACGCAAGTGCAGTTATCTGACCTAATGTGCATATTGTTACAGTTACTAACAAAGTGAAGGAAAACATCGTGATGCAACCTACACATCGAGATAACCGTTGTGTCCAACCTACCAAACCGCCTTGGACAAGCGTGGTGGGTATACTGTCTGTTCCCCTATAGTGGGAAACACGAGCACAGCAGTGAGTGGGATGTTTATGGGCTGTTGTTTATTTATTTATTTCTCAGGAAACGTAACCAGTGGTAAAATTTGGGATTTCACCATTGCCGAAGTGGGCACGCAACATGAGGGTAGTTAAAAATTTCACGACACGAACGGTTGTCTCGCAGACCATACCAATTTTTTTTATTATACCTAGATCCCCAACTTTTTTTACAATAATTTAAGTACGATATAATTATAAGACAATACTGCCATTGATATGTAAAAAAAAACCTATTCAACTTAAACACAGTAATATCTCCACTATTAAACAAAAATAACATGATATGAAATTTGGTTAAATGCTGCAAGTTCAACGAAAACACTATAAATTTAACAAGTAAACTACGTGATACTTATTACTTGTAAATAACCTAATGAGGACGGCATACCTGAATGCACTCTTCAAGAAACTCCAGGGTTAAATGGGGCTCGTTGTGCGCCAATTTCTCGCTCACTGATTTGATGAATATGGTATTGTTTGAGGGTATGCACAAACCTGTACGTAAAAATAAATGGTCTCTTAATACATATTCGTTTGAATATGCTCTTGTTCGTTGTGTGTTCAAGTTTAAAGGTATTGTAAATATGTTGTTGTTGTTGTTGTTGTTGTTGTTGTGTTGTTGTTGTTGTTGTGTTGTTGTTGTTGTTGTGCCTACCCCGCAAGGGACCTGGCGTGAAGTTATGTATGTATGTAAATATACAAATACTACTTACTACAAACGCAAAAACGTCTAGAAGCTAATTTATTCGTACGTGTAGACCCTTTTATCTCTACTAATAACGATTATAAAGAGGAAAGATATGTATTTTTATAATTTTGTATGATTGTAACGAATAAACTAACTATTGAACCGATTTTAAATATTCTTAAATCATTCGAATGCTGCATTATCCCTGATTAATATATGCTATATAAAAATTGGGAATCCCTACTAAAATTTCAATAATGTGACCCATCAGCGTAAACAAAATACTTGGCGCTGGAATCGGGTTTTACGATTTTTATGTTTTCAAGGTATGAAAACGTCTGCCGAAACTGCTAATCGTTATATATCTGAGGGGAGGAGAGAGAGAGAGAGAGAGAGAAAAATACTTTAGAATCTTCGTAATTAGAACAAAGGGTCCATAAAAGGCATATTTTATTAATCTAATGGCCGTTTAATCGTTTCGGCGCAACATTACGTTAGAGGTATCAGAAAAACCTACCAGAAGTTTCGAGAAGCTGACCCTCGATCTTCAGATGGAATGTAGCAGTCAAAGCACATAATTGGTTGTAGGCGGCTGTTCGCAAATTGGGCTCGCACGAACCCAGATTGAGAAGAGCCATGTTTAAAAGTGTGCCGGGAACATCCTTGGGTCTTATCTTTTGGTGAACTGTCACCGAATCCTAGAAATGTAAATTTAAAGTTTTATCGTTTTTTATTTTAAGTTAAATCATTTTTTTCTAATTCTTTATTACTTTACTTTATTACAAAGCATCTTTTTCCACCATAATTAAAACGTTATATCAAGTTATATTAAGGCTGGTGTGCATAGACATTTAACCGACTGTTAAAATAAAATAATCGCTGTTTAGCCATAAATTTAATTTAAATAATTTTAAATAAATTTTTGGCGATTATTTTATTTTAACCATCGGTTAAAAGTCGGTGCACACCAGCCTGAACATATTTTTTTAAGCCCGAAGTACCCGAGTACCGAAAACACGACAACAATTCCCGAAAAAACCCGAGCGAGCGTGTGACGTCACTATGGTAATTTCTCATAAAACCTCATCGTAGTTTCGTAGCATACAGCATTTATTCTCTTTAAAATAGCAATACTTATTAGTATATTCGATTACATAGATACTTGGTCTGGTTAGTTCTGTCACAAACACTTCAATGAACTGTAAGAACTTACCGGTTGACTTAACTCCCATCTATTCCTGATATGTATGATCGATTGCACGATATTATCACAGTCGTTATGTATAAAACTCAATGGCGTCGCCTCATTTATTATAGACAATGAAAACTGATTGTCGTCTACTAAACACACCTGAGAACAAATATTTTAGTCCTATTAATATTATAAACATTAGAAAACTGAATTTGTATATCTCGAATATGATAAATCTGCAAAGGAGTCGAGTTTGGGCATGACAACTTCTAAACGAATTTAAATAAAGCTTGACACAAACATTTTTGTTTTACTTCTTATCCCGCTAAATAACTTCAAAATGGCATTGCAGTCGTCTTTTTTGGTGCCATTATTGCAATTCTTTTACACATACGTCGTCATAAAGACAACGCGCACGAAGCTTCGCTGGGACATGCAAATGTTACATTAACATTTTAAATTAATCTATAGAATACTTTCGAGTTCATCGAATACAATTTTATGTTATCTGAATTTATTCAAAGAGTTAATATAAAGATAGCATAATAAAATTACCTCATCAATCTCCGATGCATAGTATACATCGTTTAATAACACTGGCAGGCCTAATACTTTAGTTTTCTCAACTGAAGTGATCTGCAAAGCAGTAGGTCCCACCTGTATAAGAAACAGGCGTAATACTATGTGTGTAAATATATTTAGGTTTTAATTTTTTAAAAATCATGTTCTAGGCTTGCAGTTATTATTATTGTCTATAAAGAAACTCTCTTCTCTCCGCTCTATATGTACTTCGTGACCATTGATATTATTACGTTCTATGCAATGACTTGTACGATGTTCAGGAACGCATATAAGTTTTGCTCGTGCTATAAAACTAACTAATAACTGACAAGAGCTATGAATGTAAAAGAAGCAAGTGAGGTGTGTATGAATAAGCTTGTATGGCGCTCTGTTGTTCGTGCCTACCCCGCAAGGGACCTGGCGTGAAGTTATGTATGTATGTATGTATAAAACTAAACCCCGTTTACTACTAACCTTTATAGCAACTTTTGTGTCCTTATGGGAAAGTTTCAACGCGTTATTGAACACTTTCAAGTCTTCTTCTAGAGCTAAAGTGGCGCCAGGCAACTTCTGTTGTTCAACTTCTACATAGTCGCTTAAACGACTGTGGTTGTCTATGAACACCAGTTTGCGGTTACTCTGAAGATAATTAACAATATTAACAACTTAAAAATTTACGCGCAAGGCGACTATTGTTTCATTTGCCAATGCACCCAAATAACCTCGACTTATACTTTCTTGTATATACATTTTCTTCTAGCAGAGTTTAAAAGATATGAATATATAAGTCGTGCGCAGAAGGTTTGCCGATTATAACCCCTCCCGCTTCCTATAACCGCGATCGTCTACTTTTTAGTACTACTGAGACGACCGCGGGCCGCGGTTGTAGGAGGATCAGCAAACCTTCTGCGCACGATTTATAAGTCAAAGTCTCATGTAAACAAACAGGTAACCACAGCTGCTTGTCAACATACATGTTCCACTATTTCACGAGTTTTATAATGAAATAATCTATCTTACCCTCAAAGGTGCCAAAATAGCTTCATGGAATTTAGTATACTCGCGTACCCAACCGTTGCAGTTGTATATATAACACGCGTGTATATTTATGTAAGCAACTTCAGGTAACACCGTGAACCACTTCTGAAGGAAATCCGTTCTGAAATAATTAAAATATTTATTTCCAATTGCGACTGACACTATTCAAACTGATAAGGCAATAACTAACAATTAAACAATATCTTATAACACCACACAAAGTCACAAACACATAACTAGCAACAAAACTTATACACATACTCACACCGACGAGCACTACCACTGCATTGCATTACACGCACACTTCGCAAACAAACCAAGCCACACAAAGAGCCTAAAAATTAATAACCTGCCTGGGTCTGCCAGTAAGAAAAAAACAACACACATGGCACTAGATAGGATAATATATATAGGTATAGACATAAGGCCCACACTGCACATGCACTTCCTCACAACACCAGCATGTAACAGATACACTCTACATTAGTATAAGTTTAGTAATAAAATTAGAATAAATTAATATAATAAGTTATTGGTAAGGTTAGGTTAGGTTAGGTTAGGTTACCCCACAACACAAAAATCATTGAATTAATGGCACACACAATAACAAAAATAACTAATAAGCGTGTATAAGCTCTAAAAACTTTCTTAGAAATTAAGATGTTCAAAAGGGTACGGAACTCGAGCCCATAGAGTTGTTAAAAAAAACTGACAAGAAAAAAAGAAAAAATGAAAGCCGCAATTTATGAAATAAGGTTGGCATTCAACCTTTCGCTGTTCCGAAACACGTTCCGACACAGCAGTGGTTTTCAGTGCCCACCTCCAAAACTCACATATGCCCAAGACCACAAGTATTTGGGTAACTTTGAACTATTACATTAATAAACAAAATATATACAAGAATTTTACAATGATATACCCTAACAAAACAACGAAATAATAATAAAAAATATCTATAACTAAATGTTAGGAAATTTATTCTGGAAAGTGTAAACAAATACAAGATATCTTAAGTATTACTTGAACATTCAAATCATGCATATAAAAACTAATTACAAATTACATTAATTCCTGCCCCCTGGTGAGTAAAATAAATTATAAAAATCATCAGAACTAAATTAACAAAAAAAGAGTTCAAGTTCAAATTCAGTAATAAATATTATATAATAATAATTAAACATTACTTAAATGCAAATCAAAAATAAATTTAATATGTTGCCTGGCACATATTGAATAAATAGTACTTTCCTAAGTACACATAATAAAAATAGGTTTTAACGGTTTAAAGCGCGGTAATTTATTTGATTAATATTCCGACGTATCGGCCGCTTCTCAATGGCCAATAAACATGAATCCACATCAAGCAATGTTACAATGTTGTATTTTCAATAAATGTTACATACTACATACATAAATTTAAATAATGTTATAAATAAAATTTGAGCTTTAAAATTTTTTGAACGAAATTTTATTTGACAACATCCGTTCTTTCATGGTTCTATAGCTAAATCACGAAAACAGTGGCCTAAATTGTGCATGGACGCATACACCTCTTTAATTTGGTTAAGTTTAAAATCTTTCTAAACCATTCGATTAAAGTCTTAACTAAAAGTTACCTGAACCTATTATCGGAGTTGGTGTGTGTGAAGTCCACGATCAGCTCGAAGGGCTGCTGACAGAAGGGCTTCAGCGTCAGAATGACGTGGTAGATCAGCAGATCTGCGTTCACATCGCCGATTCTGAAGAGATTAGGAGAGAACTCTTTATTGTGCTAGTCAGACGAAGCATTTAGAAGTCAGAGAAAAACGTAAAAGCCAAAAACGTGTTTAAGAAATTGAAAAAATTAATTGATAAACGAGTTATGTAACATTTTAAAAAGTTTTCACATTGAAGGAAGTTTAAATATACATACAAACAACATCACAAAGACAAAATTATTATCAAGTAAAACTATGTTTTCTCGTATTGCTCTCCTTCCACTGCACTAGTATAGATTACCATGTATGGAATTGAAGGGAAAGATAAGATTTTTTAATTGTACAGTACACGCAAAACTAATTTGCGGTTCGGAAGTTAACCACGTGAGTTTGTGCAGCTCCGGTAGAGTGTTAATATTGATCAGAAGTGACAGCGTGTAGTACGAAAGAGACGGCAAGCGAGTCCGCATAGCAACAGAACGAGAGAGCAACACTTCCCCCTATCAACTGTGCACGCATCCCTTCGCAAAACTTATAATTTTATGTTTTGCACAATGAAGCGTATGAACTTCAGGGGCGCATTTAAGATTTGCTCACACTATACTTACTTGTATCTCCTGGATATGAAGTAGAATACAGGATTCCCTATTTTGCTGGTGCCAGCCTGGTAGAATATATTCAGACTCTTGATGCTCTTGAACTCTTCCTTCTTGTGCATGTTGTGTTTCACGATAAACTCTTCGAAGTTCGTCGATGATATGTCTATCGATGACCAGCGCGCGTATGAAGAGAATAGAAGGCCCGAAGTTCTGTATACAAGTTTAATTAATAGTAAATTTGACTTTTTAGTATTCTGTACACACTTCTGCTTTTAATCAGGTTTTTTATGTAAGTACACCGTTTAATTTTTTCAGAAACTACTAACTCTGTATGGATAAAACAAATAGGTACTTATATTGCTGCATAAAAATATAGTAATTGGGGGTAGTCCTCATATATAAAACTGAGGGTTAAAAAATTCAGTGTACAAGTTGTGTAGTTTGTCGTTAGTTAGGTTTCTGAATATCATAAGATGCGGCACGGCAACCGGACATAAATTTCGCTGCTGATATTGAATAACTTACGATTCCACTGGTTTGTGTTCAGGCGGTCCCAAATACGCCAATAGGGTGGCCATCTATAAAAAATAACACAAGTTTGAAATTTAATTTATTTGTAAGAGCTTATCTAAGCCCTCTTGGCCCCTATCCAATTTTCCCAGAGGACAAACAATCATACATACTTAATACATGTCAAACTTTATGATATTAAATTTTCAAAACTGAGAAGGAAGAAACAAAGATAAAGTGCATTTTCTTATTATTTAGAAATATCCAATTGCCAGCCTCATAATAAATAGTGATCTGTAATTATCTTAATGAGTAAGGTTTTTGGCGGGAACCGAAGAGAGTTGTGTTGCGCAGTTTTATTTTCAAAAAATGGGTAATGTTACTTTAAAATGAACAATAGTTGTGGGATATTTATAAATTTTAAGTAATAATTGTGTATTGTATGAGTAATGCCTTGTCACAAGAACTTCTTTGATTGACGTAATTAAAAGACCTACAATTTGACTGAGCTATGTCGAAGGTTTAATACATCATACATCATCAGCATACAATAATTACCTTGTCAAATGGCCTCCGTCCAACTGCCTTATGATCACGACTACAAGACAAATAGTCGCCAATCCTCTCTTGGTGGTTCCATAGCAGCCGATGCAAAGCCACAACATTGGCATCGGAGATGAACGAGAGACTGTGTGAACTCTGCTCTACACTCTCGCAGTCAGAAGCGATCTGGATGAAGAACCTGCGAACGATATTAAACCTTGGTAGAATCGAAGGAGACAAACGGACTGAGTGAAGAATCGACAAAGATACGTTGTGGAATAGAGAAGAAAAAAAGGATAACCTAATTTTTTTTTTATTGCATGAGATGGAAAGCGTTTACCATCGCCTATGAACATTTGCAACACCAAAGGTGCTGCCAATGTGCTGCCGCTCTTTAAAGGGAGGCTGGAACCTGGCCATTAACGCCGGAACTCAAGGTTATTATGGCGGCATACTCTAGACCAGGGGTGGTAGCCATCCAGATAGGCAAATACCCTACCCTGTGGGTGTTTTGCCTCTTACGACAAGCCGACCCAACGCAGTAATTGGTATTCTTTCTCCGTTCTTGCACGGATAAATTATTAAGAAAATATAAAAGGACAGTATCAGAAAGAATTTTGATATTTATGATTTTACATTTTTTTCATAACTGCCTTAAGTAGCTTGTAAACCCTAGTATTTTTATACATACCAGTGGTCACTCGTGGTCGAAATACCACCATAATAGTTTGTTGTCAAAGACTATACTTTTTTAATCACAGATTTCGTCAAGGCAATACAAAACAAAAAGCGTATATATGTGTATGTGTGTCAAATACATGGTAGTGTATGTAATGTTTTTTTATTGATTTAATGTATTTTTTACGCTTGATTTAAAAAAAATTAACGTTCTGCACCTCTTCTCTGTTATAAACTATGTGTGCGAAATTTCATAGTCCTCTGTGCGCGCGATTTTTGTAAAAAGTGGTACAAAGTTTTTGCGTGTTTTTGCTTCACGTAACAATATAAAGATGCTAACCATAAGGTTGGTCTTTGCAGCACACCTGCACAAGTAGAGTTTTCCGGTACACCATAATGTGTATACTGTCTACGAAGATTGGTATGAATTAGATACGAAGCGCAGACCTTGCCGAAGTGTCCATAGCCGAATGACAAAATCTGAAGGAAACCTGTTCATGCACTCGGTCAATTTATTTCGATTTTTTTCTTAGTACTTCGAAACTGACTCTGGAGGAAGAAAGAATATAGGGAAATCAGAATACTCACTTCCTTCCAGCCTCGAAGTGTGCCTTCAAGAAGTTATTGAACGGCAGCATGTGATGTTCCTTTGAGAATTCCACGTGGTTCGCGATGTTCTGAAGTATCTTCGACATTAGCATCAAGCCGCGTTTCACCTGAACGGGTACAGGCCTTGATACTATTCCCATCTCTTGAGGTGACACTAAAAAAATGAATGAACAATTCAAAATAATGTATGTTGTGGAAGCTTAATGTAGAAAAGCATGCACCATTTAGTTTTCTGATCGAATGTGCACATATTGTTACAATTACCATTAAAAAATGCTGACGGTAAAGGGAAATAATAGTGATGAAACCTGCACATCGAGATCACCTATTAACGCAACCCGCCAATCCGCTTTCAAGAGGCTCAAGTCCAGCAATCCGACAGTTATTGGCTGTTAATATTGTTAACACAAAATAACATGATGATTCCTCTGCTCTATGTCGTTCCTAGTCAAAAATGAAGGACGAAAGAATTGATTTAAGTGGATAGCGACAATACATAAATAAATGTTACAACACGTTTCCTAATAATGAACTTATTCTTTCATAATGTTACGAGTTTGCGGAACTCGAGTTAAAATGCCATTAGAATTATTATAGAGTTTATTAGAACTATACAAACACGTATAACACAAGTACAAATATAACCTAACGCAACAAATCCCATCGTAATGCAGAAGGTCGTAATTCAATAAAACGCGCAAAGTCCGTCACTATTAGATTCCCAAATGTACGTCAGTCACGCTTAGATCGTAGATGTAGCTCAACTGACCCCTCTCTCAATCAGGCCATCATTTTATACTTCACAAATGCAAATGTGCCCGCCCGGCAACGTCGACACCATCAGCTGGTAATCGTAATCCGCAACACCTGGCTAATGACGCAGCCGCAAGCAGACGTAAACGAGTACAATAAAACAATAGGCGGTTCTCTAATAACTAGAAATGTATGCCAATAATCACAGTGAACAAAAGAAGATAAAAGGATCAGTTCAAATGCCGACAGGTAATAAGATGTGCTTTTACAGATCTGTACGTGGAATTTGTCTTTGTCGGAGTCTAAGTTGTAACAATAATAAATCTAACCACCACGGCAACACTTTAAAATATACACCTCATAATTCATTGTTCCATTCATTCGTTCATTCGTTCATCCATTCTATTCAAAGTGTTTTTCTTCTATTACAGAATCAACATGAATGTTTGTGAACTTACCAATGGCTGGATTGATGAATCTCAAAAACAAAACGGTACCGACAGCGCCGACACTCGTTTGCGGGAACTGTGCGAATCTTTTACTTAGTACCTGAAATTAATAATAGATTAGCAAAAAAATATCCCAAGTTTCAATGTAAATAAAAAGCAATTTATTATACAAACAAAATCAGGCTGATGGCTATAGAATAGACACTTCTGCTAAATTTCTACTTTAGAGACCCAGCAGATTTCAAAAAAAATTACTAACATACATAGAGAGAATGATAGACGAATGGATGTGTTTTTGCCTAAATGGCTACTGAACCTTAAAATGATGAAAGATTATGTGTTAACTTTTTACATTCTACATACCTGATACAAGCAATGGCACATGCTTCTCAGCTGTGGAGGAAACTTATCGGCTGAATTGACTATTCTATCAAAAACCTCCTTCGTGAGATCAATCAGGTTCGATCTGTTCACGTCTATATCTTGACCAGGGTCGATTCTGAAATAACCCCTTTCATTAGCATAGTGACCTGACAGACAATTCACTGATCTGTCTGACTCACTGAACCAACTGACAAACTAACTCCTCAGTAAACTGACCAGTCATTGAACTAACTGCCTGACCGTTTCACTAATTTGACTGACTAATAGACTCAGTAAACAAACTAACTCACTAAACAAGTAAACCCTCTCAATCCGGATTTCATTATCTTAGTCATCTCGTATATGAATGGACAGTAAAAACAGACTGTGAAGTGACTTTTTCACTAAATTGACTGACTGGCTCAGTTAACATATCGGTTTCCGCCCAGCTGTGGGACGACGTTTACGGTCTAATATTATTAATTTTATATACTTTAAAAACATGTCTATAATTGCGTTTGAATAGAATAAAGTAAAAGTCAAGAGCTAAGAGCTTACCTAGCAGGGTCCACTTCGAAGCTGAGCTCAGGCTGCTCTTCAGCCTGGTCCAGCAATGATGAGACGAGAGGCTCTAACAGGGCCTGTAGGTACCCATGGCCGTATATCTTGAAGCAGAACGCCATTATCTTACTGCCAAGGGAGTTACCACGAAAGAGAGTCTGCATACAATCCGATACCTGAAATACACAAAAAAAGTTAACCAGTAGTAGGTAAACTACGAATGAATGAACTACCTCTAGTTGCGGATTCGACTCCTTCTTTCTTACCTCAACTTCCCTATAGAATATGTTCCATAACAAGGGGGCGAGTAGATGTTTGGCATCGAACAAGGTGACAAAGACACGAGCCAACTCATCCATCTGCGATGTGCTTACTACGTTTGCGAGCGCCATTGCTATCGGCAATTCGCCCTGAAATTATGACAACATAGATATATAACACTTTATTGCCCACCAAAATACATAATTTCAAAAAAAACGCATCATAGGGAATATACATGGCATTCAAATACGAGTCACTATTTTATATGATATCTTTATTGTTGTAAATACTTTTTTAAATTCCTTTAATTTAATAAAAGTATTAATAATGCGCGGGTTATTTAAAATCGCAAATCGCAACTCAATTGATCAAAAGGAACAACATTATTCATTTTAAGTTTGTCAACAAAGGGTGCGTTCCTTTTGTAGCTCACAACGCTCAAAAACTCGGATTATGGAGCGTTGATGTCATTAACAACGAAACACAAGTCATTGGTTACTGCTGTATGGTTGATTTGAAAATCGCGGCTTACTCAATGTACCGAGAGAGATAATTAATGCTCTGTGGTTAACACCCACTTCAACCACCTCTTGACATAACTCGTTGAGAGCACTATGTGATCGAAACTATTGATGTATTTAATGAAGTCTTGCGGGGACCATAACGATCGTGGTCACTATAGTAGAATTATTTTGTCCGTGCAGTTTGGGTCATAAATCATTGCTCGGCTAGGTCGGTGAGCATGTTACGCAGGCACAACGCCATTATCGATAAAAACAAATGAGTCATCGAATGCAGGTGCACGGCGGCGGGGCGGTATACAAAGGGTGGTGAGACATTGTTATGTTATGAGTCATTTGATGTACCTACTTGCAAATTATAGTACATATGTCGAAGAGAAATGTGTTTTTGTGCATTCGCTCTCTGAATTTCTGTAGTGACACAATGGCTACTCCTTTGTTTTGTACCAAAACGGCAGAATATATTCAAAATAATATTTTGCCTGTTGGCACCAATATACCGGCACAAGCACGTGTTGTTATCAACAATGTTTTAAAATTTTTAACTGAAATGAAAATAGATCCCGAAAAGTTACAAAGTGTTAATTTCTGCCGTTCTCGTGAACTTGCTGCGGCGATATGTGGTGTAAGGGTTAGAACGGTTGGCAAAATTAAAAAAGAGACAAAGGGAGAAGTTAGCTCTCCGCGAGAAAGCGTCTATCGGCCTTGCACAGTAACTACGTTAGACGACTTTGACAAAAGTGTAAGGCGCCGTCCTATTGTCATCGCTCGCACGATTGATGCGATGCGATCAAAAAAAATCGTGCGACCGTGCGTTCAAACATACTGATAACTACTGAATGTCCTATTGAAGGTCGCGCGATCATGCGATGCGATCAAATTGTTTAAATTTTATCGCGCGACCATCGACGCACTCTTCTTTCTTCCACACTTATACGAGTATAACGAGTACAATCACTGCGTAATCCATTACAGATGTAATCAAATGTTTCTGTTGACATAGACAAATATTCATAAAATTCACCGCGTTGATTTCTGTTTTTAACCGACTTTAAAAAAGGAGGAGGTTCTCAATTCGTCGGAATCTTCTATTTTTTATGTATGTTCACCGATTACTCCGAGATTTAAGATCCGATTTACGTGATTCTTTTTTGTTCGACGAGGAATAGCTGCCATTTGGTCCCCTAAACATTTAATATGGTTTGGCCCAGTAGTTTTCATTTTGCGAACTTTTTTTTGTTCCCGTTTCTTGGGACCTATATTTTTTAAGGAGCGCGGCGGCACTTGTCGTAGGTCTACCCATACATAAATAGACACTAAAAAGTAACAAATAAAATAAAAAAACTTCGTTTAAAAAAACCGACTTAAAAAACTAAAAAGTATAAAATAACTTATTTCTAAAGCTAATATATAAGTATTATCAAAAACATCTTAAAGTCGGTGCTTTTTAAACGAAGTTTTTTTTATTTTTCATAAAGTATATTATCTCGTCCACGTTTTGTTTTAATGTTATTTACGATTAAAGAAATATTACCCGATAGCAGAAACTGTGCATCTTTGTTAAGCATTTCGAGTGTGATCGCATCGCTCCAAAACACGATTCTAAACCGGTTTCATCGTACGATGAAATCGCATAGCAACCATCGCGCGAGCGATGACAATAGGACGGCGCCTAATTAAACAAATAGTGTCATCGATTCATTGGGGCGGTGATTATCCTTCCACGGCTAAAATTTTGAGTAGAGCAATAGAAAGAATTGACGGATTCCAGTCTTCTATTTAATAAAATACTCATAAAACTTGGGTACAAGTACATACAAGCTCCAGATGGTCGTAAACAATTAATGGAAAGGACTGACATCGTTTGTGCGAGGCTACAATTCCTGAGAAAAATCAAGACCCTGAGAGATAGTGAAGACACTCGACCAAGAATTTATTTAGATGAGACTTGGGTGAACCAAAATCACAGCGAACGAATTTGGCTAGACAAGGATGGACAAGGCGGCTTAAATACAAAAACGGGAAAGGGGGGCAGACTAATTGGTAAATATTCTTTCATCTTTTATGTAAGAAATACGACTTAATGATAATTTAAGACAAAATATGATATTCATTTATTATGTTGTTTCAGTTTGTCATGCAGGCTGCGCAAAGTATGGTTTTATACCCAAAGCCAGATGGGTCTTCCGCGCTATGAAGTCTAAGATCGAGGACTACCATTCAGAAATGAATGTCAAAGGCTTCATACACTGGTTTACAAAGCTGCTGCAGAGTCTTGAAGAACCATCAGTCATCATAATGGACAACGCACCCTACCACTCCCAGCAAATAAATCGAGCACCCACATCTACCGACATCATACTAACAAAAAGAATGAAATTCAGGAGTGGCTCCGCGAGCACGAGATTGAGTTTAGTAATAGTGAGCTCAAGCCGGAACTATTACAAAAGGCATTTCAGATTTTATTATTTAAAGTTTGCAATACATTTGTTTTCTTTTAAGTATTTAGTTGAATATATATACAACATTATATTTACAGGTGCAACGGAACCGACCAAAAAAAAATGTACGAATTGGATCAGTTAGCTTTGGAGTCAGGACACGAAGTGATTCGCTTACCACCTTACCATTGCTAATATAACCCGATTGAATTGGTATGGGCTCAAGTAAAAAATGAAATTGCCAGCAAAAACAGAACTTTTAAAATTGCAGATTTCGAAGTGTTACTGCATGAAGCAATTTCGAACGTTTCGCAAAAGAACTGGGAAGATCGTGTGAAGCATGCAAAAATAACTCCAAGAGGAAGACTTGAAGAAATCTCATCTGGCAGAAGAATTCGTAATTCATGTGGATGACGATGACTCTGATGTAGAATTTTAATGTTAACAGTTTTAGATTTAATTTTAGATGTATGTTGTTATAATTATTATCTTTCTTTTCTGTTCATTTTAAAGTTAGATATAAATATTTATATTTATTTTTAATATAACTTGTTACATTCTTAACTTTTGTACTTATAGTTTTTTAATACATAGATTATTAATAATTTATTTTAAATCATTATTATTCTTATTTTAATACAAACATTGTTTTATCAATTTTTTTTTCTTTCATTTTAATCACTAACCCACAAAATGACAAAACTAAATACACTATCGATAACGCTTGTCGACAAAAATAATGCGCAATCACTATGCCCGCCCATAAGGCCCGTGAGTGGAAGAGAGAGCGAAATACTCCGATTATTTATGACCCAAACTGCACGGACAAAATAATTCTACTATAGAGGAACACGCCCTAGGAATGAAACATGACGTCATCCAAAGTCCGCGAAAATAATTTCGTATAAATAGCTCAAATTATTTTTATTAATTTGAACATCAGTATATCACATAACAATATTTGAAAACATTTTCATTTGATTCAATCTCTATCTTTAAAGTTTATCTTATAGTCTGCAATCCATACACATTTACATATTGACCATGATTTAATTAAACACTACTTCTATATATCTATTTATACATTGTTCTTCTTTATTCTATTTTACTGCGAGATTGAAATTCTTAGTATTTCTCCTCTATATCTCACTGACCTTGTCAGAAATCATAGTGACTAACTGCACGAGCTGTTCAAATCTATCCGCTAACACTGTCTCGGCGAGGGTGTCAAACTCGGTGCCTTGCTGAAGGATCTTGGTCAGAACTTCCATGAACGCCGCACGCGTTTGCAAATCTCTATGGTAACCCAAATCTATAGACAAATCAAGGATTATTATAAATCTCTATAACCCGAATGTAGCCGAATATTCGTGAATTACGAGTAAGTATCGTATTATAAGTAAACAAAAACATAGAAAAAACAGTACTAAAATAAACATTTTGTTTAAAAGTAAGATAGACGAAAAAAAACTTAAAAAAACGTAAAAAAAAAACAAAGAAAGAAAAAGATGAGGCACACTGTGATTTTATTAACTTTATTTTAGTTTAATACACCACCAAAAACTGTATAATGTAATTTCCTTTAAAATCTCCTCACTGGGTTGCCTGGAAGAGATCGCTATAGGCGATAAGGCCGCCCATTGTTCTAATGCAAATGTATCCACATCAATTGTCTAGATTTAAGTTTATGGTGAACAAGTAATGATAAAGAGATTTCATTCATTCACACTAAATCTTTTACAAGACTGACAATTTGCAAAAGGAAAATTTAAAAAATAAAACAGTCTTAGCGAGTATTAGCTACCAATAAATAAAACTGAAGTGCCTATCTATGAATTGAAATATTTATAAACTAGGATATTCCCTGACTCCGTCCACGTTTGACTTGAAATTCCTGTGGGATTCCCGGGACATAAGAATGAATGAATGAACCCACTCACCGATACTATGCATCAAGCCAGAGTCCACATTCGCGGAGAGTAGATGCGACATAGCCTGTATTGTCGCAGTGCGCAAGGCCTCCAACCTGCCTAAGCCTTCACTCACTTCCACCTCGTTGCAGTCGTTCAAGAGATTCATGAAGAGGGTGAAATATCTGTGGAAAAACGATATTTAAAAATTACGTTACCCCTTCCAGGGGCCAAAAATATTATTTTTGTCCACAATCTGCCAGCTACCATAAAAATTGCTGCTCTAATACCAAGAGAATTATATCGTCTCTTTTCTTTTTCTAATACAAACTACAGTAGTTAGAGGGTGAAAGCATCAGTTCAATGTTCGTTTAAAATATCTGCATTTGACCACTTTGCGGTACTTTCCAATGAGGCGTGTGTTAGTTAGGTATATTATTTTCATAAATTACATATTGATTAGATCTGTAAAACAAAGAAACTATATAGCCTATTCTTTTTTTAATCCATAGACAATACATACTTGAGGAAGAGTTGGCTCTTCGCTTCCATTAAGTCGCCTCTATCAGACTCCTCTGGTTGAAGCGGTAGGCCTTTGAGGAGCGCCGCTACAGCTTCCATGCAAGCCTGGTCCAATTCACGGCAGCACACTAAATATCTAAAAAAAAATATTGCGCCCTTTCTTTTACCCATTTATTCATTATCGACGAATATTACAAGAAATTTATTTACAATACCGCCACGCGTATTAATTCAAGGAATTTTCGTTTCTGTTCTATACAAAGCGATTCTTTCTTATCCGTGCAGGAACGGAGAAAGAATACAATTTCCTGCGGCCGGGTGGCCTGTCGTGAGAGGCGTTAAAACAACCCACAGCCAGGTGGTAGGGCATTTGCCCGACTGGATGGCTACCACCCCTGGTCTAAAGTATGTCGCCATAACAACCTTGAGTTGTGTTCCAGCATTAGTGACCAGGTTCCAGTCTCCCTTAAGAGAGCAGCAGCACATTTTTAGCACCCTTGGGTGTTGCAAATGCCAATAGACGATGGTAACCGCTTTCCATCAGGCGGGCCATCTGCCTGTCTGTTGTACTCCCACAATAAAAATAAAAAAAGCTTTACTATGTAGATTGTAGGTGTTTCTATACAACTTCTGTAGGGATAAATGGGGTCAGCTCGAAAAGTCAAAATTATTATAGAAACAACATCAACTAAATTCATGGCGAGAATATTATTTTAACGATTTGGATTTCTTATATCTCTGCTTATTTCAAGTGTTTTGAAAAATTATGGGATTTTTCAATCGGAATTTAAATGAATCCCCATATGTAATATGATTGTGGTGTTCTTCGCAATGACAAACATACGAATTTCAAGGCAACATATGAGTATGCACTGTTTGCTACAACTCCATTAATTCCTTAAAAAGCAATTATGTAACATACTTCTGTATAAAACTTATAAAAAAAGAACTTGAGATATAAATAGAATAAGAATATAAAGAAAAACAATTTTTAGCTAGACGTGTTGCTGGGGAGTTTGTTGCCGCTTCTTCTCCTTAACAGCAATAACACGTTGCGAAGCGGTGTACATAGACTAGGAAGTGAAATCAAATTTTAACTTATATGTATGATCTTCAAAAGGTGTTCCCCAGTGGGACTTATTTTGAATTTGAATTTATGGAAGTCTTGATCGTACCTTGTGATCGAAGTGGCATCAACTCGCAGAGGCTGCGCGATCTGGTGGCTCGTTCCCAAAACCCAGTCTGTCACGTATTCCACCATTTTGTTTCTGAACTTCATTTCCTAAAGACACAAAGAAAAAATAACGAATTATTTGTTACACCTATCATGTTGAGACATTATGCGAGATAAACAAAGGTCGGCCAAAGGACCACAGCTGTCACCTTAGTCCAGGTGATTAATAATCAAAGTGTAAGTGTGCCGCTGCAGAGTTTGTTGCCGTTTTTTCTGTTTTAAACAGCAGTAACACGTTCCGAAGTGGTATAAATAAATACAGTACGCAATGGAATAAACTCCTAACCTGTAAAAAGAACTTCTACGGATGATCTCCAGCGGAGCTTAATTTGAATGAAAACTTTTAGATATTATTGTAACTGACCTGTCTAAAAGCCAAATCGTCTCGCCGCCTCATCATAGCTTCAACGACTTGACATAATTTGGTTTTTATATGCACAGATAACACCGTCATATCCAAATGGCGAACATATCTACAAAATTGCAATATATTCAATGCATACAAATAAATAAATTAGTAATGTCCATGTGGGATTATAATATAAATGTTAAAAACTTAGCAAAGTTGTATCTATATAAATAAAGTTTTATTGTAGAAATGTATGTACGCGCATAACTTGAGAAATAGGTACTTTACCGCTTTTGATGAAAGTTTTGTTTGAATGAGTCCCCAAATTATTGAGATTCAGTATTGGAACCGGGAGGTGGCGGAAGGATCTGGTCCTACATTTAATTTTTTCTGTTATGTTATTTAATTTCTGTTTTGAGTAAAAATAGAAAATGACAATTACCTTACTATAGCTAACATTAGGCCTTCGATAGACGTAGTGCTCAAATGCTCGGAAGGTTGAACACTCTTCTTATTATCTAATATACTCTTCATTATGAAAATTGTGTGCTCAACAAATTGCGTGTTTATATCGGTCAACATTACCTGCAAAAATAAACACCTACAATTTTAATATGTGGTTGTAATTGTCGCCCAGGACCACTGCTTTTGTATTGAATATTCACAATATCAATACAACAGTCAACGACGTCTGCTCGGTTCGCACACACGGCAATGACGTGTGTTATTCGTTTCACCCCTACTACGCGTTGCTAAAAAACATGATATATAACTAATAACAACTGCGTTTCTCCGTATCACTTACCTTTATATTTAGACTAATTTAAACTACCTCTGAAAATTACAGCCCATATGTTATTCCGATGTACTAATTATATTACTATAAAATTTTATTAAAATCCGTTGATTAATTGTTGTGTGAAGGAGTAATATTCAACAAAATTATAAATATCATTTATCATATTTGGTGGTGCGGATGACAAAGGCAAGAATTTGTTGGTGCTGGAAAGAGACAAAATCCACAGCCGGGTAGAAGAAGCGGCACTCACCTGCGGATTCCCAATCCTCGTTCCTTAGACTCCTCAGCACGTCTTCCGAAATTCGCGTATTATTCACACCAACAACTGGAGCGGGTTTACAGGTAAAAGCGTTTTTATGATTGCACTTAATGCGCGTGCGGTGATCGCGAGGCCGTCGACGTACTGGGCGCCAGTCGGCACGAATCATGGTTGGCCGACAGGTGGCACCACCTGTCTCTATCCAGCGTGCAGATTTGCGGGAAGGAGGGGAAAGGTATTTAATATAAGGCATAAGGCACCTAACCAATATTGTTACAACTCTAGTCCCGACAAAAACATAATCCACCTGCATATCTGAAAAAAAGCACATTTATTACCCGTCGGCATTTGAACTAATAACATTTTAATTCTTTTATGGTCGTCTTCTTTTGTTTACTTTGTGATTAGAAAGCAACCCATTGTTGTATCGTAACCTTCAATGGCAGTCATTAGGCAGGTGTGTCGGATTAAGTCGGCTTAGATACGGGGACATTGCAGTTGAGCAGTATAAAACGATGACCTGATGGAGGGGGGAGGCAATCGAGCGAGAACCACAAACGAAGCGAGATGTGTGTGTACTACAATTGGGGATCTAATAGTGACGGACTTTGCGTGTTTTATGGAATTACGACCTTCTGCATTACGTTTGGACTTGTTGTGTTAGGTTATATTTGTACCTGTGTTATACGGGTTTGTATAGTTCTAATAAGCTCTATAGTAATTCTAACGGCATTTTAATTCGAGTCTCACGGCTCGTAACAATATCAATACTCTCTTTTTGTATTGCAATAGACTCACGAGTTGAGATTTCGCTTTTATCCATTATTTTTCTATTTAAATATTACTAGAACAAAATACTTTTCGGTAAAAATCGCGTTGATAAAACATGCATTATGGCCGCGAACTGTTTTACCGACAGTTTACAATTCCTTTACCTGCTGGTGTTGATCAAAGAACTTGTCGATGATAGCCTTGATTTGGTCAAAGAGTATAGGATATAATGCTGGGGACATCTCCCTGCCGACCAATTCTTTGACGTGAGTCTGAATCTGCTGACCGAAGCGCTCATTACTGCAGAGTAGCAAACGAAGTAGTTGGCCGATGAATCTGATATAAGGAAGGCAAATTTCAGATTATTTCATTACTTAGGGGTACTATACACTGCAAAACTTTCAAATGGCGTCTAATTAAAAATACTTCTTATTTCAATAGCCGAAGAATTTTGTCAAAATTAATTATCATTTAAAGTACTTCTTTAAGTTCGTTGATTTTTTTCAAATTTCACGTTAAATGCAATTAAATGATATTGTCGCGACCCGAGGGTAGAACCTCCCGGCAACGTAAGCCGGTCTCAAGACTTAGAAAAAGGTAGAAGATTCTGGAAGGAAAAGACAAGGACGGATATATTTTAGAAAGGGATAGACGATGAACTATTGTTCTAGAATAGAAAGTTCGGGAAGGAAAAGAAAGAGATAGATAGATGTTAGAAAGGGATAGATGATAAACGAGCTACACGCGGCTTGCTGCTTGCACGTAACAATATGAATCCACGCAAACTAAGTGATTGGTACTCTTAGGAAGAAACAATTAATATTTAATCCTAATTTCAAATCTCGATGCACAGTAGTTCACGCGATAATCCCCTGTGATCCATAGACAGGGAACATCACAGAGACCATATTGATTCCTTTCAGCTTTTAAATTGAATACAAAAAAATATTAAAAACACTCACTGTGTCACAGGACAATACTGCACTTCTTGAGAGCTATTCGCCAACACGTTGTACTTCCTCGAATCTATTGAATATAACACATTATAATAGTAACATTCTAATTTATATACTAATTTAATTATACTTCAATGTATAACGTACTTGATTATGTTAATATTTTTGAAAGTAAAAGAAGTATGCGTGAAAAGCGTAATAATAATAATTTAAAATATATTTTAAATGAAATCAATCAATTGTGCATGTGCTTATAGTTAAATTCAGATGTCTTAGTAAATAATAGTCATCTATTCTATCATTCAGTAATTAAAGGGCTGTACATAATTCGCTTTAATATGTGACTATTTCAATCGAAAATATGTTTCAGAGAACAAAATGTAAAATAAGATCATGTCATGCCATTTGGGCATTTAGCTTATTAGAAACAAATTTTTAAAGTGAAAACTTCTTTAGCTGCGTTACCGACATGCCCATGACTGGCGCATGCGCATCGGCCGTGTGCTGTACGCGTTACACGCTTTTAGGATGGGTGAAACCTCGTGTGTTCGCGTCACCGACATTCATATAGCAGTATATCTTTGGCTATACAACTGACGTATTGCGCAACATTATTGCTATGTAAATCTTACAAGTGAAATTAAATGGATTTAGTGAATAATTCAATGTGTATATATTGTGCATTGTTGAAATAGTGATTTAATTTAAACATTATGAAATTTCATGTTTTAATACTAAAAGTTCTAAGTTTTCACTTTTATCGGTATTCTCTATAACTGCTAATTTTTTCACAGAGTAGTACCAGTAATCTTACATGATATTACCCCCTCCACTTACCAGTTATAAACCACAACAAAGACAAACATAATCAAAGAAAGGCACAAGTATCTAACCGTGTCCATATAAATGCGACCAGTTGTTCGAAGGCCTCCTTTGTAAACAGACTCCACCCAAGGCGCACAAGAACGAGGTTATGTTCGCCCACTCTTGGATTTGCATCTGAAATATGATGCATTCACATTGAATGAATGAGTGGTTGAAGGAGTTGTCACATTTTAATTACGTTTTACATCAAATTCCATTAACATTAGACCTTTTTTTCCCTTCTTCCTTCCAGACAGACAAGGTTATCTGGCTTTCTATATCATTTGGGGTTTTTATGTTTTATTTTCTACTCATTTTTTAATGCTTTTTATTTTATTTTTATAAACACATATCTATTACAAAACATTAGACCTTAAATGAACTCAAAATGAGTTGCGTGATTTAATAAATATGAAAAAGTAAATTTATATGCTATATAACAAGCCAAACTCGCCAAGGATACTCACCTCGAAGTCATGCTCACTACTGGTATGATGCGAGACTCTTCTTTTAGCCACAGCACGATGCAAGGCTTCCATCTGGCATTCGTCCATTTTGTCCCCCTGCACTTTGGGATACTTCTGCAAGAGCTTGCACAGGGAGTCCCTTGATAATAGACGATTGTCATATGAAAACATGTATGTATGAGTATCTTATTGAAAATGGTTAACGCTCATAAACATTCAAGTGATAAGCATCAGTTTCCCCATTTATGCGAACTTATATTTAATTTATTATTAGAGATACTATGAATATTCGGCCACCATACAGTATTCGGCCAATTATTCTGTTAGTATTTGGACGAATACCGAATACAAAACGCACATATTACCCAAAAATGTTTTTTTTTTTTTTTTATTGCAAGAGATCAGCTGACAGGGAGACGGCCCACTTGATGGAAAGCGGTTACCATCGCCTATGGACATTTGCGACACCAAAGGTGCTACAAATGCGCTACTGCTCTCTTAAGAGGGACTGGATCCTGGTCACTAATGCCGGAACACAACACAAGGTTGTTATGACGGCATACTCTAGACCAGGGGTAGTCGCCATCCAGTCGAGCATATATATAATACCCTACCACCTGGCTGTGGGTTGTTTTGTCGCCTCTTACGACAGGCCGCCCGGCCGCAGGAAAGTGTATTCTTTCTCCGTTCCTGCACGGATAAAAGTATATATTTCAATCAAATATTTATTGATAGTTAAAATAACTTGTAACTAGAGATGCCACGAATATTCGGCAAGGCTGCATACTACACATCATTGTATTGGACTGAATACCGAATAATTAATAAATGTGGCCGAATATCGACAGAACCCGAATATTCGTGGTATCACTACTTATTACGCTTGTGAAAGATGGATTTTCTGGTGTCACATTAGCAATCTTACCCAATTTGAGACATTGGTTATCTCCTCAAGAAGTTGTGTTTCAACGTTATCGTTAGGTAATTGTAATTAATTGTGTTAGTAACAAATCTAAGTGATGGAGCTCCCCGACCAGGATTCGAATCTTCGTCATTGAAATGAGACTCCGGTGGCTTTATTTTTTTTTACTATGGTCCATTAAAGGGAGATGCATCCTATTGTGCTGTTGCCGGTAAATATACTTCTTATCATTTTTCTTATTATTGTTTTTGGTCATATCATTCATTCAGTTATATTATATAAATTTGATTAAATAAAAATAAAACAATTCTTGTTCGTTAATCTGGCTAAAACTTAATAACGGCTTGACCGATTTGATGGAATTTTATCTATGTGTTTCAGTTAGTCTCTGGATGGTTTAGATTCACAATTGACTACGTATTGCAATCAGGTTTTACTTTTTTTATTTTTCCAGGACAGAACAATGTCTGCCGCGCCCACTAGACGTCTAAATCAAAAGGTAAATACTAATTTACCTTTATCTTACTTAAATATTAAATGTACAAAACATATATTTGGCATTAAACCACCAGGACCCTTTTATATAATGCAACGCCTTACCAACATCGGAATGTTTCCTCCCAAACTGGCTGCACTCCATTGACACAGTGTTCAATCTTCCTGAGCAACGCCATAATCCGTTTCTGAAGGGCAGCTGAACCTACAAAGTAGTAACAGTTCAAATCCAATTTAAATATTTACCAGGACACCCGTAGCACGCTTGCAGTATATATACTCGTAGTTTTTATAGGTTGTATGTAGTATGTATTGAAATTATATTGTCTCAATGTGACATCTTTATTCTGTGTACGTTTTACAAAACTTAAAGCCTTATCCCTATTAATATTATAAATGTGAAAGTAACTCTGTCTGTCTGTCTGTCTGTTCCGTTTTCACGTAAAAACTACTGGACCGATTTGGCTGAAACTCAGTATATATATATTTTCGATACCGAGGATGAACATAGGATACTTTTTATCCCGAAAAATGGGATAGTTTCCGGGATAAAATGATATTTGTCTGTTTGTTTGTTATGCTTTTACGGAAAAACTACTGGACCGATTTGGCTGAAATTCGGTACGTATGTAAATTAAATACTGAGGATGGACAAGGGATAATTTTCATTTTGGCCTTTTTGGTAATTTTGGCCTATTTGGTCATTTTGGCCTTTTTGGTCATTTTGGCCTATTTGGTAATATTTCCTTTTTGGTCATTTTGGCCTATTTGGTCATTTTGGCCTATTTGGTCATTTTGGCCTCTTTGGTCATTTTGACCATTTTGATTATTTTGGCCTTTTTGGTCGTTTTTGCCTATTCCGTCATTTTAACCATGTCGGTCACTGTGGTTTCTGGTTATTTAGACCATTTTGGCCTTTTTGGTCAAGTTTTGTAATTTATTTTGTTGACAGATAGACGGGGGATGGTATATATAATTAGCGATATAAAATGAAGTGAATCTTCCGTGGGCAAATACATAAAAATGTAATATAATATAACCTGTAGCACTTGCTCTATAAACAAGAGACACGCACCAGAGGTTAACCCGCGGCGCAGCCGCGGGGTAAACTCTAGTACACTATATTTATGCTACATATACAAATACTAAATTATCATGCGCTGGCCCCCTTTCAATTAAAAATACAAATATATGCTTATAACTGTTAGGTATTAATCTGGCAACCATGCCATTAATCGAACAGCAAAAGACAATGTCTGTGGTGCGTCTATGTTTTCTCTGTGTATAAAAGATCTATTGCGCTGGTACATCGGGAGGTATTATTACTTAAGTAAAAGTATTCAGTAATATAAAAAATAATAAGACCATTGTGAACACTTCTCAAAACATTGCCTATTAACGTGTGGACGGTAGAGATTAGAGAGAGACGCGAAATCTGTCTAAAGAGATACTTTGAGATCATCAACAAGTGTGGAATCATCGTTAAGGCAAACAGCATGACTGGATGAATAGAATAACTACTTATGAATATAGTGACACTTACTTTGTATATTCTTATAGAAACAGCTTGTACCCATATCAGGATTGGCTGCGTGCACAAGTAATAAAATTTCATAAGCTATACATTACACACCATACACACATAATTATTGTATTGTTGCGAGTTAAACTGCCGTTGGAATTATTACAGAGTTTATTAGAACTAAAAAAACACGTATAACACAGGTACAAATATAACCGAACACAACAAGTCCAAACGTACTGCAGAAGGTCGTATTTCAACAAAATGCGCAAGGTCCGTCACTATTAGATTACACACGTCTCGCTTTGGTCGGGGTTCTTGCTCGACTGCTCCTCCTCCCTCAATCAGGTCATCGTTTTATACTGCGAATTCCCTATAACCAGCTTGTACTTTAAAATCCGTAACACCTGTCTAATTATTACAATACAACAATAGGCTGTTGCCAATAAATAAGTAAACAAAAGAAGACGACCATAAAAAAATTACAATAGTTTCAATGTTATTAGTTTAAATGCCGACGGGTAATAAGTGTGCTTCTACAAATCTGTACGTGAATTGTTCTTTGTCGGCGCCTAGGGTGTAACAGTATTATTTTTTCCGTTGATAACCGCTGTTAGAGTTTATGAGCGCAGGGTACCTGTAGTCGCTTAGATTTTCGTGTCATTATGACACTCAAGATGTACCTACCAAGGTAGACCTTACCTGGTTTCCGCATATCTCAGGAAAATAATTGAGCTAAGTTTTATTAGGTGTTAAAAATCTCTTCTTAATTCATAATAGAAACGATAAATTGTGCCAGTTCCAAATGATTAGAATAAGGTATAAGGAATGAAAGAGACGAAAAACCATGAAACCACAAACATAAACTATACTATCAAGGACACACACACACCTACTAGATTACTTGTCTATTGTTTGTAAATCGTATTGTTACGAGCTACAGGTCTCGAATTAAAAATACCGATGGAATTACTATAGAATTTATTAGAACTATACAAATACGTATAACAGAGGTGCAAATATAACTGGATACAACCAGTACAAACTGCACGATTCAATAACACGCGCAAAGTCCGTCAGTATATCGTTTATCGAATGTACTACACACGTCTTGCTCGTATCGTAATCGTCGCTTGACTAACTCACCCCCCCCCCCCCCCCCCCCTTTGGGCATCGTTTTATACTAAACTGTACAATACAACAAAGGACCGCTTGGACTGAAGTTTCCGAGAAACCGTCATCTGCACACGTGCAGCCATATAAACAAGTACAATAACAATAGAATGTTTTTCGTAATTTCAAATTTTAAACACGAAGTAAACAAAGTAAGAAGTAAAAAAGAAGTCCAAATGTGGGAAAGGTAATAAACTGTTTAAATTTAAAACTGCACTTCACTTGGACTATAGTTTGTATTAATTGAATAGCAGATAATATTTCCAATCAACAGTTCAATAGCAACTGACTAAAATTATTAGACACATGGTTTTATTATAAAACTAGCTGACTCGGCGAACTTCGTACCGCCTTATTCAAATAAATTAATAAACAAACAAATCGAGAAAACATGGCAAAGGGCTCATAGAATTTGAAAAATATATATAGCCTATAACCATCTACGATTAATTCCACGTCGAATGGTTGTGGTTTCATGCTGATCGGTCCAGTAGTTTTCGAGTTTACCTCGGACAAAGAAAACAAACTTTGCTTATATATATATATATATATATATAGATAGATAGATAGCCATAAACCATCTAGGAAAAATTTCGCATCGAATGGTGGTAGTTTCATGTCGATACGATCAGTGGTTTAAGCGTGATTGAGCCTCAAACGAACACCATTTTCATTATATATATATATATATATATATATATATATATATATATATATAAATAAATAATAATAATATATATATAGATATTTAGGCTTCCATACAGCCAGTGTCTCTATGTAGGTTTCGTACAATAAACCAGGTGTGCGTTTACTTTGTTGGCGCGTAACAGTATGATACAGGTCTATCCTAGTATGGAAGCCATCAATGCCAATAATGTAAAGATTAATTGTTCATTCACATATGTCACATATGAAACGTCAAGTTTTTTTTCTGTAACATTCTACCAGCCAGTATATTCTTTGTCACTAATGATAATAAATATTTAGCTCTAATTTATGTAAATTAATTAGTGAAAAGTAATTTATAAATATAAAATGATGATGTTACAAATTTGATATTTCTAGCTATAAAAAAAGTTGGGACATGAGTCGCATGTATTATCTATGGTTCGCATAGTCTTCTAATTTTTTTCTGGCTTAAAGGCCTAGTAATTTTTTTGACAGCAGCAAGAATCGTGTGTGTGTGTGATTAGGCAACATTTTTTTTATTGCAGCAGTTCAGCAGACAGGCAGATGGCCCACTTGCTGGTAAGCGGTTACCATCGCCAATGTACATTTGCAACACCAAAGATGCTACAAATGCCGGAACATAACTCAAGGTGGTTATGGAGGCATACTCTAGACCAGGGGTGGTAGTCATCCAGTCGGGCAACCACCCTACCTACCACCTGGCTGCGGGTTGTTTTGTCGCCTCTTATGACAGGCCTACCGGCAGCAGGAAATTGTCTTCTTTCTCCGTTCCTGCACGGTTAGAACGACAACTTCAAGCGTACCATTAGAATATGAGAAAAAACATGCATTTTTAAGATCTTTTTAACACTCACCTGTAGTCAGGACTGTGGAAGTGTGAGCGATCTCTTGGAAAACTGCGTAATTGGGCAACAAGCAAGTGGCGGTGATCTCGTCGCTGCCACAACGTATATCGGCCTCCTGACAGAGGAGAGCGAAGCAAGACATGGCCACTAACACCACGTCCGTATCGATGGACCAGAGGCACATGAAGAACACAACCTGAAACGACGTATGAACCTCAGAGTGAGTTGGTACCAATAACATGAGTTAGAACAGCTGCGACGAAAACATGATGTACCTATACAAAATTGGGTTAACACTATTAACTTCTTGCATTGACTCCTTCGAGGGGCCAAATTTAATATTATTTTTGTCCACAAGCTGCCAGCTGCATCATAATTGCCGCGCCAAAACCAAGCGAATTAATCGTCTCTTTTATACTAATACATATCCTATGTCTCGGAGTCGTATCGAGACCAATATTACACGTAATAACAAAACTAGCAAATAAGCGTGTATAAATTAAATTTTTTTTTTCTAAATTAAGTTGTAAAAAAGGGTACGGAACTGGAGTCCGTAGTTGTTAAAAAAAAACTTGAGAGGTGTCAAGGGACACCCGGATGGAACGAAGTTCCTTTCGATTATTTACAAAAAACCTGTATACACTCAACAAAAATAATCGTCGCGACACCACACTGTTCAATGCGAAGTGTAATAGTAAATGAGTAAGTTTGAATCCTATTTGCTTCAATATAAGAAACAATTTAAAAATCGAATCACATCCTGCAATTCGACTCTTGAAACAAATTTAACTTTAAACAAGATTCGCGATATTGCTCCTTATTTTAATGACATTAAGACTCTACATGTCCGCAAATGCTATCTGTACGTCAGCAACCCATGACATTTAAAAATAATGTACTCCAAATTAAACTCTAACTGCGTGGGCATAAAGGGTTATGCAACTGCATTTTATCTTGGCAAGTTCAAAAAGTGTCGTTGACAACTTTTTCGTAAGAATTTTTTCCGTCTAGCCCCCATTCGTACCGCGCGATAAGGAACTACGTTCCAAAAAATCAGCTCACCTCAAGTTTGATATGTGCTTGTTTACAAATAGGTATCTGGGAGCCGAGGTTGGCATACTCTTTGTTCTTTGCCAAGAACTCATTGCGACAAGTCAAGATGTCGCGAAGCCATCGCAACACCTCGCGATAGTTGCATATCTGACGTTGGATTAACTTCTGGCTGATGTTGTAGAGTACTTGAGAACTGTTAATAGAAACAAATATTTAACACTCCTTCTTTTATGTTTTTGTCCGTGCAGGAACGGAGAAAAAATTCAATTACCTGCGGCCGGGTAGTCTATCGTAGGAGGCGACAAAACAACCCACAGCCAGACAGTAGGAATAGGATATATGCCCATCTGGATCATTACCACTCCTGGTTTAGAGTATGCCGCCATAACAACCTTGGGTTGTGTTCCGGCATTACAAATCGACGGGTGCAAAGTAAATAAAGTTATCTACAAAATGATGATTTTTAGTTTATTGTACAATCGTTTTAATAAAACAATTCTTTACAATATGACATTATTTGTTTTGCATATATCACATTATTGCAATAAATTTTCGTACATAAAAAAAGCCAGCTACGTATGTTCTTTGAAGTTAATACAATCATCTTTTCGCTCTCCTGTAAAGTAGCTATTTTGCAGATATCTCTTTTTACTTTGCACCCGTCGAAATGTCCATAGGCGATGGTAATCACTTTCCATCAGACGGGCTGTCTGCCTTTTAGGGTGATTCAAACATCGTCATTTTGGGACGCTTTCATAATGTGCGGGTTGACATCACACAAAAACATTAGCATTCTTTAAAATACAAATACACTCCGCAAACGTGACTTTTTAATTTATTTGTACAGCTTTACACAACTAATAAAATTCCTCCCGATGTACCTGCTACCTAAGATCGAAGTTATAGCGCTACTAAATTTGACAGTCGATCAACTTCAGTAGCGCGAGAAACTTCGATCTGGTGTTGCGAATGTTGCGAATTGTGTAAATGAAGAAGAGCTAAGATGCATATTCAGCAAGCAACACTGCCATTTCCACTTGAGAATAAAGTTCAATATAAATTATTTACATTTCGTAAACAGGTCTGCACTTTACTGTGCAAACTAAAACTGCCGATCGGAATTATAAGTTGTGTAAAACTACATAATTTACCAAATTTATAATCTAATATATAAAATTCTCGTGTCGTGTGTTAGTTACCATACTCCTCTGAAACGGTTTGACCAGTTTTCATGAAGTTTTGTGTGCATATTAGGTAGGTCTGTGAATCGGACAACATCTATTTTTCATCCCCCTAAATGTTAAGGGTAGACTACCCCTAATTTTTTATGATACAGCATTAAAAAATACATACAACCCTAAACTTTCAACCCTCGACGATCAACCCCTATTTTTAATTTGTTAAATATCGGTTTAA
Organism: Dendrolimus pini; assembly: GCA_949752895.1. NCBI lineage: Eukaryota > Metazoa > Arthropoda > Insecta > Lepidoptera > Lasiocampidae > Dendrolimus > Dendrolimus pini. The sequence continues at coordinate 25,706,344 of OX457124.1, forward strand.
GCTTTTCCGAGCAGGACAACGTCTGCCGGGACAGTTAGTATTAAGTATTATGTCTCCAGTGGTGAAGACTGGTTTCCGCGGCGATTCATGAGTTCACATTGACCATATATTGCAATGTCATAAACTCCTGACACAGCAAAAATACATCAAGACCATCAAAGTTATCAGTTATCAAATGAATCGTGTCCTTTGATATCAGAGGTAAAACTTACTTGATATCCCAGAAGGTGTTGAGCGGCGCCCCGGGATTCCACATGTGCACCCTATCCGGTCTATGAAGGGCTAGCAAGGCGTCCATGGCCCCCTGGGAGATCTCCCCCATGCCCGTCTGGTGGACCAACGAGACTAAGCCGTTTATCAACTCGGTGGTAGACGATTGTATCTCTATGCTAGAACGGCCTGGATTCTGTTTGAAAATAATGTTATAGTATTTTAAGACTGTAAACCATAGGTTCTCGTAGAGAGCTATATTGCCCCCTAATTGGCACTGGTATAGAAGCGATGGCAATTTCGGAATCAAAAGAAAAACATTTAGTTAGTCAAGAGGGAAGGTAGAATCGACTGATTATAATTTTCATATGTAAGAATGTTCACCTTTTAAAACTGAAGACAATACATCATACAAAGTATTTTCGAATATAAAAGGTGACACAGAACTAAAAAAATTGAACAGACTAACTATTAACAGTCCATCATATCTATCAATTGTCTATCTTACTATCTTATCTAACGTTATCTATTAATTGACTATTTTAACTATCAATCATCTACCTTATCTAACAGTTATGTATTAATTGATTATCTTTATCTATTGTTAATCTTATCTAACAGTTATCTATTCATTGACTATATTATCTATCAATTATCTATCTAATCTAACAGTTATCTATTAATCGTCTATCTTATTTATCAATCATCTACCTTATCTAACAGTTATCTATTAATCGATAATCTTTATCTATTAATCATCTATCTTATCTAATAGTTATCTATCAATCGTCTATCTTATTTATCAATCATCTACCTTATCTAACAGTTGTCTATTAACCGATAATCTTTATCTATTAATCATCTATCTTATCTAATAGTTATCTATCAATCGTCTATCTTATTTATCAATCATCTACCTTATCTAACAGTTATCTATTAATCGATAATCTTTATCTATTAATCATCTATCTTTTCTAATAGTTATCTATCAATCTTCTATCTTATTTATCAATCATCTACCTTATCTAACAGTTATCTATTAATCGATAATCTTTATCTATTAATCATCTATCTTATCTAATAGCTACCTATCAATCGTCTATCTTATCTAAAAGTAATCAGTTAAACGATTATCTTTATCTATTAATCGTCTATCTTATGTAACAGTTATCTATTAATCAACTATCTTATCTATCAATCATCTATATTATCTGATATATCTATTCTAATCTGTTCATTTACAAAAGTCTATCTAATATAATACCTACACTCAACATAAGCATGGGATCTGCGTGTATTAATTTAACAATCAGAAGCAATAGATTCCTATAGGCCGGCATTTCTTCAGATTTGTTGAATTTGGATTGCACCTCTTTGGACTTTAAAGATAGAGAGATCATTCGTAGAGGCGTGTGGACAACGTAGCCCTGAAAAAATATAAACTTTAAGCTTAAACTGTTAATTAGTAAAAATCACAGCACAGTAATAATAGTTGTTTAGGCTCATGTATCCAACCAGCGAACAATTTCTAAGTATAATTACTTAAGAAAGCACAAATGAATACATACCTGAGTGGCTTTGTTTGAAGTGTCAGTGAACATTGCTCTCAGTTCAGCAGCTCTCGGATACAAAAGTTCAATTTGAGGCCACCAAGGAAGCCGTGGTTGTTTAATGATTCTGCGAAATTTAATTTAATAAAATACAGTATTAATAATAAATTTAAATAAAAGAATATGTATGTTGGCCAAGTAAGCTTCAGTCTAAGCACAGTGAAAAATGAGTACAGGTGATGAACCATAAAAATGCATTTGAAATATAATTTAATCTCAAAAGCGACACCACAGAGCTTGCCCAAAATACTTTTGTAATGTTACGAGTTGCGAGATTCGTATTAAAATGCCGTTGGAATTCTTACAGAGTTTATTAGAAATATACAAACACGTATAACACAGGTACAAATATAACCGAACACAACAAACCCAAATGTAAGGCAGAAGGTTGTAATTCAATCAAACGCGCAAAGTCCGTCACGATTAGATTCCAGAATGTACACACGACACGCCCGTATCGTAGCTGTAGTTTGACTGTCTTCCTCCCTCCATCAGGCCGTCGTTTTATGCTCCACAAATGCAAATGTAAATGTATGTTCGCCCGGAAACGTCGCCAGTTTCCTAGAATTAGCATGTAACACCTGGCTAATGATGCTAATGAGCGAGTACAACAGGCAAACAGGCTGTTCTCCACAATAACATAGAATGTATGACAATAAATAGGTGAACAAAAGAAGACGATCATAAAAGGATTACAATTAGTTCAAATGCCGACAGGTAATAAAATGTGCTTCGTGTAATTTGTCTTTGTCGGGGGGCTAAGTTGTAACAATAATTTTGTGGTACTTTGAATCTTTCTTTTTGTTATCCTCTGCAATCTCTTTGACATTGGTGGCCTTGAATTAGACATAGATATTAAAAACCCAAATATTCATTAACTTACAACAACCACTCACCTAAGAAGCGAATTCATTATGACATAATGATATGATATGTGAGTGTTCAAATTCAGGCACACTTTAAGAGCATCGTTGTTGTGCGGCATTATCCGAAAGAGAGAAACGAAGCAGTCCGTCATCAGATCCAATTCAGAGTACCCGGATATCGGGTTGCCACGAATGTACGACTTTGACGGATTGAACAGCAGTGACTGGAACGAATGAACAGAGAATGAATGAATGGAGAACGAACAACACGAATGAACGGAAAAGAACGAGTGAATGGATCCATATAACGAATATATATAAAAACTCAGTGGATTTTGATGAAAGCAATTTTCGTTAACATAGTTTTAAGAACTAAATCAGCTAAATCAAGAGGATTTGCTTTTAATTTGAGGCACTTCTGTTTGACTCAAATAAGTAATAATTACGATTTAAAAAAAATTCAAGCAAGTACCTAGGTAGTCATTAGTACATCTTTGTAGTAAAAGTCCAACAGATTAGTGAAATAAGAATTTTCAAGACGCCCCAATAAGTTAAAGTTAAAAACACATAATTTGACTGAATTTTGGTCTTAGCACGCAACAAAATTAAAAAAAAATGCAGATTTACAAATAAAATAAAGAACACACCTTGAGATCATCTTTGACAGATTTGACTAGAGTAAAAGTGACATTTCCAGAATCAGCTATATTTAAGTAAGTGGATGCTTTACATAATTTTACACAGGTCACAACAGCTGCTTCGGTCATTTGTTTTGAATTATTTTGAGGACCTGAAAAATGGTATTCAAATATTAAATCACAAAATTATATCATCACACTTCTATAGGAGAGGATTCTATGGCTTCTAGTCCTATGTAAAAGATAATAACGATTCCTCTATAAATTTATGATTTATAAATTACCTTTTTCAAACTAACTTTTTAACCTAGTTTCATAATCATCTTAAACAAAACTTCATGTACTACTTATAACATAATATTCTACATGTTTTGTGTATATACTTTTCTGAGTACAATATAACTCAAAACGAAGTACTATTAAGGTAATTTTAACTTATCGTAGTCTGTTTGTATATCATATAAAAATGAATAAAATTTATACGCAAAACTTAAACACGTACTTGAAGTTCATACACGCCATTTCGCAGAACACAATAATAAGTTTCTTTATGGCGTATAGAGCTGAGAGATGAGACTATTGCGTTCTCGCTCTGCCCCGCCATCTGAACTCGTAGGCCATCTCTATCGCACCAAACGCTGTCAAGTGTAATAAATCACGCACTTACAGCCATTTTACCGACCGTAACTTTTGTACCTAAATACTTTTTTGTTATAAGTATATGATATTTTTTACGTCATCCATCTTTTTTTATTCAAATTCAGTTTGATAATTTAAAACAAAATAGTTTAAAATAAATTTTGCAACAAAATATGTATAAGTACAAATGTCACTTACGATAAATTGGCGCTAATGGCTCCAAGTGATCAGACTCATCACTCAGATGTGCTGCGCATTCACGGCGCTAACTTCACTCAAGACGCATTTAAGTATTGCGCATAATACACTGGGCGACTGCAATTTTTGGTATTGCGCTTCAATGGTGATACTTACTTAAACCACGTTTAACTGAATCTATGAAGAACTTCTTTTTTGTATGTCTTGGACTGCAAGGGGCCCCACTGTCAGCGTTTACTATTTCTTCTAGAACTTTCTGAAACAAAATATTATACGAAAAAGAAAGGAAGATAGTGTGGCAGTGACAAACGCAAGAAGTTCGATAAATTTAAGTTACTTTATTAATAATGCAAAGCTCTGTAAGGTGACCAAAATTCATTTTTTTATTTTCAGCTTAAGAATGCTAAAAAATTCAATTAATTGAATATATACAAAATATATATAATTACTTAACAGACCTTGTTCAAATTGAATTTATTAAATAAAATTACATTTTTTAAAATCAAACACAAACATACAACTAAATAAAACATTGGTGGCACGTGCGCGTGCATGTGTGTGTGACAGAGAGAGTGAGAGTGGGTGCGGGTGTGTGTGTGTGTGTGTGTGTGTGTGTGTGTGTGTGAGAGAGAGAGTGTTTGGGTGCGTTTGAGTTTTTGTATACGTTCCGTATTCTTTTAAAGTATTGTACACTAACCTCTTTTTGTTCGTGGATAATGTAGTAGGATAAGCACTTTGTACTATATACCTTTTTTTATTATGTAAAAAACTTGTTTAGTGTATACCTGTTTATTATCCTAAATAAATAACACAAAATAAATATATAAAACATAGCTTAGTGACTTTTTATTCGTAATTTTAAACTTACAGGATTTAAAACCAACAGCATTATTTGTAGCGGCCACATGGCAACTCTGGATTTCTTGTTATCTGAGAAACTGTCTTGTAGTACGTCGAACAGAGTGTCGCAACATTTGCTCAACTCGTCGTTAGGCCGACATTGAAGTTCAGAGAATTCCTACAAAATAAATTCTAAATTGTTTGTTTATAACTCAAGAAAATAATTTATTTTCACATGCAAAGAGCCCTTCTATCTGATATCTACTTACTCCCTTACATATAACACAAGTTTTACGAGCTTTAGAAACTTTAAAAAAATTCTTCAACTGACAAGTGACAAAATGAACGCAACAAAATTTTAACTTCGTGTTACGGGCAGATTGTTAACGCACTTGTCCAATTTGAAAACCTGCCCGTAAAACATCAAGTTAAAATTTTGTTGCGATTCATTTTGTCACTTGTCAGTTGAAGTTTTTCCACTTGTCCATTGCGATTCAATTTTCCACTTATCCGTTGCCATTCGTTTTTCCACTTGTCCGTTGCGATTCGTTTTTCCACTTGTCCGTTGAAGTTTCACTTCTAATATGTGTCCCAGCACACATTTCGATTTTTCGCAGGTTTACTGCAAATTATGATTTGGTTAGGTTAGGTACATTTTAATGGTGTAATACGCTACACACGCACTGACCATTTTTTTACGTGAACAACGTTTTTTGTTGTTCGTTGTCGTTCACTTTTGTTGTGACTTTCGAAAAACTGAACCGTTGGCAAAGTTTTCTTGTTGTTAATTTGTTTCCTTAACAAACTCTCTATTTTTTTTTACATAGACCACAAATAGTGGCAGTGATACCCAGTCACGTGGAGAGCAGGGGTATAGATAATAAAACTACGTTTTAACGGTTTTAAGCGCGGTAATAAACGTAGTTTTATTATGTATACGAGTACAAGGCGCAAAAAGTTCAGAAAATATTAGCAGAGGTATAGTTCGATGCAAACTTAAGTTCGCCTCCATTAATGTCGGCTCGAAACATCGCACATTCCGATGCGCTGAACGCGATTTTAGGTATTAGAGGGTCGAGGTATATCCTCGCTCGCTTTCTCGTTTACGGGATTTCCCCGGCGCTCGGCTCACTGGGGCTTCAATAGCGCTTTCGGAGATAGATAAAGCGCTTTTTAGGGCAACCCAGCTCCCAATTCTATTAAACAACTTCTGGCGCAAAATCTTACGCTTTTTGTAATATGCACATATCGAATTAATTTTAAAGTAAATATATTTAATATCTGGACTAATATTATTAAGAGGAAAGATTAGATTGTTTGTTTGCATTGAAGAAGCTCTGAAACTACTGAACCGATTTGAAAAATTCTTTCACTGTTGGCAAGCTACACTATCCCCGGGTGACAAAGGCTATATTATATTTACAAAAAAATTAGGGATCCTTACTAAAACGCCAATAATGTAACGCAAGGTGTAAAAATACCTAAAATCGCGTGCACTGCGAAAACTATTGATGATAGAATGAAATAATGTACTACGACTTTGCAGAACACATCGTTATCTATAGAAAGTGTCGCGACAGCATATGTCTAACTATTATAGTTATGCCACAATAAGCGTTCTTTTATTTTAAAATTTTAATTAAAATGCCGCCGCTAGAAAAGGCTCTTTATTTGTATTTTGGTATTAATCCTTATCAAAATAAATTACTTCATATTCAAGACTGCTTCAATACCTTTATATATCTTTTTGAATTATTAAATTCGGACAATCCATTCCAAAGATATCACGAGTTTAAAAATGTAAGTATTAGACCACGTGACTGTGACACATTTTCGTGAGCGAAAAATCGCAAGACCCCCCGTCTATATAGAAGTTTCACTTCAAAAAAGTCAGTTCAGTTTTACACAATTTATAATTCCAATCGACAGTTTTCTTTTGCGCAGATTAGGCAGACCGGTTTCCGTTTTCATACATTCATTCTGTCCCGCTTACACGATTCATACGCTGTGGTGCACTACTAAAATTGGTCTACTGCACTGGTACATCGGAAAGAATTATTAGTTGTGTAAAGCTGTAACCCCCCCCCCCCCCCCCCTCTTCCTAATAGTTTTACGGGGTTTATAGACACTCAGAATGGGATTATAGAAAACACTTTTATAACGAGCCTATAAAACTCCTACAACTATCACGAATATATAAATATGCAATTACTAGTAGTAATTATTTTAACTTAATAAAATAACTTTATAAACTAATACAAAAACAGAAAACTTAAGTTATTTATATTGTATTCTACCCAGTCTCTCGAGACCGTAAGTAGAATACTGAGCCTAGATCACCGACTTCTGGAGGTAAGGTGCCCAGAAGGCTGGCCATGTTTCCTCGCTGGATCGCCCTACTGATCCGTTGTCCGAGGTAGGCACCAGCCCCCTGATCACCTGATCACCTGAAGAGTCAATGAGTCGTTTTGATTTTTGGTAGAGGTTCATGGCCTGGGGACTCCATGGTCCAAGTGTTTCAATATAAAACAGCACAAACATACTCTCACTGAGGGTTGCATATCTGCGCCGCTTGAGTAATTCAGCTGTTTCCGCCGCCGAACCGGCTGATATAGACGTGCTTGATAACTGGGATGCGGCAACGTCTTAGTATTATTAAAATAAATTTTGAAATACAAATGTAAGACGAAGCGAAAAATGTTTGTCAGGATCATTGCAAGTGGAAAACCATTATCTTTGCCTAGCCCTATAAGAAACATATGAAATTTATGGACATTCGAGAGTTATATATGAGTGGGCCACATTTTACATTTCTAGCCATGTCAGTTCCTGACAGACAGACTTCAGAGGAGGACCATATGATCCCTTTCACCTTTAGGTAACAGGGCCGAAAAATAAATTACCTGAGGATATGTATCCATCCAATTCCAAATAGCCTTCTCCAATGATGTAACTAAAACTATATGCGCCGATTTCCTTAGCAACTTAAATTTTTGTATAGACTCTAAAAAATGAAACATAGGTTTTAATACAAACAACATTAAAAAAACAGGAAAAGTAAATCAAATAGGCCGTTGTCTCGTCGACAACACGACTCCACTGGATAATTTTGAATCCTGTAATAATATTACCTGTTAAAAGCCGTATAAGCCTCAAAATGTCGACATTTATATGTTGTATTAACTCTATATCTGTATAATCGGGGTTTTCTTCTGAGCTAGATGATAGTTCCTAGAATAAAAATAGAGGTAAATTAGCTTCGCGACGTTTTTACGTTTGTAGTAGTATTTGTATATTTACAGGACTTCTAAACTTGAAATTTAAATTTCCATTTACGTTTAATATCAATATTATTATTTTAATATTATTAGTTTCATATTAAGCCTGCCTATAAAAATATATAAAAATTATTACTTTATTTATTTATGTGGTGACAGTACGCTACGTACTTCAAATGCAAAAGAGTCTTTAAGTTACCTGTAATCATTATTGCCTTTTAACAAACTGAAACCAGCATTAAATACTACTAGGAGATATCGATACTTCTATAGTAATCCGATAAACATACAAGCGCAAATACACGCATTCATTCATCACTCGCTCAAAAACAAATGCACTCACTCGCTCAAGAACAGATGCACTCACTCACTTAAGAACAGATGCACTCACTCACTTAAGAATAGATGCACTCACTCGCTCAAGAACAGATGCACTCACTCACTTAAGAACAGATGCACTCACTAGCTCAAGAACAGATGCACTCACTCGCTCAAGAACAGATGCACTCACTTGCTCACAAGAACACTTACTCACAACACACATACACGTGTGCACATTAATGTTCACAGAATGCTGTCGGCATTAATACGACGCTATAGAATGTTCAAGATCTTTATGGAAGCTCACACATATGTTTAAAGCTATTGTCCACAAAACAAACTACCCTTGCTACAGCACTTACACACATGAAAACAGCTTTTAGTAATCCGCGTGAAAAGCTCTAGTATAGCTATAAATATTAACATATTTTTACATACCTGTAACCGCGCGCTGATTCTGTTAAACACTGCATTAAAAAAATTAAGACTTAATGCAAACAAAACTTTGCTAGCTAATTGTTTAAGTAGTGTGTTATTCACTATTCCCTCATTGCGCATGTCTGAAATAAATGAAATAATATTTTTTTAAATGTATTGTTATGAGCTACAGGACTCAAATCAAAATGAATGCTGTTGGATTTACTGTAGAGTTTATTAGAACTGTACAAACAAGTATAAAACAAGTACAAAATAAAACTGGATTCAACCAGTTCACACTGCACGATTCAATGAAATTCAACACGCGCAAAGTCCGTCACTATGTCGCTAATCGAAAGTACTACACGTCTTAATCGTATCGTAGTCGTCGATTTGACTGCTCCACCCCTCCGTTCGGGCATTGTTTTATACTAACTATATAGTACAAAAAAAATCGACCGCGTGCATGTGCACCGCTCGGCATTCGGAAACACCGGTGAATTTCCCAGAAATAGTAATTTGCAAACCTGGTAAACTTCGGCGCAATGCAATAAAAACAAGGAGTAAGTCGTTCGACACTAATTACAGCAATAAAATAACTATGATATCAATAGATGTTTTTAAAGTTTAAACACCAAGTAAATAGAAGAATTCGTTTTTACAACATGCCAGATGTGCGGTCTTGTCGGTATGTAACAGTATCATGTCTGCTACTATCTCTCTAATAAGGGTTAAGGGTTTACAGTTTTCACATACCAATAAACTGACAAACTTCTCTGAGTAATATCTTGACATTCATAGCCTCCTCATACTTGGCTGTATCTTTGGGCTGAGAACTTAGGCATATCTCCAATGTATCCAAAACTATCACCAGACTGTCATGATACCCTTTCTCCAATTCTGTTTGGGGACGGTTGACTCCACTTGATATTGTGGGCTGGTACTGTGGAACATTGTTGTTTGTAGGTTTCAGTATTCATTGTGACAAAAAACGGAACATATTAGAAAAAGTATTGAACTATTTCAAAATTCAAAAAGAAAAAGATTTAATGACTAAAAAGAGACACACTATTAAAACAAAACAAAAACATAATAGATAACACACCATGATCAAATATCAGAAGTGTTAGAGAGAGGTCAGGTAAAAATCATCTCAAATGAATTTTCATGTACAAAGAGGTAAATGAAAGTAGATGAAGCGAAAGTTGTCTGTTAGGATTGTCACAAGTGGAGATTCATAGTCTCTGCCTGCCCCCATGGGAAACAGGCGTGATATTATGTATGTAAGTACAATAGATTCACAAGAAAATATACACAAAAAAACAAACTTGACTCAAAAGAAAGAATAAAGCAAAATTATCATTATTATTATCTGTATCTGTCTGTCTTTCAAGACCGCCCAATTAAAATGGACCCGGACTTTTGGAGGGCTTGCGTGGGGCCATGGGAAGGCCAACATGTAGAGGCCCCTTGACAAATTTTATGTGGCGTGACACTGTGACTTGCCACTCCCTGCATGGGCCCCTAAAAATGCCATAGAAGACAGGGGCAACATGGGTGTGAGTGTTTAAGGGGTGTAGATAGGTGGGATGCAGTTTCACGGAATCTACTTCTGACATTCGGCCATCTATCACTTCCACCTCTGGACCTTGTCTTAGCTCTAGCGATCTCCACTCTCCGTCGGCTGGCTAAGGCAAGGAGGCGGGCCTTGCCATGACCCCCGGAGAGTTCTCTCGGAAACCTGGTCCAACTCACCTCTGGTGGAAGCGGTCAGTGACAGAATAGAGAAAGCTTTTATTTTCAATAAAAAAATACAAGGTTGAACTCGAGGAAGGTAATGACAGCTTTCTTTCCCATCATGAGCTTAGCCTTTATACTGATGGATCAAAGACTAGCTCGGGCTCAGGCACGGGAGTCTTCTCGGAGGACCTAAATATTAACATATCCGAGCCCCTGGGTAAGTTTAATACAGTATATCAAGCAGAGAGCATGGGAATCCTGCATCCTAAAGCAATCGTAGCTAGAGATGTCAATGATCATAGTATCAGAATACTCTCTGATAGCAGATCGGTACTACAAGCCCTTAGTAGCAGGGTTATTTACTCAAATTTAATATACGAATGCCACTCGGCTCTAAATGAGGCGGCAGGTAAGAACAATACCTTGACCCTTCAATGGATCAAGGTACACAGTGGTGCCCGAGGTAATGATGCGGCAGACCGACTGGCAAGGAGAGGTTCCGAAACCCAACCAGTTGGACGGAACCTTTTCTGCCTTTGCCACACATTTGATTTAGAACTTACATACATCAAAGGACAAGGGCACTACATCAACAACTTTGGGACAACTTGGAGGATTGCAGACAAGCTAAGCTGGCAATGCCTCGAGCATGTCTGCGTTTCTCCAGGAATATCTTAAAGCTCAGTCGGTCCCCGCTGAGACTAGTTATTAGCGCAGCCACTGTGCATGGCAATTTTAACAGACATCTTTTCAATATAGGTTTCACCGACAGCCCCCTATGCAGAGCATGACTGGAGGCAGAAGAAACAGCTGCCCATAGCCTGCTTGAATGCGGAGGGGTGGCCCAATACAGGGCGAAGTATCTGGACGCCCCGGGTAGCCTCCGAGAAGTCTTCAGCAACGTCAAGAAGCTGGGCTGGATGGAGTAAACCCTCATCCACCCTTGCACGCAAAATAGGCGCTTTGTCGTCGAGTTGCGAAAACCGCCCGCTCGCAGAAGAAGAAGACCCCGGAATCAAGTCCGACGTTCACCTAAGGCTTTGCCACAAAGCCCCCCTGCGGGTATATTATTATTATTCATTTCAAAACTCAATTACAGTAAATTTTAGTAGATGTATGGGTGTGTATCCAATAAAAGTGTATTTGGTGTTTCATATCACTAGTCTTAGTACTTTGTGACATGATTAGATGTGGTATACAGAGAGATGTCAGTGTGAGCCACATAAGGATTCCGTTTTTAACCTCATATATCAGAATATTTCCTATTTATACTTACCAATTCATTAACTCTCTGTAGTATCTTGGTAAGGCCAGCTATAACTAAAGAAAATCTGTGTCGACTGATTTGAACAAGACATGCTTTGCACTGCTCCTCGTTGATCCTGGAGTGAAGGTTCTGGGCACCGGTTTTATAAGGAAGCTAGTAAAAGGGAAATAAAAAGTTGTAACATTTCTTATTAATTACTAAGGGACCATTCATAAATTATGTCACATGTTAAGGAGGTAGGGGAGTGGGTGTCGACGAAGTGTGAATTTGTGGGACAAGAGGTGTAAGAAATCCTAAATTTTGTGATGTCACATTTCAAATTCTAATATCTCTATAATAATATAACTGCAAAATTATGGATTTGGCTGAAACTCTATATATATATTTTTTTTTTTTCGATGCCCAGGATGAACATAGAACATATACATTTTTATTAGTTTCCAGGATAAAAATATATTTTTCTCTCTGTTTGGTTTCCTTTTATGGAAAGACCTGTACCTGATTTGGCTGAAATTTGGTACATATGTAATATTAATACCGAGGATGGCCAAGGGATTCTTTTCATGCTGGGTAATGAGATAGATTTATGTCAAGGTTATTCCGAAAACTAGAACAGGTTTTGTGATTTTGTCATTCTTGTCTATTTCATCCACTCTGTCAATTTTGTCCACTTCATCCACTTGGTCCATTTTGTCCAATTCATCCATTTCATTGAATACATTAGTTTCGTCCATTTTATCTATTTTGCCTTTTTTATCGTCTTTTGTAATTTATGTAATTTACAGATGAGGGATGGGATAGCTTGCCATATAAAATGAAGTGAATCTTCCGGGGGCAAATCATCGATCACGTTAATTATTGATTGATGGGGCAAATACATAAAAATGTAATACAATGTAACCTGTACTGCCTGCTCTTTAAACAAGAGGTACATACTAGAGGTTAACCCACAGCACAGCCGTGGGGTATATATATTCAGTATTAAATAGAGTTCAAATTTTGTGTTTTAAAGACATGAAATTGAAAGTATTAACAAAAACTACAAAATATTTCCAACTCTGTCTGAATAATTTAAGTAAATGGAAATAAAACTAATTTCAGAACTGTTGTTTCAATTTAATACTTTCTTGATGTAAACTTACAAAATATGTGATGTCACACTTGGGAGGGAAGAATCTCATGAATATGAAGAATGATATCATATGATATGCTCATGAATATCTCATGAGCTGTGACAAAAAAGGGGCAGGGATCGAAAAATCATTAATTCATGTGACATAAATTGTGGATGGCCTAACACTACTTTTAACATGATATTTAAAAAATTATGCTAAATAATATTTAATCATAAATATTCTATTTGTTTTATTAAAACTATAATGTTATAGTTTGCAACACTTCTACAAAATCAAACAAAAATTAAGGACATTTTTATTAACAGGGTGTACAGTCAAGTTCATTAATATATATGCATTCACAAGGATTCAAAATATTGTATGCACTAGAATGTTAAAAAATATCTTTACAGTCTGTAGTTCATTAATATGTCATCATGTAATTGGTTCAATAATATATGCCCGGACACTTTACAATAATTTGTGACCAGCCATATGATCAAATATAACTCAATAGAATAGGATTCAAAAATATCTGACTAGACAAATATTCATAAATATCTTATAGATATGAGAATTTCACTCAAATTGTCTTTTTCCTAGAATTCATTTTGCAGTACCTTATATGCAAGTAATAATGCATCGTTGCCAATACGTGCAACTGCCCATTGGGCAACGTCGCGTAACTAGCTAGCGTTTTTAGGATTCTGATTAACAATGATCTTATAACTGATTAATATCAAAATCAATGTGTTCTCGTTGTATTACTTAACTCGGTACTTGTAGAATAAAGTATACGAATTTAAAAAAAATATATTTTGGAAAACTTATTTATTTTTCTGTAACTACGAAACTAAAAAAGAACTAACTTCTCTTAAAATTATTAACCAAAAATTGAAAGGAACATCAACAAAATAAAAACATTTCAATGAACTTTAATACATTTTTATATATAAAAAATTGCTTCTTCTTTCAAGCTGTTCCTTCATTGCTGAGGATTATGACTTTGATAGCAGTGAGAACATTAACTCTGTTCCACGGAGATCGGTACTGTACATAGTGGCTGGCCAAGTTTATTGAAATGTTTATGTCACAATCTAGTCAAGCCACCTATTTGGAGATCTACCACAATGTCTCTTGCTTTCAACTTTTCCAGTGACCACAAGTCTCTGCATGTTGCCTGGGTTCCTTCGCGGTATGTGGTTAAAGTACTTCAGTAGTACGTTGTCGGCACACTGCTGATAACATCTGGTGAACTCGGATCTCAAGCTCTTCCAGTATAGAAACATTTGTTCTGTGAGCTATCCACAGAATTCTGACAATCCGACTCCAGCACTACAATTCAAAGGCGTCGATTTTATGTCTGTTAGATACCTTTATAGTCTAGGTACATAAATATGAAAAGACAAGTGGCTGCACAAAGCGCTTTTTTGTCCGCTTTAAAATATGGCTTAGACAGCGAGTATTAATTTTAAATCTTGTGTATGCTCCATTTACGTCAATTACATTTTGCAAGCGAGTCCTCATTGATTTAATCATTTTGTAGCAGTAATCCCAATTTCTAAAACTATCCCAGATGGAATGAACGTGAGCCTTTAAATTTTCTTGTGTACGAGTTTCACTATTATCCCAATTTTGGATCATTAACCCCCATAGATTCACTATGGAGTTAAGATCTAGGCTACGTGGTGGGATTTTTCCACCAATTGCATATCTTTTTCATAAGTTGTTTTTCTGGGTCGACCAAACGACACATGTCTTTTTACATCACCCTCTTCCAGCCACCTTCTACACCATAAAGAAATAGTATTTCTTGATATTCCCAATTACCCAAATACCTTCCTCACACATACATACATACATCAATTCTATACCTTTTTAATAATAAATAAAGAAGATGAAATTTTAATTTATCTTTTAAAAATATGAGGTAAATGTCAAACACTTTATCTTTGAAAAAAACAAATGTATCTTTTCGACCAGTAACTAATGTTACCAATCGCAAACTTTGACTAAAGAGTTTGAAAGGTTTCATAAAACCTAATTTTTGACAAGTTTAAACGTAAACCGTATTCAAAATATTTATGAATCCATCACTGCACACATAATTATGATCGTAATGCATACATATTATTGAACGGAGTCTGTCACATATAAATGAATCTAAAAGTTGACCACAAATTATTGCATTATTTGATTGTAAAGATATTTTTTAACATTCTACTGCATACAATATTTTGAATCCTTGTCAATGCATATATATTAATGAACTTGACTGTACCATTAGTAGCTCACAATGCCCAACATGCTCAGTTAGCGGTTCCATAAGGCGACCACGGTTGTTGAGGTCCTGGTGAAAACGTCACTAATGACGTCGTCATTTTCGATCGGTCAACACTCACAAGACTCATTTCAAGAGGTGGGTTGAATAGCTGTTCTACTTGGGTTTACGATTGTAACGCCGGCCAGCAAGTGGAACGGGATAAATCGCAGTCGTGAATGTGATTGTTGTGAGTGATATGAATTACTGGACTTTTTAAATAATATATTTAGATAAATTTTTATTTTATATATTAATGTAATATTAATATATTAATATTATAATAATTGTAGACAATAGTTAGTATAGTAATAATTATTATTATACCATTATTTTTTTGGTTATTAATATGACATTGTGTCTAGGACATTTAACTATATTTATTATTGTAATTTGTTTATGCCAACTGGCCAAACATGATGCACCTTTACTTTTATACCATCAAGCCCATCACAGACGTAGCTATAATATATATTAATATATCGAGATATAAATTTTAGTATAGCAAGCTACCACACACGGAAGCTAGACTGTAATATATATTTTGGCCTCACTCGGTCTGCGGTCGTTCGCAAGTGCAAAGCTTATTTTCTGTAATTAATATGTAATACATATTTGTGTTAGCCAAATCTATAAGTCACAAGACAAAGCTATATTAAAGAACCTAAATTTAAATATGTTTTCCGGAGCGGTATTTGATTATAAGTCGAACTTAACGCACAAACAAAAATTAAAATTTTTACGTCGCACTACTCGAAAAAGCTAATAATATTCGGTGTTTTAGCCGTAGTATTATATTCTAGAGTCGATCTATGATTAATTATTGTTCTAAAATACAAGCTTAACAGTTTTGTTAAAGTATAAATGTATTTTGTATATAAAATACTGAAATCAAGAATAAAATCGATTTGATTTGACCTAATATGGGTGGACCTTAATTAATAAATTAAAGTAAAAGTACACAAGTTACCTGCTCTTCAAACCGCGCGATGAGGGAATTAGCCCATTCTCCAGGTTTTTGCGTGCCCATTTTTCTAATATTCGACGTATTTAAAGTGTAAATAAATTAAAAACAATAAACTATTATTTGCACTCCATTTCCGTCAATCGGTTACGAATAGTGTTACCCACAGAGTACATTGAATATATGGAGAGTGTTACCAGTGGTAACTTGTCTTTTGTAATATAGCGTATTATTAATAATTTATATTATACGAAAACTACTGATTTGAATATTACCCGGGCCAAAAATATGGCTGTATAGATCCTTGCTAATATTTTTTTTTAATTCAAATTATAACAATATTAGCTTTTCGTATAGCTATTATAACCTGGAAAGCATTCAGCGCATCTATAAAGCATAAAGTATTGAGGAAGAGAATTTCTAATACTAATTATGTGTAGTGTGGTCCCATTTTATTTCCTTTTATAGATCCGGAATTAAAATTAGACACAATTCAATCAATAAATTAAACGTTGCGTTCGGTATTTGTATAACAATTTGTTTGAATTAATAAAAATGGTAACATTG
Organism: Dendrolimus pini; assembly: GCA_949752895.1. Taxonomy (NCBI): domain Eukaryota; kingdom Metazoa; phylum Arthropoda; class Insecta; order Lepidoptera; family Lasiocampidae; genus Dendrolimus; species Dendrolimus pini. Next base: position 25,723,334 of record OX457124.1, read on the forward strand.
TTGTTGATTTTAAAAAATGACAGATTTTAGTTTGACATTTAAACAATCATTCTGCGCGTTTGCCAAAAAAGTTGATAAGTCGGGTATTATTTTTTATAAATTTCTAATCCAATAACTCAATTTCATTGTACTTTTAATACGCGTTTCATTGCTTAATTAATACATTTCAAGATGATGGTAAGTTTCTCTGCATATTAAAAGCTAAGGCTTAGTTTTACTACTTTTTATAAATATTTGGGGGGCGTCGCCGATAAGCGGATTAAATGTATTTTAAAATATTATAAGTACGATTAATTTCTCTGTTTTCGTGATCTCTTTTCATAATAAATGCGTCATAAAAGCTATTTAACAACAACAGTCTTGAATTTCAAAAGCTTATCTTATTAGAATCACATAGTGACGTGGTTGTTAAAATTATTGTTAATTATGGTTTAATGAAATGATACAAACGAATTTACACATCACAGCGGCCTTCATAATTACTGATTTACCCGTGCCTAATTTAAATAGCGAATCGTCGTTTTGTGCATAACTTTGTACACTAATTATTCAAAATTTTAATACATCTAATATTGTTTTTGTTATGCTGTTTAACTAGTAATTGTGTTAATGCTATACATTACCTTAATTTAAAGAAAACTAATATATTAAAAGTATTCATCTGCACTAGTGTCAAAGATTTATGTTGTGCCAAATATTGTGTTATTTAAAGTATTAAAATTTAACACATTTAATACATAGCCACATTAATGTATATACCTATATTATCTGTTAATATTTAACATCATTGACAATATCACATCTCAAATAGCTCATCACACCCATGACACTATTTGCATAAAAAAGCCTAAATCTTCATCACTGTTGCAGATGAAGCCCCACCTTCAATATTATTCATAACTTGACTAGTAGGTATATGGCCAGTCCCTGTATCCTAATCCATTCATTTGCCCTTTCATTGGGAAAAAATTATATTAAATGGAGTATATGTTAAATTTTAACCAGTATTTGAGCATACAACAAATTGAATGGATAATAAGATATAGGAACCAGTTTATAAACAACAAATGTAGTAAATTGGAACTCTTCAAGTGATTTCATTCACATAAACTTTGACTGTGTATTCAAAGAAAACTGGCAGTCTCGTTTTAAATTATTAAAAAAAAATCTATTAGTATTAAATACTACTTTGTACATCTAATAATAAGTATAAATAATTGACAATAGAGATTTACATTGTACAGGTGAACCTCTGCTCAATTTTTTTTTAGTCTTAACAAATAAGTGTATTTTCAATTTTATATTTAAACAAAGTTATAATGTTTATACAAATGTTAAATACATTTTATAATTGTGAAAAAATATCAATTATATTTTTGTTACTATATTGAATTTTAAACTCAAAAGAAAGGATATACATAATTTTCTTAATTTGGTTTAAATATACAATTAAATCGACGGGTGCAAAGTAAAAAGAGATATCTGCAAAATAGCTACTTTACAGGAGAGCAAAAAGATGGTCGTATTAACTTCCTAGTATTTGAAAGAACATACGTAGCTTGCTTTTTTTACGTACGAAAATTTATTGAAATAATGTGATATATGCAAAAGAAATAATGTCATATTGTAAAGAATTGTTTTATTAAAACGATTGTACAATAAACTAAAAATCATCATTTTGTAGATAACTTTATTTACTTTGCACCCGTCGAAATGTTGTTCTAAATTTTGTTCGTACCTATATTTGTATATGAAAAAAGAGGGTAGACTGACTTTTGTGTTGTTGTTGTGTATGTCTTTCAGGCAACCTCAAATGTGAAGCTTAGAGGCATTTTAAGACATGTTATGTACCATGTGATTATCATTCCTATAAAATTTTCTTACACTGCCATAGATATACTCACCTGCTTAACAGATATTTTAAAAAGTTCTTTTCAGAGCCATAACATCTATTACATTTCAAAATCTAGTGACATTTTTTTTTAATTGCTTGTTTTTTGATTGCTCCCAATAGGTAATTTTGTGCTGTATTATAAAATGTTTTCAGAATCAGTTGCTAGGTTTTGAACTTCAGACTTGTTATTCATTACTGCTGTACTGAATATTTCATATTATTACCATAAAGTATTTCATGTACTCCACCAGGATTGTGTGGAAGAGACCAACCATGATCCTCTCTCAGTGCAGCCACCGTCTACTCCATCATCAGGAGATCAGAAGATAGATAAGAAGAAGCCCAATGAGAATGTGTCCTTGGCTGATAACAGCTTGTTGGTATGTAGATATTTTAGGTATGTGAGAAACTGAGAGCTTTATCAGAGATAATGCAATAAATACCAATCAGATTTAGCAAAAATTCTCTATGTACCACCAGACTGGGCACATTAAAGGGGTTTATAGTACACCCAGCCAAGAGATATATAATGTGAGTCTGCCCATAAATCTATTTCTACCGATTACTGTTATTAGTTAACAAGTAATACAGTTTTCTCAGTGGCTATGCCCATGGAAACTTTTGACCCAAAAAACCTATTTTCTAGGATAAAAAGTATATTATATCCATTCTCAATGTTAAGACTACATACTGTATACCAAATTTCTACAAAATTAATGTTGTGGTTTTGCTTGACAGTGTAACTGACAGACAAACAAATACTTTTGCATTTATAATATTAATATGAATATACAAGAGATTTACATAGTATTTAGAATCTTATACATTACTATGATCATTTATTTTACTAAATAAGGATTAATTTTTATTTGCATTTAACAAGTATTTTATTAACACAGGTAGATATATCAGATGCATTGAGTGAAAAAGAGAAAGTCAAATTCACAGTCCACACAAAAACAACTCTTCCAGAGTTCCAGAAATCAGAGTTCATTGTGGTACGTCAGCATGAAGAGTTTGTATGGCTCCATGACAGATATGAGGAGAATGAAGAATATGCGGGATATATTGTGAGTTTTTTAACAATTTATAAAGAAAAATAGTTTCTACACTTCCCCTTTATCAATTTTCTGGTTTTTAAGGTTCTATAGCAATATCCCAAAAACAGATTAACTAACTGCTGCTGAGCCTCAACAACTCACCACCAAAATGAGAATACTTCACTTCTTTCTGCTCAGCACTATCTCCTGCCACTCATAGACTTGGAGCCCGAGAACATCAGCCTCCACTACACTCCAGCGATATCTAGGGGTGCTGACTGGTCACCTTCATATCAGATGGCCCAAGTAGGCTCTTTTTGCTTCATAATCTCCATCCATTTTTTGTAGGTACCCAAGACAGTGCAAGAGATGTCTCTTGCTCTTGCCTTTGATATTGGGCTTATGTAGCATTTTTATTCTATTTCTGCATTTTTACGGAACCGCCAGTTGCCATCGCTTCATTGTATTGGACCCAGGATCCCAAAAATAGACCCGTATAAAAGTGTCTATCCATCTATCACAGCCATTATTCTCAGGAAATATTAGCTCTCTATGAATGAAATTTGTCAGTAAGTTGAATTCTGGCACTGGATTGATTGACCAATGACAAAAGATTCTTATAAATATTCTTTGGCAAAATTTTGGTTAGAATAAAATCTTTTCAATACATATCAGATACCACCAGCGCCCCCACGGCCGGATTTCGACGCGTCTCGCGAAAAGCTGCAGCGTCTAGGCGAAGGTGAAGGCGCTCTCACAAGAGAGGAGTTCCTCAAGATGAAAGAAGAATTAGAAGAGTGAGTTTTGGTAGTGCCAACTTTTGCTTTGAGCCATTTTTTATTTGTTTACTAGGGCATTCCATGCGCTTTTGCATGTTGGTATATGTTCCTCTTACACACCGTGGTAGGGATCTGGTATAAATTCCCAGTCGGAGTATTCCCATAGTGCTACAATATGATTTTTTTTTAAAGTTTCAAACTGAGTGAGTGTGGGTGACACCTCTGGTGTTACAATCACCCATATGCCACGGTAACCGCTTTCCATCAGGTGTGACATCAGCCTGTCTGTTCAGCTTAAAGAAAGGCTTCTCACTTATCTCAGAGAGGCTGCCCATTTTTAGAGATAAGGAGTATACTATTGTATACTCCTATTGTATTTTTGAGTTTTACATCACTTTTATGGAATAATTATTGCTACATAATTAGCAAGGTCAAAACTAAGTAGTCCATGTACGTGCCAAAATCTGTCAATACAGAAAAAAGACAAAAAAAAAACAACCGAAATACACTACAATATATATAAACAATGGAGAACACAATGCATTTTTTTTAGATTTTTTGTCTGTTTGTTTAAGATTCAATTAAAACCTATTGGGCCATTTTCGCTGATCGACGGCAAATTTTAATTCTTAGACCTAAAATCTGCGCTACTTTTTATCCCGGGAATCTCGGGGGAATTTTTCTCGTAATAACTTAAAATGGCGCGATATTTGTGGATTACCGGGACTCCCAATTTTCCTGGGACTGCTTTGTCGTTATTCAGGTGCATAAAAAGTAGCTTATTCTAGCACAGTTTTCTTTAAAACGATAACTTACATTCTTTTTAAATGCTGCGTCCCGCTAATCCCGCGGGAATTTCAATTCAAGTTGAATGAAGTCGCGGGCCTATCTTAGATTGTCATAAAATTATATTTTTTTTTAAATTAATATTATAATTATTATAAAATTGTAATTATAATAATAATTAAAAAATATATCATTTATAATTATTAAAAATAAAAAATAGTCTAATTTTAAATAGCAATTTTTTTACGTCTATATTTTTAGAGTGAGAGAGTGTTGGGGTGAAGGTAAGGAAAGGAATGCTCCGGTGGTTCGGGCATGTGGAAAGAATGTATGATGAAAGAATGACTAAACTAACAGATATACAATGCAAAAGTGGATGGATGCAGAAATCGCGGAAGGCCATGACACACCTTCCATGATCAAATTGATCGTGTATTAGCAGAAGGTGATGTCAGGAGCCTTAAGAACAGACGAGCGTGCATGACAAGAGCTATGAATGTCAAAGAAGCAAGTGAGGTGTGTGGGTGTTAAGAATTGGCCTGTATGGCGCTCTGTTGTTCGTGCCTACCCTGCAAGGGACCTGGCGTGAAGCTATGTATGTATGTATATTTTTAGAAAAAAAATGTATAATTTAATATAACATCTTGTTTGTCCAAACAAATGATATAGTAACTTCTTTTGCAGTGAGTATTTGGCAACATTTAAGAAGACTGTGGCCATGCACGAAGTTTTCCTACAACGTCTGGCGGCGCATCCAGTGTTCAGGAACGACTCCCACTTGCGCGTCTTCCTGGAGTACGAACAGGACTTGTGCGCGAAACCGCGCGGCAAGTTGGACCTCATTGGCGGGCTGGTGAGTGAGTTTATATTATTGAGAGATTAATGTTCAATTCATAGTACTGTTGGAGCCTCACAATTTATACTGATGTGGGTAGTTTTGTAAGTGCTGCTGGCTTTTCTTTCCGTCATTGCGTGGTGGCGTAGCCAGTCTCCAACGCACGCGAGGTCAGTTTGGATGTTCCTTTTTCTCCGTGCTTAGACCAAGTAAACGTTTCACATCCCATTCTTCATATACAAGCTGTGCTTTGGTTTGAGTGTGCCATAACTTAAAAACCTAAGTACCATCCGAGGACTTGTTAGTGCCCGTGCCCTTTCAGGACCTGTCTAGCTGCCCCGTTGGAGGTGGATTCCGAGGTTGGTGGAGCTTGTGGCAGACCACCACTAAGCGGATCGCGCAATGAAGGCGTCGTCGGTGAGGTGGGCCGCGGGACGTGTGGCACACCGGTTCTCGCCGCGACGGCTTGCGCGACACACACTGCATCGCGATATCGTGCGCCTACCTGCTTACTTTGTTAATATTTCGTGAAGCGTAATTATATTATTGTAAAATAGTAAACCAGCTTTTGATTTATAATAGTTACACGTGCAACACTACAGAGCTTATTACCCCCATTTGGTTTTTGTACGGGATTTTGCATAGCTCTCATTCCCTTAAATATACCCAACAGTACACAAAATAATTACTCGAACCAGCAAAGCTGTGTGGGATCCATGATCCAGCACTAAATTATATTATATTATTGAGTGAGTTGCTTTACACTAGTGCAGGGTGTGAATCTACACAAACATCGTTTTTTTGTCATTTGGTTATGGTGCGACAAAATACATTTAATCGAAAATACACCATCATCTCAAAAAGTACTTAATGCATATTGTTCAAACCAATTTTGGTGAAAGTATTTTAATGGCACAAACTTCATTTTTTTCCTAAGATGCGTTCAATGACGACGACAACCGACGAGATATACTTCGGCGCGACCGTGAGGGATGTGAATGACTTCTTCGAACAGGAGACAGCTTTCCTCCAGGAATACTACTCGCACCTGAAGGAGGCCGTCGCTAAAGTCGACAGGATGACCACCAAGCATAAAGGTAACGAGACTGTAACAGTTTTCATTTTTAATGCTTAATGATAAGATTCGATTTCGATGCATGCGTTAACCACTGACCTACCATGACTGCTCTATTCCTCTATACAGATAAATAAAATTTAAGTGTCTTTCAAAATAAATATGTGAAAGTTAGCGAGGATAGTTCTGACCAGGAGATTCAGAAAATGGAATATTTAGAATTTTTGTCTGTCTGGATGTTCCGGCTAATCTCTGAAATGGTTGAACCGATTTTGACTGGACTTTCGCTGGCAGATAGATGATGTTATAAGGAAAACGGCAGGTTACTTTTTAAAATTAGGGGACAAAGTCCCGGACACAGCTAGTACTACATTAAACATTTAGATGGCTGAAATCTGTACAATAAATTTGAAAAAGAGAAAAGGACCAGGGTCTAATTTTCACCAACAGATTCCGAAAATACATACGAAATTTTTGAATTGTGTCTATCAAACAGCCGGACAAAATTTAAAAATTGTATGTTCGAGCTTCACGTAAAAACTACTGAACGGATTTAAACGGACTCTTTTTATCTTGATAAATAACGTCGTTCCCATGGGATAGATGGATAAAGCCAAAAGTTTTTTTCGTCGCCGTTGCAATAGGGAAGTTGATATCTCGCTCGTGGTCAATCGCGAAGCTATATGTGATAAAAAAACAATGAATTCTGAAAAGATGTTCATACAAAGAGTGGGCATTTAAAAGCCATATCTTAACCATAACTTTAAAAAATGATGGTGGAAATAATTTTAATTACTGTTTAAACTATAATTTATATACTATTTTACTCATTATAAATATCTATAATATTATAAAATACTACTGTACATTGAAGCTATTTAAAAATCCAATTGGAATAGACTATATAAACGATGGAGAACACAATGCAATTTTATTTAGATTTCTTGTCTGTTTGTTCGAGATTTACGTAAAAACTACTGGGCCAATTTCGATGCGGTTTTCGCTGATCGACAGCTAATTCTTTCGACTTAAAATCTGTGCTACTTTTTATCGCGGGAATTTTTCTGGGAATTATTTAAAATGCCCAGATTTAAAAGAATCGAATTTGTATGTGTCTCACTGATCGATGCCAGATTTTACGTAATAAAATGTGTGATATTCTTATCCCGCGGGAATTTTCCCGGAAGCGATTCGTTGTCGTTCGAGTGCGTAAAAAAATGATTATTATTCCGACTCCGTTTTCGCTAACACGATAGCTTATTTTCTTTTTTTTAATGTTGCGCGGTACTTGGTGTCCATAGAATTTGAAATGTTGGAATCGTATTTGTTATTGTGGCCGATAATTACTGTTCGATAATCGCAGTATTCTTTAAGGGCAAATTGCTGCTCGACACCTGACGAGCGTGGAGACAACTGGAGATGTCCTAATATTTCCGTGTATTATTGTGCTGTATTTAATATTGTAATTGTTGTAATAATTCTAGTGTAATAAACTTTGATTATTATATTTCAGATCATTTTATTTTGCTATCACGGGCATATCCATGTTGATAAAGAAAATGAAAATTAGTAATATTTATTTCCAGAGGTTGCAGACGCACATATCAAGTTATCGTCGTGCATAACGCAATTGGCGACGAGAGAGCAACCGTCCACCGAGAGGTTCCTCACGAGGGCGGCTGAGACTTTTGACAAGTGTAGGGTATGTCATCAATTATTAACAAAAACGCACCAGAAATAACCCCCCCCCCACGCCCCTTTTTGTTTACGAAGGGTAGACTTCGAAGCCGAAAAGGTTTTAAAATATAATGATACTACGTTTTAACGGTTTCAAGCGCGGTAATTTATTTGATTTTGGTTTATCCGACGTTTCGGCCGCTTTTCAGTGGCCGTGGTCACGGACGACAAAGGTGACATTTGTCCAACATGTATTGTTATAGTTTTATTTAGCCTACCGCCAACTTGTTCATTTTAATTATTTAGTTTTAATTTTGTTTATGGTTATTATTCAGTCTATGGGAGCCTTATCTAATTTACCACTGCTTCACAACATGTTGTGAAGCGGTGGTGGTGGTGGTGAGATAATTTCACATTACTAACAATGGGTCGGTATTCAGTACGCATAGATTAAAATATATCCAGTCATATATTAATAGTCATATATACATATATTGTTTTAATTATATTCTCTTTACAATATGTCAAACTTTCAATTAATGTCTTATTGTTTAAAATAATTTTTTCAATCTCAAATCAGTCGTTGTGGTTGTGTATGGCGTCTAAATAGCCTGGTATAGCGGCTATAAGGAATCCTCATGGCACCCTTAGTATTAAGTTGATATAAGACAAAAAGTATGTGATGTCGGGTAATCAAGTTAACTCATATGACAAACCACTGGACCGGCCGAGAAAATATTCCCACTCACCTTTTCATATCTTCACTACACTTTCTTCACCACCGTCTTCGCCACAACACCACACACGAGGCTAATCCCAGTCCATCCACTTAATGCAACACTTGCAAATTGTGTAATGTCTCTCAGTTCAGTATTGTTAAGAAGGGGAAATCCCCTAACGGCCAACGCTGTCAATATTTAAACCGCGCGTTCCGTGTTATTTTTCATTTATTTTGAAGTTTGGCGTAAGATCGGAAACAGATACTTATGATCCCGAAAAGTTAAATAGTTCCCGTGGGATAGTTAAAAAACCTTTCCACGCGGACGAAGTCGCGGGCAAAAGCTAGTATTATAATATTTTGACGTGCGTCTGCTCAATCAGTGGAGCAGCAACTAACCGACCATGCGTAAATGTGACTTGCAAAAGCGTCCAGGTGCCAGCTTTTTTTTTATTGCAGGATTTCAGCAGACATGTAGATGGTCCACTTGATGGAAAGCGGTTACCATCGCAGATGGACATTTGCAACACCAAAGGTGCTACAAATGCGCTGCTGCTCTCTTAAGGGAGACTGGAACCTGGTCACTAATGTCGGAACACAACTCAAGGTTGTTATGGCGGCATACCTTAGACCAGGGGTGGTAGCCATCCAGACGGGCAATTACCCTACCACCTGGCTTCGTATGACAGGCCGCCCAGCCGCGAGGATAAAATCTGTATCTAGTGGCGAGTGGGCACCGCACAGACGAATGAAGTGAAGTTATCTACAATATACAGCATCGTAGGACGGCGTCACCGGTTACTAATGGGAGTCCTATAGCTTAGGGATAGCTTTTTCCCAATATTTTGTATGAAAACAAGAAAGTACTGGTGGCGCCAATTGTGTGCAGAATGTGTTACGAGTTAGTTGTTTACTGTACGATTTTAGTTCCTTAATCTTCTTCTTCTTCATCTTCCACTGACAATAAGTAGAAATGCCATGAATATTCAGACACTTTTTTAAGTATACCGAATTGTGAAAAAAAGAACGCAAATATTGCTCAAAATTGTATATATTTCCATCAAAATTTATAATTAAACTATTCGATTTTAATAAAAAAAATATTTTAAAAATACGTGTCGGTGAATTTTTAAAATGTCAGAATCAAATAAATAATCGTATAAAATAGCGCTTTAAACATAGTTTAAATTATATGTGTTGGGCTAAGAAGACGTGATTGATAAATATAAGAGAGTTCAAGTGTAACTTCATAAATGGCAGAAACAATATAATGGACAGCCACACATTCCAAAATATTAAATTCAAATTTAACATACACAAAAAGTTGGTGTATCCATCAATATGTAGATAAATATATACTATAATTCGCGAGAACGTAAGAAACTACTTGACAAATTATTGCTTCAATATTAATCTGCTACGCGCGATTTGGTCGTACCTTATGCCGAATATTCGGTAGCCGAATACTCGGCGCTTCGGCCGAGAGAGTGGCCGAATATTCGTTTTTCGGCCAAACCACTATTCGTGGCATCTCTAATAATAAACTTATAAGCTTATAATAATGGGTTCCATAGTTGTCATGAAGTGTTTACTATCGCCAAAGGTAAAGGTGTGTGCCAAAATGGAATGCAAGTGGAGATCCATCATCTCTGATTACTTCTACGAGCGAAAGGTATGATGATGATATGTACTTATGTGCTATATAATATATTTTTTTAGAAAATTGAGGGTCGAATGGCATCAGATCAGGATTTGAAGCTGGCCGACACCCTCCGTTACTACATGAGGGACGCGCACGCCGCGAAAGCAGTACTTGTCAGGCGACTCAGGTATGTACATGCTATGCTCGTGTCAAAAGTCGCTGCGCAATGAAAGGCTGTCAAACTTTGGCATATGCTGCAACACTATTTGTCCATAAATAGCTATGTCTGATTAACACAATATAATCATGCTTACACATTTATTATAATAACTTATGTATTTTGTAATATATATATTGTTACGTACGAGCGGGGTACGCACTTATGGATTGGAAGAAAACACCAGTTTTAAATTTAAAAGCTTTTATTAACTCACACAGCCGCACGTAGTACCTCTCTGCAGGGTTCCCCCTATACGCACGACCAACGATGCACAGTCCCGACGCTAAGTTGCCACACCCTCAATACCGTCGCCGATATTGCGCGGACCACCTCCAATATTATCGCGCCTAGCTCGCTTCTGGTTTCCCTCTCGAACTACGTTACACACCTCCTTTGCGTATCTGTCCACCAAACTTCTCACTAAATTCACCACTTAGTTCGTCTCTGTCCTCTATTAACGTTCTCTAATATCGCACTTGTCGTTTCACCGTCTTGGAATGAACTCAGCTTTAAACTGCAACTTTCAACTCCAAAAACTGCCCGGTAGGCGCGCCTTACGCTGTTTATATACCCGGAAGAATTTTCTAGAACCCGTCTATCTGTCTCTGTCTTTTCTTTCCCGAACCTTCTGTTCGGGAACTTTCGTTTATACGTCTATCCCTTCCTAACATCTATCTATCTCTTTCTCTCTTTTGTCGTCTATCTCTTTCTAACATCTATCTATCTCTTTCTTTCATTTATCGTCTATCTTTTTCTAAATATATCCGTCCTTGTCTTTTTGTTCTAGATTTTTCTAGATTGTTCCAAAAGTTCGAAAACTAACTAGATGGTTCCACCATCGTTCGCCACAATATGTAAATGTATATTATTGTATACATATATTATTGTATACATATATTATTGTATATTATATTTATGACTATGTATATATGTATGTATTTGTATATTTATTTGTTTAATTAGTTTGATATGTATGTGTCCATTGCCTTTTTCCTGCACCACCTACATCGCATGATTCTAATTTGTTTTTGATTTAGGTTGCCTGGAAGAGATCGCTTTGAGCGAGAAGGCCGCCTATTGTATCGCCTAGAAAATATTGTAAATTATAGTCTGTTTTATAATTGTATGTTTTGGTGTGCAATAAAGAGTTGTCTCTCTCTCTCTCTCTCTCTAAAATCCGAGAATGGAACAGTATTTAAGTCTCTCTCACACTTCCAGGCCTAATGGAAGGCATAGTGCCGCATCAGTCTTTTGTCGATATTAATACTATGAAATATAGTAGAATTCGCCACAAAGACAGGCAAGGGAATCTTAGTCCATACAGCCAATTATGATGTATAAGTCTTTATATACGCAGCGCAGTTGAATTGTAGACTACAACTGACACTGTTCAACGGAGTCCTGTTGAATACTCGAAAGGCCACATTCGACTATACAGTTCAGATTTCTCACAAAAACTGATAATTACTACTCAAAAACAAAATATCCCCTTTCAGTTCTCGCCAAAAACTTCCCTAATACCATGAAAAGGTACGGTTATCGATAAGTGCTTCACTGCACGTGTCTCTCCCTAGTGCACTGATGATCTATGGCACCGCGGACAGCGAGTGTTTGTCACTGAGTATATCGTGTATAAAAATGTTGGTTTACGCTCTTTTTGTATAATTAGTTTTCAATTAGATTTCAGTAAGATGAGTAAAAAGAAGAAAAATTAATTTAATTGATTTTTCAGATGTCTAGCAGCATATGAAGCGGCTAACAGAAATCTTGAGAAAGCTCGCGCTAAAAATAAAGATGTACACGCCGTAAGTATAATAATGAGCAATTAAAATACTTGTATGTATAATAACTAATCACTTTTAGGGCGTTCCACTAATAACGCACAACGCCCAAAATGCTCAGTTAGCCGTTCCACAAGGCTGTTGTGGTCGTGGCGAAAACGTCACTAATGACGTCATCATTTTCGATCACACAACGCCCGCAACAACCCATGTCAAAAGGTGGGTCGAAGTGGGCGTTGACCACAGAGCATTAATTCTCTCTTGTCAATACGTTGACAAAGGCGCGAATTTTGAAACAAAGATGGCGAACGAAAAAATATCTTTCTTTATTAATTTTGTAAAATTAATTTTAATGTATTTTGGACAGCTATCTATCATTTTCCCTTATTTGTTATTAACATTTATTTACATAATTTATTTATAATCAGTTTTCATTATCGTTGGCTTGAATATAATTATATAATTAATGAGAAATTCATTGTTTGTAGACATAGCTTTTGCTGCAGAATTATACGAAAGAGTTATAACTCAGAATTCAGAATTATAGATAGATAGATAATAGATAATTCAATGTATTTCTTGAAAGGCTTTTAAATTCTTCATCTGAATATTGATCGACTATATTTTTATATTGTGTAATACGTGGCATGAGATCACGTTTTTAGTATTACGTTTTATAAACTTAACGTCCACTCTTCATCTGAGCTAGGCGAATTGCTTTCTTCAGAATTATCACTGCGATGAAGTAGCCGATACCCAATTGACCCCATTAAGGACATTTTGTATAAATAGCTATATTTCTTTTAACATAATTTTAGTCAACCCTACACATTGAAAAAGGCGCGATTTTCATATCAATCTATGACATTAATGACATCAACGCTCCATAACCCGTTCCACTAGCGTTTATGATTATAACTTCCGCAAGCAAGTGGAACGGGAAAAATTGCGGTCGTGAACGTGGTCGTTGTGAGTCCCTAATGGAACGCCCTGTTTATACAACATATTTTGACACACACTGTTTTGACATTGACATTTTCTTTCTTTGCATGTGGTACTTTAAGAATACTACAATCTAACCTAAAGAGATACATACATAAGAAATTTCCTAATTATCCTAAGTTAATTAATAAAATTTACTGTAAGACCATCTCCATTAACACCTTTTGTATTGCGTCTATTAAAACGTAGTAACTTTGTTTATGGGACTAATATAATAAAAGATTTGTCCTTTTTATCTTCCTTACTACGGCATAGACCATTATGAAAATAAATTTGGACATTGTAATATAAAAGGTGATTTATCGAGTGGGCTTTCAGAGTCAAATGAGAAAACATACATACTAAGAATACGGTAGCAGTAGTACATAACTTCACGCAGTAAAGACCACATGCCGTCTACTACGGTGTACAGCCAGCAGAAAAAACAATATATGTGTCGTGTATTTTGTATTTAAAAAGATATTGTTATTTTGTGTTTGTTATATAATTATGCAATGTTTATTTAAAGGCTAATTATTTAATTTTTTTGAAATGGCCAATCATTTTATTATTTCACTTAAAATAGAGTGAGTATACACAGACGGTCAGCCTTAACATGTTTATTATATTTCAACACAAGTCTATCACCACATATCTTTCACCCTCACTATTACCACTTTATTCAAAATTGGACTCGGTGTGTTAAAAAACGACTACATTAGATTGGTTTCAAGAAAATATAGTTCCTTGAAGTTGCGCCGGTTCAGTCAACTTTTAACGTTTATCACACCTGACGGTACGTAGTGCGAAAGAGATGGCATGCGAGTCCGTATAGCGAGTGAGCGAGAGCGCAACACTCTTCTCACTTCTGTACAAATTTCAAGGATACATATAAGTTTTATATACACATGCTAGTTAATTTGGAGTCAATGATTTATATTATAATCGTTTGTAGATTGGATTATTTTGGCATAACTGAGTGCAATTAATTTCCAAAAAATACATTTACTTATTACACAAATACAAATTAATCAAATAATAAACACACATAATTTTTATTATAATTATTCAACCACGAATGCAATATCTGTTTTTATTCACGCAGCCTTTGGAAGTACAGGAGGTAAAAGCACGCTTTATTTTATTAGTATTCTTCTTCAATACACTATTATTTTTATCCACAAATATGTGCACTCTAATCAAATTATGAAATAAAAATACTAAGAACGAAAATCGCCACTAAATGTTCAACCAACGTGCATCTCGGGGTACCTGCCACATTACCCTGCTTATATATTGGTTAAAATTAATATAATTGAAGAATATTGAATGATACGTGCATTTTAAATTATTTTTACCAAGTCACTCTAACTTAAATTCAATAGAAAATATTTTTTAAAGACCCTACTTTTGGTACTGATTGTAATTTTTGAAATTTTTAAATAATAAAATAATGGCCTACCATATACATCAGAACGGGAGGAAAGAAAAATTCGTGGCCTCCTGTAGAAATTTAATCCATTTTCCATTCGTGTTTGAGTCCAGAGTTCGCAGAGGAAATTATAGACGCTAATTAAGTTGAGAATAACTAACTTATTTCTAGATTACATGTGTCTACGCTTTAAATTCCCGCCATAATGTTATAGAAGTATTTTTTTGTTATTGTCTCTGGCAACTTTTACTTCCTTTTTTTTTCTAATACCTTTAGAATTGTAAAACGCAATAAACCAATAAATAAATATTATAATTATTCTTCTTTCAATAAAACAAAAATCCAAAGGAGTGTATAGCAATTAGGAGACTCCGTAACAACATGCAAGTACTCGGTGGAAATGGTATTCAAAGTTTTGTAACTTTCTACCTCTTTATTTTGTCAAGTGGTTGAAGCAGCTATGGTAGCATTCGCGACAATGTGACTTAAATATGTTTATCCCGATGTCCGAAATAATTAAATAAATATGTAAATCGATGTTGATTGATGCAAAAAAATATTAGATAGATAGATAGATAACACTTTATTGTACACCATTCCAGAAAACTTACGGACTACTAGTAATAATTTAATTGTGTACAAAGGGCGGTCTTATCGCTAAAAAGCGATCTCTTCCAGACAACCCGTGGCAAGAATATTGTGATTGGGAGTGGCGATGGTGGTATACAAAATTATTGTACGATTACATACATTTTAATAATAAATATATAACTATACTATATATACAAATATACACATAAGTTATATACATATACAAGATATTGTGATAATATGCAACTATTTAAACATAATAAACATATAAATATATGCAATATAATATCTATTATATTATATATATTATAGGCAGAACAAGCCCAAGCGGAGGCGTGTGCCAAATTCGAGCAGCTCTCAGCCCGAGCGAGGGAAGAGCTCATCGACTTCCGAACTAGGCGGGTGGCTGCGTTCAGGAAGAGGTATATCTATCTATTATACTATGCAATTCTAAAAATACCGTGTCTGTACATTGAAACTATATAAAAAAAAAACTGGAATACGCTATACAAACGATGAAGAACACGAAGCATTTTTTTTTTTAAAGTTCTTGTCGTTTGTTCCGGGTCGATTTCGATGCAGTTTCTCCTGAGCGATTGCAAATTTTTAGACTTGAAATCTGTGCTGCTTTTTATCCTCGGAATCCCGCGGTAATTTTTAAACAATACATTTATCTCTCACTAGAATATTTTTTTCAAACCGTTGGAAATTTCTTTTTATTTACATCAAACTTAATTGGGTTTAGTATTTTCTAAAGTTTTTGTGAGTAGTACACAATAAAACTGGTTTTTAAACATGGTTTTTTTATTAATTAGGTTCTTTTTTATAATTGTAAACTTTCAGTAAAGAATTACCTAAATGATGGTGAAAACCGCTTAAAAATCCGTTGTGTGGTTAGGAGGAGTTAACGGATGTACAGACAGACAGATGTGAAAAGCAACTTTTGTTATACTATGTAAACAAGCCATAAAGGCGAAACACACAAACTTCCAAGGGACTATGTTAATATAAAATCATTTATTTAAAAAATTGAAATGAATACATATTACATGTATTTTACTTGCAGTTTAATAGACCTGGCGGAATTGGAAATAAAGCATGCGCGTACCCAACAGGAACTCTTCAGGAAATCATTGCAGGTGCTCAAGGAATGCCAATAAATTGTATATTATACATTTAAATGTACACTACATTAATGTTATTTCAATATTTTTTTTACCGAAACGTAAACAATAGCGATTGGTGTAGTTCATGTATAAGGACTAGTCATCTGGGGTATGTGGACGCCACGAAGTAGGAACATTGCGGCGACTACTGCATTTCATAGATACAGACGGTGTTCTTAAACCGCACACGACATCACGATCTCAAGATGTATTCGCTGTTAACTCAATCGCTGAAGATATATCGAGCCTTTATCCCCATTTTATCGTAAGCGACATGTGGTAGCGTAATGGCTAGCGCACGCGCCCCCAAGTCGAGGGGCGCGGGTTCGATCCTGGCCGGAACGCATGCACCGCTTAGTCAGTTTTCTGATCTAATGTGGATAATGTTACAATTATCACGTGCTAACAACGGTGAAGGAAAACATCGTGATGCAACCTGCACATCGAGATGACCGATGTGTCAAACCTTCCAAGCCGCCTTGGACAAGCGTGGCGGGTATACTGTCCGTTTCCGCTATAATGGGAGGCCCGAGCCCAGCAGTGGGACATTTATGGGCTGATATTATTTTTAATTATTATATTATATATTTTTTGTTACAATAGGTATTTTAAACTATTATTTTGTTTTAAGACTTTCAATTTTATCAGACTAGAATGTACTGAATCAAAAACTAAAGGTCCTAAAACAAAATAATAGTCGTAAATTACCTTTTTGCAACAAAAAGTATATTATAAAGAGGCAAAATTTGTGACATTGTAGGAGGTAATCTCTGGATTTACTAAACCGATTTTAAAAAATCTTTTACTGTTGGACAGCTACGTTAACAGGGAGTGTCATAGGCTATATAACATGACGTTACATACGACAGGAGCGGGACAGAGGGCGGGTGAAACTGCGCCAGGCCGCTAGTTGGATATAATGGCAGTAAAGGCTCGATATTTCTTATGATGCAAATAGGTTTTATCTCAAATGAAAGACGATTAACGAAATTATCGAATGTAAATTCGATATAAATTAGTTAAAGAGACGTCTGATCATAAAGTCACATTCCACAAGAGGCTCACAACATGCACTTTCACGACCACTATTTTTCCCGTACCACTTTCTTGCGAGCGTTACAGTCGTAAACTCAAGTGGAACTGATTACGGGGCGGTGATATGATTAACAATGACTTAATTTTATAGTATAATTAATACACTATGTCATTGCTTGATTTGAAAATCGCGCCGTTTCCAATGTCTATCGGTAGATAGGACCAATGCTCTATGGTCAATGCCCACTTACCTACCTCTAGACATGGGTCGTTGTGAGCGCTATGTTATCGAAAATGATAGCTGACGGAGCATTTTGGGCGTTGTGAGTTACTAACGGAAAGCGCCCATAGTATCATATCAGTGTATGCAAAGTTTTCATTGCAACGTAAACACCTCTTTTAGTCATTGAAAACAATAAAATAAAAATATATATTTGTGTCTCTGTGTTACTTATTTATGTAATTATGTTTTCAAAATGTCATGTTTTGTATTATGAATAGCCTCGTGTCTTATCTTGAGGTCTTGACAATTGCGATCTCTATTCTCGCTGCTCGCATACCTCAGGTGATTACTAGTATTTATTTGCTCGCGAACTTTATGCAGCCTTTTTGTTGTTATTTTTATCGTAGTTATTTATAAATAAGGCAAACGTTGATTTAGGTTATTACGTATGTCTAATAGGTATAAACAGAAAAAATAAGATTGTTCGCGTTTTTGGGAAAATTGTATTGAATTATTCTATACATAATGTGTACTATTCTATTTATAAGCCCACGCTTGTGTTTTTGGAGGGCTGGGCAGTGTTTAATGTGAAGTTCCAAACGTTTTATTATAATGATGGTATTACATATATAAAACAATAAATAAATATATAAGCTCGTCAGCACCGTATGAGGTCATGAAGGCTTTATTTATCAGAATTCACCATGGCATGGTATGAATATGTGGGTATATTTATGAAATTAATATCTATAATTTCCTTATTTTCCAACAACTACTAATGCAACAAGATATAGTTTCTATAAGACGCGCGCAAAAGGTTTGCCGATGACTACTTACTTTTCTTGTATTGTATTACTTACTATTATTGTATATACTTATGTAAAGTATATACAATAAAATAATAAATTTATTGCAACAACTTCATGTAACCTTTTTTTTGCCAACCGTATTGACCATCGACGCCTGACATCATGATGCTGTCGGCAAACCTATGCACGGGTAGTATTGTGTAAATAACAATTACCATTCAAGAAATTAACACTCGTTACGTTACAATTCACTTTGATTAAAGTAATGGATAGCTATTCGTCGAATACTTGATGTGCGGGCTACCGTTCTCAAGAAGAGCTTATGTTCACTCTTCATACTGCCAACTTCGCTTCCTTAGACACGACGCTCCGCTACAGTAACATTGGCAACATATCACTCTTGTCAATGACATTCCAGTGATTTGTCTACAAATATAATGACAGACAAACAACACTTGAGTACGACAAGAATCGTCTCTCGCGATTGGGTGAGAGTTCATCCACTCCACTGTACATGGCGCACGCTCCTTCGTGCCATAATTTGTATGCAAGTTATGGCATGAACTCCCACCCGCGGTTTTCCCAGAGCGCTACAATATGGAGTTCTTCATAAAGAGCGTAAACAGATGTTTAAAGTTTCAACGAGGTAGGCAAAGCATCGGCTCCTTTGGTGTTGCAGATGCAGTCGAATCTTGGCACCCAATACGGTTAAGATGGCCCTGAAATGACACGACAAAAAACAAACAACAAATTGTAAGACAACAAAATAACAAATACTTTCAACGTGTGAATGATTTGGTGTAAAAAAATATATTTTAATATATATTGATACTTCCATAAGCGAGAGACGAATGACCTGTGGCGCCATCTACTCGTATGGTATATAAGAGTTCATCAATGTAGCAGTGTTTAGTGAGCTATTGCAGTCCCTAGAATTCTTCGACCATGATATTTAGTATTCCATCGTAACGTGTCCACCCCTCTAAAGAGCCAGGCAATATGTTATTATTATATGTAGATCAAAGACTAGGGGATCTATTTCGGGTCTATTAAGTAGGATCGTATGTTGATCCAAGAAACAATAATGGTTCTTTAACTGCCGTACTCAGAGTAGAATGTTTTTAAAATTTTCAAAAAAATGTTTTCGTGTATTAAATAATATTCGATAACATGTTATAAAATCAAAATACAAGGGGCTTGGTAACTTGTGTTTTTAGTAACGGCAACCGGCGAATGTCAGAACCACTGACTATAATTTGTAACAAAACTAAAATTGGACCGAGTAAGTATTTTAATATCCATATGGTATTTTATAGACTCGCACGTGGTCACTAGTTTTATAATTAAGTGCCGATTTTTCCGTCACCAGATGAAAGTTATTCATAGAATAATATATAACATAAAAAATTAACAATTACAGATGCTGTCACGCAACTGTCACTTTCATTCAGTAGAGTTTTAATTGATCTGATTGATGACTGATGATTGAAAACCCTGTCCTAAAATTAATCATGTTGTATTATTGTAATGCTCCTTAAAGGTTTCTGAGTACTACTCTACGTCTGTGTCAATTTATGTAATTTTTTATTAAATTAACGAGAGCATATCGAATTCTCATAAGTTATTTGTTTTAAGCGACATTTTGAAAATATGTCAGAAGGGTTTTAAATTTAAAAGGATACAGAAATACGCATAATAATACTGTGCATTTGAAAAGGAGAATAATTTTAAGATTTCAACTGGTAAGCAGGGGGCCTAAATAGGTAGATTTTATTTCATTCATATGACAAGTATCAACTTCTTTGTTTGGAGTTATGGCTCCAACACTTTAAGCGTTGATTTTGCCAATGTCACAGTGCTGAGAAAAAAATGTCGGGTGCATATAGTATATATAAAAATGAGAGGGGGGGGGGCATTGAAGTGATAGTGTTGTAGTATGACGCAGTCATAAGTGAGTTTAATCACAACTCACTTACGAGTAAGCCATACAACACTGCTCTAAGCTTGTAACTTAAAAAAAGGTCGATCGCAGCTGTCAACTAGTCCAGGTAATTAAAAATAGGAATATAAATAAATACTTGTCAATTTACTAAGCGATATTCTAAAGTCGACCGCTTTAGGCCCTCATTACTTTTTTTATATTTCCTAAATTGAGACATTGGGTTGAAAGTAATCCATGTAAATGTTGAGAGGAATAGCCTTCGTGTTTGTTATATATTCGATAATAAGTGAACTATTATTAAAACTCAATGCATTTTGTTGTATTAAATTGGCACAGATTATTGAACATCACTGAATAAGAAAAATATGTATTAACTTTTTGTTGTTGTTTTTTTTTTACTTTGGGTGCATATTGGTTCTATTACTTTAAGCTTATGTACAATAATTGCCATTACGTGGTTTTAATTACTACCACTGAATTTTTATTTGTCCATCTGAAAGTTTGTTTCGTATATATTTCGAAATTGCTGGACCAATTTCAATGAAAATTATAGGGATTGGATATCTTGCAGGGTTCAGAAGATATTAATATAAACCCGCGAACGAAGGGGCGATCACAGCTAGTATATACTAAAGGGGACGCGATATTTCGGGCCAAAGAAGTGATATACCTGAAAAACGAAAACTCTATTTTTAAGAGGTTTCAAATAAAATCAGTAATCGATTACCCTAATCGATGTTTGTGAATGGGTTTTAACAATTAAAAAAACCACACGGTTAATACATTCATAATAATTAAACCCACTAAAACTATAAAAAAATATTAACATAATAAAAATAACTCTTAAAATCACTCTTTCCTTTTTACAATCTAGGCCCAAGAATGAATGAAAGCGTGTCCGTCTCCTTTCCTGACAAACTGTTCATTCCTTAGATAAGATTAGAGGACGAGCAAATATAAAACAAGTCTCCTATTCATATGTTGCATACATTTTGTATTATTTTAATTTCTGTAAGGTTCTGTATACATTTCTAGACAGAGCAGACTATCAAAGGAGCAGAGACAATTACGAGGATTACAAACAAAAAAAAACATTTTAAATTACGAATGTACGTGCTACTGTTTATTAATTGTAATATTAGCACTCGTTTTGGCTATGCAAGTTAGTTTTTTTGTACTAAATAAGGTTATGCGGGTGGTTACGGCCGCGTTGGATTAGATTTGTTGCCTCGAATCTTGCAATTATTGTGTCCGAATGTTCTATAATTATTGTGGACTACCAATTTTGGAATGGTCGGTCGATATTTTAATTTTTCGGTCAGTTGATCAATGTCTTCATAGTTATTGATTTTTGTCAGTTTTGAATGTGTTGATTTTGAAGTTGTCACTAAACTATCAAAAGCGTCAAAATTAACAGTAATTATTTATTGTGAGGTAAACAATCATTCTGATATAAGTACTTGTTAATAACAGACTTGGGTCCAAGCCTGGGTTACTACCAGAATTCTAAATCCTGGTTTAGTGATATTTCTGGTAATAATGTACAGATAATGAATACTTTGTTACATTTTAAAAATATTGTTTACGTGTATACTTAGTGTAGCGACACAATATGCAGTTTTGTTGTTAATTTCGTTATTTTATTTTTTGGCATTTAACTACAGAACCCTACGAGAATACATGTTGTCTCAGGTGTCGCTACACTATAGTCAAGACTTTTTATATAAGAGTAAAAACATTCTGAAAATAAGAACTATGTTAAAATTTAAATATTGTAAGAAAATATACGCTATATTTAATAATGAAATTTTGAGTTCTATTTAAATTGAAATTATTTCACAGGTATTCTTGATAGTAGTTAGGTTGTATCTTTGTGGGTGCCAATGTTCCTTGTCCAGAGCGCCCATGACTATTGGAAGTAGATTAGAAGATATTACACCGAAAATCATCATCGTCCTTGAGTTAAAATCCCGGTCCGTTCGAGTCTCTATGTCCCGTTTCCTACTTTTTCTTCTCTACTACGCGCGGTCTTCAGCAATACCACACATGTCATCCCTCTCGACGTCAAGCCCACCCCATTGTAAAAACTGCATGAAAAATAAAACATGTTATAAATTAAATTATTTATTTCAACAAAATAATCAGATATATCAAGAAAATAAATCATCTTTAAATAATTACTTCATGAACATATTATCTAAACACACATTGGATTGAATAAATTATACACGGTGTACAATGTTGCATTATAAATTTTATCGTTTTTAAATAATTACTTCTTTGACATAAGTTATGAACATACATTTGTATATGAAGGTATTATATACGGTAGACAATACTGCATTATACATTTTTACTGACGCCAAGTTTAAAATTACATTTTACTAGTCTCTTGTAGTTAAGGAACGACGCTCTATTAGGAACCGGTTCCCTACATTGTATTATTCTCTGTTCACGATAGCTTGAGATGCACAGGGCTGCCAACAATCAATAATTTTAACACTTAAAGTAAAAACACATCAAATCGCGGTAATTACAATAAAATTCCAACCAAAATTAAAAATAATTCCCGTTTTGTAAGTATCAATATTTATAATAAGATTTAAAATGTTAATTTTTAAATTTGGCAACCCTGCGCGTCAAGTCATCGTGAACGGGGAAGAAATGTTTCACAGTACGTTTCACCAAACGTTAATCGGTCAATTAGTTCACTCGGTCAGCGCTTGTGTATACGCTGATTTTGAATTACCTGGACTAAAGTGACAGCTGCGATCGAACTTTTTCTTATGAAGCAAGCTTGGAGCTTCTCAGCACAGTGAATTGAATCCTATAAAAAAAATTTGTAGGATTCAATTCAGTGGTGAGTTGTTGATGCGAATCACACAATTCACTTCTGAATCAAAAAGGGTCGATATCAGCTGTCAGTTTAATCCAGGCAATAAAAAAACAATATAGTTCATAGTTCAGAACGATGAAATATTAGGAACCGTGATTCGATTGTTAATAAAGAAGATAGAAAAGTTCTAATGACCGTATAGTACTATTAAAGCGAACTAGTTCAGTGACCAAGCTGTACTAGAAAGGAGTGCTCACTTGCATGACTCGATAATTTGACACTAGGGATCAGAGAAAAAACTCAAATCACTGAGAGTTCAAAATAACAGGAGTTTTAAACCAACAGGCAGGGAGGAAAAATCAAGTAAACAAGAGTTCGATGTTTATTATTTTAAACATTTGTAGAATTATTCACAAATGTTTATTTTGGATGGAAAGCCGTAATTTTCTGATAAGTGAGCGACTTCAATGTATCATGAACCAATGAATTTTCGAGAGCTAAGTATACGTCATTTGTATCGATTCTGAGCATGTAGAAGCGTAGGGTAGCGATTCAAATTATACAGAGTACGGAAGCTCAGACTTCAAATTATTGCACGTTGGTGGGCAAGATACTATTCAACTTCAAATTACCGAGAGGACCTATCAATATTGAGGTTATTCAATTTATCGAGTATTTTTCAAGGGACCGGCAAAAAATTTCAAATGATCGAGAGATTCAAATTATCGAGAGTCGACTGTACATTTGAAACAATTCGTACGGGCTTAGACTATTACAACACACGTACAGTAATAACTTGTATTTTCTTAATAAATAATTTATTATTGGGCTCTCACTACACTATTACAATTGCGAAAAAAAAATACTCGGATAATAATTTTGAACTATAAAAACCCAAACTACTGGAAAACATACCTGTTAGGGACTGTATGAATTTAGTAAGGATATTGAGAAATAATACGCTGCCAACGATGGTGAAAAATACATGTAAATTTGGTAACTAAGATAAACAGAAAAGTCAAACTCCTATCTAACAGAACATATTTAAAAATTAATACGAAAGAGTTCGTAACATTCTCCCATTTTTCTTCAAATGGGGAGAGGCACCAGCTTTCTCAATGGTCGACGAAATAAACCAGCAGAAGTTTGTACAACCGCCACTCGAACGACTCCATCTTGGCCAGGGTGGACAGAAACAACTCTTCCTTTTGGCCAGGATCCTCGTGGAATTTGGTCATCGACAATAATTACTAGGTCCCCGACTTTAAGCTCTGGAACTGAACCTCGTGCACGTCTTGGGAGTAAAGTAGGCAGATATTCCTTCAGCCATCTTGACCAAAAGTGATCAGCAAGTCGTACTGATTTCTTCCAACTGCTTCGGCTGACCAGGTCTGAGTCATCTAAAGTCGTCGGAATTGACTTTCCAGAAGAAGTTCTTAATATGAAGTGAAACGGTGTCAACGCTTCTTCCTGTCTGGGATCGAATGAAACGTGTGTTAAAGGGCGAGAGTTCACTAAAGCTTCTGCTTCAAAGAGCAGCGTACTTAAAACTTCGTCCGAAGGGTTGCGTTCTGAGAGTAACCTTTAGCGCAGTTTTTATGGATCGAACCAGTCTCCCATGCTCCACCCATAAACGGAGCTGAGGGTGGTATAAACTTCCAGGATATTCTCTCATTAGCTGCAAACTCTTCTATGGTTTCACCGTACAACGATCTTAACAAACGGCTGACGCCAACAAACGCCGTACCATTGTCCGACCAAATTTCCGTAGGAACTCCCCTTCGAGCAATAAATCTTCGCAGACCCATCAAGGCAGCGTCGGTGCTCAGGCTATACACCAATTCTAAATGAACCGCTCTCGTCACAAGACATGTAAAAAGTGCAACATAGCGCTTTTCTCGACGACGGCCGACAGATACCTGTATTGGGCCAAAATAATCCAAACCAGCGTAGGTAAACGCTCTCTTATGATGCCCTAATCGTGCCAGGGGGAGATCGCCCATTGGTGGATCGAATGGTTGCGCTCTTCTCATGCGACATATTCTGCACTCAAATGAAATGGATCGTACAGCGCTGCGCAGATGAATAATCCAATAAAATTGCCTCAATTCGTTGACTACCATCTCAGTGTTTCCATGTACAGCCTTTGCATGATAATGAGCGATAAGCAGTTTAACCGTTTTATTTCTAGAATCCAAGATTATCGGTCGTTTGGTTTCTTGGGCAATATGAGGTGTGTGATCAATTCTGCCCTTTAGCCGTAGAAGGTTGTCTTCTCCAATAGTAGGGCTAAGATGCAAGAGCTTGCTTTTTCTGGATAGCGGTTGACCATTCTTAACACTCTATTTCTTTCGCAAACGAATCTATTTGACTCTGCCTTAGCAGATGTACTTCTGCTTTATGTAAATCTTCTGCAGTGATATGTTATGTGCCTCTCCTCCGTAACAGATCAATAAACTTATGAGCTCTAGCTGTCGCTCTTACAAGTCTTAACCAAGAACTTAGCCTATCAGAGCTAACTACGAGAGGCATGGGATATGACACTGAAGTAACAAGATTTACAACGCATGAAGATTTAAGCTCACAGTCATGGTTGATGTTTCTACCAGCCATATCTACTGGTGAAGATGATGGCCAACTACTTTCTGGTGTGAGTAGAAAAGTAGGACCAACAAACCAACGTGATGATGCACATAACGATTGACGATTGGTTCGGGTAGCATCATCAGCAACGTTACAGTCGCTAGAAATCCATCGCCATTCGTTAGCTTGTGTGGCTTCGAGTATTTCGCATAAACGATGAGCGACAAATGGTTTATATGACCTAGCGTCGCTTCGAATCCACCCCAACAATACATTTAACGAGTCACACCAAAATATTCGCCTTGTAGGCTTATACGAGTGACTTTTAATAATGAAAGTTGCGAATCTACTAGCTATTAATGCTCCTTGAAGTTCTAATCTAGGAATGGAGGTCGGTTTTAATGGAGCTACTCTACTTTTACTAGAGATAAGGGCAGTCTTCATGCTTCCATCAGCATAAATTATTCGCCAATACGCCACGGCTGCGTAGGCTAACTCACTAGCATCAGAGAAGACATGAAGCTCACGCTTAACTACCAGCGACTCATTCAAACTATAAAATCGAGGAATTTCAAGATTGACTAACGAACTTAGATCTTTGAACCATATATTCCAAAGATCAAGTTCAGTTTGAGGTAATTTGTCCCATTTAAAGTTTTTACGGTATGGGTAAATGAATGCGTTTATCTAATTTTATATTATATCGATAATAAGAGCGAAATAAGAATATTGCAAAAGAAAATAAAATATTTTTAATTTTGGTCTTATTATTATCAGCGGCGCTGCGCCGCTGATAATAATAAGACCAAATTAAAATTAATAAAAATTAGATAAACGCATTCATTCACCCATACCGCGATTCGTGTGTTGTGCCGCTTATTAAACCCGCTATCATCAACCCGCACGTTGGAAGGTGCACGCTGTACCGTTCCAGCTGGTCCACTAAGTCGAAGGAACCGCAAGACAAGAAGAAAGGATCACGAGGAAGAAGTGCCTGCCGCTGCGAAGACGCATCGTTCGTAGCGTGTCTGGTGCGGCGACCTTATCCTGTAAGTCCTTTCCTCCTGTTTATCCCCGCTCCCGCGCCAACATAGTTTTTTGGCCTTCGAGCCGCACGCTCATGTTCCGGCCTTATAGCCGCATACTCTCTTTCTTTCCCGCATTCATTCCTCAATTCTTTCATACTTATAATCGCATTTTTCATGTGATATCCTAAAATTTTATTCAAAGATATTCATTTGTTTTCCAATTTTTGTCCACCTTATATCTTGCGTGAACCGCATTTGTATTTTTTCTTGCGCGTGTTCGTGTACAATGCGGGAAATTATAACGATACAGGCCGGTCAATGCGGGAACAATACGGCCAACATGACCAAATAAGCCAAAATGACCAAAAAGGAAAAATTACCAAATAGGCCAAAATGACCAAAAAGGCCAAAATGACCAAAAAGGCCAAAATGACCAAATAGGCCAAAATGACCAAAAAGGAAAAATGACCAAATAGGCCAAAATGACCAAATAGGCCAAGATAACCAAAAAGTTCAAAATGATCAAAATGACCAAAAAGGCCAAAATAACCAAATAGGCCAAAATGACCAAAAAGTAAAAATGACCAAATAGGCCAAAATGACCAAATAGGCCAAAATGACCAAATAGGCTAAAATGACCAAAAAGGAAAAATTACCAAATAGGCCAAAATGACCAAAAAGGTCAAAATGATCAAAAAGGCCAAAATGACCAAATAGGCCAAATGACCAAATAGGCCAAATGACCAAATAGGCCAAAATGACCAAATAGGCCAAAATGACCAAATATGCCAAAATGACCAAATAGGCCAAAATGACCAAATAGGCCAAAATGACCAAATATGCCAAAATGACCAAATAGGCCAAAATGATCAAAAAGGTCAAAATGACCAAATAGGCCAAAATGACCAAATAGGAAAAATGACCAAATAGGCCAAAATGACCAAAAAGGAAAAATTACCAAATAGGCCAAAATGACCAAAAAGGAAAAATTACCAAATAGGCCAAAATGACCAAAAAGGAAAAATTACCAAATAGGCCAAAATGACCAAAAAGGCCAAAATTACCAAATAGGCCAAAATGACCAAATAGGCCAAAATGACCAAAAAGGAAAAATGACCAAATAGGCGAAAATGACCAAATAGGCCAAAATTACCAAATAGGCCAAAATGACCAAAAAGGAAAAATTACCAAATAGGCCAAAATGACCAAAAAGCCAAAAATGACCAAAAAGGTCAAAATGACCAAAAAGGCCAAAATAACCAAATAGGCCAAAATGACCAAAAAGTAAAAATGACCAAATAGGCCAAAATGACCAAAAAGGAAAAATGACCAAATAGGTCAAAATGATCAAAAAGGCCAAAATGACCAAATAGGCCTAAATGACCAAAAAGGTCAAAATGATCAAAAAGGCCAAAATGACCAAATAGGCGAAAATGACCAAATAGGCCAAAATGACCAAATAGGCCAAAATGACCAAATATGCCAAAATGACCAAATAGGCCAAAATGACCAAAAAGGAAAAATTACCAAATAGGCCAAAATGACCAAAAAGCCCAAAATGACCAAAAAGGCCAAAATTACCAAATAGGCCAAAATGACCAAATAGGCCAAAATGACCAAAAAGGAAAAATGACCAAATAGGCCAAAATGACCAAATAGGCCAAAATAACCAAAAAGTAAAAATGACCAAATAGGCCAAAATGACCAAATAGGCCAAAATGACCAAAAAGGAAAAATGACCAAATAGGCCAAAATGACCAAAAAGGTCAAAATGACCAAATAGGCCAAAATGACCAAAAAGGTCAAAATGATCAAAAAGGCCAAAATGACCAAATAGGCCTAAATGACCAAAAAGGTCAAAATGATCAAAAAGGCCAAAATGACCAAATAGGCGAAAATGACCAAATAGGCCAAAATGACCAAATAGGCCAAAATGACCAAAAAGGAAAAATTACCAAATAGGCCAAAATGACCAAAAAGGAAAAATTACCAAATAGGCCAAAATGACCAAAAAGGCCAAAATTACCAAATAGGCCAAAATGACCAAATAGGCCAAAATGACCAAAAAGGAAAAATGACCAAATAGGCGAAAATGACCAAATAGGCCAAAATTACCAAATAGGCCAAAATGACCAAAAAGCCAAAAATGACCAAAAAGGTCAAAATGACCAAAAAGGCCAAAATAACCAAATAGGCCAAAATGACCAAAAAGTAAAAATGACCAAATAGGCCAAAATGACCAAATAGGCCAAAATGACCAAAAAGGAAAAATGACCAAATAGGCCAAAATGACCAAAAAGGCCAAAATGACCAAATAGGCCAAAATGACCAAATGGGCCAAAATAACCAAATAGGCCAAAATGACCAAATAGGCCAAAATGACCAAAAAGGAAAAATGACCAAATAGGCCAAGATAACCAAAAAGTTCAAAATGATCAAAATGACCAAAAAGGTCAAAATGATCAAAAAGGCCAAAATGACCAAATATGCCAAAATGACCAAATAGGCCAAAATGACCAAAAAGGAAAAATTACCAAATAGGCCAAAATGACCAAAAAGGAAAAATTACCAAATAGGCCAAAATGACCAAAAAGCCCAAAATGACCAAAAAGGCCAAAATTACCAAATAGGCCAAAATGACCAAATAGGCCAAATTGACCAAAAAGGAAAAATGACCAAATAGGCCAAAATGACCAAATGGGCCAAAATGACCAAAAAGGAAAAATTACCAAATAGGCCAAAATGACCAAAAAGGCCAAAATGACCAAAAAGGAAAAATGACCAAATAGGCCAAAATGACCAAATAGGCCAAGATAACCAAAAAGTTCAAAATGATCAAAAAGGCCAAAATGACCAAAAAGGCCAAAATAACCAAATAGGCCAAAATGACCAAATAGGCCAAAATGACCAAAAAGGAAAAATGACCAAATAGGCCAAAATAACCAAATAGGCCAAAATGACCAAATAGGCCAAAATGACCAAATATGCCAAAATGACCAA
The DNA here is from genome assembly GCA_949752895.1 of Dendrolimus pini. Taxonomy (NCBI): domain Eukaryota; kingdom Metazoa; phylum Arthropoda; class Insecta; order Lepidoptera; family Lasiocampidae; genus Dendrolimus; species Dendrolimus pini. The sequence goes on from OX457124.1 coordinate 25,753,407, forward strand.
ATAGGCCAAAATGACCAAAAAGGCCAAAATGACCAAATAGGCCAAAATGACCAAAAAGGTCAGAATGACCAAAAAGGCCAAAATAACCAAATAGGCCAAAATGACCAAAAAGTAAAAATGACCAAATAGGCCAAAATGACCAAAAAGGAAAAATGACCAAATAGGCCAAAATGACCAAATAGGCCAAAATGACCAAATAGGCCAAAATAACCAAATAGGCCAAAATGACCAAATAGGCCAAAATGACCAAAAAGGTCAAAACGATCAAATAGGCCAAAATGACCAAATAGGCCAAAATGACCAAATAGGCCAAAATGACCAAAAAGGTCAAAATGATCAAAAAGGCCAAAATGACCAAATAGGCCAAAATGACCAAATAGGCCAAAATGACCAAATATGCCAAAATGACCAAATAGGCCAAAATGACCAAAAAGGAAAAATTACAAAATAGGCCAAAATGACCAAATAGGCCAAAATGATCAAATAGACCAAAATGACCAAAAAGGGCAAAATGACCAAATAGGCCAAAATGACCAAAAAGGAAAAATTACCAAATAGGCCAAAATGACCAAAAAGGCCAAAATTACCAAATAGGCCAAAATGACCAAATAGGCCAAAATGACCAAATATGCCAAAATTACCAAATAGGCCAAAAAGGTCAAAATGATTCAAAAGGCCAAAATGACCAAATAAGCCAAAATGACCACAAAGGAAAAATTACCAAATAGGCCAAAATGACCAAAAAGGCCAAAATGACCAAATAGGCCAAGATAACCAAAAAGTTCAAAATGATCAAAAAGGCCAAAATGACCAAATAGGCCAAAATGACCAAATAGGCCAGAATGACCAAAAAGGCCAAAATTACCAAATAGACCAAAATGACTAAAAAGGAAAATGACCAAATAGGCCAAAATGATCAAATAGGCCAAAATGACCAAATAGGCCTGTACGGGCTAGCAACAGCCGTACATTGCCGTGTCCAGCGGTTTACGCCGACACGTGCATTTTAACATATTTAAATCAGTACTCATTTAGCACCGTACTCGGTCAATCGGCAAAACAGCCACTGATCTTAGAGCATAATCACCATCTTTCCATTATATTTTATTATTATTATATTATATTTTATCAATAAACAATTACATCAAGAAAACCTCTATCATTAGCATTCCATGTAGGACAACCCCCTACATGTTTTGGTCCTTCGAGCTATAAACCTAGCGCGCGGTTTGGTTTCTAGCAGGATCATCGCGCGTGAAGAGTTTTTTTATCGGTGACTTTAGTGAACAGTTCAAGCTATCGTCTTATCATAGATAATCAAGACATTTTCTATTTTACATTATACAAATAACATTTACATTTAATAAAAATTTTTTTACAAACAGTGATTTTTTACTTATACAAATAAATCATATACAAACATTAAAATCAGTGTGTGAGAAGTGTTAAAATTCTCTGCAAGTTATCGTCGCCCCGAAGGGAGACATCAAACATCATTTCCCAGCAATCTTCAGCTGCACACCATAAGCATCATAATTTCAAGTAAGATCTTTCAATTTTTACAATAACGATGGAGAAGCTCCTTCAAAGACAAGTGGAGACCCTAGAAGCGGTCAAGCAGATTGATCGTAACTTTGGCAAGGACTCATCCAGCCGCAAGACACGTCAGTACCTGGAAGAGCGTATTGATAGGCTGTATAGGCTCTGGGCGGATTTTGCATCAGTTAACGAAAAGTTATACGTGTACGCCACTGCTGATGTTCCATACTTTACGGAAAACCAATTTCAGAAGATGCATACGTACTACCTATCCATAAAGCAAAAATTAATATCAATACATCCAACAACATCGGGAGAAGCAGACGAAAGATTTCCTCAACAAGGTCCTTCAATAAAGACACCAACCCGTCCATTAACACCTGCTCCAGAGCCGCCGACTGCTACACCGATACAAGCTATTGAACTATTGACTTGAGCATTCAGGTTGAAGAAATAGACACGAAATGGGAGTTAGAAGACGAGCTCCACAACCTACAGTGCCGCTGGAAGGAAATAGACTCCTTGCATTTAAAAATAGACAACATCCTGCAAGGGTCCAATTCGGAATACGAGGAGGAATTTACAAATTATGAATATTCTTATAAAAATATCAAAAGAAGCATACACGAAAAGTTAGCATCAACAGCACATATACAGCAGTCAACACCACAGCTGGAAGTCCCTATTTTCACAGGCAACTATACACAGTGGCCAACATTTTATGATTTATTTACTGCCGCTATCCACGATAATAAATCATTGAGCAAAGCACAAAAAATGCAGCATTTGAAGGGTAAAGTGCGAGGTGAAGCCGAATGCCTCATCCACCACCTGCATATATCAGCACAGAATTATGACACTGCATGGGATATATTAACAAGGCGCTATAACAATACACAGTTGCTCTTTACTAAACAAACAGAGGTACTTTTAAATCAGCCCTCTATACAGAAACAAACAGCATATGAAATCAAAAAATTGCACGACACTACAGCCGAGTGTATTCACGCAATCCATAATTTAGGAGTGGATACCAATTCATGGGATACGCTTATATATAGTACACATCATTTCCAAAAAGTTAGATAGTCAAACTTTTAGTGACTACAAGGAATCACGGGAATCTCCACGGGAATTGCCTACTTTAACGGAATTTATGAACTTTTTAGAAAACAAGTTTTTGGCTCTCGAACCCATACAGAAACGGGAGAGAGAACCAAGTCAAAACAGAGAACCTAAGTTTCAAAAATCACGTCCATTTTTTAATAAAAATGAGAATGCATATCAAAAACAATAGCCATACTTTAATGAAAATAAAAATGAGTATAAAAAACAAGCATTAGCACCAGAGTCTCGCCACAATCAACTAACATACACCAAAATCATGAACTTAAATTCAAGGCATGCGTTATTTGTCAGCGAACGCATGGCTTATTTCAATGTAAAAAGTTTTTAAACATGCCAGATAACATTAAAATAATGAACTTGGAAAAACACGACATATGCGAAAACTGCTTATATACTCATAATGGAAGAATTTGCATATCAGAAAAACGTTGTCGTCATTGCAACGGGAATCATAATTCAATATTACACGATACCTTTGTTAACAAGCGGCGAACTTATGACAATGCGAAACCTGAGCAATCGCATTCCAATGCCAATGTGTTACTACAAGGCTATTTTCCTGAAATACTTTTAGCAACAGCGATTATCAAGGTTCAATCAAACAATGGTTCTTATCACAGCTTTCGCGCTCTTCTCGATCAAGGCTCCCAGGCTTCCTTAACATCAGAAAGAGCAGTTAAAATATTAGGGTTGCCGCGGAAGAAATGTCGTGGGATTATATCAGGAATTGGAAACAGAGAAAACAACTGCTTAGGAAACATTAAAATAAAATGCCAGTCTAATCTTGAAGACTATTGTTTTGAAACCAATGCATTTATCATGGAAACTTTATTAAAAAATCTACCAAGTTGTACTTTTATGAAATCAAATTGGGAACTGTTAGAAGACATTCCTCTAGCAGACCCCACCTTCAACATCAGTAGCCCAGTTGATATATTATTGGGGGCGGATATTTACAGTAATATTATTTTAGAAGGAATATTTAAAATTGGTCAGAACCTACCTATTGCACAAAAAACGCGCTTAGGTTGGATTTTAAGCGGCAATGTAGAACGCAGCTTATAATGTAACGTAACTTTGAACAATATGGTAGATTTACATCAATATTGGCAAATTGAGGATATCACAGAACCATCATATATATCCTCCGAGGATCAGAGCGTAATGGAATTTTATAAGAAAACCACGTTACGACTCCCGAACGGTCGTTATGAAGTACGTTTACCATTAAAATCAAACATAGATCAAGAGTTGGGTTTATCAAGAAACAAGGCCGTTGCACAATTCAAGCAGTTGGAGAAAAAATTTACTAAGCAAGAAGATGTGGCTAAAGAATACAAATTATTTATCAACGAATATTTATCATTAAATCACATGCAGCCAGTGACTTGTAACACAACACCGGGCTATTATTTACCTCATCATTGCGTCATAGAGGATTCCACTACCACGAAACTGCGCGTGGTATTCAATGCATCAGCAAAAACGACATCAGGGTTCAGTTTGAACGATTTTATGGAAAGGGGTCCGAATCTGCAACAAGATCTTCAAAGCCTCATAATTAGGTGGAGGCAGTACAAATATGGTTTTACAGCGGACATTGAGAAGATGTTCCGACAAGTTTGGTTAAATCAAAATGACCAAAAATATCAAAAAATCATTTGGCGAGAATCGCCTTTAGATATATTACAAGAATATCAATTATCAACGGTAACATACGGCACCAAGGCCGCACCGTTCCTCGCAATGATGACACTTCGTCAGTTGGCAGAAGATGAAAAGGAGAACTATAAAAACAGCTTGGCTCCAAAAACTATAGAATCATGATTTTTTATGGATGACTTAGTACATGGAAGTCATTCTATCGAATCAGCAAAATTATTAATACAAGATATTATAAGTATTTTGAAATCTGGGGGATTCAATTTAAGAAAATGGAAGAGTAATGAAGAACAGTTATTGAAGTTTGTCGACTGTAGTCAAGATCATGAGTTATGGTGGAAAGGTCCGAACTGGCTACCATTATATAAAGAAGGTAATCAAGAAAAAGAAAGCTTTAAAACGGATCAAGAAGTTAGGAAAATCAAGCAAGTAACCACTGTATATGCTGAATCAGGAAGCATAATTAATCATTTGCTATATAAATATAGCTCGTTTGGCAAGATAACAAAAATTTTAGAATGGGTGTACCGCTTTATATCAAGAAAGCATGAAAGAAAATCAAGAACATCATACTTAACTATAAGTGAAACAAATCGAGCAAAAATCAGAATTATCAAGCAAGTTCAACAAGAAGAACTTCATCATGAAATATCAGCCTTACAAAAGGGTGATAACATATCACGAAAAAGCAAGATCATCATGTTAAACCCTATACTAGATCAAGATAGTATTTTAAGGGTAGGTGGACGTCTAAAAAATGCGCATATTACATTAGACATGAAACACCCTATAATCATACCAAAAAATAGTCGTTTATCAGATTTAATCATAGATCAATGTCACCAGCTCACATATCATGGCGGAGCTCGGATGACTTTGTCGATCATGCGACAACAATATTGGTTAATAGGTGGGATCAGGGCTGCGAAAAAACGCATTCATCAGTGTGTAAAATGTAGAAAGTATAATCCAAGTCAACACTATCAAATAATGGGAGATTTACCAGCATCAAGGGTAAATCCATCACGACCTTTCTATCATTCAGGGATAGACTACACGGGTCATATTTTTGTAAAGTCCAACAAGGGACGCGGAGTAAAAACTACGAAAGGTTACGTAGCAGTATTTGTGTGTATGGTTACCAAGGCCGTTCACCTCGAGTTGGTATCGGACTTGACTACGTCAGCATTTCTATCAGCACTTCGTAGAATGTCAGCAAGAAGAGGTGTTCCCAAACATATGTACAGCGATCAAGGTACCACATTTATAGGAGCAAACAAGGTTCTACAAAAAGAATATCAAGAGATACAGTGTTTATTTAACAACGACTTTATGACAGAAGTCACTGACATGGGTATCCAGTGGCATTTTAATGCATCATATTGGCCCTCAGCAGGTGGCCTCTGGGAAGCATCAGTGAAGAGCCTGAAATACCACATGAAACGAGTTTTAGGTGAACAGAAACTCACATTTGAGGAGTATAGCACGTTACTATCGCAGATCGAAGCATGTTTAAATCAAAGGCCTTTATGTTCTTTGACGGAAGATCCAGAAGACCTTAACTGCCTTACACCATCTCACTTTTTATCAAGCGGGCCAATATTAACATTTTTTAATACTGAAATGGATTTGCGTACACGTTGGCATTTAATACAGAAATTATACGAAGATATCTGGAAAAGGTGGAAATCCGAATATCTTACCCAATTATCAGCACGCACCAAATGGCAACAATCAAGAGCCAGTCTTAAAATTAACGACATAGTTCTCATTCATGACTATAATTTACCTCCGGGAAGGTGGCCACTTGGCCGAATCATGGAATTACACCCCGGAAGTGACGGCCACGTGAGAGTCGTCACGTTAAAAACAAAAAACGGAATCATAAAACGTCCTATCATAAAACTATCTTTTACCTGTTCATAAAGAAAACAGCGATAATTAAGAATCAAGTGGATCATTCATAGCAATTAAAAATATATATATACAATCTAATAACCTTAATTACAAGCTTTCGCAATTATAGACTCGTTTATATCATATGAAATTGGCACACAGAAAAATATTTTGTATAATTTACTAAAATGCCATTTCATCAGAAGAATGGCGCCTCACATAGTCTACGATTTGAATCTTTACTGGGAAGGTCCAAACGCTTTAGATAAGAATATTATTTAACTAAACAACACATGCAGAAAGGTGAAAACAATGCTATATGATCATGTTACATTTGCACCATAGAAATGGAACAGCTACACCATTGCGATAAAAAATTGCTAAGTTATCAAAATACGCGCACGCGCCGAGCACTTCTAGACGGTGGATATTTTATAACACATTTGTTTGAAATTTTAACAATATGATAAAAATAGAAAAATCAAGAGCATTTAGCAATATCAGGGAAAGAACAAGCATGAAATCATAATTAAGAGCCTGTATACTACTAATTCAAATCGGTGTTTCACATAGTTTACCCCCGCGCAACCAATGTTTACTTCGATGGGACAGCGCCAATTTAAGGCGTGCGTGCGTGTGGTAAAATATTGTATATCACCGAACATACGCTACATAACATAAATAGGTGTATACGTAGCTAACGAACATTGCACGGCACCGATATCACACTATTCATGCGGCTGAGAACAAGAGGAAGCGAGACAAAACATGATAAAGTGAGAGAAGTTCACGTGGATAATAGGTATTGAAAATTCGACACGAGGTACTAAACATGTTTGGCCTAGTGGTTTTCTAATACTAAGGTAGTGAGGAGGTTGAAGACTCGATCCCGCACACAGGTGGTTTTTTTTTTCTCTTTTTGTAACTAATTTTGATACAGTTAAACTTTATTCTAATGATATTAGTTTTTAGATGTAAATGTTATAAAAATCACTTCATTGTATTATGGAACAACAATGAATTCATATTATCCCTATTGATATTATAAATGCGAAAGTAACTGTCTGTCTGTTTGTTCCGTTTTCACGGAAAAACTACTGGACCGATTTGGCTGAAATTCATTTGATATATATTTTCGATGCTGAGAATGAACATAGGATGCTTTTATCCCGAAATATGGAATAGTTTCCGGGATAAAAATATATTTGTCTTTTTTTTGTTTCTTATCCTTTTACGGAAAAACTACCGAACCGATTTAGTTAAAATTCGGTATAATGGATTTATGTAATCAATATTATGGGTTATCCCAAAAAATGGGGTAGGTTTTTTGTGATTTTCCATTTTGGTCATTGCAGCCATTTCAGTCATTTCAACCATTTGGGCCATTTCAGTCATTTAGCCATTTCGGTCATTTGAGCGATTTGGGCCATTTCAGTCATTTCGGTCATTTGGGCAATTTTGGTCATTTCGGCCATTTCAGCCATTTCGGTCATTTCAGCCATTTAGGCCATTTCAGTCATTTTGGCCATTTAGGCCATTTCGGTAATTTCGGCCATTTCAGCCATTTCAGTCATTTCAACCATTTGGGCCATTTCAGCCATTTGGGCCATTTCGGTCATTTCAGCCATTTGGGCCATTTCAGTCATTTTGGCCATTTAGGCCATTGCAGTAATTTTGGCCATTTAGACCATTTCAGCCATTTCAGTCATTTCAACCATTTGGGCCATTTCAGCCATTTCGGCCATTTGGGCCATTTCAGCCACTTCGGTCATTTCAGCCATTTCAGTCATTTCAACCATTTAGGCCATTTCAGCCATTTAGGCCATTTCGGCCATTTTGGTCATTTCGGCCATTTCAGCTATTTCAGCCATTTGGGCCATTTCCGTCATTTTGGCCATTTCGGTCATTTTGGCCATTTCGGTCATTTCGGCCATTTGGGCCTTTTAGGCCATTTCGGCCATTTTAGTCATTTCGGCCATTTCGGTCATTTGGGCCATTTAAACCATTTCGGCCATTTCAGCCATTTCAGTCGATTCAGCTATTTCGGCCATTTGGGCAATTTCAGCCATTTCATTCATTTCAGCCATTTCGGTCATTAGGGCCATTTCAGTCATTTCAGCCATTTCAGTCGTTTCGGTCAATTCGACCATTTGTGTCATTCAGCCGTTTGATCATTTAGGCCCGTTCGGCCAAATATATTTTCATATTGGAAACTATCTCATTTTTCGGGATGAAAAGTAGTTCTTGGCCACCCTCGATATTAAAATAACATGATTATGTACCCAGTTTCATCCAAATCGGTTCAATAGTCTGTCCATAAAAGGATAACAAACAGAAAGACAAATATGCTTTTGGATTTTTTTTCGCGGAACCCTAAAAACGTAGCCTAAGGTACTTCTTATAACATCAGCTATCTGCCATTTAAAATTACGTCAAAATCGATCCAGCTGTGTCCGAGATTATCCGGAACATCCAGACACACAGACAGACTGACAAAAATTCTATAAATAGCATTTTCGGAATCTCCTGGTCCGATTTTTTTTTAACTTATTTTGAGATTTCAAACAGGCACTTCACTTTGCGTTTTTGGAATCTCCTGGTCCAATTTTTTAGTTTTTATTTTGACATTACAAACAAACCATTTGTTTATCTGTATAGATAAGAACTTTAAAATAAATTATAATAGATAAAAGATAAAACATAAAAAAATTAGACAGAAAAATGAAACGAGCACTCGAACCATAAACTCTAATCGTACGTGTACTAGTATCAACTCACTCTACCACAATAACATTGGAGAAAGTATTGAAAGTTTTGTAATATTTATAACTCTACTTATCCACGTGTCAACGTAATTTTCTATGAAGAATCATAGATGGCGCTTTCGAATTTTAATGTTACCGGTAAGATTGATTTAAATACGTTTTATTGTCAATAGTATAAAAGTCCAGATGAAATGAAATATAAAAATTTAGAAAAGTATTTTTATTGCATTTTATAAAATTATTTAGGAAGAGAAAAAGAGCATTTTATCAACTTTCATATCAAAATAAAAAAATCTTCTAGATCAAGTGAAACTAGTAGGGTTCGAACCCACAGAGCTAGTGATTTAGACCAGACCTCTACCGTATACGCCAAACAAGTATAGCGCGACCGCTTCAAAATTCTTGTTATTATTGCTCCTTCGTTTATTTAAAATTATTTTTCAATGGCGGTCGCGGAGCAGAGCAGCGCGTGCAGTTTAGACGAAAGCCTCGGACGTTATGATAAATTCCATACATTGGGACCGGCAGGCGGGATTTTTGCAGTCATTTTTAATAAAATAATTAATTACTTCCAAATTAAGTTAAGTAACCCAATAAAAGATCTATAATTGAATTTGTTATAATATAATATGTTACTGTTATTTATTTTAGCGATGTACGATTAACAGTAATAACAATAACCAAGATTGAATAACTCGTTTAGAGGTTACTTTGCAATTATTTTCTATCGAGAAAATTTATCGTAAATGCGTTCTGAGTACAAAGTTTACGTCAGAAATTTGATCAAGATTGACATATATTTTTTTCACCGCAATAAAGTGTGTATAACTACTGTAAAAATGGTTGAGAAAATGATCTAAAAACGCATTCTGTCAGTTATCACCTTGTTAAGATCAGCAATGTTTGATAACCATATTTCCTCAGTTGTGGCGGCGACAGAGGGTACCCCTGGGTCAGCCCCCCGTATCAATGACTATTTAGTGTATTAGTGAAAAGTGAAATAAGGAGAATCAATTAGTGTAAAAATAGTGCGCGTAGTCTACTGATCCAACAATCAGTACGTAACAATAACATACGGTTAAATCAAGTGTAGAGACGTTTTCATTGATAATTGTATCACTCATTAGTGTTAAGACAATTTGAATCATCTTTGTCGCATGTCATTCACCAACCATTAATTCATCAGCATCACACTTCCTTTTCTTCTCTCGTGTCGTGTCTCGGGCTAGCAACAGTCGTACATTGCCGTGTCAGCGGTTTACGCCGACACGTGCATTTTAACATATTTAAATCAGTACTCATTTAGCACCGTACTCGGTCAGTCGGCAAAACAGCCACTGATCTTAGAGCATAATCACCATCATTCCATTATTATATTTTATTATTATTATATTATATTTTATCAATAAACAATTACATCAAGAAAACCTCTATCATTAGCATTCCATGTAGGACAACCCCCTACAAGGCCAAAATGAACAAAAAGGCCAAAATAACCAAATAGGCCAAAATGACCAAAAAGGTCAAATGATCAAAAAGGCCAAAATGACCAAATAGGCCAAAATGACCAAATAGGCCAAAATGACCAAATAGGCCAAAATTACCAAAAAGGCCAAATTGACCAAATAGGCCAAAATGACCAAAAAGGAAAAATTACCAAATAGGCCAAAATGACCAAAAAGGCCAAAATGACCAAAAAGGCCAAAATGACCAAAAAGGCCAAAATTACCAAATAGGCCAAAATTACCAAAAAGGCCAAAATGAAAATTATCCCTTGTCCATCCTCAGTATTTAATTTACATACGTACCGAATTTCAGCCAAATCGGTCCAGTAGTTTTCCGTAAAAGCATAACAAACAAACAGACAAATATCATGTTATCCCGGAAACTATCCCTTTTTTCGGGATAAAAAGTATCCTATGTTCATCCTCGGTATCGAAAATATATATATACTGAGTTTCAGCCAAATCGGTCCAGTAGTGTTTACGTGAAAACGGAACAGACAGACAGACAGAGTTACTTTCGCATTTATAATATTAATAGGGATTTGCTTCAGGACATTAAAACTAACGACACCAACTTACGGAGATCTGAACCATTTAGTTTCTTCGACGATATCTGGTGTAACAACCTGCTTGCGCTTTCCCGGACAGCTTAACGCGGATTTAAGGAAGCTAGCAGTCAATATGGTCCCGTTTCCAAGACTGCACTTCTTTATGCCTGGATTTGCGCCGCTTACCTCGCGCGGCAGTGAGCAATATCGTGCGTTGTCCGTACCTGAATTGACACAGCAAATGTTTGATGCGAAAAACATGATGGCTGCATGCGATCCTCGACACGGAAGATATTTGACGGTTGCTGCCGTCTTCCGCGGGCGGATGTCCATAAAAGAAGTGGATGAACAGATGCTTAATATCCAAAATAAAAATAGCATCTATTTCGTTGAGTGGATCCCGAATAATGTCAAGACAGCGGTTTGCGATATACCTCCTCGCGGTTTGAAGATGTCCGCAACGTTCATTGGCAACACTACTGCTATTCAGGAGTTGTTTAAGCGAATTTCGGAGCAGTTTACGGCCATGTTTAGGAGGAAGGCGTTCTTGCACTGGTACACTGGCGAGGGTATGGATCAGTGTCATAACAGTCAGTACAATTATTTTTTCTTAGAGATTTTTTGCGTTCTTTTAGTAGGTACGTATTGCAGTAGTCGTATGTCACTGTTCTCAAATTAATTTAATATGACATAATTGACATCAATTATGTCAAAACCAAAACGACATTCCGATCGATACCAGTCACATTAGTGAACGTATGTACTTTTTTTGTGTTTCGATTATTTTTCGACAACTTTTTTTGGTTTCTGGACTCCGAAGACTTCGCTTATCTCGTTTACTAGTGTTCTGTGATCACGTTGGACTTACGCATGTACCCTGAATAACGATTTGCCTAACGATTTGTTCTCTGTCGACTTGGATTATGGCTTCTTCTGAAAGAGGTTGTTGTGTGCCTAGATGCGGCAAAACTTTTAAGTAAATCATCCTAACGGCACCAGATTAGATGTGGACACAAATGATGTTATGAAAATGTATGACTTTGAATATTTTAATAAAAGGAAACATAATAAATCAGGTTACCGCTAAATTGTTGTTTTATTTTACTAACAAATAAACATTTTTTGAAATGGCTTTTGGGAATTGCAAGAGTGAAATTATTAACTCCCGCAATTTCCAAAAGTCTAATATAATAATCAAAATAATACTAGATGCCCTGGACGGTTGTTGCCGTTGTATTGTGTCGTATACCGATAGAGTGCGTTAGTATATATATTATGACTGTTGACTCTATACCAGTATATATAAAGTACTCTGTGGTATGGATGAGATGGAGTTTACGGAAGCTGAGAGCAATATGAATGACTTTTTTTTTATTGGTCTGCAAAATTGAATATAGATTATAATCTTTTTTTTTTATCTTCATGAAACCGTTTCATGGCTTAAACTATATTCTGTTTATGCAAACACGGCATGCCTAATATAATTATTTTTGGTTACCTACGCCTATGGATGTATGATTTTACAGTGGTACAAACAGAATATAATAGAGGTAGTAAATGTAAAAGAAAGTATAAAGTTAAGAAGAGGATTGAAACAAACCATTGAGTCGTTTTTTAATAGATGGAGCAGAGTCAGCGAATATGTCGACCTTTGTACGCACGGAATTACTATAGTTCATCATTCTGTATAGGGGAGAATATTGACCTATATTAGTTCTTACTTGTGGTAAGTTAAAAGTTTTGCGATTAATTAAACGACTGCCGTTCTGGGGGACACAAATGGTTAAATTTTGAAGAGTAATACTAGAATGTACAATTCCATTTAAAATATTATAAGTCATTATAATGTCTGATATTTTCCTTCGAGCATATAATGGGGTAATATTATAGTGCTGAATGCGATCATCGTAGGATTGTAAAGAACGACACTTATTGTCTGAGTAAGCTAAATAATACAAGAATCTTTTTTGTACTCTTTCAATCCGATTAGAATGTACTTGATAGCATGGATTCCACACTACACTACAATATTCCAGAATACTACGTACCAAGCTACAATAAATAGTAATGGTTAATTTGGGCTCTTTGAATATTTTCGTAATACGGGAAATGAAACCTGATAATTTTGATGATTTTTTAATGATGTTGTCTATGTGACACCTGAAGCTTAAATTACTATCAAGGGTAATCCCAAGGTCGCGGATAATAGATGTTTCTTTAATTGTGTCATTGGCAATTAGATATTCGGCACTATGTGTTTTTTTCTTTTTAGTAAACTTAATAAAAAAACATTTTGAAGGATTTAGTGCCATCATATTATTATTGCACCAATTATTAACACGATTGATGTCGTCCTGTAAGTAATCAACATCGTGAGGACTTAAAATGATTCGGTACATCTTTAGATCATCCGCATACATTTTAAAATTGCTTTGAATTGAGTCACAAAGATCGTTTATAAAGACAAGAAAGAAGAGTGGTCCTAAATGAGATCCCTGAGGGACGCCTGTAGGTACATCAAATTTAAAAGATTTATAACCACGAACCATAACCAGTTGGCTTCGATTTTTTAAGATTCGCACCATCTCAGTAAAGAGCCGTGGATCCCCATGATATTTAATTTACGTATAAGCAAGCGATGATTAACAAGGTCAAATGCTTTACGGAAATCCGTATATATTGCATGGACTTCGCTATTATTATCAATGGATTTCGATAAGTCTGTAACATATTCTAACAAATTAGTCGTGGTGGATTTTTTCGGAAGAAAGCCCTGTTGATTGTGGTTAATTTGAGGTTGAATGAAAGGTAAAAGCTTTTTGTGTACTAACGATTCGAAAATTTTACCACAAATATACAGGATAGAATTCGGTCTGTAATGTGTTATGTCGTCAAGAGTATCGGATTTATGAATAGGTGTAATATATGCTAACTTCCATGCGGTTGGGAAAATAGCGGTTTCTAGGGACATATTAATTAGTTTTGTAAGCGGCTTATAAAGATTCTCAGCACACTTGTTGAGAAGTAAAGGAGGTAGTTGATCTGGTCCAGGTCCTTTGTTACAATTTAGTGTTTTTAAAGAATTTAAAACTTCATCTTCGCTAATACAGAGATTACTTACTGATGTTAGATTATAAGTAGAACTATACACAGAGTGATTTGACTGATTAGAAATATGTAGGTAGGGATGATTATAAACCGATCGGAAATATCTAGCAAAAAGATTTGAAATTTCTTGACCTCCCTTTCCAGTTACGCCATCTAAATGCATTTCATTTGGTAACGATGAACTAGTTGACTTTTGATCCTTCATAAACGTCCAGAAGTATTTGGGATTTTTACGTATGTCCAAAGTTGCTTGAGTTTTAAATTCATTAAAACAAGTTTTAATCATTTTATCGCACCTGGTACGTAAAACATTGAAAGTTACTTTGTCCATAGGATTTTGGTATTTTTTATATCTGAATGATATTTATTTTTCTCTTTAAGAGCATTTATCACGGAAGAATTAAACCAAACAGGGTATTTATCTTTACGTTTTTGGCGTAATGGTGTGTGTTTGTATACTAAAGGCATGATAGTACTATAAATCGTATTAAGCATAACATCAACATCTGTAATGCCTTTCCATAGTGTTGGCCAATTTAAGTTACTTAGTTCAGTATTTAAAGACACATAATCAGTATGATAAAAATTGTAGTTTGAGGGTGGTTTTTCTTTTATCTTGTTCAGACTTTTACGTGCTATGTTAATTTCTATACTTGGATGGTATTTATCTTCGGGTATAACCGGGACGGTGACATTTGGTATTTTGATGTCAGATGGGTTATTACAAAACACTAGATCTAACATTCGCTGATCACTATTAAAAACAGTATTACATTGATGCAAGTCGTTATATGCCATTGTATCTAGACATAAGTTAACAATATTATTAGAATTGGTTACGTGTGAATCAAGAGACCAGTTTATTTCAGGCAAATTAAAATCACCTATTAAGAGAGTGAATGAGTTCCTGTTGATTTTATTTTGGATTCCATTAGTAATTCCGTCGAATATGTATTTTACATCATCATATTTTATTGGAGGCGGTATGTATACCGCACAAATGTCGACATATATGCCACTACTACATCTAATAGAAACCCATAGGTCTTCTGCATTAGTCTCCCATTTTACCTTCCTAAGCACTTCGTGTTTTTTTAAAATTGCTACCATTATTCCACCTCCATCTTTTTTAAGGGATTTAGTTGACGATCTATCACGTCTAAAGACATTGTAACGTTGATCAATTAATTCGTGATCAAATACAGTTTCATTTAGCCACGTTTCAGTGCAGATTACAATATCAAAACAGTTGTTTAATAAAGAGATATAAAACTCATGCGTTTTAGTTCTTAAACCCCTAACATTTTGATAATAAATGTTTAATTTTAACGAAGAAATCTTAAGTGAATCGAATTTTATTTTATATATGTAACAAAATCATGCAATTATTAAAAAAGAAAGTAATAACAGATTGAACATCTAATCAATTTTTTCAAGAGACTAAGTCTCTTTTATATTTAAAATCACTGTTATCCGATTTTCTCATAAAAATCTTACCATTACGTGTCCAAACATACTTATAATTTCTCTGTTTTGCTTTTTGCCTAGTGAGTGCGTGAAGTTTTTTATTATAGGATGATAGATGCCCAATTACATAAAAACTTTCTTTATCTCCAGAAATACCTAGGAGACTATTATTAAGCTTATTATTTGGATTTGACTTATTATACATTATACATGCAGCCAGAAATCTATCACGTGTTCTTGGAGTATCTAATTGAACAATTATAGACTTAGGTCGGTTACTTTTAGGATCCTGTCTAGCTACACGCGTTACATTATGAATGTTATGTTCAGTTACATTGAAGTTATTTGATTAGTTATATTGGTCTCGGAGTACCAGCAGTACCAGGACGCGACGGCTGATGACAAGGGATATTTTGACGAAGAAGTGGAAGAGGAGTGAATGTTCTGTCCATTGTTTTGTAACGACATGTCTATATGTCCGTGTTAGTGTTAGACGTAACTGAATGTTTTATGTTCTGTACCTTTTTATTAAAACCTTTAAATGAAAAAAAAAAAAAATTATACGAAAGAGTTCGTAACAATACGTTTCGAGCTTTAAATATTTATTTATTATTACACACGTTTATTGTAGTATGTTTATTTGTAACCAATAAAATATGGTTGTGTTCAATCGATGACATTAAAACTCAATTGCAATCTTGTATAAAACTTTGTGTCATAAATAACTTGAGCAAAACAAATTTATTTTATAAATGCATTGCATTTTTTACATGCACATTTCTTAAACATGTTGAATTATAAATTTTAACAGATTTTCTAACGTTCAAGTACTTCAGCGGTCACTTACCCAAACCATAACAATACTAAATATTACCTAACTCTCTTGATGAATACATTTCAATCTCATTTACGCTAAAGAGGAAATATTATAATTTAATTAAGGCCCACACTAAGACCAGTGACAGACTTTTATTAGGAAACGTGCGGGAATTTTATTCAGCACACATCCAAGTTACTGGCCCCAATTTAAAAGAACTACAATATGTATGCTCTGATCTTTATTGCAAACAATAAATCCGAAAACTTTTTACATACAGGTATATCGAAAGGTGAAAGGCTATTTGTTTCAAGCGACATTTTATAAACGGGTTTTTTCATTCTAATATCCTCAAATCTGGTTTCCAATTTAAATCTATGGATATATATCTTTTTCACATATTTGACAGGTACATAGTTTATTTAATATCCGTTTTTCTTGGATCATTCCAAACTTTTCACAATGTCGATTGCAGCAGGTAGCTTTAACCTCTCGATATAAAAACAATTTTTAATAAAGTCATATGTGATTATTCGCATTGATGACATAAGTATATATTTTATCTACATTATGTCACTTGTGTCGACTATGTTGCTGCCACATATTATAATCCCTGCACGTTCCCTATGCATAGCCTTAAGAACTACGTCAGTAGAAGATGCCTCGGTATACCCGCTGTCCCTTAGGACTTTGGCGCTCAACCAGACGATAGTTGGCTGTCATGAAGCAATGTAAGATTAAATATAAGATCTTTCATAGTGGAGTTGATTAAGTAGAAAACGACATCTCCAACGACAGCTGGGATTAATCATTGCCAGGCAGAAAGAAAGTCGTACGCAAACCAATGCTTACAATACGTAATCGGTAAAATTCAAATGTATTCCGGGAGTCCGACACCTGGTCAATTCAAAAATACTTTACAATTTGTACGGATTATCATATCAAACGTTGGTTGGCATATAACTTTTATTCTAGAATCGTGGGAGTTAGTAGTCTATACTAAATATTATTTGGCCTAAACCTCATACATTTCAATGAGAATAGCACCATACACTACTCTATGTGCAAGATCGAGGTTCTCAAAGTCTACAGGACAGCCCACACAATTCGAATTCGCATTTTAAATTGATAAACTAACTCCCAAGTATTATCATTATACTAATAAATTGAATGATTTAGCGACACTTTGATAATTCAAGTACAATTAAATTTTTAAATACTTTGTGGTCACAGCATAAACTTTGAACACCACTCCCTTTCAATAAATACCTAACATATTCCCATAGTAAAACTATAAGATACAGACTTAAACAATGAAGACAACTTTATAAATGCATTTTTATTCCGAAAATATTTGAATGATACAATTTAAAGTTGTGGAATTTTTCAAAAACGTAAACAATATTAGTATATCTTTTGATTTTAAAAGATTTATAAAGAACATCATAATACCTTTGAACATAGATGTAATATTTTTTTTCATTTTTATACAATTAGGCTGATACAATTGTCTTAAATCAACAGACAATTTCATCGTATAACAGAATGAAAACGAAAAGTTATCATGCTAAAAATCCAACCCGAGACCTCTGTATTCCAATGAGTCGGGCTAATAATAAGAGCATTCAACCAAAAAGGCCAGCAATCGATAACTTGTTATAGGAATTCCCGACACATTATACATACATGCAATAGTTGTTTACATTTAAAAAAAATCCATTGAAAAGTATGCACGAATCAAGTGAATTCATATTTTATATATTACACCAAAACCGATGTATTCTTTTACTACAGATTAATTAAATTGTAATTATTGATTCAATAACGGTGGTTATGTCCCAACACCTAAATACTAAATGAATCCATATTATCCCAAAGCTATACCTGAAAAGAAAAATGTCCAATAAAACTAAATTTTACTTGGGTTTCACTCACGTCTCCATTTCCACACGAAAAAAGGTGGACGGTTTCCACTATACAAAGCCGTGCTTAAAAATCTCAGATGCATACAATATAGACTGAGCATTAAGTTCTCTGAGAAGCTGGTGTCGCCTGCAGTGCTTTACGAGAACTTAGTATCAACTTTATTCTTGCTGGACCGGAGAAAGAATACAATTTCCTACATTGGGGCTGCCTGTCGTAAGAGGCGACAAAATAACCCACAGCCAGGTAGTGGGGTATTTGCCCGTATGAATGAATGGCTATCACCCCTGGTCTCGAGTATCTGCCATAACAACTCTACAGTTGTGTTCCAGCATTAGTGGCTAAGTTCTAGTTTCTTTAGAGAGCGGCAGCACATTTGGTGTAACAAATGTCCATAGGTGCTGATAACCGCTTTCCATAAGGTGGGCCGTCTGCCTGTCTGCTGAACTCATACAATAAAAAACAAATCAAATGATCAAATCAGTTTGATAATAGGAAAAATAGTTGCCAGTGGATTACATTACTATTACCCACATAGGCGCAAACCACTGATCATGTGTATATTACATAAATCTACACATTAAAGGGGTTTGGGTAAAAGTGGCTTGATTTTTTAAGTTTGCGGCCAGCGATTAAATTTATACAGTAGATAGTATACAGTAATTAAAACACTTTTGTTTTAACGTTTTTGTCTAACATACATCAGAGCCGAAATATGTGAAAAAATTGAACCAATTAAAACATACATTATTTTTTATTAGATTTTGGGTTTTCATTCACAAAACTTTTTAATCTGCAGTTTATTCGTTAGTAGTATTAGGGTAATAGTTCACTTTAATTAGATATGTTATATTATTTCAAAAGCCATGCACAAAAACACGAATCTTGCAACAAATAACCTTGCATAAAACTGATACCGTAAAACCATTACTGTACCGTTTTGATCTTAAATAGCTCGGCTCCGATGTAATTTAAGACTAAGTTTTTTTAATAGTCTTGTATCTCAAGTATAGAACTACTAAATAGCAATCGCTAAAAAAGTGCCCGCTCATAAAAAAAATCATGCCAACCTTCGAATAAATTTACCCAAACCCCTTTAAAAAAAGCCGCACTTCGTTTGACGTTTTCGTTCACGTAAGTTACGTCTATAATTTTATTTATTCTGAGTTAAAAAGAAACAAACTCTAGTTAAAAAATTGAATACTTACCAACTTATTAAAGCTATGTACTATTCTTCGCTGTTTGTCTCGCTTCTGTCTTCTCCGATAAATCCTGAAACATTTTATATACCTACTGAGCATACTAATACCTAAAATCGAAATTTTTGTCAGGCCCACTTGGAAAGCATAGTCTAATTATTTGTAAATAATTCAATTTACAATAAATACGAAAACACAACAAGAGTTATGATGGAAATACAGATAAAATCTAATTTGAAAGTTGTTAGTCACGGCATACAATGGACCAAATCGACGGTGAACCACCCATAAGGCTAAAATCGCCTGGCAACCTTTCGCTAACAGCGCAACACATAAAACTTCAGTTTTAAGGGTTTTATTGTCACCTATTTCGGGTTTTACAAGGGGATAATAAAATCGAAGTTCGTAAACAAAGCGAGAGCAGAATACAACAGAAAAAAGGCATCATCTGACAAAGTGCATATAGCAACTACAGACAAGTACATTTTTCCTTTAGTTTAAACATTTCAGAAAAGTAAGTAAGATTTCATTATTGATCATACTTAAAATTCATGTATCAACTCAGTGAAACTCTTAAATATGAAATGTAGTAAGATTTGAGAACCCAATACGAAAGACGTAAAGACTCATGACCATGGTCATCATCCAACCAATACTTTAGTAAGAAAAGTGTCTATAATTGTTTCAAAAGTGCCGTCATACTCACAACATCAAGTGTGTCGTTCAGTACGTGTCCATTGCCCAATGCCCCTCTTAGCGTGTCATCTGAATCCTCTTCATCGTCTGTGTGCACGTCGAAAAACTCTTCACTGTCCATTTCGCCATCAGTCCCTGTATAAATACACCAGGACGGTAATAAACTTGTAGTGGTAAAAATCTATAATATTATAAAACTGTAAAAGTGTAGTCTTTTGTTTTTGCAATTTTTTGTATTTGTCTGTTTGTTTGGGATTCACGTAAAAACTACATTTTATTACGATGCGGTTTTCGCTAATCGATAGCAAATTCCCGAACTTAAAATCTGCGGTGCTTTATATCCCAGGAATCCTACAGGAATTTTCTTGGGAGCCATATAAAGTGGCCCGATTAAAAAAAAAATTGCATATTGTGAACACAACCTTAAATAAAGGTGTTAAAAATTGGATAGGCAATATCTTTGGAGAAGCTTAAATTATGGAAAATCAGATATAGTTTTGAAGAGATGAAAAAACACGTCTTTATTTTACATCTATATTTGGAATCTCAAATTTAAACATATTGACAAATAATAAAAACAACTTATAAAACTATGGTACAAATCATGGAGGTTCTATTTCGACTTCGAACATCATCCAAACCCAAAGAAACAAGGTCTAACTTCGAACATCATAAAGCTTATAAAGATATTGTTAATCCGATTTTTTAACATGGCGACCGTAGGAATAAATTCAAATAATAAGGCAAGATCCGTTTTGCGGCGATTATTTTCAAAGAATGCCAACTGTTTAGAAGAGCTTCTAGAAAGACCGCAAACGGACTTCTTCGAAATAGAGTCTGCAAAAAAGCAGTTAAAGCAATACCATGAATCTATACAGATAATTGATGGAAAAATAAAAAATATAATTACATCTAAACCGGATTTTTCGGAAGACCAACTGGGGAAAGAATTGGAAGAAATGAAAAAGGATTCACGAGAGTTCGGAATTAGAAAACGAAGACAAGTTCAAATATTTATTACAAGCTGTCGTACCACACACCGAGGCTAGGACTCTAGTAGAATGTTATCCAGTCTCGAATGAGAACTATATCAAATGCATGGAACATCTCATGTCAAGGTACGCTAGAGAGGAACTTCTTACGCAACATTATGTACGGGAACTTCTACAGTTAATTCATCAAGAGGAGTCTCTCGTATCATTATACGATAAATTGAGTGCACATTTGAGAGCCCTTGAAACATTAGGTATATCAAAAAATCATGCTGCATTTATACTACCCATGGTAGAATCGGCGCTACCCCAGGAGATCCCTAAGGCATGGGAACGTTCAGCTCTTCACAGTAATAAGATGGAAGAAGAGCTGAATAACTTATTGACATTCCTTAGGAAGGAGTTAGAAAGTCAACAGCGTTTTAATATGGCGAGAAGGTCATTCACCGTGCATGAAGAGGGAACATAAGGCGG
The DNA here is from genome assembly GCA_949752895.1 of Dendrolimus pini. Classification (NCBI taxonomy): domain Eukaryota; kingdom Metazoa; phylum Arthropoda; class Insecta; order Lepidoptera; family Lasiocampidae; genus Dendrolimus; species Dendrolimus pini. Next base: position 25,775,126 of record OX457124.1, read on the forward strand.
AGTGTCTCATGAACACAAATAAAAAAGAATAGAAAACAGTGTGTAGTTGGTGCGATAAAGAAAATCACAGTTCAGCCGAATGTTTTAAAATAGGTAAAATGAGTTTTGACCAAAGAAAAGAACATATAAGAAAAAAACGAGCATGTGATTTATGTTTAAAAAAGGGACACATAGCTAAATTTTGCAAATTATATATAAAATGTTTTATATGTCAAAAAAAACACAACACTGTTTTTTGTCCAGAACAATACACATCAAATAAGGCTGTGACCACACCATCATCAGTATCATCTCCATCAAAAGGTTCTACTTTATTTAATAAAAGCCAACAACAAGTTAGCATTAATACAAATACTACTTCATTTGAAAGAAAGAAAAACTACAGAAGTTATAAAGGAAGATGTTGCTTATATAGAGATAGAGGAGAAGGCATTAAAGTGGTTTTAGATACGATACAGACAGTGATAGAAGGATGGCATAGTGAGAACAGCACTTGTAAAAACTTCTTTAAGTACAAAAGTGGAGCCGGTCCAGCTGCATTTGTACAAAGTGGAGGTATTTGGTATCTCAACGAAAGTTTCCCTGTTTCAGGGAGGAGGCTAATATTAAAGAACATCAGATAACTCTGTCTGGAGGTCAGTTGATCTCGGGAACTGTTTGACTTTATGCACATTTTATCTCTTTTGGAGTTGGGAGGATGTTCGAAGTTAGACCTTGTTTCTTTGGGTTCGGAAGATGTTCGAAGTCGAAATAGAACCTCCATGATTTGTACCATAGTTTTATAAGTTGTTTTTATTATGTTTTAATATGTTTAAATTTGAGATTCCAAATATAGATGTAAAATAAAGACGTGTTTTTTGCTTCTCCTCAAAATTATATAAAATTATCCATAATTAAAGCTTCTAAAGATATTGCCGATCCGATTATTTAACAAAAGGCTTTATTTCATATTCATACCCAAGACTGACTGGTAATCAGTGAAGTACTCCGAATCAGAGGTGTAGCTATGTTCAGGAGCGTCGGCGGAGTCTCCGCTAGGTGTCGCCTTCTTGGCGGCGCGCTCGCGGCGTTGCTTCTCGTTCTTCTTCTGCTTCAAGCGACGGAGCTGACTGTAAACCAATATGTATATAAACTCAACCATTTATTTCTATTATTTATGTACGGTAATTGTTTTTTATTGTAGTATAAAGATGATTTATTTTTCATGTAAACCTCTATGAGAATGGAAATTGAAGAAGGGATTCTCGAATTCTCACAAGAATAATAGTAAAGTAACCTTTGTGCGAAAAGGCTTATTATATATTGAAAAAGCGGTGGTAGACTCATGATTTTCAATAAGGAATCTGTAAGACTCCAATTGGAAATAAATACATTTATTTTCATTTTCACAATGTGGAAGACCCTTTGCAAATATGAGTATCACACAAAGGGAAGATTGTTTCATCATCATTAATCCTAAATCATTTTTTGCCGACACACATTATAAGTTATACAGAGTTTAGTTTGGGCCATAATTTAGTTTGAAAATATCAATTTCCTGAGATTAGCAGTGAGTTTAATTTGTTGGGTGACATGTCTCACATTAGAAATTTAAGCAATTGTGATTTACATGATTTTCAAATGACACTTGTTGTAACATCTATCCATTTCCCTAGCAAGTCTTTTTTTTATATATCTCTTCTTGTAACATTTCCATTAACTCTTCTAACAGTGTATCAAATTCTGCAGTTTTTGAAAACTCATTTATCCCTAATGACTTCAGTATCCGTGCAGGAACGGAGAAAGAATACAATTTCCTGCGGCCTGTCGTAAGAGGCGACAAAACAACTCACAGCCAGGTGGTAGGGCATTTGCCCGACTGGATGGCTACCACCCCTGGTCTAAAGTATGTCGCCATAACAACCTTGAGTTGTGTTTCGACATTAGTGACCAGGTTCCAGTCTCCCTTAAGAGTGCAGCAGCGCATTTGTAGCACCTTTTGTGTTGCAAATGTTCATAGGCGATGGTAGCCGCTTTCCATCAAGTGGGCCATCTGCCTGTCTGCTGAACTTTTGCAATAAATAAAAAATTAAAAAAAATGTGTGTACACCGTAAATAAAAAACCACAACCACTGGATTTATGTAAACAGCAAAGTAAATTCTCTGTGCCTGCACTGGCTTCCTTTGAAGTTGGTAAGAAGCTGCATCAATGTAAATCAAGCCTTTAGGCTCCAACATTCTTGTCACTTGTAGCCTTGTCAGCTTTTTTGAAGTTATACTTCTTTAGGTGCGATGAGAGTAAATTTTTACGATGCGCGCGCACACCGTCACACGAAAAACCTACACCATGAAGTTAGCTATAGTCAACTGACAGCCTGAAGTTAGCTATAGTCAACATTTTAGTTTTTCAGGATGGCCGAGTGCAGTATGGTGGTTGCGTAGCAACGAGTTGTTGATAGATGGATTGTGAATTTGTGAGACGAGCATTGTAATATTTCTTTACTTTATTGTGTTTTAATTAATATACGAGTTTGATGATTTATAAATCATTTATTTAGTATCCTACATCCATGTATATTAAAGTGATCAGCAAAATCAAAAGATTTATTTTAATTCTAATTCCAGTGAATTTCTAAAAAAAGTAAGTAATTATATCACTTTTTCTAATACTTAGGTGTGATTGTGGTATTTATTTATCTAAGTTATTTAGAGTTAACCTCAGTTTTTGATTGTATTTTTCAATACGGTCGGTTAAATAAATAAAGCCTGGTAGGGGCTTTATTTATTATCTTGATATGCCAAAGAAGTATAACTTCTAACGCGTGTACATAAGTACACATACACACTTTTAGTCCAGTCCAGTATTAAATTATTATTTTTTATCTACTATCAGCCAGCAATATTTTCTTTCATATTTAGTGGCACCACAGACTACACTCATATAATATGAGAGTAGCATTTTGAGGTTGGCATATCCTACTGTTATCTTAACACATAATTTTAGGTCGCCATTACAATGTAGCTAACCATATTGTATGTATCTTTTTCAATTGATATAGTAATCATGTATTTTCATACAAAAAATCTATTGGATTGACCTTCTGGAAATAAACTTTGTCTAAATAATTGTAATTTTTGTTACCTGTCCAAAGTGTATAAAGTAACAGGCAGATTGTAGTCTGTTAAACATTTTCTTTTGTAAGGATTAATGGAGCTAATAGAACACAAACAAAACATTTGACACCAACAAGATGTACTGCTTGGTACTGATGAGGTTTTAATAATGAAGAAGATAGAAAAGAGTCTGTATAAATAAATATCCATTAAATCACTATTACAATTGAGAATTTTGAAAGTTACTTACGTCTCTTTCTGTAGCTCTCTGAGCGCTTCCAGCTCTGCTCTCATTGACGAAACTTGTTTGTCAAGTCGCGCCACTTCACTGACTGAAATAACAATGCATATAGTTTTAAAAAATTGGCATCAAGTAACCCATGCTTTTCAAATTTGGCTATGAAACCATAATATAAAATTTAATTTAAAATATCAGAAAAACTAATGTAACACAGAGGTTTCAGAGTCCGGTACAGTTAAAGAGCGTAAAATAATGGGGTGGTACCACAGAGATCGAAAAAGGCGAAGAGGAAGACAATACAAGAGGTGGGGGACAATTTGAAACAAACCGCAGGGACAATGTGGTCCAGAACCTGTAAAATGGGCAGCAAATAGCTTGAGGGAGGCCTTTGTCGAAGAATAAGCTGAGAAGGAGGCAAAACTAGATACCAATTAGCGGATTAGGTTTTTTGTTTTTTCAGGAATAAAGGCTATTTTTATTTTATTTTATAGTTATAGAGCACATTTATTTATTATTTGAGGTATAAAATGAATTTTGGGTGGTTATAAAAAAAAACCATGAAGGCTAAGGCAGGAGCTCAGCTTCGCTCACTCCTGCTTCTGCTTTCTAACCTATACTAAAAAAAGCCCAGATCTGTTTATATAATGGTTTATAAATAAATAATCACGCGCTACAACTAGACCCTATCCAGGTTTCATTCTGCAGCATCAACCTCCACTAACAATTATAACTGTTCATGTCTAGAAAAACAATTTGCGGGTGTGATTTACATATATGTCCGCGTTATTATAAGTAATGAAGGGGGGAGGGGGGCGGAGGAAAACTTACCCCTTCTGCAACTTCTATGTGGCGAATATGTGTAGTTCCTGAGATATTAATGTTTTTGTAAATCTAACCTCACTTCTGATTTTGACTAATATTGCACTTTATCATAGATCCAAAGTTGCAAAATCCAATTAAAATCGAATATTTAACATAAATGGTACATTTGGTTTAATGGTTACAGTCGGTTCTGGCGCTTTGGTCTACACATAACCTAACCTAACCAACCGAAAATAGTAAATGGTTACCACTCGGTTCTGGCCAAAAGTTAACCTGACTTGCAACAACTAAGGGTTTATGGTACCTCATTATAAGTCCAATCAAATTCCAAATAATCAGTCTAATAGAAATCCCATATTCTACATTAAGCTCCAAAAGCAAGCCAGTAGTCAATTAAAACACTCTGAACGGTAAATACAATAAAAAAAACACAATAAAGACGAGTCACAAAAGAGAACGGCAGAATATTTTTTTTTTTAAATAATAGCTAATAGAATAAAAACGAATCGCAACGGACAAGTGGAAAATCTTCAACTGATAAGTGGCAAAATGAATCACAACAAAATTTCAACTTGAAGTGTTACTGGCAGATTGTTAATGTACCTACTTGTCCAATTTGAAAACCTGCCCGTAAAACTTCAAGTTAAAATTTTGTTGCGATTCATTTTGCCACTTATCAGTTGAAGATTTTCGTCCGTTTCCGCGCGCGTTTCCGCGATTCGTTTTTCCACTTGTTCGTTGAAGTTTCACTTCTAATATGTGTCCCAGCACACATTTCAATTTTTCGCAGGTTTACTGCAAATTATGATTTGGTTAGGTTAGGTTAGGTTTGGATCGACTCTCCCGAAGCCGTGGAAAGAGGGCCGGCTGTGCCTGCTCCCAAAGGAAGGCCGCCCCCCAGGAGATCCCTCTGCATACAGGCCCATCGTGCTGCTTGACGAGGTGGCCAAAGTCTTTGAAAAGATTCTGGCCTGTCGTCTCGTCAAGCACCTAAATGAGGTTGGGCCTGGCCTCTCTGAGGCACAGTTCGGGTTTCGCGCAGGGCGTTCCACATTGGACGCCCTGAGTGTATTGAAGTGCCTCACGAGAGAGGCAGAGGAGATCAAGGAGTCTGTCCTGGCGGTATCGCTTGACATCGCGAACGCCTTCAACAGCCTCCCCTTTGAGACCATAATCGAGGCACTCAGGTTTCAGGGAGTGCCTCGGTACTTGATTAGGCTGTTGGAGGCTTACCTCCGGGACAGATTCATCCTCTGGGAGGGCGGCTCTGGCCAGATTGCTGGGCGACGGCGTGTTGCGTGCGGTGTTCCACAGGGGTCGGTTCTGGGCCCGATCCTGTGGAACATCGGATACGACTGGCTCCTCCGTGAGCCAGTCCTACCCGGGATGAGGGTCATCTGTTACGCAGACGATACCCTCATCACGGCCCGGGGTGGTATGTACGACGAAACCGTGGAGTTGGCCAACGCCTGCGTGGCGTTGGTCGTCGAAAGGGTGCAGCGTTTAGGCCTCCGAGTCTCGGCTGAGAAAACGGAGGCCCTAATGTTTTGCGGACGTCGTAGGAGACCACCCCGGGACACGCACGTCGTCGTCCAGGGAGTGGCAGTGGCGGTCGAGGCCCAGATGAGGTACCTGGGCCTCACGTTAGATAGTAAATGGAACTTCGGGGCCCACTTCACCCAGATGGCCCCGAGGTTGTTGAGGACCGCCGCTGCCCTGGCCAGACTTCTTCCTAATGTGGGAGGGCCAGGTGCGGCCTGTAGGAGGTTATACATGGGCATTCTGCGGAGCATAGCACTGTACGGTGCCCCCGTGTGGAGTCAAGCCCTTCACCGCAAGAATAGGACGCTGCTGAGGCGTTGTCAGCGCGTCCTTGCGGTGAGGGCCATTCGGGGATACCGTACGGTGTCCTGGACGGCGGCGACTCTCCTGGCGGGCGATCCGCCTTGGGAGCTCCAAGCGGAGACGCTCGCCAGTGTTTATCGTTACCGGCAGGATGCCCGGGAAAGAGGCCTAAGGCCGTGCCTGGCTGAAATTAAAAGGGTCAGGGCCGACGCGACCGCGACCCTGACCTTGAAATGGGATGAGGACCTGAGGTCCCCTGTGGCTGGACAAGCGACGGTGGAGGCAATCCGCCCTCACCTGTCGCGATGGGTCTCCCGAAATAGGGGGACCCTCACGTATAGGATGGTGCAGATACTTACCGGGCATGGCTGCTTCGGTAAGTATCTGCATCGTATTGCGGGACGGGAACCTTCACCGGAGTGCAAACACTGCGGCGCACCCTTGGACACAGCGGTCCATACGCTGGTGGAGTGCGCCGCCTGGGGACCTCAGCGTCACACCATGGAGAATCTGGTTGGGAGTATATCCTCACTCCAAGACATGATCACTGCCATGTTACGGAGTGAGGACAACTGGGCTGCAGTGGCCTCCTTCTGTGAAGCGGTCATGCTCCAGAAGGAGGTCGCCGAAAGGGAGAGGGAGGTAGACGAGCTGGCGGACCCTATCCGTCGGCGGCGCACAGGCCGCCGCTTGCGTCGTTACGCAAATCTCCTCCCCCCCTAGGTTTCCATCGTAGGGGCCCGTGAGTCCGGGGGCACTCACGGGACTTCCCCCTCTACTGATGAAGAGGATGGTCCACCCCGAGGGCCACCCTGTGGTCTAAGCCATGCGTTGGGGCGTCACAGTTGTGTACCTATGGTCTGTATCCTGTGACGCCCCGTAAAAGCGCGAGGGAACAGGGGCGCAGGTTAGGTTTAGTGGGTAGTCTGGCTGTCGGAATCTCGCGACTACTACGCTCTCGTAGTCATGCGTGGAGATTCCGGACGCCAGGAGTCTCACACACCCCTCGGACAACCCCCCCCCCGGGCCCGAGGCAGTGTCACAAGAAAAGACATTCCCCCTGCGTTATCAAAAAAAAAAAAAAAGGTTTGGATCGACTGTTGCGTAACTATGTTCTATATCTCAGTCTTTCCTTCACAACAAAAGCGCAGGGTCGACGGGAGGAGGGGTTTTTTAGTGGGTATTGAGGTTGCTCGCCCGTGCGGCATCGCTCTGAGTCTTCCACACTCCTCAGTGTCAAGCCATCGCGGACGAAGCGCAAACAAAGCATACTATTGCTAGCGTTATCGCCCCCGGTGGATGCGCGCCGTTTCCTAGTGACGGCCCTGAGAGTGCGTAAATCGGTTAGCATTTTCCCTCGCCTCAAAAAAAAAAAAAAAAAAGGTTAGGTTAGGTTTAAATTAATTATGATTTGGTTAGGTTAGGTACATTTTAATGGTGTAATACGCTACACACGCACCGACTATTTTTTTACGTCAACAGTTTTGCCGTTCGTTGTCGTTCACTTTTGTTGTGACTTTCGAAAAACTGAACCGTTGGCAAAGTTTTCTTGTTGTTAATTTGTTTCCTTAACAAACTCTCTATTTTTTTTTACATAGACCACAAATAGTGGCAGTTATACCCAGTCACGTGGAGATCAGAGGTATAGATAATAAAACTACGTTTTAACGGTTTTAAGCGCGGTAATAAACGTAGTTCTATTATGTATACGAGTACAAGGCGCAAAAAGTTAAGAAAATATTAGCAGAGGTATAGTTCGATGCAAACTTAAGTTTGCCTCCATTAATGTCGGCTCGGAACATCGCACATTCCGATGCGCTGAACGCGATTTTAGGTATTAGAGGGACGAGGTATATCCTCGATCGCTCTCTCGCTCGCTTTCTCGTTTACGGGATTTCCCCGTCGCTCGGCTCCCTAGGGCTTCAATAGCGCTTTCGGAGATAGATAAAGCGCTTTTTAGGGCAACCCAGCTCCCAATTCTATTAAACAACTTCTAGCGCAAAATCTTACGCTTTTTGTAATATGCACATATCGAATTAATTTTAAAGTAAATATATAAATATCTGGACTAATATTATTAAGAGGAAAGATTAGATTGTTTGTTTGCATTGAAGAAACTCTGAAACTACTGAACCGATTTGAAAAATTCTTTCACTGTTGGCAAGCTACACTATCCACGGGTGACAAAGGCTATATATTATATTTACAAAAAAATTAGAGATCCTTACTAAAACTCCAATAATGTAACGCAAGGTGTAAAAAAATACCTAAAATCGCGTGAACTGCGAAAACTATTGATGATAGAATGAAATGATGTACTACAACTTTGCAGAACACATCAATATCTACAAAAAGTGTCGCGCCAGCATATGTCTAACTATTATAGTTATGCCAAAATAAGTGTTCTTTTATTTTAAAAATTTAATTAAAATGCCGCCACTAGAAAAGGCTCTTTATTTGTATTTTGGTATTAATCCTTATCAAAATAAATTACTTCATATTCAAGACTGCTTCAATACCTTTATATAACTGTTTGAATTATTCAATTCGGACATTCCATTCGAAAGATATCACGAGTTTAAAAATGTAAGTATTAGACCACGTGACTGTGACACTTTTCGTGAGCGAAAAATCGTAAGACTTCTATATAGTTTCACTTCAAAAAGCAAATATTTTTATTTAAGCTAGCTAGATTACACCATAATAACTTACCTAAACTTATGCTTTTATTTTCCTTGTTTGTATTCGGTTTCATTTGTTGTATCTTATTTTCAGAACATGGCGCCAAGAGAAAATACGACGATAGTTACATAAAATTTGAATTTACCTCGATAGAAAGTAACGGAGAAATAAAACCACAGTGCGTTATATGCGCAACCGTTCTCACAAATGACGCGTTAAAACCACCGAAATTTTAATTATTTAATAAAATGGAAGATTTCTGGATGATATGAAAATATGGAATATTAGATTTTTCACATTATTGTAAATAAGATAATTATTATACTTTTGTAGTTTGTACTTATGTCATTTCCAACAACATGTAATGAATGTCAATGTTAGCAAAATCAAGTACGTATAGGTTATGAGGGGCAGTCAAAGGTCACAACCAATAACCATAACAGTGAGTTAGGTTCGGTTAGCTTTAGACCAAAGCCCACGAGCCGAGCGTGCCGCGGCAGCGGCCGGCGAGTGGCAGGATCGACTGTAACCATTGTTTAAATAGTTACCAATGAATAAATGGTTACCAGTCGGTTCTGCCACTCGCCGGCCGCTGCCGCGGCACGCTCGCTCCGCTCGCTCGGCTCGTGGGCTTCGGTCTAAAGCTAACCAAACCAAACTCACTGTATTTGATGTGATATTATATCTTAATAATCAAACTTACCTAATTGCTGGGAGGATATAATATACCAGCTGCCTTCCAGAACTCGTGAAATCTGTTACCAGCGGAAGTAAAAGTTTGGCGAAATCTAGCTTCAACTAAATAACCAGTAAAATGTTGTTCTCGACGACCATATTGTGGAACATTTGCTTTTATGTCACGCCACAACCTTTCTATATTTTGAGTATGTGCACCGAGCTACAAGAATACTTATATAACAGACCTGTCTGTATGGACTAGATTCCTTTGCCTTGCCATTGTGGTGAACTAATAACTATACTAATAATATGGCGTTTCTAACGGGAACTGGGAAGAAAATGTTTTGTAGTTTTCTAAGCAAAAAATATGAACTGCTTTATTGACTAACGTTGTAAAATATTGATTGCTTTTAAGTTAAGTTATGTGTTTGTGCTCAAAATCACAACGTTTTGGTAAATTGTGCTATTATTTTTTATTAATAATATTAATTTATTAGGCAGTCTGTGTAAAATCGTATTAATTTTATTATTTCTTTGATTTTAATCTTAATGACGGCTTTCCAACGATTTTAAAATCGTTTTTATACCATAGCAAACCATATTAATAGCCTTTGTAATATATAATAATGCTTATTTTTCCATTCTGGGTTAATGCATAATTACCAAATCCCCCAATTTGAAACATTCTTCATTGGTGCTCCGCTCCTATTGGTCTTAGCATGATGATATACAGCCTATAGCCTCCCTCGATAATTGGGCTATCTAACTCCGCAAGATCAAGATATATATATATATTTGTCACAGTCATTCATGACCTGTATCAATAGCTACCTTGAACTTAAGCACAAAGTACAATACTTACCTAACATCGCTCTGCGTTTCTCAGCGTATATCTGCTCATAAATGAAGACACCAGCTGCACTCACGATGCCCACTAATGCAGCCCCAGCTAACACACGGGGACTCAGGAAGTTATTCATGTTGATTTCTTTGTAAATATTCTCAAAGTTAGGATCGCTAGATATTCGAATTATATTACTCTTTTCGCATGGTTCTCGTGAACTTTAGCAATTCAAAACGAACACTTGTTGAAGATCATGTGAAAATGTGTTTTTTTTTCATCCAAAAAAATACGACGGAAATTGCAGAAATAATTTCACAATTTGAGAATGGTTTAGATAAAATCCGGCAACGATTATTTTAGTTCTGGAATGTGAATTTATCGTAATTGAAGTTGTAAAAGTTGTAATGTTAATTAAAAACAACATAAATATAATTTAAATTAGACGCAATATAATTATATACAAATGACAACATTTTAATACTGAATCCGAATTTTAATTTTTAGCCACCGTCCAGTGCAGTGTTGCCAGATGACCATGTCAATTAATCCCCAAATTTTTGTCAAAAACCCCAAATATAAGCTTTTTGAGAAAAAACCCCAAAACAGTTTTTACTTATTTTAAAGGAGAAATAAAAAAGCAAAACTACCGTCGTAGCGAAAACGTCACTAATGACGTCATCATTTTCGCTCACGGGGGGGGGGGGTGGTAACAACGACCCGTGTCAATAGGTGGGTTAAATAACCGTTCCACTTGAGTTTACGATTGTCACGCCAGCAAATAAGTGAAACGGGAAAAACCGCGGTTGTGAACGTAGTCGTTGTGAGTCTAACGGAAAGTAGCCTATAAGATACGACGCATACGAGTAGAGACGGCATAATAAATAAAATTAATGATGTAAATGAACGAACGAATGAATTGAATTATTAAAATGAACTATTCAATTGAAGTATGATTTACTAGTAGAGTATAATTCTAAGATAAAGTAATAATACCGTATTATAACTTAGATATAATAATTGTAGTGATGATAATTGTGTTTGTAGATGAATTATTAATACTTAAAATATCGCCAAAAATTTCTCACAACAAAATATTGCCCCCCGAATGTCCCCCCAAAGAATCTTCACCCCCAAATCTCCCCCCGACGTCAAAAAATCCCCTAATTTGCAGGAAATCCCCCCATCTGGTAACACTGGTCCAGTGCCAGCGTTGCCAGATGACCATGTCAATGAATCCCCAAATATTTAGCTTTTTGAGAAAAAAACCCCGAAAATAGTTTTTACTTATTTCAAAGGAGAAAGAAAAAAGCAAAACCACCGTCGTAGCGAAAACGTCACTAATGACGTCATCATTTTCCCTCACGGGGTGCTCACAACGATCCGTGTCAATAGGTGCGTTAAATAACCATTCCACTTGAGTTTACGATTGTGACGCCAGCAAATACGTGAAACGGTAAAAACCGCAGTTGTGAACGTGATCATTGTCAGTCTCTAACGGAAAGTAACCTATGGGATACGACGCATACGAGTAGAGACGGCATAATAAATAAATAACGTAAATTGAACGAACGAATGAATTGGATTATTAAAATGAACTATTGAATTGAAGCACGATTCACTAGTAGAGTATTTATAATTCTAAGATAAAGGAATAATACCGTATTGTGACTTAGATATAATGATTGTAGTAATGATAATTGTGTTTGTAGATGAATTATTGATACTTAAAATATTTCTCCAAAATTTCTCACAACAAAATATTTCCCCCGAAGTCCCTCAAAGAATCTTTACCCCCGAAAGTCCCCCAAAGAATCTTTACCCCCAGACGTCAAATTCACAAATTTCAGGGTATCCCCCATCTGGCAACACTGTCCAGTGCCCTGGTCCACCGTACTGAAACCTAGGTGACATTGACGTATCGAGTTTTTTTTATGAGGAGCTTGATCGGGGGGCTTTTGGCTAGATGGAATTATATCTGTAGTTTTAATTAACTTCCCATTTTTTGCCCATGAAGAAATAAAATAAAAATAAGCGGTGTAGGTCTAAGACGACATAAATAATTAGAGGATATAGTCGCATTGAGCACATTAAGGAAGTTCTAGTGAATTCCACATTTATTGAGATATGAGCGTCAGTTATAGTGTGAACAGGGACTGCAGGAGGGAAGAGCGGTAAAAACTTTATTCAGAGAGGAATATGGATCAATTCAATTTTTCGGAGTAGTCTGGTAAAAAATGTTATTAAAATTTGAAAATAATTAACACACTTTCGTGCTGTACAAAGGCTTATTGGTTTTTGTTGTCAAAACTAAAATACAAAGCAAACCACTCCTAACGCCAGCAATCACAGATTACATTGAATATATGCCAGCATTTTTTAAGTGTTTCAGCGTTATAAGACATTTTTATTGTTAACCAACAATTATTTTACATTTCGAAGAAGATAGAAATGATACCAATTATATCGTGTTATTAAAAATCAATTGTTACTATTTATAAATTGATGACAGAAAATTGAATATAAGAATGAATTAATCGATATAAGTAAAAATCCATTACTCTTTGACATCCCTGCTTTAATTTTTAATTTGGTTTTGTATATATATAAACATTAAACTTGCATTTTATACGAAAATATAAATGTCTTAATTCGCTTTGAAATACGGAATAAGTAAATAAATTCCAAAATAAACTGTTTATAACAATATGAAACCCGATAACCACTCGTTTCAATCAAATGTTAAAATGTGTAGCTAAAATTTTTCACCGCGTACGTTTTACGCCGATTCATTGCATATTTTGCTTGTTTTGATTGCGACTATGAGTTCAGAATTAAAACTAGAAGACACCTCAATTAAGTGTGTTAACGACACGAACAAATCGAATGTCCAAGCTGATGAAGGTAAGCAATTCTAAAAGAGTTTATTTCAAATGTAGAAAAGGTTAAAAATAGATTATGGTTAAATTTTAGATTAGTGGTCACTGAATTTTAAGTAGTGGGGAGATGGGCAAGGCAGGGGGGAGGAGTACTTCTCTCTAGTGCAACCCCCATGTCTAGGAGAAGTGTAGTTCTTGAGATATTAATTCTTTTTCGTTTCTTTATATTGCGACGATGGCGAAAGTCTATTCTGGCACTCGACGGTCGCTACCGCGGCAGGCTCGCTCGGCTTGTGCGTTTTGGTTTTACATCTAACATAACCTAAGTCACCATTCTAGTCACTGGTCACAACTTTCTACTAAAGCCCACAAGCCAATCAATCGTGCTATGCTAGCTTTATAAGCAAACAAAAACTATTTTTGTATTTAAAAATAAATAAACTAATTCATAACTTGCTTACTAAACTCATAAACAGTTTTAGTGTTTATACATTAAGCGTAAGTATATTCTTAAACACAAATCATACTTTGTTATCAATAAAAGTGGTATAACCTTATTTATTGAACATATTTTTGTATTTCCCATAATTTATACAAAACTTGTTGGTGGACCCTAAAATGTGTTTCCTAGCCGAAATAACAGGTCTAATGTTCATATACAAGGCATATGTATACCTAAATTCAATTTCCCTTAATCTCATGCCATTCTGTGTAAAAGCGCAGTCCACTCATATTTAATACCCTCAATGGCTGCTATGCAGGTATTTTACACGAATTTTAAGGGGAAAGGATGAGATAGCGATGAAGGTATACTTAATTTTTCTGCAACCCCTATGATCTGGAGTTGTCCGAAATATTAATTTTGGTAAACAACCTCACCTATTTTTACCTCGCAATAATAATCACTAATATTATTGTGATAGATGGTAAAAGGTCGCAAACAGTAACTAGAACATTAATTTAGGTTAGATTATGTTCAGACCAAAGTGCATGAGCCAAGCGAGTGTACGGCAGTAGCGGCCGGAGAGTGCCAGAACTGACTTATAACCAGTTACAATTTTTTTATATACCTGAACAGTTATGACACAGTTTTGATGAAACATTTGTTTTATTTATCAATTTAGAATTTTTTAATAAATTTCTGAACAAATCTATTTTTTCAATATGGGTTAAAAATAAATAAATAAATGTGTTATGTAAAAACGGAATTTATAATTGTATCTTTAAATATTTTCATGGTTACTTATGATGTAGTGAATGTGGTGTTCTTCCTTAATTTTTTTAAGACTTACTCAGTTTTTGGGTTGTTTTGGTTCTTTTTTATTTGATTATGGCTTTTTTGGACTTTGAAAAGATAGTTCAACTTTTGGTTCACTATAATAAATGTAATATTAGTAAAAAAATAAGTGAGGTTATATTTAAAAAACAAAAATATTTAAAGATCTCTAGACCATATGGGTTGTAGTATGGGTAATTGTGCCTCCCCACTTCATCCACCCTTCTACATAAAATTCATTGTTTCCTTTACTAAACTTTTCCTCCTCTACTTTCCTCATTCAACTTTAGCCAACAACATTGAGCAGCTCATTGATCCACTGAACTGCACGGTGTTCTATACTATTTTTCCAAAGATGCACTCTCTACTCCAGGATGCAGTGTTCCATTGGCCATCTATCTTCCAAATTATCTCACTTACTAGCTCTTTAGCTTACTGTTTCATGTGATTTTGTATATGTAAGTAACCTTGCTTTAATTGTGGTGCTCCTGTTTTTGATTTAATCCATAAGAGACATCCAACTTATCTCCCTTCATAGCCCAAAATAGATTGTAAGTAATGGATGCTAAACATACATTTTATATTCCTAAAATAAACTAAGTTTGTTTATAAACAGCGCAAAAAGAGTACTGGGAGCAATACAGTAATACCTAGAATTATTAAAGTTCAAATTATAATGCAATTTATTCAAATTTGTGTATGATGTTTACAGATGGTGAGTCTGATGGATATACCAAGGAAAATTCAGAAGACATAGAAGAGCAATCAACAATTATCAAAAGTTTCAATGAGGAAAACAGTCACTTAAGTGATAAAAATCCATCTGAAATTGATGTACAACAATCTAATGTAAAACAAGATGTAGATTCATTAGATAAAAATAAGTATGCAATCAACAGACAAAATAAAGTTATAGAAAGTACCAAGTGTATGGATGAAGGAATTGACTCCCAAGAAGAATTTTTACTAAGATGGGATGATGATAATGAAAATGAAGATGTGAAGTATGATGAAATTGGAATTGATGAAGATGCTCTCCTATCTGTTAAAGATGACACTGAAAATGAAGAATTTCCACATGAGTCAAGTGAGAAAAATGATAATATTATGTTGGTGGATAATGCAACTCAAAAACTCTTAACAGAATCATTTAGAGCTACTGATGAACATGTAGTTGAATTAGGCAGTACCAAAGTTGAGGTGCCAAATATGGTACCCGATATAGATAAGAAATCTCAAATAACTGATAACAATTGCCAAGAAAATATTCGTAAATTAATACCAGCAGCTAAGACTGTAGGTGATATTGATAACTTACAAGCTGGAGACCTTTCCTTATTACAAGTTCAAAATAAGAGTATGAATATAGAGGAAAAAGTAAATGTCACTAATATTAGTGAATTTAAAAAAGAGCTAGAAACTGACAGTTGTGATGTTCTTTATCAAAATATAACTAATGAAATAGCATGTGGTTCAGTTCCTCAGGAACAAGTTAAACCAGTCAGTACCGTTAGTAAAATAGAAAGCAATATAGATAATGAAGTAATTAGCTCTGTTGTTGACAGTAGCAAAACCTCAGAAAACACCATAATGTCTGACTATGTTGAAAGTATGATTCTGGATGAAGTTACTGAAAATACTTCTAAAGTTCATAATTGTTCAACAAATCAAATTGTTGATGAAGAGTTTAATATTTCAGAAAGTATTAATAATGATCAAACTCAGGTTCAGAGTGAGTATAATATATATATGACAGGGATAGTGACTGAAGGTGATTCCAAAACTGTCGACACTAATACTACCTCTGATAATACTGTTAAAAGCACAAATAACATTAATTTAAAAGCAACATTTTCTTGTTCAGACACAAATGAACCTAAAACTATAGAAGTAATAGATATTAAAAATGTAACTGAAACAAAATCAGAAAATGCGACAGAAAATAATACAGAGAAAATATTTCTAGTTGATCCACAGAAAAATACAATAAGTACGAAAGAAGAAGTTAAGTCATTGGATATTCATGATTTAAACTTGTGTATAACTCCTGAAATTAAAACAGATCATGCTATAAACAAACCAGATATCATGTTGGAAATCCCTACTCAAGAGCTTATTGATATAGACAATAATGATTCAACACTTGAACAAGACATTTCTTTAGACATGGAATCACAGTTATTAAACAAAGTGGATGATAATTTTCTTCATAATGATAGTCCAGTGTCTTCAATCAGCAATGAAGATATGTCTATAGATAAAATCATTCTAAGTCTTGATGATGACAATGACAATGTAGAAGAATCTCATAAAGATAATTTTTCAATAAGTTCTAATTTAGAAGGGGGAAACGTACAAAAAGAATCTAAACTAAATGAAAATCCAGTAGAAATTTCAAATAAAAATGTTGAAATACAAGACGTTTTGACTGAAAATATTAAATCCAATAACATAAATGACAATATAACATCAACAAAAACAAATAGAAATAAAAACTCAACTGAAATAGTTATGGAGAGTTTTAAGATGTTATCTGACACTCCAATGTACGATGTATCTAAACAATCAGAGGTAGAAAACAAACCTAGTAAGTATTACTATTATTATGATGATACAGATGCTCAACCAGTTGAAGTTAATTCAAGTAAAGACGGAAAGGAATCCGGAGCACATGAATCTCTAGAAACACGTGGCACTTCAGATGTAGATGTAACAGTTTCTTCTTTAAATTCAGAAGTGTCAGATGAACTTGAGAAGGAAGCTTCCCTCAAACATAATAGAGAGGACACTTCACTCAAACTGGTAGAAAATATATCTCCAACAGATATATCTTATGAAAAACGTTGTACAGAAATAAAGGAAACAGAGAATACAACAGAAGTTCAAGTAATAAATAAAACAGAAAAAGCATCTAAAGAAGACATATTAACTAAGCAGACTATGGAAATTGCAACATCTACTGAGCCAATTACTACAGTCATTAGTATCATACAATCAGTTGCTTCTTCTAAGGAAAATGATTGTAGTAATAGCACTTCTGAACAACTAACTTCAGAAGCAATAAGTTCTAAATCTAAGGAAGAGATATTAAATAAAGAGAATATGGAAATATCTACTGAGCCGATTTCTATAGTGAATACTGCCGCAGAAACAATTATGCCTTCTACTAAAAACAATTCTAATAATAGTATTTCTGAAACACTGAGACTAGATGAAACAAAACCTCTAAATAAAGTGATTTTAACAGATAAAGTTCCTGAAGATATACCATCAGAATCTGAAATTTTGCCTTTAGCTTCTGAAACTATATCATCAACGTCTGATTCTTTGCCGGTTTCTAAAGACTTACTTGTACCTACTGAACATTCGCCATCAATAAATAACTCTGTACCATTTGAAGATATACCAACTCTCGAACCAGTACTGGCAATATCGGGAGTTATACCTTCAACTTTAGAGTCAGTATCGACGACATGCGCACTGACAACATCACCTTCCGAAGCTATATTACCAGTTACAGAAGCTATACCATTAACATCCGAAGTTTTACCATCAACTTCAGAAGCTATCCCTCTAAATTCAGAAAGTATTCCTTCCATTTCGAAACCTATACTGTCAAGCTTAGAAGTCAAGCCATTAAGTCAGGAAGCTCTGCCTTTGACTTTGAAATCTATATCACCAACTTTGGAATCTATGCCACCAACTTCTGAAGCTATATGTACAACTTCAGAAGTTGCATCATTAATGTCAGAAGTTGTACCATCAACTTTGAAACCTATATCATCAATTTTGAAAACTATGTCATTAACTTTGGAAGCTATACCATCAACTAAAGAAGTTATACCATTAACTTCAGAGTCTATATCACCAACTTCGAAATCTAAACCATCAACTTTGGAGTCTGTACAACCGATTTCACAGTCTATACCACCAACTTCTGAAATTATACCGGATATAATTTTGGAAACTAATACATCATTAACTTCAGAAGCTATACCGTCAACTTTGAAAACTATGCCATTAATTGTGGAAGCTATACCATTAACTTCGGAATCTATACCACCAATTCCAAAAGCTGTATTAGCAACTTCAGAAGCTGAAGTTGATGGTACAACTTCTGAAGTTAAACCGTCAACTGCAGAACCTGTACCATCAACTTCCGCAACCATCAGTTCAGAAGTTCAGCCATCGTCTCCAAAAATAGACATAGATATGTCAGAACAAAACCTAGAAATCGAAGATAGTCTAGGTCTATTAGCTGAATCTTCGCGAGTGATGGATTACGATGAAGAAATTGATGATGATGAGTGTGATGATGATGATGACATGGATCTTGATGATGAGAGTAGCAATCACATGACAGCTGAGCATTCGGAAGATTCTAATGCACCTAATTCCGAAAATGAGGTACAGAAAGAAAGCTTAACAGTTACGATAAGTGCAAAAGAGAAAGAAGATACTCAGACGGTTGAAAGTAGGAACCTTTCAACAGCAAAGCATTCTAAAAAATCTACGATAAATTCAGATGATGATGGGCAGAAAGAAGAGGACAAACTTGTTACTGAAGGTGAAATAGAGAAAGAAAATATTCAAGTTGAAAATGTTGGATGTGATGATATTGATATCACCGAGGATACGATTGGGAATGCTGATGAGCAAGTTGAGGAACTGATCACTACAGAAAATCTACCGAAACCAGATGAAATAGTAAGTTTTATATCTTTGCATGCAAGAAGGATACTGGGAATGATAATCAATCAGTAAATAGTGTAAGCTATATAAGCTAAAATAAATAAATAAATAAAGCTCAAAGAAAACCCAATCATACATTTCAGAAGTCTTTTTTCTCTTCTTTTTTGTTATAGAAAATTACACCATTAAAGTTTTAACCAATATTTTATTATTTAATACATATACGTCAATCATCTTAGGCAAAAGTATGCAATTTTAGCCCCTTATTCATAACTAACTGTTCCAACGAAACTTTAATCGCAATCATGACAATGTTTTGTTAGTTTCTTTATCATGTTACGCACTGTCTTTTTAGCTATATTCGTATCTCTTCCGCGTATAACAATGGTCTAGGGAACTTCCCGCCGCGATTTCCTTCTGGCTACAACATGCGGTTGTTTAAAAAGGGCGTTATAACATTTTATAGAGGTCGGCAACACATTATCGACTTAAGTGTTGCAAACGTCCTTAGACAATAACCCTTTCCATCAAGTGGGTTGTCTGCCTGTTTGCCTGCTTCAGGCAATAAAAAAATATCTCACGAAATATCTTTTATTGGGATATATGCTAGCTCTGTGTCGAGTGTCATCAGTTTTCATGCAATATTCTGACAACAGAGAAGCAGACAATAATTCTAAAAGTTGTTTGGTTGTTTTGTTTGTTTATTCCCGAAGAATTACATGCTAATTTGTTTTCTTTGTTGTCCTATATGAATAACCTTTATTTGGTTATTTGGTGTTAGAAATAAGAGCTCTTATTGGTAGGAATGATGCAAACTATACATTGTTTTTCCTTAGAATATCCATACATTGTATACCACAAACAGGGTTTTTGAAAATAATTACACTGTTTAATGATGTTTAAATATCTTAGACAACTTAATCCACATCTAATGTTAGATATTACGGTAGATAAGGTTTTATATATTTCGTTTAAATACACAATTTCACGAATAAAATGATTTAATTGGTCCACTCTTGAATTTAGTCAAGTTATATATTATTCAACGCATAACTTTAGTCTGACGATTGAAAAATTGGTACTAATCATCGAAATGAAATGATTGCCAGTCACTAATCCCCTTGTATTTATGGCTCGCCTTCCAGTAAGATCATAAATTGTTTCTATTGTTCAAATTTCGCTGCAATTTATTGGAAGCCATGTGCTTTGGATTAAGCTTACAAGTTTTAAAATTCTAAAGAATAGTTTGTACATGTTTATTGGGTCGGCCATTTTTTGGCCTATTTTGCGAATATATAACGCCAGCTCGTTGACATAGAGTTAGTTGAATTTAAACTTTTATTAAGTGTACATTTGGAACATAAATCTCACATCGACATATTTTGGGCATTTTGTGTTATGATGATCTTCTGCCTACGATTTGGATTTGTTGTATTTGGTTGTGTTTGTAAGAACTGACTATTGTGTATATGTACTTCTAATAAAGTAATTTTTTAGGACAAAAAGCAACAGGACAAACAGAGTGACACCTCCAAAGCAGAAGTACCAACTATAAGGGAGAAAGTAGATATTGTTGTAGAAGTAGAATCGCCAGAAACAAACAAACAATCACCTAGTAAGATGCAGAATTTTACTATAACAAATACAACTCATTATGTCAATATTATTGACCTGGAGGAAAGTTCTTCTGAGGATGGTAAGTTTGGTTATTTAAAACAAAATAAGTCACTGCGTTTCACTAAAAACAATCTATATCTTAAAATTTGTTTCCAGATGTCACTGTACAAGAAACTTGCAAAAAAACAATTGCAGATGTCCAAGATTCAACGCCTATTAATATAGACATAACGACATTGCAGAATGTTCCTCCGATTAAGACTATAGTAACTGCAGTAAAAGAATCTGACGTAACGACAGCAGAAAAAGTCGTTGATGTAAGTAAAACTTTTAGAATAATAATTAAAGCATTTCATAAAATAGCTATGAGATAAACATATCTGCCATCATTTATGATAATTATTGTAATAATCCATGGAAATACGTCTTTAGCAACAGCCTGGTTAAAAATCTCATCCTAATACAGCGGATTATTGAAGTAAAAAATAAAAATATAAAATGTTGAAAAATATGTAACAGTTGGACTTAAGTATTTACTTTTTTTTATATTTTTTAAGTTATTTCTGAGAAATAATAAACGCGGGGGTTTTATTCACGCATTTGAATTTATTTAAGAGGATACTAATGATAGATAATCAGTTACTACAGCTTCACATTTAATGAAGGATTAATTGATACACAAATATTTAGTACTGGACTAAATTACACTTAAGCACGCTACAATACACAGTATAAAAATTGACATGTACATTACAGTCACAAAAATAGGTCCCATAAAATACTTGAATTACAAAAACTGTAAAAATTATGGACACGAGTCTACCACTGATTCCAAAGCAATTTAACCCCCTCACCTTAAGAACCATAAAAAATGTCAAGTCATTTTCATTTTTTTTACATTAAAACCAGCAGGTGAAGTTAGTCCTATAATGGACAAAGCGCCCGATACAACATTGTATCCGTCGAAAACTACAGTAGTCAAAGGAATTGTAGACATGTTTAAATATAAAATGGGCCTAGAAATATTTAATTCAATAATTATAAGAGTTATAGAAAGACACGACTCTACCACTGCCTCCAAAGCAATTTACCCCCCCTAACCTTAAGTACCCTCAATAACTACAAGTCATTTATAATTTTGTTACGTTAAATCCAGCAGATGAAGTTAGTCCTATAATGGATAAAGCGCCCGATAAAACGTTGGATCCATCGAAAAGTACAATATTCAAAGGAACTGCAGATATGACTAAATCTAAAATGTGGCTAGAAATATTTGATTCTCTATTTACCCCCCCTAACCTTAAGAACCCTAAAAACGGTCGAGTTATTTATAATTTTATTACAGGCTCCACTAAAACCAACAGATGAGGTTAGTCCGGTAATGGATAAAGCGGCCGATACAACATTAGATCCATCGAAAAGTGCGATAGTCGAAGAAACAGTAGGCACTTCCAAACCTAAAGTGGGGCTAGAAATATTTAATTTGGATTCTGACGATGAGGAAATGAAGGAAGCACCGAAACGTAAGTACTTGATCTTAGATCGGATAGATTTTTACAATGTACTGCAGATAGCTATAATACTCTACTTGAGAAATTTAAGACATCAAAAAATTCGACCCATTAAAGATATGATGTCATAGCTTGCTATGATCATACAAAATCTGGGAAGCCGCATTATTTTGTTATATGTTAAATGAGACACTCTCAGTTGAATTGACTGTCAATTACATAATTCTATGGCTTAGATGTTTTCCTAACTATAGATTCGCATGACTTGCGACTGTTGGTCTTAATTTTATTATCGCCATCCTCCGCCATGTTCAGGGCAGAGATCTTTTTATTCTTTCGTTTTCTTTCTTGTCTTTTATTTTATTATTCTTTTAAAGGGTAATAAGCGTGGCCGTCAATATTTATTTCAATATCTTTTTATTATTTATATTCATGTTCTTATATTCTATTACATTTATTTCTTTACTTAAAAATCTAAAGCCTGTCTACAGTTTACTGTTTCTTATTTTTATGTTTAGAATTTTGATCTTTTGATTATATCTCTTTGGACCGGCTCGACGGGTTCGTTATCACGCCCTAACAGAATATCGGCCTGAAACGGTTACCCTTGAGCTAATCGTGGTTTTAATTAATGAGTGAGAATTCTGATGGCCCATTTCCCCTCCCCATGTCCCATCTTTCCTATATTAGCCCCCTATCTTATCACCTGCCCGATCGCTCTATTCCATCAAAGGTTGGGAACGCGTTGGCTTCGCCCTGGCTAATTGCGAACATCATAACAGACGCGTTCCGCTTGTAGTTCACAACGTTCAAAATGCTCCTTCAGCCAGTCCACGTAGCGACCACGGTCGTTATGATCGCCGCGAAAACGTCACTAATGACGTTTTAATTTTCGCTCACGATTGTAACGCGCGCGAGCAAGTGGAATGGGAAAAAGCGCGGCTGTGAGCGTGGTCGATGTGAGGCTCATGTGGAACGTAGCCTATGTGAGTCAACTGCTTATGTGGCAGCTTAGCTATATAAAAAAACGCCAGCACATTGTACCGTTTCTGGGAGTGAAAAGACAGTCCAACATACAAGCTCCTTTACTCGGTGATGTGACTATTACCCTATATAATCATGCAATCTAATTTCGAATTTCTTCTATATCTTCTTCACAGCCGAAGAACCCGACGAACAACAGTTGAAGCAGAAAGAAGAAGAACTAGTAAAAGGGCGTCGTCGGTCGAACAAATGCATAAATCTAGCATGCAAAAGCGTAGACAATGTTTACTATAAAGCAGACAGCTCTATAGTGGCCCACTATGATGCTGCAAGAAAAAAACGGCCTCTGGTGTGTGAGACGTGCGTCCAAGAGTTCTCCCAAAGCCGACTGGTAAGTATTTAGGCGACGATAGGTTTTATTATTGAGAAAATATATAATTTAGACAAATGAAGGAAAGAAAAAGCAGAAAATAACATGTATGTTGTTTCAAATTCTTATCGTGACGTGCACTGCAGCAGTAGGCATACATACACAAATCCACTCACACATACTACCATCGGAGCGTTCCATTAGTACCTCACAACACTCAAAATGCTCTATTAGCAGTTCCACAAGGCGACCGCGGTCGTTGTGGTCGTGGCGAAAATGTCACTAATGACGTCATCATTTTCGATCACTAAACGCTCACAATGACCCATGTCAAGAGGTAATAACCCTTCCATTCGGGTTTCGGATTGTAACACGCCAAGCAAGTGAAACGGGAAAAATCGCTGTCGTGAAAGTGGTCGTTGTGAGTCCCTAATGGAACGTTAGCCCATACACCCTTCACTCTGACATTGTACGTCTTTGACACTGACAATATTTTATAAATACCAACCTTCTTATTTTTTTTTCTCTATATTGACTCTGGTTCTTTTTTGCATTTGACTTAAGTTTTGATGACATAATTTCAATTGAAATTAAATTAACTTTTAAAATGTATCGCCTCTTGTTACGTATAGTGTAAAGCTGTGTGATCCTTTTCGAATAATAAATAAATTAGAGGAGAAAGCTACTACGGAAGAAGTGTTTGTCTGTGATTTCAAAGAAATGACTCAAGTTATGTTAAAACCTATTTATTAATGAATTACTACACACAATCGGCTGGTGTACCTTTAGCCAGATATAGAAAAGTTGTAATCTTGTTCTTTAAAGGCTGTTTCAAATGACAAAGACTTTCTGGTATATGGGAAAGATGTTGATGATGACGGGAGAAATTACGTAAATAGAGAAATAAACATTGTTATTCTCGTTGGGGGCTAAGAAGACGAGATTAATAAATATGAGAGGTTTTCGTTGTTACGAAATATATTTCCATGTGAAACATCATTGGTGGCACAAACAACTTACACAGACAGCAACGCATTCCAAAATATTACATTTAAATTTAATACATACAAAAAGTTTGTATGTTCATCAATTCTAAATATAAGATTAATAAATAATGTCATTATGGGTTAAATATATTTTTATATAATTTAAACACATGTAAGAGTTTTTTGAAGTGATAACTCTTATGGGAGGGTAAACCGCTTCGTTACGAAACGCGTTACGGCGCCACTCTGTCTGGCTTCCCTTTCTCTCACTCGAGTTATCACTTCTGTCGGGCTTCCCGAGACGTACACGTTTTTACTAGGCATGGAACATTTCACAAGTAGCATGTGAAATTTCATATGAAATGCAATTTCATATGAAATGCAATTTCATACATCGCATCTGCTACCTCTCTTCATTTGGTCTGTGAAATGTCACAGGTAATGAAATCGCGAGAGCGAGCGAGTAGGGACGAATGAGCGGGCGTGATAGAAAGAATAAACTATATTTTGCTGATGTGATAGAAAGAATAAACTATATTTTGCTGATTCGTCGCCGCTAAGTCGCTAAGTGTACGACTATGAAGTAGTTTGAAGTGCGTAGCGCCTTTGGTGCTCCGTTGAGGTACTATACGGGAGAACTTTGAATATCTTATGTATTAATCTTATGTATTAAAAATAGATTTTAAATTAAGGTCTGTAAATAATAATAAAATGATCTCAAAATCAGTTGTTTAGGAAATGAAATGAAATTTCATTGTTATCGCAGGTCACAGGTCAGTCATTCGATTCGAAAGTAGCATGCGTAGTGATTATAAATTATAATTCATATTTCATTTTTAATAGCATACGCAACGTGTGATGCTGTGGTAGTTTAAGCTTCAAAAATCATTGCCAGTGAAATTTCACATGCGAAATCATTGTGATTTTTTTTTAAATTTCATCCAATGAAAATGAATTAAAAGTAGCAATCATTTCCATGCTTGGTTTTTACAAGCTTTTATTTAACTTGCAAATGAATGTATGTATGTAAGTTCGGGTGGAATCTTGCATGTTAAATTTAACCAACTTCCCGGTTTACGATTGAGCTGAAATTTTGCACGCATATGTATATCGCGTGACAATGCAATAATATGGCACCATGCAGCTGATCTGATGATGGAGTCGGAATGTGGCCATAGGAACGCCTGTACTAAACAAGATAGGCCCGTCGTTTTTGGGCTCGTTTTACTTGTCTTGGCTAGCACTCTGCTGCTATATGATATCCAGGATCTCAAAAGCTTGTATTTAAAAACCTTTTTAAAAAAGCTTATTTTATTTACATTATGTATCTAAAAATATTCATTGTTTACCGCACAGAGTCTAATAGAGGGTGTGAAGAACATGACTCCACTTTTAGAGTTACTTAGCGGAAGACTTCCCGAGGACTGTGTAGAGATTTCCGACTCGGATTCCGAAGAGGAGGGCGATCTTCCGATTGAGGTGGAGAAGGAACTGGTTGGAGAGGCCGGGGCTAAGTGAGTATACAAGTAAACATAGGTGGTGGTACTGCTCTCTATTATTGTTACTGGACTGACTGACAGTCAGACTGGACAATTTAATTGTCTATATATTTATAGAAAGGCCTTTTTTTTTTTTTTTTTTTGCAAATACATTGTGAATTCTATATAACGACACTGAAGGGACTGTGCATTTTATGGCGTTATAGAGAGTTGTCATTAAACGGAGAGAAGTCTGTTATTTTTTCTGACGTATTTTGTTGCACCAGTAATTTTGTTGTATTTTTTTTATTTATTTTGTTCATATCTTGCGATATTGAGGCATCTTTATGATAAAGGAAGTACTTACAAATTTCGGAATTGCTTAGAAATTTCGGTATGCATGATGCCGATAGTCCAGTTTATTGAGGGCTAAGATAATAAAACGATAAAAGAAAGTACACAGCTTTTACTAATTTTGGCAATTCAAAAAGTACTTTTTATTACTTAATTGTTGTCGTTATTGAGAGTGGGTGTAATGCTATATAGAGTCTTTCATTGTATGGAAGACAATCTAAACCAACCAAAGCCAAAACAACCAAAGATTTCGACGCTTAAGGGAGTTTGTCGTTAAATCGAGTGACGTTATATGGAGTTTACATTGTATATAAAGTCCGCCTGGTGGGTCGGCGTTGGTTGAGTTTCAACTGCGATCGAGGCGTCATTAAGTGTACATTTGTAACTAGAACTGCAATTGCCTTGCGATTAAGACTCCTTATATTTGATTGTGTTTGTAAGAACTTTAAATTACATGTGGGTATATTTTATGATTTTTCAAACTGCATGTAATTGGAACTCCGCTATACGTAACAGTGCGAATATTCTACGAATAAACGTTTTTTGAACAGGCTCTTAGAAGAAAGTTTAGCGGAACTAATAAACGATTCGTGGAAGAAATACAAAATGGATGCCAGATTGAATGATACCACTGAATTGTTGAATAAGGAACTTGAAAAACTTGATGGTAAGTACTTATTTCGTACAGTTTGTGCACTTGCTCTTGCTTGTAGTGGTGAATGCTGGCAGTAGTTGGTGGGGTGCTGGTGCTTTCTTTTAGTAAGGTGAAGAAAATACACCTTGTTACTTACAGGGATTTATTCTCATACTAGTTGGGCTTGGATGCTCATCCTTGGGTTCAACTTAGTGGTAATGGAAATCGTATGTTACGACTAATAGAGATTCAGTAGACAGTAGGGACTCAATCACGAAGTATTTGTGAGCTATATTTATACTAATATTAACGTAGGCCGTGGGCTGCACTTTATCCGTGCAGGCACGGAGAAAGAATACAATTTCCTGCGGCCGGTCGGGTTGTCATAAGAGGCGACAAAATAACCCACAGCCAAGTGGTAGGGTATCTACCCGTCTGGATGGCTGCCACTCTTGGTCTAGACCTAGAGTATGCCGCCATAACCACCTTGAGTTGTGTTCCGGCATTAGTGACCAGGTTCCAGTCTCCCTTAAGAGGGCAGCAGCGCATTTGTAGCACCTTTGGTGTTGCAAATTGTCCATAGGCGATGGTAACCGCTTACCATTAGGTAGGCCGTCTGTCCGTCTGCTGAAAACATGCAATAAGAAAAAACATCAAAAGAAGTTCGAAAACTAACAACGAAAGACGTTTGAGAGTAAGCCCATGGCAACCCAGACCATAATAGATAATTGAAAGTTCGTTTAAGAATTTTACCACGTCTGGAATCGAACCCTCAGCCTCTGCTGGAGTGAAGTAGGCAGGCGATGTCCTAGACTACTCAATCACATCGACTATCGAATTTCATCTACCACTTCCCTTACAGCCGAGAGTAAGGACTTGGATCGTTTGTTGAACGAGTGCCAGTTGGCAACGGATACGTTGCGCAAAGAGTTGTACGCAACGTTCGAGCCGATCCGCGAGGAGTTGCCGCCTATAGTCATTATGGATACACCCGATAAGAACGTAAGTATTATTAATAACTAGAGTTTTCCACACGCACATTTGTTGCACACTGTAATGCTCGGATCTGTTTTTCGAACGGACCGAACGTTACATTACAGGTGAATGCTCGCGGTGAGGTGCTCCTTAAATGTTCCGGATTTAGCAATGGAGGTCCACTTGAAAACTTCACCGGTCAATGTCGGTGCTATGGTCGTTTTTATTATCATTAGCTGGAAAAGATCATGTTGATACTTGTTACTGCCTTTTGAAGTGATAACTTCTGGGAGGGTAAACCGCTTCGTTACGTAACGCGTTACGGCGCCAGTCTGTTTGGCTTCACTTTCTCTCACTTTGATTAGTTTAAGTTATCACTTCTGTCTTTTTTTATTTTAATCCATAGGGGAGATTTTAACTCCCAAAGTCGTAAAAACTTTGTCCTGAAAAATTCTGGAAAAAATGAAATGTTTTCAACGAAAATTGATGAAGTTCCGGCACAGCAAAAATCTGAATACAAACCTTGTTTGCTAAAAATGTGACGCACAAATTCTTAAAACATTCTTTTTTTCAATTTCTTGTAAATAATGGCGTCGCTATTTCTGCAAATAACAATAATACAACAATCAATTTCTTTCTTTAAATGTAGTCTTTGAGATTGTTTTTGATTTAACCCTTCATAGGGTGTCATGACCAAATTAAAAAAGCTTGTTTCTTTTTTCAGTTTACATGCAACGAAAGCTATTATCTGATGGATCAAATGGCTGATGCTGAGAAAGCAGTGAGTAGTTGATTAAAATCAGAATGCGAGTTAAACCGTCTAAAAACGGTCTACGGTCTATATCCCTACATACACTATCGTACCATGCTTATACAACTAGGTTTTAATAGACGATATAATTTAAAAAAATGCCAACTTAAAACCATAAAATTTATTCCAATGTTTGTAACATTCAATATTTATGTAACTCTATCATAAGACTGATTGATTGATTATCACTTTAATTTAGGCATTATTTAAAAAAAAACGGCTTTAATTATATTAGACAAACGTTCATAAATTGTACTGAATTGCCGCAATATGCACAGAACCGTCAACGACGTCTACCCTCACACTACACGCCTCCGGGCCATGCACCCGTGCACGTAATTGATTGATACATACACAAATACCAATTGATTAATGACCGACCTGTCAGAGTGGAAATAAACGGTTAGACAGAGCAGAGTATATATGTTGTGACAAATGTACTTACAATAAAATGCCCTTTACCATAAAGTGTCTTTTACGACGAACTGTCGTTTATCACAAAATGTATTTTATGTCAAAATGTCTTTTACGACAAAATGTTTTCTACCAGAAAAATCTTACGACGGTATGGCTTTTACCACAAAATATATTTTACGACAAAATGTCTTACCACAAAATGCCTTTTACCACGAAATGTCTTTTTCGACAAGATATCTTTTGCCACAAAATGTCTTATACGACAAAATGTCTTACCACAAAATTGTGTTTCACCGCAAAATGTTTTCTACCACAAAATGTCTTTTACGACAAAATGTCTAACCCCAAAATGCCTTTTACCACAAAATGTCTTTTTCGACAAAATGTCTTTTACCACAAAATGTCTTTTACGACAAAATGTATTCTACCACAAAGTGTTTTGCGACGGTGATGGTTACGGGTTTTACCACAAAATGACTTATTTTCAAATTTCCACCATCAATACTGTATAATTTTCTTTCTAATTATAGCAACAGAATGCTAAACGTCGTACAAAGAAGACCGTTATACCTCTAGGTTATGCTTCGTTGAACAATGATCCGCACAATAAGCAGGTTTGTTCCTAGTTTTCAGGAATCCGTAGCCATTTTGGCAATAAGGGAACCCGTGTACAATCGTCATGTCCGTCCGTCCGTCTTCGTCAGCCACAGTCATTTTATCTCGGAAACTACTGGGTCTATTTGAATTAAATTTCACATGAAGTAATTTTTTTCACCAGTACACTGATTGGCACCTAGTTATTTTATTCAAAACATTAAGATATATTATTCTAGGGTATATGTGAGGGGTACATAATATGTTATATATAGATATGTCTTATTAACACAATATAATCATGCTTAATACATTTATTAAAAGAACTTTTATATTTTCAAATATATTATTGTACATGTGTATATATATGACTATGCATATATGTATGTTTTTGCATCTTTAATTCTTAAGTTAGTTTAAGTATTTATGTATCTATTGCCTTTTTCGTGCACCACCTACATCGCCAGATTAACTAACAAATTAATTAAGGTTGCCTCGAAGAGATCGCTTTGAGCGATAAGGCCGCCTATTGTATTGCATTGAAAATATTGTAATATATATATATATGTATATATACAACAACAAGTTACTTACAACTTGTATATTTAGATAAATATGTATGTTTATATTATAATGTAGTAACATTTTCCTTATATTTACATATATATATGTATATTATTTCTATTGCATACTTACCCCCATCCATACCGAGTTTCTGTCCATCCAAAGGTTGTCTGGAAGAAATCGCTCCCAGCGATAAGACCGCCCATTGTACTTATTATTATGATTGTATGTTTGAAATATGTAACTTTGTGTGCAAAGTATATGCTATTCTATTCTATTCTATATATATATATAGTATATATATATATATATATATATATATATATATATATATATATATATATATATATACGCACACATATACATATATGTGTGTGTGTGTATATAACACTGCCACTGAGTGAGGTGCTAACAATGATATACTCTACCCTAAAATAATGATGTAGTAAAACCGCGAGATGACTAAAAATCAGTAGGAGCCACTATACATATGACTTAGGGGTTTCATTTGTTGTTTTCAGTGTAATATAGTTTCGAATTTAGTGTTGGGTAAATAAATAAGGCCCCTACTTATTGAATATAACTATATATCAAATTTCAACCATACAGAAGTTTGTGAGAAAAATGACTGACGGATGGACGGAAATAACGATTACATACGGGTTTCGTTCTCGTCAAAATTGCTACGGAACCCTGAAAAGTAAATAAGCTTCCTACTCTATATAAATTATGTATAAAAACTGAGTTACAATATTTTATCGATTTCTATTTTCAGGAGTCGAAGCCACTTACCCAAGCTACAGAAACGTCCTCGAAAGTCGAGGAAGATGTAAGTTCATATAATCATATTTTTACCAATATATTGAGATCATAAACTTTATTCATAGCACTAAAATTAAGCTAGAGATACATACGGCCGAATTCTGCTATTACTATCTCGTCTTAATCGTTGGTTTGCCTGCTGTCTGTTATTCTAAACTCTTATATGTATAAATATATTGTTACGAGCTACAGGACTCGAATTAAAATGCAGTTGGAATTACTATAGGATTTATTAAAACTATACCAACACGTATAACATAGGTACAAATATAACTAGACACAATAAATCCCATTGTAATGCACAATTCAATAACACGCGCAAAGTCCATTACTATATCACTTGTAGAATGTATGTCTTGCTCGTATCGTAATCGTCGCTTGACTGCCCCCCCCCCCCCCTTTGTTCGGGCATTGTTTTATACTAAACTGTATAATACCGACAAAGGGGCCGCGTTCACTGAGTTAATCCGCACATATGGCAAGCTTCGACGCAATGCAATAAAAACAAGGATTAGTTCGACACTAATGATGACCATAAAATAAGTATACGATATACGATACGATTATTTAAATATAATGTTTTTTTAAACACGAAGTTAAAAAAATAACTCCGAATCCAGGAAAGGTAATAAACTGCGTTTTACAACAGCCAGGTTTGCGGTCTTTGTCGGTATGCAACAATATATAAGCAATGACTAGCGATATAAATGTTTAAAAATTTGATAACTTTTATATTCATATATATCATATTCTTTTCGGCTACCGCCTGTTGCGGCGGTGCTAGAGTTAGGATATACATGGACTATGTCAATTTTGCAGAAAAAATGTTGTCAATGTTGGGGCAATTTCGATAAGAATGTGAGATTGAGCACGCACGTACCTGATTAATGGACATGACATACAACTGCTAATCACTTTCACTTCTTCACTTCAGTTTACTTGTTATAATATTTTTGTTGAATAAATATTTATTTGTTTAAATATTGTAATAACTGGCCGCTCGGTTTTTACTTTATTATAATTATAAAAGAAAATCGAGTTGGTTGTGATTCGAACGTAAGGAAAAAATGTCGTTTTATTTTTTAAAAATTTAAATAGGTATATATAATTTTGCCTCGCTCGGGTTCATCACAAATATATTTATATTATTTAGTTGTATGTATATGTATTTTATAATATAATTATATGTTGGGAAAAATTATTTAATTTATGATTGCATGACAATGAACGACTGACGTGCGTGCGAAAGGAGGACCTGAAGAGTGAATTTAAATATGTTAGAAGAAAGTTTGAATAGGTCGAATGGAGGTTTACATGGCGGTATCAGCGCCATTTATGCTAGTTGACTATATCGAGAGGATATTCTAGATTTAGTAGAATACGAACTTTTTACACAATAGAAGCATGTTTTTAAATATCTTCGCAACACTAACAAGATGGCAGATTGGGCCCCAGGTCGATGGATATTAATGTTAAACTCACACTACTAGTAACAGATTATCACTCTGAATTAACTCGATGATCCGTCTATCAACAACCGACAGATAACTTGCCTTCACACTCCGAGATGGTTATATTTATCCCCACAATATTTGAATAGAAACACCTTGTACACAAGTTGTAAGAAACAATAAGGAGAATTCTCCGAATAACAACATCATGCAATAATAATAAAGGGTATTAAGTCGGGTGAAGCGGAGCGGAGTAAGGGCGAAATATTGACCAATATAGGATTGCATAAAAAATGCCTTAATGGACACGCAGCCAATCCTATTGGTTAATATTACTCCATTTCGCTGCTCCGCAGCCTTTGGTTATGAAATCGTTATTGTTATTTTCCAAAAAATGAGGTTGACAACTTGTCATAAAGCCGTGCTGGAGTTTTCTCCAGCACCGATGCTTAGCCCATTAAACCACATGGGCAGTGTTATAAATAAGTAAATGTTATTATTAGAAAGACGTGTCAGTGGTGCAGTTGTCAGCGGAGGTGGCGCCCCCTGACCTGCCGGCGTGCGGCGACGTGAACAGGCCCAATTTGAAAGTTGGCTTGACTGTGTACGCTGTCAGGAACGCCTTCGCGCCGTGGCTCAAGGCGAGGATATTGGAACTGACGCCCAAGGGGACTAAGGCAAGTGTCAAATCGACAAAGACCTCGTATCTAACATTTTGACCGATTGCTTTTTAAAAATAATTCTCCACATAAATATTGAAAAATTTAATATAATTTATGACAGTTACATTTTTTTATAATTCACGAAAGTGAGTCGGGTTTAATCGTGGTTGAACGTGTGGTATATGCGCATTGCGATAGTGTGCACGCCTGACGAGACGATCAGAGACGAATGGTCTCACGCACACACATAGGTGTCTACCACAGCCCGCTACTCTTCGTGAATTGCAAAAACTATGGCAGCAAACTAAAGAATACAATGTTAACATTTCTTTTACGTTATTAATAAAAAAAAAATATTTTCTTCTAAAGTCTCCAAGATAGAAAGTCCTATCAATATATATTTGAAACCATGCAACAAAACAATATTTTTGTTTTATCTATATTAGCACTTACATATCAAACATGACGAGTTTTTTATGGCTACTATATATTCTTTATATTGAGTTAAGTGTTTATACGAAATGTGTACTATCGCTATATAGCCTAATATAAAGCCAGTCACGAAAAAATACTTAATTGTTGTACTGTTTTGCGGATACTAGAAAGAAATTCCAAATTGAATCGATTTGGCTGAAGGGCACCGACCTCGGTGACGATGGTACTCAACAACATCGAATGCTTCTTTATTATGTTTATATTAATCAAAAGACAACTTACTGTCTAATATTGGCTTTAGATGCAAATCTTTTACTTTAAAAGCTAAAAAATATTGCAAACCGATGCACAAGAACTAGAAACTAAATTTAAAAGTATATATGTCAGGCGCGCCATACACTAGTAAGTTTTGCTCGTGTAAGCATCTAAGGCACTACGATCAATATCCACGGAACTCAGTTGTCATGGTTGTTTCGATTCATATTCCCCGTTATTTGGTTGGTGACTTGAATATTTAGTTAATTTATATAACGCCTATTCCAGGGATCGCAATATACCATGTGTCGAGTGAAATTCGAGACAACTGTCAAGAATCCATTCAAAGTGCTATCTGCTAGAGATATTGCTTACGAGCATCCCACTGATGTCAGACTGACCATCGGTAAGTCGCGTTACACGTATATTAGTGCCACCAAAACATATATGCGTCCCTGAAGTTCGTACAAGTTGCGAAAAATTTGTATCTCGAGTGAAGTTAACTCCGTGTTTCCGTGAACTGTTAACGTTTATTACACCTGATAGTGTAGTGCGAAAGAGACCTTATTCGAGACTGGAGGGCCGGGCGAGAACGCAGCACTCCCCACTGAAGAAGCTTATTAATTCAAATTCATTTATTTCTAGGTCTTGTACGTATTTGAAACTTATATTAATGTTACGTGCGAGCGGGGGTACGCACTTATGGATTGGAAGAAAACACCAGTTTTTAATTTAAAAGCTTTTATTGACTTACACAGCCGCACGTAGTACCTCTCTGCAGGGTTGCCCTATTGCCTATACACACGACCAACGATGCACAGTCCTGTCGATAAGTTGTCACACCCTCAATACCGTCGCCGATTCGTCTCTCAAACTACGCTACACACCTCCTTCACGTATCTGTCCACCAAACTTGTCACTAAATTCACCACTCTTTAGTGTCGCACTTGTCGTTTCACCGTCTTGTACTGAACTCAACTTTAAACTGTCCGGTAGGCGCGCCGTATGCTGTTTATATACCCGGGAGAATTTTCTAGAACCCCTCTATCTATCTCTGTCTCTTCCTTCCCGAACCTTCTGTTCGGGAACTTTCGTTTATACATCTATCCCTTTCTAACATCTATCTATCTCTTTCTTTCGGTCATCTTCTATCCCTTTCTAACATCTATCTATTTCTTTCTTTCGTTTATCGTCTATCTCTTTCTAAATATATCCGTCCTTGTCCTTTCCTTCTAGATTGATCTAGTATTTTCCAAAAGTTCTGAAACTGTCTGGATGGATGGTTCCACCATCATTCGCCACATTAATAAAACATTTTCATTGCAAAGTTATGAACTACAAATTCTTGACAGCGGTTATTCCAGTAGACCTTGGGTCTGTACTGCAGCATTCAGCACAACTTTTTTTATATATAATTAATATAAAGATAAGACTGTCAATTATTGATTGATTTGACATACATACATGAAATCACGCCTGTTTCCCATGGGGGCAGGCAGAGACTATGGATCTCCACTTGCGACGATCCTGACAAACAACTTTCGCTTGACCTACTTTCATTAACCTCTTCATACATGCACGTTTATTTGAAATGCTTTTTACCTGACCTCTCTTTAACAATTCCGTTATTTGTTCATGGTATGTACGTCTCGGTCTACCGGCAACAACTGTACCATTCACAATACTGTCATATACCTGTTTTGTGATTCTACTTTCATCCATTTTCTCTACATGTCCAAACCACCTTAACGTTCCTTTTTCAACTCTTGTTATTACATCTTATTTCAAACCACAACGATCCCTTATCACACTGTTTCTTATCATATCATTCAAGCTAAATTATTTATTATGATAAATCGCAATAAAGTAAAGAAGTATATATTTGTGACGCTGTTTATCATATTGGATTTAGAAATAGAATAAGAAGCAATCGTTGCACTCTGTATAAGATGTTTACAGATAATGTCGGAGGTCATCACTTAAGTGAAAAAGTTCGAAATACAATGTATTTATTCATTTCAGCATTTTCTTTTTCAGCTATTCTCTGTCCACTAGTGTACCCCGACCTCTCGAAAGGAATAGCGCGCGGCAATTGTCCACCTTTCATATTATTATTATGTACATCCTTTTGTACGTTTGCTTGCCTTGCACTCTGCTTTACACGTTTGTGTATACATTCTCAATGGTTCAGGTACGAGGATCATAGCACTCTTCAAGGATGCGGCGAACGATGGCAAAAGGGAGTCATATTACTCTGGAATCGTGGCCGAAGTACCCACACCGGTCAATAGTTTCAGGTGAGTCTCTTTCTTTTTAGGCTTACTTATGTGTGCGTGAGTGTGTGTATGTGTGTGCATACGTACGTGTCTACGTATGCATATATATATGCTTTTGTTAGTACGTGTGTTCGTGATAACTTGATGTGCTAGTGCGTGTATGTGCTCTTTGAACTGGAGTATAATAGTAAGATAAATGATGAGTAGGGTGGCGCGGAGAAGTCTTAAAAAAAACAATTTCTTAAGACAAGTTTATTGCTGGACAGTTCTTACAAGACAAACTTAATTACAATTAAAATTATATGAACACTATTATAACTTAGTGCTAATTATTTGCTGACACGATAACTGATTGATACGTAGTCAACAGTGGTGTGTCCACAATACTGCCCATCAACCTGCTGACTGTCGGTGGACATCAACTGCCCAAGTCGTGGCTCATGATATTTTTATGTATTTGAACTGTTAACAACTTTTCACCACCCATCAGGTATTTGGTGTTCTTCGACGATGGCTACGCTCAATACGTCCTTCACAAGGACACGCGTCTGGTATGCGAAAGTTCACCCGTGGTTTGGGACGAGGTTCATCCCTATTCGCGTGAATTCGTGAAGAAATACCTCCTGGCCTATCCAGAGAGGCCGATGGTGAGGTTGCACGCTGGGCAGAGTTTGAAGACCGAGTGGAATGGTTAGTGAATTTCACTAAGTACAAGTAGTATACACGAGATAACTCGAGTGGTGAAGCATATTTATTTTATATTACTCATACTGACCTACCGACCGAAGTGTTTCGAATGAACACGAATTTGATTTATTTATATATATATATATATATATATATATATATATATATATATATATATATATATATATATATATATATATATATATATATATATAGATATCTAATTCGTGTTAGTTACACCATTTATAAGCCAAGATCGGCTGGACCAATTTTTATGTTTTTGGAATTGTCTTCGTCTGGAATAGGATAATAAGTATTAAAATATGATATACATTAATAAAAAAAAAAAATTTTACATTTAAAGTCATTTTCATTTGACTGATTTAGGTGAATTATTTTTGTGTGAGATCAAGTGGATCCCGGGATGTTTAGATTCACGATTGGTCCCGGTTGATGGCGCTGCAATCGGTTTCTAGATTTTTATTATTTAAGGGCAAGACAAAATCTGCCGGGTACAGCTAGTTCTATATAAATAAGTGGCGGCAATGTTTGATCACATACTTCAGACGCGGTTTCTGGTTAATAATAATAATGACTGCTTTCTAGGTAAATGGTGGACATCGAAGGTTATAAAAGTGGATGCGTCTCTAGTCCAAGTCCATTTTGAAGAAGATAACCGTACCGAATGGATATACCGAGGGTCGACCAGACTCGCTCCATTGTATCTCGAATTGCAAGCGGCACAGCGTCACCGAAACAGGCCCTTGCCGAGAAGCAAAGCTCAGACCAGGGTAAGATGTACTTTCATCCTGATTAAGGCATGTTTAAGCCACTAAAGCAGGGTACTAAGTATGACAATCATTAACTTTTTAAATTATATATTTCAGAGCAACATGCCTTACGTGGAATACACGAGGCCGGATGAGCCGAATTCCAATAAAGAGACAGAACTTCAAGCACAGCAACGTCAAGAGGTGAGGTTTTGTTTTTTTTTTTAATTTCAACGCTCCATATTTATTTTATTGTCATGTCAATCCATCTGTTTTGTATTATATATTGTTTCTCAGTTACAACTGGATCTATGTACATGAAGTTTGACAGGAAAATTTAGTCTAAGTGGCGTTACACAATGGCGTATTAAAACCGCGAAAATAAATTGGGTCGGTTGCCATACATGTGACTGAAAATTTTTCTTAGCCTATATTTACACTAAGAAGTTATGTGTGAGTATCATTAGATGTTAAAAAATCATGACGATGTTCTTTAACGACTTTTTTTATTTAAGGATTGTAACTTTGTTTAGATGGTGTATTATTTATTTTATTACTTAAGACAAGTCATAAAAATTCAAAATTTATTAAATTTTGAGTTTTTATTGTGTTTTATGCCACATTTTACTTGCGGCGAAAAAAATTGGGCTTAAATGTTTGTAGCATAATGACGTAAAGCACTATTGTAACAAAGTCTTAAATTGTATAACTCGCACTTCGGTGACTGCCGTAAACTGTTTATGATACGCTATTGCGTTGCGTAATTACGCCGCAGCGGTTTATTATCGCGCGCTATAAGCGCGTAATGCGCACCTACAGTAGAATTGTTTTCTCCGTGCAGTTTGGGTCATAAATAATCGGAGCAGTGAAGCGAGTATTTCGCTCTCTCTTCCACTCACGGGCCTTACGGGCGGGCATAGTGATACGCATTATTGTTGTCGATAAGCGTTATCGATAGTCTATTTAGTTTTGTCATTTTGTGGGTTAGTGATATCAATGAAAGAAAAAAAATAGATAAAACAACGTAATTTATTTAAAGAAGAATAATAATGATCTAAAATAAATTATTAATTAGGTATCTATGTATTAAAAAACTATAAGTACAAAAGTTTGGAATGTAACAAGTTATATTAAAAATAAATATAAATACTTATATCTAAGTTTAAAATTAACAGCAAAAAAGATAATAATGATTTTTATAAGAATGATAATCTTTCTTTGATAAGAATGAGTTTTTATCGGTAATGGCGTTGTGCCCGCGCAACATGCTCACTGCCCTAGCCGGGCTGAGGCCGAGTTTGATTTATGACCCAAACTGCATGGAGAAAATAATTCTACTATAGTACAATGTGAAAATGAATATCGGCGTGTTTTGTGCATTAGGAGATTCGGCGGCAACGTGCGGTGGCAAAGAAATCAACTATGGCCTCCTCTACGCCAACAAACCAGCCGCCGAACATCGTCGAGTCGCCGCTCACTACTAGAGTCGTGGTAAGTTTTGGGATGCAGACACGCACGCACGCTTACGCATGCCCGTGCACATGCATACGCACATATGTGCACTCACCAGGCACACACAGACACAAGCACATGCATACGCAAATATGTGCACTCACCAGGCACACACAGACACAAGCACATGCGTGTGCCGACTTATATGCACACGCTCGCACGTACGCTCATGGATATGGAAGATTTCTAGGAACGACAATCCCACAGTAAAATATGTAAGCTTGTTTTTTTTTCTAAATCCTACATTTTTAGAAGTCATAACAAGACTTTCTCCTATTGTGCTTTGGTGTTGAAAAGCTGCATTAAATTTTGAAGCGAAACATAATACGACTATAAATTTTTGGCTAAGGTGGACTACAAATATGTTGTATTGTCTAAATGCAAGAGAGGAGTGGCTTGTAGCGCCCTCTAGAATTGTAAGATTTAAAAGGTTTTTTATAGTTCATTTTTTTACTCACACATTGTCATTCTTAGTATTGTTCTTCTTCGAGTGCTATAAGCAATATTATATTTAAAATGATTTATAGTTAGCAACGAAAACGTTACGCAAGAAATTTTACGAAACATATGAGCATGCATCTTTAGTAATTGCCATCTATGATGGTCTGTGGTACGCATATAAAATACAGGGTGGCGCAATAGAACGTGCATATTTAAAATATTGATTAAAAAATAAATCCAAAAGGTATAGTTAAAATAAAACTGAGGTATTATTAAGAAATAACTGAAGTTTATTTTTTAAAAATAACATCGTCTAAATGATGACCCTCTCTACGACGACACTCCTCTAATCGCAAACGGAAGTTATTGAAAACTTTCTTCAGTAATGCTGGTGTAATTGCTGCCATTTCACCACGGATATTCTCCTTGAGCTGATCGATGTTTTTCGGATTATTGCTGTAGACTTTGTTCTTGAGGTATCCCCACAAAAAAAAGTCAGGAGGCGTCACGTCTGGACTACGTGGGGGCCATGGGATATCACCTCTTTCGAAATCAGCCTGCCAGGGATCATCTGTTTCACAACCGCCATGGAGTCATTTGATGTGTGACAGGTAGCTCCGTCTTGTTGAAACCAAGTCCTAGAATTCACTATTCTTGAATTTTCAAGCTCTGGAGCCAAAAAACCTTCCAACATCGCAACATAGCGTTCGGTATTAACAGTGACGTTTTGCCCCGCGCATTTTCAAAGAAAAACGGTCCAGTTATTCCTCTACCAGAGATTGCTGCCCATACTGTCACTTTAGGACTATGCAGTGGTTTCTGGTGCTTGAGTTTGGGATTCTCACTGTTCCAGTAACGACAATTTTGACGGTTTACGAACCCATTGATATGGAAGTGGGCCTCATCTGAGAAAAGGATATTGTCAAAATTGGAAAATCGATTAAGCATTTCATTAGCAAATGCGAGCCTTGCTCCGAAGTCAGACTCTTTCAATTCTTGTGTTAACTGCAGCTTGTAAGGATGCAGTTTAAGATCCAAGTTTAAAATTCGTTGCAAACTTCGTCGCGATAAGTGTAAGACAGACGATCTCTTGCGAGTAGACATTTGTGGATCTCCTCGTACAGACTGCATAACTCTCTCAATATTGTCGTCGGTCCTAGATGTTCTTGGACGACCTTTTGCTTGTGGTTTAAACGTTGAACCAGTCTCTTCAAAACGCTGTACCCATATTTTAATTAAATTAGCACTCGGAGCTTCACTAATTTCCCGTAGTCCATATTCAGAACAATATAAACGCCTAGTAACGATGTATGAACGAGAGTTGTCGTAAAATGCGCGCACGCAAAATGCGCGACGCTTCCCGTCGAAGTGACTCATAGTGACTAAAACTCCATGAGCCCGCCTACCCAACGATGCAGGCTCCCCCCGCCCGCGCACTTTCTACCCCGCGAAAAAAGATGATGCAATATGCACGTTCTATTGCGCCACCCTGTAGAACAATGTATTTGTTTAGCCTATATACAGTATTTAAAATACTTTTCTTCCGATTCCCATAGCTGTGGGACACCTGTATACCAAACTCATTTTCACAATGAGTGAGTAACAATGAGTGAGTGCCCATGATTGAGTTTGACAATATAACCATATTTAAAAAAAAATTGGTTAGTTAAATTTACTTATAAGTCCCTGCTAAAAAATGATTTTAATATATTTTTTTAGTATTATACACCGAAGAATGCTGTGAAACCTTATAAAATGACCCCACACAACTGTAGCCCTAGGTGTAAGCGAACGGACGTGTTGGGGCTTAAGGAGTTGCGCACATACAACCCATTAGCTAAACCCCTTCTAAGCGGCTGGGAGAGGTGAGTGCAAGTTCAGAAGTTATTTGCTAAAATTTCACATCTTAAATAGATTCGATATTGTTTTTGGTAAAATTGTTATGAGGTTTTATTTAGAATTGGTAGATTCTGTGGTAGAATCCATAAACGTTTGTAGGAAACATGCCCATCCTAACTGATCCACTTTTGACATAAACACATCCATCAACGGCAAATGTTGATGGATGTATTTACGTTGCGACTTTCCAGGACAAACATTAGTACATTTTTTATTGTAGTATATATAGGTTTGCGTAACCAGGGTCTCTCCTGGTGACAACATAAGTGGGGCTTAAATAACAAGACATATTTTTCCCGTTCCTTCTATAGACAAATAATCCGTTACAAAGGACATAAGGATGTCATGTACCGCGCGCCGTGCGGCCGCCGTCTGCGCAATATGCGCGAGTTGCACACATACCTGCGCACGATTGGCAGCGAAATGGCCGTCGACCTGTTCGATTTTCATCCCAACACGCACTGCTTGGCCGAGTTTGTTGTCACCAAATGTTTGGTTGGGAAGAAGGTGAGAAATACCTAGGGAATATAATTGAATAATAATAATATTATTATTATATCGTTACATATTAAAACATATTAAGCTTTCTTTATTTGTAATGTAATAAATCTGTAGAGGGGTCAAGATTGTACAAAAAATTATTTCAGGACTTGTCCCATGGTAGGGAGAACGTCCCGATCCCATGTGTCAATACCCTGGATAAGACTCTTCCAGAGTTCTGTTCGTACAACACGGAAAGGACCCCCACGGCTGGGGTTCCCCTGAATTTGGACCCCGAGTTTCTATGCGGCTGTGATTGTACTGACGATTGTGAGGTAAGTTAGAAAAATGTTTATTTCACAGCAACAAAACACCATAATGTATTCTCTCTTTCTATCCTCTTAGTGTTTACGTATATTTATCTCTCTCCCTCGCTTGTGACTACGAGTCAGTGCTAACACGTATGAGTGTTCAAAACCAGCAACAAGGAACATGACGTGCCCGCTGTATTTAACATGACGAGGTGGTTAAACTTAATGGCGGATAACAATAATTAATATTCTTTATTATAAAATGTGGCTTTGGAACACTAAAAGTACTAATTTTCAGGATAAATCGAAATGCGCTTGCTGGCAAATGACGCTAGAGGGCGCTAAGACTATCGGGCTCGAAGGATCAAATGTCGGTTATGTCTATAAAAGACTACCAGAGCCACTGCCCTCCGGTATTTATGAGTGTAATTCAAGGTAAGTTTTTCTATAGGCCGGAAAGAATGTTCTATATTCCACAAAAAAGTGGTTTTCACGTGTATTGACAATATCTTAATGAAAAGCGATTTCTTCTAGACAACCTTTTGTAGTTCTTGTATAGGCGAGTATATAGTAAACTTTAGCAGTTTAGAGATGTTTAAGGAAAGTGCTGGAACTTATTATGATTTCCTACTCGCCAAAAACCTACGGAATTTGCCGTTAATTGCATGAAAGTATAAAGTTTAAAATTTCAAGACAAAAACACAAGTATTCTATAAAAACAACCAAAATACTACAACGATTGTTTATTTTTAACCAATTTTTTTTTTAAATGTAACTGGCATTCAAACAGCACCCTTCAAC